>JALMGF010000055.1:2322449-3629898 GCA_023333645.1 Sceloporus occidentalis
TCGTGAAAATCCGTGGCGCTGAAGCTATTCCAAAAGGAAGCGCCTGGAACTGATAATGTCAAATTCCCTGAGGAAATGGAACGGCCAGACGGAGGAATCTTTGATGGTCTCTTCT
Organism: Sceloporus occidentalis; assembly: GCA_023333645.1. Classification (NCBI taxonomy): domain Eukaryota; kingdom Metazoa; phylum Chordata; class Lepidosauria; order Squamata; family Phrynosomatidae; genus Sceloporus; species Sceloporus occidentalis. Next base: position 2,322,565 of record JALMGF010000055.1, read on the forward strand.
GATGGGAACATGTAAATAGGCATCCCGAAGGTCTATAGTGACCATGAAGTCCCCTGAAGCAATAATCTCTGTGGCGGACTTCAGGGTTTCCATACGAAACCTGTTGTATATTATGCAGGCTGAGGTAACCAGTACTTGTCCCCCGTAGTGGATTCCAGAATTGTGTTGAGATCACTTCCGAAGAGATGGTTCCCCTGGAATGGAATGTTTTGAGGCATTATCTGCTGCCCACAATTTAAGCCAGAGAACTCGTCTAGAAACTGCCGATTTCTAAAGTGCAGTGGCTTTAGCAGAAGAAAAATGATTCCATAGAGGCGTCGGAGATGAAATCGACTGCTAAGCAGGTATCGGACAAGTTCCTTGCAACCTATTCAGTCCCTGGAATAGCTGCGAGATCTTCCACCGCCTGTTGGAGCCAGACTTTAATTGCTCGAGAAGTTGACGCAATGGCAATAGCGGGACGAAAATTCGCCGCAGCAGCTTCAAACAACCTTTTGGCGGCATTTTCAGCCCTCCTGTCCATGGGATCCTTGAAATGGGAAGCTTCTTCCAAAGGAATGGCCATTTTTTTTCGAGGCCTTGGCTACTGCGGCATCCACCTTCGGAACTTCCCAGGCATCTGAGGCCTTATTGTCAAAAGGAAAAAGCTTTTTGATTCTAGAGGATGTGAAAAATCTCCTGTCGGGGTATTTCCACTGATCCGCGATAATGGCAGAAAGGGAATCGTGTACTAGAAAGGTCTGAGGTTTCCTAGAATGACCCTGAAAAGGATCTGGTTTCGAATCTGGTACGTCGTCCTGTAGGTTCAAAGTAGACAGCAGAGATGAGATTTCCTGTTTCTTCGACTGGGAAGAAAAACTTGTTGCGGCAGAGCGCTCCCATCGCAGGACTTGACTGCAAGGTAATTACACAGGGGGGACAGGGAGAGGGTAAATAGTTAGAAGGGGAGATGGTAGAGTGAGAAGGCGGGAGAAAGGGTAGATAATGAGGAGGGAGAAGGGGCAGATAGTGAGAAAGGGGAGAGGGGCTAAATAGTGAGAAAGGAGGGTACTAATATATATTAAATTAAACTATATTGAAATAAAGAGTGAAAATTAGAGAGTATGAAGGAATTAATGTGTGGATAAATTGTGTGAATGAGTGAGAGAAATAATGATTGTGTGAATGAATTGTGTGAATGAAAGTGGGTGACTGTAAAAGTGTTTGTGCAAAGGCAAAGATGGCACAAGGAGTGTGTTTAAGCCTTGGGGGACCAAGATGGCACAAGCAGTGTGTTTAAGCCTTGGGGGACCAAGATGGCACAGCCAGGGTGTTCATGGGAGAAAAATGGCGCCGGTAGCGTGTTTATGGGACAAAGATTGCACAAGGCAGGCTGCTTGGGGACAAAGATGGCAATTCCTATGTGTGTAATTTGGGTGCTGGTGTCAGGGTCCGGCGACCCGACACTGTAACTTACCTGGGTGCCCGCTACCCTCAGGCACGGGGTCCGGCGCAGCATCAGCAGCCCCTTCCGCTCCTACTGTCCGTCCGGCTTCTGCTGGGGGCGTGCGCGCCCTGTAGCAACTTTATTGTTTCCCGGACACTGTTTGAGGGGAACACGCTCCGGTGACGTTGCAAGTTTGCTCAGTTATTGTGCTTCCTTGCTACATCCTGAGTGCGATTATTCCTATTGCTATTCCATGTACCTACCTGGCTTTCCTTTGACTAAAGCTGCTGTTGGATTCCTGGATGTCAGGGCTGGCTTTTGGGCTGTGCAACCTGTGATATATGCCTGTAATTTAGGGGGTTTTATCTATACCTTTAATGCTGAGTTTTTATGTGAATTCCAATTGATCTATACCTGCAAAGTTAGGTTTTTGTGTTATTTTGTTGGTCCATATCTGCTATGCTATGTTTCCATACATTATTTATGTATACCTGCAAATACAGGGTTTGTATGTCTTATTAAGTTGATCAATGCCTGCAGTGTTGTTTCCATCTGTTGTTTATTTGATCGATACCCTCAGTGCTTTGTTTACATGTGATCTCCTGTTGATCTATACCTGCAATGCTGGGTTTGTGTGTTCTGTTGATCTATACCTGCAATGCTATACACTATTTATGTATACCCACAAATACAGATTTTTTATGTCTTATTCAGTTGATCTATACATGCAAGTGCTGTTTACATGTGTTGTTTATGTGATCTATACCTGAACAGGGAGTAAGTAAAAAGGGACTCTGGCGATGATTAGGGGAGAGGACCTCTGAATGTCACGGTAGAGACAGAAAGAGGGAAGACTGCACTGAATATCACAGTCTTCCCCTACGGTCAGTGTGGCAAATATTTATTTTTGGTGGGAAGTCCCGGCAAGGGATATTGTTAAAGCACATCGAGCAGATGTGCCGGCAGCGGAGGTTGTTTACGCGTGCATGGGAAGTGCTGGCAGGGGAGTCTGTCTGAGCGTATTGGACAGTAGGATGCAGGCAGTGGCGTCGGCAGGGGGGGCCATCCCCCCCCTACATCATGCTGTGCCCCCCAGTTGAAATGCCGTTTTTTTTTGTAATAGACGCGGACAGGGGCGGGCTGGGCCGGGGAGCAGGGGGGCGTACCTGGCAGGGGGGCGGTCCGCCCCGGCTGTCGCTCATCTGAGGGGTGCCACCACGCCTCCAGAAACGATGCGATATTGGCAGCAGGGGCTAAGATATATATATATATAAATATATATATATATACCATATTGGCCCGAATAGAGGGCGCGTTTTTCCCCCCCACTTTAAGTCTTTAAAGAGGGGGTGCGGCCTATATACGAGGTCTAGCGCCCGACGCCCGGGACATGCAGTTCCGGGCGCTGGGCAGGCAGCGGGGTTAGGATACAGATACCCCGCAGCGGTGCAGGGGACCCGTATTCTACTCTCTGATACGCTCAGACAGCGCAGATTAAGCATATCACGCAGACGTTCACCGGCAGAGGCGATGAGCGTGAACGACCTCTGCTGCCGGCACGTCTGCTCGGTGTGCTTTAACAATCTCCCTTGCCGGGAATTCCCACGGGGGGAGTCCCGACAAGGGAGATTTTAAAGCACATCTTGCAGACGTGCCGGCAGCGGAGGTTGTTTATGCTCGCATCGCCGCTGCCGGTGAACGTCTGTGCGAACAATCTTCCTTGCCGGTACTTCCCACGGCGGAAGTGCCGGCACCGGAAGTTGAATACGCGGTGGAGTCTGCACCGGTAAGTCTGGTGGGGGGGACATCTTGGGGACAGAGTGGCAGCATATCTCGGGGGGGGGTAGAGTGGTAGCATATCTCGGGGGGGTAGAGTTGCAGCATATCTCGGGGGGGATAGAGTGGCAGCATATCTCGGGGGGGATAGAGTGGCAGCATATCTCGGGGGGGATAGAGTGGCAGCATATATCGGAGGGGGGATAGAGTGGCAGCATATCTCGGGGGGGGTACATCTTCGGGACAGAGTGGCAGCATATCTCGGGGGGGTACATCTTCGGGACAGAGTGGCAGCATATCTCGGGGGGGGACTTTTTTCTTTAAAAAAGCACCTACCTTTTAGGGTGCGGCCTATATTCGGGTGCGGCCTATATCTGAGCCAATACGGTATATATATAAATATATATATATTGGCAGCAGGAGCTAATATTAACATATATTGGCAGCAGGGGCTAATAATATTTATTGGAAGCAGGGTCTAGTATTTATATTCATATTGGCAGCAGGGGCTAATATTTTTATATATATATATATATATATATATATATCGGCAGCAGGGGCTAATATTAATATATATTGGCTGCAGGGGCTAATATTAATATATATTGGCTGCAGGGGCTAATATTTGAATATATTGGCTGCAGGGAGTAATAATATATATCGGCAGTAGGGGCTAATATTAATATATATTGGCAGCAGGGTCAAATATTAATATATATCGGCAGCACGATATAATTATGTAGTTAAAAATGCACGTCTAATGTGTGTGTGTGTGTATATATATATATATATAAAAGTGTATATGTACCGTTTTATAATCGGCCCCCCTAATTTGGTCCCTGGCCCCCCATGTGCCCCCCTAAATATGAAATCTGGAGACGCCACTGGATGCAGGTCCCCTGCAACGCTGCGGGGGATCTGTATCCTAACCCTGCTGCCTGCCCGGCGCTCGGAACTGCATGTCCCGGGCATCGGGGGATACGAATTGCACATTCCTGCGCTAAACCCGGAGTATAGGCTGCACCCCCACTTTAACCTCTTGACTGCTAACGACGGCATGGTGCCGTCGCTAGCAGTCCCAGTCAGGTGCTAACGACGGCACCATGCCGTCGTTAGCACTACCCTACCTTGATGGAGGTCTGTGGACCCCCATCACCATCTACCTGGGCGATCTGCCCCTCACATTGAAGGGCATCACCAGGACCACCCGATCCGGCCAGTGACGTCTCGCGTAATGATGCGATGACGTCACCGCGCAACTTTATTGAAAACTGACAATTGTCAGTTAAAGAGGTATGGGGGCATACTGCTTAGATGCCTGTATCTCAGGCATCTAAGCAGCTACAGACCCCCAACATATATCGTTGGAAAGGTAATCGAAAATTGCCTAGAGACCCCTAAGTTAAATTATCTAAACATAAACTAGTTTAACTTTAAAAAAAAAAAAAAAGTTTAAGTATTCTAAATGATCACTGTGGTAGCCAATGTTACCACGGTGATCATATAGCTATGAAAAGTCACATTCCCTTTTTAAAAATGGCCGATACTAAATTTTAACCCCATGATCCCTTTGATCATGGGGTTAAATTTAGCCAATGGTAGAGGGAGGCAACTTTTGAAATCCTGATGAACTGTAAATTTACTGCAAATATTATTAAAATCAGCCATTTAGCCTGTGCGGTACGTGAGTAACCATCTCATCCCTGGAGCCCCTTGCATTTTTACTATAAAACTTATTTTTTCTGTAAAAGTGATTTTTTTTTCTCCCTTTACCATAATTTCTTTGGGATTGTAAGGGGAAAGAATGGTGTGTGCTTCTGTGAGTGACTGTATGGAAAGTATGGTGTGTGCTTCTGCGAGTGAATGGAGATATGAAAGGCGTGTGAATGGTCAGTAATTAGGGTTGAAGCCTTGACGTCGCATTACTGCTCACGTAAGAAGTTAAATTATGGCACAAAAAGTACACATTTTCAAAAAATACACCCCTTGGGGCATCAAATGAGGGGCTGCAATGAGGGGCTGCATGTGTTTCTAGTACAAATCTGGAGTGCGCAAGACAAAAATGAACATGTCGCTATGGTTAGAAAAAACATATTTTCTAGCCAAAGCAACATATTCCGTTATTTGTGCACTCAACTTTTGTCCTAGAAATACATGTTTCCCCTCATTTGAAGCGCCAAGGGGTGTACTTTATGTACCCTAATTTAACTTCCCAGATGTCTAGACCACTTTATCTTCAGATATGGCTGATTTGAAAATCTTGTTAAAAAATTGTCTTAAAACATTTAGGGGTGATGGCTGCATTTAGACAGCTCTAGATAGCTGGAAAGTTAAATTATGGTACATAAAGTATACCTTTTCAGAAACGACACCCCTTGGTGCATTAAATGAGGGGCTGCATGTATTAGTAGCACAAGATTGGAGTGCGCAAGACATAAATGAACTTTTTTATTTTTATAAGTGTGATATTCATTTATTTGTTGTGCACGTCAGATTTGTGATACAAATACAAACAAGACCTCATTTTGTTGGCATATTTTAACAATTTTAGCAATAAAATATTAGAAAAACACAGTCTACTGTTCTCAATTTCTGTTTATTTTAGACCGGTTACCTACTACAAATATTTAGCAGCACAGCTTTTGATATTAGAGTTTAGAAAAATAACATTACAAACTAGTTTTTATTGAGTCGGAAGTGAAAAATTACACTTTTTTCCCATTTTTGGCTATATTTTGCAAACCTAATGAGACATACACATATAAAAATAATATATTTGGAATCTGCTGGGTGTGCTGAAAAAAACAATATATGGTTTGTATAGTTTATTCCCAAGAAATGTACTTCTAAACACGTTTAAACGTGAGATGCACCAAAATGCCGAAAACCAGCTTAGCACCAGGGTGGGAAATGGCTTAGCAGCCAAGGGCTTAAAGACTTAAAGTGGGGGAGGCACTGCCAAACGGTCAACCCCTAACTCTCCACTATGCAGAGGCCAGGATGGATGTCAGGCCCAAAGTGAAAAGTGTTACACCAAGTAATCATCTGGAGCCCCACTACCTATGGAAAAATTATATATTTGAGTTAGGAAAGCATACCTCCCAACATTTCAAAATGTGAAAGAGGAACACTTTTTTTTTTTTTTATCGCTCTCGCGGAACTCACCAATACAAGCAATTGCGCTTGCATCACCACTTACAACACGTTTTTGTCAGGACAGTCATGCATATTAAAAATAACCAACACATTGAATTCAACCAAACCAATTTATTAAAATATATATATATATATATATATTTAGATTAATCTAATACAACAGCAAAGGCAGATCAGCCTTAACACTGGTACTAATCCATGCTACTCACGCTGAAAATATTTCTCAGCAACATGCATTATCATATATCAGAGCCCCAGCCAGGTAATATCACACAGTAACATGCATTATCATACATCAGAGCCCCAGCCAGGTAATATCACACAGTAACACGCATTATCTATATCAGAGCGCTTCACTTGATTTGTCCTGCCCTCCTTACATTATTGCCCCTCGCATCCCTAACACATACAGTACCTGATTGCAAAAACAAAACTTTCCAAAGCATCACTTTGGCACCCACAGGTCTTGCCAGAGCACCAAGGTTGCACACACAAGCCTTCCAAAGATCCAGATTGCCCATCCAGCAATCCCCCAGCCAGCACCAGGGCCGGACTGGCCCACCGGGATACCGGGAAAATTCCCGGTGGGCCGGCAGGTCCGTGGGCTGGGCGGCCGACAGACTAACCCCAAAGACAGCCGAAATCTAATCAAAGCGGTCGCTGGGTGCTGATGCGGCCGGCCGGCATCAGCACCCAGCAGCCGTGTGCGATGGCTGTCTAGTGATGGGAGCAGCGTGAGGGGTGAAAGCTCCGCCCCCTCGCACTGACCTTTCACCCCTCACGCTGCTCCCATCACTATGCGGCCATCAGACTGCTGGGAATGTAATCTAAACGGCCGATGCGTGCTGATGCTGCCGGCCGGCGCTACTTTAATACTTTTTTTTTTACTTTATATGGCAAGCCGATCCAGCTTACCATATAAATAAAAAAAAAGTGTTAAAGTAGCTCCGGCCGGCGGCATCAGCACGCATCGGCCGTTTAGATTACATTCCCAGCAGTCTGATGGCTGCATAGTGATGGGAGCAGCGTGAGGTGGAAGCTCCGCCCCCTCGCACTCAGACTGCTGCAGCACCGGATGTCAGGTCAGTGGCATCCTGTCAGCATAGAGGAGAACAGTGTGCAGCTACCAGAGGACGGAAGTCAAGAGAAGTAGAAGGTGAGTAAACCAATGTATTTTTTTTTACTGTATTATATTATCGTTATGTGTGTCCCCCTATATGCCACTCTGCCTCCATAAATGCCTTATACCCCCCTATATGCCACTCTGTCCCATGATATATGCCTTTAATCCCCCTATATGCCAGAGTATAAGGCATTTCTGGATGCAGAGTGACATATAGGGGGGTCAAAAGGCATATCTGGAGGCAGACTGGCATAAAGGGGGTTAAAAGACATTTTATGGGGCAAAGGAGCATATAGGAGGGTATAAAACATATCGGGGAGGCAGAGTGGCATATAGGGGGCATAAGGCTTTTCTGGAGGCAGAGTGCCCCATGATATGCCTTTTAACCCCCTTCATGCCACTCTGCCTCCAGAAATGCCTTATACCCCCCCCTATATGCCACTCTGTCCCATGATATGCCTTTTAACCCCCTATATGGCAGAGTGGCATATAGGGGGTTAGAAGGCATATCATGGGACAGAGTGGCATATAGGGGGGGTATAAGGCATTTCTGGATGCAGTGACATATAGGGGGTCAAAAGGCATATCTGGAGGTAGAGTGGCAAAAAGGGGGTTAAAAGGCATATCACGGGGCAGGAGGGCATATAGGAGGGTTGAGGCATATCAGGGAGGCAGAGTGGCATATAGGGGGGGTATAAGGCTTTTCTGGAGGCAGAGTGCCCCATGATATGCCTTTTAACCCCCTTTATGCCACTCTGCCTCCAGAATGCCTTATACCCCCTATATGCCACTCTGTCCCATGATATGCCTTTTAACCCGCTATATGGCAGAGTGGCATATAGGGGGTTAGAAGGCATATCATGGGACAGAGTGGCATATAGGGGGTATAAGGCATTTCTGGAGGCAGAGCGGCATATAGGGGGTTAGAAGGCATATCAGGGGGGCAGAGTGGCAAGCCTGGGGGCAGAGGTGCATAACTCAGGGGTAGGTTGTCAAATGAAAGGAAATAAAAACCAAACATGTCTCAATCATAGCTTTTATTAAATATGGAAAAAAATAGTCTACATGAATTAATAAAGAAATAAAAGTTTCTTACCAGAATATCGTGAAGAATAATGATTACATATGTTGTGGTGGGTAAAAGGTAACAGAAACCCTTCCACTTAAATTAATGTGATCAGTGTTTTGTTCCACTGAATAAAATGGAACTTTTTCATCTAAAAATGTTCGCAGTAGCAAATGTTTTAATCCCATTATGTGTAATGTATTTAATTTATTAGGGCCTTTTAACACTTTTGCTTTCTGGCATTTTAATACAAATAATGAGATAAAAAGAATGGCGAATAGTGTGACGTGGGTGTGTATAAGGGGTGCGTGTGGGTATAAGAGCCTGACCGTGAGATAAACTATATGGGGCTGGTCTCCAAATGTTTCCAGGGCTGCTTTTTAGTCCCAGTCCGGCCCTGGCCAGCACCCAGATAGCACACCCAAGATGGCTGAGCATCATGGGAAATGCAGTTAACAGTTGATAAAGCTGCAGATGTTAGCTGTGAATAACAATTCCCATGGTGCTCAGCCAGCCAGGTGTTCACCAAGATGCTGGCTAAGGATCATTGGAATAGCCACAGCAGAAGAGATTTTTTTTTTTTAGAATTACAAAAAATTCTAATGTTAGCCTCATTGTCTATTGTTGCCCCTATTTGTTTAGAACCATAACTATTATCTTTTTTTCCTGACGTCCCCGCCTGCTTTTTTTCCTGACGTCCTCCTCCACGGGACTGACTGCCACAGGAGGAACTCTATTGACTCTGTGAAGCCGCCCCCTCTTCAAGCGGGCGGAGAGGGGGCGGGTCGCAGAGTCTCACTGAAGCAGCACGGCACACTAATGCTACAACTGCTTATCAAATTGTGTAGTGTCTGTGCTCCACCGGCCCGCTCATGGGACGGCAAATAGGGACAGAGGTAGGGACAGCGTGACAGAGTCCCAAAATCGTGACTGTCCCGCCTAAATCGGGACAGTTGGGGGGCCCTTAAGCACTACATGTCTCAGAGTGCCACTTCATAAGACATAAGTAGTTGGGCTGAGTCCACTTGGTCTGCTGTGTATATCCCACATAGCTGGAACTCTAGGGGTCAATCCTTCAGTGCTAAAAGTTATAAAAAAAGGCAAGTGTTGTATAAAAGTGAGATATGTTGTTCAATAAGCAAGTTCCTAATCCTATACTACATTTATTTTTACCAGTGGATGCAAAGAGGTGCATAATGGGATTAAGAAAGCAAACAATTTAATTATTTTAATCTATTTTATTTTTCATAACCAGAATCTGTTTGACACTGGGACAAAAGTAGAATGCAGTTATATCTGGATTTTTTTCATCACGCTGACATATGGACAGTTTCCAGTAAACATCCCATACGTTGGTGTCATTACAGATGTATTCTTGTTGTCTTGGTGTATTTATTTGTACTTGGAGGTCAAGACAGCATCTACTTCAGCAATGAATTTGTCCCAGGCAGTATGGCCCGAGGGTGTGAAGTCTTCAGGGAAGTGAGCAGCCAGAGTACCTTGGATAGCTTGAGACAGCATCTGTAGAGAGAACACAGTAAATAGAATAAACTTCAGTTTTATATACCTCACTTCAAATATAGACTATTGTCTGTATATCTGGTATAGATAACTAGATTTACCTTCAGTACTCATTGTTTTCATTCTTGTTTCATCTAAAACTTTGGGTGGGACAAATTGCCTAAAGTTTAGCAACTAGAAAATTTAGTAGTGTAACCTTACTGTCTGCCTATATTTGTTATTCACCTGTTTTTTTCAGCAAGAAGATTCACAAATATGTTTAGAAAATGATTCTTATAAAATTATAACAAAATGCTATGTAAGATACAAAGAGAGCACAGTGATATAATAATAAAGAAGGTGTCTAGCATTGTCAAAAATGTTTGTTGATTGAATTGGGGCTAGCGTGTAGAATAGGAGATCACATAATCTTAATATTTTTATCCTGTTTGCTTCATTCTTAATTTGATAGAGTGTTGGTAAAGAATACTCCTAAAAATGAGGGAGCCCTGGGAGAAAATGGTCACCCATGAGATAGACAGCATGTTAACATACCCCAGGGCTTGACAAATTTGTTGTGAATCTAGGCGCCAGGTAAAAAAGTTAGGAGCCAGGATTTTTTTAAACTAACAGTTGGTTAGGAGTGATCGGATCATCATCAGCCCACTTACTAAACTCACAGCGTTTGACCTGGAAGCACCCTGGACTTTCAGGTCAGTGCTGTTTTTTTTTTATTATTAATTATTATTTTTTTAACTCTTTCGATGCTGATGTTCCATTGGAGCACAGCATTAACTGATATTTAGTCCCCACAAGCTTGTGGGGAAAAATGTTAACCCCTGCAATGCCACGAATGTGTCATACACAAGTGTGGCATTGAAGGGGTTAACGCTGCACTGTCGCTCTCATGGAGCGATCAGGCAGCAGGGGGTGTTGGGGGCTGGTGTCCACACTCATGTGGAGACCAAAGAACCTTCTCCCCTGTCCCTGAAGCTGCCTCTGGCAGCTGGGACTCAATTGCTGGTCTATAGACCAGCCATTGCAGGGAGGGGAGTCTTTGATGACTGCTGTAGGCTTCCATGCCTACAGGAATCATCAAAGGGCTTGTGGGGGCTCGTTTTTGCTGTTGCTGGTCTTCCTGGGCTTCCAGGCAGACCACCAGCAGCAGAGCCCCGTACAAAACGGGAATTAACCCCTAAATGCCGCGATCGCGGCATTGAAGGGGTTAACGCTGCACTGTCGCTCTCATGGAGCGATCAGGCAGCAGGGGGGTGTTGGGTCAGGTCCCCACACTTGTGTGGGGAACCAATCAACACACAACCCCCTTCCCTGAAGCTGCCTGTGGCAGCCGATAACACGATTGCTGGTTTTGCAGCAACCGCGGTTTCAGCCTACAGGATCACTCCGTGGGAGTGATCTCAGGCTCGGGGGCGGGCTCTGAGTGGCTGTGCTGTCTGCCCAGACTCCTGGGCAGACAGCAGCAGCGCCCCCGTGTTGTTACTCAGCCTCTTACATCCACATTTTTTTATGGATGTAAGAGGCTGACAAAACCTAGGCGCCAGGACAAAATTCTCTGTCGCCATGGCGACCTGGCGCCTGGGATTTGTCGAGCCCTGACATACCCTAACGGTATAAGGGTAGAGTTAGTTCTAGTTTTTATTAGACTTGGACGCCGGCCAACTCTTCGTGTTCATTTTCGTGTTCGTCTTTGTGGGGAAAAAAATCCACTAATAATTCCCCATTCCTGTGCTTGGGCGAATATTCGTGTACGTTTTTTTTCCCGTTTTTAAAGGTCTGTACGAGCAACTCTATTATTTGCCGACAGGGGCCTCCTCTGCAGACTATCCCCCTGCTAGCAACCAATAGGGTCAATTGTCTGAATGAGCGAGAGTATGCAATTAATGTGTGGATGTGTTTGTGAGAATGAATTAATGAATATGTGTAAATTATTTGTGTGAATTAATTATGTGAATGAAAGTATGAATTAGTGAATGACTGTAAAAGTATTTGTATGTATCATATATGTGTAATTGATTTGTAGAAAGGCAACAATGGCACAAGCAGGGTGTTTGAGCCTTGGGGACCAAGATGGCCCAGTTTATGGGGCAAAGATGGCCTAGGACAGGCTGTTTAGGGACAAAGTTGACTAATGCTGGGCTGCTTAGGGACAAAGATGACAAGTCCCATGTGTGCAATTTGGGTGCTGCTCAGTGTGCCGGACCCCAAGGTACTCAGAGATGGCTCCAGCCTGGCTGTCAAACAAAGATAGCACAGGTAGGAACTCCATTGTTTAATTAATCCCATCAATAGGATTGCTGCCAGGGGATTAAAGGTTGGGTGTCTACATGCACCTATTTATCAATGTTAATTTATGTTAATGCAGTTCTGTGGATATATGAGTCTATGTTTTACAACAATAAACTGTTCATTCCTGCTGTACTCAATTCAAGGTAGTTGTGTCTACTTATTGTGTACACATAGCAGAGTTACAAGGTGTGCATGCTGGCTGGTGCTGGAAGTTATTCCGGGGACTACAGGAGGATACTGGGTGATCTCTGGGAGTTACTACAGCTCTCTTGGTGAACCAGTTACAGTCAGGTTCTATGTGAGCAGTGTGGACGCCAAGGCTGGCTTTGGGGTGTGCAACATGTGATCTATGCCTGTGATTTAGGGTTTTATCTATACCTTAAATGCTGAGTTTTTATGTGAATTCCAATTGATTTATACCTGCAAAGCTGGGTTTGTATTGATCTGTATATGCTATGCTATGGTTCTATACATTTTTCATGTATACCTGCAAATAGAGAGTTTGCATGTCTTATTAAGGTGATCAATACCTGCAGTGCTGTTTCCATGTGTTGTTTTTTGACCTATACCCTCAGTGCTGAGTTTACATGTGATTTCCAGTTGATCTATACCTGCAAAGCTGGGTTTGTATTGATCTGTATATGCTATGCTATGGTTCCATACATTTTTCATGTATACCTGCAAATAGAGAGTTTGCATGTCTTATTAAGGTGATCAATACCTGCAGTGCTGTTTCCATGTGTTGTTTTTTGACCTATACCCTCAGTGCTGAGTTTACATGTGATTTCCAGTTGATCTATACCTGGAATGCTGGGTTTTTGTGTTCTGTTGATCTATACCTACAATGCTATGTTTCCATGCATTATGATTGTATACCTGCAAATAAAGGGTTTGTATGTCATTTTTCATGTATACCTGCAAATAGAGAGTTTGCATGTCTTATTAAGGTGATCAATACCTGCAGTGCTGTTTCCATGTGTTGTTTTTTGACCTATACCCTCAGTGCTGAGTTTACATGTGATTTCCAGTTGATCTATACCTGGAATGCTGGGTTTTTGTGTTCTGTTGATCTATACCTACAATGCTATGTTTCCATGCATTATGATTGTATACCTGCCAATAAAGGGTTTGTATGTCTTATTCAGTTGATCTAAGTGCTGTTTCATGTGTTTATTTGATCTATACCTAAACTACAGGGAGTAAGTAAAAGAGGTATGGCATAGTGAATGAGGAGACACTGGGATGATTACGGGCGAGAGGTCCTCTCCATGTCATAGTAGGGTTAGGAGGAGGGAAAACTTCACTGACTCTCATGGTCTTCCCCTAATCTGCAGTCAGTGTGGCAAATATTTCTTTTGGCGCGGGAGCGGAGGGTGTGATTGCATGCTAGGGAACGTGTAGCAGGGCCCAAGGAAATGCTTGCCTAGGGTCCAACTTTTTCAATAGAAAATGTGTTGGCAGCAGGGTCTAATATTTATATATATTGACAGTTGGGGCTAATGTTAATAAATATCGTCAGCAGGGTCCAATATTGATATATATCGGCAGCAGGGGCTAATATTAAAGGAACTGAGCAGTTCAGCTGTGTTATGGTCTAGCTGCTTTTCTGCTGCATTGCTGGAGGCTAATACAGCCTGGCTGGGTTGCCATGGCTACTCTCTTGTCACTCCTGTGACTCAGCCCATTGTCCAGCCCACAGCCAGCCCCTTTTGGCTAGTTAAGCAGCTAAACCTCACTTCCTCCTTGACCTTGTGTTGTTTCTGGCTGCAAGTGCTATCGCTGTGTTACTGCATTCCTGTGCATGACCTGGCTTTCTCTGACGTCCCTCCCGGCTCCCGATTCCTGGCTTGATCCTGACTTCGCTGATCTTCGTATTCCTGACCCCGGCTTGTCTGAGTACCCGTCTTGGTTCCTGACCCTGGCTTATCTTTTGGTATATGCTCTTGGATCACGATTTGGCTTTGTTCACTATTGTAATACAATAAAGGTGATTGCATTTTACGTTTCGTGTCCGTCTGGTTCCTGGTCCCTAACAAGCTGTTATTTTTGAAATCCACAGCTACTTGATGTTACACCTACCTTGTCAGCCGCGGTCCCACACCAGTCTGACACTGTTGGGCGGGGCTCACGTGGTGCCAGCGTGTCCCGTCCAAGGCCGTTTGCACGTACCCATGCAACCCGTTGTGGCATCTCATCTGTACATGCCAGCATGGCACACCCGTGACACCCGCAGGTGTAGCACACGCTGACACTGGTTAAATATTTAAGTGTACATTGTGACGATGCTATTTGCGTGCGTCGGTCGTGATGACGTCATAGTGCACTCATTGGTCGTTTACCGTTTTCCCGCCCTGGCCCTATTTAAACCTGCCTTTTTCCTTATTTATTGCCCGTTTAAAGAGTCACGTTGCCTTTGTGCTCTGGGTTCCTGTGTATTGTGTTTCTTTATTCTTGACCTCTGTGTACCGACCTTTGGCTATTGTTATTTCGTCTTGGATCACGTTCTGCCTGCCCTGACCTCAGCTTATCCTGACTACGATTTCCTGCCTCTGGTACCTGCTACCTCGTGAGTCCGCTACCGTCTCTGCATCGTGGGTTCATCCACCGGTGCTATCCTGGGCCACGCATAACACTTGAACCCAGAGCCGGTCCACCTCTGCAATAACTGGGACAAGCACCGTCGGGCCTCCCGAGAAGTTCCAGATGGGTCCAGCAGCTCTGCATAGCTCACCCCCATTATGTTTCCTGAAGATAGGTCCCGGTGGAAAGACTAGGAAGCAATCCCATTGTCAGTCCTGGAGAAGTCAGATCCCGCCGCTGCCAACCAGTTGTGACGGACCGACCATGGACCTCAGGTTGTCCCTCTCCGCCAAGAGCAACTTCTCCCCATAGGACGACAAACCACCGCAATCCGTTGGCAATATCCCCAAGCAAAGTAAAGAGATATCCGGTACCCACATAACCAGGCAAGACTAGTCTTTAGGTACAACAAGAGGAGAACTGATTTATTTTAGACACAGACGGATATATCCAGAAAAACACACATTAACATAAAACAAGATACTGGGATACAAACCATCCCCTTAATCTGCATCCCAGAGGCAACAGGGGCAGTAAAAGGATTAACAATACAAAAGGACACAGGCACCACTAAAATAAGGAATACAAATTGTCTTGATTAGATTATCTCCCAGATCTTGTGTAAACGGTTAGGAAAAAAGGCAATAATAAAATACATTTTTATTAATAACACACAAAATGGCTTCATGTCACTGGATAACATTAACTGATGGGTAGGGTGACTCTAGGAACCATCACAGTCCCAAAATGCAGTAACCCCAAATCTGTTTCCGAGCTCCACAGTCTTTAGAGTCTCTTATGATTTGGATAACGTGGCACTCCTTACCAGGGCCCATAGTCTGTAGGAAGGAGGCTGGAACTCAGTCCCCTCCAGGAGCCCATGGCACGGAGGGTTCCGTGACAATATATATATAAATGTGTTTATGTGATCTCATGGGCTTCATAGTGTGTCCCTGAATGGCAGAAACAAAATGTGGTCACCCTAATATCCCGTGCAAAAAAACCTAAGCAACACAGAAGTGTTGGTGAAAAAAAGTGCAGGAAATAATTTCTGCTACCACCTTTGACAGTGATTGGTGGTCAAATAGCTGCACGAAGAGTGCCCAAATACCCCTGATAAGATAGTCTTGGTTGTCTGCTTTACAGAAATATATACTTTTGTGGGTATTTTTTTGTTTATTTGTTAAAAATTAGAGTAGCAATTCCATTATACCTAATTAAAAAATTCTACGGCTTTGAAAAGTAATAGTAATAGTATGTTCCCTATAAGTGCTGGGAAAAGTATGTAAATTCTAAATAAATTAGGTATTTCTGAAATTAGGACACTTGAGTTGATACATTTGGAGGGGATTTTCCGTCACTTTACCTAATTTTGTGAAGATTCAGAGGAGAATATATAAAACAAAAATTCAAATTTTTCATTAGTTTTCACAAAATTTCTCATCCGAAATTTTCAGCTAATTATCTAACTATGGTGTCAAAAGAAAGCCCTCTCTCTCCTTGAAAAAAAAACAATACATTGTTTACATGGGTACACTATTCGCAGAAAAGAGGAATAATCGCTGAACCATCATACCGTAACAACTGCAAAATTGCTACGGGACTTGAGATATAAGACTTGTGGTTCTGAAGGGGATAAGTAGAGTGATAAAGGATGAGTATGTTGTCAGTTTATAGACAATAGGGGGTAGGTATGTTGTCAGTCTATAGACTAGGAGTATCTATATATTGTAATATTCGATCAGAGTTATCACAGAATATTGTGGGAGCCAAAATAAGCAGTTTATGAGAGGTAGTGTGAATTTTGAGTTAACATAAAGTTGCATTTACAACTTTCAAGTAAAAATCCTTTTTTCATTGGCTTGCATTAGCTTGACTTTCAGCAGTAATTTTAGTTTTTGTCCAATGTGCAGTGAATTTGGTAGTAGTATAGGAAATATATAGTAATATGCTAACTGGACATTTTATCTAACCTTTAGTGATTTAAACCAAATGTTGCACAGCTCATATGATGTTGGACTGGATTACAGAAAAGTATGGTTAAATCTCCAAGTCAATGATTTCTTGTGCATTTGAGGGGGGTGAGAGCAATGGGTACTTGGTCCACTGATGTCACTGAAATGTGAGCGCAGTTGTAGTCTAACCCAGAATATAGGTTATAGGAGAGGAGTGGTAGTTGCAGTCTTTGGTCCAAAAGTTTATATGTCTTCAGTAGTCAGAGTGTTCATAAATAGATGCATACATTTCTTAATAGTTTAGGTGTCCATTCTTGAGTCTAGTGTCTGGTTGAAGTCACTTCCTAAATGGAGTAAAACCCAACACTGAAGAAATGACACTCTGCTACAATGTAAAGTAGTGAGTGTACGGTCTGTATAACAGTGTTAATGTGCTGTCCCCTCAAAATAACTCAACATGCAGCCATTAATGTCTAAACCTTGGCAACAAAAGTGAGTAAGTGAAATGTCCAAATTGGGCCCAATCATCCATTTTACCTCCCCGGTGTCATGTGACTTGTTACTGTTACAAGGTCTCAGGTGTGTTAAATTTGGTGTTATCGCTCTCACACTCTCTCATACTGGTCAGTGGAAGTACAACAAGGCACCTCATGGCAAAGAACTCTCTGCGGATCTGAAAAGAATTGTTGCTCTACATAAAGATGGCCTAGGGTATAAGAAGATTGCTAAGACCCTGAAACTGAGCTGCAGCAAGGTGGGCAAGACCATACAGCGGTTTCACAGGACAGGTTCCACTCAGAACAGCCCTCAACATGGTCGACCAAAGAAGTTGAGTGCATGTGCAGCGTCATATCCAGAGGTTGTCTTTGGGAAATAGACGTATGAGTGCTGCCAGCATTGCTGCAGAGGTTGAAGGGGTGGGGGGTCAGCCTGTCAGTGTTCAGATCATATGCTGCACACTGCATCAAATTGGTCTGCATGGCTGTCGTCCCAGAAGAAAGCCTCTTCTAAATATGATGCACAAGAAAGCCCGCAAACAGACTAAGGACATGCATTACTGGAGCCATGTCCTGTGGTTCGATGAGACCAAGATAACTGTATTTGGTTCAGATGGTGTCAAGTGTTTGTGGCGGCAATCAGGTGAGGAGTACAAAGACAAGTGTGTATTACCTACAGTCAAGCATGGTGGTGGGAGTGTCATGGTCTGGGCCTGCATAAGTGCAGTCGGCACTGTGGAGCTACAGTTCATTGAGGGAACCATGAATGCCAACATGTACTGTGACATACTGAAGCAGAGCATGATCCCCTCCCTTTGGAGACTGGGCCACAGGGCGGTATTCCAACATTATAAAGACCCCAAGCACACCTGCAACATGACCACTGCCTTGCTAAAGAAGCTGAGGGTAAAGGCAATGGACTGGAAGAGGACTCCAGTGGCAACCTGTAAAGCTCTGGTAAACCCCATGCCCAAGAGGGTTAAGGCAGTGCTGGGAAATATTGGTGGCCACACAAAATATTGTCACGTTGGGCCCAATTTGGACATTTCCACTTAGAGGTGTACTCACTTTTGTTAATGGCTGTGTGCTGAGTTATTTTGAGTGGACTGCAAATTTACAGGTTGTACACTACTTTACTATTTACATTGTAGTAGAGTGTAATTTCTTCAGTGTTGTCACATGAAAAGATATAATAAAATATTTACAAAAATGTGAGGGGTGTACTCACTTTTGTGAGATACTGTATATGCCAGACTATGATGAATAAATAATTTTTTGAGTATATAAATTCAGAAATGTGTAGGGTTCACTTGCTAATGACATACAGATCAATGTGGGTACTCACAATACCACACTAACAATATAGGAAAATAACTCCAAAACATAAGCTTAATATATCAAAAACTAACACAAAAATACAATACACTCAAAAAAATGGTATTAGACATTTTCCTTTTGTAGAAAAATAGATTTCGACAACCCACTGAAATGTGATCATTTCAAACACATAGTCCACATTCCTGTGTGTGTCACACAGTGCTGTTTATATCCTACCAAAACACTTAAAGCAGCCCTAATAGTTAATGGACAGAATAGGTATATTGATTACAATTTTGCTAAATTGGCAAACTCTGTTATATGTAATTTACGGAACGATACAAACATAATTTTAAAGCCTGGGGATAAGGAAAATACACTAGTTATCAAAGACAAGGAATGCTATGTATAACCAGGATGAGGAATCCACATACTCCAAGAGAACCCAGGTGCTTAACTGTGCCAGGAAGGGCCAGTTCCCTAATAAATCCAATAGACAAAGACTCCAGGCACTCAAGAGTTCCAACATCAGGCAGATTTATTGAAAGAAAGGACAACGTTTTCAACCTCACACTTGAAAAATACCTCATTGTGAGGTCAAAATGTTGTCCTTTGTCTCAAGGAATGCTATGTGTCAGAGATCCTACCCCAGCAAGAAAGGACATTCCACAAAAAAGTTAATACACTGAACCATACAACAGTAGAAGATAAGGTTGCCTTTGAAGGCAATGGTTATTAGGAGACTATATGAACTGAAATTTCCCCATTAACCTAGTCTTCTATCCCTTGCAGAAAGTTCGCAAGGATCCACTATACCCTCCAGGAAGAGCTATAATAGCGCAACCTATGGGTTGCTGCCCTACAGTGCTCCATATTCACTGTAGTGACAGATGAAGTTTCTCAGTGTGCAGCCACTGACTGGATATGCCTGACACACAGGACCGGCGCCACCTATAGGAGTACTTTGGTGGAGCCAGTGGGGGTGGAGCCAGGGTGCGGCAAAATTATGTTTTGCCTAGAGTGGTAAAAATCCTTGCACCAGCCCTGCTGACACAGAATTAGCAAAAAAAAGACATAACAAGTGGCTGTTGGCTGATGAACGTCATTAGACAGCCACCAACATAAAGTGCCAGGGCCGCCTCATCCAGCTGTGTGTGTGTGTTTATAGTACTGTGAGCCTTTGTATTATGAAGCATGCGTTGCGTAACTGAATAGTTTGGGAAGCATGTGTATGGGGTAGTGTCAGGGGCGGATTAACGTAGGGGCTGAACGAGCTGCAGCTCCAGGTCTCTACCCGAAAATAGGCCCAATCAGGGCCAAACTGGCCAACTGGGAAATCAAGAGACTTCCCAGGCGGTCCCATGGAGGAGAGCAAAGGGCAGGTGGGAAAGTAACAGTAAAGTAACCAAAAAAATGATGTTGATGATCATGACATGATACCAAAAGGGGGGGCTGGGTGGCATAAGGTCTACCACCTTATGCCACCCAGCCCCCCCTTTTAGTAACAATACACAAGAGGTGCAGGCTGGGGCATCATATAAATCAAGACTAGGGATGGTGGCTGGGTGGCTATACACTGTGGGGCTGGCTGGAGGGCACAAATATACGTAGAGGCTGGTGGCATCAATATGCAAGGGGTACAGCTGGGGCCATCTCATAAATCAATAATGAATGGAGGGGCAGGCTGGGGGCATAAGTACACATAGCGCTGGCTGTGTTCAAAATATATATTTTTATTGTTTTAGCTTAACCTGTCCGGATGTGTGTGTAGCAGAGCCTGTCCTAGTGTATGTGTCTTGGTGTCTGTGTCAGAGCCCGTCCTGGTGTGTGTGTCTGGGTGTGTCGGTGTGGCAAAGCCTGTCCTGGTGTGTGTGTGTGTTTGGGTGTCAGTGTTGCAGAGCCTGTCCTGCTGTGTGTGTTTTGGTGTTGGTGTGGCTTCAGGCATCCGGTGTATGGATGTCCTCCCAATCCTATCACATAAGATTCTATCCTATATTATCTGCCAAGCACTGATGGCATCTTTATCCAGTACACATGGATGCTGAGGTGTCTAATTTATTTCCATAAAAAGGGGCACCCAAATTCTCAGCACCAGGCCCATGATGCACTTAATCCGGCCCTGGGTAGTGTTTACAGGGTGATATACATGTTTATAGGATAGGGTCACTGTGTATTAAGTATGCTTGTGTCTAGGATAGTGTGACTGTGTTTTGTAGTTTGCATGTGTATAAGGTAGGAGGAGAGAGGGATATCAAAAAAAACCTTTCAATTTTATCTGAAACAAAAGGCCAGAAAATTAAATTAGTTTTCCAAACACCAATGAAGCAAAAATAAAAATCATAATTGATTTTTCTTACTATGCCTATGTCTGTGTGTATGTGTAATGAATATGTGCTATAAATATTCAATTTTCATTTTAACCAGCACTCAGGATGAATATTTTTTAATCTACCTACAAATCTGTCTACATATGACACATTTCTCCTCATGGAATGCCAGAGCTTTTATATAGGAAACCTATATTTCTTTCCAGAATAAGTTAAGCACAATTCATGCATGCCTAGTTTGGAGTAAACTATGCAACAATTTACAGTATATAACTCCCAACTCACTTATTACATTTTTCCATATGCAGTATATAGATTGCACATGCATGTAGGTGACAGTATGCAACACAGTTTAGGCATTAATAATAGTTACATTTCATAATTGTGCCACAAAATATAAGTAGAAAGTACACTTTTGAGGGCTGGGGTTAGCCTAGGGTTACTGGCACCTTGGTATCAGAATTTTTTCATACCACCACCAGGCTATAATATTAAGCTTATAACTACTTATAACTTTACAGTTCATGATACTTGTTTGCAGTGATCAGCATCGTCTATGCTGACAACACACAAATCTCTCCATCCCCAATCTCTCTGCATCTGTCCTCTCTCAGATCAGCAGCTGCCTATCTGGCATCTCTTCCTGGATGGCCTCTCACCACCTCAAAATAAATATGTCTAAGACTGAGCTACTTCTAATCCCTCCCTCCAACTCTATTCCCCTCTCTGACCTTTCTATCACTGTTGACGGTGCCACTATCTCTCCATCACCACACGTCCGCTGCCTCGGAGTGACCCTAGACTCTAACCTAACTTTTATCCCTCACATCAAATCAGTCTCTAAATCTTGCCACTTCCAACTGCGTAACATTTCCAAAATTCGTCCTTTCCTGACTGTCAGCACCACAAAAGAACTAATCCACTCCCCCGTAATCTCCTGTCTAGACTACTGCAACAACCTACTTACCGGCCTCCCTCTCTCCCGACTATCCCCTCTTCAATCTGTGCTCAATGCATCTGCCAGGCTAATCTATCTCACCCGACGCTCTGCATCTGCCGCACCTCTCTGCGAGTCCCATTTATAGCAGAATTAAATTCAAAATATTCATTCTATCCTACAAGGCTCTCACTAACACCGCTCCCCTCTACCTATCCTCCCTCATCAGCAAATATACTCCAGCCCACCCTCTAAGATCCAACAAAGACCTGCTCCTTGCATTTTCACTCATCACCTCCTCCCATGCCCGCCTACAGGACTTCTCTCACGCTGCACCAACCCTCTGGAACTCCCTTCCTCGTGCTGTCTGACTCTCACCAACTCTACCCTCCTTGAAACGCTCCCTAAAAACTTTTCTCTTCAGGGAAGCCTACCACTAACATAAACTCCCCCTACATTAACATCATTCACTACCACGCAGTTCTCACCTCCTGTGTCTCACCCCTTATCCACCTAGAATGTAAGTTCCTGCGGGAACAGGGTCAATTGTATGTCAATTTTGTACTTGTTGTTATCTGTAAAATTTTTACCTTGTACAGCGCTACGGAATCTGTTGACGCTTTATAAATAAAGTATAATAATAATAATAAAGTGATCAGGATTCTTTTCCAATATGCAAGCCTGCTAATGTCAAAATAGATTTTTACAGTTTGGAATTTATAAAGTTGAATTTACTAGTCACACACATCTTCCTCTAATCATCCTTTAACAGTAAACACATTGTATCCATATTTAAAGCATATTTATGTGTATTCTTCAACATTCAAGACTTCTGCAGGTGGAGCTATAGGAATGCATGCAGTCCCACTATGTTACAGAAAATTGATCTGTTCAGTCCTCGGTGGGGCCATTTAGGAGATTAGGTGTTTGTCAGGCTGAGGCCACTTTACTTGCTATGTATCTCCCACATAACTGGTACTGTAGGGGTTAATACCTTTGCAATACCTTTGGTATTGGGTGCTGAAAGGTACTATAGGTAAACATTGTATAAAAAGTGAAATATATAGCTTCAAATAGCATGTTGTTCAAAATTCCAGTTTCTATACTACAAGTACATGTGTAATTTTAACAGTAGATTCAGTAGATGAAGTGGTGAGAGATGTGCATTGTAGGCTTATAAAGCAAACAATTAAATTATTTTCATTTATTTTATTTTTCATAATCAGAATCACAATGGGACATATGTGGAATGCATTATTATTATTATTATTATTACAATGTTACAGCTTTAGTGGGATATTTAGAGTTCCCTAATCAAGGTGACAAATAGTTTCCGGTAAACATCCCATATGTTGATTTGGTGTAATTACAGATGTATTCTTGTTGTCTTGGTGTATTTATCTGTACTTGGAGGTCAAGACAGTGGCTACTTCAGCGATAAATTTGTCCCAGGCAGCCTGGACTGAGGGTGTGAAGTCTTCAGGGAAGTGAGCAGCCAGAGTCACTTGGATAGTTTGAGACAGCAACTGTAGAGAGAACACAGTAAATACAATAACAGTTAATTGTATATACCTCACTTTAAATACAGAGTATTGTCTGTATGTCTTGTATAAATACTTCGATTTACTTTTAGTATTCAATGTTTTCATTTTTGTTTACTTTTTAAAGCATAAAAGTCAAAACCATTGAAAACGTTGGATACACAATTTGACCACCAATCTTTCCTACCACGGTAATGTTAGTTAGATAACAGGTTAAAGCTAATGCTACTCTTTATTAATGGAATATAATTGAACAATATCCAATGATGTTAAGGATGGTGGTGTTAATACAAGATTGCTTGTCTCACCTTGAAGTTTCCTGGATCCACTCTCAGGTTGTAGGCATGCAGGTCACTGAGGGTTGACAGGGAGCCTGAAAGGTTGTCCAGGTGCTTGGCGGCCTCTCCGAGGGCATTCACAACTTTTCCTCCATGGTTGAGGAGGTCAGCAGAGCCATGGGTCAGGTCAAAATGGCCAAAGTATGTCTTGGTCTGAGGGAAGCTCAGGAAAAGTCTAGAAGACAGATGAACACCCTATTACCTCCATTAGTTTTGTTTTGTATGTGTTATGATTTTTTTATTCTTTTCATTGTAGCTGCATGTATGTAAAAGTGACAGCCTTGACCTCCTCCCTCCTAGCAATGGATTCTCAATAACAATTCAAACTTTGTGTTTAGCTTTCATTAAAAGTGCTGCTTCACTTCCAAAATATCAGTTACAATATTTAGTACATTAAGCAAATAAATCAGAAAATGTTGTCACATGACAATTAACCTATAAATGGTAGAACAATTTACAGGATTAGAGAAACATTTCATTGAAGGGCCTGGGCAATCCACAGTAATGCATTATGTTACAAATATTTACATTCAGCAGAGTAGCCCCTTTAAACCAATACCAGTTGATGAGAATCTGAATAAAATGCATCAGTTTATATTTTCACTGTAATTTTAGTGTTTTATTTACATTGATAATATATCAGTTATGGGTCTAGTGGCAAATTAATATAATTACCTTTCCAAAGCCTCAGCTCCCAGGGTGCTGGCGTTAGGAGCGATCTTGCCCCAAAGGGAAATAATTGCGGATCTCTCGCTGCTACTCAGAGTCATTTTGGTGATTGGGGAGGTAGTGGGCTTCAGACTGACTTCAAATGGAGAGTGAAGACAAGTGCACACAGAATGAAAGCATCTGACACTCTTTTAAACTGTAAAAGGGACCCAAGGAAAATCGTTGCTATTGGCTGAAATGAAGTTACACCCTTTGGAATTATCTGTCTCAACAATATATGCCATTTTGTCTGACTTGGTACAAAAATCTTATCTTTGTTAATTGCAAACACATCAATCCTTGCTTAGAGCAACTAATTCCGAACTAAAGTATAGGGACCCTCGTCAAAAGTACAACCATTTTTTTGGGTTAAAGCACCTAAAACTATGAGTATTGTTAAATATGTTTGAAACCATGGGACAAACTGTCTTTGAACTTTAGCAACTAGAACAACTTTTAATATAACCTTAACGCATGTCTTTGTTTTTTATTTTGTTCAGCAACAAGATACTTATTGTGTTATTCAATTCACAAATTTGTTTAGAAAATGACTCTTATAATCTTATAATCATTATTATATATGTATACAGAGCTCGATGATATGATAAAAAATGTTTGTTGCATGGATTGAGGGTTGTGTGAAGACTAGGAGTTTGATGTATGGTGCTAGAGAGTACTAAGTATTAAGAGACCCCTACAGAAAATGGTCACCCATCACATAGACCGCATGTTTCATCCTCTAAATGGTATCATAAGGGTAAAGTTAGTTATTCTTTCAATACTGATGATAATAAATAATACTGGTATAACTGACAGTACCAATTGGTCTCATTCCAGTAGGTAGTCATTCCAGTGAGTTCTATAATTTTAGCAGGGGTCAACAATGTGACCCACACATGATTGGGGAATAAACCTCTACATGTGTCATCCATTGTGCGTACCCATTGGGCTATAGTCAGGCATATTACGTAAATGCCCAGTAGGCCACTGACCAAAAGTGCCTCATACCCATGCTATCTGCCTGTTGGACACTGCAGTGTGTGTCTGCCGGTTGTTGTTTGCCTCAAAATGTAATATGCATATCCAGCTGCTGACTGTGTCTATGTCATTTTGCATAGATACCACATGGACAGGTTCATCTGGGTCACCCTACATAGTTATTAAAAAATTGCCTTGCCCCATGTAGGTTTTGCATATTTAGTATAATAATCATATAATTATTATAATTGCAGATAGAGTTGGGATTTGAAAAAGCGGTATATGTGTACAAAAGGACTTGGTAGGTCTGAGTTTATCTTCCTGGAATAGATACATAATTAGTGGTAATAATATGTCCTGAGTTGGGGTGTAATGACATAAAGGGAAAGAAAAATCAAAATAGTGTGATAAAATAAATCATATAACTGTAAGAACCGGTACCATCAGATGATTCTTATAAATGCTTCTTTTATTCTTCAAAAAATTCTAAAAATAACCCAATTGTAAGTGCAATTCATTTTTCTGTGTTTTCAGAACCAGAGGTATTATCACCATTATTTACCATTATTTTTAGAATTTTATGAAGAATAAAAGAAGCATTTATAAGAATCATCTGATGGGCTTGACACTTCTATTTAATGTGTGAGTGGTACCTACACTTTTACACTTGCAGTTTTATGATTACTTTATCACACTATTTTGATTTTTCTTTCCCTTTATGTCATTGTGCCCCAACTCTGGACATATTTTTACTGTTGCACTCTGAGGAAGAGTGATATTTGGGCGGCTGCAGACTTTGGGAAGTATTACAAATATATATATTGCACTTCTGCACATGTGTTGGTGGGGATCACATTTTTCTTTTTAAAAAGGAGTAACAAGAAACAACTAGTCTGCCATTTTGAAAATAGTATTGTTTCTTTATATGGACATGTCAAATGTCTTGAATAAATGTACTGTGTTTTAATGTACTTCTAGTGAACATTCGTTCCAAGTAACTACTACACTTTTTATAAAGAAATGTGTTCTCATATTACCCCTCCGTTCAATAAACTTTTAAGATTCCAGAAGAATTGGGCGGAGGTAATTTATCATTAGCTGATGGAAAGTATAGATAATGTTTAAATAGGGTGAGGGCATGGGTATGTTTCTCCTTGCTTCTTCCCGCTATCCGTTGCGTGGTCCAGGCATCAACTTCTAGGGCAGAACCTGTGAAGCAATGCAGATGGATTAGCGTAGAAAGAGAGATCTCCATTAATCTGTCTGCGTTAACAAACCCATAAACAAATTAAAGTTCAGATAAGGGAGCGCAAAAGTACAGTTTTGATGGATTCAGAAGGTGCTGGTTTACCAGTTCCCAGCAGTGATGACTCTAGAAACAATATATAGGGGGGCATATAAAATACCACAGTCAAAACTGGGGGGGCATTAATAATTTCCACAATTAAACCATACCACTATATGATACCTTTTTTACTGGACTAACATAATACTTGATCATTCAACATGGGAAGCCTGAATCTACAATTTAGTGCAACTAATCCTTGAAATAAATATTATAGAGGAAATAACACAATACCTGTCAGGGACTGGGCCCATACAGACGACTGTCTGTTCAGGAGTAGCTGAGTGGGACAGGGCCTGGTGCAGGGCGACTGCACTCTCCAGGTGGGCATCTAGGGCTGTGCGGCCCCATACCTGGGCCCTGACATAGCAGTCCAGAACAAAGCAGAACTTGGAGAAATCCCGCAGACACCCTGGAGCTGGCATGAGACATAATACTAGAATCATGTGCAGGATGCTGCAGGCTGGGAGTACGGAAGCTAAGCAGAGCATCAACAGAAACGTAGAAAGCAAGGAGGACACAGCAAGGAAAAGTGAGACCGAGCAAGGAACATAACCAGACAAGACATACATGATACAGGGCACAACAAAGGACAGGGAACAAGGCAAGGAACACAGGGGAAGGAGTGAGGAGCTGGAATCCTCAGACGCTTCTCCTTTTAAGCAAGGATAGACACACATGGATACAGGACTAGCCTAGGACTATGAGATAACAGTTGGAGATTCCTTTGCATCACATAGTATGCTTAGCCCACCACTACGCCACTAAGTACTCCAATATTTGGTGGGTCCTAACACTAAAACCTGCCTACAGAGGTACTAAACATGAAATCCAAACACGTGTCAGAGAGACATACCTGAAGACTGCAGACTGAGACAAACATAACGGGTGGGGCACACCTTATAAAAGAAACAGAGCTGAAGCAAAGAGCAAGACTGGAATCAAGGAAACAGAAGCACAGAACAGAGCATATGGCACTTCAGGAACGGATTACAGCAAAACATGGGAACTGAGGCAAGGCAGGGAAAAACAGATATGCAGCTCCGCAGTCTGGATGGACCCTGACAATACCTTAACTTTTCCACTAAATGATTTCAGGGTCCTGAAGTCACCTTTTTGTCCCCTGAAGTCACTACAAATTCAGGAGGATGTTTTATCTCTGGCTAAGTAAAATTAAAATAGTTCCTACTGTAAGTTAAGTGCCAGGAAACAGATGACCAAACACATACACCAGGACAGTCTCTGCCACACCAATACCCAAACACACAGGACAGGCTCTGCCACACTGACACCCAAACATACAGGACAGGCTCTGCCACACCGACACACACACCAGGACAGGCTCTGCCACACCGACACCCAAACACACAGGACAGGCTCTGCCACACTGACACCCAAACACACAGGACCGGCTCTGCCACACTGACACCCAAACATACAGGACAGGCTCTGCCACACGACACCCAAACACACAGGACCGGCTCTGCCACACTGACACCCAAACATACAAGACAGGCTCTGCCACACCGACACCCAAACACACAGGACATGCTCTGCCACACCGACCCCCAAACACACAGGACAGGCTCTGCCACACTGACACCCAAACACACACACACTAGGACAGGCTCTGCCACACCGACACCCAAACACACAGGACATGCTCTGCCACACTGACACCCAAACACACAGGACATGCTCTGCCACACTGACACCCAAACACACAGGACAGGCTCTGCCACACTGACACCCAAACACACACGCACCAGGACAGGCTGTGCCACACCGACACCCAAACACACAGGACAGGCTCTGCCACACCGACCAACAAACACACAGGACAGGCTCTGCCACACTGACACCCAAACACACACACACTAGGACAGGCTCTGCCACACGGACACCCAAACACACAGGACATGCTCTGCCACACTGACACCCAAACACACAGGACATGCTCTGCCACACTGACACCCAAACACACAGGACAGGCTCTGCCACACTGACCCCCAAACACACAGGACAGGATCTGCCACCCTGACACCCAAACACCTACACGAGGACAGGCGCTGCCACACCAACACCCATACACACACCAGTACAGGCTTTGCTACACTAATAACCAAAAACAAACAAAAAGCAGGACACTATCTACGCCACAGACATCTACATCATTTTCCACACTGCATTGTTGCTTATACCCCCCTTAGTGTTTTTGCCCCTTGTGTATTGATGCATCAACCAGCACCCTTTTAGTATTGATTAATGTGGTGCCCCCACACCCTTGTATGATCGCCTCCAGCCACCACTATTTGTATTAATGCCCCCAGCAAGTAGGGCATAACATAACAATTTGGATTTCCAGAAAATAAAGGTAAAGAGGACCCTGTATAAATGAGCTTGCAGTCTAGAAGACATTTATTTGTGAGTCTTCTGTGAGTGTCAAATGCCTTACTGAAATCTAGAAATGCTATCACTACTGCTTCTCCCTGGTCTATTTTTTTAATTAAGTTAGTTAGACGTTCCTGATCTTGGAAACCATTTACATGGAGATTCCATTAATTGTCTTCCCTGCTACCTATTTTGTGAAGTGGTTTTACAACTGCCAATTTCCAACCTTCTGGAACTTCTGTCAATAGTTACTTCCTGGTTAAGTAAGCACAATACATTAGGCTTAAAAAAGAACTGCTGCCTCCTTGAGGTTAGATTGGGTTTCTGCATTTTTCAGCATTTTACTGTAAATTAGATGAGATACTATACCTATATTGTTTAATTATGCCTCACCGCACATGGAGTAGAGGATTGGGGCTTGTTGTTGCCTCTCCCTTATTTAAGGGGTTCTGAAAACTTTGGTTTCTATTTATTGTTTAAATTATGTAATTTTTGGTGAGGGTGGTAGACTCTCAAATCAATTTGCAACCCCCTAGGGCTTGGAACTAGCGATGGGAAGTTCGGATCATTAAAGTGAATCGGATCATTTCGATTCGTTCATGATCCGAATCTTCGGATCACTCAGTGTGCCTGCACGGAGTTACTGTTTTCCAGTAACTCCGTGCAGGCACACTAACGATTGGCCCCGCCCCTTTCATTATGAATCCTCCCCCCTGCCTCCAGTGATGTCAATGAAGGCAGAGAGTCGTTCAAAGATTCGGATCTTACAGGGATCCGAATCTTACAGTGATCCCGATCACTGTAAGATCCGGATCGTTGTAAGATCCGGATCATTGTAAGATCCGGATCATTGTAAGATCCGGATCTTTGAACGACTCTCTGCCTTCATTGGCATTCTAAACATTCAGAGAATATCACCATACTGTTATAAATAATACATTAATAATCACTGCCCCCAGGATTTACATTCCCCTTTACCTGCAACTGCACCTTAAGCTAACTTTATTAAATTAATTAAATTAACCCTCACCATCAACCATGACTGCCCCTAAAATTAACCCTTAACACCCCATCAACCATGACTGCCCCTAAAATTAACCCTTAACACCCCATTAACCATAACTGCCCCCAAATTAACCCTAAACACCCCATTAAGCATAACTGCCCCTAAATTAACCCTAAACACCCCGTTAAGCATAACTGCCCCCAAATTAACCCTAAACACCCCATTAAGCATAACTGCCCCTAAATTATCCCTAAACACCCCATTAAGCATAACTGCCCCTAAATTAACACTAAAGACCCCATCAACCATACCAATTTATTAGGTAATTTATCTGGAGTACATGCAATTAATTTAGGGGCAGTTATGGTTAATGGAGTATTTAGGGTTAATTTCAGGGGCCGTTATGGTTAATGGGGTCTTTAGGGTTAATTTCAGGGGCTGTTATGGTTAATGGGATCTTTACGGTTAATTTCAGGGGCAGTTATGGTTGATGGGGTATAAGGGTTAATTTTATGCTGATGACTGAGGGTTAATTTAATTTAAAGTTAACTGTAGGTGCAGTTATAGGTAAAGGGGGCCAAGTCAGGGGAATCTAAATCCTGGGGGCAGTGTGAACATTATTAATGTATTTATTTATAAAAGTATGGTATCAGTAATATTCTCTGAATGATTCGAATCTCTGTAAGATTCGGATCCTTGTAAGATCCGGATCCCTGTAAGATTCGAATCATTCGACTCTTCGGATCATTCGACTCTTCGGATCATTCGACTCTTCGGATCATTCGACTCTTCGGATCATTCGACTCTTCGAACGACTCTCTGACTCTATGAGTCATCGTTCCTGTGTGAATTAATGAGCTGTAACCTGACCCCAGAGTCTGTGTCTGAGTGCTCTGCAGATAACTCACAGCTCTAGGATCATGTTACAGCTGCATGATTCACAGACTGAACCGCTACAAATGAATCGTTCAGTCTAGTGAACCGATTCATCCGGATCACTAAAAAGAACCGGATCAAATGAACGATTCGTTCATGATCCGGACATCACTACTTGGAACTTAGTTCCAACCCGCATTTTTATAAAATAAGAGTTGCTTTTTTCAGTTTACAGTTGAGTGTATGTGAGTTGAGGTACTTTTTTCCTTGCACATTAAAGGGTGAAATGCTGGCACTGCTTGAGGATGAAGTAATTAAACAGTGTGACTAATAATTCATTTTTCTCAATTATCCCATAACTTGAGCCAAAATTAAAAATTCAAAAAAGTATAACAAAAAAGGAAAAATAAATTATACAAAAAAAGAACATACCAACCGACATAATAGAAAATGTAGTGATTGAAGTCTTTTTTACTATACGGTGCTTAGGATAGACCTCACTAATTGATCACCAAAACATGTTTGCAATTAAAGATTTAGGTACTGACTGTAATAAATGATAGTTTGCAGCATCAGTGGTTGTGTACTTTAGATATTATTTTATGTCCTCAGCCCCAAGTCTTTACTTGGTACGGTAGATGTTTTTTGAGGTGACAAAGGTGGTGGGCCATTTCTTATGTAGGTGCTCAATAAATTGTGACTAGGATACCGTCAGTATGTGCCATACCCTTATTAATGGTACTATGTCATAAGTTATTCCATCTGTAGGTTTATTTGTTGCAGGGTTGACTTTTATATATGTCACTCAGCAACACCTGAATTTTATATGTTCTGAAAAGAATGCCTTATGTGGTCGTTCTGGCTGATACTAATTTTCTGTTGCTTAATGATTGCTCTTCATGTTACTCTTATGAATCAGTTAAAAAAGAAAAACATATAACACAACCACTAATTTCTGGTCTCGGAACCCTAGCGTGGATGTGTTCTACAATAACCATTTGTACATGATGCTGTCAGCTCATAAAGGGAATTAAAACCAGCAATAGTAACTTTAAAGGCAGTCCGATTACATTTGGCTGATATTTTTCAGAATATCAGCCTCATTCAGCAAAGATGCTATCAATATACTCATATGAAGTGTTGTACATTACATGATTTAGTATTTATCAGTATATAGACACAACCTTGTACAGTGCAGCATATTTACTATCAGTATATTAACACAACCTTGTTAAGTACAGCATATTTACTATCAGTATATAGACACACAACTTCTTGCAGTACATCATAGTTATTATCAGTATATAGATAGGCCTCACACAGCACAGTATAGTTGTTTGTACAGTGTAAACATATAATCGCATCAGTAATTGTTACTGTAAGCATTTACTGACACATAATGTGTACAAATATATAATTGAACTATATATATATATACATATATATATATATATATATATATATATATATATATATACCTATATATACACACCCTATACTGATAGCATATATTTTCTAGAAAATCTAGAGTAACCCTGTATGTTATAATCAGCAGAAACATATAATCAAAGATATGTGTTTCAAATTAAGCACAAGAATTGATCTAGTTGTTAACGGACTTGGTTCCATTTAATTGGTATAAGTGCAGTGTTGGTCAATATCTATTGTATGTACTATACAAATGATATAATAGTCATTTTAGAATATACATACATATCTTCAAAGCCGCATAGAAAAATGTAAGTGCTGAGTATAAAGCAAAATGATGTGAATATACAGCTGTATATAGTGCTCTTTTGTTCCATAATGAGAGAAGACCAATGTTCAAAACTGTCTACTAGTGGATGCAAAGCATTACCACCATCATGCGGTAGAACCAGCAACAAAAAAGGTATTCTGTGCTATATTGCTTTTGTATTTGGATAGTGGTACTTCTATCCCAACTGGAATCACATAACACCAGAAACAAACTGAGTAATACTACAAATACTTGAAAATGTATTATTTTAGAACTTACGGATATACGTTTAATATTGTTTTCTGTAGTAAAGTAAAGTACTTTTTTTCAACTTTATTTTCTTCTTTTGTTTAGAATAAAGAATGCCAGTGTATTTGGTGGGTTGTCAATAGGGTGTATTGAGCAATTTGCCAGCAGCAGGAGAAAGATTTTATGACCTTGGTATATTGTCATCTGCTTGCATACTGTGTACTTCTTTTACACAGAACACAAAAGATAAGAATATGCAAATTAATTCTCCTCCAGATACACATACGAATAGCAATATAAACCAAAGCACATTTTAAAAGTAGTGATGTTTAGGGACGGCTTACCATTTATGTGACATTGCCACATCTTTTCCTATGTAAACTATTTAAAGCACTTGCCAATTAAATACACAATTTAAAAAACAACAGAATTAGGACCCTTAGACAGAGGAGGCTACATTGTATTTTGAGTGGCTAACCTTTGTTGTAGAAACCTCAGCTTTACGGTTTTAATTTTATTTTACCAAAGTAGTAGCTTACTATAGAGTTTCTATTTGCAATGCACTTTATTTTCAATCTTGCAGGCTAGAGAATGCATTACAGTTTTTCCAGCCCAAAAATCTACCTAGGAGGATGCACTTCGCATAGCTTTTGTAAAGGGTCAGGGTGGTTTAATATTTTCTGAATTATGGCAATTATAATAACAAACATTCTAAAAAAGGTTTATGATTCATCAAGGGTTTTAATTTTATGGCAAGACAGGAGGCTTCATATTTGCATAACTTCTTTACTACAAAACCTCCAGCAGCAAAGAAACAGTTAAAAAAACACAGAACAAAGGACCAATCAGAACATAATAGAGTCCATAAATATCAGTCCGAAACCTCCAACTTCCTCTTCTTTGCTGCTGGCCTCCAGGTGAGCACCCTCCATTCTAGTGTGCTACACAGATGTCATTGTTCTTTTCACAATATTCCTTATTTTTCATTATTTTGCCTTGCATGACTTTTCTAAAGCCTTGCTATACAGTGCTTTTTCTGTGGGTTTTGTCTACACGGTTTGCCTTTTAGGTTTCGCTCCTTCCTCAATCCCCCTATTTTCCTTGGTAACTGGCCTATCTGCTTTCTCGAATTCCTGCCTCCTCCGCGCCACGCCGCGGCCTACCTTGAATTTTTTCTGCCTCTCTCCCCGCGGTACCCGCGGCATCGGTAGGCCTCTGCTCTCTCCTCCCCGGCTTCGGGGGTTTTGTCTTTTGCAGGTGCGGCTCTTCCGCTGCTGTCCGGCTCCCCGAGCCCTCAACCCTCCTATCTATCTACCATGCAGTAGGACTTACCTTTCCTCCGTTCCCGCGTTTCGGCTACACGCTGCCGTTCCGCGCTGGATGAGGGTGACCCCCTCTGCTGGTGAGAGTGTCTCTTCACCTCGTGCGCTGCGGCCGCCGCGCCTTGCTGCCAGGACCACTTACCGTGATTGCTTCATTCAAAAGCACACGGTCATTTAAGTTTCCTTAGCCAAAAAAAAAATAAAAAAAAAAAAATTCATTGAAGCCATACACGTTGGTTCATATATTTTACTGCACCACCCTGTGGCTCACCTTGTTGGTGCAGCGCTCTCAATGAATGATTTGGTCCTGGTTCTAACCCAGGCAGAGACATATGTGGAGTGATGTATTAAATATAAAAAATAAATAAAAAAAAAAAAGAGAAAGGCACTGACACACAATTTATTGTGTACCCCTAGAGGTTGGATTGTACTTATGTGCCTCTGAATCTGTCACTGGCTGACAACATATATAGGAGCTGTTGCTCCAACCTTGTGCAGTGCCTGGTCACTGCTTGATATAGGGGACACCCCCCTTATTATAAGGGACAGGCTCTGACCTGATTCCCAGCCCTTTGAGTGACCCTCTTTGGTGCCAGCGGATGACCCCCGCAACTGTGTCTGATCTCACTGATCTATTTGGGATAATACGTTCCATCATGTCTGAGTCAGATCTTCCCATGTCAACGGCCCTCCAAGCATTACAGGAATCCCTTCCAACAGCCCTGGCTGCCTTGGATCGTTCAATCCCTTCCTAGGCGGCGACGCCTTCCATCAGCCGGCCTTCGAGAGAAGGGATGTCAGACTCTGAGGAGTCGCAACCTGCAGCCGAGCCAATTCACCTACGTAAGCGTCGGTGGACCGAGGGTGAGGTGTCCCGTACGGGAAAGGCCCCCCTGAAGAGATCTAAGGCCCCGCTTCTTGACCACTCACAACCATCTTCTCTCCCAGTGGAAGCTGGGGATCTGGCGGGGGATTATGAAATCGTGGACGAGTGTCCGGCTGAGACATCCAGACCATCTTCCCCAACGGCCGGCCCTTCTTACATCAGGGAAACGGTCACGGATCCCCAGCCCTCTACTTCGGTGGAAGCGGATATCCTGGACGCGGCTGGTCTGCCCATGTTTGATCCTCGCATCCTTAGGCACCCGAGGTCTTCTGAGTGGGCTCCCGCATCACACATTGCGGAGTTCCTCCGTTTTTGGCTTCGACGCCCGTTGGAGAAGGATGCTCGTCAGAAGCTGCGCGCGGAATGCCCTAGGCCTACAGTCCCGGACAAGGTGGCGAACACTCCTGAGTTTGACAGCTCGTTTGTCACTTTCATGACCAGGAACGGGAAGGACCCACGTAAAGGTCTCGAACAAGGTCTTCGTGCTGCGCAGGGCAAACTGTTGGACGTGACAGGCCCCCTCACTCAGGTCCTCTCCATGGCGGATGACGCTTTGACTGATGGCGCCCAGTTGGATCCTTACCTGGTTAGGGAGTGGGCGCAACGCGCCGTATGTCTTCTAGGCGACGCTAATGCTGCCATCTCTGCAGAGAGGAGGAAGGCGGCGCTTTACAAGCTGGACAGTAAGCTGGCGGAGCTGGCTACTAAGGAGCTGGGTCCAGAGGCAAAAGGTCTGCTGTTTGGGGACAAGTTCCTGAAGGAACTCAATCAACACGTTAATATATTCACGTCCCTGAATAAGGCTCAGTCTTCACTGCGCAAAGTGTTCCGCGGCGGGGACCGTTTTTTATCCCGGGCTGGTCGACAGAGGGGCCGGGTCACCAGCAGGGCCGCGTTCCGCGGCAACAGGCCCCGGTTTCCGGAAAGTTCGGCGGCACAACGCTACCAATATCGAAACCCGGTCTTCAGAGGCTCGTCCAGAGGCAGAGGGACATCCTCCTCCTTGAGGGCCAGAAATACGTCAGGTAAGGACTTGTATTTCTCTTCCTTATATTCCTGTAGCGGGCAGACTTGTTCATTTCCTTCATTGTTGGGAAAATTTGACTCAGGATCCCTGGATCCTTCAATGTGTCACAGGGTTTCGCATAGACTTTGTTTCCCCTCCCTATCAGGACAGGGCCCCTTCCCCTATCCGTATGTCTCGGGACACCCAAGCTTTGGTTCATGCAGAGCTTTTTTCCCTTCGGGAGAAACGTGCGATCGAGCAGGCCCCGGGTGTGCCGGTCTTCGTCAGCAACATCTTCCTTGTCAAGAAAAAGACTGGAGATTTCCGCCCGGTGATAAATTTACGGGCGCTGAACGCCCACGTTGCTTACCATCACTTCAAGATGGAAGGGATCCATCTTCTGCGGGATCTACTGAGAGACGGGGATTGGTTCACTCGCTTGGACCTGAAGGACGCGTACCTTACAGTCCCGATTCACGCAGAAGACAGACGTTTCCTCCAATTCTGGTGGCAAGACGAGCTCTGGCAGTTCACCTGCCTTCCCTTTGGCCTCAGTTCGGCTCCCTGGTGTTTCACCAAGCTCCTCAAACCGGTTATGGAGTTTCTGCGCGAACGCGGGGTGCGGTCCATCATCTATCTGGACGACGTGCTCCTGATGGCCCAGGATCGGGGAACCCTGATGAAGGACACCCAGCTTACAGTTCATCTGTTCCAGTCCCTGGGATTCATTGGGGGTTTCCACATAAATTGTTTGGAACTAATCGCCGGATCCTTCGCCATACGAAGCTTTACCAAGGATGTCACCCACTGTTCCCTGGTCCTGAGGATGGACAATGTGTCCGCCGTTCGCTACATCAATCGGCTAGGGGGCTCAAGATCCAAGCTTCTGTCGGATCTCACCAGAGATCTGTATCAATATTGCCTGGACAACCATCTCTCCATCAGGGCAGAGTACATTCCAGGGAAGGAGAACCTCGTGGCGGACTATTTCTCCAGACATTGGAGGGACGCCAGCAATTGGCGTTTGCTGCCGACCGTTTTCAGAGTTCTGGATCAGGTTCGGGGTCCGTTCACCTTGGATCTGTTCGCATCTCGGACGAACCGGCAGACACCGGAGTTCTACAGCTGGCTTCCGGATCCCCTGTCTCTGGCTGTGGATGCCTTCCTTCAGAGGTGGCCTGCGTCGGGGGCGTATGCCTTCCCGCCCTTCTCGATGATTCTCCGAGCGCTCCATCTGGTGAGCAGGCAACGGGTCACGATCTTGCTGATTGCCCCATATTGGAAGACGCAACCCTGGTTTTCCCTGCTATTGGAATTGTCATGTGACGGTCCCCTGCTCCTTCCCACATCTCAGGATCTCCTATTGGATCCGGAGGGCAACCCAGCATCCGCTGGTGCTTCTCGACCAGTTGTCGTTGGTGGCCTGGATGATTTCAGGGGATCCTGGAATACGGCGGGCTTATCAGACGCAGCTAGAGATCTCCTCTGGGATTCCTGGGCTCCGGGCACCAGACGTTCCTATCGTCAGGCGTGGGGATCCTGGTATAGCTGGTGTGTGGAACAA
The DNA here is from genome assembly GCA_023333645.1 of Sceloporus occidentalis. Taxonomy (NCBI): domain Eukaryota; kingdom Metazoa; phylum Chordata; class Lepidosauria; order Squamata; family Phrynosomatidae; genus Sceloporus; species Sceloporus occidentalis. Next base: position 2,360,480 of record JALMGF010000055.1, read on the forward strand.
CAGGCGGATCCCTTTACAGCGCCTGTGGTGTTCGTCTTGAACTTCCTCGCTCATCTGTTCGCATCGGGGAAGTCTTATCGGACGATAAATTTGGTTCGGTCGGCCATTTCGGCCGCTCACGTTCCTGTCGAGGGGGTTAGTATCGGGAAGGATCCGACTGTTTGTCGTCTCCTTCGAGGGATTCGTCTTGCTCGACCCCCTCCTTCCAGGCTTTTTGGGATGTCTCCATTGCTCTGCGGTTCCTGGAAGCGTGGCCGGATAACGATGGCCTGTCTTTACGTCAGCTTTCGGCGAAATTGGCCCTGCTCCTGTGTTTAGTGTCTTTCCGGAGGGTTTCCGACATTCGGGCGTTTAATACTGACTCTTTTTCTTTTACCCCAGATGGTGTTTCTGTTTCCATTTCTCGTAGGACCAAAGGTTTTTCTTCCTCGGTGTCTTACCCTTATTTTCCTGACCGGCCTAGACTGTGTGTGGCTAGTTGTGTTCGCGTTTATCTGTCTTCCACAGCGTCTCTTAGGACGGTCTCTTCGGGCCCTCTGTTGATCTCTTACGTTTCTCCCTTTAAGCCGGTGTCATCTCCTACGGTCGCCAGATGGATTAAGTGGATTCTGCGGTTAGCAGGAGTGGACGGATCCTTTGGGGCGCACTCGGTTAGGGGAGCAGCTGCTTCCGCTGCTTTTGATTTGGGTGGTTCTCTGTCTGACATCCTTTCTGCGGCGGATTGGTCTAGGGAGTCTACCTTTCGTACCTTTTATTATCGTCCCCGTGGTCATCCGTCTCTTGCTGTTGTAGGGACGCTTTAAAATTGCAAATATGAAGCCTCCTGTCTTGCCATAAAATTGGGGATTACTCTAGCCTTGGTGTAGAGCTAATCTAAATTTTATTAAAGACAGGAGGCGAATATTTCCCACCCTGTGTTTCCCTCCCTGGGTTTACTGTTTTCTTTAATTGTGTTTCTCCTAGTCGGGTTGTTTACATTATGTTTCCTATGACTTTGTGGTTTTGGGTTGTACTTACCTGTTTGCCTCTTGTATACTGTGCATACTGTGTACTTTCACATGTTTTTTGTTCCATTACAGCTTGATTCCGTTGGGGCTGCTGTTCGGTTGATGTTCCTGATCTATGCCTTTGACGGTCTACGTGTTTTTCTCTGAAGTTCTTCCGAAGACGTTGTTTGGTGCTACCTGTTTTAGCACATCAAAGAAGAGGAAGTTGGAGGTTTCGGACTGATATTTATGGACTCTATTATGTTCTGATTGGTCCTTTGTTCTGTGTTTTTTTAACTGTTTCTTTGCTGCTGGAGGTTTTGTAGTAAAGAAGTTATGCAAATATTCGCCTCCTGTCTTTAATAAAATTTAGATTAGCTCTACACCAAGGCTAGAGTAATCCCCAATTAAATGTTATATTTTAGATTGTATTAAATGTTGGAAACACAGTTTAACCCTGTATGATGCTTGGAAGAACTAGTTGATGCAAGTGACCCACCTACTTTTTAATTAACTTTCAACAATCACAAACGCTGTTCCAAGTGTGCTGTTCAAATATGTAGACATTTATCATTTAAAGTTTATTTATAAAGCATTAATCACATGATGCCTCTGAATTAAATATAAGTCCCTCAAGATTGTAAGCTTGCGGGCAGGGCTCTCTCCACCTAATGTAACGGTTTGTCTTAGAAAGAGAGCGGACAAGATACTAGGTGTCTTTCTATGGAGTGTGTGTTAGCAGAAAAAAGTCTCCTAAATTATTTGTTTTTATCTAAAAAAACTTTTAAAGACATAATTTTCATTTTTTTACATTAAAAGCAAGCAAACTTACTGTGCACTAGTCCACATGCACACTTCATGTCTGCCTTGCAATATGAAACATATCTAGTTCTGAGATCATTAGCAATGATACAGGGAGTGAATTCTTTCTCCAAATTTTCAGTTGTTAGCTCAATATAGCAACAGTCAGCTTACTGAACCATATCATGTGTGATGATAAGGCTCATTGTTGATAAGGTTCAGCACCGAAGTGTCCTTCACAATTCTTTTTTATAAGAACATGCTGTCCAATCACTCCAATGTCTTTCCCTTAGCTTAGCAAACATACAAAGGGTACTTTTAACATGATGGAAAAAATCTCAACATAGTATAAATATATCTATATGTATATACACAAACACAGGCATTTGCTAGTGATTTTGCTATCACGGGTAAGTGTCACATTTACATATAATGGATACATACAACGATCAGCCATAATATTATGACTACTGACAGGTGAAGTGAATAACACTGATTATCTTGTTATCATGGCACCGGTCAGTAGGTGGGGTTTATTAGGAAGCAAGTAAACACATTGATGTGTTAGAAGCAGGGGAAAAATGGGGAAGTTTAAGGATCTGAGGGATTTTCACAAGGGCCAAATTGTGATGGCTAGATGGCTGGGTCAGAACATTTCCAAATCTCTAATCTCTTGGTCTGCAGTGGCCAGTACTCATCAAAGGTGGTCCAAGGAAGGAAAAGCAGTGACACAGCGACAGGATTAAGAGTGGCCAAGGTTAATTTATGCACATAGGAGACGAAGGCTGGGCCATGTGGTCAAATCAACAGACAAGCTACTGTAGCTCCAACTGGTAAAAAGTTAATGATGGTTCTGATAGAAAGGTGTCAGAACACACAGTGCATCACAGTTTGTTGCCTATGGGGCTGCGTAGCCACAGACCAGCCCATGCTGACCCCTGTCCACTGAGCATAAGAACTGGACCACGGAGCAATGGAAGAAGGTGGCCTGGTCTGATGAATCATGTTCTCTTTTACATCTCGTTGATGGCTGGGTGTGTGTGCGTCCCTTACCTGGAGAACGTATTATTATTTATTATCTTTTATTTATATAACGCCAACAATTAACGCAGCGCTTAACACAATACATATATTCAAGGGGTATGACAAGACAAGAATTGACAAATTAAGACAAACCGATACATTAAGTGGAGAGAGCCCTGCTCAAAAGCTTACAATCTTGAGGGAATGGGGTGACAAACATAAGGCACAGAGAAAGGGTGAAAGGTAGTGTGGTGGTTGTATCAATGACAAGGAGGTTCTACCAGCTAAAATGGTATGCTTCTATGAAGAAGTGGGTTTTGACATGTGTCTTGAATGTTGGGAGGGAGGGTGAATGCTGAAGGTTCGGTGGAAGTAGAAAAGGAAGATCATGCTGCTTGCAGTGGAGATAGAAGGAGGGAAGATAATGAGTTCATGTTTTAGAATGATTAAGTTTCAGGTAGCGTTGTGACATCCATGAAGAATTAGCAGACAAGTAATTGGCAATACGGGACATGAGAGATGGAGAGAGATCAAGAGAAGACAAGTAAATTTGGGTATCATCTGCATATAGATGATACTGGAGGCCAAATGAGTTGATTAGTTTGCCAAGAGATGAAGTATAGAGAGAGAACAGCAGAGGGCCAAAGACTGAACCTTGGGGGATACCAACTGAAAGTGGAAGGGGTGATGATGTCTTGCCAGAGAAGCTGACAGAGAAGGAACGGCTTTGCGGATGTGATGGGGTCAAGGGGACAGGTTGTTGGGTGAGAGGAAGAAAGAAGAGTGGCTATCTCTTCTTCGGTTGTAGGGGAAAAGGCAGTTAGTATGGGATGAGTGGAGAGAGTGGTGGTGGGTGGTGTAGGAAGGGGTTGTAAAGAAAAGAGGTCTTGTCTAATAGTCTCGATCTTGTCTTTGAAATGGGTAGCAAGATCTTGGGCAATGAGAGAGGTTTGTGGTGTGGGTATGGAGGGACAGAGAAGGCAGTTGAAGGAAGAAAAAAGGCATCGCGGGTTGGAAGAAAGGGAGGATATGAGAGTGGAGAAGTAGAGCTGTAGAGAGAGGGCAGAGTTGTAGGTGCGAAGCATGAATTTATAGTGAGTAAAGGCATGGCACCAGGATGCATCCATGGAGGCTCCAACTCGCAACTTACAGGACTTAAAGGACCTGGTGCTAACGTCTTGGTGCCAGATACCACAGCACACCTTGAGAGGTCTAGTGGAGTCCATGGTTCGACAGGTCAGGGCTATTTTGGCAGCAAAATGAGGAACTACACAATATTAGCCGGGTTATATTGTTATCGCTGACAATAGCACTACGTGTAGGTAATACACGTAGTGCTAGGCATAGCTGTTCATTGAATGCATCACAGTTCCCTGAAAATCATAACATCAAATATCAATCAGGCAGTGGATCAGTTTTTCCAATGTATTCATTAATGTATGCAGATGAAAGTGCCGTATGCACTCATCTCAAGAGAGGAAAGGATAACGCAACCCGACACCTACACCGCACTGTCGAACGTAGTTGGCGAAAGTCTAATTCCATGTCTGACTTTCTGCACTATAAATTAATGCTACGTTCCTACTACTCTGCTCTTAACCTTGCTAAAGAAACCTATTTCACCTCCCTCATCTCCTCCCTGTCTCACAACCCTAAACGACTCTTTAATACTTTCAATTCCCTGCTTCACCCGATCCCTACTACCCCTTCCACTAACCTTAATGCATCTGACTTTGCCACATTCTTCAATAATAAAATTCAAACTATCAGAGATGGCTCTTCTCCCCTCACTACACTAACTCATTTCTCTGCTGTCACTGAAGAGGATGTACATGCTCTTCTTCTTTCCTCTTGTCCAACCACATACCCCCTTGACCCCATCCCTTCCCACCTCACCCAGTCTCTTTCATCTACCTTGTCCCTACTCTTGTCATATCTTCAACCTTTCCCTCACTACTGGATCTGTCCCATCGTCCTTCAAGCATGCTACCATTACTCCTATCTTGAAAAAGTCCTTCCTCAACCCGACTGATCTCTCCAATTACCGTCCCATCTCTCTGCTACCTTTCACCTCCAAGCTTCTTGAAAGAATTGTTTAAATACAATTAACTAAGTTTCTAGACTCCAACTTCCAGCTTGACCCTCTTCAATCCTCGACACTCTACTGAGACCGCCCTTACTAAAGTTACTAATGACTTACTCACTGCTAAATCCAAGGGCCACTACTCCATGCTAATCCTACTGGACCTTTCTGCTGCTTTTGATACTGTGGACCACCCTCTTCTCCTTCAAATGCTTCATGATCTTGGCCTCTGTGATACTGCTCTCTCATGGCTCACTTCCTACCTCTCTGATCGTACCTTTAGCGTCTCTGTCTCCAGTAACACTTCCCCTCCACTCCCTCTCTGAGTTGGGGTACCCTAAGGCTCAGTTTTAGGACCCCTTCTGTTCTCTCTTTACATTTGACAAACTGATCTCATCCTTTTGGCTTTCAATACCACCTGTACGCTGATGACACCCAGATCTATCTATCCTCCCCTTGATCTCTCTCCCTGTATCTTAAATCATGTAACTAACTGCCTTGCATCTGTCTCTACCTGGATGTCTGCACGTTTCTTGAAACTTAACCTCTCAAAACCGGAACTCCTCATCTTCCCTCCAAAGATTCCCCCATCTATCTCCCTCAATGTTAATGGTGCTTTCATCTCCCCATCTACTCATGCACGCTATCTTGGTGTCACCTTTGACTCTGACCTTTCGTTCACACCCCATATTCAGTCTCTAAAAACTATTGCCTCGATCTTAAAAACATTGGCTGCATCCGTCCCTTCCTAACACAGCATGCCACTAAGGCTCTTGTCCATGCCCTGATTATCTCCTGTCTTGACTACTGTAACTCTGTCATAGCCGGTCTCCCTCTCAACCGTCTCACCCCTCTACAGTCCACCATGAATGCTACTGCCAGACTTATCTTCCTCTCCCATCGCTTTACTAACGTCTCTCCCCTCTGTCAGTCTCTTCACTGGCTGCCTGTGCACTTCAGGATTCATTTCAAAATCATCACTCTTACTTTCAAGGCCCTTCACAGCGGTTCCCCTCCCTACATCTCCTCACTCATCTCTAAATACACTCCTAACTGGTCATACCCGCTTACAAGATTTCACAAGGGCTGCCCCTATCCTCTGGAATGCTCTCCCTCAGTCTGTCCGTCTCTCCCCTGCCTTTATTCCTTCAAAAAATCCCTCAAGACCCACTTCTTTAAGGATGCCTACCACATAGCACATTAATGCCCCCCATATTCCTTTAGCTCACCTTTCCTAGTCCCTCTCGTGCAATACTTTTACTAGTGTGGCTGGTCTATCCCTAACAACAGCACTTTTACCTATTGTGTAATACACCCTAAATCCCTCTAGACTGTAAGCTCGTTTGAGCAGGGCCCTCCTCACCTGTTGTCTCTGTAAGTCAAATTGTTATGTTGCATACTACTTATGTCCTGTCTACAAATTGTACAGGGCAACGAAATTTGATGGCGCTATATAAAACAATAAATAATAATAATAATAAATGTAATAATGCACAGCTATATGGAGAGCTGTTTCACAGAAACAATAATCAATATGGAATTTTTAGATTACAAATGTTTAGAACATTATAAAGCTTTATACTATTGAACTAAGCAATGGATAAAATAAGATAAGCAACTTAGCAGAAAAATTAATAAAAGGGAAGAAAACCATGTAAAAGGTCTCACAACCACATTTTTTGGAGATGGCGGTAGATAAATGGAACATCAGAAGTGGTAGAGGCTAATACAGTAAGGGAATTTAAACACACATGAGATAGACATAAAGCTATCCTAAATCCAAGAATAAGACCAATGACTGATTAAGACATAATTCTTAATGACCAGAGTAGATGGACCAATCTGCTGTCAAAGTCTATGTTTTTTGTTACATTTTATGTTATAGCATACTCTTGTCTGAAAATTTGTCATGCAGCTGCAGATTGAGGCTTATTCTTACATAATAGTAAATAGACTTGGGCACCAGGGGGCTCTTCGTGTTCGTCTTCGTACTCGTCTTCGGTGAAAAAAAAAACTTTGTATTCCGCGAATATTCGCCCGTTCCTGTCTTCTTTTCGGGGCGAATACTCGTGGCCATTCTTCGGGCTCGTTTCATCTTAGTTTTCTCCCGGCTGCGTAGCAGGGGTTAATACGGGGTTAATAACACATCGGAGCAGCAGCAGATGCGTTCGCGCTGTGAAGGTACGTGTGTGCGACTCTATTGGTCGCCGGAAGGGGGCTGGTCTGGCATCAAAAAATTAATTGCAGAACTGCAGAATGCACCTCATTCGTTGATGGCAGGCGAGCCCCCTGCCGAAACGACCAATAGAGTTGCACACACATACCAAGGTGCACTGTACACAAAATGACCTAGACAAATGCTCCAAGGAACTTGGCCTCCTTTTTATCATACACAGTCACACATCCATAGATGTTTAATAAAAGAATAGGGATTATTTTACATTTTTAAATTGATTTTGGACCAAATGTAATACATGCCTAACATTTGCTACCTATTTATAATGGCATACTTTGCAACAACCCAACTTTTACTGGACAGGACTGGAAAAAAGCAGGACTGTTCACAAAAGTGTTGGCAGGTATGCGAATGGAAAAATGTTGGACAAGAACTAAAAAATAGCTTAGGGTTAATGTACGGTTATTTTTAAGATTATTAGCAGTGCACTGTTTTGGTTAAAGATGTATTATGTCTAAATAATAATTTAATTTTAATTTTAATGGGTTTATTTTATTTTATTTTAAAGTTATATTTATTAATATTTACTTTATTATATTTATTTAATGTTGTAGTGCTACCCTACCCAGCTATACCTATGTGCACTAGCATACCTAGTTTAGCTAAATTTGATGGGACAGGAAAAAAGCAGGACTGTCCCTGGAAAAAGTTGGGTCTGTTGGCAGCTATGTGGATGGAAAAATGGTATAGGGTGAAGTGTGAGTTATAGCGTTAATGCTAGTGAGTGTAGAAGTGAAGGCCAGGGCAAATAACAGGAGGAAAGGTCCTTGTGATTTGTGAATAGTACATGTGTGTGTTATGTGTTATGTCACTGTGTTATATGTGTTATGTGTGTTATGTGTTATGTCACTGTGTTATATGTGTTATATGTGTTATGTCACTGTGTTATATGTGTTATTGTGTGTGTTATGTTTGGTAGGTTGTGTATCAGACGGAAAAAAATGAAATGGAAATAGAAAAGGCGAATGAGTGGGCAATTGGCGACCCACTCACCTGTTTCCCCCCAGAGCAAAGCATCCAAACAACTGTCAGTCCTAGACGTTTGGCAGCGGACTTCCAGAGCTCAGACACTAGGCCCTAGCGTAAGCTGGCTACTCCGGCGGAGGTAGCAGGCGTTGCCACACCGCAAACAGACGCAGCCAGGGGGGAGAAACTACCCTTACCATTAGGGACATTTTGGGCATGACTCTAGCCAGGAAGCGAACTGGCAAAGAAGAGACGCTGGCACCACCACCACCAGCAGCATTGAAAAATGGAAAAGGCGGATGAGTGGGCAATTGGCGACCCGCTCACCTGTTTCACCCCAGGGCAAAGCATCCAAACAACTGTCAGTCCTAGACGTTTGGCAGCGGACTTCCAGAGCTCAGACACAAGGCCCTAGCGAAAGCTGGCTACACCGGCGGAGGTAGCAGGCGTTGCCACACCGCAAACAGACGCAGCCAGGGGGGAGAAACTGCCCTTACCATTAGGGACATTTGAGGCATGACACTAGCCAGGAAGGGAACTGGCATTGAAGAGACGCTGGCACCACCACCAGCAGCAGCATTGGGAAAGGCGAATGAGTGGGCAATTGGCGACCCGCTCACCTGTTTCACCCCAGGGCAAAGCATCCAAAGACTGTCAGTCCTTGGCGTTTGGGAGCAGACTTACAGAACTCAGACACAAGGCCCTAGCGTAAGCTGGCTACACCGGCGGAGGTAGCAGGCGTTGCCACACCTCAAACAGACGCAGCCAGGGGGGAGAAACTACCCTTACCATTAGGGACATTTGAGGCATGACACTAGCCAGGAAGGGAACTGGCAGAGAAGAGACGCTGGCACCACCAGCAGCAGCATTGGGAAAGGCAAATGAGTGGGCAATTGGCGACCCGCTCATCTGTTTCACCCCAGAGCAAAGCATCTAAACACTGTCAGTCCTAGACGTTTGGCAGCGGACTTCCAGAGCTCAGACACAAGGCCCTAGCGTAAATTGGCTAAACCGGCAGAGGTAGCAGGCTTGCCACACCGCAAACAGATGCAGCCAGGGGAGAGAAACTACCCTTACCATTAGGGACATTTTGGGCATGACTCTAGCCAGGAAGGGAACTGGCAGAGAAGAGACGCTGGCACCACCACCAGCAGCAGCAGCAGCAGCATTGGGAAAGGCGAATGAGTGGGCAATTGACGACCCGCTCACTTGTTTCACCCCAGGGCAAAGCATGAAAGTCTGTCAGTCCATGGCGTTTGGGAGCGGACTTCCAGAACTCAGACACTAGGCCCTAGCGTAAATTGGCTACACCGGCGGAGGTAGCAGGCGTTGCCACACCGCAAACAGACGCAGCCAGGGGGAGAAACTACCTTGAACATTTTGGACATTTGAGGCATGACACTAGCCAGGAAGCGAACTGGCAGAGAAGAGACGCTGGCACCACCACCACCAGCAGCAGCAGCATTGGGAAAGGCGAATGAGTGGGCAATTGACGACCCGCTCACCTGTTCCACCCCAGAGCAAAGCATCCAAAGACTGTCAGTCCTAGGCGTTTGGGAGCAGACTTACAGAACTCAGACACAAGGCCCTAGCGTAAGCTGGCTACACCGGCGGAGGTAGCAGGCGTTGCCACACCTCAAACAGACGCAGCCAGGGGGGAGAAACTACCCTTACCATTAGGGACATTTGAGGCATGACACTAGCCAGGAAGGGAACTGGCAGAGAAGAGACGCTGGCACCACCAGCAGCAGCAGCAGCATTGGGAAAGGCAAATGAGTGGGCAATTGGCGACCCGCTCATCTGTTTCACCCCAGAGCAAAGCATCTAAACACTGTCAGTCCTAGGCGTTTGGGAGCGGACTTCCAGAGCTCAGACACTAGGCCCTAGCGTAAATTGGCTACACCGGCGGAGGTAGCAGGCGTTGCCACACCGCAAACAGACGCAGCCAGGGGGAGAAACTACCTTGAACATTTTGGACATTTGAGGCATGACACTAGCCAGGAAGCGAACTGGCAGAGAAGAGACGCTGGCACCACAACCAGCAGCAGCAGCATTGGGAAAGTTGAATGAGTGGGCAATTGACGACCCGCTCACCTGTTTTACCCCAGGGCAAAGCATGAAAGTCTGTCAGTTCATGGCGTTTGGGAGCGGACTTCCAGAACTCAGACACTAGGCCCTAGCGTAAATTGGCTACACCGGCGGAGGTAGCAGACGTTGCCACACCGCAAACACGTGCAACCAGGGGGAGAAACTACCTTAAACATTTTGGACATTTGAGGCATGACACTAGCCAGGAAGCGAACTGGCAGAGAAGAGACGCTGGCACCAGCAGCAGCAGCAGCATTGGGAAAGGCGAATGAGTGGGCAATTGACAACCCGCTCACCTGTTTCATCCCAGGGCAAAGCATCAAAGTCTGTCAGTCCATGGCGTTTGGGAGCGGACTTCCAGAACTCAGACACTAGGCCCTAGCATAAATTGGCTACACCGGCGGAGGTAGCAGACGTTGCCACACCACAAACATGTGCAACCAGGGGGAGAAACTACCTTAAACATTAGAGAGAAAAAAAATTAACTTTCCAAGCTAAGAGCTGGGTAACCCAACTTGGGCAGATTGAATTTAAGAAAGGCAATCTGCTCCATCAGATGAGGTGTCATGCGTGAGCACTGTGGACTCAGTATGTTTCCAGTCATAGAAAACACGCGCTCACTTTGAATAGTGGTTGGCAGACATGATAGAAGATGCTGTGCAACCCATGAGAGTGCAGGCCACACACTCTTCTTTTCATCCGAGTAGCTAAGAGGATCAACATTAGGTGCAGAAGGAACTTCACAGAGGTAAAGTTTGACCATTTCAGCAGCACTACTCTCCTTTCTGCTCCTAGCTCAGATGGTCCAACTATACTCCCAAGTGCCTCTTCCCAAAACGCAGCTGCTCCACTCAGCTGTGTTGTTGTGATGCTTGTGATGCTTGTGGCACTGCTGCTGATGCTGCTGCTAAGAGTAGCAGACCACATAATCTCCTCCTGCACCTCTCCCTCCTCGGACAGCATTCCCATTTTACGCTGCCAGTCACTCACCTTGTTGACCAATTGCTCCCGGTAGCTACTGAGAACATTGAATTTCAAAGCTAGCTTTCCCTTAATTCTTGGATCGCAAAGGCACGCTAGCATCATTTCGGGACTCTCTTCCATGCGTTTGCGAAGGTGTACTTTTAGCAGATCCTTCAGCTTCCTGACTATGGCTGCTACGTCAGGATGTAGAGTGCCACCTTGAACAGCCTCACGGTTTTCAAGGAACACATCCATCTTGCTGCCTAGATGGGAGAACACTGGGATTACCTGGGCCAGACTGGCAGTGTTTGAGCTTAAATTTTCTGTGGCATCCCTGAATGGTTTAAGGACTGCCACTAGCTGGGCGATCACTGTCCAATCCTCCCTATTCATCGGAGATGTAATCCCAATATTGTGCTCTGAGGCAAGATTATGGATTGCCCTCTGCTGCTCCAAAATCCTCTCCAGCATGTCTAACGTGGAGTTCCACCGTGTACTGACATCCTGACGTAGGCAGTGTACGGGAAGACCTGACCTCTCTTGCTCTTCCCTTAAAAGTTGGCTAGCCTTAACACTATGGTGAAAGTGCCCAGCGATCTTTCTGCAGCGGGACAGAACTACTGCTGCCACATTAGTTCCTTCTGACATTGCTGCCTCCACTACAAGATGGATGATGTGGGCTGCACAGCGCACACCAACAATATGACCATCTCGCAGTGCTTTCACCATATTGGCACCTCCGTCAGTTACCACAAAACCAACTTCAACATTGGTGCCTGCCTCTGCTCCCACCCAAAGGCTAAACATTTTCCTCATCGCATGCAGAATATTTTGGGAAGTGTGCTTTTCATCCATCACTTCTGCATGGAGAAGGAATGATTGGTAGCCTGCTGCAGCAGCTTCCTTGGGCACACCGGGCTGCCACCAGTGTGCTGTCAAAGAAAGAAAGGTATGCTGCCCACTAGATGCACCCCCCCCTGCATCCCCACCCCCACTCTGCCCTGCACTCAGTCTCCTACCCTGGCCTGCCCCCCCACCCCCACTCTGCCCTGCACCCACACTCACACCCTGCCCTGCATCCCCTGAAACCCCACCCCCACCCCGCCGTGGACCCCCACCACCGCGAATCGCTCTGTGCGAATGGAGCCACTCGCACAGAGTGAATCGCACAGACATGAAGAATACTTACCTCCGGAACGCGTCACATCCGTAACTAAAAGAAGGCGGAGACTGCAGAGCGTGTAGCAGAAGCGGGGAACGCTCGTGGAGGTAAGTAAAAGGAGCCGAGTGCTCCAACAACGAATCGGTCACTCGATTAATCGATAACGGAAATCGTCGACAACGATTTCCATTATCGATTATTATCGATTTTATCGATTCGTTGTTTCAGCCCTAGTGATATTCTTCTAAATGTTATTTTAATAAAATAAACAGGTTTTCGTCACTGGAAATATGAAATATGGTCAAGTGATTAATTTCAAATGCTGGTCGGCATGAGCTATGGTCAAGTGACTGTTATATACGGGATTTTTAAACCTGTGTGCGTAGCCTTCTAAATAAAACTATAATAATTATAAAATAAATAAAGGTGGCTTACCTACCTAATATCCCTAACTGAGCCACTTGTATTCAAGCAGTAATTCCATCTATGACATTGGTAAGGATAGAAATTGTAAAGTTCAGACGCCATCAAATGAAGTAGTGATTTCAAACACCAGGGTTTTAAGGCCTCAAAAGACCAGGTAGAAGTCCTACGGACAACACCCGTAAGATTCTAAACCTTATACATAAGGCTAATTACCTTAGAATTAAATCAGCTTTTTTGGCGCTCGACGAGTTTTTTGAACTGGAGATACTTAGAAGCGGTGCTCACAAACTACGGTATCGTAGGAACATTCAAGAATTATGTTATGAACCTCTACACTAATCCAACAGCCAAAGTGGTCGGTCACTTACTGGATTCAGACTGGTTCCCTATAAAAAACGGAACCCGCAAAGGATGCCCACTAGCCCCTCTACTATACATTCTTAGTATAGAGCCTCTTGAGGAACTATTGAGACAATCACCCGATATAGTTGGTATACAAATCAATTTGGAGTCATTTAACCCCTTCGTGACAAAGGCTGATTTTACTTTTTGTACCCTTCGTGACAATGGCCGTTTTAACATTTCTGCGCTGCTCGTGTTTAGCTGTAATTTTCTTCTTTCCCGTTTACTGAACCCACACACATTAGATATTATTTTTTTCAGGACAAGAAGGGCTTTCTTTAGATGACATTGTTTTGATTGTATCATATTATTTACTATTAAAAAAAGTTTAACTTTTAGTTGAAACATTTTTTACACATCTATAAAAGGTAATAAAAAAACCTGCTAAATAGATTCTACTATTTGTCCTGAGTTTAGAAATACCCAATGTTTTTATGTTTTTTTGCTTTTTTCTGCACGTTATGGAGCAATAAGTACAGGTAGCGTTTTGCTATTTCAAAGCCATTTTTTCCAAATCTGGTAATTCATCCCCCCATGTGCCATTTCGGGTATCTTTGAACCCGGCCAATGCAATTTACCCCATCAAGTCATATATTTTTGAAAACTAGACAGATGCTAGTATTTTAACCCTTTCCAAGCACTTATTCTACCATCAGCCTTTGTCAAACTTTATGGTAGTAATTTTTTTTTATGAATAAAACGGTTCTGGTACATGTCACTATCATAAAACACCCAAATATGTGTTTAGCAACATCTCCTGAGTACAGCGATACCTCACATGAATGATTTTGCCTGGCTGTTTGGGGGCAAAAGGGCCACATTTGGGGCATGCACATTTTTCAATGTTGAACTTTGGCATTTGGGGATCCACTGCCCATGCCCTATTTGGTACATCTTTGAGCCAGGCCATTTCAGTGTGCCCAATAAAGCCATATATTTTTGAAAACTAGACACCCCAGGGTATTTCAAATGCTAGTATTTTAACTCTTTCCATGCACCATATCTACCACCAGTCTTTGTCAAACTTTGTGGTAGTCATTTTTTTGCATTTGTTTGGTCACACACATTTTACTTCAGGTATCAATTAAAAATTTCTTGTATATGTCACTATCACAAAACACCCCAATATGTGTTCAGCAACATCTCCTGAGCGCAGTGATACCCCACATGAATAATTTTGCCTGGCTGTTTGGGGGCAAAAGGGCCACATTTGGGGCATGCACATTTTTCAATGTTGAACTTTGGCATTTGGGGATCCACTGCTCATCCCCTATTTGGTACATCTTTGAGCTGGGCCATTTCAGTGTGCCCAACAAAACCATATATTTTTGAAAACTAGACACCACAGGGTATTTTAAATGCTGGTATTTTAACTCTTTGCATGCACACATTTTACCACCAGCATTTTTTCAAAGTTTGCAGTAGTACTTTTGTGTGTGTATTTTTCCCCCACACACCTACTTTATGTATGAATTTACAGCTCCTGGTATATGCCGCTGTCACACGACACCCCAATATGTGTTCAGCAACATCTCCTGAGTACAGTGATACCCCACATGCATGGGTTTGTCATTTTTTGGGGGAACTAAAAGGCCACATTTGGTACGTGTGCATTTTTCTAATTGGAAATTAGATGTGTGGCCATCCTTCCCCCCGTGTTAATTGGGACCTTGTTGAACCCGGCCAATTCAATTTACCCCATCAAATCATACATTTTTTTAAAGTAGACACCCCATGGGCATTTAATATGCCAGTATTTTAACTCTTTCCATGCGAGAATTGTTTTACGCTAATATGCTAATTTTAGGACTTGCTCACAAAAATATATTTTTTATATATATTTTTTTTTTGCCTTTTTAAAAAAAAATTTAACATTTTTTTTCAACTTGAAGGTTCCCCTGATAGTGACATCAGTAGGAAATTATTTTTACATTTTACTGGTTTTTTACTATTTTTTTTCTAATTATTATTAATTTTATTTTATTTTTAATTTATTTTTTCTGAGCTCCATTGACTTGCATGGGTGAATGCAGTACCTATATTCAACCTGCAACCTGGAGACCCTCTAGCGAACTTTTTAGTCTTTATTGTTTTTTTTTCCCGGGCCGCCGCCATCTTGCTGATGGCGAAGATCACCGGCAGCTGCGGCTGTGACCGCTCTCCGGAGCGGTCACAGTCCATCCCCAAGTAAGTGTTTTGTGTCGCTGGATGCCTCCTGATCGAGGCATTCCAGCGACACCATTTAAGTTTAGGAGGCGATCGTTCATCGCCTCCTAACCACTTTTAAAACGGGCGTCCGCCGCCATACAAAGTATGGTGGATGTTGACGCCCCGGGGAGGTCGAGGCATTACAGCAACGCCGTTTCGGTGCAGAAAGCAAAAATAGATCGCTTTCTGCACCCGTTTAAAGACGTGCCGGTCCTGGCACGTCATTTGTCGTTATCGACTTGAATTTCCGTGACGTGCCCGGACCGGCAATTGTCATCAAGGGGTTAAAATTTCTCTCTATGCAGATGACGTAATTTTGTCAATTACGAATTTAAACTCTTCTCTTCCTGCACTTTTTAAAATATTAGATAAATATGGCCTAATTTCCAACTATAAAATTAACCTTGGGAAAACGCAGCTTATCACGACCAGCTTTACGCAAGACGAAATTACTGAGCTTGGGTCCCTGTGTTCACTTGATTGGAATTCACAAACTATAGACTATCTCGGAATTAATATTACAAAAGAACTTCCTTTGCTTATTAATTTTAACTATAAAAATCTAATCGATAAAATAAAAGCACAGCTCTCAAGGTAGAAAAGCCTTGAAATTTCTTGGCTTGGCCGAATCCATTTAATAAATGGATATTTAATTCCTAAAATTCTCTACTTTTTTAGAACAATTCCTTTGAGAGTTCACCCTCCTATTTTGAAACATATTCAGCAAACCATCATCCATTTTATCTGGCAGCAGAAAAGACCAAGGATAACAAATAACATCCTAACCAAGAAACCAAATAGAGGGGGAATATCCTACCCGAGTATCAACAAACTTCATGACGCCACAATGTTGACCCACTATCTGGCCTGGGACAAAAAATCTAATAACTCCCCAAGATGGTTATACATAGAGGAATCAGATATGGGTCTTGGTGAATTATATCTTTTGTTTTGGGCTGACACACTTCGATTGAAAAATATAAAAATCCTGAATCCCATAATTTACGATACACTTAAAACATTGTTTAAACTCAAACGGACTATGGGGATAAAAAGATCTCTTATGCCTTCTACCCCAATTGAGGCTATCCGTTACTTTATTAGAGATATAGACCTGACCAAATGGCAAGGATGCGGTATCTCCTGCATTGGAAACCTGGTAAATCAAGATACCACTGCGCCCTTTCCCCAGATATGCAAATCTTTTTCTCAACCACCATCTGAATTATTCTCTTTTTTGAGGATTAAGAATCTTATTAACCAGGTAGGAATTGATAGGAATCTGGAACTAGAACATTGGCTTACAACACACAAAAAAAAGAAACAAATCTCAAGTTCATCTAAACTTTTATTATCTACGCAAAAAGATGAGAAAGATCCACCAATCCTGAAGTGGGAAAGTGAGCTAGGTTTTGAGTTCTCCTTGGATCAATGGCGTCAGGCCTTGGTTCTCATAAGAAAGTATGTCCATTCAATAAACTTAATAGAGACTTATATTAAGATAACCTATAGATGGTATCTGGTTCCAACTAGACTCAACAAAATCAGTAATACACACCTAAGCAGATGCTGGCGTTGCCTCTCCCATATGGGCACATTTGCCCATATCTGGTGGGAGTGCCCGCAACTATTGAATTTAAGATATAACCTATCCCAATTACTTGGCTCACTTTTTCACTTCCAGGACCAACTAGATCCACAGATGTTCCTTTTCCATCTGGGACTTGAGAAATTCCATTTAAACCACAAAATTTTAATTATCCATATATTTATGGCCGCAAAAATATGCATAGCTAGAAACTGGAGACAGGCAGGCCTACTTGACTGGAGATTAGTTATCAATCAAACTAATCAACAGTACTCAATGGAAAGAGGATACTACATTAAAATTAGCAAGCTCGATAAAGTTGACAATATCTGGTTACTCTGGAAACTCCTTCGAGATACCGATCTAGAGAACGTTAGAAATCCTATTACTTGAGGTCTAACTCTTAATTTCCCTCTCACGTCACCCCTGGGCGGATGTTATACTATATCATATCACAACCTAATTCATGAGTAATAGTTAGCCCCCAGGTGCTTCTCATCGTCTCCCATGTGTGACTGTTTGACATATGAATGCTATGTGTGGTTTTGTATTGGCACCTGGTTGCCAAATCCACAGCCTACGGCTAGGTTTCCACTTGGGTTTTTGTCCTGCGTTTTTTTTCTTGATGAAAAACGCCAAGAAAACTGCCACTGCATTTTCCTGCGTTTTGGCGTTTTTTTCTGGAGTTTTTTCTGGCGTTTTAGCCTTTCTGTGGAAATTGCTTTTTTTGACCTTAGGCAGTTTTTCCAGCCTTTTACAAGTTAGCAGTTTCACCCAGCTAAAAGGGATTAGGATAAATGGCAAGTATCTGCCCCCGATGTCATTTACTTGGTAGACCCCTTTGTCTCTTTTCTGTGGTTTGTAAGGCATGCTTTATTCCGAATGTCTGCTCCTCTAGGAAGATTGGCCCCAAA
Source organism: Sceloporus occidentalis (assembly GCA_023333645.1). Lineage (NCBI taxonomy): Eukaryota > Metazoa > Chordata > Lepidosauria > Squamata > Phrynosomatidae > Sceloporus > Sceloporus occidentalis. The sequence continues at coordinate 2,378,326 of JALMGF010000055.1, forward strand.
TGATGGTGCAGATTGTTTGCTGTTGCTTTTGGCACGCAGGATCCAGTTGATGTGTCGGGTATGTTTGTTTGTAATGGCATGTTTGTTCCAAATGGTGTAAAATTCAATATGAACCAGTCCAGGACTTTGTTTTGTGTGAAACTGTTTGTTTTCAGCCTATTTCTCGTAGGACACACAGATACTGGGTCCATCCTCTGCATTGTAACTGTGGAAAAAACGCCATAAAAAACGCCAAGGCAATAAACCCACATGGCTTTTTCATGGCGTTTTTTCTCTCCCATAGACTTCTATTGGAGAAAAACGCCAAGATTTCCTTGAAAAAACGCCAGAGTGTGAACATGCTGCGATTTTGAAAAACTGCCACAGAGCCCAAAAAAGCAGAAAAACGCCAAAGAGGACTGAAAAAACGCCAGACAGAAAAACGCCAAGTGGAAATGGCATTTTGCGATTTCCTATTGAAAAACAGCTACCATCTGGCTGCTGCGTTTTTCCACAAAAAAAACGCCAGGTGGCGCTATTGGCATTTTTATGGGTGTTTTTAGCATAAAAAAACCAAGTGGAAACCTAGCCTACACCAGACAATACGATGTAACCTATTTTTTGCGCTTTTTCCCTATTCGGTTGGGGTAGGAGTATACTGTTTGTCTGTTTATAAAGTTTTTAAACAACCATATAACATTCAGTAGAACGAAATATAGAAATGAATAAGGATTGGACGTTTTGTTCGTTTTTAGTAAGTTTCTTACAATTCCACTCAAGAATTCCTTTTTTCTTTTTCTTCTTTTGACATTGTAATACCCTACTGAGGTAATTCAAATTTGTGAACAAAATGTTTAAAAAAAAAAAAACTCAAATAAAATAAAGAGAAAAAAAATAAAAGACCAGCAGTTTTGTATAGCCTTATATTGCAACCAGTTTTAATGTGCTTTTTGTACCCAGGCTGGAATATCCAGCACTCCTAGCATGTTTGCAGGAAGGTGACAACATTGTTAATCTTCACCATGGATGCTGGCCTGCTGCCCTGGATGCATACTGCACTTTAGGGTGACCACATTGGCCATGTTTTCCAGGAAATATATAATTTCTACATATTGCTGAACAGCCCAGATACAATGCATCAAGTGGGATGAATAGACTTGTGGAAGCGAGCCAATTAGTCAGTTATACATCTCTGGGCTGGTCAGCAATATGTAAAAATTATTTGTCTTGGAAAACATGGTGGGTGTGGTCACCCATTCTTACCCATTCCACCCAGCCCCCCCTTATTCCTCTATTCCTAGCTCCCATTGCTCTGACATGCCTCCTCCAGAAGCATTTTGCTTGGACTGACCCTCTCCGTTCTGACACTCGCCTTCCTTCCCCATCTTCTGTAACTCCCCCCCTTAAAGCACCCCTATACTCTCACCTTCCCCTCCTGTTCCTGTATCCTCTTCTCTGACTTGCCTACTACTCTCTGCTCATTCCTGCCCCATATGCTGTGACCCACCACCTCTCAGAACTTTCCAGTCCCTTCATGTCCCATCTGGGAGTGCCCAAAAGTGGGACAGGGTATTTTAGAAATGAACACAGGGCGTTTTAGAAATTCAGACCTTAGATATTAAGTCATGCACTTTTGCCCAAGGAACTGTAAAATCAATGGAAGCCTGTAGCTTTTGAAGCACAAACCTCCATTGTACCCCCCATGTGGCCAACTTGCAACACTCTGTGTTTAAGGAGGGAGGGTGAGCTGTACTGCCTATGTCGCTTCCATACCCACCCTCCCCTTTTCTTGCCATATGCACCAACACACGTGTCCCTTCTTAGACACCTGAAATGTTGGGAAGCATGTTTTTGCCCAGTGCCCAATTACACTTAAAGATGACCCTGACTTTACAGAGAGGTTAGTGGAACAGCCTTTCAGCAGAAGGTTAGTACAAGTTAGTACAATGAGGGAAATTATACATTCATGGGATAGGCATCCTGACCATAAGATAAGGACAATGTGGTAAAAATGGTAAGATTAGAAGTGCTTATTAGTTATCAGTCATCAAAGTTTTATGTGTCTAGTTATGAGGGGGTTTTGAAATTATGTGATATAATTATGTCACAGTCTAATTCACACACATAAGCAGGGGTTGGATATTTATATCTTCATGCTGAGAACCAGATCTATAGATTAGCTGCCAGCATGTAGCACTACTTAATTTACAGTGTAGATGAGATCAGGCGTATTCAGGGTGGTATGGCCCTTTTTATTGGGATGGAGCTGAGGCACACCATGTTTTGCAGGGTTAACTGAGAAGAGATGCAATAGAGAGGCAGGAGAGACCTGAGAAAAGGAGACGATTGTCCTCGGAAAGGTGTTACTTTCTTCAATGGAGGCGACTGAAGCAAATGGCCGATGGGATCATTTGAAATTAGGGTAGATGAAGGCGAAGCTGAATTCTGTGGATGGCAGAGGTGGCTTTCTGAGTTTGTGAGAACAGCAAGCAGACTGGCAGTTGTAATAAAGGAGTCAGACTATTTACTTAAATAAAAGAAATGGACATACTCAAGATGTAGGTGATGTATACATTTCACATCTTGTTATATAACTTAATTGGCTGATGAAGGAATTATTTCATAGCAATTATGGAATGAAGTAGGAGCGAAGCAATCTAATTGATTTTTTTTAACCAAACAAATAAAATTCTCCAGTGATTGGTGATTAGGGAGCATGAAAGCTGAGGTCTGAAGTGACAGACCTCACGCTCCCCAACCAGTCCTGCAGTGCCTCTCTCGCCTCACCCTTCCTATGCCCCAGGGCTTAGGCCCAAGAGAGATGGACGAGGCCAGGGGGGGTACCTAGAGTATCTGGCACCAGCAGCAGACCCTGTATATATATATTATATATATGTTTTATATTTTATTAATGGTGATTTACATTAGGATATGGATATATAAGGCTTGGTGCCTTACCTTTAACACTGCAAAACACCTTTTCACATATAGTTTTCATTTTTACGCTGTATTATATAAGCACCCTTATGAGTCACATTTTATATAAGAGATCATTCCAAAGATGATGATATACGAGTCCACAATAGAATACTTGTTGTGAGAGTTGTTATATATATATATATATATATATATATATATAACATCATTTACTCTCCTATCTCTCTTTACTAAAATAATTTATCTTAAATCCTAAATGATACATATAAACGTATTGAGTTTGAATCAAAGAGAAATTGAATATAAACCCGCCAATAGATGGTACATGGATCCATCAAAGCTTACTAGAGCGTTTTCAGGGTGAGGCAGGTCTCTGCGGGAGTAAACTAGGAGACCCCCCCTAAAAATATAATTTTACATATATTGGTGGCGACTATACTGTTTAATTGAAAAAAAAACTGGAGATCAGATGAGATTCCAGTATGGAATACTACATTGGAACAACTTATATGGCAATGCAGAATAGAGAGGGGTGGCGGCTACGGTCATAATCTAAAAAATTATGATTACAATTATTGGGCGAAGAACCTGGCCCAGTATCTAGAGTAAAAAATAAGATGATGGAAACTGTAGTATCTAGGTGTCGCTTGGCTAATTTGGCACATTAACCCCATTCCCTAAAAGTCATGTCATGTTTTGTTTTGTTGATTGGAAGCTCTTTTCTTTCTCTATGTTTAGAGCAGAAAGGCACAGATTGAGAGGAAAGCCCTATCAGTTATTGATCTGCAGCATTGCTACATATTTTCTTTAGCATCTTATGCACACCACATAGTTGACATACACCAACTAACCTGAGCTTGCATGTAAATTCAACATTTCAGATTTTAATTCACTTTGCAGCATGACAAGCTGGCTTATCTCACCTACAAATCTTGGCTTACCTTAAAATTCAAGTTTACATACTCACACTTTGTATTAAGATTAGTTTAATGCCTTTCAAGAGAATTCACAGAAAGGTCTTTTTTGTACCCCTTTTGGATAACATTTTCTTCTTTTTAATGATATTCAGCTATTCACTCCAGTATAAAGTATGACAAACTATGCTGCCCATTTTTTTTTTAAATGAACAATTAACAGTATCCCTTCCTCTTACACAAAATTAATATGAGAAAAGGAAACAAATGATCTAAGCATGGTGTGAATCTGCAGCATATGTGCATACATATGAATTTGTCCTTTAATGAATCGACTTTCCTTATGTCTGAGGATATCAGTTAGCTAATTGGCTACCATGACAACCAATCGTGCAAACAATTTTAATAATCTGTACCTACCTGTTCAGGAAATTGAGCAGTCAAGTTGTACAGTGGGTACAGTACACATTAGCAAAGCAATCTTTATGTTAGGGAGGTAAGTTACAATCTGAGCTCAACCAGGGGTCTTCTTTAGTGTTACAATTGACTAAAAAAAGGAAAAGAAAATTTGGAAACAGATGTACATAACCAATATAGTATCCACATTCAGATTCCATTAGGTGTAGGCTGCCAAGGTTATTTTTTTATTTTTACTTGGTACAAACATTCACATAACATCCTTTCGTCCATTCAAATACAATAATTTTCTCAACTACTCTCCAAAGAGAAACAAACAATTGATATAAAAACAAAAAATTCCAAGATATATGTCCAATCTCAGGCTTCCACCAAATTTGTTGGCAATCAAATTGCATGAACTTCCTTCAGACGATAAAGTGGCAAATGGTTAGTTGGATTCTGAGGGCAAAGTATTTTTGCAAAATGGAAAGTAATTGTTATTACGTAATTAATATCTTGCAGTTACATAAAAAGCTTCATTTTTTTTTTTTTAAATCGGGTTCCTTTTAAAGATTTTGTAACCTTTGAGCCAAAAGTTAACTTTATTTTGACCTTTATAGCCGTGCTCCACTATTAGCAATTATATATATATATATATATATATATATATATATATAAAAAAAAACAAATAAAATTCAGCAGGAGGAAAATACTTTAAAATATTTTTAACCAAGTAAAAATAACTAATAACATGTAGCAATAGCCCACTCAGCTTTTTAACCAAGGGCAGTATGGTTCAGAGAGGAACGGTGGCAGAATATCCATTCAAATGAATAAAAACTCAGATCTGTTGGGTTTTGCTACTGTTGTGATGTCTAGAAGAAAATATCATACAAAAAAAAAAATAAAAAAAAAGACACTACATCTCGCATTAACAGATTAAAAAAAAAAATCAAAAAAAACTACTGTTATGTTGACTTAACCCCAAAATAACAGAGACTGGCTTATATAACACATCAATATTTCAGTTTATGGGTTGTAAGAATTACAGCTCCAATCAGAAAGCATACAGATTTTCCCAGTGAGTTGGGGGTCACATATTCAGTTCTATAAAAGTGCTGGATGCCAGTTGGATAAGAGCTGGCAGATGAGAGTTTGCACCCAGATTTGTGACAGGGTGATAAAAACAATAATCACAGTGCCCCCTATTGTGGGGAGTCAGTCACTGATGAGTCTAGGTTATCCCTGAAGAAAATAGTTCTGGGTGTTGCTTGTTTTGTCCTGCTTCTGCTCAGCTATCAATCATTTCTGACAATTCTAATAAGAGGTCATCTTCATCTTTGCCAGGGTCCAGGTCAATTTCTGCCTCCAATTTCCCATCGGAGATCTCCCAGATGAGACTATCAAACTCATCCTCTGCGGACAGTGACGGTTTGGCTGTGGAAGTGCTGCTGGCTCTGCGGATTTTTCCTACAACTTGTGGAGTGGTGGCGCAACTTGCCTCCGGAACAGGAAGATCCAAACTAGAGGAGACAAGAGGGAGATGTTTATTTCCACACTTTATATGTGTATAATGTTATCAGGGCCTCGAGTGCTGCAAATATGCCAGAGATTATCACTTTATCTTTGCCTGAAAACAAGTAGTTTAATGAATAATTGAGATGCCTGTGCTTATGGTGGGATACTTCAAGACTGTGGACTGTTTGCACTCTTCAAGGACTGGGATAGATTATTCTTGCTTTATCATTTATATGCATTGAGAACAATGCATTGTCATTCAAATGGATAGAATAATGTAATAGTTGGGGCATAGAATTGTATACATTGTTACACTGGAAGCTACAAATATATACCATATTTGCTCGATTATAAGACAAGGTCTTATAATCGGGGTCATCTTTTAATCAGACCGGAGCGCTGCAGGGGACCTGGATCCTCCTGTTTTATGTGTGTGTTTAGCCGGGGCAGCGTGTAGACTTCTACGCGATTTGCGTAGACAACTTCCGCTGCAGCCGGAAGGAGGTGCGGTTAGCAGTGGAGGTTGTCTGCGTCCATCGCGCAGACCTTCCCCGTCTGTCAGTGAGGAGAGTTCCCTGCACCGGTGTCAGAGATCAGAGTTCCCCGCACCGGTGGACGCAGACAACCCCCGCTGCTAACCACACCTCCTTCCGGCTGCAGGGGAAGTTGACGTTTGCGCGAATTGCGTAGACGTCTACACGCTGCCCCAACCACACACCCGGGAATCTGAAGCACTGGTAAGTTTGGGGTTGGGAGTGCTAAATGGGGGGCATAAGGCATTTCTGTAGGCAGAGTGCTCTATGAAATGCCTTTTAACCCTCTATATGCCACTCTGCCTCCTGAAATGCCCTACACCTCCCTATAAGCCACTCTGCCCCATAATATGCCTTTTAACCCCCTAAATGCCAGAGTGGCATATAGGGGGAATAAGGCATTTCTAGAAGCAGAGTGGAACATAGGGGGGTCAAAAGGCATATCATGGGGCACAGTGGCATGTAGGGGGTATAAGGCATTTCTAGGGCAGAGTGGCAAGCCTGGGGCAGATGTGCATAACCGGGGGGCAGGTTGGAAAATAAAAGGAAATAAAAACAATATTTTTCTCAATCATAGCCTTTATTTTAAAAATAGTTTACATGAACTAACATTTACTGGTAAAACTGTTTCAGGCTTTTTTCCCTAAATTAATATTCAGATTGGGGGGGGGGTCGTCTTATAATCAGGGTTATAAATATGCTATATAAATTAAAAAAAACTGAAATTGTATGTCTCCAGGCTAACCCCATCTAACATTCCTGTTGATCAAATATCCTAGCATTTGGTTGGTCAGATTAAAGTATATGAAGCTCTAATACATTTCTTACAGCAAAATGTAATTTTTTGCTTAAATCAAAACTACGTAGTGAAAACTTTTAAACATTTTCTTCTTGCTTTATTTTCTGCATGTGCATAGTGATGTAAAGCTACACACAATTTATGAGACCAACACACTGACATCAGACAGAGATATAGGGAAGAAAGATATGCCCGTACATATTGGCAACCTCATATGTACATAGAAACAAAACTTGTTTTCAGGCTAACATGGTACATAAGTTATTCTGTGTTGGCAAAAATATTATTTAAAAGATATGGCTATCAAGGTTTAACAATACTTTTAATTTTATTTAAGATTTATGAACTGAGGCCCGTTTTACCTTTCTTTATGTTGTTTGGGTGACAACTTGCTGCCAGAGGATTCTTCCATAGGCGAGGCTTCTGTCGTAATCTGTTGCTGGAATATATGAAATACATGAGCGATAAGCACTAAGCAGACGTAGGGATTTATATCTATAGCTCTTCATAATTCTTTGGTTTTATTAAGCATAGTTAATTCAAGTCTTGTTTTAAGTATATGACAATTAACACAGCACTTTACACAATAGGGGGATGAAACAGAAGTTATGGTGCTCCATTATCTCAATGAAAAACACACAAACTAATGTACTAACAACTTCTATTCTTCTGAGCAGGCTTTCCACATGATTTTGGAGTATTTTTTGTGGGAAAATTTATCCAGTAGATTATTTGTGAGGTCAGGCACCATTGTTAGACAAGAAGGACTGGCTCGCAATCTCCATTCCAGTTCATCCCAAAGGTGTTTGATGGGGTTGAGGTCAGAGCTCTGTCATCCAACCATGTCTTTATGGACCTTGCTTTGTGCACTGGGGCACAGTCATGCTGCAATAGAAAAGGGTCTTTGCCAAACTGTTCCCACATAGCATTGTCTAAAATGTCTTGGTATGCTGAAGCATTAATATTTGTCTTTACTTTGCACAAAGCAAGGTCTGTAAAGGCATTGTTGGATGCCTTCGGTGTGGAAGAACTTGACTGGCCCACTCTGAGCCCTGACCTCAACATTGAACACCTCTGGGATGAACTGTAACAGAGATTGCAATCCAGGCCTTCTCATCCAACATTAGTACCTGGCCTCATAAATGCTCTACTGGATGAATGGGCAAAACATTCCCACAGAAACACTCCAAGATCTTGTGGAAAGCGTCCCCAGAAGAGTGGAAGCTGTTATAGCTGTGGCGGGGGGGACAACAACATATTAATGTCAGACAAATTCCCAAGCTGGTGTATTGCTCAGTCATTCCAATACTTTTGTTCACATAGTGTATAAACTAGCATCCATGAAGTTATACATCCCTTTGAAGAAAATGCCACCGGAGTCTAAAAAATATGTAACTTTACACTTTTCCTATGTGGCCTGAGTCAACCAATGACCTTCTAGTTTACTACGGACACAGACAGGACCAAATTCAGTCTCCAGAGGATAAGGCAATCGAAACAGGTTAAGAAAATGTACCATTTATCATGAGATATTGACTTACTATAGAGGCTTTATTAGTATTTTCTTCTACCGTTACAGGTACACCATTAGTTGCGCTCAGGGGTCTCACAGAAGCCAACGACAGGCTCTCTTGTGCTTTCCTTTTCACTGCACTTTTGACTGGCGAGTGATTTTTCATCATAAGCTGCTCCACATTAACCTTTGCTTTTCCTGAAAACAGAAAATGAAATCCAATAGTGGCATCATTAAAACAAGTATTGTCTCCCTGTTTACGTAATCGTACCTAACGACTGATGTGCTGTGACTGATGGCAAAAGCCACACAACGCATAAACAAATGTGAAAAAAGTTGAACCATTTTGTCAAAGTTGTAAAAAATTCGAAAACTGTCAATATTTAAAAGTAACACAAACTTTGGATATCTAACACTGATAGCAATTGAATCCACATAAAAATAAGGCCACTGGGGTCATGTAATTAATTGCAGGTGTTTGGCTATTGGCCACCACACACAGGAACAGGACCTACTATGTAGAGAAAGAACAAATTTGTACATATAGTGGATTTTACAAAACCTAATTTTGTTCTTCACTTGATCACTAGTCTGCATGTGAATTTCTAGCTAGGTTAAAGAGAAACATTTAGATGTCCTTTAACAATGACCTTTACAAAGTTGTCAACCTGTTGCATGTATGCTGAAAATTGAAATAGGCAAGGGAAAGTCTGGAGGCAAAGCGTGAGATAAACTAAGGCAACAGTCAGCATTTATAGCCATTGATGATCTACGGTGCCTTGCTCTATGAAAATGACTACAGCTGTCTCTTGTGATAGAGATTTAATTAAAGTATTTGGGGCCGACGATATTATCTGAAGAACAAAAAAAAGGTCAATTAGATGCTTCCTACCAACATACAAAACAAAGGACTGATTACCTACGACAGAACCAATCAATAACAAAAATTAGAAAAGCAAGGCACGCACACCAGGAAAAACGCAATTAATTATTTTTGTTGATTTTAAAAGTGCGTGCTTGGAGTTTACTTAGAAATAGTTTTCTAGCGTTAGACTAGTTCAATATGTAACATTAAAGCAATGTCCTTCTGACATTCTGACAATGGATGTGACACTTAAGGCTATTTAAAATGTTTATGTATATCACAGGTTTTACATTGGTTTTTAAGCGAAAGATGAAATTCTGTTTCCTTTCCCTTGTACTGTACCTTTTATTTTTTTCTTGGGGGTCTTTAAGTTGGGTTTCCTGGACTGTACCAAGTCATCACCAGTAGGCATCTCGACAACGGGAGGCGTAGTTGAATGGTCTATAGGATGCATTTCGACATCGACTTTTTCTGCCAGACTCTTCTCCCTCTGCTGTTCTTCTGGCAATGGCTGGATAGGTACATAGATAGGTGTATTAGTATTCAAGTGACAAAATTCAACAGTATACAGCCAAAAACATGATGAAAGTGAAGACGCGCAAACCGGAGAGCAGCACCTTATATACCTAAAGACGAGATCCCACAAGTGTGAGACATTGAAAAATCCTATAAGCATCACAAGCTCTAGCAGTTGCACACATGTTAAACAAAATATGATATGCACCTTCTGCCTGCATCGTTTAACAAGGGCAGGTAAAACAGAGGGGTCAAGTAAATAAACCATTCTGAACAAAGGTATTGTAAAACTAAAAAAAAAAGAACTGATTTTGGTCCGAGTCTCAATGTCAGGAAAAACTGTCAATTTCTGTGTTTGAGCCCATTTATGTTATTAGTGTGAGTGGAGGTAGAGTGTATTTCATGTTAACTGGCAGTCTGCATGCAAATGTAACATTCCTGACCTTGCCAAACATTATACATATATAAGAAGTTTGAAAAGTAAATATTAAGTAAAAGATACAGCAAAGTAAAAAAAAAAGTTTCAAAAAGTTCTCACCATAACAGGCTCTTTTTCTTGAGTTTTAGTGGTTCTTGGTTCTGTTCTTTGGTCAAGGTTTGTATCTATAGTCACAACAAAAAGAAAAATTATTTCTTTCGTGGGGTTAAAATAGATCTACGACAAATAATTTCATAGGCAGAGATCTTTGCTCACCAGCTGGTTTTGAAATTCGTAATATTCTTCTGTGGATGGATGGAGGAGATTTGACAGTTTTTTCTTCTTTTTGTGATTTTACACCTAGTTGGAGTCTAAGAGCCTTCTCTCTTCTGATTTCTTCTAAAGTTTTTACTTTGATTTCCTCGGCAGCCTTGGATGTTTCTTTTATCTCCTTAACACTGACTGGGACCCGTGAAATTTTTGTGAATTGATTTTTTTCATCAACACTGTTGCTAGTGTTCTCATCTCTGATAATCTGCGCCTTCTCCTTGTGAGCTCTGATGCTCTGCTTCACTTTATCCTGGACGTCTGGCTTTTGTTTTGTCTTATGTACATCTAAACTTTTATGTGCTTCATCCCCTTGAAGGCCAACCTTCAACGTGTCCTCTAACCAATCACCAGCTGTTTTTCTGTCAACCTTTTGGATTTCCTCTTTAAGTTGCCTCTTTCTCTTTTCTGCTTGTATTTCAGAAAAAGTTTTAACGTGAACAGGAGAGCGACTGGGTGCCAAACTCTGCTTTACCTTTGTGGGATGATCTGGGTGGTCCTTTTTAATGTTAGCTTTTTCTTGACGAATCTCTTCAAGTGTCTTAATATGGAACTTAGCAGCTGGATTGGCAGCTCTCTCTGCAAGATGCAGACAGGTAGTTAGCTACTTGCAGTTACTATACTCAGTAAATTACAGGACATCAAAGAGTTACTACCAAGTGTTTAAGTCAAGTCAAAAGTAGACCAATAGAGAATCTATGTGTAAAATTATACTGCTTTCTTCTTTCCAAAAGATACAACGTGGGTGTGCATGGTTACGGTTCTGTACGTAGGTAGCAGATCATAAGTTTATCAATGGGAACGTTAATGCATTTAGAGGATATCTGGGCTGTTGTGGTAGCCTGTGTTAAAAGAATTTCTAGTACATTTTGCGCAGATATGATACGTTTTAGGCAGGAATGGAAAAAAAAAATGCTTTCAAAAATAGACATGACATGCCTGTCTGTAGTGCTCAGTCTTGCCATTTCCATGATGGGCACATACATACGTTCAGTGTAATAGACACAGACATACTGTATGTGCAAATACTGCGTAGCAAAGGTAATGGTCCCAACAGAGGCTTACAGGAGAACAACCCTTAGCTGATCATAGTACTGAATAATTAAATCTTGCATGAATGTATTAATAAAAAACAGTAGAAACCACCTCGTAAGTTCAACTTCATGACAATACCTGTTTCTGCACTGTTCTGCTCTGCAGGTAACCCCAGCCGATCCTTTACAAAACGGGGAAACTGAACTGCAAAGGGAAAGATGTTAGAGAATTTATAAATGTATATCAATGTTTCTCAGATTAAGGCTCTTGCATTTTACATATTCCTGGATGGATCATAAGTGCTTTGCAAGAGTTGGTGCACTTCAACCTCTATTAAACGTTATTAGGAGGTATAATTTTACATACTTGCCTGATGCCTACTCTCGGCATAAAAGAGTAAAAAGCAAACCAACATTGTACTCGCTTTCATCACAGAATCAAGTGGGAAGAAGCTATACTGGGTCACAAGAGGTGGTTTTAATCTGGACACTGACAGCTGTAACTGCTTTTTAAAGTACCAGACAACTATTAAATGAGTAAATGAGATGCATACAGAAATAGTAGTCCAAATACAATATAAGCAAACAACCTTATGAAAAAAAACAGGTTAGCCATTACATAGCCCGAAAAATTCTCGATATATCTAAAGTAAAGCAAACACATTATTATGGATAATGTACCCGAATGCTGCTCTGGCAAGAGATCAACTAAAGACTACAGAAGCAGTTAAGTACCTTTTTTTGATAGACTTTCGGGGCCACTTTGAGTAGGCATGACCTTCTTTCCGAGTCTCTCAGAGAGATTTTTCTTCACAGGAGGAAGACTATCTCCTTCAGTGACAATTGTTAAAATGAAGAAAGCAAAAAAAAATAAACTATGCTATCAAAAGTTTAAAATCTTACATATGTCAAAATTAATGGAGTGTCATACACAATGCATACTACTTAATCAAGAGACTAACAGATTACAGCCGATAATATAAATCATGAGCCCATGAATTTGCTGTTCACCTAATGAGACGAGAATTGTAGAAGCCAAAATGGGTGCAAAAATGTATAAAAGTATCAAAAAAAGATATCCAGCCTGAGATAGACAAAGCAGAGCAAATATTTGACAAAAACAAAATTACCCAGTGGGCTATCGGGTCCAGATAATTTACGCTTCCCCAATCTCTGGGACAAACTCAGACGTACATTGGATGGGTCTGTTTAAAGAGGAATACAGAAAAATTAGTCACTCGTAACAAACACTTGGAATCAAAACCTAAAGTATCTTTAAAGAGACGACAGAATCGATTGCCCTGTGACAGAGTAATATTCCAGACTAAAATAAAGAAATGGCAATGTGGAAAGCACCGATTATAACTTAGTTACCTTTCTTTTTTGAGAAAGTGACAGTTCGGACTATTGGTAAAACCATTTCAGAAACCTGAGTATCAGAGGGGCCCGTGTTTTGAGCAACCGAGGCGGCTACATCTGCAGGATATAAACGCAGAGAGTCTTTAGCTACATTTAAACCACATCATCTATTAGGTCAATGTATTCATTCTCCATTTGCAAAGTATGTGGCGACAACTCTAGATCTAAAGATCACTATGATAAAGGTATTTGGATCAAGGTATTTGAGAAAGTTATCTTTTATTTATATAGCGGCAACAATTTACACAGCAGCTCTTACAGTATATACATGTAAAAAAGGGCAGGACAAAACTGCCGTTAAGCTTACAAATAATATAATGATCAGACTATTATCAAAACAGTGAAGAGGGGGGGGGGTAAAAAAACAAATTCATGTTGGTAGGTACTCTAAATGATAAAGGTGAAAATTTCTAACCTAAAACATCTAGGTGACACCCACTTTATTTATTAATACTGTACATATCCCATTAATTATCCCATGGTCAATGTGCAATAAATATATTTAAAAAAAAAAAAAAAAAAAAAAAGGCTTTTTTCATAATTAAACTTACGTTCTTGGGCACATTCCCTCACTTTGTGTTTTTTTAACTTTATTTCCTCTAGTGTTTTAATGCCAAAATTCAAACTGTCACCTGCAGAAAAAAAGCTTAATTTCAACCTCTCAAGAAAACGCAAATTCAGAAAGGTATACTATTTGAATTGCCCCTAAAACACAGAAATTAGTTTGTTTATAAAAAGATACATAAATTATGAATTACAAAAAATATTACAAAAACAAAAGTTCTTCAAGTACCTGTTGTAATACCTGATTTTCTTTGTCTTATATTTCTGTTGTTGGCGTCAATTATTTGTGATTGTTTCATATTTAATTACCTTTCTTAGGTGTTGCTGCTTTTTTTGTAGAGATGCCACGCACACCTTGTTGATTGCCAGGTGACAGGTGCTGCTGACCAGAATTTTTTAAATCTTCTCCTTCTTCGGAAAATTGGTCTGCAAAAAGAGAGCAAGAATTTTTACACTACAGCACAGTATGGTGCTATTCAGTACATTTGTTTTAAACATGATTAATCTAACCTGTGCTGCAATAATGAAGAATATATTTATGTTCGCCAAGGAGAAGAATTTCACACAAAAAATATTAAATTAAATCATATAATCATATAATAGCACACAGCATAAATAGCGGTATCATTGGAAGTGTAATTACCAATTTCTTTGTACTAAGTAAGATTAAAACACTATTTACCACCATCCTCTACATCATTATCCGTAGCATTGATTATGAATGCTGTATTATTTGGAGCTGTAATCACCAATTTCTTTTTTAACATAGAATAAAACACTACTACTCACCATCATCATCTTCATCATCATCTGCAGCATTGATCACCACAGGCGGATGCGTTGGGCTCGGAACATTTTCATTTGCCTCCATTTTTTTTACCCCACGTAACTGTGGTGTGGGAGCCACAGAAATCTTGTTTTGTGCCACTTGTAACTGAGACACTGTGGGTTCAGCCTCTTGGGGTTCAGGCATGGGCAGGAGGGCTGTGGATAAAGTAAAAATCTAAATTATACTTGATTTGAGAACTCAATATTTAGTTTTATTACAAAATTTAAAATTATTATTTTATTTTTTTTTTAATGTAAGCAGACTAGTTTATTTTACTATATTCACTAGACAAGACCTACACAACTGGTGCGCACTGGGGCGTCCCCTTAGGAACAGGCAACACAATATACTGTGTCTCCAACACAGACCATTGTTTCCTGCTTATTTGCCTCTCTTTTAAAGCTCCTGCTATGGACCAGCTACCGCATACCCGCTGCTTCGCAATCATCGCGTTTCCTGGTAAGACATTTCTACTTAGCATTTCTTGAATGCTAAAATACACTACTTTTTACAGTACTGAATTTAAGGCTCAAAGAAAAAAAAATCCATCAGAATTCTCCTTTTACAACTCTTACTTACTCTTGCTGGGAGGTAGAAAGGCTCCATCCACAAAACGCCCTTTGTAATGATAAAAGGCACAGTTGGCTTTCTGGCAGCCGGACATCTGATTTTCCCAGTAGCATGGTATTTCACTTCGTTTCTTCTGCAAAGATTGAAATCCAAATAATTATTTGTAGATGTAATATAATTAACAGTACTTTTAAACTGTATGCCGATATACCAAACTAGCACAGCTGACAAGAAGAAATGTCTGTTTTACAGGGTACATAAAAAGAAACAGCAGGGCATGATTACGCAATGACGATGCAATGCTGCATTAGATAATTGTCCTTCCAACAGCTTTAGTTTTGGACAGAATTTAAAAGATATGGTAGATACTGGCACCTCTATTATGAGGTAAAAGCCTGCAGAGTGCTGGGAAACTTACATCAATAGCCATGTGCCGGAATTTGCAGACCTGACGATAACAGCGTCCTTCTTGCCATAAAGTACACACAGTTTCACTTCCGATTGCAGCCTCACAGTGGCGGAATGGACAGCTGTCCCCCTGCGGGCAAGAACACCACAAATGACTTAATGCTTACCTCTGAACGGGGCAGAGGATATAACGTCAAACTAATCTCAACACATTTACTATGTCGTACTTGTTTTATACTACCACGTACTAAAATAAGAATTATTCACTAAATTAACCTTTCAACATGTTTATTTTTCTTTTTACGTATTTCACATATCAATAAAACGAGTGTTTTATGCACATATGAGATGTAAAATATTTGATGTGTATTATGGTGAACAATTATGGAATGTATAGATTTTAAACTAGTACATTTTTGTAATGCTTGCACCCCAAGTATATGGGCAATGCTGCTTTAGCCTTACTGCCATCATCAATAGCCACCCACAGTTTCCCTTTATGAAATGCAAGATCAGTACCTTGGTGCAGGTGGAGTAGAAGAAAAAGTAACAGTCGTCTCCATGGCCGGACATGTTCGCTAAGATTTCTGTCGATATCAGATAGGGTGTTTTTTTTTTGTTTTGTTTTTTTTCGCCAGAGGTGATCAGGATGTGTACACCTCAATGTGCTAAAATTAAAAAAAAAAAATGCTCACAAATTAATGTTCCATTGTACAAACAATTAGCAAATAAGCACATTAACTAATGTCATTTTATTTTCGAAGACACCTGCTGTGTATTTGTTTATATAAATACTATTTATTCCCACATTTAAATAATTACCTCTATAATTTCAATGGAACTCTCAGTCCTCAATTTCAAATCCTTTCTCCTGTAGGCCGAACGAACCAGCAATTGAAGAGTTAATTTGGGTAAGCAGGCATGGAAAAAAGGGTGTAGTGGCACAAGGCTGATTTTTTTTAAAGGCCTAACAGAACAAGGGGCAGTCCAGTTGAAAATGAAAGTGGAGAGGAGGGGGGGGGGAGCACATATATAATGGGTGGAAAATCCCCAATGTGCTATTAGCAGCTTCTCTACAAACGAAGAGATGACTCTGTGGCAGCCAGTACAAAAAAAAAATCTAGAGAAAAAAATCTTCAGATGAGCAAAACAGAAAAGGTGTAGCTCAAAATATTTGTATATTAAAAAAAAATGTCCAGTTCTGATTCTTCAAATTCTTCACCTGCGTAGGGAAAAAAAACTCCCCCTCTCTTAAAAACAATAGAGGTAGATAACAATCAAGTGTTATACAGACTGGTTGAAAAACAAAACATAAATCAGAAATTAAAACTGAATGAAACGCCTATAGCTTTTAATTTCCCCAATTGTCAGGTTTAACATGTTGAGTTGTCCTATAAAAAAAACAGATATTTGTTCTATACAAATCAATTGTAAAAAGTGGGCATTACACAACCCTAATTATTTTCATACTCAGAATATCTGATCAAATAAGGATTCAGAACATTTTAAGCATTTGCTTTCCTTTAATAGGCACGTTAGCATTCAGTATGCGATTATAAATGAATCACATTGCTAATTTAAAACGTTAATGGAACTACCTTATTGTTACTCTACATTTGTCGTGCCACAGTGCACTTACTGCCAGTGCTAAACATTAAGGCGATAGTTGTGTCAACCTGGTGATGGGGTATTCTGTGTAGACCAGCGCTGTTCTTGGGAGCACAATAAGGCAAACTGCTCATTTGGGATACAGAAGTCAGGAAAAGCAGACTGCTGCTTCCAACGTGGCTCCCAATCTGCTTTCATCTTACCAATGTTACGGTCCCTTCTAAGACAAGCACTAATCCTGTACTCACACTGAATGAATCCCACGATGTCTGTGGTTTCTGGAAGATATAATATAGGGGAAAAAATACGGTAACATTAAAAATAGCATAATGGTTTGTTTTTTTAATTAATTTTTGAGTTTTTCCAAACCTTCCAAGTACCATATTTACTGATTATTAAAGTTGTTTCTAAAGAAAATAAAATGCATTCTTTCATTAAAGTGGAGAAAACTTGTTTTTTTCCTTAAGACTTCACATTATGTTTC
This sequence comes from Sceloporus occidentalis, assembly GCA_023333645.1. NCBI lineage: Eukaryota > Metazoa > Chordata > Lepidosauria > Squamata > Phrynosomatidae > Sceloporus > Sceloporus occidentalis. The sequence continues at coordinate 2,395,960 of JALMGF010000055.1, forward strand.
ATTTTTCATATATTTAAAAAGTCCCATTATATATGTGTTTATCATAAGAAATAGGTCTCATACTAAAGATAATAAAAACATAAAAATATATATGTAATGAATAGAAAGGTTTTAATATAGTATTCATCAATTAAATATCAGGCAAGTATATTAACTTTATTGATGAATAAATGACAAAACATTGCTCCATTTTATAACTTAAAAATTAACACATGAAAATATTAGTAAATAGTTAATTGATAAATATCAAATGATAAATGGTAACTAATATACACTTACACACTCTTTCATACAGTAAGAGACACACAAGCTATCATATGCTTAGTCACACACGCCAACACCATACACTAATACATGACCATACATTAACACACAAAGCACCATACACTCACACGCCAACAACACTTTTTTTTTTATTTTTTTTATTAGACATTTAATTAAAAAAATTGGTGAGAGTTCCCATTTAACTTTTATTCCCTCAGAATAAAGTTATATAAAGTGCCCTCCACTAATATTGACACCCTTGGTAAATATAAGCAAAGAATGCTGTGAAAAATTGTCTATTGCTTAACCTTGTTATTATATATACATATACACAAAAATATTCTGTTATCTCATGGATATCAAACAATTTGCGAACACAACAGAGGTTTATCCAAAAAAAAAAATAATTATAAAAGTTAAGTATAAAACGTGTGGTACAATTATTGGCATGCTTTTAGTCCATACCCAGAGCTCTTATCATGGCAAAGGGAGGTAGCACAGAATATTATCATATGATGTCTGATGAGGTTAGAGAATACATGGCAAGGCATCTGAGACCATTCCTCCATACAGAATCTCCCCAGACCCTTTTAAATTTCAAGGGTGATGCTGGTGGACTCTCCTCAGTACACCCCACAGGTTTTCTATGGGGGTTCAAGTCAGGGGACTGGGGTGGCCATGGTAGGACCTTAATGTGGTCAATAAACCACTTGTGTTAATTTTGATGTATGTTTTGGACCCTTGCTGGAAGATCACAAACCACAGGCAATTTTAAGATGTAGTTGGAGGCAGGTTGGAGTGTTCTAACAAAATGTCCAGGTCCTCTGGCAGGAAAAAAAGCCCCAAAACATTGAAGAGCCACTACCATATTTATCCGTGGGCATGAGGTACGTACGTACGTGCGTGCGTGTCTCAAAGCCGCATCTGGTGTTTATTGCCAAAAAGCTCTATTTTAGTTTCATCTGATCATAGGACCCGATCCCATTTGAAGGTCCAACAGTTTCTGGCAAACCAAAGATGGTTGAGTTCGTTTTTGGATTAGAGTAAAGGCTATTGAAACCCTCCCAAACAACTTGTGGTGACGTCGGACTGTAGTTTTGGAGACTTTCTGACCCCAAGACGCAACTAAGTTCTGCAATTCTCCAGCTGTGACCATTTTTTGACCACTCTAACTGCCCTCTTCACTGTGCGTTGAGATAATATAGACAGACGTCCTCTTCCAGGTTGATTCATAACATTTCCAATTGACTGGAACTTGCTTTTTCTAATTTTTCTAATTTTCTAATAGCCAGTTGCAACCTTTTGCCACACATGACAACTATATCCCTTGGTCTCACCCATTGCGATGAACGACAAGGGGAATTTGGCCTATGTAGTACCTAGTATGTACACCCCTGTGAACCAGGAAGTCACAATGTAACAATGTCCTGTTCCTAGTCACCCAGGTGCACTAATATATTTTTCTCATGAGTTCATATGGGTGCTTATATCCGTGGCACACATTTATTCAACTTTTGGGGGGGAGGAGACAAACCTTTTTTGAGTTTGCAATTGCTTGATATTCATGCGGGCTTAATATTTTGGTGTATTTTTGGAAGGAAAAATGGTTAAACAATAAAGACATTTTCACAACACTCTTTAGCTCATATTTACCAAGGGCACTAATGTAAAGAAAAATAAACACTATAACATAACTAGGAACCACAGATTCAAAAATATATTTAGATTTTTTTACCAAATACAAGAACCAAAGAGAGTGGGTGTTAATTTTGACCACTAACCTAATAAAACAGCAATTATGATTTGTACCCTAACAGGGTGACAAGGAAGTATCCATTCCCGATACATAGCACTATGAGAGCTCTGATATAATACAGAGGAATACAAAAGTTAAATAGCTAAATAACTATATGGAACATACATTTAGGAAGCAGATCAATATAAGATGGCACAGCCATGGGAAGCCCAGAAACTCTCACCCCAACCAGCAAGAGCAGCCCAGTAACAGTATGGTGACCATGCACACCATTCAGTGCTGACCAGCACACATTTATCAAAAAGAGACTGCAACGAAAGCCTATAGAGCAGAAAAAGGACCCACAGAAGCTCTGAAGGTGTAAACGCTTAATTCACCATACTAGTGGTCTGGATTCGAATTGTTTAAAATAAAGAGTAAAAAAAGAATTCAAACTACATGTTTGAATGAGCTGCAACCTCCAAAACGTGTCAATCGCGGACGAACAACCCCTATGAAAAGTTATTACAAACGGCTCAAGATACTTTGGCTACACATGGTACGCAAACGTAAACAAATGAGGCCTAACCACATCTACGGTGCCTCGGCCTTAACAGATCCTGCACGCCGGATTAGGCCGCAAATTACGACTCCTGACATCGACCTGCCCAAAAACCCTAAATAAGAGGCCGAAATATATTTCTAAAATAAGCTTCTTCACAACATTCCATACCAAGCTTCTCGTAAACCGAAGTTTCCTTTACCTCTTCTCACATCGACTTCCGCAATGCCCGCCTCAAACATGACGTATATCCGGTAAACAAATTAGGAAGGGGAGTCGAAATGGCAGGAGTGTACGGTTTGCCAGTACTCGACATGGCCGATTAGGCGTCATTTGGTTAAACATGTTGAGAAATGTAAAGGTATTAGTATGTTGTGTTTTTATAATGAAAAAGTCAGGTTTCCGGCTATTAGTTCCCGGGGCATTTTTTAAGATTGCGTCTAAGTATATTTGATCACGGATATAATGTTATTGCTGCTTAGTCACGTGGCCGCACCACCATCGATTTATGGGTTATCTTAATATTTTCAGTACGTCGTGTGCTGAAGTCATCTAGAAACTTCCTAATAATTTGAATATGCATGCGTTTATTTACTGATGAATTAGAAGACAAAATTTACTTATCTAATTTAAGGACAAGTAGTTCTTCCTTTCATAATTATAAACACCATCATCAACACCTGAAGGACCAGGGTGTTTTTTTTTTGCAACCTTCGCAACCTTCGCTTGTGTTTAGTTGTAATTTTCTTCTCTCCTATTTAGTCTACCCATACAACATATATATTGGGTTTTCTTTTCAGAAGAAGGGCTTTCTTCAGATACCATTTTTGATCATATCATATAACTTCCTATTAAATATAATGGTGAAAATTGTAATTTTTATTCTCACTTTTATTTGAAAAATAGTTTACTCATCTACCTGCTAAATATATTATACTATGTGTCCTGAGTTTAGAAATACCCAGCGGTTTATGTTTTTTGCAAGTTATAGGGTTATAAGTACAACTAGCATTTTGCTACTTCAAAACCATTTTTACCCAAATATGGTCATTCTGTCCCATGTGCTATTTGGGACATCTTTGAAGCCGGCCAATGCAATTTACCCCATCAAACCATAGATTTCTGAAAACTAGACACCCCAAGGTATTTAAAAATGCTTATATTTTAACACTTCCCATCCACTAAGTCTACTACCACCCTTTGTGGTAGTAATTTATTTTGTGTTTTTCATCACACAATTTGTAATACAGGTGTGAATTTGCAGAAGTCACAGACAAACAACACTTCAATATGTCTTCAGCAACATCTCCCGAATTCAGTGAAACCCCCATGCACTGGTTTGTCTGGATGTTTGGTGGTAAGAGGCCACATTTGGGAGGTGTGCTTTTCCCATTTTTACATTAGACCAGTTTGCATCTATGCCTTATTTGAGACATCTTTGAACCTGGCCAATTCAGTTTACCCTAAAAAAATTTGAAATTGTAATATTTTAATTTTGTCCATGTAAAGATATTTGGGAAGGTATTGCGCTATTTTTTATATATATATATTTTTTGTCTTTTTGTTACATTGTGTTGGAACTGGAACGTTCCCCTGAAGGCGACATCACTAAATAATTATTTTAAAATGTTACCACATTTTAAATTTTTTTTTTTTTTTAAACTATTTTGTATTTTTTTCCCACTTTTTAATTTCTTTTTTAAAATTTTACTAATCACATTGTGGTTGGAAATCTTGGCATGGTTGAATGCAGTCTTAACTGTGGACTGATGAATATGTCTGAGATTACTTTGTTATGATGTTTGGTATAGAATAAAATGAATTCTTGTCGATTTTCCAGGGTATTTTATGATACTGAAAAGTAAAGTGTTGCGCAGGAAAATAAATTTTAAACTTATAAAGTGACAATTAGTTGATTTCACCACCAACAACACAAAATACGTGCCACAAAAAATGTAAATAATACTTATGTTTATCTCAATTGTCAAATTGGACCTCCATCCATTTCACAAAGGCATATCAACATGTGAAAAGTAAAAAACAAACAGAAATCATAGTGCTTTCCTTATTCAAATAAATATATATCAAGTGTTTTCCCCTGGGTAGTATCGCACTCACATAAACTTGAGCAATACAGTTTGCTCTGACTTTTTCGAGCACATGGCAAGAGATTCCGGCTCTGTAATCACCTATCGAGTTTCTTTGGAAGGTCTTCCCTCTGAATCTCTGTCCCAAACGGTTATCCGTCCACACGTCCAAAAAGGAGGATACGAATGGAGAGGCAAAAGGTAAGGTATACAAAAGATTTATTGTTTAAAATAAAGTGTGGTATGCTCACATTAAAAATTTGTCTCCTGAGTATCAGAGTCTCTCTGATTTTCTCCACCCGAACAGCTTCCGGATACAACGCAGTGACGTCGGCACGCAGACGCGTTTCACCCAATCAGGCTTCCTCAGTGGCGTGCCGACTTGCTCTCTCCACCTCCCTTAAATACTTCGTTCCGAGTGTGTTGTGTTCATCCTCATAGGTCGTGTTGCATCGTAGTTTCTTGCAACAATTTATACAAAGTCCGTTACAATGTAAAGATCAGTCAATTTGGAGCATACCCGATGCTGATCCAAAAAGCATGAGAACAAATATGTATTCTAAAATAGAGAACAATTTGGAGCATACCAAATACTGATCCAAAATGCATAAAGTCAATTATATATTTTAAAGTGCATCAGATGTAAATTTATAAATCATAATGACATAATTATACACAATAAGACATATAAAAAATAAATAAATACCCAGATTATACAATAAATACATACTAAATATATAATAAATATACACAGAGCATAATTCTTCACTCTCAAATGTACGGTATGTAGATATAAATATAAATATACCTAAAAAATAATATATATATATAAAAACATAGGTATATTGTTCATATTTCTAACAAATATAGCAAGTTGATCCTGAGTAAAAAGGAAAATTTTAATCTCAAATTAAAAAAATGTAATAAATCGAAATCTTGATTCAAGCCTTTTGGATTTAATCAACCCATATGTATTCCCATCCCCCGCACACAATATAGGATTGTGAATACCGCCTCCTGTGTGATAGATCTAACGGAAAAAAACCAGTTGATCTTACCAGACCTAACGAATATCTACCAAAATCCATTAAAAAATTTCCAAATTTCCGTTGAGGGGGGGCCAACCAGTATATATTGCCATCATCCGCACACAAAATAGGGTTGTTCAGTTGATCTTACCGGATCTAAAGAATATCTGCCAAAATCCATTTTAAAAAAATCCAAATTTCAGTTGTGGGGGGCCTGAGTAATTAGACTAGAACTAACAAAAATTTTGTCTGATGAAACCCGATCTAACACGAAGCTATCATAATCAGTAACATTTTGGGTGGGCTGGCTACGGGTTAGCCCCCTCTGAAAAAGATTGTTAATATTGCTTATTTTAGAGTAGATCTAACAAAAAAAACAGTTGATCAAACCTGATCTAATAAAGATCTAACAAATGCAATGATTTTTTGTTAAAATTCTTAATATGGGGGGTTAACCCGGGGGAGGTGGAAAGGGTGCCATCTACTGTTCAGAGTTCTCAGGGGCATTACATTACATTCATTTATATAGCGCCAGCAGATTTTAAGTCAAGACACGGAGGCTCATATTGTGCTTAACCCTTTCTTTACTCCCACACAGCAGCAAAGAAAAAAATACAACAGTGAAATAGGCAAAACAAGAAGGAGTGTACCCAATGCCCCCTCCCACATAACATGCATCCCATAAAAGGGACACACATCCCACAATCCTCCTCTTTCTTTGCTGCTCCCAGACAGCAGATAAGTACACCTGGCATTTTTCATATTATTATATATTGCATTTACCTTCCTTTTGCCTACTGTGGTTCGGACTGCGGGTTTCCCTGGTGGGATTTCCCGTGGTCTGGCCGTTTCTTCATTGGTATTACCTTATATTATTTTATATTTTATATTGTATTGTCCCGTTGGTTTTTATTCCCTGATCTTGTGATCCCCGTGCTCTCTGTCAGGCCGGGCGGTCGGAGGGCCTTCAGGGTGGCCTCTGCCCCCCCCTCCCTCCTTCCTTCCTTACCCTTTGTGTGTTTCGTGCGGTTTGTGTCTCGCCGGCAGTTTTTCTTCTGGCGGTTCGCCGGCTCACTTCTCTCTATTCCCCTTACGGCGGTCGCGTGTGCTTCCATCGGTCGGGTGCTTTCCCTTCATCTTCTTGCGTCGCGGACGTCCTTCTGCTCGTCCGTCCGCTCCTTCCCCTGGCTCCTCCCACGCTGGTTCACGGGCTTTTTCTTTAGTCCTCGGACGTGTGGTGGATAGGAGCCTCGGGTCGAGAGTCCGGTATTTTCTGTGGCATCCTCGGTTAGCTTGACCATTTCTCCTCTCTGCAGGTTCATTTTTCTCCCTGTCGGTTGCTTTCTTTGCCGTTCTCTTAAAGGGGCATATCCCTATTATACTATTACCTTCAGATTTTTTCTATTGCTCACATATACATATATATTGCTATGGCTGGTCACCAATCCCCATCAAAGGAATTGTCTAATATTGATTCCTCTCCCAGAGAGGATCACATTGCTGACTTACCTTCTATTGATCCTTTAAAAGAATTGAATACCTCTGTCTCCATGGCCATTGCTTCTGCAATGTCCTCTATGACTACGGCCTTGTCAGCTTCTCTGACTCAGGCCATTAAAAAATCCTTACCTGTGCAAAATCCAGACCCCCCCTCTGATTCTTCCCATAAAGCATCTGGGGGAAAGAAGGTGTCCTTTAAGTCTCACCATACTAATATGTCTGCCTCCAGAACCTCTAAGAATGATGATGATTTTTCCATCCAAGATAGCGTTCCACCAAAACGCAAAAGAGCCCTTACCCGCCGGGCACAACAGGCGAGGAAGTGGAGAAGTGCCAGGGCACTTTCCTCTAGCTCTTCTGATTCTGATCCAGAATCCGTTGAGGCTTAGAATTCATCTGACTCCAGTATGTAGGATCAGTTAACTAATGATTCGGCACCACCTTCTGAGGTTGCTGCGCAGGCTAGCTCCTCGCAGAAGGGTCACCTTACTAAAACCCCGGACACTGCAGTCTTTGATCAATTTGGTGAGCCATATTTTGATCCTGAGGAACTTCACCATCCCCGTTCAGCTGAGTGGGTTCCTTCTGACCATGTGGCCCGCTACTTACAGGCTAGGGTGCGTAAGCCCTTAAGCGCAAGCTTCGCGCGGAATGCCCACGGCCTATTGTCCCGGGCAAGGTCTGTGAAACTCCCGTTGTTGACCCCAAGGGCCACGCAGGATAAGCTCCTTGATATCTTTGGTCCCTTGACCAAAATGTTCCAAATTATTGAGGAATGGGTGGCTTCCAGTTCCCCTCCGGACCCTGTAGTTCTCCGTGGCTGGATGCAACAGGCTATATGCATTGCCGGCAACACAAATACCTCCCTCTCTATAGAGCGGCGTAAAGCCATTTTGTTTAAAATTGAGCCGAAATTGTCAAACCTGGCTCTCACGGAGATGGGTAGCGAGGCCCAGGGCTTCTTGTTTGGGGATTCCTTTATTAAGGATCTCGGGCGCTATGTGGGGTCCTTCACGGCTCTGGATAAGGCTCAATCCTCTATGAGGAAAGTCTTTAACCTCGGGTTTCCCCCAGGTCTGGCAGAGGTAGGAGCCGTCTGTCCGGCCGTTCCTTCACGGGCTCAGTTCGCTCGAGCCGAGGCTCCTATTCTCTATTCCAATCTCAACGACCTCAGTTCCAGGACGCCTATTCCGGCAGACAGCCGTTCTTCCCACAACGCGGACGCTCGTGGCGATCCAGAGGTCATCGTGGATCCCAGTTCACTCGCCGTCCCTCCGGTAAGTCTCTCTCTGTCTCGCCCTTTTTCCCGTTATCCTGTCGGGGGCAGACTCACCCATTTTTTACAGGTTTGGCAAGCTGTCACTTCCGACGCTTGGGTGCTGCAGACGGTCAGAGGTTATGTCATCGAACTGGTTGGTTTTCCCCAGATGTCTTCCCTCCCGAGACCGTTCCACTTCTCCCAACACGACGCAGGCCTGGTGGATGCCGAGATATTCTCCCTGGCCGAGAAGAACGCCATAGAATGGGTTCCCCCGGACACCCCAGGTTTCCTCAGCAATATCTTCCTAGTACACAAAAAAGGAGGTGGCCTTCGTCCGGTGATCAACCTCCGGCACCTCGACGGTTATGTCCGCTACCGCCACTTCAAGATGGAGGGCATCCATCTTCTTCGAGATATCCTGTTGTCGAACGATTGGATAGTCAAAATAGATCTCAAGGACGCTTACCTCACGTTTCCGGTGGCGGAGGAGTCCAGGAATCTCCTTCATTTTCACTGGCGCAACGTCTCCTGGCGTTTCACTTGTCTCCCTTTTTGGACTTTCGTCAGCTCCTTGGTGCTTCACCAAGCTTCTCAAACCTGTGGTGGCGCTTCTGCAGTCTCGGGGTGTTCGTCTGATTATTTATCTAGACGATATGCTCCTCATGGCTCAGGACAAGGAGGTCTTACACCTGCACACCCAGTGGACATTGGAGATGGTCCAGCAGTTAGGCTTCCTAATAAACGAGGACAAGTCCCACCTCATCCCGTCCAGAAGGCTGGAGTTCCTGGGTTTCGTTGTGGACTCCGTGGACAGTGTTCTTCGCCTTCCGGCCTCCAAGATCCACTCCATCAAAAAGGAAATCCGGAGGGTTCTACGTTTGCCAGCAGTCCTCCTGGCAGCCTCCATTCAGGCAATTTTTCCGGCCCCTCTCCATTACAGGGCTCTTCAACGCCTCAAGATTCACCACCTCCGCTTGGGGGCGTCCTATGCAGATCTCATCACCTTGGATGCTCCCACCGTAGCAGAGTTACGTTGGTGGTTGGCCAACATGTCCGCTTGGAACGGCAAGGCAATTTTCGGCACTGCCCCGGACCTGTCAATAGATTCCGACGCCAGCCTTCACGGCTGGGGCGCGAGATGTGGCGAGATTTCCACGGGTGGCCCTTGGTCCCAGACGGAGACGGGTCTGCACATCAATTGCCTGGAGCTCCTGGCAGGCTTGTTTGCCATACAGAGTTTTTCCAAGGATCGCATCAACTCTTGCATCCGTCTGCACATGGACAATGTCTCTGCAGTACGTTATATCAATTGCCTGGGGGGCACCCAGTCAGCCGTTCTGGTGGACTTGGCCAAGGATCTATGGTCCTTCTGCTTGGAGCGCAACATCATGGTGCAGGCGGAATATATTCCCGGCCTTTCCAACGTGGTGGCGGATTGGAATTCGCGCTACCTCACAGACACCAGCGACTGGACCCTGGAGTGGGTGTGTTCTCATCTATTATGGAGCTCTGGGGTCCGCTCCGCATCGATCTCTTCGCTTCCCGGTTGAATTCACGTCTCCCTCTCTTTTACAGCTGGCGGCCAGACCCGGACGCGCTGGCGGTGGACGCCTTTCTACAGGATTGGTCCGGAGGCCGTCACTACGCCTTTCCTCCGTTCGCTATGATCCCCAGGACGCTCCTTCAAGTCCGCCGTCAGCAAGTCACAGTGGTGCTCGTGGTTCCGTTCTGGCCCTCCCAGGCTTGGTTCCCTAGTCTTCTGAACCTTCTGGTGGAGGTTCCTCGGTTGCTCCGTTCTCACAGCCCTCTACTTCTGGATCCTGCAGGTGCTCCTCACCCTCTGATTCAGGACGGCAGTCTTTCTCTCCTGGCTTGTTTGGTCTCCGGGAGCCCGGGCAGTCCGCCAGCCTTTCGGTCTCGGCTCAGCAGCTCCTGGCCGGAGCTTGGGTTCCAGGTACCCACAAGTCTTATGGTGCAGCCTGGCAAGCTTGGTCTTCTTGGTGCTTGGAACAGGGTTTGGATCCATTTTTAGCCCCTCTAACCTCTGTCATCCTTTTCCTTACCTCTTTGTTTGATTTGGGGCGCGCATACAGGACCGTCAACCTGTATCGTTCTGCGATCTCTGCGGCTTATCTTAGTTTTGACGGGGTAAGATTTGCCGTCTTCTTAAGGGTATCCGGCTCGCTCGGCCGCCTCGACCCAAGTATTCCTCTACTTGGGATGTGCCTCTGGTTTTGCGCTTATTTCTCTCTTGGCCCCCTAATTCTGAATTGTCCTTGCGGCAACTGTCGGCTAAGTTGGTTATGTTGTTCTGCCTCATTTCATGTAAACGCGTCTCTGACGTTAGGGCTCTTGACTGGGACGCTCGATCTTTTATTCCTGAGGGGGTGCGTTTCGATATCTCGCGTCGCACTAAGACTGCTATCAGGTCAGTCACTTACCCGGCATTCCCGGCTAATGTGCCCAGTGGCTTGCCTCCAGGAATATGAGGCTCGCACTTTGGGTTTCCGTTTTCTCTTTATGCTCTCCTCATTCTCCTGTGCCGTCGGCGACTTTATCTCGCTGGATCAAGTGGGTTATGACCCTTGCTGCTGTTGATGTCTCCAAGTTTGGGGCGCATTCTACTAGGAGCGCTGCGGCGTCCAAATCCCTGGCACTGGGTGGACTGGAGGATATTCTACGTGCGGCGGATTGGTCCAGAGAATCCACCTTTCGGGATTTCTATTTCAAACCTATTAATCATGGTTTTTCTTCAGTGGTATCCTAGCTTTGAACTTGCACAATATGAGCCTCCGTGTCTTGACTTAAAATTATTGGATTTTACTAAAACATGACGTAAAGTCATGATTTTATGAAAGACACGGAGGCGAATATTGTTCCCTGCCCATTTTTTCTACCCCCCCCTTGTTCATGGCTTATGGTGTCTCTTCTTGGCGGGTTGGTGGTTCCTGTGGTCTGGTAGGTTATTGTTCCTGGTACTGTGTATTTTTTATGCCTTCTTCATGGATGTTATGCGGGATATTCATGGCTGTTATGTGTTTTTTGTTTTGCCTCTATTGTTGTTTTGAGGACTGACTAACTAATTTGTGCCCACGTTTTTTCTTCTCACCTTCTGTTTTCTCAGGTTCCTCCTTTTAGTCCTCGCCTACATGGTGGCGGTTGATGTCTGATGCGGTCATCTCCTTACCTTCGGTGTTTCCGTTGGTCGTTCTTGCGGTGGAGACGGTTCCTGTTTGGTTCAAGTTGCCTGTTGTTCCTGTTTGGAGAGTACAGTCTTCGTCGCAGCCTAGAAAGAGTTGGATTGTGGGATGTGTGTCCCTTTTATGGGATGCATGTTATGTGGGAGGGGGCATTGTATGTACACTCCTTCTTGTTTTTCCTATTTCACTGTTGTATTTTTTTTTTTTTTGCTGCTGTGTGGGAGTAAAGAAAGGGTTAAGCACAATATTCGCCTCCGTGTCTTTCATAAAATCATGACTTTACGTCATGTTTTAGTAAAATCCAATAATTGTGTAGCGCTTTACAACCAGAGTCAGTCGGATTAATTTAAAATCACAAACAATCACAAACTGGTACAAAAAGAGAAAGGGAGCCTGATCTTGCAAGCTTACAATCTAGTAGGTTGAGTGGGAAGTGATCAAGTTAATCATTGCATATTAAGATACGCTACAAGGGACGCTTGGTAGACCGCAACAGTGGATGAGAAACAACATACATAGAAAGTAGTCATGGGGAATTATTATATACATAGTTAATGGGAGGTAGGCGGTGGTTAATAATTCTACTATTCGTCTTTAGACTGTGTCTGCTAATGTAGCCAGTCGTACAGTTGCTCATGGAGGGGTTCTGTGCCTCATCAAAGTAACTGTAGATTCATTCTGAGCCGTATATGATGCCATTGACTGCAATATTGTTATTGTTAAAATTGTTGGAATTTAATATATGCCATAACCAGATTGGAATCCAAGGTACTGCTCATTTACAGCCAAGGAGGAGGAACTGATAAAGGAGTAGAACGGTTAAATAGGTTAGGATGTAAGAGGAGAAGGAAAAGTCAGATAGAATGATAGATATGATTAGCCCTGGGTTTCCCAAACAACACTGTGAATGTTGAATAATGTACTCAATATGAACAAGAACAATAAAATAATTTGTGTATTATTAATTAAAACAGATTTTGTGTGTTCATGATTGTAAATTAGATGAAGATCGTATCAGATTTATACGTAAATGCTGGTAATTCCAAAAGGTTCACTTGAATACCATTTTTCTGTTTTATACCTGTTTGGTAGTTTATGGCAGGGCTAGACAATATGCCAGAGCCAACGGCTGGATATGAGCCGTCACACACAGTATTTTTATGCCCACGTAGCATGCTGCAGGACACTGTCGGTTCCTTGGAGTGGCAGATAGGATGAGTGTTAGGGCAAATGCCAGGGTGCCCACTGGCTGACAGAGCCAGTGTACCATATACCCAGGCCTTGCCTGGTTTATGAGGTACATCCTCTATGGCATGTATTCCCCTACGCCTCTCTTATTCAAAGTAAAACATTTTTGTACTTTTGCTTAAAACAAAAGCTCTTCCTCCTTTAAGCCTAGAAAGGCACCAGGGGAAGCAAGATATTTTGTCTGTATGGTATACCTGCCATGGGTACCCTTCCTGCATGACAGAGATCACATGTGAAGACAATTTGCATAAAGTTGACACTAGATCCATTATAAGATCCAAAGCCAAACATAACGTTTGTTGAAACAAGGGGGAAAAGAAATAGGAACTTAAATGCCCCACTGTAGTATGATCAATACAACAAATGGTGCATTGTTACAAAACATGAAGAATCACTATTGCTTTGTTAGCTGGAGGTTCTCATCTGTGGCTAGCAAGACTGGAAGAAAATCTTATGAGTAAAAAAACTAGATACCAGATCCTTAAGAACATCTCTGCCACAGAGATAACAGTGCACTATATGTATGATGCCTCACCTAAAAAAACATACTTATGACAGCAAGGTCATCTTAATGTAACTTTGGAAGATGACACAGAATTTTAGATATGCCATTTGAAGTATGCCATTTGTTTGCAGCCAAATTCAACATCCCGGTAGTCAAGTTGACAAAATCTTAATAGGACTGTTCCTGATAAGAATTGTTTCTTTGGTACAGGAAGCAGCACTTTAAGGATTTCAGATTATTGACTACATTTTCCACTGGTAGGGGTTTCAGGGACACTGATGAGTCCATCTCGTGCGAGAATATTACAGAGTGCAGCACGGGAGCGAGGTTAGAAAACAATCCAAGGGGGGCGTGGTCTCGCAGCCGACCAAGATGGCCGCATAAGTTTTGGGCTCTGAGCACCTTCTCCGTGTAGCACCGCTGTACGTGTGCTTTTCTCGGCATGGGCAAGACTCACAAGGCTCCCGGCACTCCTCGGCCGTCTGGGAGCAAGGATCGGCAACAACTTACCTCTGTCCGGTCGTTTTTTCATGGGCCTCAGGATCTGGACTCCGGGGACTCGCTCTCCATAATGGCGGCGTCTTCTCCCGCCAGCTCACATAGTGAATATTTGGAAGATCTTCCCCTTCGGGATCATGCCTCTCTTCAAGAGGTCTTGCGGCAACTTCCTACAAAGGAGGACATGATACCTTTAATTGAAAAGACGACTCAGAGCATCCGGGATACCCTGTCTGAAATCAAAGCTGATGTGCAGCAGCTAGGCGACCGCGTGGCCGCAGTGGAGAGCGACAGCGCTGCTACCACCGCCACCGTGGACGCTTTGAATCGTCACGTCTCCGATCAAACGTCGACCATTCGACTGCACGCCCGCAAGCTGGAGGACCTCGATAACCGAGGTAGGAGGAATAATCTCCGTGTGCGGGGTGTACCTGAGGAGATTCTGCCGGCGTTGTTGGAACAGACGCTCCGGGCTATTTTTAACACCGCGCTTCAACGGCCTGCGGACGCGCCGATCCTCTTTGACAGGGCGCATCGTGCGCTGAAACCCAGGGGGGATGCCAACGCTCCTCCGCGGGATGTCGTGTGCCGCCTCCAGGATTACCCTCTTAAGGAGAGCATCCTTAAGGCTTGTCGCACCTCAGGTGATATCGTTTGGGAGGGCCACACGATTTTGATCTTTCCGGATCTCTCACCTTCCACGCTCCAGGCTCGGCGTACCCTGAAGCCGCTTACCTCGGCGCTATGGGAGGCTTCCATCCCCTATCAGTGGGGCTTCCCCTTCGCCCTGATTGCGCGACGGGATGGTTCCTCTTTCGTTCTTCGCCAAGCTTCGGACGTCCCGCGGTTCCTGGAGGATCTGGGCCTTCCACACATCCACATTCCGGACTGGGAGCTTGCCTTTGTGGCCCCCGCGCCGCTTCGGGATCCGGCCAAGGACTGGTCCCCACGGCCTATGAGGAATAAGCGCCAGAAGGTACCCCAGGTCTGATGGACTTGCCTGGCTTCGTTCGCGTTTTTCGGCCCTTGTTTTTCTTTTTTCCTTAACCTTTTTTTTTCCGTACGTACCCGTCGTCGTGAGTTTCGGTTTCCGCGTCCTGTGGACTATCTCCGTTTGACATTTCTGCCTTGCGGTTAAGCCGCTGCTCCCATGAGGCTTTCTGCTGCGTCTCGTGCTGGACCCTGGATGTGGGACTGGAATGTACTGTGGACTTCTGTTTATTTTATTTTGTGTTTTTTCGATCCTTTTTTCCTCGGCGCCGGCTCTTGATTGCTTTCGATTGCTCCGGCTATACCTACCGGTTTGGGTACCCATGTGAGGTCTCTGTTTTTCTGGACACGGGTCCCGGGTCCCCTGTTCTATTGCATACCTCCACGTTTACACTCAGGTTCTGCAATACACACCACACTTTTTCAGCTGTACCTCTCTTTATTTTTTTTTCTTTTGTCTCCTTTCACACTTGCCCTTTTTTTTCCATCATTCTCATTCTCATGCACACACGTTCTTGTTTTTCTTTTTTTAATACATATGGCACGGAGGGGGTGCTTAGGCGCTATGTGGTTGGGTTTCTTCTCCCCCGTTTCCTTCCTGACATCTTCATGGTTTCGGTGTTTCTTGTCTGTGCCGCTCCACTCACCCCCACCAGAGCCTACCTACCTGGTCATATGGATCAGGATCCTAGGTCTTGGACCAATGCCTTGGTCTGTTGGCTCACAATTCGATGCAGTTGCATCGGGCTTCTCGTGCCCTTCGTGGTTGTTTTTTTAGTTTTTTGTTGCCCTGGTTCTTCCTGTTATGGTGGATGGTTCTGGGATATATTTTTGCTTTATTTTCATGTGCATTTCGTGCTCAATGTCTGGGTCGCTTGTTAAATGTACCTCCCTCAATGTTAGGGGATTAAACAAACCGCAGCAGCGGTCCAGGCTACTCCGTCTGTTGCATTCTTTTAGGTCAAAGGTGGGTTTTTTGCAGGAAACACACTTCCTTGGCTCCAAGGAACCTAGACTAACTGATAGGAATTTTCCTGTGGCCTTTTTCTCCAGTTCCCCTCAGTCTAAAACCAAGGGGGTGGCTATCCTCCTACACCGCTCATTACCTTTTCGTTCCTTGGAGGTTTGGAAGGATTCTGAGGGGAGGGGTTTGATGGTTAAGGGTTTTCTTGGGACGCTTAAAATAACGCTAGCCACTGTATATGCTCCCAATAAGGACCAGGTTCCTTTCCTGGTCAAATTCCTATCGGGATTGGCTGATTTCCAGGAGGGCTTGACTGTTTTTGGTGGCGATCTCAATATGGTTCTGGACCCCAGGCTTGATTGCTCCACAGGATCCTCTCACATTTCGTTCGCTCGCATTAAGAGGGTTAAACGTATGGTCGTCCTTAATCAACTCATAGACGCCTGGCGTGTGCTTCATCCCTCTACCTTAGATTATACCTTCTTTTCGGCTGTGCACAATCGTTATACTCGTATAGATGCTCTGTTCCTATCCCATCATCACCTCCCGTATTTGCGGTCCTCTGAAATCGGTTCCATGACGTTTGGGGATCATGCCCCCACCCACCTCACGTTGTGTCTCCCGCAGCTTCCTCCAAAGGTTTGGTGCTGGCGGCTTAACGAGAATTTAATTGATGGCCCAACGTACATCCCTGAGCTTTCCTCTCACCTGCGCCATTTCTTTGCGGAGAATGTGGATCGTGGTACCCCTCTCCCTACGGTCTGGGAGGCCCACAAGGCTGTCATCAGAGGCCACCTTATCCGATTGGGTTCCAAACTCAAGAGACTTAATCACCTCGAGCTCGTGTCCCTGTCCAGGCGGATTGCTGACCTGGAGTTGAGGCATAAATTTACCCTTTCGGCCGACATCCTAGAACAACTCAAACTCCTGCGGTCCCAACTGGCGTCGCTTTTAGATTCTAGGCTTCGGCGTAGTTATCTGCTTATCAGGCGTCACTTTTATGAGTTGGGGGATAGGCCGGGCAAGCTTCTAGCTCGGGCGCTTAGGGCTAAGAGAGCGGCTGCGTATATCCCCAGGATTCGGGATTCTGCTGGCTCCCTGCATTATGTCTCCAAAGACATTGCGGCTTGCTTTTCTGATTATTATCGCGGGTTGTATAACCTCTCTCCTGACGGGGGTCCTAGTCCTCAGATGCGGTCGCTTGTGGACACTTACCTTACCAAACACTTACACAAGCGAATCTCGGCCGCAGATCGGGTGGCGCTTAACGCCCCGGTTTGTCTCGAAGAAATTGAGGAGGTTGTCAAGTCTCTGCCCCGTGGGAAGTGTCCTGGCCCTGATGGGTTCACCCCACTTTATTATCGCCAGTTCTTACCCGTCCTTGGGCCTCAAATGGTCTCTCTCTTCAATTCCTTAGCCACAGGTACTCGCCTGGACCCCCACTCCAATCAGGCTCATATCACGGTTCTTCCCAAACCCGGGAAGGATACGGATCTTTGTGGGAGCTACCGCCCTATCTCCCTCATAAATACGGATCTTAAAATTTTGGCGAAACTCCTGGCTAATAGACTCAAACACCTCATTCCAGGTTTGATCCATAGTGATCAGGTCGGTTTTGTCCCCGGGCGGGAGGCTAGGGACGGCACCATCAAGGCCCTTAACTTGTTGGCTCTGGCTCAATCCCGTGGCACTCCCTTTCTGCTGGTCTCTCTCGATGCCGAGAAAGCCTTCGATAGGGTTTCGTGGTTCTTTTTGTTTCAGGTGTTGGAGAGGTTGGGACTTGGCCCCCGCTTCCTCCACCAGGTTGGGGCGCTGTATCACTCCCCCTCGGCGAGGGTGCGTGTGAATGGCCTGCTTTCGGACGCCTTCCCTTTGGGAAACGGCACGAGGCAGGGCTGTCCACTGTCGCCCTTACTGTTTATTCTTAGAACCCCTGGCGAATGCTCTTAGATTGAACCCTGGGATCTCGGGCCTTTCCGTGGCTGGTGCGGAATATAAGCTGTCCATTTATGCTGACGACTTGCTCTGCATGTTGTCGGACCCCTTGGTTTCCCTTTCTCATTTGGCTACTGAATTACGGACGTTTCATTCTGTCTCTCAGTATAAAATTAACTTACAGAAATCCGAGATTCTGGGGTCTCATATTCCTCCTGACCTGGAGGAGGCCATTAAGCGTGCTTACCCCTTGCGCTGGGTTGACTCTTATATGACGTATTTGGGGGTACGTATACCCTCGGACCTTACTACCCTGATGGCAGTTAACTTTGCTCCCCTTCTCGCCTCTGTTTCGGCGGATCTGAGGAGGTGGGCCTTCCCCATATCTCCTGGTTTGGGAGGGTAGGGGTGTTGAAAATGAATATACTACCACGGTTTCTCTACCTGATTCAGACCCTCCCTGTTTACCTTCCTAAATCGCTCCTTCGTGCTTGGCATAGGGTCTTTACTAAATACATTTGGCATGACCGCTCTCCCAGGTTGGCCTTTAAATACCTGGTAGGCCCTAAGGATTGTGGTGGCTTGGGTCTCCCAGACCTTGAGGGGTATTGGGTTGCTTCCCATATGCGCAGGGTGGTAGAATGGACGGCTAGGACTCCGAGGCCGTGGGTGCTGCTTGAGAGCTCGTGGTTCCCCCTCGAGATTTCTGCAGTACCTTGGCTGGGGACTCCACCTAGGTTTCCCTCCCTCTCGTCACATCCGACCATTGCGGCGACTTTGAGGGTGATCAGATTGTACCTCCCTAAATTGGGCTGGGTGGGCTCTCCTAGTCCACTCTTTTCTGTTTCCTCTAACCCTGCCTTTCCCCCGGGGCTTTCTCGGGGAGCCATTCGTCCTTTCCTTCCCTCCGGGGAGCGGGTGTTGCGGTTGGGCCATCTCTATAAGGATGGTGGGCTTCGGTCTTTATCTGATTTGTTGGGGGCCCCTCAGGCGCCCTTTGGTTCCCTTTTTCTTTATCACCAGCTGAAGCATTTTCTCTCTTCCTTGTCTCCGGCTTTTGACCCGGCTTGCCCGCTCACGCCATTCGAACTTTTGTGCTCGGACGTTGGCCGTCATTCCCATCTTCTGTCCGTCCTCTATAAATTGTTTTTGTCGTTTCGTATTCCGACCAAGCCTTACTTCTTTAGCTTGTGGGAGAGGGACTTGGGCCGCACGTTTGACTCTGATGAATGGACCCAGATTTGTTCCCTGGTGCATAAGGGTGCCACTTCGTGTAGGCTACGGGAGTCCGCTTACAAATTGCTCACGAGGTGGTATAAGGTTCCAGCAGAGCTGCACCGCTTCCTTCCCCAGGTCCTCCCACAGTGTTGGCGTTGTGCGGCCGGAGAGGGCACTTACTTACATCTGTGGTGGGACTGCCCTCTGGTTCGCCCTTTCTGGTCTAGGGTATGGGAGGTTATTAAGGAATTGGGCGATCCTGATTTTCCCTTCTCCCCTGAGTGTATGCTGTTACATAACACCGAATTGAGCCTGGGGTCCTACAAGAGGTCCCTCTCTATCCACCTGGTTAATGCTGCTAGGGCGGTCATTCCTCGATTCTGGAAACAGCCTTGTTCCCCCCCTATCTCTGCCTGGCTGGCTACGGTTAACTTTATCTGTCAAATGGAGGATTTAGTTCTGACATCTAGAGGTAGGGGTTACAAGAATGGTCTTAAATGGCTTCCCTGGAGGGCCTTTCTGTCCTCTCCCTCCTTTCATAGGGTCTTGGGTGCGTCTGCGGGGAGCCCTCCGGCCCTTGACTTCCCCTGATTCCTTGGGCCTTTGGTACCAGGCTTTGCTCCGTTGTGCGGTCCCTGTATTTCTGGTTTACCTCTGCACATACATCTGGAGGCCTGTGTAGCCTCCTTTTTGCCTTAGTGGTATTCCGTCCGTCCACCACGGTTGGTTTCCTTTATTATTGTTGTTGTGGTTTTTTTTTTTGTTTTGGTCTCATATTTGCTCAATTCCCGCCCTGCTTGAGCTGGGAATCCTCCTGCATGATTCGCTATGTGGGGCCTAGATCTGGGCTACTACTGTTTTATTGTACTTTTGGCCCTAACCCCTGGGGCCTTTACGTTACGTTAGGCTCCTTCTTTACTTTTTACCATGGGGTTTTGTTATCTGCCATGTGTCCACTGTGGTTTCTTGCATACTGATTTCTCTCTGTATGTTCATGTATCATCGCCTCTGTGCTTTGTCCTTTGGATGTATGGCTATGTCTGTTTTTCTTTTAATAAACGGTGAATTGAGAAAAAAAAGAAAACAATCCAAGTTCTGGTACACAATGTAGGCAAACAAACAATGCAGATCAGAGAACGAGCACCAACGTGGGACCGCGGCGGAATCTGTAGGTACAACACAGACACTCAATTTGTCATTTTCAGTTTGCTGCCCCTCCTTTTGTCCTCCATTTTTCTTCCACTGTATTTACAAAGGTCATGAGTGTGGTTGCTTTTCCCCACAGTTACACCAGTCTCATGTGAAGCTTTTCCTAGAAATTCCCTAGTAGCTTGTCTGGAATATAACTTGGAATAAAAATTGGATCTGCCCAAGAGGAAGGTTTAACTTGATATCTACTAGTATACTTACAATATTATAAATGAAAGGGTGAGTACATTAAATTTTAATAGATAATTATAAATTATGATTAATGCAATATATAATCTATATATTATCATAAACCTATAACACTACACAGTGAGGCTGTATCGTCTGCACCTGGAACCTATGCTCATTGGCTGTGAGGCAAAGCTGCAGCGGATCTGGCAAGACTGCTGGTTTAAGCCACGAGGGACCAGGACTAACAGGGGTGTCCACATATCCACGGGGGACCTGGTGGTGTGTAATAGTTTCCCAGGAGGCTGGGTTTGTGACCTTGCATAGACACCACTACCATTCAGCAAGAAAGGCTCACTGCGTTTTTCGTTTGTTTCATTCATTGATATATATATATTTTTTCCCTCTCATTTACCCCAAGTCAAGACAGACGATATAGGGTGTTGAGACAAACTTTTGAACACAGTCTTGGACGCAGACACATGGCCCAGGGAAGAGGGCTGCCCACTCAGAGCATTAGGAGATTAAACTCCTCGGCATTACCCCTGTTTGTGGAGACTGTGGGCCCTAGAGCCAGAAAAGTGTGGTTCATTACAGGAGACATTAACCTGATAGCTTATTGTTTACACCCGCCAGATCTCTGGAGAAAAAGAGACTGTACAGATGGGTCCTATAGGGACCAGACTACCTCAACATAAGTTCAACACCTTGAAATCTTTACTGTGGATTCTATCACTGCTGCTACTCAGCATGTTTGTGTGCATTTGCCTGTTTAGAGCCCTCATTCAGGTTTACACTGTGCACTGTTATCCATTAACCCCTAGTTTGTCAACTGCTCATTACAGGACTATTCCTGACAGCATAGTGCCATCTTGTGGCTGTCATGCTTCATTACAAGCTTCCTTGGCTACAGCTTTAGAGCAGCTGGCATCGGATACTACAAGGCCTACTGAGTTGGAGCAACGTCATTGCGACTTAAAAGATACTGTCTCAAAATTACAACTCTTCTCTCAGTCGAACACAACTTGATTGAGAATTTGGAAAATAGAGGTAGATGGACCAACTGAAAACTTCTCAATTTACCAGAATCAATAAAAAGCACCAGCTGCTAAAGTATATTGGCAATCAATTGATCCAATGGGATGCTTCAGAAGTGGCTTCCAGAAGCTTTGAGATTGGACTATTCTGAAACAAAGCCTTTATTGATTGAGAGAGAGCACAGACTGGGCCCGGAAAGAGCCGATGACAATTACAAGGCCAGTCATCTTCAGGGTCCTTAATTACAACGACAGAAACCCCTTGCGTCTTATTGATCTAAAGAGACATTGATTTAAAGGCACAAACTGTTGCCTTTTCAGGACTATTCCCAGCATGTATCTACTGGGACAAGAGAATTCTCACCAATTTGGAAAACTTTACATGTGAATAGCATACGTTTTGTTCTTCTTTATCCAGCGAAATTGAAGGTTCAGCTGGATGCTCCAAAGTATGTTTTTGATAATCCAAAAGAGGCATGTTTTTTTACTTGCCTGTTGCTACGGCAAGTTAGGAGTCCCCCGACGTTCTAGGAGAGAGGACAGGGAGTTTAATTATAGACTCTGTAAATGCTGGAATTTGCTCCCTTAATGTTTACGATGATCTTGCCGTTAACAGCTGGTATTGGTTTTATATGTCTTTCTTTGCTTATATTTTTTCTTTATCCTCGCAATTTGGGGATCTCTCCCCCGGCGTTGTGACAGGAGATTTCCCCACTCATTAGTCCTGCTTTTTAGATCAGGTTTTGGGCGACTATAGTCTCTATCGTACCTGTTTTCATTAATCAGTTGTGTCCTGCGATAGTATTAAAATAGTTACATGGAATGTCAATGGTTTAAACCCTACTATAAAATATAAAGTAGTCAGTAACAAGTAAAAGCATCAATTTTCTTCAATTTCTACAGGAAACACATAAAAAGTGAGTGGCATTGGGTAGGTTGAAGGGAAATTAGGTGGGCCAATGTTTGTCAGCCTTGTATAGATCCAATGGGAGAGGACCAAGTTCCGGTGTCGTTTACAGAACAATAGTCCTTATTGGCTTTCACAGTCTTATCTTCCTCTCATTTTCTTTCATTCCTGAGCAGTAGGTGAAACACAGTGAGAGTGAAAAATCATCACTACTTTAACTGTATATTAAGGGCCAACTCTGTTATGTTTCTCCTGTGTGATGTGATGCCCTTGAAAACGCATATTGAATGTAACTTGTGTTCAGAGGTGGCACTGCCATATTGAGGAGATTAAGTAACTGTTCAAGACCCTATCGGTATTAAGCCCCGAGTTGGAATAACAGTGGTGAGATACAGTTATAGATATTAATAGATATAGAAATAGATTTGAGATTCCCAAAAACCTAAAGGCACCATTGTATGCCACGTTTAACCAATTAAGACCCAGGGCTATTTTATATTATAGGACCAAAGCATTTATTATGTTTTTAATATGTCTTTTTTTCAAGCGTTATTTCTCATTTAATGAATCCACAAATATAATTTAAATATAAATATATATTTAAATCATATTGATATATGCAAGATATTTTTTATAAATTAACAAATGCTTACAAGCATTGCTTTTGTCATTTTATTGTGTATGTGCCTGTGATTGGCTGTAGGAGCAATCACACTCATTGAATCTGCTGACTGCTCCTGTCATGATTCATTAACTCATGGCGTATCAGGTATGTCATTGTTCCTGAAGGGACATCTTTTTCATGACATACCTTGTACGTCATTGGTCACAAAGGGGTTAATCAACTGTTTAATAATATAAATAATATGGCTCACATAGAACAATGTAAGGTTTACCAAACAATACACTTTTATGTAAGCCCCCCCAAAAAACTGCAACTGTTATGTTCAATAAGAGCAGTGCATGACGTGGATATAGTTTCTCAATTATTCCTTTTGGCAGGCTAGTTCTGAACTAATTATCTGCAGTTTGTAGTTTTGGGAATGTTACACATTAAAAACCCTCAAGAAGGATTCAGTCTCCTAATTTAATCTCCGAAACACAGTGGCGTCGCTACAGGGCAATTGCCCCCCCCGTTGCCCCCCTGCCGAATGTGGAAAAAAGTCGCAATGCGACTTTAAATCCCGTCTTTTTTTTTTTTTTTTTTTTTTTTTAAAATGCGGAGGAGAGAGAGGGGCGCCTAGCAACCGCTCGGTGCCCCCCATTCTCCTCCACGCAGTGGGACTCTAGAAACAATATATAGGGGGGGCACACAAGATACCACAGTCAAACTGGGGGGCATTAATAATTTCCACCATTAAATCATAACACTGAAAAAACATTATATTATATATATATATATATATATATATATATATATATATATATATATATATATATGTATATATACACACACACACACACACCGGTATATATATATATATATAGCCAAAAGTAATGTGCTATGGAATGATACTTTTGTTATTGGACAATACAATACTTGATCATTCAACATGGGAAGCCTAAAGCCACAATTTAGTACGACTAATCCTTGAAATCCTTTAAACAACACAATACCTTAACTTTTGCACTAAATGATTTCAGGGCCTAATTTTAGATCCTGCTGCTGATATATATATATATATTAGCCCCTGCTGCCCATATACCGTATTGGCTCGGATATAGGCCGCCCCCGTATATAGGCCGCACCCTAAAAGTTTGGTGCTTTTTTAAAGAAAAAAAACATGCTGCCACTCTGTCTCCCCCCCCCGAGATATGCTGCCACTGTCCTCCCTTCCCGAGATATGCTACCACTGTCCCCCCCCCCGAGATACGCTGCCACTGTCCTCCTCCCCCACCGAGATATGCTGCCACTGTCCTCCTCCCTCCCTGAGATATGCTACCACTGTCCTCCCCCCGAGATATGCTGCCACTGTCCTCCCCCCGAGATATGCTGCCACTGTCCTCCCTCCCCGAGATATGCTGCCACTGTCCTCCTCCCCCACCGAGATATGCTGCCACTGTCCTCCTCCCTCCCTGAGATATGCTACCACTGTCCTCCCCCCGAGATATGCTGCCACTGTCCTCCCTCCCCGAGATATGCTGCCACTGTCCTCCCTCCCCGAGATATGCTGCCACTGTCCACCTCTGCCCCCCCCCGACTTACCGCGAAGTTGTATACGCGTATTGCGTAGATGCCCCCCGCTGGCCCCGCAAGACACCCGGGAGTCTGCTCCGGTAAGTCGGGGGGGGGCAGAGGTAAAACGCATCGTGCGGACGGTCCGCACGATGTGCTTAGACAACCTCCCGTGCCGGCACCCCCCCCGTGGGAAGTGCTGGCAGGGGAGGCTGTCTGAGCGTATCGGGGAGTAGGATGCAGGTCCCCTGCACCGCTGCGGGGGATCTGTATCCTAACCCCGCTGCCTGCCCGGCACCCGGGACTGCATGTCCCGGGGCGTCGGGCGCTAGACCCCGAATATAGGCCGCACCCCCACTTTAAAGACTTAAAGTGGGGGGAAAAAGTGCGGCCTATATTCGAGCCAATACGGTATATTAATATTAGTCCCTGCTGCCGATATATATATAAATATATATATATAAATATTATATCCTGCTGCTGATAGGAGGTATAGATCAACACATTAACACACAAACCCAGCTTTGCATGTATAGATCAATTGAAATTCACTTGTGATCTCAGCACTGAAGGTATATATCAAATAAACAGAATCAGACATACAAATCCTGTATTTGCAGGTATACAATAATAATATATGAAATGTAGCATTGCAGGTATAGATCAAATAAATACATGGAAACAGCATTGCAGGTATTAATCAACTGAACAAGACATACAAACCCTGTATTTGCAGGTATACATAAATAATGTATGGAAACATTGCATAGCAGATATGGATCTACAGAAGAACACAGAAACCCAGCTTTGCAGGTGTAGGTCAGTTGGAATTCACATAAAAACACAGTATTAAAGGTATATTTTAAACCCCCTAAATTACATAGAAACATAGAAAGTGATGGCAGATAAGAACCAGTAGGCCCATCCAGTCTGCCCAACCTCTGAGTACTTTCCTTTTGTACCTGCCCTTATCCTATATCTAGCTTGGCCTTATGCCTATCCCATGCTTGCTTAAATGACTTTATTGTATTAACATCTACCACTTCTGCTGGGAGGCTATTCCATGCGTCCACTACCCTTTCCGTAAAGTAATATTTTCTGATGTTACCATTAAACCTTTGCCCCTCTAGTTTATGCTTGTGTCCTCTTGTTGTGGTAGTATTTCTCCTTTTAAATAAACTCTCTTCCTTTACCTTGTTGATTCCCTTTAAGTATTTACCGTATTTTTCGCTCCATAAGACGCAGTTTTTTTCCTCCCAAAGTAGGATGAAAAATCAGCCGCGTCTTATGGAGCGAAGATGCAGGCAGGGAGGGGGGGGGGGCAACGATATACCGTATTTATCGGCGTATAACACACACTTTTTTAACTAAAATCCGGAGCTTAAACCCTACCTGCGTGTTATACGCCGATAAATCCGGGGTCGCAACTGAGGCAGGCGGCGGCGGCGGCCGCCGCCAGCAGAGGAGTCCTGGATTTCTGCCAGTCAGGGGGGCCCAAGGGGTGCCGAGCGGTTGCTGAAGACAACCGCTCGGCAACTCTCGGGCCCCCCTGCCTGACAGATATACAGGAATCCTTTGCTGGCGGCGGCCGCCGCCACTGCCGCCTGCCTCAGCGCTTCAACTCCTGTGTTGGAAGCGTTTGTCTCGGGTGCCGGCGCTTTACGCTGGGCGCCGGCATATGACGTCAGACGCCGGCGCTCAGCAGTGAAGCGCCGGCACCCGAGACAAACGCCTCACGCTTCCAACACAGGAGTTTAAGGTAAGTGACCGGGGCGGGGGGGGGAGATCCTGAGAAGGGGGGGTTAGGGAGTTAGAGGGGAGATCCTGAGAAGGGGGGGTTAGGGAGTTAGAGGGGAGATACTGAGAAGGGGGGTTAGGGAGGGAGGTCTTACTGTGTGTGTCTTACTGTGTTTGTGTGTGTGTGTCTTACTGTGTGTGTGTGTGTGTGTCTTACTGTGTGTGTGTGTGTGTGTCTCACTGTGTCTGTGTGTGTCTTACTGTGTCTGTGTGTGTCTTACTGTGTGTGTCTTACTGTGTTCATAGCTTATTCAGTTATTGTAATAAATATTTTAGCCCATTTTTTAGCTCAAAATATTTTTTCCTTTTTTTTCTCCTCTAAAATCTAGGTGCGTCTTATCAGCAGGTGCGTCTTATAGAGCGAAAAATACGGTAAATGTTTCTATCATATCCCCCGTCCCGTCTTTTTTCCAAGCTATATAGGTTAAGATCCTTTAACCTTTCCTGGTAAGGTTTATCTTGTAATCCATAAACCATTTTAGTAGCCCTTCTCTGCACTTTCTCCAACATTTCTATATCCTTCTGGAGATACGGTCTCCAGTGCTGTACACAATACTCCAAGTGAGGTCTCACCAGTGATCTGTACAACGGCATGAGCACTTCCCTCTTTCTACTGCTAATATCTCTCGCTATACAACCAAGCATTCTGCTAGCATTACCTGCTGCTCTACTGCATAGATCACAGGTTGCACACCCCAAAGTCAGCCCTGGCGTCCACACTGCCCACATAGAACCTGGCCAGCACCCAGATAACACACATAAGATTTGCGATCTTTGTCCCATACACACCCTGCTAGTGCCATCTTTGCCCTTCCTTTTTTTTTATAATTTTATTTTTTTAACTTAACATTTTTTATTCTTTTTACAAGCTATACACCGTTGGAAAGGTGAAGTAATTACCTTTCCAACGGTATATGTTGGGGGTCTGTAGCTGCTTAGATGCCTGAGATACAGGCATCTAAGCAGCATGCCCCCATACCTCTTTAACTGACAATTGTCAGTTGTTAATAAAGTTGCGAAGTGACGTCATCACGTCATTGCGCGAGATGTCACCGGGCGGATCGGGTGGCCCCGGTGATGCCCTTCAGTTTGAGGGGCGGATCGCCGGGGTAGGTGGTGATGGAGGTCCACAGACCTCCATCAAGGTAGGGTAGTGCTAGTGACGGCATGGTGCCGTCGTTAGCACCTGACTGGGACTGCTAGCGACGGCACCATGCCGTCGTTAGCAGTCAAGGGGTTAAAGTCCCATTGCGGGACTGTCCTGGGTGACTCCAAATTCGGCAGGGGGGCAACAGGGGGGGCAAGGAATCCCCCTGTAGCGACGCCACTGCCTCCACGAGGCCTCTACCTCCGTCGTGGTGCCGGCATTTCATCCTGAGCGCCGAAATATGACGTCATATTTCGGCGCTCAGCAGTAAAGCAGCGGCGACCGCAGCAGAGAACGAAGACAGAAGCCTCATGCTCCCGTCGCTGGACCTAAAGGTGAGAGAACTACAAAGGGGGAGGGTAGATCGTGAGTAGGGAGAGGGGTTAGAAAGTGATAAGGGAGGGAGAGGGGGTTAGAAAGTGATAAGGGAGGGAGAGGGGGTTAGAAAGTGATGAGAGGGGGTTAGAAAGTGATAAGGGAGGGAGAGGGGGTTAGAAAGTAATAAGGCAGGGGCGTCCAACATGCGGCCCGCGGGCCGAGACCTCGAGATGGAGGTGTAGATCCATATATGCTATGCTATGTTTCCATACATTATTTATGTATATCTGCAAATACAGGGTTAATATGTCTTATTCAGTTGATTAATACCTGCAATGCTGTTTCCATGTATTTATTTGATCTATACCTGCAATGCTACGTTTCATATACTATTGTATACCTGCAAATACAGGATTTGTATGTCTGATTCTGTTTATTTGAGATCACAAGTGAATTTCAGTTGATCTATACATGCAAAGCTTGGTTTGTGTGTTAATGTGTTGATATATACCTGCTATCGGCAACTGGGGCTAATGTTAATATATATGGGCAGCAGGGGCATCAATACACAAGCAGCAAAAACACTAAGAGGGGTATAAACGACAATGCAGTGTGAAAAATCCATCCTGATGTAGACGTCTGTGACGTAGATTGTGTCCTGCTGTTTGTGTGTTTTTGGTTATCAGTGTAGCAGAGCCTGTCCTCGGTGTGTGTGTATAGGTGTTGGTGTAGCAGAGCCTGTCCTCGGTGTGTGTGTATAGGTGTTGGTGTAGCAGAGCCTGTCCTCGGTGTGTGTGTATAGGTGTTGGTGTGGCAGAGCCTGTCCTGGTGTGTGTTTGGGTGTTGGTGTGGCAGAGCCTGTCCTGGTGTGTGTGTTCAGTTGTCAGTGTGTCAGAGCCTGTCCTGATGTGTGTGGGTGTGTGTGTTTGGTTGGTTGTTGGTGTGGCAGAGCCTGTCCTGGTGTGTGTGTCTGGGTGTCGGTGTGACAGAGCCTGTCCTGGTGTGTGTGTCTGGGTGTCAGGAACCACTTTTTCGCTGCCTGAACCATGGCTTTTTTATACCTGTGGCATTTACATCTGCGACCACTAGTGGCCACCCTCCGCCCTCTGGAGCACTCAGAACTCAGGTGTGCCTTGTTACCTGGGTTGAGCCCTAGTCTACATCCAGCTGGGCCTTGTTACCTGGATTACCCTGCCTTTATGAACCTGCCCTGCCCTTCAGTCAGGGCCTTTGTATTCGAGTCTATGGACCTTCCTGCTGTGGCTCTGCACCTGTACTGTTCCTGGTTCCCTGCTTTGTGTCCTGATCAAGGGGACTCCCTGCCTTTGTGTCCTTCCAAGTGGACTCCCTGCCTTTGTGTCCTTCCAAGTGGACTCCCTGCCTTTGTGTCCTTCCAAGTGGACTCCCTGCCTTTGTGTCCTTCCAAACGGGCTGTGTGCCTTTCGTACCCTTCCAAACGGGCTGTGTGCCTTTCGTACCCTTCCAAACGGGCTGTGTGCCTTTCGTACCCTTCCAAACGGGCTGTGTGCCTTTCGTACCCTTCCAAACGGGCTGTGTGCCTTTCGTACCCTTCCAAACGGGCTGTGTGCCTTTCGTACCCTTCCAAGCGGGCTGTGTGCCTTTCGTACCCTTCCAAGCGGGCTGTGTGCCTTTTGTACCCTTCCAAGCGGGCTGTGTGCCTTTCGTACCCTTCCAAGCGGGCTGTGTGCCTTTCGTACCCTTCCAAGCGGGCTGTGTGCCTTTCGTACCCTTCCAAGCGGGCTGTGTGCCTTTCGTACCCTTCCAAGCGGGCTCTCTGCCTGTCGTGCCCTTCCAAGCGGGCTCCCTGCCAAAAGACTTATTACCTGTATTTTATTTTGCCATACGTCCGGTTACTTGCTTAGACTATATTACCCTTATTTGCTGGTCCTGTTATATACATGAAATACACTGCATTACCTGGATTTCTGTTTGTGGTGTCTTTGTTTGCATAATCATGCACCGTGGGTTACATACTGAACCCCAAGTATCCCCTGCGCATGGGCTCCTACCTGACCTGATCACCCGAGTCCTGACAGAATACAAAGGCCATTACAAGGAGTCAGCGGGGTTAATTTCAGTAATCAAAGTGATAGGAGAATGTTTACTTGAACTGTGCAAATCATTAATGCAAATCTGGGACTCCAACTCCAATCACTCTCATGAAGACCATTCACCTACACCTGTTACATCACCTGAGAAATCCAACAAGCCTGTTACCAGTATGAAAAAGGAATCTCCTAGGAAATCTAGGAAACGTGAACCCCTTACCGCAACCGAATTGCAACAAAGGCGTGATGAGGAATCTTGCTTTTACTGTGGCAAAAAGGGACACTGGATCACCCAATGTCCTCTGAAACCAGCTAAACCCTCTGCAACCCACACCAACAAACCCCAGGCCCAGGAACCTGCATGTGACAACAGCAACGCATCAAAGCTGGAGCACACCCTATCTCTTCCCCAACCTGGTGATCCTGGGGTTAACCAATTCACAGTACCTGGCACTTCTGCGCCATCTGAAGCCATGTCGGATGACCTCCAGACCATCTCTGATGAAACCGACTGGTCTGATATGGACAGCGTGTCTTCAGATGCTTCTGTTGCTGATACAACAGACACACCCGCAATTGATAACCCCACGGCTGTTTGTGCAGTTGGGACCACCACTCCCATTACTCCCAGGAATAAGAATCGTAGACCCCAAACAGCAAAACACTCTTTAGGGGCTCCTGGTTACATCCTAGCATCTGACGGGAAAATTGTGCATAGGAAAGAACTTAACCATTACGAGCAACAGCTGCGTGAACAGAAGTCTGTTAAGCCTGCCACTCCAGCCTTGAACCGGTGCAGTTCGGGTACTACCCCCCTGCCCCCAGAGGTGCCCTGGGTACAGGGCAGCTTCGTGACCCCTGGTGCATGGACAGCCAAGAAAGAGAGAGTATGGAACAGTGCCATCATGTCTATGTATCCAGCATCCAATACCACTATGTCTTACAACTGCACTGCAGATGACCTTTCCTCAGACTGCGTCATTGCCTCCAACGGAACTGTAGTAAGAAAGGAGGACCTGTATGTATTTGAAAAAGCTCTACGTGCTAGGGCTAAGAGTTATTACCACAGGTTTTGATACTGCCTCTCTACAGTCCCAGGAGCACCCGGAGGCCGCTCCTTGGGGAGGGGGTACTGTCAGGAACCACTTTTTCGCTGCCTGAACCATGGCTTTTTTATACCTGTGGCATTTACATCTGCGACCACTAGTGGCCACCCTCCGCCCTCTGGAGCACTCAGAATTCAGGTGTGCCTTGTTACCTGGGTTGAGCCCTAGTCTACATCCAGCTGGGCCTTGTTACCTGGATTACCCTGCCTTTATGAACCTGCCCTGCCCTTCAGTCAGGGCCTTTGTATTGAAGTCTATGGACCTTCCTGCTGTGGCTCTGCACCTGTACTGTTCCTGGTTCCCTGCTTTGTGTCCTGATCAAGTGGACTCCCTGCCTTTGTGTCCTTCCAAGTGGACTCCCTGCCTTTGTGTCCTTCCAAGTGGACTCCCTGCCTTTGTGTCCTTCCAAACGGGCTGTGTGCCTTTTGTACCCTTCCAAACGGGCTGTGTGCCTTTTGTACCCTTCCAAACGGGCTGTGTGCCTTTTGTACCCTTCCAAACGGGCTGTGTGCCTTTTGTACCCTTCCAAGCGGGCTGTGTGCCTTTTGTACCCTTCCAAGCGGGCTGTGTGCCTTTCGTACCCTTCCAAGTGGGCTGTGTGCCTTTCGTACCCTTCCAAGCGGGCTGTGTGCCTTTCGTACCCTTCCAAGCGGGCTCTCTGTCTGTCGTGCCCTTCCAAGCGGGCTCCCTGCCAAAAGACTTATTACCTGTATTTTATTTTGCCATACGTCCGGTTACTTGCTTAGACTATATTACCCTTATTTGCTGGTCCTGTTATATACATGAAATACACTGCATTACCTGGATTTCTGTTTGTGGTGTCTTTGTTTGCATAATCATGCACCGTGGGTTACATACTGAACCCCAAGTATCCCCTGCGCATGGGCTCCTACCTGACCTGATCACCCGAGTCCTGACACTGGGTGTCGGTGTGGCAGAGCCTGTCCTGGTGTGTGTGTGTGTGTTTGGTTGTCGGTGTCACAGAGCCTGTCCTGGTGTGTGTCTGGGTGTCAGTGTGACAGAGCCTGTTCTGGTGTGTGTGTTCAGTTGTCAGTGTGGCAGAGCCTGTCCTGGTGTGTGTGTCTGGGTGTCGGTGTGACAGAGCCTGTCCTGGTGTGTGTGTCTGGGTGTCAGTGTGGCAAAGTCTGTCCTGGTGTGTGTGGGTGTCTGTGTGGCAGAGCCTGTCCTGGTGTGTGTGTTCAGTTGTCAGTGTGGCAGAGCCTGTCCTGGTGTGTGTGTCTGGGTGTCGGTGTGACAGAGCCTGTCCTGTTGTGTGTGTGTGTCTGTGTGGCAGAGCCTGTCCTGGTGTGTGTGTGTTTGGTTGTTGGTGTCACAGATCCTGTCCTGGTGTGTGTCTGGGTGTCGGTGTGACAGAGCCTGTCCTGGTGTGTGTGTTCAGTTGTCAGTGTGGCAGAGCCTGTCCTGGTGTGTGTGTCGGTGTGACAAAGTCTGTCCTGGTGTGTGTGTGTCTGTGTGGCAGAGCATGTCCTGGTGTGTGTGTTCAGTTGTCAGTGTGGCAGAGCCTGTCCTGGTGTGTGTGTTTGGTTGTCGGTGTGGCAGAGCCTGTCCTGGTGTGTGTGTCTGGGTGTCGGTGTGACAGAGCCTGTGTTGGTGTGTGTGTTTGGTCATCTGTTTCCTGGCACTTAACTTACAGTAGGAATTTTTTAATTTATATTTATCCAGAGATAAAATGCCCTCCTGAAGTTGTAGTGACTTCAGGGGACAAAACGTTCAAGGCCCTGAAATCATTTAGTGGAAAAGTTATTTATTGTGTTATAATATTTATTTCAAGGATTAGTCGCACTCAATTGTGGCTTCAGGCTTCCCATGTTGAATGATCAAGTATTATTTTAGCCCAATAACAAAAGTATAATTCCATAGCACATTACTTTTGGAAATTATTAATGCCCCCCCAGTTTGACTGTGGTATCTTGTGTGCCCCCCCCTATATATTGTTTCTAGAGTCGCCACTGCCGAAACATGATTATAGACAGCCACTGTACGAATCCTTTCCATTAGCCTTCAAATGTACTTATCTGAAGTGTCAGCTCAAACTAATTTAACTAATTGGAATTTCATCTTCTAAGAGCAAAGCTCCAGTACAGCTTTTAGTAGCTGGAAAACCACTTGCCCTTTGCAAATGACCTTTTTAATAAGTTAAAACATTGTCGTTGTACTTAACTGTATCTTTCAAAGTCCTCATTCCAAAATATGTCTACTGGTAAAGCAAACTGTGAAAAAGACAAGATATGTAATCATACACGGTAAGTAAACAATAAAAAGTGGAATTCTAGGCATCATTTGCATATTAGATTTTCATGTTGTCCGTTCTGTAAATGCATGCAGAATGGCCCCATATGCATTGGTCCCTTTCCCCACCCCGCACCTAAATGCCGTGCAGGATATGTTTTTGGCTTAGAGCATCTACCTGCACGTGATATATTCATCTCATATCAGCCTAAGCACTGCCTTGAGAATGGCAGGAGTCTCTTCAGACCCTTGTGTACATTGGATCAATTGATTGCCAATATACTGCACATTAGTACTTACATAGCGGATGTCTAATTGTATTGATAACAAGTTCATAAAGTGCTCATAACGTCTCATAACTGGTTCACAAAATATGAAATAGCAGTACTGTCATAAATCCGCTACTTACCTGTCACCGCCATTAGAGCTCTTACTCAAGTCCGGTGACCAGTGGAGGAGTATATTACCAAACCCAACAGCGGCTCGTCCCAATGAACATCTGCATCCACCAACACATTCGCCTATAACAGTGGTCGAACCTATGCAAATCATATTGTTGAGATCCTCGCTATCTGTCCAAGAAAAGAATCGACGCAAGAGCAATAATTTATGCCTATATTGCGGTGGAGATTCTTATCTTGTGGCTTTCTACTGTATCTCTTCTATCCTGTCGGAGACATCTACTCACCTGTCTATTCCTCTATGTCTACAGTGGGGAACTCATTGCCTCAACCTGCGGGCCATCATTGACTCTGGAGCCAGTAGCAATATCATAGACAGTGGTTACCTCACAATACATCATATCCCTACCTGTCCCTAGAAACATGAAGTATTTATCCAAACCCTTACGAAAAAATTACTGCAGTTTTTCTGAAGTAATACTGCAGTTTTTTGGACATGAAAAAACTGCAATACTGCACTTTTACTGCAGTATTACTGCACATTTACTGCAGTTTTACTGCATTTGTACTTCATTGTACTGCAGTTTTACTGCAGTTATTTTTGTACAGAAGTACAAATGCAATAATGCTGCGGTACATTGAAGCACAACTGTAGGTTTGCAATATAAAAAAAAAAGTGCAGTAAATGTGCAGTAATACTGCATTAAAAGTGCAGTAATGCAGTTTTTTCATGTCAAAAAAACTGCAGTATTACTTCAGAAAAAACTGCAGTAATTTTTCGTAAGGGAACTATAGAAGGTTCTCCTGTATCGTCAGGGCCTGTAGAGACAGAGACTTTTCGTCTATCCTGCCCGGTGGGAGAAAGGCATACTGAGAAATTATCTTTTGACGTCATCAGCTCCTCCCTCTTTCCATTAACCCTGGGATTACCATGGCTCAAGAAACCGCATATTCAATGGACTACAGGACGTATCACATTTTCATCCTCGTTTTGTACCTTGCACTGCCTAGGTATAGCACATTCAACTCTACTCACCCTACTGTGAGCTCTTCTGTACCTGGATTACCATCCTCCTAGCTGGTATATAAAGACGTATTCGATGAAAAGGGTATTGACCCCCTTCCGCCTCACGACTATATGATTGCCCTATAGACCTCCTTCCTGGATCAAAAAATATACTTAAAGTATTGAGAGAATACCCCGATGAACATTTGGCCAAAGGATTTATTCGTCCCTCTACCTCACCAGCCGGGGCAGGGATCTTCTTTATGGGTAAGAAGGATGGAGGCTTACGTCTCTGCGTTGACTATAGGGAATTTAACGCTATAACCGTGAAGAACCGATATCCTCTCCCACTCATCCCCAAGCAGTTTGAATGTTGTCTTAAACAGGCCATTGTATTCACTCAATTGGATCTTCGAAGGGCCTATAAGAGGGACATGAATGGAAAACAGCGTTCCACACTCAAAATGGCCATTTTGAATATATGGTTATGCCATACGGACTTTGCAACGCTCCAGCAACTTTCCAGAACTTTGTCAATGTTATCTTCTGGGATTAATTAGATACGTTCGTGGTGGTTTATTTAGATTACATATTGATCTTCTTATCCACGCTCCAAGAACATTGCTGTCATGTATGTCAGGTCCTTACCCATCTTCGCACTCATCATTTGATAGAGAAATGCCAATTTGAGACTGCCCAGATTGAGTTTTTGGGGTTCTGCCAAGGTGAAAGCTATCAAACAATGGCCCCAACCACGTTCTCGTAAAGAGGTACAACAGTCTCTCGGATTGGCAAACTTTTATAGACGTTTTATTCAAAATTTTTCTTCCCCTCACGTCTCTTACATCTAAATCCACCAAGTTTTTCTGGAATAAGAGTGCAGAGGTTGCCTTTTCTACTCTAAAACAGAGGTTTACTTCCGTATTCTATTCCCATAAGCTGACAGCAGCTGAAAGGATCTATGACTGATGTGCACTAGCGGAATAGAGACACCATTTGGAGCACAACATCCTTTCCTCATCTTCACTGACCACCGCAACCTTGAATATCTACAAAGAGCCAAGAGATTGCGTCCCCATCAGACTGGATGGTCTTTCTTTTTTAAGCTATTCAATTTTCATATTACTTACAGGCCAGAAAGTAAAAAATGGAAAGGCTGATGCCCTATCTCGTCAATATTCTAACAAACCTGTTTAACTCAACCCAGTACAACCAGTAATACCCTCCACGCACTTCTTAGTCACTAAGAAGGAATTTATCAGCGCCCTACGTGATTATTTTCGAGTAGAAGCCCAGAATCCAACTTTACCAAATGTAGTAAAATGAGAGAGTCTTTTATCATCAAAACCTTCTGATAATACCACCTCCTTTTGTGCGTGAAGCTCTCCTTTTCTGTCACGATGCTCTTTTAGTGGGTCACCCGGGGATTACAGGCACCCTTGGTGTACTTAGTCGTCGTCTTTGGTGGCCTAAAATGTTATCCACTGTAAAAGACTATGTTAATTTGTGTCAAATTTGTGCCCGGAATAAACCCTCACACCAACGCCCTCAGGGTTTACGACAACTTATCCCCACTCCACAGTCTCCTTAGTCTTCAGTCACAATGGATTTCATAGTAGAATTGCTAGTATCTAATGGGTATAACACCATAATGGTAGTGGTGTATAGGTTGACAAAGATGGCAAATTCTATACCTCTCCAACAACTCCCCTCTGCTGCTGAAACAGCTGAAGTATTCCTGGGATAGTCTGATTACATGGCGTTCCGCTCCAAGTACTGACTGACCATGGTTCCCAATTCACATCAAAATTCTGGAGATCTTTCTCCAAAGGACTGAGAATTGAACAAGACTTGTCTTCTGGTCATCACCCTCAGACCAATGGACAAACCGAAAGGGTGAATCAAAGTCTTGAACAATATTTGCGCTGTTTTACCACTTACCTCAGACTGGTCCTCCTTATTGCCAATGGCAGAATTTGCTCATAACAATGTCAAAAACACATCTACACAAGAGACACCATTCATAGGACTTGCCGCAGCACCCATATTGCATCGACAGGACTTGCCCCAAGTCTAAATGACTTGCTCATTGCTCACATAGGACTTGC
The DNA here is from genome assembly GCA_023333645.1 of Sceloporus occidentalis. Lineage (NCBI taxonomy): Eukaryota > Metazoa > Chordata > Lepidosauria > Squamata > Phrynosomatidae > Sceloporus > Sceloporus occidentalis. Next base: position 2,432,654 of record JALMGF010000055.1, read on the forward strand.
CCCAGCACCCAGATTGCACACATGGAACTGGTCACCTTTCTCTTACTAATTATCTCTCTCCATATGCTTGTTTTCTCCATATACTTCTCAATTTTCTATCTTTCCCTTTTCTCCTCCTTCACTTGAGAGTGCCAGGATATGACATATTCCAAGCACAAGCACCAGGACCACAACCAAGACACAGGCCTCGTGCTGCCACCACCGCAGTCAGGGACACTCCGAGGTGAGTGGCGTGGAGCAGTTGCGGAAAACTTTCTCACGAACAAGGTCCGCAACCCATAAAAACCCAAGGGTTGATAAGCGCTGCTCTTCTTTACAAGGTTTTATAGAGACACACACCAATTAATTGCAGACATGTTCTATGCATGAATCTGAGGCAAATAATATTTAATCTGCTTCAGCTGTCTGTATTCATCACTAGCTGATGATCATTGATCTTTGTGGTTGGTGTACAGGAGTATATATTTATTTTGGGACTATTGTCTACTACTCTTCATCACATATCCATAATACCTTACTTTATCCTAACAAAAGTTGGAAGCATATAACTGTCTAAAGTGTATTTGTATCGCTGTAGCATTAACACCACCCTACACTGGATGTTGCATCCATAGGCAATTTTGAACTTTGTTGCCTCAGTAAGCTGACACAATATGCACTAAAGCACTTGGCTGCCCTACTCTGTGAGCTTCTTATAGGGCACTGGGGCAGAACTAGCAGGGCAAAATTGTCACAAATTGACTCGTGGCAAATGTGGCATTCTATGTGCCAGGTTTTAAGTTACTGCCTGGCCCGTTCTACTACCAATCTTTGCAGATGCGCATGATTTTATACACTTATTATAACATAGGTGTGTCTGAAACACCATAACTAAATAATTAGGAGAGTGTCCACAACTTTCGGTTATATACATGGTATATATTGGTGTGTAAATACCGTATTTGCTCTATTATAAAAGAGGATCCCCCCAAAATTTGAACATTAATTTAGGGGGGGAAAAGCCTGAATATAAGACTACCCTTTTACTAGTAAATATTAATTGACATGTAAACTATTTTTTCATATTTAATAAAAACTATGATTGAGAAAAATGCCTTTGTTTTTATTTCCTTGTATTTGCCAACCTGCCCCCAGTTATGCACATCTGCCCCCCACATATACCCCCCTATATGCCATTCTGCCTCCGATATTCCTTTTGACCCCCTATATGCCACTCTGCCTCCAGAAAGCCCTTATACTCCCCATATGCCACTCTTACCCTCCCCCGACTTACCAGTGCTTCCCTAGACTTCTTCCCCTGCTTCAGAGTCCTTGGCGTCTCGTGGGGTGAAGGTCTGCACGATGCACGAAGACAAGCTCCGCTGCTGCCGGCACTTCTATGAACGAGCACAGGAATGTCATGTGACGCTGACGCTCCGTCATAGAAGTGCCGGCATCAGCAGGGTTGTTTGCGCGCATCACACAGACCTCCACCGGCTGCCAGAGAGGAGGATCCAGGTTCCCTGCAGCGCTGCGGGGATCTGGATCTTAGTCTTGTAGTCAGTCCTCTATTAGAAGACAACCTCGAATATAAGACGATGGTTATTTTTCAGAGCATTTGCTCTGAAAAAACCTTGTCTTATGACCGAGCAAATATGGTAGTATATATAATATATATATATTAGACATGTGGAAATGGGCCAAAAACCATTTAGACATTTTATTTTTTTTTGGCTTTTCATTTTTCGAGCAACAAAATTTGTTCCCTGCCCATTCGGCTTGGCCGAAAATTCGAGGGGGCATTTTTGCTTCGGAAAGGAAATTCATTGCCCGGTGCCCACATTCACTCTCACCTTCTCACTCATTCTCTCACGCTATCATTTACATTCACACTCTCTCATGCTGTCTGCACATCTTCTCTTCTCTCTCTTATCTTCAGCCACATCTCAGCAGCAATAACCTGTCATGGACTTCTGCCTTAATGGCGGTGCTTGCTGTGACATACTCTCCCCGATACTCCAAAGTTATATAGATAAGGATTAAGATCTAGTTAACGACCTAAATAAATACTTCTATTCAGTTTTTACAGAGGAAAGTGAAGGGATGGGACCTCAGTTAGGAAAGAAGCTCTACTTGAACTCCACAAAACGAAAACAGGCAAATCCACAATAAGATACATAAATACTATCCTTGCTCGATTATAAGACAACCCGGATTATAAGGACGACCCCCCCAAAATTTGAATATTAATTTAGGAAAAAAGAAAAAGCCTGAATATAAGATTACCCTATCAGAAAAATGTTTTACTAGTAAATAAATAAAAACTATGAGAAAAATGATTTTTGTTGTTTTTATTTGCCAACCTGCCCCCCAGTTATGCCCCTCTGCCCCCCAGATATGCCATATACCTCCCTGATATGCCTTTTAACCCCCTATATGCCACTTTGCACCCCCCCAACTTACCAATGCTTCCGCAGACTTGTCCCCCTACCTCAGACTCCCTAGTGTCTAGTGGGGGCAGCCGGTGGACGTCTGCACTCTGCATGTAGACAACCTCTGCTGCCTGTTAGTTCCGCTGGGGCTTCTATGACAGAGCACCAGGTCATGTCACACAGTGCTCAAGTGCTGGCAGCAGTGGAGATTGTCTGCGTACATCACGGAGATGCTCACCGGCTGCCAGGGAGAAGGAAGCAGATGCAAGCAGACAACGGCACTTCTGTTGGGGCTTCTATGATGGAGCACCAGAAGGTCATTTCACGCTGGCGTTCCCTCATAGAAGCCCCCAGAGGAAGTGCCAGCAGCAGCAGAGGCTGCCAGAGAGGAGGATCCAGGTCTCCTGCGGCGCTGTGGGAGATCTGGATCTTAGTCTTGTAGTCAGCCCTCTATTTGAGGTTTGATTAGATGACCTCGAATATAAGACGAGGGGTGTGTTTTTTTTTTAGAGCAAATGCTTGTATTATAATGAACTTCTGGGCTCTGGCTACCTGAAGCCTTCCCTTGTGGGATGCGACCACCGACGGGGACGTTTCCACTGACTAAACACCCCCAACCCTGCTCTCCTGCGACCCGAAGGATTTGGGTCTTGAGCAAATATGGTAGTTTTTAGAAGAGCTTTGAAGGCATTCTCAGACCTCAGGATCCATACCACAATGTTAATGCACACTGTTAACATGGAGTTGGTGTGTCCCTGGGCAAGGAAGTGACAACAAGGCTGATTGAGGGACGCAGCGTGATGCAGGTTTACAATGCTTTGCTGCACTAACTGCTGTATGTAATAACATCCGTATTTATACACATTGAGTTACATACTTGTATAAATATGTGATCTAGAAACAAAAATAGCTCAGTTTGCTTCTAATGCCACTTTTGTGTGAATCAGAAATCACGGTAGTGACCCTCATGAATTTCAGAGAGCTAACACGTAGGCCCAAGGAACAGACATATGCGGTTATGTAGATTTTGATGACAGCAATATTATTCACAATATTAAAAACATTTCTAATCACTACATCCCTTGCAAAACAGGATTCTTTGGTGCTTGAGTTAGGCGGGATACAACTCACCAGTCTTTTTGCAAGGGTAGGCAGTTGTGCTCTTTTAAATAAATTACATCTGCGGACTCCACACCGCCACAATTATGTTGACAGGCACAATCTGCTAACATATTAAGAAAACTAGGGACACATTTATTTTGCTTAAAAAGGTCCCAGTCGAAAGAATATTAACATAAAATTCCCTATTTAGCAATGCCAGAATACACATAATTTCGTTCATGACATTTGAGTTTCTTCTGCCTCCGACTGCTAGGAAAGCAATATGTTCTTGGGAGGTATATTATATAGTTGTTTCCGTTGTGTACAACCCCATAGGTCACAGTGACTCTGTTTTACTGCCAATGGGAAGGGGTATTAGATCTGTGTCATAATGACTCCCACCATAATAATGATGCAAGGAAACATTGAAGTGAGCTCATCTTTCTTCACACTAGACTTCGTTACTTTTAAATATGGAATGGAGACATGAATACTTCCACCCTGTAACACTACTTGGTTAGGAAATATATTTAAACTTACTTTTAACTGCATTGGAACGAAACATTATAACTATACAGTGATTGCAGATTTTTTTTCTGCAGGTCCAACTCTGGAGAAGCTCACTGGTGTTTGCTCTTCACAATATAGAACAAGTAGTTGAAAAGTTTTACTCTCCAGCCAACTCTTCCTTTAGTGAAGACTCCAATGTAATAGCAGGAGTTTAGCATAATACAGCTCAATGTATCCCAGTTAACCTCATGAGTTAACATGCAAACCAAAACGTTCTTGGAAAAAGCAGACACACAGTAATTAACTGCATTAGGGTATTCTACTACCTTGGTATCCGAAGGGTTTTGTTAAAATCTCTCCACGTCCCTAGGTGGCAGCATCACACAATCCAATCCCAATTCCTTGGTTTGTTTTTATTTTATTTTTCTTCTCCAGGGATCCAAGACGCATGCACAGGCTCTTTATGGCGCGGGGAGACAATGTTTACATTGCGCAATGCAGATACACAACAGAATACAGTATTAGCCCTGTATTCAGAGCTTTGCTTGTGTCCAGTACAAATATGTTTAAAAAAAATACACCGATATCATGCACACCATAAACCCTTTGATTTCAGTTTTATACAAATGAACACTGCTTAATTAAATCAGTTACTGGTGGAAAAAAATAAAACAAGTTTGGAAACCCAAGTTTAATAAGGCATGCTCTCTCTGGGGTACATGAAAAGGTTTACAAGATTTGTGAATTATGTTTTAGAGACTATTGAGGGTTACAGAGATTATAGGGAAGATGGTAGATGCTCCATTAGCCGTGTGTATGCTCCATTAGCCATGTATATTCAGGCAAGAGAGAGTCAGTTTCTCACAAACATCCTTTAAAAATTCTGTTCATTTATCTCATTTCTCTCACACCTTCTCTAGGTTTGTCAGAGGCGTTAATGTCTAAGACTGACCTGGAGCCTGCTCATAGATGACATTTTGTGATAACAGGATAATAGAAGGGCCGTTACCATAAAGTGAATGTAAAACCAACCAATATTTGTTTGATCATATCAACGAATGTTATAGCAGTGTCCACATATCTAATAAGAAACAAGTATACAATCTTAAAAAAAACAACTCTTGACCTGCAAAATCTGACATCAGCATTATAAGCCACGTGATACCAAGTTATTATTGTGGCAGTTAATGCGAAATTAATGTGCTGTCTCAAACTTAAAATTTAGAGAATAAACAGCAGTAAGAGTCAGTGTATGTGAGTAGTGTATCAGTCTTAAGATGTCCGCTCATTGCTTATAAAAGCTACCAGACCTAATGAGGTCCCCTAAAAAACAAAACAAAAAACAAAAACCCTTCTAAATGCCAGAATGTTCATAAAGACTTTGTTAAATGTTGTTGGACCCTAGGCCAAAAGAGATTCCACTGTGTGGGATTGGAATGTTGAAGGATTTTGGTACACTGTTGGCAGTTCTACATAGCTTCTCCAAAGTACCACACAACTATAACTCAAAGATGCTCTTAACTTCCTCATCCAATATGGCACTTGTTATTTTGTAAGACTACTGTTCACATAGCAATGTCTTTCAGCATCAGACACATCCACTGTAAATTCCATACCAGCATGTGGCAAAGCATCTCTGGTAATGAAGCACTTTTAGTCATGTAGTAAAAAAAAAAAAAAAAAATCTCTTACACACAAAAATATTTCCCCTCCCAACACAACAAAACCTAAAAAGTTCTCTCGTGTACGCAATACCAGAACAAAATAGAAAAACTATTTTACATAAAAAAATTTGCACATGAAACGCGTACACTGCAGGCTAACCTGCCATATATGAACATAATTTATATAACTATATATATATATATTTATATGTATAAAAACACATTTCTGTTTGACAGCTCATAAAGCACAAAGCTGCCAATTATGAGAAATCAAAGGTAAAATATTGGCTTTGTGTACCAATCATTTTGGCTGCTGGCTACAACACTTTGTACACAGAGCAACATAACTTTAAAACTCAACCTAAAAAAAAAAAAAAATAGCATTACTATTTACCGGTATAAATGCTTGTTTTACTGAAAGCATTGCAAAAAAAATCCCAAAGGCGATAAATAGAAGGTAATAGTGTCTATAATCAAAATTTTCTAGGTAACCCCAACATCAACAAGGTGGTCTGTAACACATGGCTCAAGAGGATGTAGTTGCTTCTGCAGCTTTATATGATTGCATTAAACCGAGATGGTCGAAGGACATTACATCTCTTATTCTAAAGGAGGTCTGCAGCATCACTGCTAGCTCTGATCCACACATTCAAAACCTGCCTTAAAAATGACATAAACCCTTTACAAACTTTATTCACTGTCAAGACTGCCGTTGTTTATTTTTACATAGCAGTCCTATATTATAAAGCCATGGCTTATCTCAGGTAAACCTCTTCGGTACAATAGAGAAGCTTACAAATTCTTAATGTACCAGTGATGACAATTAGAACAGCTTTCGGCTATGCATCACAGACGCCTTTTTTGTAGCTGAAAGCGTTAACAGTAGTAAAAAGGCTTAAGATTTTTTATATATATATTTCTTGGGTAGAGAGGAGATAAAATAAAGGGTTGGTCCACTTTGTGATTCTGTGGCCAAAAAAACCCACACATTTACCAGTCTTAATAAAACTGAAAAGATGGAATGAGAATCAAACGCTCGCTGAGCAGCCTAATCTATTGATACAGCTTGTAAATGGCTTATCTATCCAAAATGGGGGTGGGGTACTGAGATCAAAGTGCAATCATTATTCAGAAAACTGTGGAGGGAAGATGGGAACTTCTAGTAATGGCAGCTGAAGCTGGGGGGGGTTGTCCCTCATAGGTGGATCTTGCCGTGTAGTTATTACTGCCCTTCTTTTTAAGGAACACTTAAACCAAGAGGTGTACAGGGGCTGTAAGAAGGCACAACAATAGGGATAAGAAGCCAACTCGCATCTAGAGGGGTGAAATGTCAGCCCCCTTGTTTTAAATTGTAAGCCCCCTTGACAGTTAAATGCGTTCATGCATACACTTTGCTACTGTCTGCGCTCAAACGCCTCCTCAAAACAATTTATGCATAATAAAAAGGCATCACTGACATATCTGTCTATGCCCAGCATGTATACATATAGTTTGTGAGCAATTCCAAAAACCATTCATATAAAGTTGGAGTACAACATGCAGTGTCAGCCTTCTCCGATTAACATGGTGTTCCCTTCCAAATGCTATGAATGTAGTAGCAGGACAAGGGCATTGGCAGTGCATAACGTCCTCTATCCTAAATCTAGAAAGCATAAGTGTAAAATTAAATTAGCCCTCTTTATGAAACAGTGATTGTAAAATTACGTAGAAGTGTATATATGTAAATTTGAGTCTATGTATATGTATACAGATATATACATACACACAAATATGCACATGCACACACACATTTTGTCTGGCAGTGTAATCCTCTTTCAGTTAAATGCCCCCTACACCCCACCCTGTTCTGGTCTCTTCCAGTTTCAATATCAGGTGTTTTGGGGCACAATGGCGCAGCCTTTAACTTGATTTTGGGTGATATGCAGCGGTTTGGGAAGCTGCAGAAGTTCACAGCTGTACAGAGAAGGGAGACTCGTAGGGTGAAAAAGTTCTACAGGTGGAAGACAGCTGCGATGGGCAAAGTTCCTGGTGAAGAAGTAAGGTCTGGCAAACTTTGGTCGGGATCAGGATACCTTGCCCAGCTCCATTCTCATTGGCACCGCTGGTGCTTAGAGGCAGATGATGAGAGTGTAGGGTAGGGGTTGGAGAGAAACAAGCAGGGGTTATTAAGTAAGAGTGGCAAACATGCAAACACACAAGACAAGGGGGACAGACAGATTAGAGGTCAAGGAAAGGACAGACATGCGTGGAGTTCATGAACATTTTAACAAGATCATGAGTAATCAGATCCAAAAATTAATACATGATCAGGTAAATGCTTAGGCAGAGCATTAACATGACTATGCAAAAGGTCACTGCAACTACCTGAAGTATACATTTCTTGGAATTTATGGCTGTAATATTACATGTAGTAGTAAAGATAGCAGTAAAATGACTGTACATAGTATATACAGACAGATGCTTTGTTTTTGTTGGGGAAATTATACTGCATTTCTATTTGTATGGCTGTACTGCATGAAAGTTCAAATTAATACTGTATTGTATCATTTTGAGTGTTTTTACATAAAATAGTTTAATGGATTGTTATACTTTTTTAATATACGTATACACATACAAAGCATAGGACGATACAGATCAAGAAAGGCTATATTAGGCTCTCCGCCATAGCTTAGTCTGTGTATGGTGTGTGAGTTTAGTATTAGGGCTGTTTGTTTCCCATTTTTGACAGTTTGTGGCTGTATGTGTGTGTGTGTTAGTGTCTAGAGTTCTGCATTTGGCTCATATTTGCAAGGATGATGAATTGATGGTGGATTTGCAATGGGACAAAGGTAGCGACAGAACAGGACCGCAGGGTTAGGAGCGGTGACCTCATATAGATGCCCAGCTGAGAAGGCCTTTAAGGTTGGTATCAAATGGAGGTCTCCATGCTGTGCATGGGGCTCTCAGATGGGGACACTTTGATTTCTGTTGGGCACGGTTCAGTAGAGGAGTTGTTGTTATGGTTGTGCGTCTGTTCTTCGTGTCCTTTCAGGAGACCCCGAGATTCCTCACCCTCGCTGTCACTGTCTGTGAGTGAAGGGGCAGATCCCGCTTCCCGTGGCATGAACTCAGGGTGGGTCATGAAGCTATGGATGGCACTGCGGGCTTGTGGCTTCTCCAGCCCCTCATACAGGGAGCTGCGGAACGCATTCACCACTTTAATCTGTTACAGGGAAAAGACAAAAAAGCAGTGTGTGAGACCACTGGACTTAGTGCCAAGGATAGAGAGGAAGAATGCTTGAGAGACTGAGAGAATAATAATAGAACTGAAAGAACAGAGAAAGAACAAAGATAAATGTGTGTGTGTGCACGACACAGAAAAAAAAGTGTGAAAAAAAAAAGAAAACAGAAATATAAATGGAACAAAAGGCTTTTTGGAGCCACCCGCAATAAATAAAAAATTAACCAAATACATGGAATAAAAAGTTGAAGTTAAAGTCTCTCAGGTCCGAAATGTCGATGAACAGAAACGAAAAACGTGCTGGGCAACAGCTACTGAAGAACGGCATCTTACAGGGTTTTTTTGAGGGCTACATTACATTATTAGCTCCCAGCAGTTCTCTAGTGGGAATGGATTAACGGATTATTTAAAAATGAAAAGTCTTGCAAGACATTCACAAGTCAAAACATTACACACAAAATATATGTAAAAAAACCCACACATAACAAAAAAACACAAATAAAGTCTTCTGTGCACTAAAAATCACAAGGCATACCACACAAGGATAGAGATCTTTGGTATGAGCAAATTCTCAAACCGTCATTAACATTACAAATTAAGGCCATTAAAGTTGCAGCCCCAGCTTTCAGAAATTACATGCTCATTTGTACTGAAGGAACACACTTTCGCTCATCTTTAAAGTCTGGCCGTGCATTTATGAGCTTTGTTAACCAATATTAAGGAGGTCATTGTGTATACCGGCCATCAAAAACTTTAAGATTAGATGTTTATTTATAATCTACAGTCCATCAGTCCTCATACTGAGGTTTTCAAGTGTAGTTCTAAGCAGGTCTGCACCTTTAATCCCCACAAAACACAATGTTCTAAACTCAGAAAAGCAAACATGCAAATGTTGCAGGCATCAGGGCATCCCATGCAGACATTCAGCTGAAAAACTGAAGTAACTCAGTGGTGCAACCAGGACTGAAATCTTTTACAGTAGAAAATCCTTGTAGAAGTAGGATGTAAATCCAAGATCCCTCTGAAATTTGATTTTGAAATGAACAATGAAAGAAGCATCTTCATTATGTTAATAGTAACATTACTCTAGATATTTGTTGCTTTATGGACACAGTGTATCGGTTTGTGGTATTTAACCTTATTTGGTTTTTGTTGTGTGAATGTTCATTTGATGGCAAGCAACTTAGTAGAATGTGTGGGCTCCTTACAGAGTTAGTTAATAATGTATGTTCTTTGAAAGTTTAGATGGAAGCTTGTAAGGACCTTTGTTTCTGTTGGGATCAGTGTTGGGCACAGGGGGTCAGGGCAGAGTTTGGCATGTTCCTGGCTTGTTCATCTCTATATATATTGCATTTCCTGTTAAAAGATTACTGTATGATGTTCGAAAAGCAAGCACTTAACGTGAAATTGTACAATGTCCTGTAAAATAAATCCCCCAAACAAAATAAAAACATCCAGGATGTTGTCAATGGACAAGTGAAACCAGCCTACAACAGCAAAATACAAATACATAAAAAAATAATAATAAACTGTTGTTAAATGGTTTGCTACCTAGTATATTTCATAAATCCCAGTAGATCCAGCTGTTCTACCTGGGGCTAACTCCTAAGGTTAAGTGGTGATGATTTTTGTTAATTCACTTTTTTTTTGTAAAAAGCAACTGGTTTTCAACTTGACTTCTGGATAAATTACATTTTGTCAAGACAAATAAACTATGGATAAGCCACTTGCTTGAAGTTAAGTAATCTCAGAACTCTTAGCATTGTGACAGTTACAGTAAACCGCTAGAATCTTGTACCAGAAACACTAGAAAGGTTGCAGTGCAGCAACTCAAAATAAAATCTCAGCAATAATCTCTACTAACGAACCTGTGCCTGCTAACATGAACCAACTTCCTCTCCAAAATCATATGGCCCCAATTAAAATTGCTAGGGAAAGTTATACTAATGATGGGAACTTTGTTCATTTAACCAAATCTGACAATGTTCTAGAGGATGTGTGTTTCTTCATTGTTTGTGAGAATTGGTCTGCCACCTGTGAGTAGAAAAAGCAAGGAAAAAAAAAAAGAGCATTCAAAATAACAGACACAATCGAGAAAAGAAACAGAACAAAACAAAAAGGCAAGGGAAAGAAAAAGTGCTCCCTTGCAACGACCCAAGGTTGAGTGGTACGCATGCCTTTGTTAGATTCCCTGGTTATTTTAGAAAAGGACAGTATTAAGAGACAGACAGAAAAGAGCAGTGACCAGCAGCCGAAGTGCACAGCATGCATTGTAATAGTGTTGAACTCACTGCCCACAGAAGCAGCAGCAGAAGTGGCTGGGGGAGAGGTAGCAGAGGACAGAGCTACGTGTGTTGGGCTAGAGACATGTTTAGCATCGAGGTGCTGGCTAATGGTGGAAGGCTGGCGCCTCAGAGCCCCTTGTAAAGAGGTACCGCCCGTCTGGAATGTATAAACTACGTCCATCTGTAAGGAATCAGAGGGAGACACACCAAAGTCAGAGGAGGAGGAGGTAGGAGAAAAATAGAGAATAAAAAGAGGGAAAAGGGCAAGGCAGTGCAAGAACCCAAATAGCGAAATAAGGGAAACAAAATCAAAAGTCAGTAGGAAATAGAGAGAGTTTGACTATAAAATAAAGTAAAGAGAAAAAACTCCAGGCCTTAAGGACCAAAAATATACCAGGATTTCGATAAATCTTTGGTTTCAACACAAGGGATGCAATGGGTTCTGTACATTTTAACTGTCTGTGCTCATGCTGGTATATCTAAAATGGCTGGTCTGGTTTTGGCCCTTTAAGCCCCGGAGTTTGACATCCTTGAAAACAAAATCTAAAGGTGAATTAGAGAAGCATAAATGGTGGTGCTTAATAAAATTTAAGGTGAATTAGAGAGAAACATACATAGGGGTGTTTAGAGAAAAATAAGCATGATTGTAGGCGGAAGCTGGGAAAGAGGGAATGTGGATTGGCATAAGGAAGACCAATGATTTCATATCACAAATTATTAGTTTTGGAAGAAACAGACTTAACCAGATATTAGAGAGAGAAAATAACACACATTTCTGCTTTTGAACATTAAAAAAAATGCTGTTTTCAGCTCAGTCAATACTACACTTTTACTGCAAGTCAGAAATTTTCTGTGATGCGTTCCAAATGGATATATGTTTGAAAAATAAAAACAAGTCAGATAATCTTTTTTACATGCAAACTTACTTGTAGTATTAGCCCTTGTTCTTAAGAAAAAAAAGCATTCTGATAAAGAATTATAAAAAGGGGGATTACTGGTTAATGACAAAATGGTAAAGTAATGAAAAAAAACCTCGTAAAACTCATACGCGTCAAATAGCACCTTAAAAACTAGCGAGGGTGGTGGATTCTAACAACCATTTTCTTATCTCTTGTCCCAAATGCAAACCTGTCGCACCACAAGAGGGTGAACTCTGGGTGCTTGTTAATCGTGGTTCAGTATAAAGGATGAGGGTAATCAAAACTATACCGCTGCAGATGCAGCAGACTAGGTCACTAAGAACATGTGGTGAAAGTGATTGCACCTCTATCCTCTATTGTTAAAGTTTGACAGGTCAGGAAAAATGTCAGGTTTAATGCTCTATATACCCATCAGCTTGCCTGTTAAAAAAAACAACAAAAAAAAAAACAACCCAAGACAATATGCAACTAATTACAACTGATATAAAACAGGATACAAACCCTTTATGATGTCAATGTCAGGCCCATTCAGGGTGCGAAGCCTAGTTTTTCCTGTCTTGCGACAGTTCCCCCCTTTGCTGTAATCCATTCCTGGATTTCCATGTGCTCTGCCGTTTACTTTTGATACTTTGTTTCAGTCCTGCTCTTAGCTTCAGCTTCTGTTTCCTTTATAAGTTGTGCCCCACCCGTTTGTCTCAGTCTGCAGTCGATAGGTATGTTTTATGTTCTGTTTAGATTTAATGTTTAGTTTCAGCTTTAGAAATTCAGTAGGTAGGGTTTACCGCTAGGACCCACCAAATATTGGAGTACTTTGGCGTACTGCTTGTGACTAAATTTCCAATTGTTATCATATAGTCCTAGGCTAGTTCCTGTGTCTGTCTTTTATGTGCCTTTGCCCTATTTTCCCTGAATCATCTGAGGATTTTGATTGCTCTCTCCTCTCCCCATGTCCCAGTTAAGATATCTTATCCTTGCTTAAAGGAGAAGCATCTGAGGATCTCGGCTCCTCACTCCTTCCCCTGTGTTCCTTGCCTTGTTCCCTGTCCTTTGTATGTGTGTCTTGTCTGGTTATGTTCCTTGCTCTGTCCCCATGTCTTGCTATGTTCCTGCTGTTTCTCTGCTTAGCTTCCCTACTCCCAGCCTGCAGCATCCTGCCCATTTCTCTGTAGAGCTATGTCTCATACGTGCTCCAGGGTGCCTGCAAGATATCACCAAGTTTTGTTTTGAACTGGACAACATCCGCTGCTATGTCAGGGCCCTGGAATGTGGCCACACAACCCTAGGTGCTCATCACCCGGAAGAGTGCAGTTGCCCTGCACCAGGCCCTGTCCAATTCCGCTACTGCGCAATAACTCCTGTACACCATCTTTGGGCGCTCTGGGTACAGTTGTCTGTATGGACGACCCAGTCAAATACAACAAGGTACTTAATATATTGACAAAAGGTGATATTTGTTAACCTTTGAATAATAATTCTTGAGGTAGTATGCAGTTAAGTATAGGGATCAGTTAGAAAATTGGTATTTTCCTAGTTTGTATCGACAAAAAAAGATTCCCAACTTTTATTTGGCTGCATTTGCAACCTTACTTCAGAGCAGAATTCAGTCGGAAAAAGGGTTTTAGAAAGGCACGGAAGAACTGTCAAAAAAAAATAAAAAAATAAAGTACCTGAGTCTGGATTCGGTTGAGACCTCTGAACCATAGGATCTGGCCTCTTCTCATTTCCATCTCTGCATGGTCTATCTCATCCACATCCTCTTGGAGTTCCTCATGCTGAATTTCTTCTTTCATTGGACCATGCCCAGCCTCCTTCAGGAACTTGAGCCGACTGGTGGGAACTGTACATATCAGCTACAAGGAGAAAGGCAAACAGAAAAACTGATATAAAGAGAAGGTGCAGAGGTATAGTAGACTTCCAGACTATGTAAAGGAAAAAAAAAAAAAAACCAGAAAAGCAAACGTTCAAAGGAAAAATTAATACTTTCAAAAGATTAGATATTTGACACCAACCTGGCCCCAAAGCAGCTCGCCCACACCAATGAATATACACCAGAACCACTGGGATAAAGAGAGTCCTGAACAGCTGAATGGCTTTCCTCCAAACTCAACAATTATGATCTGCAGACAGGGAGAAGGGAATATTTAATGGCAAAATATTAACAATGTTAATGACAAGGCAGGAAACAATGTGGCAGAATGAATAATCAAAAGGGTAGAAGGTATGGCAATATGAGGAAAGATAAGAGGTTGGACACAGAAAATAATTTAAAGAAATGGTAGAGATGGAAGTCATAATACACAGGGGAAAAAAGTCACTCTTAAAGGGAAAGTTACATAGACTTGATACCTGTGCCCCAAAAGTACCCAGTACCACAGCACAAAAGATTGGGTTCCGGAAGATATTGTCAAAGACATTGCGCTCTCCATGTATCTTGCGAGCATTAATTTCATTAAAAAGCTGCATCATAACAAAAGTGTTGAAGACAATGGTGTAGTGTTCTGAAGGAGGTGAATGCAAGGGTGCATTCCTTCCACTGTCAATGTCAAAAAATGTCTCGCCTGTAATGAAAACAGAGACAGAGAAATGTAATATGGGAAGACCTTTACAGGGAAAAGAAAGAACATATAATGCAATGATTGACACTGTGTATAAAGAAAGAGGGAACTTTTATAGGGCACATGGTTTAGATAAAGGGAAGACATGTGGAGAAGATAAAATAGCCCAGCCTACGTAGAAATGAATAGCCAAAACTACACAATGATACAATGAATTTTTAGTCCAAAGAATGTATAAAGCCTCAAAGTATAAGCCTGACCTGCAAAAAGTAGAGTGAAGATGATAGTCAGTTGATACACAGCATGTCCAAGAATGTTTTTCATCATAGTGCGGGAGATGAGAGGCTTGTTGCGCCCATATGGTCTTCTAAGAAGTAAGGATTGAGTGGGAGGCTCTGTAGCCAGTGCCAGAGAAGCAAAAGTGTCCATGATCAGATTGACCCACAGCATCTGTACAGCCTTCAGTGGAGAATCCTGCACCACAGGAAAATCAGTGTTATGCATTGTTCCATTTCCCCCCCTGCTGAAGAATATTGCCAAGGGTGTCTTGAGCAAGAAAATTAGCAAAAAGAGCAAGGAAGAATCAATGGGCATGGAATCAGAGAATGTTCATGATCGAGTAAAGATTGTGGTATCCATGTTCAAGATACACATGTTGTTTTGGAGTTTAAGTATTCATGTAAGAATTTTAGGCAGACTATTCACATTTGATATGTGTACAGTTATCTAATTTAGAGAAATAGGTTTAAAAGTAGAGTCACAATATGACTTCTCGAAATACAGTGTGAAAAAACAAACCCTGGATATCTGCTTACACAAAGTTGGACCCTCAAAATCAGCAATCTGCAAGACAATGATGTAATTCCAAGGGACTTAGAAGATTAAATGTCATGTGAAATAATGTATGTCTAGTGCTTCTTGACTATTTGAATTCAGAATACTTTGGGGACGGTGTTTGGGGGAAGAATACCACATGCCTGGGTTATGCAGGCTCCAGTAAAAGCCACAATTACTGCCACAACGTTAACGGTTAGCTGAAACTGCAGAAATTTGGAGATGCTGTCATATACATTGCGACCCCACATGACCGCCTTCACAATGCTGGAGAAATTATCATCTGTCAGGATAATGTCTGAAGCTTCCTTTGCCACATCTGTGCCAGCAATACCCTGTGAAAGAAAGGACAGCCTGAGTGCTTGCACACGGGACGGCAAGGAAATCACAAATGATGCATTTACTGTAAAGCGTTAGAGAAGATTATCAGGATATGACAGTCAGCATTTTAGCATTATAAAATAAATTGCAAGAATAACACAAAAACCTTTTATTCCCTTAAGGAAAATGGGTTGAAAACAATGCATTTTGATCCCGTACAGCCTTTGTCATTAAGGGGTTAGCAGGATCAATGTATCACATAGTCTGAACGTACCATAGCAAATCCCACATCAGCCTTTTTCAGTGCTGGTCCATCGTTCGTACCATCACCTGTCACAGCCACCACCTGCCTCTGTTCTTCTACTGTACTGTCAATTATACCTACAACAAAAAACATAAGTCATGTTCCTCTGCAACAACTTGTGATTAAATGGCACATTTTACACACAGAAACATTTTTACCTTTCACTAATGTATGTTTGTCTGTGGGGGATGATCGAGCCAGAACACGAAGTCTAGGCCACACTTTATCCAACTTCTCCTGCTCTACCTAGCAGACAGAAAAGAGGAAGATGACGCATACAAAAACACATAATTAGACATCATAAACAGTAACAGCAAAACGAGTAAAACCAAAAGGCAAAAATGCAATGATTCAATTGTTCAAGTACCATTGGGCTGTGGGTGTGAGGTGTAAACCAAAATACAACTCAGAAATGTCACTTCTGGGGAGTAACCCTAAATAAAGCGACCATCATTATGTTATGCCCTAGAGCACTATTTTAGTTTTTGTAATCAGTGAAGCTTTATTGTCCTTCTCTGTTGCTGCAATCACATCAGAGCTTCAGAGAAATGATTCTTGTTCACCCAGCAGCTGCTTGTTGACATTTGTCAGCAGCTCCATGACCACTGGCACAGATGCCTGCTAGACAGGCTAGGCAAAATGAATGGACTATGACCGCTGTTATTACACATAAACAATATATGTATAAATGTTTATAAAATGATCAACAATTAAGTGCAAGTAAACCTCAGGTTTGTCATGTCTACAATATACTATATTCAAATATTTCATTATCTTAAACAACAAGACCATTTTACGGTTTTATTTTGTCACTAATCTTTCTTACACTAAACATTACCCCTCAACCCTTTAATGCCAGCAATACTCTCAAACCTTCTTAACCCAAGAGTGTGTTCCATTCTACATAATAGACTGACACAATGGCCAATTATCCTTACTGAAGGACAGCTGCAACAACAATGTTCAGTCTTTCTGGGCTACACGACTGTGCTTACATTGGGACACATTTACAGCGCTGTGTGTTTTTGTCTTACAATAAACATGACATGCAGCCCAGAAATTAATTAGGATAACTCCCCTTCATGTCTACAATTAATACAAAATATTTACCTTGTCTGAATGTAAAATATAATGACATTTGGAGATATCCTACAGTGTTAGTTTAACTATTGACTTTTGATCCATTGCCGCTAATCAGCATGGTCCTCCACATAATCTAATACTGAATGTAGCAAGTGTTACATTCCGGGAAACATCAATATGAAATACGAGAAAACCTCTAGGATTCATTAAGTATATTACAAGGACTGTCAACCATTTTGCCAAGCAGTTATGGTAAAAATTGATAAGATTGTGGAAGTGAAATGTGTGTAGTTACCGTGAACACATAGAATGAAATGGCACGTTCAGCTTTTTTTTTGTCCCCATCTATTCATTTGGTTAACCTTTCACTGTAAATACTTATATTTGCTTTAATAAGACAATAAGCTTTGCAATACATTGTGATTTAGTACCACAAAAAAAGTGTCTCCTAAAGAAGCAATTCCACAATTTCCTTATCTTCCTCACCTCCCCTTTTTCATTCCGGATAAGCGTGTTAAATTCCTTTCCTTCCAAGCACAGGAAGTCTTCCCCAGGCTGCAAGATTCCACACTTGGTAGCAATGGCACGAGCCGTATTTATATTGTCACCAGTTACCATGCGCACAGTGATCCCTGCACGTTGGCACATCTGGATAGCTTCGGGCACCTGTGAATACATGTTAGCCAGAAGAAATTAGAGGAGAAAGAACATGTTCAAATTATGAAACGAACCATTGCTTTCATTATACGAGTATAATAAATACAGAATGTACTACCTCTGGTCTGACAGGATCTTCTATGCCAACTACAGAGATGCAGGTGAGATCAGACAGAATGTTTCCCTCATTGTCCCAATCAGGCTCTGTTCCCGCAGGGAAGTCACGATATGCCAGACAGATAGTACGTAATCCATCACATGCCATAGGTTCAATCACCTTCTTTACCATCTCATCTCGGTCTCTTGACTTGAAAGGACCCAATTCCCCTTCTTGGTCTAAAATCTGTGTACATCTGTGAGAACGAGAAGGTGTAAAATAAATTTTTGGATATGCAAAGAGATTGACCTGAAACTGGAACCTCTGTCTTTGTGCAGTATTTGTCCCTTATTTTTATTTCCACATCGTGACCCTGGCTGTATTTAGTTGCTTACACTATTTTCCTGAATTGGTCTCAAAACCTTTACATCCAATGAGTTGTATGCTTACTTGCGCAGGATGATTTCAGAAGCTCCCTTGCTGTACATCCGAAATCCCCCTGATGGTTCGCTCAGTACTGTACTCATGGATTTGCGCACTGAGTTGAAGGTATAAACCTTATACAGTTTCTCCTCCGGAATCTCATTGCGTACAGCCTGGTAATCTTGCTTTAGATCCAACACAAAGCCAAGCAGGGCACATTCTGTCTTGTTGCCCACCTGCCGGGGAAGACCACCTTCTTTCTCAGGCGGCTGAAGTTGTAAGGAAGAGAAAAAAAATATGACAACCAATATGTAGAAAGCAAACTGCAAAAAAGAGTCACAAATACATTAAAGGAGAAAAACAACTGCCAATGTGTGCCTTTTATGCATGCAAATAAAATTTGCAGTGACATCTAATTTACAGGAACTTGAAAGAAACACAGGATGCTCCACTGCATAAATAGCAGCTACAAGAAAACAAATTAATCCCTGAAAACTCAATATATCGAGCGTGAATCATTCAGATTATTCTCATCCATTGCACAAATGCATGTATGTAAGGAAACAGGTTTAATGGTTTGCAGTGTTTCAAATGACATTGATGCAGGTACAGCACACCACTATGTTTAGAAAAAAATCTGTATAAATGTTGTTTTCAGAGCCAGTGAAGAGCGTCTCAGGCTACGAAATATCCATTCCCAAAAGCCCCTTATCCTATTTACATATTAAGAAACGGAGGGTGCTTTCAATTCTTACCAGGATTTTCGAAGTGTATGCTGAGTTGACAGAAATCCCATTGACAATCAGCTCAAGCATCTTGGGGTTAAGTGCTTCAG
Source organism: Sceloporus occidentalis (assembly GCA_023333645.1). Lineage (NCBI taxonomy): Eukaryota > Metazoa > Chordata > Lepidosauria > Squamata > Phrynosomatidae > Sceloporus > Sceloporus occidentalis. The sequence goes on from JALMGF010000055.1 coordinate 2,451,874, forward strand.
GATCAGGAATTTGACGATAGTGCGTGCCACCAACATAAGCTTGAACAACAGTCATGCGGTTCATAGTCAAAGTGCCTGTCTTGTCTGAGCAGATGGCTGTAGCATTACCCATGGTTTCGCAGGCATCCAGATGGCGCACAAGGTTATTGTCCTTCATCATTTTCTGAGAAGGAAATAGGAAGGTTAAGGTTTTAACCAGTCCAAAAAAAAAAAAAAAAAAAAAAGGATTGTCCAAATAAATTCCATACATCCAACAACCAAAGTATCTGAAACCACTAACCTTGACAGAGTAAGCCAGGGATATTGTGACTGCAAGAGGCAGCCCTTCAGGAACTGCTACGACCAGCACCGTGACACCAATGATGAAAAACTTGACAAAATACTGGATGTAAATGGGAGTGCACTCTGCCAACCACGGACGTCCCATCACGCCAAACGTGTGAATTACAAAGTACAGTACCAAAATTATGACCGTAATGGCAGACATGATGAGGCCTGAAATGGTTAGGGTGCAAAAAATATTTTTAGATTTTGTGCACAAATTTCACACACAATCCATTTTTTTTGCTAAAATATTATAAAAACATTTACAAAGCGAAGACTGTAGTACCTTTCAAAATTACAGAATAAATTAAACAGTTCTTTGAAAGGGTTATACCACAACACTAGTGAGCCTTCTGGCCTTAGAAGTTTGTCCTACTGTATGTCATGGTTCCTGAATGAACTTAAAATACTTACTCCTTTTAATGTCTTTGCCATGCATATTTATACATTATGCTCCTTACATCATATAATATATGTAAAATATTTACAATACTTTTTTCCACACTGTTGCTTTTCTTTTGTAATAACTCACTAAACTACTAGTTTCCCTATTCCCCAATTTGTTATACCTGCTTTCCCAATCTGCACTGCTAGTCGGGTCAGCTTTCCTTGCAGGACAGATTTTTCCTTCTTTGGAACTTTAATCACTTTTTTCTCCTTTTCTTCGCTCTCAACCCCCTCCTCACTCTTCAGAGGTTGAATTTCCAGAGCTACACCATCCTGAGCTTTGGCTGGAAAATGAGTGAAATATATAGCGGTCAGGTTAGAAATACAGCAAGGCTCACTGTGAATAAGACATAGACAGCAAAGAGGACACAGGACCAACAAGCCACAGCACAACCAAAAGTGAGCTTAGACAAAATTACCAGGGAGCAGTGATCAAAGAGCTTTTAAAAAGGTGTATGTGAAAGTGTAAGGAAGAAATAAGAAAAGAAAAACATAAAACAAAAAAGTAAGATACAAAAGACATGGTGGGAAACCCTGCACAAAATGGTGTGTTAGTAGTGAGTCCAGCTTAGTACGTCCCATTTCCACCTGTGTATTAAAATGCGTGGTTAAGGGCAATTGATACGTTTTAGAAAGGAGTAGCGGTGCACTGACATTCTTTCACTTGTTGTATATTTGATGGCAGGATTTCTTCTCACATTCCTACACCTCTGCCTACATTGCAGCAGTGTGCCAATGGATAAAGCTGATATTAGAGCAATTGGTAATAAACCAAAGTGCACTCGAGCCTCTCAGAAACTCAGTGTTGGCTAGAACACTAACAAATAGGACAATACATTGTAAGCATTGATTGTTTGGTGGTGGGGAGGGGTAAGACATCAATATCAAATATTTAAACTTAAAGAAATTATTTTCTTGTCAGATAATAGACAGACATTTTTTATGGTCATCTTGCCATCAAAACATAAAATGTTGTCTGCCTATGGCCTTATGCTATAAAAAAGCAAAGACCAATATATGGTCTGAACAAGTCAATCGCTAAATTGACAAAACCACCAAAACAAGAAACAGTCCAGTTAAAGGCTTGCAAAATTACAGAGAAGAAGACCCTTTTCTGAATAGTGAATAGTCAGGTGAAAGCAAAAAATAAAAGCTGCTCCTCAGGACTCTCACCAGCTAGGTGGATACTGAAGTCAAGACATGGCTGTCACTCAGATCTGTAATTAATTTCTATGTGCTTAATGGTTAAAGGTATGACTACAGTTGTTTGTAAGCTCACCCATTACTGCCTTCAAGGGGCTGAAGAACATCCACCCTAGGTCTTTCTTTACTCTCCATCTTGTGAATTGTTTATTTTTTTAAATACATACAAAAAGGATCCTAAAGTCTGGGTCCAACATCACTAAACGGTTTTATTGGACCATTTATTAAGTAGTTTTAAAACACAGTGATCAATTGATACTTATTATTCATGAAAACATCACTCAACACTGAGGCAAATCATTCCTTAACTTTTTCATATAAATGTCCATTTATATGAATATTCATGTATGAATATTCTCGTCACATAACATTTTGCTGATATGCTAGCTATGCGAGTCATATCTGACTGTTAACACCAGATTGTGCTAATTTGCATGGCTTTCCCACCAAAATCACTGGTCCCCAACACCATTAAACATCTTTGGGCACGTTTGAGAAGGTGCAACACACCGACCTCTCTAGACACTCTCTTAGATACTGTAAAGGAGCGATAGAATGCTGTGTATCAAACAAGTCTGAAATGAAAGCAGATTGTGGTAGTGGACCAGCCTTTTGGAACCTACTGTATGTGGTGAAATCCAGAAATCATATGTGGCCATGAATTAGTCATCTCTTTTCACCATCACCTATTAATGAGCACAGTCACAACGGATAGTATTTTGCCTCCCTTTCAATCCTTTATTGAAATATGAAATATTCAAGCCGTACCCAAGACTTTCATTAATGCGTATGATTTTCAATATGAAGTCAACCAAAGGAAAATACTTTAGATCCATTTCAGTGACACCCAAATGTAAATATTCAATTATATTTTGTTAACAAACCTGTCAAAACAAATCTTTTTTTGTGGACCACAAAGACTTATCTTTACTATAATCTACTATCTTTATTATTTGCTGAGGACAAAGGAAATATAATATTTTTTTTATATATAGCACCAACACTTGTTAAATTGGATGGGGATTAACACTTAAAAAACCCCCAAAAAGCTCTGGTCTAGGGTTTGAATAATGTTATTATGGAAAATTACATTAGAGGATAGTGGACAGAATTAAAAATATACACAACAGTACCTATGCTCCAAAGTGATTTCACTATTGGTATAGCATATATCCAAGCAGTGCCCTGTCTTTTGGCATTGGAAGTCTCTTAGACTTGGAGGGGTAAGTGATATAAAGGGTGTTTTGCAGTGACTTCATTTTTTAGTTTAAAAGAAATGCATTCATAGTGTTTATTGTTTTTGTTTGTTTTTTAACACTTTTGTTCCAGTATGGTATATGGAATTGGTGCTGCACTGCAGATCAAAGGTTTGTTTGTTTTTGTGTTATTTAAACAGGGATCAGGTTAATGTTTATTTAACCCGCATCCTGCTGCCTAGAAACATCCTGCAATCATGTTAACTGTTGCAGCACCAGAATTATTTATACATGTGTACAAGAAACTCTCAAGCATTGTTTGTAAGATCAAACTAAATTTTAACACCACAAAAAAACTGACATGAACCCTGGTTCAATTATAATATAATACACCGCTACCTTTCAAGAGTCCCAAAGATAGAAAATGGTATAATGTTCAATTTAACAGAAATTACTTAAAGGGAGAGTAATGGCTGTTTTGCAGGTATCATCGTTGCTCAACTAAATGGGCTAAAGTAGAGGACTGCATTGGGAGGCGGGTCCCGCGGGCGGGAAGGCACTGTACCTGCGGGTCCCAGTAATCCCACGCAGTCCCACAAGGCTGTCTTCTCGCTGCTCCATAACAGTGTCTCCTATCTTGCTCCGCCCAGGAACAAGGCGGAGTCACGTGATGTGATATCACTTCCTGTGACTCCGCGGGAGCGGGATTAAAAAAGCAGTCCCGAGCAGGGTTCTAGGCTAAAGTACCCATTTAGTCGGTCAACTAAATGGGCTCTTACACACAAACAGCCTTTAGGCTTGTACAGCCGGCAATTACTTTCAAGGATTCCATGTATAAAGTGGATAGAGAGGCAAAAGGGGATCATTGTTGACTTTATTTGCATGCGCCTACCCAGAATCCCTTGTGGTTGTGGCAGCACCATGAGATTTCTTATGGAAAAACCGAGCCTTCTGGCTTGTCTGGTGTCTGTAGATGAGTGTTTAATAATACTTCTACTACCCCCTTAATTTTAAGTGGAAGGGTTTTCCATCACCTTTACCCATTATACGTAACAGTCTTTAGGCACAAACTATATTTCCGGCGTCCTCCTCCGGCAAGCACTTGCTAACACTTGAAAGATCCTCATGGTGGCAGCCCATACAAGCTCAGCTACCTAGGCATGCAATGTAGGGTCAGTGCTGCTTTTTAGGTCACACAAATTGCCACAGTTCAGCAGCTGCTTTAAAAATGAATCAGTCATCAAAATAATTCAACGTATTAAACTAAACAGTGATTTGTTTTCCCTTTTAATGAAGGGGTGAACTAACTGCTTCCCTGCCTGAAAGCACCTTATATTAGATTTACACAAATAGTCATGTTGCCAAGTGTGGTCACATTGGTAGGGTCAGCCCTAGCCACATTCCGAACCAATGTGAACACCTTCTACCATTTTGGTGAAAGCACGTAAAGAACGCCTGTTCCATGGCAAGCCGAGTCATGTGTGTTAAAAAAGAGTAATAACAAAACCATCATATAACAAGTGAAAATACTTGCAACCAAGTATTGTGGATTGCAAAATGTAGTTTTAGGTAAAGTAACAGATCCACATTAATAGAGGAGAAACAGAGCTTCCCCAATAACACATCACAGAAGACAAAAGTGTTTTCTGAAACACAATGAAGCGCAATACAATAAATCTATTATCATTCTAAAGAAAAGCATAGACCCTACTGTAAGAAATGAAGGGTGCCTTTAAAATGGGACATTACATTTATTGCATAATGTTTTGGGGACGATTTGGGTTTCTATAAGGTGAGATATCTGGTTTTACAATGTAAGGTAACTTGCATAGTAATGCATTACAAAGGGTTTGGAACAAAGGCTCCAACAGAGGTGGGATACCCCACAGGGGGTCAGACAACTGAATTCGATGTATATTAACATAACTGTGTGCATGTTTGCATAGACTACCTGTCTCCTCCATAATTGGGTCATACAGGAAATCTCTGGAAAGAGGGGTTGGGTGAACCACTTTCTGGGAGGTACAAGGAATTCTGGGATGACTAGTTAGGGGCTGCAATAGAAAGAAGAGTCTGAGTAAGAGAGAAAGGAGAGTCGGAGAAAGAAGAGACAGAGAAAGAAGAGCGCAGTGAACAGAAGTGTCCTGGGTCAGGAGACTCAGAACGAAGCTGCGCAAGATGTCGTTCGGGAGAAGCCTGTGAGCCAAGGTTTCCCAAGAATTTGTTTAAGTATCCCTTTTGTTTTGGATAATTATCAAATGTTTTGTGTATGTTATATGTTTTATAACCTGTAACAGTGACCTAATTCAATATCAATATACATTTTTCTATACGCTTGTATTTGTGCTTTATTCGTCACACATTCCCTAAAAGAATATCCCTGTAAGAGGGTCATAATTTCTTACATACAGCACATAAGCAAAGATGATAAGTGAAATGGTGGCTCCTGTGAACAGATCAATCACTAGCATTTTGACAAAAAAGGAACTTGTTGAGAGCTTTTCAGATCTTGCAGACGCAGTAAGATGGGTAACAGAGGAATAAATATAAGTATACAATGAAAGCAGAAAGTACAGATATGATAGGAGAGCCGCTGCTGTGCTAGGTGAAACCCTGGTAGCAAAATACACCCAAAGTGAAAGGCCAAAAACATGTAAAAGCACACACAGGACACAAACAAAATGTAATAACACATCCAACATCACATAAAAGTGGACATATTTAGTGCCCAATGAACGATAAATTATGAGCACCACATAAAAGTACTAAGTCCAACACCTGTGCATGAAAAAGTGTAAGGGTCAAGAAAGAGAAGAAAAAGTTCTGGCTCCTGAGAAGCAGGGATTCAACATCCCACATGTAGGTTCTAATAAAAGGTGCTGTGTCACATAAACAAAACATTAATTGAGCTCTGGGGGCTATTAAGCAAATAAATCTTCGCAAAACTCACGTAATACATTAAAATCAGCACATTCTTTTTAAGCTTTTCTCAGTTCCATAGCAACAACCTATCAGTGCACACTTTTGTGTCACATAACAAGTGTTCCGAGCAAAAATTATAAAAAAAAATTTGGTTTACACAGTCAACAACAATAGGAAGGATGTTTCTAATTGGTCCATACAGTCAACAGAAGTGTTTAGATGGAACAGCACCTTTGAAAAGGAAACCAAAAAAAAACAACTATATTCCTCAACTTTAGAAATGGAGGTTGCTGATTGGCCCTTTTATTTTAATGCGGTTTGTTTACACTGTATGATCCAGTGTTTCCAGTCATATAGTGTGAATTACATAATTACATTTTATATTTGCAAGTGAAGAATTCAAAGGTCCCACGCTATTGAGATTTATTTCTTGTTCAGGGATGAAGCAGAGACCATAAAAAGACCTGAGCACCAGAGTTAAGTTGCGCAGATGAAAGGGGAAGAACCAGTTGCCCACACAAGACTTATCTGTGAGATTAGGTCAGTTCCCTCAGTGAGATGGGAAGAGTTATTGAGAAGCTGTTTACCTTTGTTGCGATTTTCTGTAGGTCCTGGTTTTTTACCTGTTTGGACAAAGAAAGAAACAAAAAAGGAAGAAAAAAAGGAGGAGGGTTTCTGGTCACTTTGACTTCATGAAGTAAAGAGAGGTGGAAATCCCCCCACTAAGACGGAAGTGATGAAAGGGTGCCCCCTCACTCCAGAAATATCCCATGAACTGGGAGAAAAGTGTGATACAAGGATGAGACAGAGAAATCTAGAGATTTTTAGATCTAGGAATAGGAACAACAAAGAAAGATAGTAAAATGGTAGATCACAGGAAGGCACTAAGCAGCAATGAAAGAAGCAGAAATATTTGAAACAATAATGGGGAAAAGAGACAGACCAAGAAGAAGAAACATGTATAAGAGACAGAAAATAAAGATGGAAAACAGTCAGAGGGAATTCAATGACCCGAAAGAAAAACAGAATCACCAAAAAGTTTGCTCAAAAAAGAAAGGGTCAGGTTTATAAGATAGCAGGATGAGTATTATCAATAACTGACAGCAGAGTAAGTACACATGTGAGCACTGAGTACACAACAATGGCAAAACTACCAAAAACCTTTGGTTCAACAAGTTCCAAAAAAAAAAAAAAAAAACAAGTCCACCATATCTCTTATTTAAGTAGCAGGTACATCTCTGAGCTACTTCACAAGTCCTGCATATAAGTTTTCGTACACGTCTCCAGTGAGTTAATAGTGCTGAGAGCTACAATTTATCTAATATGAATTCATGTTACCTTTCTTTGATTTCTTATCTTCCTCAGCACCCTCATTTGCCCCCAGGAGGGTGAATATGATGCCTGTCTGAGAGTTGACACCAACGGCAGAGACCACCATGCGCCCAGACCCCTCCATCACATGGGTACCTGCAGGAAAACAGAGAGAAATGTGGTCTTGTTTGGCCTCAGTGGTGCTGGCATAACATAATCCTAATGAGGAACCAGTTTTACCCGACAGCAGCATGGGATCCTTCTCAAGAGATTTTTTCACCTGGTCGCTCTCCCCAGTAAGTGAGCTTTCATCAATTTTCAGGTCATTACCCTGGATCAAGATGCCATCAGCGGGCAAGAGGTCACCTGATGGGGGAAATATATGAGTAGCGGTACCTGTACAATACAGAGCAAAACATGCTAGAAAACGAAGTGGATCTTTACACATTTCATCTCTAACGTACCATACTTGATCTGTGCAATATCACCCACAACAAGTTCTGCCACCGGAATCTGTATAACTTGGCTCTTGCGGATAACTGTAAATTTCTGCTCTTGCTCAATCCGACTTTGCAAGCCACGAAATTGTTTCTCTTTGCTCCAGTCATTAAATGCTGTCACCAGGACCACAATGATGACTGAGAAAAGAATGGCAGCCCCTTCGATCCAGCCAGCCTGAGCTTCACCCTCATCTTCCACTCCTGCAGAAACCTCACCACACTCTGGAATAGGAGATCTCAACATTTTAGATGCAGGCTTTACACAAAGGAGCAGCAAAACAATGAATAAAAGTAAAGAAGGTGGACACAGTTATGACCATGGTTAAGGAATGAAGTTTCTGCTATAGAGGCTAACTTACACTTTAGAAAGTACATATTAGAGCAATCAAGCCATATGCTTTGCAATGTGCAAAAGCCAAGTCCTCAACGTATTAGTTCATTGTTTATCATTGTGCTTGGTTAAGAAAAAACGGAATTGGACAATTTCAGTGCGCCATCCACACAGTATTCACAATTGGAGAAATACAATCAATGAGGAGATGTATTGTAACCCCTTAAAGACTGGTGATGTAGGGGATACCTCATGAAAAACGGGTCCTTGAGGACCAAGAATTTATACCCTAAGTCATGGGGTTTGGCAAATGACAGCCAGGTCTACCCACTGACAGCTGGGGCCAAAAATGTTGTACAATTACATTCCACAGGGATTTAAATGTCCGAACAAAAGCCTCTTGATGGCTGTAAAGGAAAACACCACAGGAGAAACCCTCTACTGCACAGGGGAACCCTCTGATTGCTGTGTTGGGGGTCCAGTGACGTCCACTGTGCTAATAGAGATCCCTGGGATCATAAAAAGACCCCAAGGTGGTCTACACAGTATGAACTACTCTCTAATGTAGGGTAGTATCCAACCCAATTTAATTAATAGCTGTGTACACAAATACAAATATACAATTTGTAAAACTGTTTTTTTTTATTATACAAAATAATGTATAACATTTACAAAAATGGCTTCAAAAGAAAGCCCTACTTGTGCTGAAAAAAACAATATCTAATTTGTGTGGGTACATTAAGAGAGACACAGTTAAAACATGAAACTGCTGCAACCCTGTAGTGTAAAAAGCCCTTTTCCTTAAGGGGTTAAAATAGTACACACACACACACACACACACACACACACATTATATATTATATAGAAATAGACACACACACACAGTTTCATACTCTATAAATTTTGGAACAGGTCTAATGATTGTGGTTCTGCAAAGATTGAAGTATTTTTTTTTGTAGAGCTGCTTTACTTACGTTCATTGTCACTCCCCTGTGGGTGGTAGAAGGACAGACCCAGCGATATTATGGCTGCGATTTCCAGGATGATTAAGGTGACGTCTTGCAGTGCCTCCCACACAAGCTGCAAAAAGGTTTTGGCTTTTTTGGGAGGGATGAAGTTTTTACCGTAAATTTGTCTTCGCTTTTCCAGGTCTGATGGATTCCCTGACAATCCTGTGAGGGACACAAATAAAACCGTTATTAAATGAAAAGAAAAATCCCTAAATACGGGCGAGATTAAGAAACCACCCCCTGCCCCCCCCCAAAAGAAAACAGCCTGCTGTTTGGCGATGTCCCTATGCAGTGGGAGAATGCCTCGGAAATCGCAGTGTTGGAATGTATTCCAATGGAAGTACTACAGGCTGCACCGTGTATGGTATGCAACAGGTTAAGAGATACCGCATAGACAGGGAAATGACATGTTAGAGTTAAGAAATATTACCAATATGACTGCAGATAACATACAAGCCATTCTATATTACATAAGATTTGTTTTCAGTAACTAGCTGCCAGATAAGCAATTGACCAGCATTTGGCACTAAAACTACATTTTGAGCTGTCCCTTTGATTACATAAGACCAGGTGAACGCAAACATATTACTGCAACAGCAAGAAATAAACAGATATGGGAAAGGCTGAACTTGATGGACGCCTGTCTTTTTCCACAAATACCCCAACGCATTTTGTTTCACATTTTGTAATACATTCTTGCTAATCCTCATCTCGCAGTCACGTGGTCGTCTTTGCTTGCTGTTCACATAAACTGTAAAAATGCATTATGTTAGCTCCTAGACACTAACCACAGAGAAGCGGTTCATGGCTTCTTGGACACATACGGATCACAGCCCTGGATGGCAAAACCTCCGGTGGCCGCTTAAAAATAGGAATCCTTAGGGACCGCTGGAATGTCTTATGGCTCGGATACATTTAGCGGCATAACCCAAGTCAGAATATGTGCTTGCATGGGCATTGGGTTTAATGTCTTTATTTTATACAACTATTACTACTTTACATGTGTCAGTAATTTATGTCTATTAACATTCAGTGACCCAACCATTAACTAGCATACTTTAAACAAAACTAACATGAACCAGATAAGAACGGAGTGAGAAGAGAGGCAAATGCCAGAAGGCAGTGGGATACAGTTAATGGATTCCAGACACATGGTACTGATTAATGCCTGAAAGAAATGAAGAACAATTCCATATAATAAAAAAAAAATGAACACAAGAGAAAAGAAAGCAAATTCCTTCCTAGGCCTAAGCCAAAACTTCCAAGTGAGGAAGGAAGAACAATGGGATAATGACAAAAGAAAAAATAAGATCGTTTCACAACGATGATTTTTATAACGTTGGCAAACAGAATCATTATGCAGATTGCATGTTTTCTAATTTTAAATATATCACTGGGGTGCAACGGAGACGATTTGACAAGCCAAATGTATTTAGAATGCATAGTTAAGTAAGCAAATTTATCTTAACGCTTTAGTAAATAAACTCCGCTTTAAAGTACTTTAATATGGTTTTTATTTCCAGGAGGCTGCTTTGGACAACACATATAGATACTGTTCTCAGCTTCTGTTTCATGTAGTTCTTACTCTATACTCAAACTATAGCACGTACAGCAAAAACAGCATGGGCTGTATGTAAAAGATTGAAATCTAGAAATGACTTCCTCCAAGTTATTGTGACGTTATGAAATAACGAACCTTTTCAAAACCCTTGGTGACCATAGGAGGTACACCAACCAATGGGACTTAGTACGCCCTACAGAAAACGCGACGATGCATACCTTTAGGAATCAACTGGAGGCTTTGTGAATCACACATTCATGTGACAAACAGAACAAAAAAACTTTTCCACGCAGCAGAAGAAACAATTCTTGCGTCCAATCCTGAGAGCATGGTATGTTTTAATGATGCCTTGAAGATCCCAGATATTGATAATGTCCTCTACCTAGCTGATAAAAGTTTTCCAAACTTCTGCAACAAAAGTCTGGAAATGATGTTGGGCATGTTCTGATTACAACTTTCTTAACTCATTAAAACCTAAGCACACAATCTGGGGAGGCATCTCCAGATTTTGGTGGATAACCCTAAGCAAAATAAAATGGCACCAAAAATCTAATGTTTCAGCTAACATTGGCAGAGATTGGTAGCAAAATGGATGCTATTCAACCAGCTAAGCCATTCTTGCTGGAAACACACATCCGTGGAGGTCCTTCATAATAAATAGCCAAGAGAGGGTGTTGAAACCACATTCCAGTATCTCATGCGCACTCGCTCCGAACTCTCCCTTTGGTGAATAAACCCCTTTGGACACTATTAACACTCATCATACTAAATACAAAAAGACTTACAGCCTTGAACCAGCAATGTGCCATTTGTAATATTTGTTATATTGTTTGCACTATATGCACATGGTATGATACAAAGGCATTATCTGCCCTAGAAAAAAACAGCCTCAGATAAAAAAAAAAAAAAAAAAAAAAGATACAACTGGAAGCCTATTCACAGTTATATTGATATATTGGTAAATAGATTTAAAACAGCCAAAGCTCTTATATCTAGGGGGTCCCTGTTAAACATACTACACAATAAATGCCTAAAATCCTGAAGGATAAAAAAAACTTGTACTTTGGTATCCTATCAGCAGGTGTGAAAATCAGTTCCAAAAAGACAACATTTTACACACGTGAATTAGCGACCACGTTCCCAATGGAAAGTTAATCAGAACCCTTTACCCGACTTACTTATCAATTAAAAAGAAATGGGAAGTTTGCTGGTTTTTTTTTTTTTGTATTTTTTTTTTTTTACACTGTTTTCCCTGACAGCTGAAACCCTGCGTTTGTTTTGAGATCTCTTTCTTACAAGACAGATATTGCATAATACCAAACAACATAGTATATATCATATTAAAATAGGCACATTTGCTGGCAGATACACAACTAATTTAAATACTACAGTTTTGCCCACTCAACATCAATCTGACCTAATTGATAGATTAATTACTCTCCCATGGAGCAGTTTATTTGCAATTAGGGCCCGGCTGATGGCATTAGAGGACAGGAGCTATTAAACAAAATCATTTACCTTGATTTACCATTGTGTTTAAATAGCTTCTCATACAATCGACGTTTCTTTGTCTAGGCTCACGGAAGATCTAAACGAACTCCTGCGCTTTCTAGAATTTGACATAACGTTCTTGCGGAATTGTGTGTACCGTATTTGCTCCATTATGAGTTTTTTTCCAGAGCAAATGCTCTGAAAAATACCCCTCATCTTATAATCAGACCTCAAATAGAGGTCTGACTATGAGACTAAGATCCAGATCCCCCGCAGCGCTGCAGGGGACCTGGATCCTCCTGTCTGGCAACCTCAGCACTTACTTACCCCAGCACTTCCACCGGGCTCCTATCAGCGAGCGCCAGAAGCAGCGGAGGTTGCATCCGTATATACCTTCTCACTGCCGGGATAGCAGAGCCGGTTGGGTGATTGCTCCAGAAGCAAGACCGGGACCCCGGCGGCACTGTCCCATCCCAAAGCGGATCCGGTAGACTCACCTCTTCATTTTTCTGGAAGAGGCGGGGCCTAGCGGGTCACACAGCGTCATTCCGTAATCCCGTGGGAGCTGCAGTAAGCACCTGCTAAGGCATTGTAGTGAGTGAAGTGCCTTAGTTGCTTGAGTGTGTGTCTTGGTTTGGAAGTGTGTCTGAGTGGGTATATTAGTGTCTGGGTATGTAAGTGTCAGAGTGGGTATGTTAATGTCTGGGTAGATAAGTGGGTAAAAGGCATATCATTGGGCAGAGTGGCATATAGGAAGGTATAAGGCATTTCTGGGGGCATAGTGGCATATAGGAGGGTATAAGGAATATCAGGGAGGCATAGTGGCATAAAGGGGTTTAAAAGGCATATCAGGAAGGTAGAGTGGCATATAGGGGGGTATATAAGGCATTTCTGGGGGAAGGTTAGCAAGCCTGGGGGCAGATGTGCATAACTGGGGGAAGGTTAGCAAATAAAAGGAAATAAAAACAAAAAAATTTATTAACATTTACTAGTAAAACTTTTCTCCTATAGGGTCGTCTTATAATCAGGCTTTTTCTTTTTTTCCTAAATTAATATTCAGATTTTTTTTGGGAGGGGGTCCTCTTATAATCAGGGTTGTCTTATAATCAAGCAAATACGGTCATTTCTACAGCAACAGAATGTAGTTAAAATACAGAAGGCTGTCAGATACACGTGTGAACATGTTCATATCCATACTACAGGCCATTTGGCATTGGATCGATTTCACAGGGCTACACGAAGGAGATGAAATACCATCCAAATGCATTAGATCGATCATAGCCCTATCCGTTAATACCCGCTCTTGCATCGCTTACTCAGCTGTTCTGAACGGTACGAGCCAAGGGTGCCCACGATCCACTTTATTATACACAACGGCCGCGGAACGGAAGCACACAGCTGCCCCGCGCCAAGTCTTTGAGTGTCGCAAACAGGCCAGGAATTCAGTGTATCCTCGCCTGGTAACAAGTAGCTTCATTTTTAATTGAGATGCCTGGGCTCATGCTTGGATATCCAAAAACAGTGGCACATTTGTGGCCCTCGAGGACTAAAGTTGTGCAACCCTGCATTAGGAGAGGCAATCAGAACTCAGACACGAAAAGATTTCATACTACCATGTTTCAAACTAAACTAGCAGTGTTTGCTAAGGACATATTACTAGCAAGCAAGCAGGCTGGGATTACCATTCAGTCTTACTGGATACACTTTGGTTTTGATAAAGTCGTAAACAAAGTAAACTGGTAAATCTATGATATCTTTCCCTGGTGATAAAGCTTCTTAAGTCAAAGCACTGCTGTTGCTGTGTAATCATTTGGAAATATATTGGTTGGAAAGAATCATTTCTGGACCCGAGAACAATTCAAAATCATTGCCACAAAGAAAAAAAAAAACAACTCAATGAGCCATCAACACATTTATATTGAAAACAAATGATCAAGAATCAAATCTTTGACTCTATATGCAAAATATAGCATAGGTCAGGGCTTGACTCTAGGAGCCAGCTAAAAAAGTTAGGAGCCAGGATGTCCCAAGGGAATCCCCACCCCCTCTCCCTTAAATATAGGTCCACTTTCCTCAAACCCCTATTTTTTTATTTATTTAATATTTACATTTTTGTTTTCATCCCCCCCACCCACCACTCTCCTCCGACGCAACAATCCTCTCCCCGTCACGAGGAAGTCTTCTGTGAGTCCGCCCCTCGAGTGTCATGTTTTGAAAGGGGCGGGACAAAGAGCCTCACTCAGGCACTGCCACTCAGCAGCACGGCGTGTGGAAGCCGCCCGCCTAACGCCATGGCGCCTGGGATTTGTCGAGCCCTGGCATAGGTCTTCCGCAAAGCACATTCCAATGCAAAGCAGCAATGTCATAAATCACACTATATACCCAACCCACATTAAAGAGAAACCTAAAGCACTAGAGTTTACTAAAAACATATATACTGATAGGACATAAAAACATTCCCACTAGAATATTAATATTTATCGTTCTATAGAGCGCCATCAGATTGCACAGCGAGTGTGCTCGACAAGAATTTTCTTTCATCGTTTGTCCCATTTCACGTTGTGCTACAGCTCTGGACAATCTTTTCATATATTAATACATAATGAAAAAAGTGTATGTTTTGTGCCGCTACATTTGGGTATCAACAAATTCCCATTCATGCTGGGAAGGGGTCCAGAAAGAGGGAAACCCTGTATATAGCAGCCCTCTACTTGTTTTCAGTCCCAGTTTAAGCCAGTCCTTCACAAAGGTACAGTTATGTCTGCAAATTGAACACATCATAGGCAAGGACGGCTGTCCAGCCAAGCCGAAAGCTTGAAAACAGCAGAGTGAAGGGGCCTTGAATATGAATCATTGTTCCATCTTGTTGGGTTTTGGGTTTCTTTCTGTAAATGCCTATGTGACGGTCCCGGGTTAATCGGTACCGTCTGTAATAGTTATTGTTTGTGATACCTGCATTTCCCAGTATATGTTGTAATTATGGTGTGTGCTTTTGTTCCCCTTGTTTGCTACCCTGTCCAGGTGCCACATGTCCTGCCCCCTTCCCCCTTACAGAGACTACAGTAGAGATCCCCTACTGGGCTGAGTGCTAATACGCAGTCATATGCAAAGGAGGGCAGGATGTAATTCCCTTGTGTCTATTGGACGCAGTTCCCTTGTGTCTATTGGACGCAATTCCCTTGTGTCTATTGGACGCAATTCCCTTGTGTCTATTGGACGCAATTCCCTTGTGTCTATTGGACGCAATTCTCTTGTGTCTATTGGACGCAATTCCCTTGTGTGTCTATTGGACGCAATTCCCAGGGCGGTAGGGTGCTGTATTGCTATACTTCGGTATACTACAGTACGGCCGAGGTTCCTGAAGAGTTGTGTTCTCGGCTATGATCGCATATTGTCCTTTTCAGGACGATAGCCACCCTGTGTAGCTCAGTTTTGGCTAGCCACACACAGTCAAGGGGTTAATCTCTGGTGCCCCGGTGGCCATGGGGCGAAGGAAGCAACGTTTGGCGGGAGTACCCAGTCGGGGTCACAGGTAGGTCCCGTCACAGCCTATAAAGATTTATTAGTCTGCACGGGGGAATCAATAGTCCTCCCTCTCCCCATCCGCCATGAACAACCTGTCCGTATGACAAACGGGGAAACGTTGATCTGAGTGAAGTGTTTGTGGAGCTGTCCATGAGAAAAAGAAAATCCAAGGCCTCTGTGGCACTCTGCAAAAGCTACTGCACAACAGTAAGCTTAGAAATAGAGAGTGTAATATATAATAAAAATGAAGCACAGGGGTATATCTACAGTTCTCTGCTTGTTAAATATGAAACAATTGAAATGAACAATTCCTTGGTTGCCACGGTGATTGCACTAGAATTTATATTTACACATAACCACCATGCATTTGGCTAAAAACAAAGCTGGGTTTCTGCATAATGAGCAGATACCTAAGCACTGGTTGCGGTTTCTCAACACGATACAAATAGACATCAGTGGAAACGCTTAGAAAGCAATTATTTTTAGAATGGTTGCTTAAAATTGGTTTAGGAACTCTATATATTCTGGTTAAAAATGTTCTTCCAAAATGCTATGTATTTTGGTAATAAAAATAGTTAACACACACATTGGGTTGTAAAAATCGAATACACAGTGTAATGATAATCATACATACAGAATGAAATCATCGTGTATACGCTTATACACAGTTACAGTAGATTTTTATTTCTATTTATTTTATTTCACATCTAATCAAATCTGAATGTAAAAAAAAATAGATATGTATTCGAAAAAGTATATCTACAGGGATTTTATTCTTTTTTATTCTCGTTACACTGTGCATTTGTAAACAGGTCTGTTTTGTTTTTAACTATTTGTTATAAAAAATATTTATATTTATTACATTTTTTTGCCAATTTTATTTTTTAAATTTTTTTATTAACAGGAATATTTAGAGTTCCTGCCATTTTTAAGCCATCATTCTAAAGACAATAGCACACTTAAGACGATTACTTGTCTTGTGCCAGATTTCAACACAGCAATTGGGGGTAGTCGGATCTGCACATGCTCCAAAATTGTCAGTCAGCGCTGCGGTTCTCTTATCATTGCAGATGGGGAGCGCGGCAGAGTAGCTGTGAAGACTGTGTGTGTTATTGGGGTTGAAGACCCAAGAGGGATTTCCAACACTTTTTTCTGCAAATCGCTGCCTGCCACAGGCTCTCCCAAAGGGCCGCACAATCCTTTCTGTCATAAACAGAAGAAGGATGACCTACAGCTGACGACCTCCATTCAATCCAACGTTTTCCCTTCAGACATTGTGGAACTCTTTTCCTAACGGAAGAAGCAGATGGCAGAAAATGCTGCAACTAGCATGGAAACATATATACGAAAGGAAACTCTGTGAGAATGCCTTTAATAATCTGCCCAGCAGTATATACGTTGTTTTAATATTTTTTTTTAAATGGAGAAAGTTTTCAAGATCAAGTATACATCCGAAGCAAAATGCCATATAGACTCATGGTATATATATCGGATCTCACGAGGGAGGTCGGCACATACATGTTTTTACTACCGAGATCTGATCAGACACTAAGCCTCCAAACCCACTCTATATTACATCCAATGTAGTATGATTTTCCCTGACAGTTGCCTGCCAAATGCTGACCACAATAGACTTGGCCAAACTAGGTGTAGGTCATGGTGAACAACAGACTAATCCATTCCAGAATCCTGCTCTCCGGAGGCCAGATACAACGATGGGCACAAATATATAGAGTTCCGCTAACATATTTGCTGTTTGGCTTTTCATCATCTAATTTTAGGGACAGAAATAACAAAGTAACAAAAAGCACATATTCTCCAACATACCATAATTACCAAATTAAATGTTTTGGATTTTGGAAAAGTTAAACTTAAGGTAGCCAAGAAAGATCCGGTTAAATTAAAATTCCTACTGCCTAATGAAGCAAACTAAGCTCCATTTTCATTTACTATTGACCTTCAGATTTGTATCTTAGGAAGCACTAAATAAACAGCAGGTCCCCCAAGGTGGGTTCCACCAATTAACCATACCAGTCTAATCCAGTGCTAACGTCCACTGTAGATTTAACATATTCTGTAATAAATAAAAAAAGAAGAAACTTACAGTTGCAATGTTTTCATTTTAAAGTGGGTGAATGCATTATTGCATCTTTAGATTAACTTTACTAACAATACGAAGGCTTGTATCAGTACGGTTTCAATCAACTCAGTTACTGAATTGAGCATTGTAAATGATCAGCTCGGTCCTCCTTCAAGGGGAATCATGTCAGGGTGGCCTTCTTTATACAACGTAATAATAAGGAGGACATATTTAAACCTCCTGCAAACTCCTCCTTCCGTGAACACACCTTAAAATATTTACTTAGTAGTAACTGCAAAATACCATTGGTGTCATTCTGTTCTCCAACAGTCCTACATACAGCAGGGATCTACAAAACAATGCCCTCGGGTCTTTCCTACGGAATGTTCAGCTGCATATGTATGTGAACATCAAGGGAGTGAATGCACAAGAGACATAGCCTTAAGCAAAACTCACTGCATGGACTTCCCTTTAGACAGTGTTCATAGGCAGATTAATAGCCTCTGATGTCATGGTGTCAGGACTTCAGAGAAAGCCTCTAATGAACACCTTAACTTTAGTAACTGTTTTTCTTAAAGTTAACTACACGGACATCCTAATTAGTAGACACAGACAACTTTGCCTACAGGTCTCAGAATTATGAATTTTACAGGGGTTTGCAAAGCACTACTGTGTCTACGACACCTATTCGTAATACCACAGTTATGATTTGAAATTTAAGGAAGGCTGTCCATACTTCCTGTAAGCTAACTGCTCAAGCCTCATACCCCTCTCCTATGTCACATAAGGCCTGGCCTCACTCTTACTACTCTCCTACTCTTACCAGCACTGGACACATTACCTTCAACAGGGGATGTCTTGAGTTTTCGGCATATGTTGGGCACCCCACCATATGTCTCCCTTATTCGGTTCACTGCCTCCCCACTTCGCAGTTCCATGAGGTCTCGCAATTCATCCACACTGCAGCCAAAGTCCCCCTCATAGCTGCCGTCATTCACAGAGTTGGCAGGATGGTGGTCTGTGGAATTGTTTGCCATTTTGAAATAGTTTGTTTTTTTATCAATTAGCTGTATGTGTTTCCCTCCTTTTAAAATCCTTATTTTATTCTCGGGTAGTTCTTCCGTTTTCTTTCCTCTAGCGCCCCTACTATGCCGCACTCTCCATAGACATCGCTTGTGCGTGTGCCGGGGTCAACAGAGTAAACAGGATGTGCATGTTACCGGGAACGATCTTGGCGACACGACCATAGATATGGACAGCAGGAGCTGAGAACATAAAAAAGGGGGGAGGGTGTCAGATTATAAATAATAAGCATTGAACATAAATAATTCACATACTAACAATACACCAAACATACACACAAACATGCTTTCTCTTCAAACATGCGGTCACTCTGTATGTACAGTGGAGAAACAGCCATAAAATGCACAAGCAACCACGATTCCCACATTTCGCAATACACATATAAGCTCACCACGTGCATCGCACCAGGGAAAAGGGACACAAAAACGTACAACTGTCTCCTGCTGGTGCTCTCACTGTAGGTAATGTAGCTATCTTGTTGCTATGTTGTACCGCCAAGTACAACTCCGCTTTTATTTCTTAAAATACTATTTCACAATCTTCACATATTTCACAATTATAGTTCTCAGGCTTCAAAGGGCATGGCTAAAAGACATACCGGTTTAATTTAAAAAATAATAATAATAAAAAAAGGTGGATCTGTCGTTAGCCCAAGTATAAAAATAGCTGAGCTGCTGATCATCCCAACTGTGTTGACATCAACGTACCATTAAAAAGGGATACTCTAGTTATCATATGCACGTTAAGCAGCCAATCAGTATCAATAATCACTAGCCCACAGAGGAGGGGGCAGCTGCAGCCTCCACCTTAGAGAAGTTTCCCCCTCACCCCTTTTTTTATTTTTTTTTTTATTTAGATTGCATAGTCAACCCTTTCAGCCCCATTAGGATGTACCTGTACGACCTTGTGGCGAGAAGCCCATTAGGACATACAGGTACAGGTTGGCTTTGTTGCAGATGTCCCTCCTGCTACACAGGGCCTGTAGCAGCGGCCTGGACTATCCGTTGTCGGCATGTGGTTTCTAGTTGCAACATGAGCTGGCTCCAGGGGTTTGGCGAGCCATGCCTTCAGCCAAAAGTATTTAAAAAAATATTTAATATGAGATAATATGCAAAGCAGGGATGCTGCCCTCTTGAACGTAAAACATATGTCAGTCGGGTATGACTGTAACCAGGAGATAAATTGGGTCATTGTCCAGCTGTGGCACCTACAGTATAGAACAAAATTTACGCAAGTTTGTTTCTATTTCATTATAGGTTATCTATTATCACCAATGATTATGTTTCATGTATTTCTATTGCTTTAAAAGAAGGCCATACTGCACCTGAACAAAATGGTGTATAATTTGTGCAAGTTCGTCAAATACGGAAAAGGAGAATCAAGGTTTAACAAATGTATGGTAAAAAAATGAAAAACTAATTTGGTCCTTTGGTTATGAAAATCCCCGGGACTAATGGGTTTAATATGCATTCTTTTTGGTGGGGCTGCTAGAGAGACAGTAAATGAATACCAAAGTTATATAGATGCTAAACAAATGAACTTTTTCAAATTCCTGTTGCTGTTTTGTAGGGCTGAAACAACTAATCAATAAAATCAATAATCGATAATGAAAATCGATTTTTATCGATTTTATCCTTATATAATCCGACCTCAAACAGCGATCGGATTATAACACTAGAATCCAGATCCCCCGCAACGCTGCAGGGGACCTGGATTCCCCTCACTGTTGGCCAGTCTCTCACTTCCGTCTCTCTCCCCCCTCCCATACACCCCTCTGACTCCTCCCCCTCCCGACTCCCTGGTATTTTGTGAGCCTCCGTTGCTGACAGGCACTTTCACTGCAGCTTCATAGAAGCCTCAGCGTAAGTGAAGGTGAGTAACGGAGCCTGCCTGTGGGCATCGCGCAGACTCCCACCAGCTGACAGAGAATCGAGGTCTCCTGCAGAGGATCCTCCTCTCTGTCAGCTGGTGGGGGTCTGCATCGCACAGACAGCCTCCGTTACTGCCCTTCACTTCATCGAAGACTCAGCGTAAGTGCATGTCAGCAACGGAGGCTCACAAAATACCAGGGAGTCGGGAGAGAGGCAGAGTGGTGTATGGGAGGGGGGAGGAGTCAGAGGGGTGTATGGGAGCCACCCTCCCATACACCCCTCTGGCTCCTCCCCCTCCCATACGCCACTCTGCCTCTCTACCCGGCTCCCTTGTGTCTTGTGAACCTCCGTTGCTGACAGGAGGCAGAGTGGAGTATGGGAGGGGGGAGGAGGCAGAGTGGAGTATGGGAGGGGGGGAGGCAGAGTGGTGTATGGGGGGGAGGCAAAGTGGTGTATGGGGGGGAGGAGGCAAAGTGGTGTATGAGAGGGGGGGAGGCAAAGTGGTGTATGGGAGGGGGGAGGAGGCAGAGTGGAGTATGGGGGGGAGGAGGAGGCAGAGTGGTGTATGGGAGGGGGGAGGAGGCAGAGTGGTGTATGGGAGGAGGAGGAGGCAGAGTGGTGTATGGGAGGGGGGAGGAGGCAGAGTGGTGTATGGGAGGGGGGAGGAGGCAGAGTGGTGTATAGGGGAGGTAGAGTGGTGTATGGGGGGTATAATGAATTTCAGAGTGGCATATCTGGGGGAGGCAGAGTGTGAATCAGGGAGAATTTCAGGGTGGTGCAGGGCATTTGTGGGGAGCGGAGTGGCATATCAGGGTGCACAGTGGCATATAGGGAGGTATAAGGCATAAATGGGGGCGAGTGGCATATTGAAAGTTATAAGGCATATCAGGGGGGCATAAGACATATCTGGGGGTAAAAGGTATATCAGGGGGCTCAGTTGGATATCACTGGCATATCAGGAGTATAAGGCATATCGGGGGCACAGAGGCATATCAGGGGCACAGTGGAATCTCTGGCATATAAGAGGTATAAGGCATATATGGGGCAGAGTGGCAAGCTGGGGGTCAGATGTGCATAACTGGGGGCAGTTTGGTAAATAAAAGAAAATATAAACAAGGCTTTTTTCTCAGTTTTTATTGAATATGAAAAATAGTTAACATATGAATTAATATTTACTAATAACTTTGTACACTGTGTTTGGGTTCTTGTAGCTTTTATTATGTCAGTAAAATAAGAAGGTGAATAGCGAGAGGCCATTGCAATAAAGAGATGAAAGTGTAAATTGTAAGTTTTTTATTACATTATTTTAAATTTAAAAAAATTGCATTTTTTATCCGATTAATCGAAAAAATAATCGGCCACCTAATCGATTATTAAAATAATCGTTAGTTGCAGCCCTACTGTTTTGTTACTCTTTAAAATATTTATTCTCTCTAGATTTAGCAACATATGTGTTTTAAAACTTGTGTCAAATAGAGTATATCTCTAAAACAAAGAATATATATTTACTTTGCCATATGTAATACAAAAAACTGCAATTATGTAGAGAATGCTACCACTCTGACCTCAGGTGCTGTAACAAGATCAGCCTCAGCGAGCAAGCAATCAATGTAGCCATCTTGGGTTCAGTCACACAACTGAAACACCTAAGTAACATCCGTAACTAAGTCATGAGTGACACTTGACCAACGTTGATGATGTACCCATTTGGGGGATGCCGTACCTCCGAATCAGCCTAATAGTTAAAATTAAACACACAAAAACAGAAATCCAAAATTGTACTCTCTAATTCTAGGTCCAAGGTAGTAAAAACAGAAAAAGGTGTCAAATTTGTTTCATTGTACCGGTGGGATCACTGCAAAAGGTAAAAGCCGCGTGGATTCAATTTGTTGCAAAACACCCTAAAATGTGCTTGCTGGCAAATACAATTTAAAAAAAAACAAAAAAAAAAACATGCTGAAAGGAAGATGGAAGTTTTTTCTGACCACTTAAAAACGTCCTTTAATCTTTTAAAATCCACATCGGTATTAGATGTGTATAAGCAACTGAAGCAATGTTGAAAATATCTATTCTATTATCAAAAATAAGTAAACAGTTATTAAAAAAAATAAAATATATATATATATATATTGCAAACAGAATAAATTAACACGGACTGGCAACATATCCGCTTTCAGAGGTTTTTGCCTTAGCTCATTTTACGAAACATTGTAATTAAGTTGTCGTACAAAGTAAAGCTGCTCTATACAGGATGCACCTTCAAGAAGCATGACAGGGAGACACACTAACTAGTAAGAAGCTTGAACACGGGAAAGCCATCATCATTTTCTCCATGCAGGCAGCAAAGACATGCAAGATTAAAAACCAGAATGGGGCTCCCTCCAGGGCTTAACGAGCAGAAGACAAAATGTCAGCACGGGGCTATAATCACCAATAACGCTATAATAACCTAATCTGAGATTAAGTCCAGCCACACAAAACAGCAGAGGGGCGCATGCACAAGTACGCGTATATTTGATTATCTTGCAAGAAGTAAGGGAATGAGGGGAGAGGGAAGGGAATTAGGGGAAAGGGGAGGCAGAGGAGAAGGGCGGCTTACAGAGATCAAGACAGACTGGTAGAGACAGTCAAAAAAAAAAGAGAGTACTTTGTATTCTGTAGGAATAAAAAAATCATACCCATAGTCACTGTGGTTTTTATACAGATCTGATAATGCCAAGTTTCCTTAAGCATTCTGAGTCACTGCTTTATGGAACTTATAATCTGGTTTTTTTTCTCTTACATACTGGAGGCACAAGATAAAATGACTTGCCTATGGTCAAGAGCGACACAGGAATTGAACCAGGCAACCTTGCTTGTCACAATCAGTCAGTGTTCAAAAAAATAAAATAAAAATAAAAAAAATGGAGGCGCTGCTTCCCCTATGAAAACATTGACAAATGGGTAGTTTTCTTGAGCATGCAGTAGTAATGCATTGTGTTCTGCCCCAAGCAAAAAAACGTCTGAGACAGAGGGGTCGGGAGTCATAATTAGGGGAGCTGGTGACTGATTAATGGTGTGTGTGCTGCCTTCTAGATTTTCATTAAATGGCAAATAACATCTTGTGAGGACTGAACTGGAAACTGCTGCAGATCATTAATTAATATTTGGACTTCTGAGTCAGTAATTAACAAAGAGACAGGGGGAGGTGGGAAGGGCAAACACACTGTCTGAGGTGGTGGTGGGGAGGGTCTGGCAGAAGGGTGAGAAGCATGCAACCTGTGTCTTCGTGTTCTGCATAGAAGAGAACCTGTCCGCACTCTTTCATTAAACACACTGCTCTGTCAATTTACTACAGGTATGCAAAATAGGACTCAACCCCCTGCTGGATTCAAGTTCTTTCTTTATTATTATTTCTAATTTGCCTGTATTGGATTAAAAAAAACCCACAAAATAATGATTAAGTTTACATTGTCAGCATATACAAATATAAAAATTCTGCAGTTGATGACCACATTTCAAAATGTCTCTTCTTTCGATACATCTCCATTTTGTTTTCTGGAGGCTTCTCCGATTTAGATGGTGCAGTTCTGTCCCTCCTAAACACTCCTGGTGTTTCGATTTTGATATTATGCAGCTGGTTGCTGTCACGCTTGTATTCTACGGTCTCTTTTGAAGGTGGTGGGAGTGCAACCGGTACTTCAAATTAATTCTCCCATGTTCGGTGCATTTGGAGATTAGTCTAAATTTCTAATAGTGGCCGACCCTTCGCATAATCAACGCAGCCTCACAGCTTGCATCCTCTAACCAGCCCCACTACTGAAAAGTCAGAAGTGAGTGAATGAGTCAGTGCAGGAGAGACACAGACAATGGGTGTGGGTGGGGAGAGAGACGGAAAAAAGGCAAGAGGGAGGGTGTGGGGGGTGATTAATGTGGAGGGAGAGGCCTCAGCTAGCACTGCAGATAAACCTGCCCAGAATATTAAACCCTGCATGGGGAACTCCAGCTCTTGACATCACTAACATGGTCTTCTATAGTCCACACAGGAAGGCAGCAAATAGCTCAGACTCAGGCCAAGCTACAGATGCTTGCCATCTACCTGCAGAATACCACAATAAAAGTTTCTCACATTTGATCAGTGCGAAATGAGCAGATCCTAATGGCAACACTAGAGCAATTAACTACTTGTTTGTGTGTGTGCAGGGTGTGTGGGGGAGGCACAGGGAAGGCATTGTAATGCATTGTGGCACAGATGTATTATCTAAATTGGATGACCATTAACAGAAGGCAGATTTGTACAGAATATTCCCTTTCTGTATATCTGCTCCAGAGGGGGATAATAAAGTACTGCGCTATAAATAATTATTGTCTGCAACAAATAAAGGAGAACAGCTATAAAAGGGAACTCTCTCCCGCCTTCATTTTTCCCCAAACACTACTCTGTCTTTTCCTCTGTCATAGCACGTCTTTTTACCGATTCCCCCGATATTCAGTTTCGGCTCTCCCTTGTGTTCACTGCATCCTTCCAGAACCGCAAGAAGTACTGATCTCCTGTCTAGGGCAGGAAAGCAATATTCCACATTAACTCTTTACACCATTTTCTGCGATTTGGATCTGACTATATGATCAGACTACATTGCAAATTAAAAACGCTTTCCTGTACTTATGTTGTTCCAAACGTGTACTGATAGAGAAACACAAAAGGTATATGCATCCGACAAGCACCAACACAAGGGAGTCCCTAAATCCAGCGGTAGAACCACCAATGGGGCAGAAGAGACTAACTACTGTGGGTCAGCAAAGCTAAAGAGCTTGCAAAAGTTGCTGCCAGCAGACAGTTAAATAATTTATTATTTAGTATTATATTTTATTTATATGGTTTCAACAGATTCCACAACACTGTGCTACAAATTGTCCCTACAATGCCCAGATTAAAGTAACTATTTTTCACAACAATTTTGCCAACCACATACAAAAGCCGAAAAGCATTTTTATGATACAATGCATTGTGAAAAAGTGCATGCGTTATCCATAAAAACATTAAATTAAAAATAAGATTAATAAAAAAAATAAGGACGTAAAAAAAATGAAACAAGAAAAAGATAATCAAATGAGGCATCTCTGCATGTTTCGGGCAGCATTTCTACAAGATTTAATGAAATAGGAGTAAAGACGACGTTTAGATGCAGTGATAACGTGATTGGTCACGGTACAATTCATACCATGCACCATTACATTTGTGCCGATTATTTACATTCTATTGAGGCACAAATCCTCTGACATACCAAGTAAACACTGCTGTATGAAGTACAACACTCAGCCAGCCATAGATCCACATGCACTTTCGGTGTTGTACACATTTGAGCTTGGATGCTAAGGGATGCCTACCGTGCACATTTACAAGCACATAGGCTAATGGCATTCAAGCAGGATTTCAACATTTACATTTTAAATGAAGAATATGTACTGCAGCTCCATTCACAACAAATTGCCAAGTTTTGTATATTTCTGAAGAGCAGCAATGGTTATAATAAAAGCCTGGAGATTCATGGATATTTGCTGGAATGTAAATGAATACGGGAAGGACAGATTTTATGTGATGAAAGAACAAAATGTGCATGCTGTAAGTCAGAAGACGGCGGAGAGTATGTGAAGTGAATACTGTACGTGATTGATCTGGGCTGTGCAATGAGTTATTTATGTATGTGGGTGTTTTAGGTGCTGCGTGGGAGGCTTGATGTGCGAGTGAGAGGAGGATTTCGAATGTAAGTGGAGGAGGTAACACGCCTTACTGTCTTGCTTAGCATACATGCATTACATGTGTCTAACATAGGGGCTAAGCTTGTGAGTGCAGCAAGACAAGAATTCAAAACATGTAATAAGGCTCATCTTTATTGCCAAAGAACTTAATCTAAATCAATATGCCTGTGTATATTTTACTAATAAATAATTTATGTATTTAGGGACAGAAACAAATTATTAGTGTCATAAAAAGAAAAACAGGGGAAAAAAACCACCAGCATGAGGAAGGAAAAAGGAAAAATATTCGCTGCACCAAAGCAGTTTTGAAGGTGCTGTGGTTACACACATTCACGTGCACCGTGGATTCCCTGGTTAGTTTTGTCACACACAGTGACAGATACTGTATAGTACACACATGAACGATGGAACACTGGACACACAAGAAACAAACGCAAGAAAAGCCCATGTTACAAAACGAAAGCCTTCGTTTAGGTCCATGTGATAGAAGAATTGAAAATAGTAGCCCCCTTAAGACTAGAAAAACAGATTGGATTAAAACAGAGATACAATTTAACATTTTCACAAATTCTGCGTGTGTATAGATCCTGGCACGAAGAATAAATGCTGGCGTGAAGAAAAATATATCAAACATAATAAATAATAAGAGGAATGCCAATCTAGACAGGGAGCCAAAAACTAGGTAGGGGTGCAGGCACGGCGCCCACGGATCAGGCATTATAGGCGCAGTAGCCTCAGGAGTAGTTCACACAGGAGCTAAGCTTATTGGTATAAAGAATTTAGGACATCAATGTTCCAGTTTGGGAAGACGCCAAAGGCGTCAGCAACACATTGCAAGCACTCTGGGTGCGTTGGTATACACAAGTGTACAAGCTGTTCATTCTCACGAGAGCTGTAGACACTGCACAATAATTTACAAGGGAAATATAATTACACATGCACACTATAAAGATAGCCTCGATCAGTACAGTGTTCAGCCCAACTCTTTTCTTGGCGCGGACCAGACACAAAGCAGTCAATGATGTGACGAAGCTGTGCAGATTTATGGCAAGCTGGGGACTATTCTAAAGAGCAAATCAAACCCATGGTAAATGAGTATTAGCACTCCAATTAATCAAATTCCACTGTATTCCTTTTAACATTAATAGGTTCTTTAACGTTGTCATAGATTAGAGGATGTCTACCTGTCACCGGCGATGATGAGCATTCAGCGGTGGGCAAAGTATTATTGTATAATTGCTCTCTGACTTGCTGCTGTGCAATATCTTCCTTACAGCTGAATGACAAATACAACCCCACCATTATCTAGAATGTCACATTCTGTCTACTGTACTCGCATACTGTATTTTAGCATGTTCATCTCCAACACGCATTATAATCCATTATTTCCAGAAGGAAGATGATAAACGTGACACTTTCCAGTTCAATTTACGTAGAAAAAAAAACTGGCCACCCTCCACCTTGTGAACAAGCCTACATGATCTCGAAAAGTGCCCTCGTACTATATATAGCAGTGTGACTACAGGGAACAGGGGAATCCGCCTCAACCCCTCTTGGGGAAAAGGAGGAGTTGAGAGTTTGCCAGAAAAAAAAAAAAAAAAAAAAAAAAAAAAAAAAAAGACGGGTTGCCCTGGGCCCCTTGTCAAAAATACATCTGATGGTATTTGGCAACATAAGGCTACTTCACAGCAGAGTAAAGGCTTCCTTTGTCTTTGCGGTTTCCCCTAATATCACAGAACATGCGTTGCCACACCCCAGTACCTATCTAATCGGTAGCTCTAAGCGTGCACAATATATCTATACGATTAGGCACATCCTAACTGAACTCTCCTCGTCTGCCTTAACCCTCGCCATCCTCATTTATATCGCAGAGCTGTCTGATGGTAAAGCAGACTGATTCGGGAATATCATATTACTTCCTTTACAATCTATACATCCACGGCACATACAAATGTGCAGTCTTTGCCCCCCCCTCCGTTTGGCTAAAAGGGATGGGGGGTGAATAGAGATAGGGAAAGGGAAGTAAAAAGGTAAACAATAGACCCTCTAGTTTGTAAGCTTGCAAACAGGAGCCTCTTTACCTAACGTATCAGTTTGTCAGTTCTAGTTTTGTCATACCTTTGAATGTACGCACTGTAATAAGCGCTATATAAAAAAGTTAATAAACCTAGAATTATATTTTAAAAAAGCAGCTAAAAAATATATACGTGAACAGTGGAAAGAGATGAAAGTAGGAGCAGACTTCTTAGTAACCTGGACAAATATGAAAGACAACGAGGGGGGGGGCACAAGAACAGATGAGCTCTAAATTATACACACCCTGCTCCCTCCAACCGCCTACGCTTTCACCACACCCTTCGTGTTGCAGCGTAAGAGTTAAAAACCAAACCACAGTCTGGAAAACATAAAGCAGAACTCCCAGCAAGCTTTGCTCCTGAGAATGAGGGGGCCGTGTTCCATTTATAAACTGTTCCATGCTGTAAGCAGGTCCAGTGACAGAGAGAGGAGGAGAAAGACGGCACAGAGAAAGAGAGAAGGGATGACCAGGAGCAGAAATAGCAACACAAACAGGAGAAAAAAAAAAAATAAGTTAAAAAAAGGAAAGGAGAGAACGGGTGTAGAACTTGTATGGAATGAAAAAAGAATGATGGACCAGTCGCAGTTAAGTCCAAGAGAGAGAGTGGAGACAGATTTAAAAAGGAGAGCGAGGGGTGTTAAGAGCAGTGCGAACACACTGGGCTGCAAGTAAAACTAATCTTATATTACATACATAAGGCAAGGTGGACATTGAAACGCTTCATGTACTTAAGTACACAAGTGATGATGATAAGCAAGCAGCAAGAGAATACCATGGATGGTGCTAACGCCATGCACATATCTGCCCTTCCTTTTCTTTTTAAAGCACGGTTTTGATCTCTTTGACCAGGCGACAGAGAAATGAGATAATCAATTACAAAAGGGAACTGGCTGCTGGCCCAGAGAGTTACCAGGCCAGGGAAACAGAAACAAAGAGAGGGGCAGGGACAAAAAGAGTGTATCTGAGGGGAAAAGAGAGGGTTGGAAAATAGCTCAAAAAAAAAAGGGAATGACATGGAATACGGGGGTGGGTGCGGGGCGATATAAAATAGGAGGGCCAGTCATAAAATAGTCATAAAAGATGTGGAATGGGGAATGCAGGAGAGAGCAGCAGGGTAGAAAGTACGAGGGTTGGGTCGCTAACAGAGATAGGAACAGAAAAATATAAAAGACAGTATATCTGTAGGAAGACGAGAGAAAACATTAATTTCTGCATGGGCTGCATTCAACTTGGCCACCAGAAAGCGGGATACTAAGGAGATGAGAGAGGTAGGGAGAGTTCGATCAATGCTCTAAAGCAGACCTGGGCAAAGCACGGCCCGCGGGCCACATCCGGCCCGCTGAATAGCTCGGACCGGCCCGCAAAGAGTGTCCTGGTGACTCACCAATGAGTCCGGTGTCCCCCCCCGCCCCGGTCACTTACCTTAAACTCCTGTGTTGGAAGCGTTTGTCTCGGGTGCCGGCGCTTTACGCTGGGCGCCGGCATATGACGTCAGACGCCGGCGATCAGCAGTGAAGCGCCGGCACCCGAGACAAACGCCTCACGCTTCCAACACAGGAGTTTAAGGTAAGTGACCGGGGCGGGGGGGGAGATCCTGAGAAGGGGGGGTTAGGGAGTTAGAGGGGAGATACTGAGAAGGGGGGGTTAGGGAGTTAGAGGGGAGATACTGAGAAGGGGGGGTTAGGGAGTTAGAGGGGAGATACTGAGAAGGGGGGTTAGGGAGGGAGGTCTTACTGTGTGTGTGTGTCTTACTGTGTTTGTGTGTGTGTGTCTTACTGTGTGTGTGTGTATCTTACTGTGTCTGTGTGTGTCTCACTGTGTCTGTGTGTGTCTTACTGTGTCTGTGTGTGTCTTACTGTGTCTGTGTGTGTCTCACTGTGTCTGTGTGTGTCTTACTGTGTCTGTGTGTGTCTTACTGTGTCTGTGTGTGTCTTACTGTGTCTGTGTGTGTCTCACTGTGTCTGTGTGTGTCTCACTGTGTCTGTGTGTGTCTCACTGTGTCTGTGTGTGTCTTACTGTGTCTGTGTGTGTCTTACTGTGTCTGTGTGTGTCTTACTGTGTCTGTGTGTGTCTTACTGCTTGTGTCTTACTGTGTTCATAGCTTATTCAGTTATTGTAATAAATATTTTAGCCCATTTTTTAGCTCAAAATATTTTTTCCTTTTTTTTCTCCTCTAAAATCTAGGTGCGTCTTATCAGCAGGTGCGTCTTATAGAGCGAAAAATACGGTATGCACTCCGAAGCCTTGTTCATTTTGTTCACTTCTGTGCTGTGCTAATAGTTATTCAGGCCTTACTTATTCAAGCACCTCTACCAATGACGTAGGCTTGAATAACTTTATTAAAAACAGCACATAAGTTAACAAAATGGACAAGGCTTCGGAGTTTGTAGTTTGTAGAGGTCTGGCCCTCTAAAACCATTCCAATTTCTCATGTGGCCCCATGGGAAAATTAATTGCCCACCCCTGCTCTAAAGGGAGGGGTCCCAGAGAGCTTTCAACACGTCTGGCATCAAATGGATATTTGTCACTGTTTGTGTCATTTCTTTTTAAACCATTCGCAATCCTAACATTGTGCAAGTGCCCATTCACTTATGCATTTTTCTTAGGGTCACTTCCATTATGTATCACCTTGCACCCCATCACATTGCTTCCATACAAACACTATACTTCAGCAACATGGCTATTGCCAAAAAAAAAATCAAAAAAAAAATCTGGCAACTCGTTTAATTATCTTATATAATAAATGCACTTCGGCCCTGGACACTAAAAAAAGTAAATCGATGAAACCGTGTTAGGGTGCTATTCTGGTATGTCGCATAAGATTACGGCATCATTTGCACAGAGCCGCATCATTGTGGGGTGTTTAATGTTTGAATAAAATAAAAGACATGGTCAGTGGCGGAACTACTGGGGTCGCGACTGCGACCGGTGCCGAGCGGTTGCTGAAAACGACCGCTCGGCAACTCTTGGGCCCCCCTGACTAACAGAAATCCAGGATGCCTCTGATGTCATATACCGGCGCTCAGCAGTGAAGCTCCGGCACCCGAAAAACTCCTCACGCTCCCAACACAGGAGTTGATGGTAAGTGACCTACAAAGGGGGGATAGGGAAGGAGTGGGTAGATCGTGAGAAGGGGGGGGGAGAGGGTAGATCGTGAGAAAGGGATAGATGGGGTGGGGGGGGCCTTAACAGATTCTCGCACCGGGGCCCTGAGGTTTCTAGTTACACCCCTGGACATGGTGCTACCTGACAGGACATAAAAGTCCAATCTACTGGAAAATATGACATCATTATTCACTAGAAATCATCTGGGAAAAAATAATAATACGCGTCGTACGAAACCTACTAGGTTATGTGCAGGCCCGGACTGGGACAAAAAATAGGCCCGGGCATTTGAGACTGAGCAGCCCATTTTTATTTATTTATTTATTTATATGCCAGAGATGCCACTGTGCCCCCTGATATCCCTTATACCTCCTATATGACACTCTGTCCCGTGATAGAAAAACTGACAGCGCTAAAATAGGTATGAAAATATATGCTTTAATAGACAAAAAAAATAGATAATACATAATACAATATCAATATATATATATAAATATATGGACAATACAAGCAATAAATCAAATATTACAGCAATCAAAAAAAAATAAAAAAAAATTCAAGAATGCACATAATTAATAGATCCCGAAAAAATTATATCTGCCCACCAGGGGTTAATATATCAACAGAAGAAACATGGGGCAAATAAGCAAAAAAATAAAGATAATACTCCAGGCTAAGCTTACCCAGTGGTGCTTATTTGCCCTGTTTTTCTTCTGTTGATTTATTAACCCCTGTTGGGGCAGATGGAAGTGAAGTAGTGGAAGTTGCGCACTAAAATCCAAATTCCCCGCAGCACTGCAGGGGACCTGGATCCTCTCTCGCAGCCAGTCACAAACTAAGAAACTCAGACCACGCCAACTGAATTGCGGCGCTCAGCCAATCCTCTAGGCTGAGCAATGTGACTAAAAAAAGTCATCATACACGGGACCCCTGAAGCCACAATCTAGTGCCACAAATCCTTTTTAATAAGATACGCAGGTTGAAATAAGAGTAAATAACACAATACCTTTACTTTTGCTGGGCCTAGAATGTTTTGACCTCTGAAGTGACAAATTCAGGAGGGCGTTTTATCTCTGGATAAGTAAAAATTAAATAGTTCAATTTAATCCTACAGAAAGTAAAGAGCCAGAAAACAGATGACTAAATACACATCAGGACAGGCTCTGTCACCCAGTCAGTCACACACACACACAAGGACAGGCTCTGCCACACCAACACCTAAACACAAACACCAGGACAGGCTCTGCCACACTGACACCCGCATCCGGAGGGTTTTCACGGACGCTTTCCCTTTGATTTAGGTGATGGCCGCAGCTGGCTCTCTTGTGTATTGATGCTGCCAGCCCCCACGTGTATTTATGCACTCAAGAGAGCAGCCCCACTTTAGTATTGATTTATGTGATGCACTGATGCCCCAGCCAGCACTCGCTTGTGAATTAATGCCCCCACACCCTTGCGTATTGCCCCGTCAGCCAGCCCTACATTGTGTATTTATGCCAGCCACCCCCCTTAGTATCAAATCAGACCTGGCACCCAGACCTGCCTAGGACCCAGATTGGAAGAATAGGACTTGCCATCTTTGGCCCCAAAACAGCCCGCCTGTGGCATCTTTGGCCCCAAAACAGCCCGCCTGTGGCATCTTTGGCCCCAAAACAGCCCGCCTGTGGCATCTTTGGCCCCATAACAGCCCGCCTGTGGCATCTTTGGCCCCAAAACAGCCCGCCTGTGGCATCTTTGGCCCCAAAACAGCCCGCCTGGGGCATCTTTGGCCCAAAAACAGCCCGCCTGCGGCATCTTTGGCCCCAAAACAGCCCGCCTGTGGCATCTTTGCCACCAAAACAAGGCTGTTTTGGTGGCAAAGATGCCACAGGCGGGCATCTTTGCCACCAAAACAGCCTGCCTGTGGCATCTTTGCCACCAAAACAGCCTGCCTGTGATATCTTTGCCCCCCTTACACATCCATGCTATCACACACACACATATTAATTCACAAATATTTACTCACTAATTCACAGATAATCCATTCACTCATTCAGATATTCATACATTGATACTCATTAATTCCCTCATTCAGACACTCATTTACATATACTCATTCACAAACATTCATTCACTCACTCACTCCTTCACAGATACTCATTAATTCACTCACTCAATCTCAAACACTCCTTCATGCAGCCTCCCCTTACCTGAACAACTGAAGATTTAGAGTACGTGCCACTCGGCGCTCGCAGACCAACCTGTTCTTCTGCACAGGAGGAAGCAGATGCGCAGCAGGGTCATGTGACGTACGTCACGTGATTCTTTTGGATTCCTGCGTCCCCGGCATCCTCGGCTAGTCAGTAAGTAGCGGGCCCCCGCGGAATTAATCGTGGGGGTTGCACGGGCCCCCTAGAGTGGCGGGCCCGGTCGCAGCTGCTGCAGGGTTAAGGGGCAGGTGCCCCTTTTGCCCTGCGTTATAGACGGCCGTAGAGGCCCAGTCAGTCCGGTCCTGACTGGGCCTATTTTAAGGTAGGGGCTTGGAGCTGCAGCTCCATCAGCCCCTAAATCAATCCGGCCCTGCCGCGGCCCGGCCCACCGGGCAAATGCCCGGTGTGCCCGATGGCCAGTCCGGGCCTGGTTATGTGTCTTCAACATAAACCAATGCATAATAATTGCACACTTCACTATGATGGGCTGAGTAGGCACTGCATAGCGAGTACTTAAAGTAGAGAGACTTCTTGAAAGGCACCTTGTAGATTTAAACTATAGTGAAGAAGGCGAGTCGACATCTTCAAGTTAACTTCAATTTGCAGGTTTAGTAAATACACCCAAATATTGCAACACCTTATAGAACAATCCACATTTTTCAGAACCTACCCAAAGATACCTGACATATTTATATAGTAAACGCCAAGCTCTTGCTATAATGCAGACCCACCTAGCTACACCTAGACCAGGGCTGCACAACTCCAGTCCTTGTGGTGCACAAGCAGGCCATGGCTTGGGGAATCCCAACACATGCACAGGCCTCTCAGTTTAAAAAAATCATTAAATAACTTGCTTTCAGACAGGGATCTGTGGCCCTTGGGGACCAGAGTTGTGCAGCTCTGACCTAGATGCAATAACTATACTAGATCATATTATCGTCTCTCAATGCATTGCAGGGGGAAGAAAAGTATAATTTAAAAAGGATGCAACTATCATATGTATGAAAATGCATATGCCAGTTGAGGTGTCCTTTTTAGAATGCATGGGGCAAACAGTATACAAAGCACCCCATGGACATGTAATATTCAGAACCTACTGCAGCACACAAAAAATGACAATTCTAAAAATCCTGCAGAACCTTGTATACAGCTTGCCAAGCTATATAAATAGTGCATTTTTTTTACAGTGAAGGCAGAGTAGTAATTCAGATTATAGAGTCTGTGTAGTGATGCATATAAAAGCAAAGCCTTGTATAGGACGTGCACAGTGATAAATGTACAATAGGGAATACTCGAAGCACTAAATCTTCTTTTCTTTACATTACTTACTATGTCCTCAGTGCCCTCCCCTCCCCTGCCTGCTCCAACATAGCCTGTGGAAAACGGTAGGCAAAAGGGACATCTGTGAAGAATAGGTGACACTAGCCATCCAACCGTGACCTCAAGGGCAACAGAAGGACACAGAGAAAGGGGAAAAAAAACGAGTGGACATGGCATGGAAGAGGCACAAGGGTAAATTAAATGAAATTAAACTCAAAAACAAAATATGAGAATGAACGGCAAGGAGTACACACATAATCAGGTTGTCTTAATTTAAGGCAGCTCATTCCTTTAGCCACATCAGATATTATAATACACACTGGGACTGCCCAGACCCTGGGAGGCTTTCTTACGGCTACTGTCGAAATATTTATCCCCCGAAAGAAAAAACTCAATTTAATAAGACCATGTGAAGAACATTAGACGGATAGGCATGACAACATTAAAACACTTCTTTAAATGACCTCGTATTGTAATCACTGGGATTACCCTATTGTTTTAAACATGGAAACTGTTCTGCAGCATATATTAAACACCACTCAGGATTATAAATCAATCATTGGAAGTGGTCACTTCGGTTTATCCCAAAGAGCTCAACAGGTATATTGTTTTTAAAGCCCGAATGGTCCAATTTATCCTCACTACCCGATCGTGTAGTGAGAGTCATCCTCTTACACAAACACCAGGATTTCGAAGGGATCAATCTACAGTCGGGGGACTTGCGAGGATTTAGAATTCTAACAATATTAATTACTGGCTCAGAGGCTCAGGTTAAATTTAAGATATGATACCTTCATTAACCAAACAAGAGCAACTGGTCCTTGCCCATAGAGGAAAGCAACAGAAAAAAGCTCAGTGCAAATAAATTGGCCATATGGTACAAACACACCAAGGTCTTTCTAAGGGTAACAGAGGCTACTAAATAAACAAAAGATCCACATTAATAACTGCTGAGAAATTAGCTTTTATACTAGACAACAGAAAAAAAAAATACAGATACAGGCTGCTGTACAGGAGAGATATACACAAATGCATCAAGCAAAGAATTGTACAGATAAAACTGGGTACAGAAGTAGATGATCTTGGTATGTCCTTATCTGCACCTCCGTGTCTTGAATTTTTAAACAGCACTGGAAACACTGCAGGGTTTAGATTTTTTTTTTACAGGAATTTGCACAGGAAATGTGATTTCGGATGTGTCTTTGGCATGTCACGGCATTACACCGTGTACTTTTTGCTCAACAGTTACTTACACAATCTTTATGAAAAGCGTAAAGGGGGCTCACACGCCCCTATGTCTCCACGTAGTGGGGGCACAGAAGGCTTCTTTACATCTATACGAGGATTCCAAACCCGAGTCATTGAATGGGGAGTGTTACAGA
Source organism: Sceloporus occidentalis (assembly GCA_023333645.1). NCBI lineage: Eukaryota > Metazoa > Chordata > Lepidosauria > Squamata > Phrynosomatidae > Sceloporus > Sceloporus occidentalis. Next base: position 2,488,541 of record JALMGF010000055.1, read on the forward strand.
AAAGCACAGAAAGCATCAGACACCACGGAGGTCAGACACAGCTACTGCACATGGAAATTCTGACTCGGTTTTCCACTGGGAGTGGGAACAAGACCTTGTGACAGGGAAACCCCAATCCTTCCGCATGCAGATATGAGGAGGAAGAGATCACTGCATGCACACAGAGAGAGATCACTGCATGCACACAGAGAGAGATCACTGCATGCACAGAGAGAGAGATCACTGCATGCACAGAGAGAGAGAGATCACTGCATGCACAGAGAGAGAGATCACTGCATGCACAGAGAGAGATCACTGCATGCACAGAGAGAGATCACTGCATGCACAGAGAGAGATCACTGCATGCAAAGTGATTTGATATGGTCCAGTACAGCCGTAAACACACAGAGGTCTTCTACTATCTGTACACAAAAAGACTAATGCCATTAGCGGTACCACACAAAATAATGCGAGACAGTAGCATTAAGAAATTACACAACTAAATCGTATATTACCACACCAAAACTTAAGTACAAGCATTGCGACCCTCTTTATCTAATGTATCGGTTTGCCTTAGTCCTGTCAGTTCTAGTTTTGTCATTACCCATGAGTATATGTATTGTAAGACGTGCTAATAAATAAAACATACATCATAACAATAATACTATTGTGGGCCTGTTATGCTTAATAACATCTTCAGTCGGCACAACACCGTGAATCGATCGTCACTACGTGCAAAAAGCCAGTAAAACCAGCAGCACAACATCTAAAAAGCCTTGAGACCCGCATCCCGCCGTTCCGAGCGTAATTTCAGCACAGGTATCACCATGGGTTTCATGAAACAAATATGTAGGAAACGCCGCTCCTCAAGAATTTCTAGGTGTTGCAGCATAACCACAATTGTGTTGAGAAGTCAGTCTGATTGACAAATTTGTGCTCCCGCATCCAAAACAGCTGAATTTGTAATTATTGCTCTTCAGTACGAGGCTTATCAGAAGGTCTCTCCAACCGCCATGATTTACATTCGTGATAACCTGCTTGCCCTTGGGCTCCTTGGAAAGATTCTCGCAGAACGGAAGTAGAAGACGGAGCACCTCTTTCTCCATTCCATCATTTAAAAGATAAAAAATGCAATATTTAACAGTTGGGACTACTGATAAGCAGTATGGGGATTAAAAGATAGTTGTTTATCACTGTGTCATTCTCAGCTCCACCTCTTCAACATAGTATTCGACGCCAGCCAAGACACACATACTATGTTCACATGTGTACAAATACACCAGTACAATGATGTTTACTGTACAGAATAGGACCCCCCATACATCATTTCCGATGGTAATCAGTACTATGTACTTTCCTTGCTACGAAAGCCTAAAGATCATTGTGTTCCCACAACCAAGTATACACAATGGCTACACAATGTGAACACAGAAATCTACAGGGTGTCTAAATGTGCAACAGATGTGACTACAGGGAACTAGAAGACTCACACTACACAAAGCTGAACAAGAACTAAACACTCCTGCAGAATTACACACCCACCCACATATTGCGGGTAACTAAATGTCACACCCAAATGTACTTACACGTTGACTGCTTCATCAGTAGACTGTAAGCTCTTAGGCACTACTTTTACCTCACATTCAGCAGCCGTAGAGATGAAGACTATACGCACAGCTCCACGACGTATCTACATATTCCTCCAATATTTGGCGCCTGCTTACTTATATTATAATGCTACACGTTTTCATATGCCGAGAGAAAAACCGAGTGATGACAAGGACTGCAGTGTCGTTTGTTTACACGTCAAACGACTGGTAACACATTTTTATAAGCATACATAAATAACATGCATGCTAGCGCACACCCTACTTCACACTTACCGTAATTACTCTCCCCGAAGGTGAGAATGAGAGGTAGTATGGAGCACGTCAGGGTGTTGCAGGACTGAGTTTCGGCAGCCTGTTTGTATATTAGAGGGGGGGGGGGGTTACACCCGTCGCCTGATAGTGTTGCAGGGCTGAGCGCCGGCTCCTCGCCCGCTGAGTGTGCGCAGCTCGGGGTGCAGCACAGACTCAGCCAGACACAACCCAGCCGGGGCGGAGCATCACCGACAACCACAGGAGGGATCTCTCGCTTGAGGGGCGGGGCCTGTTGTGGTTTAAGGAAGCTCTGCCGGAGCGAAGCTGTCCCATTGTGGGCTTAAGGTGGAACTGTTGCAAAAGTAGATGTTAAAGGATATCGCAGTAGCGGGATATTTATCATTGAAAAGGAGTTCTCGTGTTCCCTAAGGAGCGTGGTTTCCTTATGTTGGTTTGTTTCAGTTATTCGCAGCCCCAGTGTTAACCTGCCGCTCCCAAACTCAACTCTCCCACTTAGGAAGTAGACGCCCTCATCATGTGTCATCTTCTACTCCTTTCCTCTCATTCCCTGAATGCTTTTCCCTCTTATCTGTAAATATGTACAGTTCAATATTCTTCTACGCCCTATTGGGAATTTACGAAACTGGCCTGTTTGAGTTGTAGCAAATGAAACTTGCTTATGTATCTTCCAGGCAAGAATGGTGATCTGACATATTGTGATAGTTATGTACAGTGGGGGACAGGGCTAAATGTGTTATGGTTGGGAGCAGGGCTGGTGCAAGGATTTTTGCCACCCTAGGCAAAACATAATTTTTGCTGCCCCCTGGCTCCACCCCCACAAGCCCCTCCCTGTGCCCCAGCGCTCCCATAAGGTTCTCCTAACTGGCTGACTCGCTCCCATTGCTCCTCATAGTGACCCCCATGAATGACCGCTGCGCCTACTTTACCTATAGGTGGCGCCGGCCCTGGATGGGAGTCAAGTTATATGTAAGAAAATGTGTTGATCAGGTGACCCGATCCTGGTTCCAGTTGACAACTTCTGTTACTGAGATGTTCTATTTGTCCCCTGAAACGGCATACCCTGGTACGGTATATTTAGGTGTGCTTTGTTCTCTGAGTCTGACCCAGTCTTCTTTCCGTTACCTGTGTTCTGTGCTAAACACCAGAATACGATACCTTATCCTAGTGCCCCGTTTGCCCCTGAAGGACATGTGGCATACGGTACACAGATTTCGGGTCGCCTGTGCACGTAGGTGCACTCAGGTGTGAACTATGTTTTTTAATATTGAAGTAAAATAAAAGCTGGAAGTTTTTTTCCTTCAAGTGCTGGATCGACCCCTTCTTTTTCCTCATACGGTACAAGTTACCACAGAGGTGGTGGCACAGATCTGTCAGACCCAAATGGCCCACTGAGTAAGGGGCATTCCATGAGCCTGACCACCCAGCAGGTAACGCTTCCCCTGGTAATACAGAGGTTGCCATCCTCGCCCAACAGACCTGGTCCCCTGGCCCAGGTCTAATTTGCCTAAACCCCTATATACTGTTGCTTAAACCTAAATGTAAATTATATTCATGTCTCTTAAGGTTTCACTTTGAGTCGTAGGGTTTTTGCTCCAATCTCTGGGTGAAGGGCAAACCTCAGGGTCACACACTCTGAAGCTGACTAATTCATACTGCCATACGACTCCTAATTATTTTTGCTACCAGTTGACATCCCTGCTTGAATTCAGACTCAATTAAGCATATGTTTAAATAATAAGTCAAGTGTAAGAGCCGCTTGGTTTACACATTTGATGAGTCGCTACACGGAGGCTCCATGATGGGCCATTAAAGGGTTAACATTTAAATTATCTCAGGTTCAGCTAATTGTGAACATTCCCAGGGATGATTATATTTCTAATCTAACCTGAAAGGAAACATTTGGCAGTTGCCCTCTCAGCTCATAGTATTTTTAGCTGTACATAGTTAAAGGTAAGGTATAATGTTGCTGACAGTATCACGAAAAGGAATGCACTTTAAAGTGCCTGATGAGTGCTTTATTATGCATTCTTTAAAAATAAGAGACCCACCTTAGAGGGCATCTGCAGCACCCCTTTTTAGTGGTGGTATAACCCAGGACTGACACAACCTATAGGCAAGGAAGGTGCTGGTCTAGGGCGCAGACCCGCTGGAGGAACAGACCCTCCAACTGCCCTCACTACTCCTTTAAGATTATGCTGACGCTGCTATATAAGGTTATATGCCGGTGCTCAGCACATTGGCGGATCTGGTGGGTGGTGCAACAAGGAAATTGTCCCCCCTCGAGATAGAGTAGGAAGCGGGGTCTCGCAACATCGCATTGTGTGACTCCGCGGGGGTGGTGCAGCAGATTGCTGGGAAAGTCAGACAGAAGCTTCCTGGGGGTGAGTGGTCTGCGTGTATGTGTCTGCCTGGGTATGTATGTGTAGCTGGGTATTTTAGGGGGTGAGAGTCTGTCTTTAATATTAGTGTGTGTCTGGCTATGTTAGTGTCTGTCTGGGAATGTATTTGTGTGTCTCCCTGGGTATGTATGTGTAGCTGGGTATGTTAGGGTGTGTGTCTGCCTGGGTATGTTAGGGTGTATGTCTGTAATTTTAGTGTGTGTCTGCCTGGGTATGTATGTGTGTCTGGTTATGTTAGTGTCTGCATGTTAATGTCTCCCTGGGTATGTATGTGTAGCTGGGTATGTTAGGGTGTGTGTCTGCCTGGGTATGTTAGGGTGTATGTCTGTAATTTTAGTGTGTGTCTGCCTGGGTATGTATGTGTGTCTGGTTATGTTAGTGTCTGTATGTTAGTTCCTGCCTGTTTAGTTAGTGCCTATTTGTGTTCCAGGGTATGCACATGTGCCTGGGTATTTTAGTGTGTCTGAGTATGTATGTTAGTGTCTGCCTGGGTATGTATGTGTAGCTGGGTATGCTAGTTTGTGTCTGCCTGGGTATTTTAGTGTGTCTTTGGGTATGTTCATATGCACATGTGTACTTGTGTTAGTTTGAGTATCTGGGTATGTTTGTATTGGTGTCTGGTTGTGTATTTTAGTGTGTGTGCTAGTGTCGAGTGTCTGTTAGTGCTGTGTGTCTGGAACTGTGAGTCCAGTTGTGTTGGTGTGAGTGTCTGTGTGTGCGTTAGTGCAAGTTTCTGGATGTCTGTGGTTGTGTGTTAATGTGAGTGCCCCTCTCAAGGTCATTCTCTGGATTCGCCCCTGGCTCAGCAGTGAGGCTGCAAGCACCTCTACAGAGTAGTGAGAAAGAGGCCTCATGCCCCCACCACAGGACCCCAGCAAGGTAAGTGAAGGGGATAAATGAGAGAGATATATAGTGAAAAAGGGGAGAAATAGTAAAACAACAAAAAAACAACAGATCTAAAGAAAGATACAGAGGAGAGATAATGAAGAGAAAGATGAGATATGGGAAGAAGGGGAGCTAGTAAGAAGGAAGAAAGATGGGGGAAATGGAGAGAATAAGTATTAGAGATGAGATAATGAGAGATGGGAGAAAGAGTTAATGACAAAAAAGGGAGAGACAGAGATGCAAGGAGAGATAAATAGAAATGGGAAAGATGAGATAAAGAAATAGGACAGATGAGATAAAGAAAAGAAGAGAGCTAATGAGAGAGCAGATCAAAGAAGGGGGAGCGATAAAAGAGAAGGGGGTATGGGAAAGAGGTAGAGGAAAAAAGAATGAGCAGGAGAGAGTAACAGAAAGGGGGGGTTGGGGAAAAAAGGGTGAGGTAAGAGAGAGGATAAAGAGGAGGTGCAATGAGAGCAGGATTAAAGAGGGAAGAAATAAAGATGAAAGTGGGAGGGAGAAAGGACAGAGAGATGGGAGGAAATTTAGATGCTGGGGCAAGTCACATGTGTGCAATCCAGGTGCTGGGCAGTTGTGTGGATGCAATCTCAGTGCTAGGGCAAGTCCCATCTGTGCAATATGGGTCCCAGGCAGAGCCGGCCTTAGGTGTTCTGGCGCCCTGTGCGGACTACTCCTCTGGCGCCCCCCCCATCCCAAAAAAAGAAAGGAATAAAAACTTGTAACAAAACTTGTAACAAAACCCCAATCGCTATATACTACGCCAAACATTGATGTGGTCTAGGCCTACCACTTCATTGTCTGGCTTAGTAGTAGGGATGCACCGAAACGAATTCTGGACTGAAACCGAAAGTGCAGCATTTACCTGGCCAAAACCGAATATGACCCCCCCCCCACACCATAAAAAAATCTAACACTTTTATTTAAAGTAAGTAACACACCAAAATAGGACAAAACAATTAAATAATATTATATATATATATATATATGATTAACAGCAATCACATTCCTTTCATGCCCAGGCATACCCAGATTCCAGGATTTACTCGCAGACTTGGCATGATAGGAGTATGATTGCCCTATCTACCCCTTCTCACTCTCTTCTGCCCTATCTACCCCTTCTCACTCCCTTCTCCCTATCTACCCCCTTTCCCCTGTCTCACTCCCTTCTCCCTATCTACCCCCTCCTAACTATCTACCCTTTCCCTCTTTGAAGTTCACTTACCTTTCAGGAGTCCTGCGGTAGGGGTGCAAGGCCTCTGCCTCCCAGCTCTGTATGGAACAGTATAGAGTGATGGGAGTTATGATGTACTTTTAGAGCATAATAAGATCATGAAAAAGACATTGGAAATGGTACAGCATAACACCCATCACTCTCACACACTTACCAATCCACACGTATACCAATCCACACATATACACTAATCCACACATATATCAATCCACACATTTTTACCAATCCACACTGTGACGGAAGCCTCCATCACTGGGGCCACTGGAGAAGCCTGACTGCCAGCCTCCTCCCTATTGACTATGGGCCCTGGGTTTGTAGAGACTTCTGTGGCTACCCCCAGCAGTATCTTCTCATCACTGAGGGGATTATCTCCAGCAGACAGCCAGGATCTGCCACCAGGGAGTGACCACCATTCTTTGATGTTTAATGTTGTATAAATCAGTCTCTCCCCCCCCCCACACACCTATTGTATTGTTAATCCCGTTACTGCCCCTGTTGTCTCTGGCAGATTAAGGGGGCGGTTTGTGTCCCAATATCTTGTTTTATGTTAATGTGTGTTTTGCTGGATATATCCAGTCCTGTGTGTCCAAAATAAATCAGTCTTCGTTTGGTTTTACCCTACACTGAGTCTCGGCTAGTGACTGGGGAACCGGGGAAAGTGTGTTGTCCCAGGCTAAGGGAGCACAAGACAGCGGAGGTAGTCGGTCGGACAAGCCAGCTCCGTGACATTGGTGGCAGCGGTGGGATTGCTTCTTAGTCCGAGGGACACTTACTTTCTACCGGGATTAACCGACAGGACGGCAGACTTCGGTCGCCTTGACGAGGACATGGATGTGGTATCAGAATTCCAGGGGCTGCTGCGGGTCATCCTCTCCTGCTACACCACTGCCCTGCCTACAGAACAATACCAGAACCTGAGGCAAGTGGTTCGACGGTCAGTATGGCAGAGGGCTGTTATACGCCAGGGTCAGTGTCTTCCAAGCTCCGAACAAAAGATTAGAGACCAGCGGGAACTACGGATAACTTTCCTGGGACAGCAACCCCAGGAGCAATGGGTATCCGAATTGGACAAGCTGGTCCAACAGGAGGTAGAGCTGGAAGATCACTATAGGGCTCTGCAGTGGTATACAGAGCAAGCATATTGGGGAACTGCGAAAGAATGTTCTCCAGAGGGCTATGACTTCGGTGGCCTGGGATTATTATGGGATAGTCTTCAGGAGGATCCGGACTTCGGCAGCACAGCGGAGTGGCGGATTGAGGACATCCGGGATTTCAGGGAGTGGGACCTCCCAGATGCACTAGAACTTAAAGGTGATTTAGACTTTTTAATTACACAGGAGTGGGAACTGGAGAAGGCGTATAAAAAACTGTTTGACCGCGTTCAACAGAATGCCCCAGTGTCCAGGGATTGTGTGGATTTTGTGGATGTGATTGAGTGGTCAGCTGAGGATGTTGACCCAGGCGGGGTGGATGGGACTGCGGTCTCCACCCCTGAGTCACAGGGATGCTGGACAGCTAATCCAGATCCAATACTGGAGCTGCGCGACTTTACACCACAACCAGAGACTGGGGATTTATTTGATTTATTGTCTGAGGATGTTAACCCAAGAGGGGTGGATAACACTGCAGTCTCCACACCTGGGTCCTCAGAATGCTGGGCAGTCTGCCCAGATCTCTTAGTCCCAGCTGAAGAGCTGGCAACAGGGCAGAGCGCTGCTGGCTTCTGCCCCACACCTGCAATCACTACAGGGATCCAGGGAGATGCGGCAGCCGGCCCTTCTCCCCAGCGGCAGCTCACATGTCCGGGAGCGGAGGAAGCGGCCCTCCCTCCCCAGCGGCAGGCCGACCCACAAGATGCCCTAACCCCAGCTGAAGTGCTGGCAACAGGGCAGAGCATCGCTGGCCTCTGCCCAGCACCTACCAAAGCTGCAGGAATTCAGGGAGATACAGCGGCCGACCCGCCCCCCCAGCAGAAGCAGGGAGGTGGAACAGCCGGTCCATCTCCCCAGCGGCAGAACCTAATTCTGGGACCGGATCAACCTGAACTCCCTCCTCAACGGCAGCAGGAGCACCAGGGAGGGGATGCAGGAGGCATCCCTCCCCAGCGGTACCCGGGAGATGGCGCAGCTGGCCCATCCTCCCAGCAGCAGCAGGAGCAACAATTTTGGGAGGGCATTAATGGACCAAATAAACTGACTGACTACGGAGTCAACCCGTTTGGGGTCTCATCCTATGTCAGTCCAATTCGGAGGGGGAAGAATTGTGACGGAAGCCTCCATCACTGGGGCCACTGGAGAAGCCTGACTGCCAGCCTCCTCCCTATTGACTATGGGCCCTGGGTTTGTAGAGACTTCTGTGGCTACCCCCAGCAGTATCTTCTCATCACTGAGGGGATTATCTCCAGCAGACAGCCAGGATCTGCCACCAGGGAGTGACCACCATTCTTTGATGTTTAATGTTGTATAAATCAGTCTCTCCCCCCCCCCACACACACACCTATTGTATTGTTAATCCCGTTACTGCCCCTGTTGTCTCTGGCAGATTAAGGGGGCGGTTTGTGTCCCAATATCTTGTTTTATGTTAATGTGTGTTTTGCTGGATATATCCAGTCCTGTGTGTCCAAAATAAATCAGTCTTCGTTTGGTTTTACCCTACACTGAGTCTCGGCTAGTGACTGGGGAACCGGGGAAAGTGTGTTGTCCCAGGCTAAGGGAGCACAAGACAGCGGAGGTAGTCGGTCGGACAAGCCAGCTCCGTGACACACACGTATACCAATCCACACATATATACCAATCCACACATACCAATCCACACATATACACTAATCCACACATATACATTAATCCACACACATATATACCAATCCACACATATATACCAATGCACATTTACCAATCCACACTTATACACTAATCCACACATATATACCAATCCACACATATACACTAATCCACACATATATATATATACCAATCCACACATATACCAATCCACACATATATACCAATCCACACATATATACCAATCCACACATATATACCAATCCACACACATATATATACCAATCCACACACATATATATACACCAATCCACACATATACACTAATCCACACATATATACCAATCCACACATATATACCAATCCACACACATACCAATCCACACATATATATATACCAATCCACACACATATATATACCAATCCACACACATACACTAATCCACACATATATACCAATCCACACATATATACCAATCCACACACATATATATACCAATCCACACATATACACTAATCCACACATATATACCAATCCACACATATATACCAATCCACACACATACCAATCCACTCTCACTGAATGCTTTCCTACCTTTCCTCTTTTCTCCTTACAGCTCCTTTTCCTCCTCTTCGTTCTTCTGTCTTCTGTCTTCTTCTGGGTCAGAGGGCACGGACAGCGGTGGGCGCGGCTTCAGTGTTGTGCGCCGGGATCTGACAACAAACCCCGGCGCACAGCAGCTGTTGCCGCGCGGATCACAAGGGAGCGGTATCGGAGGTCTTTAACAGACCTCCGGCTCCCTTGAGTGAGTTTAAGCCGGGTTCAAGGGAGATCCTTGAACCGGATTAAAATCACTCAAGGGAGCCGGAGGTCTGTTAAAGACCTCCGATACCGCTCCCTTGCGAGCCTGCTCCTCCAGCGGCGGACATTACTGTCCGTCTCTGGAGGGGTGCCGGGTGCCCCCCTGATGAGCGGCACCCGGTGCGGACCGCCCCCCCCCCCCCCGCTAGGTACGCTGCTGGCGGGAGCGGAACGCCACGGTGGCGTCGGACCCCGCGGCGGCTGCAGACCCCGCGGCGGCGTCGGACCGCGCGGCAGCGGCGGACCCCGCGGCGGCGCCCCCTGGAGTGTGGCGCCCTGTGCGGTCGCACAGGTCGCACACCCCAAAGGCCGGCCCTGGTCCCAGGGCTGACCTGTGGAGTGCACGACCTGTGATCTATACCTGCAATGTAGGTGCAGTCAAAGCACGTGAGGGGGGTCACATCTATGACGTGCTCATATGACCCTGCACCCAAGGCGGTATACAAGGGGTGGAGGTAAAAGGGCAGAAAAATCAATTTTTGCCTAGCATGACATAAATCCTTGCACCAACCCTAGTACAACCATATATATACTGTATAGTGGAATTTACTTAGTGAGGAGGGGGTTAAGACAATTATTTATTTATTTTTACTTTTGCTATTTGGTTTGGTACATATGGGAGAATATTGGGTTGCATTTGTTTCCTGCTGGATAAACTTATTTTTTTCATGATGCACATCACTGTTTACATCTGTGTCAGGCATATAGAAAGCTAATATAGGCCTCTTTGCTGTTTCTAGCTGAAGAAAAAAAACAACAACAAAAGGAGGCTTACGTAATTAATTAATTTAATTGTTTCTAAAAGAGATGAAACACTTCATAACACTGATTTATCTACACATTATGAAGGCCCAAGGCTAGAGATTTTATCTCTCAAGAAGCGAAACAGTGATTACGTGAAATGAACTTCTCTGTTCGTAAGAGAAATTAGGTTTTCATGGGTCTATTTACTAAACAAAGTTTTGAGTGAGAGTTTCAACTCCCTGCTTTCACTATCAAGGGCAAAGCTGCAGGGAGATTAAGTCTGCAAAAGATTTCTGAGTTGGACCTGCCTAATGCTTATTGTCCTAGCCACCCCTATTAGTGAAGAATGTATATTAAAGTACTTTGTTATAATGTATATTTATTCTTTAACCTGTATAAAAAAAATACCTTTAGGAGATTGCTGCAGCTTAGAGATCAAAATGGATATGAATGATTTAAGTGCAACCAATAAGTAGGTCTTACTGTTAAATATGTAAAATGAAAAAATTTTTAAGGGTTATTTGCTTGAGACACAGACATACTACCATGTTTCCTAAAACATATCTGCATATGGCATGTGCACATAGTTGGTGCGCTCCCAGTCAGCATACATGGTAGAATTGTACATGATGCTTGTCATGAAATGATGTATAGCTCCATTACTAAATTCGCCCACAGGGGTGGTTCATATTCTTATGCTTTGTTGTATGTGACTGCTACTTGTATGAGAAAACCAAGCACGCTTCTAGTTTGAAGCAGCCATAGATCTTATGTCAGAAATACCGCGCTCTAGATAGATACATGAATATATAGCTATAGAAAACATGTAATTTGACCTGAGGTCACTTAATCCAGGGAGGATTTGTTTTAAGTTATTATAGTTAAATAGCCATTCATTAAATGCTTGTACCCCAAAGTATTTTAGCAGCTCTTTTCAATATATCCTCAAGAATAAAAGTTAACGTTTTCGACTTAAAATTGTATACCAGTAACAAAACTTCTCTGTTAAGCAAAAACATTTTGCAAATAAGATTTGGATCAAAATATGTCTGAAGATCTAACAATTCAAACACATAACTTTCATAGCCTGTAATGCATTTTAAAATTTTTCATTGATATTAAGCTTTTCCACTGTGCTATTCCACAAATAATTATTTTCCTTAGTTATTGACTCTCAGCTTTAATGTGACCATAAGTCTTGCATGCTGTCTGTTGCTTTGACAAGATTCAAGGAACAGCACACCCATCCACCACATGCCACTAACAACGTAATCAATTTAAATTCTATCCATTCCCAAGGGGAAACTTTGAATTGTAAAAGAATGCAAATGCAGGACTTGCATGAGTTCCTCAAAGGGCAGGGCAGCACAAATAAGCATTTTAACCCCTTAAGGACAATGGGCGGTCCCTAAACCCATTGAAAACAATGCATTTTGAGCTCGTACATGTACGGGCTTTGTCATTAAGGGGTTAATGGAATAAGTTACAAATGCAAAAAGTATGTGTATAATAAAAAAAAACTTCAGTCTCCATGGTATAGGTATAAGAACAATATAGCAGAATGAGGTTGGATGTTGATGGTCAGCTCTGATCACCTATGATACCTACATTTGTTGCAGAACTAGAATGAAAAATAAAGGAACCAATTCAATTAAGAAGTCACACTGCATTCTTTACTTACACCAATATGAATTAGAATGTCTGCATTCAGTCTATGATGATTTTTGAAAGGGCTTCAAAGCAGTCATTTTTTGGGCAACTTTAAAAACTCCATGGTAACATATTGATACTGTAGGTCAGAAAAAGTGTCCCTGGAAATCTGGGTCTCAATAAAGGCAATCCCTCTACGCTCAACAACCCTAAGAGCAGCATCTGTCACTGATGTCCTGTTAAACTTGTGATGTGCAGGAATTTGGCCTGAAGCAGAAGACTGTAAGCAGTATATCACATGAACTCCATCTCTGCAATCACATGATGGCAACATCATCGGTACACATATTATTACTCAAAAGAGAATAATTACTGAGTCAGTCTCTATTTATCTCTCTCAATATTTGCAAAATATTTTCTGAATCTAACAGATCAGAGAAGTATATGGGGCTAAAGGGAAGGGAGAAATGTGGTAAATTGAGAAGAGCACAGAATAAAATGAATGGGGGAGGGGGTCTGTAGTGTTTAATACCTCTCAATAGCTACTCTTTATCACGGTTCTTCTTTGGGATATTATTATTATATATTGTTTTATATAGCACCATATATAGCAACTTCCTCATCAAACTCCAAACACACGTGCAACCTCCAAAGGTGCTCTGGTACTTCTGGGCATCTGTAAAGGAAACCATATTTGCGTGAGGACTTCCTACGCAATTACTCTGCTCTCTACCTCGCAAAACACTTCTCTCCCAACCCTAAACATCCATTTTACTCAACACTTGTCAGTTGACATATGCAACATATTGTTGAGACAGCTTTCACCAAAATTAAATCTCCTCACTGCTTAAACAAAAAGTCACTTTTTCTTACATATCCTCTGGCACCACTCTGCAGCCTTTGACACAGATGACCATCCCCTTCATGGCATCTGTGACACTGATCACTCCTGGCTAAAATCCTACCTCTCTTACTATACCTTTAGTTGCTCCTTGGCACTTGTTCATCTCCTCTGCTGCTCTCTGTTGATGTGCCCCAGGACTCAGTTCTAGTCTTCTGCTTCTCTCTCTCTACACCTCTTCCAAATGATGACACACTACTCTCTTCTCGTCATCTATTCTAATTTCCCCTACTAAGTCTTTGTGAAATCACATCATTAATGGTATCCCACAACCCAAAACCTCTGCTAGACTTACTTTCTTTACCCATTGCTCTTTAGCTGCTGTCCCACTGTGCTAATCCCTCCACTTTGTCTCCATACCCTCCATAATGAAATGTAAACTCCTGATGTTACCTACAGAGCCCTTTGCAACACTGTGGCTCTATGTCCCTGCTCTTCCTTTCAAATACCCATCCCCTTCACCCTGCCCATAAATTACTTCTGACCGCAATCATTATTTAATTGATTTATTCTAATGTTAAACTCCCACCTATGAGATTTCTAGGCCACTAACTTCTCCACATGACCATTGCTACAATTGAATGATCCTCACACAATATTGTAAGCTTGCAACAGTCGGGGCATCTTCTCCTTGTGTACTAATATGTATTAACATGTTATTTATCTTGCATATTATCAATTCTTTTTACGGAATTATTAATAGCCATTCTCCTCTATTGTTATACTGCTAAGGAATCTCCTGGCACTCTATAAATAATAATATAGTCATCAAATACATTTGTCTCGTACGCTAAGGTTATTCATCTAAAATTATTACATTTAACTTAAAGACGAACTATCACTTTCACAGCTCTTAGAACAGCTAAATTATTTATCTAAACCAATTGCAGCCAAAACTTATATTTCTCAATCAGCATAATTAAACATCAATGGGATACGTACAAAGCTATCTCAAATATAAGACAAGGCTGAGGACCAGATAAGTTTTCATTTGCTATTCTGCTGTTATCTCCCTTCTCGTTATGTCCACTCTAATGCTCAGACGTGAGTAGTTTTTACTAGGTAATGCAAAAAGTTATTTTATATGCAGTTCAAAAACTAATAAATTACTTACCTCATGGGGAAACTGTAGCTCCCTGCCACCTCCATAGTCTGACATTTTATTCCTCTAATCAGTGGAAGAAAGTGCTCCGATTGAAATCATGTGCACATGGGATTTTGTTAACCATCCTGGAACATTCACCGAGCCAGCACTGGAGCTAACTCACAGTAAGTACACTGCTCAAAATAATAAAGGGAACACTTAAACAACACAATGTAACTCGAAGTCAATCACACTTCTGTGAAATCACACTGTCCACTCAGGAAGCAACACTGATGGACAATCAATTCACATGCTGTTGTGCAAATGGAACAGACAACAGGTGGAAATTATAGGCAATTAGCAAGACACCCCCAATAAAGGAGTGGTTCTGCAAGTGGTGACCACAGACCACTTCTCAGTTCCTATGCTTCCTGGCTGATGTTTTGGTCACTTTTGAATGCTGGCGGTGCTTTCACTCTAGTGGTAGCATGAGACGGAGTCTACAACCCACACAAGTGGCTCAGGTAGTGCAGCTCATCCAGGATGGCACATCAATGCGAGCTGTGGCAAGAAGGTTTGCTGTGCCTGTCAGCGTAGTGTCCAGAGCATGGAGGCGCTACGAGGAGACAGGCCAGTACATCAGGAGACGTGGAGGAGGCTGTAGGAGGGCAACAACCCAGCAGCAGGACCGCTACCTCCGCCTTTGTGCAAGGAGGAGCACTGCCAGCTCCAGCATGACCTCCAGCAGGCCACAAATGTGCATGTGTCCACTCAAACGGTCAGAAACAGACTCCATGAGGGTGGTATGAGGGCCTGACATCCACAGGTGGGGGTTGTGCTTACAGCCCAACACCATGCAGGACGTTTGGCATTTGCCAGAGAACACCAGGATTGGCATATTCGCCACTGGCGCCCTGTGCTCTTCACAGATGAAAGCAGGTTCACACTGAGCACATGTGACAGAGTCTGGAGACGCCGTAGAGAAAATTCTGCTGCCTGCAACATCCTCCAGCATGACCAGTTTGGCGGTGGGTCAGTAATGGTATGGGGTGGCATTTCTTTGGGGGGCCGCACAGCCCTCCATGTGCTTGCCAGAGGTAGCCTGACTGCCATTAGGTACCGAGATGAGATCCTCAGACCCCTTGTGAGACCATATGCTGGTGCGGTTAGCCCTGGGTTCCTCCTAATGCAAGACAATGCTAGACCTCATGTGGCTGGAGTGTGTCAGCAGTTCCTGTAAGAGGAAGGCATTGATGCTATGGACTGGCCTGCCCGTTCCCCAGACCTGAATCAGATTGAGCACATCTGGGACATCATGTCTCGCTCCATCCACCAACGCCAAATTGCACCACAGACTGTCCAGGAGTTGGCGGATGCTTTAGTCCAGGTCTGGGAGGACATCCCTCAGGAGATCATCCGCAACCTCATCTGGAGCATGCCCAGGTGTTGTAGGGAGATCATACGGGCACATGGAGGCCACACACTACTGAGTCTCATTGTGACTTGTTTTAAGGACATTACATCAAAGTTGGATCAGCCTGTAGTGTGGTTTTCCATTTTGATTTTGAGTGTGACTCCATATCCAGACCTCCATGGGTTGATAAATTTGATTTCCATTGAGAATTTTTGTGTGATTTTGTTGTCAGCACATTCAAATATGTAAAGATGAAAGTATGTCATACGATTAGTTCATTCATTCAGATCTAGGATGTGTAATCTTAGTGTTCCCTTTATTATTTTGAGCAGTGTATATCTCATGTGAGGAGATGTGTTTGGTTGAGTGCATAAAAGGGGGCAAGGGGCATACCAAACATACCAAAATTAGCGCATGGAAAGAATTAAAATACCACCATTTTAAATACCCTGGGGTGTCTAGTTTAAAAAAAAATGGTTTGATGGGTAAACTGAATTGCCTTGGTTGAGAGGTGTTCCAAACAGGACATGGGGCATGATGACCAGATGGTAAAATTCTAAATTGAAAAATGGACTCCTCCCAAACGTGACCTTTTATTCCCCAAACAACCCGACAAACCTGTTTATTTTGTTACTGTGGAATGAAGTCCAAGAAGTCTTCTGCCTGAGGAGGATTAACACCAGATCTTCTAGGAATGGCCAGTAATGTACAGTGTCTTCTTTGAGTATATTTATTGGAAGGGCTGAGTCACTATCTGTGGAGTTGGAGCCAGGAGATTTCTTCCTGTACCTTACTGAGAGCTGGTAGAGGTTAAAACATGTCATATACCAAAACATGCATGGTATATTACTAGACTATGGTTACCTCAGCTTGGTAGGCCATGTCAAATACTGGACTCAAACTGCCCCATCTTCCCAAAATACAGATGGTTTGCACACGTATCACTCAATATAACAATGTTACAGAAATAACTTTCTATATTTGTATACTTTTGTAAGTAACATTCCAGTTAACATCTACTGTAAACTGGGAATTTCTTTTGGCTGCGTGGTCACTATGATATCACCTCAATCTGGAGACAGATGTTATCGTCTCTGAGCTGGAATTCCCTGCACTTCTGCCATGGAGAATCATCCATCTCTTTGCTTTCAAAACTGGCTGCCAGAGGCAAAATTACAACCTTTTCCAGCTCTGATTTAAAATTATTATTGCAACTTTCTAGCAACTTTCTATTTTTTTTAATACTTTTATTAAAAGAAAATCAAAATGAAGTTGTTTCTCAATATGTCTCTGTCTATACTTCAAGGAATCTAAAAACCATAATGTTTCTGCTGAGATGTTCCTCATTTTTCCAAACTCTTCCCTTAATCTTTAACAAGTGGCTGTAGGACCAGAAAACATATATCTGTCTTTCTCCGATTAGCTCCAGGTTTGGAAAATGCTAGGGCTAATTCAGTTTGACATTGATGGGGCCAGTTGAGGATGGAAAAATGTAGGTCCATTATAGGTGTCAAATCTATTACCATGACACCCGTGCAAACCAGTAACAACGTACTGTCAACCTTATTACATGACAACCTCTTGCGTTGTCATGGACAGGGCCGGCCCAACAATGGAGCCGAGTGGGGCAACCGCTCCAGGTGGCACTTTTGCCGCCCCAAGCCCCTTTTTTTTTTTTTTTTTTTTTTTAAAAGCGAAAGAGAGAGAAAGGGGCGCCGAGTGGTTTTCGCTTACCAAGCTGTCAGTACCCGCTCGGCACCCCTCTCTCTCTCCTCTGCGGCGAGTCTCCCTGTTCGGTCTCGGTGCCGGCTTGTAATGCTGAGTGCCGAACAGGGAGACTCGCCGCAGGACTGCTGAAAGCAAGGTAAGTACAAGGGGGGGGGGGGGAGGGTAGATAATGAGGGGGGGGCAGGGACGGAGGGAGAGGAAAGGTAGATAAGGGGGGGGGGCGGCATTTTAAAATGCGCCCCAAGCAGCATTTTGCCTTGGGCCGGCCCTGGTCATGGAAAACAGGGGCATTTCTTGCTGTGTAATATAGATGCAAAATGGCTTTGCAATGATAATGATCAATTAGCCTTTTAAATGTAAGCTTGGATTAGCGAACACAACGTGTCATTAGAACACAGGAGTGATGGGAGTAATAAAAGGAGTGATGGGAGTGATCTGTACGCTAGTGGGACCACATGTCCTTCATTGCCCTGGACAGTCCCACATGGTACCCAAGGCTTCCTAATAATTTACATAAAATGTATAAATGTATTTTATGTGTATGTGACGGTGTGTGTATTTGAATCAGTGCATCAATATTTAAGGGAATATGTTGTGAACAGTTCTATCATAAATCATTAATCATTTGTCATGATATTATACCCAAGCATTTGTATTATGCACAGTTTCTTTCCCTACCTGAGGGGTTGTGATTCCTTTTATAGATGTTCTGTCACCATGTGACACAAATAATAAGGATACACCCACAGAAAAAATTACATATAAAAGTAATCAATTGGCATATTCTAAAATGTCTCTGCCAGAATAAGGTTGCCTAGGCATGTTTCTAGTCTAAATTGCATTTTAAAACCTGTGTAGACAGTGTCCACATACCTCTTTACATTTCAAATATCCTAGGGGTGTGGTTAGAGGTATGGATAGAGGTACAAGACTTGTATGACCTTTTAACGTATTGATAGTGATTTATTTAACTGAGTAAATGATTTTAAAAGAGTTTGTTTAGTTTCATTTTTAAATGAAATTAACATTTTTCAGGACAATGGAAGCATGCATAGTTGGGTCCGCCATGATCAGCTAACAAGAATACCTCCAGACTTTACATGATCTTATCTTCCAAACTGTGGTAACCTGTTATGTCCCAATGCCTGTGGGTACTCACTGGCAGGACAGTCCAGATGTGAGTATAAAGGTCAATACAAAAGCAATCCAAAATCTTCTGGGGGCTTGAAAACGAGTTTCTCATTTGCACAAGGTTGTATGTGATATTGTGTGTGAATAGTGCAAACAGATGAAAATGCGGCACTAAGCATTAAGACTAGTAAGCATTTTCTCTTCAAACCTGAGAATTGCCTGTTCTGGAAAAAATGTCATTCCAAGTGGCATGAACTTTTGGAGGGACAAATGCAAACTTGGGGATGGCCTCAGGATCCAGAGGGATCTGCCAGTGTCCCTTGCACAGATTGATGGTCGTCAGATACTTACTGTGGGCCATTCTATCTAGTGTGACAGAAAGCAGGGGATGATAATGGAGGGAGTGTATATATCCCCTTATATTTTGCAGGGTGGTTACCCACAATGGTTTTACTAGCCCCAGGGAGATGCACTGTTAATATTTATTAACGTCTGTTGTTGTTATTTGTGTGTTTTGGGTCCCTGGGGTGGAGCATTTGGAGAGTAGGGCGGGCCAGTGCTCCACTCCACAGTTTATGAGCAGCCGAAGACCAGCAGGTGGGGATCCAGTCCGGAGATTATCGGATACTCTCCTAGTACTCACCTGATTCCACTAATGAATGGGAGAGGCAGTTAAGTAGCCTCCTGGTCTCAGTGCAAGAGAGATCATTTGGCTCCCTGAGAGAGAGGGAGAGAGCTGCCAAAAACACTGACTGCTGCAATTATTGCATATATTGTGTTGTTTTGTTTTGTTGGAACGGATAAGCTGTCCAACTGCAGTTAGGTTGGAGAAACTTGTATTAGTTAGTGCTCACAAGAGCGAGGCTTTTTGTTTTTGATTTATTTATTTTCTGTTACGCCTGTGACGAAAAATAAAAACAGGCCCAGCCTTTTATTTTACCCTCCTCGTGTCTGAGCCGTCTCTGCAGCCTGGAAGACTGTGTGTGAGTAAAGATTCCCGGACAGAGTACCAAAGTGAAGGGGTATTCTGTCACATATGGTGGAGAATGCAGGCAACACACGAACAAGTCGGTAAGGTGTAAAAGAGACTAAAGAAAATGGAGGATGTCATTAAAGCACTTATCCAGTGCACCACAGTGCAGCAAGAAACTAACAAAAGGGCAGCTGAGACTAATACTATACAGCAAGAGAATATCGCTGCACTACAGCAACTGGTGCTAGCCCAAAAAGAAACCACAGAAGCTATGATCAGGCAAGCCGTATTAGCTCAAGCTGAAGCTCATCAAATGCTCAGAGAAGAGCAGCAAAATGCCACTCGTGCCATGCAGCAAGAGATCCAGGTCCTATCTGAAAGGCTTACCAGGGACACCGCAGAAGGACTGCAAGGTCCCAAGGTAATCAGAGCAAGTAACTATCTGCAAAAGATGGTGCCTACAGATGATGTTGAGGCCTACCTTATGGCATTTGAGCGAACAGCGGAAAGAGAAGGCTGGCCTGTGGCTGAATGGGCAAGCTTAATAGCACCGTTTCTAAGTGGAGAACCCCAAAAAGCATACTACGATCTGGAACCAGACCAAGCAAGGGATTATAACAAGCTAAAATTGGAGATCCTGGCACGTTTGGGAGTTACAGCCGCTATCCGCGCACAGAGATTTCACGCCTGGATGTACAGCCCAGGAAAAGCCGTTCGGTCACAGATGTTTGACTTGATACATCTCGCCAGGAAGTGGTTACAGCCGGAGGTTAACTCATCAAGCTACATAGTGGAGCAACTAGTGATGGACCGATTTTTGAGAGGTTTACCAGTTACTCTCCGCCGGTGGGTCAGTCAGAGCGAACCCCAGACAGCTGACCAGTTGGTTGCTTTAGTAGAGCGGTACATTGCAGCCGAAGAAGTAATCCAACATCCTGCAACGGAGCGACCTCGAAACCTAAAAAGCCCCAGCAAATATGGTAAGACTGCTCCTGGGAAAAGGGGAACTTTTGAAGAGCAAGTAGGCTCTTATAATTCCAGGGACATAACGCCAAGAGAGAGAGGCTTTTTCATGCAGGAAGAACCTACAAGGGACACTAGAATGATAAAATGTTTTAAATGTCGGGCATTTGGACATATAGCAAAAGACTGCCCTGATAATATTGAACCAATGGAGTGTAACTTGGGTAATAATAGGGATGGTGTTTTTCAATATAAGGTTTTACCTTTTGGGTTACATGGAGCCCCTGCCACCTTTCAAAGGATGATGGACAGGTTATTGAAACCACATATGCGTTATGCAGCTGCATATTTGGATGACGTAGTCATACATAGTGAAGACTGGGAATCTCACCTTCCAAAAGTGCAAGCCGTGTTGAATTCAATCCGAGATGCTGGGTTAACGGCTAACCCAAGTAAATGTACAATTGGCCTAGAGGAAGCCAAATACTTAGGGTATTCAATTGGAAGGGGTTTAGTGAAACCTCAGCAGGCAAAAATAGAAGCCATACGCAATTGGCCGCAACCAGCCACTAAGAAACAGGTGAGAACATTCCTAGGTTTAATTGGATACTACAGGAGGTTCATCTCTGAATTTGCTACAATTGCAAGTCCGTTAATAGACCTTACAAAAGCAAAAGCCCCGGTGTTGGTAAAATGGTCCCAAGAAACTGAGAAAGTATTCAAAAAGTTAAAGGAAATCATCTGTACCCAACCAGTGTTAGTAACCCCTGACTTCTCCAAAGAATTCATTTTGCAGACAGATGCATCTGATGTTGGACTGGGTGCAGTCCTTTCTCAGGAAAGCAGAGGGGAAGAGCACCCAATCTTGTACATAAGCAGGAAGCTTAACCCACACGAAAGGAATTACTCTATTGTAGAGAAAGAATGCCTTGCTATAAAGTGGGCGGTAGACCACCTTAAATATTACCTGCTAGGGAGAAAGTTTAGACTGGTAGCTGACCATGCACCACTTACATGGATGTGCCAGAACAAAGAGAAAAACAGTAGAGTAACGCGCTGGTTTCTGAGTTTGCAACCTTATCACTTTTCAGTAGAACACAGGGCTGGATGCAAACAGGGAAATGCTGATGGACTCTCAAGAATGCACTCGCTGATGTCTATGGTCGCTCACCCCATCAGGTCTGAGCTGGGGGGGAGGATGTGTGACAGAAAGCAGGGGATGATAATGGAGGGAGTGTATATATCCCCTTATATTTTGCAGGGTGGTTACCCACAATGGTTTTACTAGCCCCAGGGAGATGCACTGTTAATATTTATTAACGTCTGTTGTTGTTATTTGTGTGTTTTGGGTCCCTGGGGTGGAGCATTTGGAGAGTAGGGCGGGCCAGTGCTCCACTCCACAGTTTATGAGCAGCCGAAGACCAGCAGGTGGGGATCCAGTCCGGAGATTATCGGATACTCTCCTAGTACTCACCTGATTCCACTAATGAATGGGAGAGGCAGTTAAGTAGCCTCCTGGTCTCAGTGCAAGAGAGATCATTTGGCTCCCTGAGAGAGAGGGAGAGAGCTGCCAAAAACACTGACTGCTGCAATTATTGCATATATTGTGTTGTTTTGTTTTGTTGGAACGGATAAGCTGTCCAACTGCAGTTAGGTTGGAGAAACTTGTATTAGTTAGTGCTCACAAGAGCGAGGCTTTTTGTTTTTGATTTATTTATTTTCTGTTACGCCTGTGACGAAAAATAAAAACAGGCCCAGCCTTTTATTTTACCCTCCTCGTGTCTGAGCCGTCTCTGCAGCCTGGAAGACTGTGTGTGAGTAAAGATTCCCGGACAGAGTACCAAAGTGAAGGGGTATTCTGTCACACTAGTAACTCATCTACTTGGGGCATGGGTAGGTGTCTGTCACCATCTGGTCATTAAAGTTCTGGTAGTCTATGAAAAGCAGGTCATCCTGTCCCATTTTGGCATGAGCACTACCAGGGAACCCAGGGGCTTTAGAAGGGTTGTATAACTCTCTGATCTTTTTTAACATATTCTCTCGTACTGCATTGAGGATCCATTATGGCTGCTGCCGTAAATTTGTCTGTACCGGGGTTTCTGCCCAGTGGACAGCTAGAGTTGTGTATCCTGGCACGACACAGAACATCCTTTGTCAATCCCTTTTCAGCTTGGGGACCTGTTCCTGTTCCCCTGGGCTTAGTCCATCTCCCAGCTGTACCTGCTCCACTGACCCAGCAGCTAGTTAACAAGTCGGGTAGGGGCAGATTTGTCATCTGAGGCTGGGGTGCTTACTGCCACCACCTCTTCCTATCCAAGTAAGCCTAAAGCATACAGTCTGGAGCCTCTGGACCCTTTAGTCAGTACCCCACTCTACTACATAGGTAGAATGTGCGGTCCTTGGTCATACCATCCCCCTGGCATCTCTGGGCCGCCTGCAAATTCTCTAAGACTCAGATTAAGGATTGTAGGTGGTCTCATAGTTCCATAACATACAGTACTATGGGGATCCCTTCTTGCCTGGTGGCCCCCTTCCAGTATTCCCTCACCAGGACCCATCTGCCGACCCTAAAATAGCTTGAAGGGGGTAAAAGCCAGAAGACTCCTGTGAGACATGAGGTCACAAAGGTCCTGAACATTTATTTTTAGCGTCCCATTAAAACGCTCACAAAGACCGTTGGTCTGGGTATGATACGGAGAGTTCAGGATGTGCTTAATGTTGCAGCCAAAGTTGCTGAGTGACGTCTGCAGTAAACTGGGTGCCCTAATCTAAGACAGCCCCCTGAGGAAATCCCATCCAGGAGAAGACTCTGATTAGGGCATCTGCCACTGTCTCTGCGTGTATGTTGGATAGGGCTCGTGCTTCAGGATATCTGGTGGCATAATCCACCAAGGTCAAAATTTACTTTTTCCTGAGGGACTGGGCTTGGATAGGGATGTCCACAGCTACCCTGTAAAATGGTTCCACCACGATGGGCAGTGACCTCAACTTGGCCCAAGGGTAGTTTCCACTTTTTCCCACTCTCTGGCAAGAATGCCTGGGTCAGCCTTTCAGCCCGATATTTCTTAGGGACTATAAGCTGTTTTAGTAATTTGAGTCACCCTATACAGTATTCCCCCTACCCACTCAAAGTATTCTTTGTCTAATCCCCAGGGCGAATCCTGCTAAAGTCGAGTCATCCTTGAGCTCCCTTTCAAACTCTTGACGGATGTCCCAAAATGAAGGAAGTTGGGCTCACCAGAGATTCCTCTTGAGAGTGCTCACACACAAACATTTACACATGCATGCTCACACACACTTACACATCCATGCTAACATATACTTCCTTGCCCACAAATACTTACAACTACGCATGCAGGGCCAGGCTCCATCTCACCAATCTGGGATTATCTCCAGCTACACCGTTCAGCCATTTGATGGGATTGTGGTAAATCATCAGCGTGAATGATCGACCATACAAGAATGCCACTGTTAATCGCCGAAATCTCAGGCAAAAGCAACGATCTGGTGGGTGTACCCAGTCGGTATAGGTATATAGAGCAATGTCTGATTCCTTCAAGAGTCAGATCCCATAAGTCAAGACAGGATCTTGACAGAAAAACAATACGGAGAGAGGGCAACTTTGTGAAGTTTTGAACAAAGCAGTCACTGCTACATAAATGGACCATAAGTTGGTGTGCCTGCATGCCTCTAACTATACCTCCAACTTAAGTGTCTTTTTGCATCTAAAATGTTGGGTTTCTTATTTACAATTTGATTTGATCTGCACAATATAGACAAAAGTGTTGAGATACTCTGGATTGTAAGCTCGTTTGAGCAGGGCCCTCCTCACATGTTGTCTCTGTAAGTCAAATTGTTATGTTACATACTACTTGTTTTGTCCTGTCCACCCATTGTATATCGCTACAGAATATGATGGTGCTATATAAAACAATAACAAATAATAATACTTATAATGCAAGCCTCACGTCACCAAGTACACTGCCAAGCATCGGATCGAGTGGTCTAATAGACACCTTTCTGTGGAGTGACGAATTACGCTTCTCAGTTTGGGAGTCTGATGGGCGAGGCTGGGTTAGGTGGATTACTTGTCTGACTATATTGTACCAACTGTAAAGTTTGGTGGAGGAGGGATAACGGTATGGGGCTGTTTTTCAGGGGTCAAGCTAGTCCCATTACTTCCGGTGCAGGAAAATCTTAATAATACCAGCATACCAACACATTTTGTACAACTTTGTGGGAAGGCCCTTTTCTATTCTAGCATAACTGTGTCCCTGTACACAAAGCAAGGCCATGGTTGGGTGACTTTGGTGTGCAAGAACTTGACTGGCCTGTACAAAGCCCTGACCTCAATCCCATTAAATACGTTTGGGATGAACTGGAACGGAGATTGGGAGCCAGGCCTTCTCATCCAACATCAGTGCCTGACCTCATAAATGCTCTTTTGGATGAATGGGCGAAAATATCCACAGAAACACTCCAAAATCTTGAGAAAAGCCTTCTCAAAGGGGGGGGGACCAACTACAAACAGCCAGGTGTCCCAATACTTTTGTCCATATAGTGCATCTGTATCTAGACAAACATTTTTCATCCAGTCTGTGAATTTACACTGCAAAGAGGTCAATTAGAGGATCAATGCCATTGGAACATGTGGCTTTTAAGGTCTCATCCATGTTTAATAAACATTATACTGTATTCTGTTGCCCAACATAATCTAATATCTTATGTGTCTGAAATTGTTAGCAATTCTTTCTTTTGAACCATGAACGTGGTAGTTCTATTATCTTCATACAGTTTTTACTGGATACATTTATATTTCAGATAATGATGACCAGTCGGTAAATTGCAACCCATCGTTGTGTGGGAAATACAGTATATGCTTAAAGGGGAAAATCAATTACATGGCAAGTTGCATGGGATCCCTGCTGTGAATGTATCCATCCCATAGCAAAGTTGCAGTCATTAAGGTTAATTAATTCTGTTTTCAGCATTACAGAGCCTTTAATAACTGGCCAAATACTTTGATGTTTGAGTCGTCCTTCCCAGTTAAATTGAGAGCTCAAGTTATAACTAGGTTTCTATATGTGCTAAGAAAGCATGTAAAATGTGGTACAATGGCATAGGAATCTAGGTGCTACTATATAAAAATTGTTGGTCTACTGTCCCTAAAAACCCTTTCAAAGAAGAATGCATATATTGTGCGAGTAAAAACTGCAGCACTGCAACTACCCCCCTATTTAGTGGTTCAACAATTATTTGATAGAAATGGGAATGTTGCCCACATATGAACATACCCCCACCAGTGTTCACTGAGACTGGTGTATCACGTGGATGAAAATATGTTAGGCCAAAAACTTCTGCAGGGAAAATAGTTGGGGAAAACCCTTATGGGGTATTCTGCAGAATATCTCCATGCATTTTTGAAGTGGACACCATGAAAATTTAAAAGGACCACACAGCTATGACCATGCATTAAGATGCATATGATGGCTGGAGAGTCCCTTTAAGGCCTCATTTGATCAATGAAGCCCACCTCTAAAGAAGGAACGTTGGATCTCAGCAAGTAACATATATATAATATCAGATTGCTAAAATGTATATTGTTAAAATGAAATATTTATGTAAAACCATCACTTGTGTTGGAGATGGACCCAGAGAGCCAGGCCTAGTGTTTCTAGTTGCCTAATTGAGCTATCCTTCAATGCCTGCCCCTATACTTGGTCTTCAAAATACCATTTAACCTCACCCAGTGCTCCTTTAAGACCCAACTACAGCAGTTTTTAGACTCAGTCTTGTCGCACACTGTATGAGAGTGGAAGTGGTCCCGAGCAAAATAACCAATATAGCCATGAAGAATTAGATAGGACTTGCCAAACTTGGGGTACTTTGACATAAGCAATAAGTGGCCATACAGTGTGACTGAATCCTCAATATTCATGCATGTTTTTTAATGATATTCGCTTGGTATGCTCTGAATGCTTTGCTGCCGTTTATGCTTTTAAGGTTGTGCGCTCCCCTAGTTTGTATTTTTCTATTGTACTTGCCAAGTTGTTCACGTTTACAGGGACAGCCCAAAAACTAGGCTTATGCCCTGCCTCTCACAAGGGCTTGGAGCCTTTGTGTCTTCTTGGGAATAACATCCAAATATTGGTAAGTATGCCCTGGGCTGGGACCCCTAAAATATGGAAACGTAAGTAAGGCTTAAGTCAGACATCTTTTCTACCAATTATGTAGTTAACTATTGATGGTATTTTATTATTTCTCAAGCCTACTTTAAGGGTGCCTCTAGATTTGCACCGTGAATTTAAATCTTTTACTAAAATACCTAAATTATATGTTAATATATTAAAATATCACATTTATCACATTTTTAACTTATACCAAATGCAAGATTGCCTTTTCTGCTAATATGAAAAACATCACTAGAAAATACAGAACATTTTAGTTTGTGTGCATCCATTATACAGTCAACAGTATACTGGTGTATACAATCCTCAGGTGTAGAGCAGGAAGATTTCTGTCTATAGCAGCACTGATTTTTTTTTCTTATTTCATGCTCACAGGCCCAGCGTAATGTCAGAAACTAATCCTTTGAGTCTAGACATGTGTGAAAGCATAATATATTCCTATTACAACCAAAAACTAGGGCCTGAATTCTTGCTTTGTTTTGTGTACTTATTGGTCATTATTCTAGCAGCAATCAGAGAATCTGAATGTATATGCATTGTATGCTTTTTAGGTTGTATGCTCTCCTTTACGAATTTTTTCCTGCATACTTGCCAATTCTGACCATACCTTGTGGTCAAGGTTCATTAATTGTGTCCAGAGGAGGCTGCAAAGCGGTTCCTTAATAAGAAATGTAGCCATGACAAATTGGGATACTTTGATGTAGTGGCAGGCTAAACAATATATTGTAACTGAGGTAACAATTATAACAAATATGTCCCATTAGGATTAGCATTCACCTTTTCTCCTCCATAATGCCAATATTTCACCTTATATCACTTAGCATAGAATTATCTTTGTCAGCAACAATTCAAGTTTGCTGAAGTAGAATCAATGATCACTTGCCACATAAAATAAAGGTGATTGAGAGACATCATCCTTACACTCCACAATTACTATACTAACAGTATATAGGCTGTTGCAGTTCGGTGTATTTGATTACCTATTTTAATAAGCCTGAGTATGCTTTTCTGGAGCTGGCTCCTTGACTTTGGGTTTTCCACATCTCATTCTGCTCATTTTCCACTTCTTCATGGTACAAATAAACTGAATTTCCCATTCAGGATATATGAATAGAAGTAAACACATCTCTCTCTTTGTGATGAGTTCATCATGTCACACACTTCAGACTGTGCACTAGCTAATGCGAATT
The DNA here is from genome assembly GCA_023333645.1 of Sceloporus occidentalis. NCBI lineage: Eukaryota > Metazoa > Chordata > Lepidosauria > Squamata > Phrynosomatidae > Sceloporus > Sceloporus occidentalis. The sequence goes on from JALMGF010000055.1 coordinate 2,516,544, forward strand.
TACACAGGAAATGCACCCTTGCAACTCAGGTTATATTGAATTTACTGTAAGTTTGCAGATGAATTGTAGTCAGTGAATGTTTAAACACAATAAATTCTCTCTCTGCATTATGATAGGTTAACACTGACAAATCCGTCCAGACTGAAGGGTGGAATAAGTCGAATCAAAGTTCAGAATGATAAGACGGCATTCAAGAAATATCACAGACTATACATTATGAAATGCCAACTCCATCCTTCTTCTATAAGAAGATCATCAGGGTTAGCTCTTCCAAATGTGTAGGATTCAGGCAAAATACTAACTCACCAGAAACACTCAGTATAAGTGGTTATGTGGAAACACATAAGGATTTATTTCCTTAATATCTATTTTCTGGTCTATGTGGGCTACAATTTTCTGCACAACTCATCACTGTGAGTGGAGTATCAACAGCTTTACTAGTGTATAATTTGGTTACAAATCCCTAAATTACAGTCCTAAAATAGTTGGCTATTAACTCATACTCATCAGGTACACGTTTAGGACTGTGCATAGTAGCTTGTGACTATCTATCAATCTATTCCATGCCATCCTCAAACACTGATCAGTAAATATTATATTATATTATGCGGAACATGCTTTGTGTCTTGCACCAGTATAGGTGGGGGTTCAGGTGGTCAGATTATACTTTGGACACAAAACTACCGTTGAAACCATTTTTTATTGGCCTCAGCTGGAATAAATACTTACAGGCACTAAACAGATATGTTGTGATATGACCCATGGCAACACCGAAGACTCCTCGCATCCATCAGCCCTCCTGGTTACCATCAGCAGTCTAAGCCTGGCTGCTTTTGGAAGCTGCTATGGCCATTATTCACAAATGCTGTGTCTGAATGGACAACGAGGATACAACTACATCTAAGGACCCTTATAACATTTGATGCACTGCTCTAGCCAATAGCTGGGATAAACTGAGACTGAAATAGATATAATACCATTCCTGTCTGACAAGGGATGCCCTAGCGTCTGTTGGAATGACTGGGCCTTGCAAATATTTTACCCTTCAATATCTTGGCTACTATTTTGCCCACTGGAACTGCTAATGTTGTAAAACACCTTGATTTCTATCCACTTGCTACTGTGGATGATCACCTGTGGAACATTCTTTGCTAAGGTGACTTTCACTACCAGCTCTGAACACATCGACTGATCTCCCTTCCCTTTTACTAACTCCTTTCTCTCTGTCTGGGAAATATGCCATGCCTAATTGAGGGGCGACTCTTCCTCATCAACCTACTTCCGCACTCTAGCCAGATTTCTCCTGTCATCGACCTACAAAAGACAATAGCTGACCTACAATCTTCTCCACCTGTCTCATGATCAGACTCGGAACCTCCATCACCACCTCCGTCTTCCCATATGGCCAAAATGGCCTCTGAAGTTGCAAAAGCCCTGACTCAAGTCAGCTTTCAATTACTTACCTCTAAAATGGATGCCACCCTTACACAGATCTCAACAAACACAGCGAACATCATGGAAATGGAACAAAGGCAGAATGCCATGGAGGACACCTTACCTCAAGTGCAAACTAAATCGAATGCACAGTCGACCCTCAGTCAGCCACTCCGAGACAAAATTGATGACATAGAAAATAGGAGTCCCTGCCCCTATCATACCAAGTCAAGGGGCATGGCAATTTTGTTAAGTAACACTCTCATTTACACAATTCACTCAATGCAACTGGACACAGAGGGGAGGTATATGACTTGTCTCCATGTCATCATCTCAAATCATTTTAGGTGGAGACTTTAATACGGTTTTGCACTCTTTACTGGACAGACTGGGGCCCTCCTAACAGTCATCACTACAAACTCCAGCAGCTAAAGATCTGATGCTGCACAATCTACACCTTATTGATCCCCGACATGCTACTCATCCCACAGAAAATATTTCACTCATGTCTCTAGGGCTCACAACACCTCATCCAGTTTGGACTTCTTTGTCATTTCTCCACACTAACTTAGTCTAATCCAACATGCCACTTTCTATTACATTGACATCTCAGACCATGCCCCTATAGAAATTCAATTAGATCTTCCACATTATCCCCCCCCCCCAGAAATTTCCACAATAATTGGCCACTAGCGAGGATTTCAAATCATTCTGAGAAACCACATGTGACCACTCAGAGTCTAACAAACTAACTCTAGTCGCAACAAAAAAAAACTACTGGATACCTTCCTGTTATCCAAAGCTCAATTGGAATACTCCATTAGCTACTTTTTAAATGGGGTAACAAACTGGGTAGACTTCTCTCAGCAATACCCAAACAAATCGATCACGTCACAACATCACTTACCTTAGATCCTCCACAGGGGCTACTGTTTCATCGCTTCAAGCCGCCATCAACATCATGTTTCAGGAATACTTTACAGCCTTATACAACGCCTCCCGAGATGATTTTGATACTGAGATACAGCTTTAAGGCTGGCTCGAAAAAGCTCTCCTTCAAAACAAAGAGGTATACTAGACTCCGACATCACTGAACAGGAAGTTCACGCAGTTAAAACAGGCTTGCATAACAGAAAAAGCCTTGGTGGCTATGCAGCAGAAATTTACAAAATGCTAAAACTCCCGGTCACTAGACAACACATTATAATATGCTTCTTTCCTCCAAAAGCAAGGTATCCAACATGATCACTGGTAGAACCATACTGATTCCTAAGCCAAACAGAGACCCTCCATTGCTTGGTTCATACCAACCAATTGCTCTCTTGAACCAAGACATTAAACGTTTAGCCAAAGTTTATGCAGAAATATTGCAGTTGATTGCTCTCTCTTTTTTAAGTGAGCCACAACTGGGGTTTGTCAGAGGAGGGCACTCGGTCAAGAGAATTAGAACAGCAAGTGCAGCAACTTTGATCAATCACAGGCAATATCCCAACTTATATAACATACTGAATCTAAGCATAATTTGGTGTGTTAGTATACAAACCTGTGTACACAGATTTAGCTACTTTATGTTTGATTTCTCCTTTTTTAATTTTTGAGTCACGCTGATAACCAACTATTATGCTACAAGTGTCTTGTGAACATCAGGTGAGGATTGTTTTGTGTTATTGCAATGAATGTGGATGGGTATGTAATTTCCATGAATTGCCCAAAGGCTGCCTTTTATTTTCAGGTTTCAGGATTGAATCCTAAAAGCATCTGTCCAGAATTATTGCATACCAGCCTGCAATACAATATATTTTGGGGTACATTTCAATACACATTATGGTATTATTGCTTCATTTTTTAAAACAAGTTTCAGACACACCAGGTGTATACAATCAAGCACAGGGGGAAGGCTTGTTCTTGTTCCAGCATGATTGTGTCCCTTTGCACAAACCAAGGTCCATAAAGACATTGTTTTACGAGTTTGGTGTGGAGAAACTCGAGTTGCCTGCATAAACCACTGACCTTTACCCACCTGAACACCGTTGGGATGAACTGTAATGCCAATTGGGATTAAGGCTTTCTCATTCAACCTCCATGCCTGACCTCACAAACACTTTAACATGCATTCTTCCAAAAAAATAAAGGAAACACTTAACTGAAACAGTCATAATTGGGAATATTCCAGGTTTCTCCATGATCTGAAATTTCTTGCCTCTGATTAGCTGCTTAATCAGTGGCAGTTAGTACTTCCACTGATTGACAATTTAAGCAGCCAATCGGTGGCAGGGAAGTGCTCTTATTGAACTCATGCAATGTTCAGCAAAAACAGCACTGGAAATGACTTGGAGTAAGTTATGTGATGGGGTGGTGAAAGAGTCAAATACATTTTGGGGGATTATGCAGATTTTTGAAAAACAGATCACATGAAAAGTTAAAAGGACCACACACCTATCACAGGGCTTGACAAATTTGTTGTGAATCTAGGCACCAGCTAAAAAGTTAGGAGTCAGGATTTTTTTTAAACTAACAGTTGGTCAGGAGTGATCAGGAGTGATCAGGTCAGTGCTGTTTTTTGTTAATAATTTTTTTGATAAATTATTTTTGTTTAACTCTTTCAATGCTGATGTTCCATTGGAGCACAGCATTGACTGATATTTAGTCCCCACAAGCTTGTGGGGACAAATGTTAACCCCTGCAATGCCGCGAATGTGTCATACAGAATTGTGGCATTAAAGGGGTTAATGCTGCACTGTCTCTCTCATGGAGCGATCAGGCAGCAGGGGAGGGTTGGGGCTGGTCTCCACACATGTGGAGACTGAAGAACCCTCTCCCCCTGTCCCTGAAGCTGCCTCTGGCAGCTGGGACACAGACGGTAGACTGGCGTCTGGTGGGAGGAGTCTCTTTGATCACTCCTGCTGTTGCTGGTTTGCCTAAAATGCCACGATTGCGGCACTGAAGGGGTTAACGCTGCACTGTCATTCTCATGGAGCGATCAGGCAGCAGGGGGGAGTTGTGTCAGTTCCCCACACTTGTGTGGGGACCCAATCAACACACAACCCCTTCCCTGAAGTGGCCGGTGGCAGCTGAAAACGCAATTACTGGTTTGCTGGCAATCGCGTTTTCAGCCTACAGAATCAATCTGTGGGAGTCATCAAAGGCTCGGGGGCGGGCTCGGAGTGGCTGTGCTGGTCTGCCCAGACTCCTGGGAAGACAGCAGCAGCACCCCCGCGATCACCACGACGTGGGGGCATTTTATGGGGATGTAACAGGCTGACAAACACCTAGGCGCCAGGACAAAATTCTCAGTTGCCGTGGCAACCTGGGATTTGTCGAGCCCTGACCTATCATATGCATTAGAGTGCATATGATGACCGGAATGTCCCTTTAGTAGATAATAGATACAATTTCAGTAGTTGATTCAGTCTTCATCTCTGGACTTTGTATGTTATAAGCAAGGGTGGCACCTGGGCAGGTAAATTCATTGATATATTCATTTAAGTTGAGTGCAAGCTTTGTGGACTTTGTATATGTTTACTATTGTACAGTAATGTGGAATGTTATGGCACTGTAGAAATGTAATCATAATAATAATTATGATACACAAAATGTAAGATGGACATACGGAATTACTGGTCATAACACAGGTCCAGGACCGAATAAAGTTGAGGTTTTATTACAAAACAATGGGCAGCCAGTATTGGTGAAACAGTTCCTATATGATGTCAGTTTCTATCATAGAATAAGTTAAATTTAATTCCACCTAGGCTTACTGAAGTATCAATACATTTGTTGAGTATATTGGATTAAAAATACAATCTTAACACTTGGTCACAAAACTCAGATGCTAAAGTTGCAATAGTTCTGAATTCTGTGTTTTATAGAAAGGTTAAGGTCGATCTGTTTTGGATACAGGTAATGCTATGAAGGTTACAGCAAACATAAAATGTATATAGATTGTTGGTCTTATTTATTTTAAGGAAACCATGGGTTAACAGTATGTTAGTTATGAAAAAAGGAAGCGGCTGTTGGATCTCTGATTTTTCTGTCTGCTCCTGTTCTTATACTGAATAATTTACAGCATACTCAATGTTTCTGAAAGTGAGAGACCGAGGGTGGGGCTGGGGAGGAGGAGAGAGAACTCTACTAACCCTCTACATAAAAAACATGCGATTTTGTGCCCTTGTTTGTGTTTTTTGAATACCCATTTCAGGGAATGGATCTAAACCTTCTATCTTGACACATTTATGTAATAGTAGTCATTAGGTCAACAAAGCTTTATTGCTCCTCGCTCATTAACCTACTTTGTTTTCGCACATCCTCAAGAATGGTTGGGTTTAGTTGTTATTTTGTGGGTCCCTCTCTGCTCCTCACCCAGATAGAGGAGGGGTGACCTCCTTTCTTAGCCATAGCCTAATGTTTGTACCCCAGCTTCGTTTTTCTCTTCCCACAGAGATTTGTTTAATTATGACAACACGTGCAGTAAATTTTTGATGAAGATGTTATTAAATATTTGTGGCTGCACATTGGGCTTTTAATTATTTAGTGTGAAATGTAAACTCAGTTGACTCAGAATACCAAGCTTACTCAAAAGGATAGATATTTGAGGCAGCAAAAGACAAGACCTGCTTGGAAGGTCACAGTAGTTCTTCAAGTTACGCTAAGCATTTATGTGAGTAACAAAAGTGACAAAAAGACACGGATAATGGGATAAAACAGGAAACTAGGTTTCCCTACCAAAAATAAGCTGTGATGATGGAAATCAGGGTTAGAGGCAACATGTGACATAAATAGCAATAAACATAGAAACAAAACATTCATAATGATAGTGTGTATATATATATATATATATATATATATATATATATATATATACTGGTATATGTATATTTGCAAAGCATATATGCTTGATTCCACTACCTAGGTCCTTGGAAGTATTAAAGAGAAGATTTGTAACATAACAAGAATAAAAAACTAAACAGAATTGTTAATGTGAAATGGAACTGCTTCTACCATACCAGGCATGTTTTGTTCACATGTTATGCCACATGTGGTAGATTCTGTGTATTCTTATATGGAAAGATGCATCTGCTCCTGTTACCATGGAAACCTTAAAACATTTATTAGTCATTGTTAGGTGTTTAAACCCAAAAGTGTTAGGAACAGGAGGAGGGAGTGAAGTGGGAGGGAGAAAAGAAACAGAAAAAAAGACAGTGATGGGAGAGAAAAAATTATATGTGCGAGGAAGCAAGAAAAAAGAAAGATAGCGGTCAATATTTGTGCTTGTATGCCAAAATTATAGTTACCCTGACTGCACCTCACTGCTATAAGGGAATGTGCAGGGGAAACCTGTTACTTTTTTGTCACCTTAGCCTTCTAGATTTTTCTAAGGCAACTTACTGCTATGGCGGTACATCCCATTTTAATGTGTACTGTCTGTTGGTGTGAGTAATAAATCCAGATGTTCGGCATGAGTCTCCAGACGCTATTCTGTAAAATACTAAGCTTCAAATGATCTTGGTACCAAAGGGACCCTAAGTTTATGAGAATGTGTCAATCATTTAATGTCACTATGGGAGCAGTTTGTCAGTACACTCATTAATCATCATCATCATTACTTCCACGTGATTAAGCCCCACACACAGCCATCCAAAACACTCCTTTGAAAACAAACAAAAAAGAGAAGTATGATGTAGACTGGGATATGGCAGCATAATTGCCATTTAACGTGAAGTGCCTCTTTCCCTGTGCCACCTGAATCACTGATTAACCTACCCAGCTGAATTTCATGTTTATAACTAAGCATTAAATACATAATTTATAGCGCTGCTAAATATCCAAAGTAAAACTTTAATCATGTAATACTTTGCTGGGAGCACTAAATTGCCACGTGACATGCTATAGCCATAGATAATGAAAAGGCTTCTTCCCAGGATAAGTTAAACTATTAATAAACACCTATGTGCATCTCACCAAATTATAATGGTAAACATACACTGAAAAGTGCCATGGTTCCACAATCACATTAAAAAAAAATGTTGGAAGGGCCCTTTCTAAAAATTTTTTACCGGTACGGGGAGACAAGAAGAAGAGGTCACAGGGGTTACACCAGGCCCCCTAGAGGCACAAGCCCGATGGCAGCTGTGGCTTCTGCTACTCCTATCCTGCCTGCTCAGTTTATTACTTTGCTGTTGTTTAAAAGGGTCTGCAGTCTGGTCACAGACTGTTCAGCAAACTTATCTTCTCTCCAAATGGTGCCTCCCCTGCATTATTGTGTATAGAGCTGGATACCTCATATTAGAAGGACATGAAAATAATGTTCTTAAAACTTAGGGTTTATATGAAATATGATATAATTTGAAAACCTGTGACCCAGTGCTGGATTGCTAGAAGCTCATCACTGGGTTATGCCAGAGCTCTTACTCTGCTCCCACTGCACTCAACTCAAGGGATTGATGTCACTTCCTGGTGCACAGCATTAGGAGAGTGGTGTGAAGGAGCTGCCTATAACTGAGTGACAAACAATGGCAACATGTTCTTGTGCTACAATTACAGTTGTGAAACCGAACCGGAGTCTTTTATAAACAAAGCTCCAAGGGAACTCCTTGCTGGTCATACTTGAATTTGCTGTAGCCAAGAGAAGTGCCCTTATTCAAATATAAGGAAGAGGATGTTTTGTACATAAATACCCCTTTTTGAACTATGTCTGTAAAATGATAGCAGTAATTTTGAAGCTACAATGCAGGTTCAATTTGGTTGAGATGAGTAGCAAGGGAAAAGGTTTGCATGTTAAACCATGTCTTTTCATGTCCATGCTAGCCAAAGTAAGTTTCTATTTGGCTGAGGTATTTATGGAGGCTGAACCAAATATGCTTATGCACACATGCATGGATCCATATAATCCCAGCTTTGTCAGAAAGTCATCATATTTTAAAGATTTTTTCCTGACTTGTGGAGGCTGCACTTTTTGTCCACAGTGGGATGTGGATATGCGTGCATTCCTCTGCCCCCCCCACAGAATTTTCTTCAGCACATAGAATAGGCAACAGCTGTTCTTTTGCTGCTAATGACTCCTTGGTTTTCTCACAAAATAGTCACAACATTTATTCAAAAAGGGGAGATTTCCCTCCTCTTCTTCAGAGGAGGAAGGTATTGTGCCTTCAACAAAAAGGAAGAGGGACTTTCCTTTCAGGTATACCTCTACTTCTTCCTCCCCTGCCAAAATTAAAAATAAAGCCAAATCACCCGGGGACTCCACTTTTGGGGTTTATACATCTCATGGAACAAAGGGTGTCATTTGAGTCATGTGGAACGCTCCCCAAGTTGTCTAGTAGCTGCTGCTCAGACAAATTGTGCACTACGTACACTGAAAGTGCTAAACATCGTCGGCCTAGGATTGTTGCCTGGAAATCTGAGTGCGTCTCACATTCATATTTCTCAGGAGACACTGGAAAAAGAAGCCAAAAGCAATAGGAAAGGATTCTATTACTTCCTTAAGTTAGCCTTTTAGTACCCCCCTGGTGAAAGAGGCTGACCTGGTACTGAGCTACCATGTGGGTGTCTAAGACATAAAGGCACTTTGTAGTACTGAGACCCCGCACTAATTTCTATTTAGGGCAGTTCATCTGTGACCTGTTATATTTTAGACTACTCACTCTGCCATATTCTGTAGAAACTAGTGGACTTGTGAGCCCATTAGCCTTAATGTTAGATAAGGCGGAGACAGAGAGACGGTAATCAGGTTGTTTGTTAATGCAGAGCCTCCTTAATAACCTCTAAACTAGCCTTAATAAAAACCATTTTTTTAGGCAGGCCTTTTGTTACATTTCTATCCAGAGTAGGCTATGAAAATTAATGGGTCTAGCGAATATAGCCCTTAAGGCTTCAGAGTTCCCAAACCTCTCTTCATCCATTCTGTTTGGCCCTAATTTTATAGCAGAGGTTAGGGCTTGCCACCAGGCCAGAAGATCCTTTTCTAAGTTTAAACCTCAGGCTAAGCCCGGGACAAAGAAGCTCTTCTGAACTGGGGGCCGATCCTCCAGGTCCTATGGATCCCCTTCCAGAGGAAGGGTACTTTGGGTGGGTAGAAAAGGCCTCTCCTTTTTTTCAATTTTTCTTTTCAGGGTTCTCCTTTTTTTAAAGACTCAGCTCTCCACTTGATACAGTTCTGTATCAGGCCCTTACAGCTGGCAGAATAGAGAAAGCAGTCCTTTCAAAAAAGGATTGGCTGAGCCACATCTTCAGTGTTACAAAATCGGATGGTTCGTCATGTCATAAATGTTAAAAAATCTCAACTCATTCCTGTGTCCGAAAGTCTTTCGAGTGGAGGGTCTTCAGGATGTCCCAAATATTTTATCCTAGGGCTCTGGGGTGGTCAAGATCAACCTCCTGGGTGCTTTCCACCTCATCAGAGCTTGCCAAGGTTCTGCTGGAAAGGCCGCATCCTCCAGTGGGTGTTATGGTATTTGGCCTTTCAAACACTCTGTATACCTCCTCCACAATAATGAGGGCAGTGGTTGCTCACCTCCATCTAAAGGGATGATCTCTTAGTCACCAACCTGTGCAGGGAAACTCTCCTAACTGACACGCATTTTCTTCTGTCCTCGTTCCATCATTAACTGGTCCTACTGTGAGTTTGCTTGAGCTGTGTGTTTCCTGGTTTTGACCTGTGGCTTTGGACTTTTACCTCATTTCGATTTTGCTCTGTGTACCTTGCCTGATTGATTATCCGGATCATCCTTTTGTACCGTGCATTATCTTACCTGTGTATGACCTTGGTTTGTCTGACCTTGCTGCCAGCCTCCAGTGTCGTCTGCCAGCCTTTGCTGGCAGCCTCCGCTGTTATCTGCCAGCCACCACTGTCGCCTGCCAGCCTCCGCTGCCACCTGCCTTCTGCCAATCATGTTCCTCAAGATGGCAGCTATAAAGAAGCCTAAAGCTGTTGCAGACACCATTTGCAATCAGGCACTTCTATACTGGCCTGCCCCACGCAGGATTCTGAGCCCGAACCTGTCCCTGCACAAAGACTCCTACCAGACCCGGTACCCCCAGTATTGACACTCTATTTCTCCTCTGGCTCTTTTGTAACAGAACAGATGCCTAGGAAAGAGGCTCAGCCTTTTCATAAACCGAAGACTACTTAAAGAGTCTGTTCTTATATTCTGGGACAATATATCCTTACATTGCATTCTCCTTTTAGACCGCTTATTATTTCATTCTGTATGCAAAGATTTTTGTGTTTCTTGGTGGACAACTTCTTTCTCTTCTGGAGTGGTCAAGCACAACTTTTTGTTTTATTCAGTTGATTGTTTACTGTTATTTGTTACCCCTGCAGGTCATTACTTTCTTCAGTCTCAATTCACTTCCATTTAGCAAAGGGTTGCTGTTTTTTTATAATACCCTTGCTATTCATTCTCGCTTTAAGTAAACTAGTAAAGTGAGTTTTTTTGTCTACCGCAATTTTTCCTTTTCCTTGTTGGGTTGTCCTATTTCCCCAGTCTGCAGAATTTCCCGTTTGCCGGGGGGTAAATTTAGGGTTTTCACAGGCTTTCTTGGCTTCAGAAATATTTGAGCGTGGGAGTACACGTTGCAGTCACAAGCCACGCCACAAGCACACACCCGCTCCGTTGTGGACAAACATTTGTGTGCAATAGACTTTGAGATGTTTACCATATCCCAATAGCTGTTGCTACATGGCAATCCATTTTCCCCAAAAAAAGGGTGGCAGATCATGGATTCCTGTAATCTCTGTTTTATTGACTATGATCTCTGCTGTTACTAACTTTGCTTTTGGATTCCCTTATCAGTCCCTGTGACTAGGCATTTGAAACAGGTTTGAGTGTGCTCAGGTGTGTGCTTAGGGTTCATAGTACCACAATTAACTGAGAACAGTTTAAGATAGGAGAGGCTACTGCTTCAAATAAGAGCAGATGGTTGTCATTGTGTGGAAATGTACTGTAGGTGTGCACTAGAGCAAGGGTTCAAGACATTGTTGTAGGAATTGGAACAGTGAAAATACAGATGGCTATAGAAGGTTGGGGCAACAGAATGAAGTGGCTCGATATCTACAAGGCTGGCATAGTTCTTGCTGTGGAGTAAGTAAAGAGTTAAAAGGAGGTTAAGCTAAACAATGAAAATTCACTAAATCTTAACCCTCAATAAAAAATACAAGTGACAGGTGTATACATTAACTAAAGTTTGAGTGAGAAACAGAAAACATATTTGAAAGACCTGAAAGTAATCTTGCATGTGCATGTTTGTTTTGGATTTGGTCCCCAGCTAACCCTACTGACAGTCTGTACCAATTTACATTATGTGCGTTTGTTCTACCATCAAACTTGTACTATTGTGCCAGCATGCGTTTCTCTTGGCAGCCTGTCAAGAGAGGTTTGGGTGGGTATCTTTTTATTAATGCATGTGCTAATAATTTTGCTTACACTGTAAAGATGTTAATATTTATACTGTGTCTGTAACAAACCTGGTCATATACACACCATGTCCTAAAAAGGGAGTATGGAGTTGAATTGAGTGGAACATTTCTATACCCTGGAACTTCCATGCATCATGAAAGCCCCAAATCCCATTAAATCTTTCACATTGCTTATGCATTATCCATTATGCAGGGAAAGCTCACCAGTGTTTGCTCTTGATAATGCACAGTAATATCAGAGAGTTACAGAACCATAACAAGACAACTTGGCACCTGTGGAAAGTATAAAAAGTACTCCTGATATGATAGTGAGTCACATAAGGTCAAAGGTTCCTTAGCACGAGGCACAAGGGGATTCAGGGGCGTTGCTGTTGGGTGGCAGAAGCACAACCTTCATCTTGCAACACTTTCCCTACATAGGTTATGACCCTGGTCTGTTTACTTGCTTCCAATTAAATAACATAAATCTATAATTTCTTTCTCAATGAGTACATAATTCTTTCTGACTGGCCAGTTAAAAATGGCAGATAAATCTCTTTTTCTTTTTTAATTTTTCTACATGTTCTATATACATGAGTTCTTACATTACATCATCTCTCTAGGTAAAGCAAGCACATTAATTCCAAGTATACAGACACTAAGGGGTATAGCGTATACATATGTAGCCTAGCAACATGGATAATATTGTTACTATTTACAAAGAATGCTAACAGTCCACCTGTATATTTGTGGCAAAAATCAGTACTGGCGCAAGGAAGAAAACAGTTTAACCCCTTCGCGACCTTTGCCGGTTCAGGACCGTCATAACAAGAAGGTCACTAAATGACCTTTGACGGTCCTGAACCGTCAAAAAATTAAATAAGCTTAGAAAGTGATCAAGGATCACTTTCTTCGCTTAAACGGCCTTGCTGCAATGCCTCGATGTCGAGGCATTCAGCAAGGCCGAGATCGGCATCGGGGGCCATGTCTGGCCCCTCCCCGGGGCGTCAACAGCCGCCATACATTGTATGGCGGCGGACGCCCGTTTTAAAAGCGTTTAGGAGGCGATCAACGATCGCCTCCTAAACTTAAATGGTGTCGCTGGAATGCCTCGATCAGGAGGCATCCAGCGACACCAAACACTTACCTCTGGGTGGGCTGTGACCGCTCCAGAGAGCGGTCACAGCCGCCGCTGCCGGTGATCTTCGCCATCAAGCAAGATGGCGGCGGCCCGGGAAATAAAACAATAAAGACGAAAAAGTTCGCTAGAGGGTCTCCAGACCCTCTAGAGAACTGGCTCCACTTGCTGGTTGAATACAGGTACTGCATTCAACCATGCAAGTCAATGGAGCCCAGCTTTCTAATCACTATGTGATTAGTAAAATATTCAAAAAAAATAAAAATAAATAAAAAATGGAAAAAAAAATTTAAAAAAATGTGCTAACATTTAAAAATAATTATGCAGTGATGTCACTAGATGAACCATCCAGTACCAGCAAAATGTGTAAAAAAAAATATAAAAAAAGTATTAAAAAAATAAAATAAAATTAAAAAATAAAGTTTATTATTTTGAGCAAGTGCTAAAAATTCTCAAAAATCTCAACAAAGAGTTAAAATAAAAGCACTTCAAATACCCAAGGGGTGTCTAATATATAAAAAAAATGGCTGATGGGGTAAATTGGAGTGGCCTAGCTCAAATATAGGGCATAGGTACAGACTGACCAAAATGGAGAAAATAAGCGCACTTCCCAAATGTGGCATTTTAAATCTGAAACAACCCGACAAACCCATGCATGTCGGGTATCACTGCACTCAGGAGATGTTCCTGAACACACATTGGCGTGTTGTTTGACAGTGGCATATACCAGGACCTGTATATCTATAACTAAAGTACAATTTGTGTGAAAAAAAAAATTAAAAAATTACTATTACAAAGTTTGACAAAGTGTAGTTCTATAATTGGTGCATGGAAAGGGTTAAAATAACAGCATTTGGAATACCCTGGGGTGTCTAGTTTTCAAAAATATATGGTTTGAATGGGTTAAATTGAGTTAACCGGCTTCAAAGATATTCCAAAGAGGAGAGGGAGGCACAATGACCAAATGACCACCTGAATTACGCATGCCCCAAAAGTAGCCTTTTACCAGCCAAACAATCTGACAAACCCATGCATGTGGGGTATCGCTGTACTCAGATGTTGCTGAACACATATTGGGGTGTTGTTTGACAGTGACATATACCAGCACCTGTATATCTATAACTAAAGTACAATTTGTGTGGAAAAAAAAATAAAAAAAATTACTATTACAAAGTTTGACAAAGTGTAGTTGTATAATTGGTGCATGGAAAGGGTTAAAATAACAGCATTTGGAATACCCTGGGGTGTCTAGTTTTCAAAAATATATGGTTTGAATGGGTTAAATTGAGTTAACCGGGTTCAAAGATGTTCCAAAGAGGAGATGGAGGCAGACTGACCAGATTTGTTAAAAAAGATTTGGAAATCATAAAACGCTGCTTGTACTTATTGCCCTATAACTTACAAAAAACAGCAAAAAAACATAAAAACATTGGGTATTTCTAAACTCAGGACAAGTAGTAGAATCTATTTAGCAGGTTTTTTTACTTGCTTTTTTAGGTGAGTAAAAGATTTTTCAAATAAAAGTCATAAAATGTGTTTTTTTTTCAATTTTTCACCATGTTTTTTTTATTTTTTTTATAGTAAATAAGATGATACGATCAAAATAATGGTATCTGAAGAAAGCCCATCTTGTCCTGAAAAAAACAATATATAACTTATGTGGGTACACTAAATGGGTGAGGAGAAAATTACAGCTGAACACAAGCACCACAAAAGTGTCAAAACAGCCTCGGTCCCACAGGGTACAAAACGAAAAATGAGCCCGGTCCTTAAGGGGTTAACAGAGGTTAAAAAAAACAACTGATTATCATTATAATTTACAACGTTGGAGATAGTAGTGTAAACAAACTAGCACCTCAGAAGCATCCTGAAAATAAGCAAATTAAATTAGGTTAATTAGTCCCTTCTTTAGTAGAAATTGAGGATTATGTTTTTGCTCATATGATAGAAAATAATTAACTATGGTCTCTTACAAATATGTGATAATCGTGCCTGTAAGGTAAAAGATGCCAAAACACTTTTTGGATAGACATGTTATTAGCAACCTGGAGAGTACAGTTCCAGGTCTAGCAATAACTATCCATTCCAAGTAAATTCAACAACTGTTCAACATAGAGAGAGAAGTGGTTCAGGAACTAGATAAAGATTATATGCATAGATTGTCAGATACTAACCCACATTATGGCACAGCGTGCTTATTATAGTCCCTTAGCATGTGTCATTCCAAAGAAGATACAGTATCTCTAATCTCCGTTATGTGTGAAAACTTAGTAAACTCTGTTATCTCAAACAATACTGTACAAATACTTTATAAACTTCCTATATATTTGCCTAAGCTGTTCAAGGGATATAATAAAAAAGAGACTCATGGAACCAATATGATTAGTGTTTTACAGTGCAGATTCACAAGAGACTCTCACAGGTTAGCATTTCCCCAATGAACCTACCATCTATAAGACAGAAGAGGATTCTCTCTTGGTCTGAGAAGAAGATCCGGGCACTTGAAAGCTTATGTGGCTTTATATCTTTTTTTCTATGGTGACCCAATAAAGCGTATCAACTTTGACCCTTAAAATGTAAGTATTTAAATGTAATACTAACTAATAATTCTATAGGATGCATTACTATCCGAACAGCAAATACCCTCCAGGATATCTAATATCTCCTAACCATCCAAGTAAAATCCTTTACAGCACTGCTCAACAATATACCAACTATCGTAAATAGTAATGCCTTGCATTCATCAAAGAAAACACCATTTTTAAATTGAATTACGCCACACCAAATGAGTCTGCACAAGCTGAGAGCTATGGTTTACTGTATGTATAAAAGGTCATGGCCTTACTCTGTGCCCCACCTTCCTTATAATGAAATGACACAAAGGAGAGCCTTATTAACCCTGACATCAATATTCATTGCCATGGAGAGTGATCAATAGCCCCTACATCGACCCCCTTTCCAATGTAACACTTTTTTTTTTGTTTTTTACCTATCACACTAAAGTACACAAAACCTTTAGGGGTTCTCTGAATCAAGGGATATATAGGCCCCTGAAAGAATATTAATAGATGCTCTGTGACTATTAAAAGAAATATATACCGTATATTAATGATCAATACTTGGCATTTGTCTAGCAGGAATCAATCAGGCTTGTCAAGTACAATGAGCATCGGTGCAATGCTCTGCTGCATTAGAAAGGAATCCTTTGCAGCTCTATCTGTCATTGTCCTTCAAACACCTGCAAGAGTTTTGAGTGCAATATTGTGCAGCTCTGATAAAGACAGGTTATTGATGCAATGTTAACATTATCTAAGACATAAAGGCAGTGGTGCAATGCAGGTCTAATATGCACAGGTATACTTCTATTGAACATTGCTTTGTTTCTCTCTACGTGTAGTGCTCTGCAGGCTTTTATCTGTCATAGATCCCCGGGGCTTCCCTGTGTTGTTTGTGATATGTAGGCTGATTTGGTGCACAGACCAGATGCTCAGCACAGAATTCTAATGTAAGCAGGAGCTGCCTGCAAAGCGCAGGGATGCACTTCCCATCCCCCCCAACACCAGCCACACGCAGCACTTGTCACAGCCCCCACTCTGCGGCATTAGGATGGGACCTGTCCATGAATCATCACACGGGGTACCACTTTGGGAGTTTCCGATGAGCCTCATGACCTTGAAAAGTAGGGGAAAAGGGTACTATGCTTTGAATGAGTCTAAAAAAGAAAGCAGTATGCAACAGGGGTATGCATGCTATGCGAACATTTGAACGTGTGTACCATTTGTATTTTCTTTCCCGTGTTGTATTGATTGATGTTTCTGTGTGTTGGCTTTGTAACACAAGAAAACTGGTGTCGTACAGATGTTGCAACCTAAATAACCTGGCCTTATTACATCCTTTCAAAGATCAATAACAGCATTAAAAATGATGTCTACAAAATTGATATATACTTATATAAACTTGTTTCGCATTTAGCCCAAGTACATAGTCCCCATCTGTATGTTTATACATTAATGTGGTTGATATTGTGAACATTGCTTCCTTTTTTTTTTGCATGTTATATGTATGCATGTTTTGTCATGGGACAGGTTCCTCTTTAATAGAAACAGCGTCTTTCAGAGCTGTCTAGGATTTGTTAACTGGATCGCCAGTACAACGCGTGGTCACAGTGCCCCGGGGCTTTGCAAACAGACTGATCAATATGTGAAATCTTGCCTGAAAGTCACCTTCATGCAGGAGAGGAGGGGCGACAGAGGGCCCACTATTTGCTATGGTGTATCAGCTTGGTGCTTTGGTCTGTTTGTCATCATTGTGCCTTGCTTTATGTGCATAAATTACACTCACGTGAGGGAGGTCCGTTGCCTGGATCGTTGCCTGCAGAAATAGACATCAGTAATGCTTGCATATGACTGTCTATGTATGCTATAAGCTACGTAAATATAGAATGAGATATTCAGAAAGAATCGTTAATTACATCAGATGTGTACAAGAAGGGACTATATAACAAAGTGGCACCTTTAACCATTTGAATACCAGAGGGGCAGCTTCTCTTAAACATTTAAACCATAATGTTACTAAAGACAACCCCAAACAATTTGTTTTTCTTTTTTTATTTACTTAGAGAAACAGTTTATGCACATAGGCATATGCGATACATCTTTTCTGGAATTTTGCTACTTTAGCATTGCCTTTAAGTATCAACTGACTTATAAAGAATTATTGCCGTGTTGTATGTAGACAAGGGGCTCCTGCATTTAGTAATAGGAGCCAGTGGGAAGACGCGGCAGGCAGAAGTAGTCATCTCCAAATTTGCTTAGGTTAATGGGATTTCCATCCAATCGAATGTCTTCCAAGGCCCGTCTGATGAATGCTCGATCGCGGCTGTCACAGAACGCGTCTTTATGCATGTTCTGGATGTTGTTATTCTGAAACGATTCAAAAGATTTTTGGATTTTTATGGAAATTCTCATGGGCTTGTGGATTAGGTGAAAAAAATAGCACAGTGTTGCTAACTCATCTGGCTCTTAAAGGGTTGAAAATTGCTCGAAAATACTTCATACAGCCTACAGTACACCCGTTATGTTAGTGTTCCTATCTAGTTATTGTTTCTATGGAAATATAACAGTTCTTGACTGTATTACAATTGGGGGAATTAGTGGGCAATGTACAAAATCCCAACACGTGCTAGAGGCACGCCAAACACAGTAGCTAAATTAGTAACGTTTCTTTGCAGCCAAGCACGTGTGTGTCTAAGGGATTAGATTATTAGATAAGCAGCAGGCAAAATTAATAGAAGTAGATTGACACATAACTAACCCGCCTTAAAATGGAATGTATTTTTCCCCCCCATATATGTAACAAAGTGTTTTGCAGGTCAGTATGTAAAGATGTTGAAAGGTTCAAAAAATAATAAATATGCATTAGATATTCACCATATATTAGAGTAACCTGATTTTAATGGGACAGTCTCAGTTTTTAGGAGCTGCCCCACTGTCCCACTTTTGTGGACAGTGGAGATCATGGACAGATTAGGGGAGCCATCTTCCCTGATCAGACCACAAAGCTGTGAAATCGAGTGAGGTATGTGCTCATACAGCACATGCCTCAGTCACAGCTTCCACATGGCCTTGTTGTGACACAATGAAGCTGTGTGCCGGAATATGATATCATATCTTGGCGTTCTCCTTCAGTGCATTTTGAGGTGGTATGGTAAATTCCAGGCCTTGTCCCAGACCCATCTCTAGCCCTGCCCACCTCTAAACATGCCCCAAACAAAGGTGTCCTATTTTGGGCAACCTAAATATGGGTATGCCTCAACTATGTCAACTATGTGACATGGGGTTTTACTCCCCTAAGGGACAGGAGCTGTATAAAAACAGCCAGACAATTAGAAAAAAAAACAAATCTTCGCAATTTTTACCTCCTTACCTGTTGTTTCTGTAAATCAAATGACTTGTTATATACCACCTGTCCTGTCTACCCATTTTACAGCACTACAGAATATGATGTTGCTATATACACAATAAATAATAATAATGGCACAATGTGAATTACATTTTAAAGCAGCAATATCCTATCAGTACACACCTGTAAATGTTAGTTGGAAATTTGTGCAACCCTCTGGAGAGAAAGTAATTAATTTGTGTTCTGCTCTGCTTTAGCACATTGCCCCTCTAGGCTACTATTTATTCAGCAATGAGAAAAATACTCCATAAGACCAATGCTTTTTTATGCAGGCTATTAATCAAAATGCCTAAAAAAATCCATATACTGGATAACTACACTGTGCAGAATAACATGATTCACTAGAATACTTCCCTTAGGAGTTTAGTCACTCATTATAAGGAGGGAACTAGAGAGGTAAATTACTAAAGGATCCTGGGTACCTGGAGATGAAGAGATCGCAGGCTGGTAGGGAGAGGCACAGGGATGTAGTCGAGTTTGTTGTCCGAGAGATACAAAAACTGCAATTTGGTCAAGTCCTGTAAAAATAAAAAAGACTAATTATGTTGATGCACACCCCAAAACTCCAAAAGATATATTTGTATGAAAGACCACGAAGAAACCTGTTTCATGTGAATTGTTTTGTTTTCAAATCTATTCAAAACCGCAATTACGTATAACCAGCTATTGAACTAGATTGTGTGCTCAAAAGAGCAGGGTCTTCCTTTTGTACAAGTTTGTTGTTTATGATTTTAAACATATGATTGTAAAGTGCTACAGAATCTGCTGGCTCTCTCTCTCTCTATATATATATATAATAATGTAATATTCATGAGTGAAGTCGTGCAGTCCTGGGTTCTCTTTTACCACTGGAACCCATGATTAATTTTATTTTGCGTCCCTAATGTTGCACAATTCTGCAGTTTTCAGGTCCCTGTTGTTGCCATATAGAAGCAGGTGATTTGTGTTTGTATGAGGCGTGTGGCTTAAAACTTCCACTCTTGATGTCCTGTGTGTATCTTGCTGCCATGCCTACCTGTTGCTGGGAGATATCTGAAGCCGTCATCATTGTACTGGCTTTGACACCCCTTAAGCTTGTGGTGTCCTATGTCTAAGGAGAATACTAGTTGTCTATTAAATGCCCTTAATAATAAGCACACACAGTACAACTTCTATAAAGGGTTGCAGTGTTCAGAGAAGAATGCAGCTAATGTACAGCACACAAGAGTGAAACAGTCAGGTTGACAAATACCATATTTGCTCGATTATAAGACGACCCTGATTATAAGACGACCCCCCAAAATCTGAATATTAACTTAGGAAAAAAGAAAAATCCTGAATATAAGACGACCCTAAAGGAAAAAAGTTTTACCAGTAAATGTTAATTCATGTAAACTATTTTTTTAAATAAAAGCTATGATTGAGAAAAATATTTTTTTTGTTTTTATTTCCTTGTATTTTCCAACCTGTCCCCCAGTTACGCACATCTGCCCCCAGGCTTGCCACACCAATATGGCACTGTGGCCCATGATATGCCTTTTAACCCTCTATATGCCACTGTGCCCCATGGTATGCCTTTTGACCCCCTATGTGCCACTCTACCTCCAGAAATGCCTTATACCCCTATATCCCATTCTGGCATTTAGGGGGTTAAAATGCATATTATGGGGCAGAGTGGCATATAGGGAGGTATAAGGCATTTCAGGAGGCAGAGTGCTCTATTAAATGCCCCCTTAACGCCACTCTGCCTCCTGAAATGCCTTATACCTCCCTATATGCCACTCTGCCCCATAATATGCCTTTTAATCCCCTAAGTGCCAGAGTGGCATATAGGGGTATAAGGCATTCCAGAACTACCCTATGCCCCCATTTAACACACACACACGCACACACACACACTTACCGGTGCTTGCAATTTCCTGCTGTATTGCCGGGGCAGCGGGTTGACGTCTCCTTCCGCTGCAGCCGGAAGGAGGTGGAGTTGGCATCGGGGGTTTGTGCGCGACGGACGCAGACAACCCCCGCTGCTAGCCACACCTTCTGGCTGCAGCGGACGTTGTCTACGCGGATCGCGTAGACATCAACCCGCTGCCCCGGCAATACAGCAGGAAGCACCGGTAAGTGTGTGTGGGGGGGTGTTAAATGGGGGGGGGGGAGACAGGAGGATCCAGGTCCCCTGCAGCGGTGCGAGGGATCTGGATCTTAGTCTCATAATCAGACCTCTATTTGAGGTCTGATTAGAAGACGACCCCGATTAGAAGACGAGGGGTATTTTTCAGAGCATTTGCTCTGAAAAAAACCTCGTCTTATAATCGAGCAAATACGGTACTTCATTGCTGCTAAAAGGTGACTGAGAATTGACAACGGCAATTTGATCACTGTTGTACATGTATACTGGGGAATTTGAACAAGATTCAGTTATCCCACACCCAGCCACGTACAAATTATGTCTTATTACTTGTTTCATGCAGCCACCATGTTTCATCTACTTCTGTCACCATTCCTGGTATCATTAAGTCCCCATAATTGCTGAAGATGCCACAAAATCCATGCTTGTTTTTGGCAATACACACATGTGGATGTGGATGTGGATAAGTTGCTGCACATTCTCCGCGTAGATGGAATCAGATACTAAGGACACCCATACTTTACCTAAAGCCTGCCTGCTATACACACTTTACTTGATACTTGAAAAACAAGTCATTAGGCAAATCTGTCTTGTGCAAGTAAGGTTTATGTTTTATGGGGGGCATTAAATAACGGTACAATGTCCCCTATGGGAAAACAGGTGGGGTTTGTATAGGTGGCTGTAGATGGTTCCCATCATGTGTTATGCCTTTGTTTTATTTAGCGGCAAACGTTCATAGTTGAGGCTATAACAAAAAATGATTAGGGTGCAAACAATACCTGTAGTGGCATTCGTTATATTAAAAGATGGCACACCTATATTAGAAGGTGAAGAAAAAAATGCTGCTTTCTGTTATTTTTTCCAAAGGGCTTGACCAGTTTAAACTGTTTTCTTATTAATACTGCCCTCTGCTGCCTGCATCTGGGTTTCCCTGCTTGGTGGCTGATAATATTGCAGTTTTGTGAGAGCCATCAATGATTTTATTTAATTATCAGGTTTGAATTGGGACATCATATATGTCCCTAGTCTGCGAGAGTCTAGTCACTAGACTCTAGTGGAATCACACTCTTGAGCTACATTAACTGATGGCTTTGGGAAGAAAACAAAAAGTCACTTAACCATGAAAATTGTTCACCATGAAATACTACCACCACAATCAACCCCCTGGTGGGATTTCTGCTTGAGCTATTCAGATGTTCTCCCAAACTGTGTTCAAAATCATAATGATGATGCCCAAGTAGTGCTGGATGCTTGAGCAGCTCTCTCAGACATACAAACTTGTTTTCCATGTGGCAGTGAAGAACATCCTCTCCCCAAGTTTCCGCCAGGTCCGTATTGAAAAAGGTCAAGTGGCAATATTCTATGATCAAGAATACCACCTAAATAGCTGCCAATCACATCTCCATGGTAAAATCATCCAGGAGTTGTAAGGACAAATGCAATTCAAATTTTCTTGGCTTTGCCGGCGCACAATGATTCATATAAACAATACATGCTTGATGCTGTTTCTATAGCTGCAACAGCTGCTTTTATGCCAGTTGAAGTCACAAGCAAGTAGAATTGACAGCACATTATTTCTTATTCATGGTAAGAATTTATTAGATCATTGTTCCAGTGCTTTCATTGCAGTATCATCAGAAAAATAGAATGTGATGGGGAAAAAAGCCTCGTCTAGTTATGTTATTTTTTGCAATTCCCAGCTATTGGCACTAGACAGCCCCGCAAATATTGTGGTATTAAAAGGTACATTACAGCCCTCATATGCACTTTAATGCATATAATGTATATACTTATTTTCTTTCTCTTTATGTATTTTGTAATCCCCAGCCTTTTGCCTTACTGAGAAGTGTTTGATATCCCTTACTTAGCAATGCGAATTCACTCATGGGTTACATGAAAGTTCAAGGGGGTCTAATGAGACCCCTGTGTGCATCTGCAGAAAGGTCATTCCTTTTAATGCTACAAATACTGGAAGGGGTGTATGGTAAGGCTCATTGGAGCAGTACACTACCTCTTGAACATATGCTGTATTTAAGGTCCCCACACTAGATATCTACTTATTTACCTAGTGGAACAAATTCAAAGAATCCAAAAGAGCTGCAGAATATGATGGCCTTATATAAAATAATAAAAAGTAAAGATTTGCAGTGAAGATTTACACATTTACAGTCTTTTCTTTTGAGACAATGTTATATCACAGCATGTCGTTCCCCTTCCTGAATGGCTGCTTATCTATGAGCTTCTTAAATATTTGTAACAATTTGTATAACTAGTCCATGCAACAGAAGTTTCAACAACATAGAGACTGAAACCTCACTAACTAAAAGTAAGTTAATAAATAATCATGTGTTCTGGAACACCCCAGTGCCTCTATACAGCCCCATCAAGATGAACACATATTAACCCCTTAAGGACAATGGGCGGTCCCAAAACCCATTGCAAAAAAATTATTTTCAGCCTGTACATGTACGGGCTTTGTTATTAAGGGGTTAAAGTAGTTTGTAACTTAGAAAAACACATTCTGTGCCAGTTTTCAAGCAGAAGCAACCAATCAATGACAAGAAACCATTTCTGCGCATAGATGTTGGGGTCTCATTCAACCCAACCTGGAACTCTTGCACAAGCCAGCGTTTAAACAGGTATGGCCAAAAACATCTCCTGCAAGCTGGATTGGGAAAGGGAGTAAATTGAATCACATTACAAATTACATCACTTTATGTATAAAGTGCCAGCTGATTCCGTAGCTCTTTTGCAACAGAGAAATCTCTATCCCTCCATGCATTTGCAAGGCGAACAATTTACTTTACTACACTTTACTTTAGGGGACATAGCTATCATATGCACTAGTGGATATGATGGTTGGATCGTCTCTTTAATGTGATGTAATTTTGGAGCCAAAACCCATTTGACAAGAAGTGGCAAGGACCAAGACATTTAAACTGCTTATTGATAACATTACCAATTAGAGCTGAACTCTGTTGCACTGCAATAGGTTTAACCTGTTTTCCTGTGAGTTTTATTGTGCCTCATCTCTCATCCTGTGTGTGCTTTGTCAATACACATTTATTTGTCGGCCTCAATAGGCTAAATACCCCTCCCTACTTCTTGACAAGAGAGAGCTGAATATTGCCACTGAGTTCACGATTCGAAATGCCAGTTACCAACAGCTGGTATGGTCATCAATAGTGAGTTTCAGGAAATTTGCCTTTAAAGTTGTTTCATACTGTAAAGATGGTGTATAATACCATGATGAGATACAGTTGAGCTATGATTAAAACAATATTTTGGCAAAAAATTTGCAACCTGAAATTTCATTATTCTTATTTTTATTGTTGTATGTTTCCCCTCTTCATATTAGCACAACCTTGTTCTGTTTACACATCTCAGGCCTAGCTCCTGTCCTACCACCTATGATGCCGTGCCCTACTGTTACTGATTGGATCATTAGTTTGTTTAACATCCACGGAAATCTGAGGGATCAAGCTCCAAAGGTAATGGTTGTTTGCTAAAAAAAAACTCTGTAGTAAAATGGTAGTAATCGAGTCTCAGAGAATATTAAAGTCTAACTCTTAGAGTTAATTCACCATGTATGGTCCCTGATTGGGCTTGATATGTATCTGCTTGCCCAATGGGCATAAGCAGTAGCTGACCTTACATTTTGAATAATCCACCTGTGTATCTATTAGATGACTCTTTATGTCTAAAGTATAACAGATAATTTGGTTTCATTAATACATTTAGATTTGATCATTAAATGCATTGAATTGGGCAGTACTTACAGGTATTTGTACCTGGAAGGAATTCAGAATGCTTATTAGTACTAGAAGATCCATGTATCAAGAGAAAGGTTTCATTAGTATTGTTTAGTTCCCAGGTCTACTTTTTGTTCAGTAGATTAAAATACGGTACTAGCCATGTCCATTTAAATTCTTGCTTACTAAAAATGTCTTTCAACATCTAGTTGCCAATTGTGTGTGTGTGTGTATATATTTATTGTCTAGTACAGGAATACTATGCTTTAGAAATCTCTGTTCTACCTTGAAGGCTTCTGTCTGGATGCCTGAACTTTGCAGCTGATTCATTTTGGCATCCAGGTGAATAAGACTTGATGGCAGCTCAGGCAGAGCTCTCAGCTGGTTCTCAGGCAGGATAAGCTCCTGAAGAGATGGCAGTAGACGGAGGGCATCATCATCTATTTCAGACAGAGAGTTGCTTGAGAAATCCACACGCTTCAGTTTGTCTAGGAACATAAAGATGACAGTGAGGTCAAGCCCTGGGGAACTGTGATTATATGATGTCATTGCACAAGCATATTATACATGGGGTATATTAGAAATCCAAACTGAATTATACAGAATAGTGTTATATCCCAGTAGGTTAAAATAACACTGAGATAGTTAACAATATATTATATAATACAAAAAGATTTATTGTGTTACAGTATACAACTTGCTTCCCTTAGTTTGTATTCACTTTTGTCTTATATCACCCCCTTTTAAAGGGAGACTCACACCAAGATTTTCTATTACTAGATTTAAAAATAGCCTTTTCAAATATTGTGCTGTTTTCTTGTGTATAACAGTACTAGCATTGCAGCTGCATATTAGCCATTGCTATGTGTTCTAGCTCTGTTACCTTAGCCCAATATGCTAGACATACATCTAAACCCCTTATCATGCTGCCTGTGGTGAACAGTAGAATGGATCAGCAGTAAATAACCTAGACAGACACACTGACTAATAAAACTTTATGGAGGAATGGACTTCATTTAGCATTGTCAGAAAGAAACATCTCATGGGAAAGTCACTCAATAAACAATGACCGTTTATTGGAACAAAAAGAGACAAAATCGAGTTTTAGTTAATGCTAATCTGCATTACTGTGTAAAGCACAATATTTAATTTAATATTTAAATGTAATATATTTTTTTCTCAGCTTTAAACATTTCTACTAATAGCAGAGTTATGAATGGTCACTCCTTTTGCTTATCTTTCTTATCTATCTCCCCTCACACTCAACTTCCCTACACTTTGTGTCAGTCACATACTGAGTCCTGCAAAGTCCGCTGAGCGTATCCGGTTAATCTTGTTAAAACGAGCATAGAGATAAGTGGTGTCCTTGGGCAGTGGCGGTATAGTTGTCAGGTCCACATCATCACAATATACAGAGCTTCCAAGACAGACACAAACCAAGCAAGTTGGAAGACCTGGGGAGATGAAGGGCAAAATATAAGAAATATATATATATACAGTATATACAATACACTATATGGACAAACGTATTGGGACACCATTGCACCAACAGTGACTTTTATAACATTGCATTATAAATACTTAGAGATTAATATGTAGTTTGTCCCCCTTTGCAACTATAACAGCTTCCACTCTCTTCTAGGAAGGCTTTATACAAGATGTTGGAGTGTTTCTGTGTGATTTTTGCCCATTCATACAGTAGAGCACTTGTGAGGTCAGGCGGTGATTTTGGACGAGAAGTATACCAAGACACTTTGCACAATGCTATGCTTCCAACTTTGTGGGAACAGTTTGGGGAAGGCCATTTTCTTATTCCAGCATGACGGTGCAGAAAGCAAGGTCAATAAAGCCCTGACCTCAACCCCATCGAACCCCTTCAGTATGAACTGAAACAGAGATTGCGAGCCAGGCCTTCTCGTATGCATACTGTAAATTTCCCTGATGTCCCCTATTCAATTACATGGGGGGATTTCAGAAACACATATTACTTAAATATGCAGTCTTCCTTAGTGGGAATGTCAGAGCACTAAAGAGTCCCTTTAAAATGAAAAAGAAAAAGAAAGCATAAATGAAAAAACATCATAGCAAAGCTGTCTTAAACTAGGGCAGATCTCTTCATACTTAATTTGTGAGAACAGTTTGATGGTTGCAGCCAACAGGCAGCATATAAACACTTTTTAATGTAAATTTTATCTCATACCAGATAATGCACAAAAAGTTATTAAACAAGGACTTAAAGGTGCTGTTCAACTTAGATGGAGCATAACTTGTGCTGTCTAACAAATAGCCAAATAGTTATTAAAAGGACAGTCTCAGCAAACAATAAATCATATTAATACAGTACTTGGTGAGTTTATTTGCTAAACATAGAGCTTGCACAAGAATTATGGTTCATTATGCTGGGCAAATGTATTCAGCATCCCCTAAATGCATCGTTTTTTGGGACAGTAAGAAGATTTACAGATCCCTGACCGGCCCAGCCAGCTGTCACATTGATTGAGGTATATGCATTTGCAGCAGACACTTCAATCAAAGCTTCTACCTGGCCTACCTGCAGTGCATCTTAGCTAAGTGAAGCAAGGTGACCAGATGCGTCAGGTAAGTGGGTGGTCATACCCTTGAACCTGCCTTTAATCCCACCCTGGCTCTAACCCTGCCACCTCAAAAGATCATAGTTAAAAGGTATCTTATAATGGTATTGTACACCATCTATAGATTATGAGACAAAAAGAGTTTATAAGGAAGTTTCATATAGCTGCATTTTGATGACCTGGGGGTAACTGGCAATGTCAATAACATGTACAGCTGTGAACACACTGTAAATACTCTCTTTACTACCAACCATTATGCAAAACCATATCTGCCCTGCACATTATCCTGACCCTGTCAATAGCCCCCTTTAATATAAACTCTTTACTTTGTGAAAAAGCACAAGGGGGGCATGTATAGACTTATGGAAGGGAACCAATTAGTCAGTTACACATCCCCATACTGCAGGGCAGCATTTTATCTGGGCTGGTCAGTAATATCTAAAACTTATGTGTGTCGGAGGTGGTGGTGGAGGATATTTATGCAGTTTGTATGGGCAGGATTCTGTGGAATTCCTCTATTTATTTGCATGCAACTAAAAGTCATCAGGTAACATGTAGCTTTCTGCCCCGATACTTGCTCAAAAATGCTTATTATTAAATCAGATGATTCTTGGCACTGACTGACTGCTTGAAGCTGCCGATGAGTGGCTGAACCCTGCCCTCAGCCTTCTTCGACCCAACGCTGGAGTTGAGTATATCACAAACAGGGAGATGTGTTTGGCTGATCACATCTCCTGCATGCAAAATAGTTGGGGGCAGTTAAAGGGGCAAATCCGTATTGGGGGTATTCTGCAGAAGGGACATCATGAGAATTTAATGCAGTGCAGCATATGCATTAAAGTGTACTGACCCTGGTCTGTCATGGATCCAAAGAGACTTGGTTCTTCTGGTTTTGGAGATGTAGAGCCTGGTGTTGTAATCTGGGGTTCTTGAGTTGTAAATATTTCTGTCTTTTTACCCAGTGGAGCCAAGGTGCCAACCTCTATCTGTACGAAGAGGTAATAAAAGGTGATACAAGCCAAGATCATGACATTATACTGTAAAAAAAAAAACCCCATGTGATGAGGTATTAAGCTAATCTAGAGTCGTGTAAAAAGGAAAGTACACCCTCTTTGAAGTCTACGGTTTTACATATCAGGACAATTTTAAAATTAGATTTATATGGGGTATTTAAGCACACTAATGTATTTCAAATGCTGGTATTTAACTCTTTCCATGCACGTGTTACTTTTTGAAAGTTTGCAGTAGTAATTTGTGTGTGTTTTTTCCCCCACACACATTCTACTTTAGGTATGAATTTTCAGCTCATGGTATACATCACTGTCAAACAACAACCCAATATGTGTTCAGCAACATCTCCCGATAGTGATACCACCCATGCATGGATATGTTGGGTTGTTTGGGAGGTAAAATCAGTGGCGTCTCCAGGTTTCATATTTAGGGGGGGCACATGGGGGGCCAGGGACCAAAGTAGGGGGGCCAATTATAAAACGGTACATATACACTATATATATACACACACACACGTTAGACGTGCATTTTTAACTACATAATATGCACTTATCTCTTTGAAGTAAAGACTGTGATTAAAATATGATTTCAAAATAACAGCTAAAGTGACAGTTATTTTTCATTCTTTAATATTAGCCCCTGCTGACAATATATATAAATATTAGACCCTGCTGCAGATATATAGAAATATTACACCCTGCTTCCGATATATATTAATATTAACCCCTGCTGCGGATATATTAATATTAGCCCCTGCTGCGGATACATACTTATATTATACCCTGCTGCCGATATACATAGAAATTATACCCTGCTGCCAACATATATTAATATTAGCCCCTACTGCCGATATATAGTATTAGTCCCTGCAGCCAATATATATAAATATTAGCCCCTGCAGCCAATATTTATTGATAATAGGCCCTGCAGCCAATATATATTAATATTAGCCCCTGCTGCCGATATATATAAATATTAGTCCCAGCTTCCGATATATAAATATTATTACCTGCAGCCAATATATATTAATATTACACCCTGCTGCCAATATATTTGCCACACTGACTGCAGATCAGGGGAAGACAGTGAGAGTCAGTGCAGTGTTCCCTCCTTCTGACTGCACCGTGACATTGAGAGGTCCTCTCCCCTGTAATCATCCCCAGAGTCCCCTCATTCACTAAACCATAGCGCTCTTTTACTTACACCCTGTAGTTCAGGTATAGATCAAATAAACAACACATGGAAACAGCACATGCAACTGAATGAGATTAAAAAAAAACTTGTATTTGCAGGTATACATAAATAATGTATGGAAACATAGCATTGCAGGTATAAACCAACAGAACACACAAACCCAGCATTGCAGGTATATATCAACTGGAAATCACATGTACACTCAGCACTGAAGGTTTAGATCAAATAATCAACACATGGAAACAGCACTCCAGGTATTGATCAACTGAATAAGACATACAAATCCTATATTTGCAGGTAAACATTAATAATGTATGGAAATATAGCCGATACAGATGAACAGAATGACACAAAACCCAGCTTTGCAGATATAAATCAATTGGAAATTACATATAAACTCTGCATTAAAGGTATAGATAAACCCCCCTAAATTACAGGCATAGATCACTGGTCACACACCCCAAAGCCAGCCCTGGTGTCCACGCTGCCCATATAGAACCTGACCAGCACCTAAGTTACACATTATGTCAACTTTGTCCCCAAACAGCTGAACGTACGCCGTTTTTGTCCCATAAAGACCTCTCCCTCCCAATCTATCCTATCTACCCCCTCTCCCTCCCAATCTATCCTATCTACCCCCTCTCCCTCCCAATCTATCCTATCTACCACATCTCCCTCCCTATCTACCACATCTGCCTCTCTATCTACCACATCTGCCTCCCAATCTATCCTATGTACCCCCTCTCCCTCCCAATCTATCCTATGTACCCCCCTCTCCCTCCCAATCTATCCTATCTACCCCCTCTCCCTCCCAATCAATCCTAACTATCCCCTCTCCCTCCCAATGTATCCCATCCACCCCCATCTCCCTCCCAATCTATCCTTATCTACCCCTTCTCACTTCCTATCTACCTCTTCTCTCTAACCCCCTCCTAACTTTCTAACCCCCCCTTTGAAGTTCACTTACCTTGGGCTTGTCCAGCGGTGAGATCGCGAGGTCTCTGTATCCCTGGTTCTGCTGGCTTCACTGCTGGGCGCCGGATATGACAACATATACCGGCGCTCGGCTTGAAATGCCGGCACTGCGAACCAGGAAGAGGCCTCGCGGTCACGGAGAAGAGTGAGAGGCGCCGAACGGCTGCTGAGAACTTATTCCTCAGCAACTCACTCTCTCCTCCGGGTCTATTAAAAAAAAAAAAAAAAGACGGCGTTTCAATTGGGGGGGCACACCGGGGGGCACAGCATGATGTAGGGGGGCCATGGCCCCCTCTGGCCCCCCCCTGCCGACGCCACTGGGTAAAATACCACATTTAGTTTTTCAACTTGGAATTTTGATATCTGGTCAGTTTGAGCCTTTGCCCTAATAATGTGACGGGACCGTCCTGTACCCTGAATGGGTACGCCCGCCGAACGTTGCTTCCTCTGCCCCATAGCCACCAGGACACCAGCGATAAACCCCTTACAGAGAGAAGGGGCTGCCTTACCACTGTGGCTAGCCGAAGCTGAAGCTACACAGCGGGGCTATTGTCCTGAAAAAGACAATAAGTGATCATGGCAGAGGACACAGCTCTTCAGGAATCTCGGCTGCACTGTAGTATACAGAAGTATAGCAATACAGAGCTCTACCGCCCTGATAAGGGCAGCGCCGAGGCTTACCTGAATAACAAGACGAGACTTGTAGTGAGGTAAAACAGGGACTCTTTATTTATGAAACACACGGGCTTATATACAGTCCAATACAGGAAAAGGCCATAAACCATGTCCACATAGCCCTGCCCAGCCCAGACAGTCCGGCACCACAATTAGGCACATTTAGGCCACTGAGCCCCGCAATGTCCATACAGATTTTAAC
Source organism: Sceloporus occidentalis (assembly GCA_023333645.1). Lineage (NCBI taxonomy): Eukaryota > Metazoa > Chordata > Lepidosauria > Squamata > Phrynosomatidae > Sceloporus > Sceloporus occidentalis. Next base: position 2,547,977 of record JALMGF010000055.1, read on the forward strand.
TGTCGTTTTCCGGTGATCCCGAAGGGGCGGCGGCAATCGCGGGGTACCGATGGATAGCTCGGGGTCCTGAGGATATCCTGTCCAAAAAGCGGTCGCAGGTACCCTGAGCGGCAGCAGTTCAAAGTTCTGCCGCGACAAGCCGCAAGGAAGCTGGGTGTCCTGTAGGCCAGGAATCTACAGGCAGCTCCCTCCCCGGACCACCCCTGGTCGGCACCCCCGCGACCCGTGGGGTATCTCGATATGATAGTGCTGTGGTCGGGCTGATGGTGTCCGGGTTATACAGGGTCATGGACATGTGGCACATGGATAGGGTAGGACATGAAGGAGAACACAGTATACACAAATAAACACCACATATATGGGGAAAGTACATAAATCCACACATTTTAACCAATTAATTAACCCGGGCCATCACAAAAAATGGGACATGCGCAATTCATTTTTTCAAGTTGGAATTTTGATATCTGGTCAGTTTGAGTCTTTGCCCTAATTGAAACCAGACAATGATATACTTGGATGCTGTCACTTTTGCTGTCCACTAATGGCAGACATTGATGATTCTACTATTTTCCCTTCGAACCAATATTTTGCACCTGCTGCACTACTGGCCACTTATGTCACACTTAAATCATGACTTATTCAGTAAATACTATCACTTCCCTCCTGTTTATCCTCTACCTTTCAGTCTTTCTTTGCTTCCCATCCCCCAGCATTGTTATTCTTTTCTGTTTCTGACACCCACCCCCTCAGTTTTGCCTCCTCTTGTCTTTGGATGTCTGTTTTATCTTTCCTGTCTGCCTATCCTCATATTCCATTCCTGTCATCTTTTTCTCCGACTTCAGCTGTCTCACTTTACTGCCTCAATTTATGCACTAATGTCTCTGTTCAATTTGCATTCAATCTTTCTGCTTCATTTCAGTACAATATCTTAAGTAAATATACTATTTTCATCTTTCATTTAGATGTTTTGTTTTTTATGTCCTCACATGCTTCATCATGCACACTTTTGTGTCACTTACTACATTTTCCTCATTATACCTACACAATTAATTACTTTCCCTGCAGCAACACAGTTACCGTTTCTCTTTTCGTCTTCATTCCATTTCATTTAACACACGTAGATTACCTCTCAGCACCCTATGGTTTCCCCTAGGGGATTTGTTCACTAAACCACAGGTATATTTCAACTCACCAATTTCACAGTGGATTATGAAAGGCCAATCTTGGTCTGTTTCCCATGGAAATGATTAGGTTGGGGTTATATGTTGTGTAGTTAAATCAGTTATTATACAGGCCACTTTCCATCCAAGTGCCAATTTTTACTAAGTGCCACTATCTGGGAGTTGACCAAGGGAGTTATTTCTTTCCCCAACACTTTTACCTATTGTGTAATACACCCTAAATGCCTCTAGACTCGTTTGAGCAGGGCCCTCCTCACCTGTTGTCTCTGTTAGTCAATTTGTTATGTTACATACTACTTGTTATGTCCTGTCTACCCATTGTACAGCGCTACGGAATTTGATGGCGCTATAAAACAATTAATAATAATAATTATACAGAGAGCTTGACTCTTCATGTAGGATAAACTTTCTGGCTTGGCCCTTGATCACACTGCATATAGCTATGTTTAAAGGTTTCAGCTCACGCCAATTCATGTACTAAATCACTATTTAGTTAAAAAATATTGTGAATATCAGTGATTTCTTGCTTAGTTAACATATAGTTACATATAGCTAGTAGGAGATAGACTTGGTGCTCTGAATATGTGTGTCACTTGTTTAGATAATAGGCTTGCAAATTAGGGAACCTCATAATTTCTTGATGTAATCCTATATGTATAAATATGGAAAAAATAAAATTGTATGATAAATGACTTCTCCTCATAGACAAGTATTTCCATGCACCACGTTTCTGTATTTACACTTACTTACTTACATTTTGTCTTGAACATTTCCCTGTATCACTTACTACTCTAAAACATTTCTCATTATGTCTTCACATACCCCTTACTCTTCTTACATATCACTCTGCCACTCTTTCGTCTCACAGACTGTTCTGTCCCTCGTCCCTATCGGTCTCCCATTCCCAGGATTCTTTTTGTTTATGACAGGTCTCTGCTGTTTCTGACTTGTAGCTTCTTGCCCGGATCCGTCTGTCATGGCAGATGCTCACAAACAGGCTCTGATGAAAGCACAGCCCTAAGAGATCTTTCAGAACCGTACCCCCCTTCGCTGCCCCCCTTCCATGTTCCTTCTCTCATCCTCTTCTGAGAAATAAGTAATCTGACAAACCTGCTAGAAGATGCAGGATCAGAGGCCTCTCAAGCAAAGATTTCTACCCACCTCCCTTCTCTCTAGCTAATGATTCCTCTCTAGTTGTCAGTCTATTTACAATCTATCAATTGTTATCTCTATGTGTTTCTGTAGCTATCGGTCATCTAGGCAGTCTTTTTGTCTTTCTTGTCTTTATTTTGTCTTTATTGTCGTCTCTCTAAAATTACCACCCATGGATGCTTTTTATTCCTAATTATCATCTGTGCGTTGCTAGGTGAATATACATATACCTATCATACCTACCTAGTTTTAGACATTCGTTGTATCTGGGTAACTATAGCTACCAATTCTATCTCTGTTTATCTACTTACTTACATACTTATTTTTATTACAATTTGTATCCATTTTTATTGGATTGTTTGTATTTTGGAACCTATCATGCTCCCCCGATGCATTAAGTCTATATATTCGATTATAGTCATATTATGATCAGACTGAACCCTTTCATATTCTGTTAGCAGCTCTACCCACTACAACTTAATATTCTAGTTAATCAAAAACAAATTGAAATGCCCAATGTCAAAACTTCAGGATCACAAACAATAGCAAAGCAATAGAACATTTTTGTAATCTATTCATAATATAATAATGACCCAATACTATAAGGATCCTTGCGCCAAATCTTGACAGGGAAAAAAAGCTGTGTGGAAATTGATTGTTGGATTTCCAGATATTTGTATCTTATAGGCCTTTGTCATCTTGATGCATTTTTAAGTGTCCTACCTTTTTTAAATATTGAATTAAAAGTTGTTGTTTTTTCCAAGTGTGGGTTTTTTCCTGTACTCTACTTTTATAGTGGTTCATCACTATTATGTGATGAATTACATAAATTAGGCAGTGTAAGTACCTCCATTAGTGTTGATGGTGGTCTGTGTTCCCACAAAATCTCACTGAATTGCTTTTATTTCCTTTCTATGGTGTTCTTTTTTGTCATGCGGATATGATTTTGTTAGCTTTTTGGAGCTAATGTAAGGTGTTTGTTATACTTATTAAAGAATACAAACTTTTACTAGAAATGTATTTGGAGATGTGTAGAAAAGTGGTGCTTTTTTGAATATATTTAGGACCATCACACATTTGTTAAGGGTATAGTACAAACAGTAGTACATAGTTTGGAGAATGTCATGTGTGTATTCCACTAGAATTAACAAAGAAAAAATAACCTGTTAACAATGGCGACAGATGCTCAAACAAAAGTATGGATCACTAAACGGTAGGTTTGAAACGTAGAAGCCCAGATCCTTCACATGAATACATATGCATGCAAACTTACTTATGTTCTGGGTATCAGTATTTGTACAAAGATATGGGTGCACCTTAGCACCCATATCTCATAACATAGCTGCAAGATGGACACCTTCAAGAGTAGGGCGCGCAATAGGGAAAATACTAATTGTGGCGGCAGTTTATACTGTGGCTGCTTAAGGGTGAGCTGGCACAGTGTATCTGTCCATTGAGCTGCTCTGGTTTGATGATTTTGGGCCACTGCTTTTAGGTGTATATTTAATTACAATTCCACATTTAACCACCGGGGATCTTGATTAACAAAATATTTGTACCTCATTTGTACATTATTTGTACATATTAGAACTGCATTTGTCTTGTGCTCCTGTTAATGGATTTTCCTTTGCAGTGCCTCTGGGTCCAAGACATGCCACAAGCTTAAAGTCCCCCCCCCCTTGTAATTCTAATTGAATTGCGATCCAAAGGTCTACATTGAACAGGAGAGGATTTTACTTTCTTATAGTCTATATTGTATTAAAATGCTTTATGTATACTAATCTTCTGGCCTGTCACCGCATACCAAATAAGGTGGTTAGTACTTACCTTGGGTTGAGGTTCTGAGTAGTCATAAAGATCTTCATAGTTAATTAAGTCTATTGATTCTCCATAGACGTCCAGATTTTGATCATAATTGTTCAGATCCAGGTTCTCGTAGGAGATGCTTTCCTTGGGCTGGTTCTTTTCAAGTCTGCGTCTGCCATTTTCTGGAGATGGTGGAGCCACAGAAAGAGCCACAACAGAGAGCCACAGAGTCACATACAGGTAAAGCATGTCCTGAAGAGCAATGCATAGATACCACATCATCTGCATTGTATTCAAACAGTTACAAATAACTATACATTGGATGGCAAATTTGGAAACTGAATTTTTGGAAATATTTCCCAGTTATGTACCCCGCTGTAAGTTGTATCACTACTGAACAAGCTAGTGTGCCAGATCATGTAAAGAGGAGAGAGGTCAAGCAGCTCTATAGTTTGCAGTTAGTTACACAGAAACATGATGCAGAGAATAGACCACAGAAAAATAAAAGTTTATTTAAAAAAAAAAATACTATGTATGTAAGCCCCATTTTTGTGTAGGCCGTGTACTGAAATGAGAGAGCGATTGTAAACCCCTTGTAAGTATGTAAGTAGAGAGTAATGTATGAGATAATGTTGCTTTTCATTTAAAATATATACTGGTAAATAAATAAAATATGGTCCTCACCACAAAATACAGTATACAACAAAACAGAAACATTTTGACTAGAAACATGGAAAGCTGAACTATATGCTGCTTTGGTCTAGTTACCCATAGAGGGAGGCCTGATCCTGGCACATATAATGAGGAAGTCCATACTTTTCTTATAGGAAAGATCCTACTGGGACACTGTTAGCTTTAGACAACAATGAATTATATTAACTGCAATGCTTACTGTGCTTATTCTTTTTGCATATTCCCTCAATGTGACCCCCTTTTTTCCACATACTACCAGTGGATGCATATTGTTTACCATAATATATTCCATGTCTAATAGGCATCCATATTTTAGACCCAAAGTTACCTTTGCACATACACCCCCTCTATAACACATCCCATAGCTCCTTATTTCACACTACGTTACTAAGCAGTGTAATGGCATACCTTTACATCTCCCCATAATACAGTTAAGCACACCTCATAAAACCATTTTAAATCTCCTTACTTGTGTGACAGTCAGGTCCGGACAGTGGAAAGTGGAAAAATGAACCCTGGAGGGGCTTATTGGACTAAGGACTGGGAACAAGAGGAGGGGGTAGGAGAGTGACTGAGCAACCAATGAGATTTATTTTTGCAGCTGTCAGCAGGACCCCTTATAATGAGACACAATGACCCCAGGCCTCTACATCATCCAATTAGGCAGAGATGTGTTTTGTTTCTAGTGGGGGTGGTAGAAAAGGGATGTTCAGATGTTTTCTTTACCCAAGACAAAATATTCCTGTCTAAACCTGTAACTTCAAAATTTTTTTAACCCCTTAAGCATCGCATTCAATATTAAAACTCCCTATTTGTCAGTATACATTACTGTTAAAAATTCTGAATAAACAATCAGGCTGCAAATGAGTGGCAGTCTTAAAACACTTTGGTCTTTGGAGAACCGTAATGAATATAAATAAAGAATTTTATGCCTTTTTAGCACTTTCCATTTGTAGTCGACTGCCCTGACTAACCTTGTCTTATTCCAATGTCCCTTTCACAAACAGAGTGACATATTGCTGAACTGGTGGCATAAAATATATTTGAATGCAATGCTGATTAAAGTGGCCTAGTGGCCACCCTACATTGGAGATCCCCATGCTCTTATTCAGTATGTGTGTATAGTATATATGTGGTGAAGGGGAAGTGATATGCCATGTTCAAGCTCTGTTTTCATTATTAATATCCTTCTTTAATGGTCCTTCTACTTGGTGGTGGCTGCTGCTATTGCTCACAGACAGCAATTCCAATAGCTATTGTGGGGTTTGCTGGGGTTGAGCCAAGCTGTTATGCACAGAAAAACTGCATAGCATGAGGAGGCTAGTGGGCTCTTCCATATTAAGTATAAAGGATCAGTCAACAAATAGACTCACATAGATGTCAGTGTGAACTCCCACAGGCGTCAGCGTGAACTCCCACAGGCGTCAGCGTGAACTCCCACAGGCGTCAGCGTGAACTCCCACAGGCGTCAGCGTGAACTCCCACAGGCGTCAGCGTGAACTCCCACAGACGTCAGCGTGAACTCCCACAGACATAAGCAGGACCGCCTACAGAGGTTGCGGGACCACCCATCGACGTCAGTGGGCAGCCCTGGCCGCGTCCCGCAAGGGAACGCTCCGGGCAGCCAGAGTGAAGAAGATCCCAGGTATGCTCATATGAAGTTAGATGAGGTATACTATATTACCAAAAGTATGTGGACTCCTGACCATCACACCTATATAAGCTTATTGGACATCCTATTCGAAAACCACGGGCATTAATATGGAGTTGGTACCCCATTTGTTGCTTTAATAGTCTCCACTCTTCTGGAAAGGCTTTCCACAAGATTTTGGAGTGTCTGTAGGGATTTGTGCCCATTCAGCCAAAAAGCATTTGTGAGTTCAGGCACCAATGTTGGCCAATAAGGCCTGGCTAACAATCGGTGTTCCAGTTCACTCCAAAGGAGTTCAGTGGAGTTAGGTCAGGCACTGTGCAGGCCACTCAAATTTCAACAAACTCATTAAACATGGCTCTATGGACCTCGTAAAGGCTCTTCCCCAAACTTGTGCCACAAAGCTGGAAGCATACAATTGCTTCACTGAAACCAGGGGGCATTGTCCATGCCCTGAAAAATAGCCCCAGACCAGTATCCCTGATCCACCAAACTTTACAGCAGGCACTATTCATTCCAGTAGATAGCATTGTCCTGACATCCCCAGATTGGTCCATCAGACTTCAAGACTCATCACTCAAGAGAATATGCTTCCACTGCCCCAGTGGCATTGTGTTTTAGACCACTCCAAACATCAGTTGTGCATAGTGACCTTTGGCTTGTGTGCAGCTGCTTGGCCATGGAAACCCATTTTGTGAAGCTCCCAGTTCATAGTGCTTGCGCTGATATTGCTTTCAGAAGCAGTTTAGACCAGGGCCGAAATTTCCCAAAATGACATGTGGCACTGGTGGCATTCTGTGACAATGCCACGTTTAAAGTCACTGATTATTTCGGTTTGACCCATTGTACTTCCAATGTTTGTCTATGGAGATGGAATGCAATGGTGTGGGTGAAACACCTAAACTCAATAATTAGGTGGGGGTGTCCACATACTTTTGGACATATAGCGTTTATGTAAACTCACCAATTACTGAGTGTGAGACATTCTGTTAGACGGACTAATCAGAGGAATCAACAAATCAAACACTTGGGCATACCTACAAGATGATTAAAAATACACAGATTGAGATAGGAAAATATGACTTTGTTCATGATCATTTTTATTTTTTTTGGAACATAAAATTTTTATTGAGTTTTACACGTTCACGGACATATCACAATGCGAGATGGTAAACACACATGAAAAACAATCGGAGAGTCCGCAGTACATAGCGACCAAAACATGCCGAAAATACAGAAGTATTTACATAATGTGGCTAGTCATATGTTGCAGCTACAGCCACCAACTCAGGAACTAAATCATCAAATAAATAAAAAATACAATGCAAATTTACTACCTTAAAACCTAACTTCTATTGTTATACCCTTTTCAATAATTTTTTTTTATTATTGATAATGGAACAGTAATTTTCACCATATTTTATACTTTTTTATATAGTAAATTTTATGATACAATCAAAATAATGCCATCTAAAGAAAGAAAGAAAAAAACAATATATAACTTGTGTGGGTACAGTAAATGTTAAATCAGCCATTGTCACAAAGGGGTTAAAATGCTGTGAAAAAAGGAAACATATACAGAGAGGTGAATAATGATACATATATTTTAAACACGCATGTGCATCTGAGGGGTTTTTTGGATGTTGAAAAGATGGAAAGTTGAAATGCTAGTATTTTTACTAAAAGTTTAGGCATAGAATTAAGGTGATGGGAAAGAGAAAGGCAGTGGATATGTGGATCCTGACTCTACAGGTAAGCTAGCTTACAAAAGGGTGTTAAACAAAATCTAATGTTTTATGAAAAGCAATTGATATTTTAAGGAAATACATGTTAATTATCATTTTATTTGTAGGGTGCAGGCTTTGGGATGGGTAATACCTCAGTCTGGAACAAACAGAAATGCAGCTGCCTAACCACCTGTTGTGATGTATCTATTGTCCAATATCTACGGTTGTCAGCTGGGCCTGGGATACAAGTTGCAAACCTTGTGTGAAAGGCGAGACCACACACGTGTAGGACCCATTTAACTCTCATCATCATGGTAGAGGGTAAACTGGTAGACCTCTACAGGTTAAGATATGCACCAGTCCTTCAACTATACTAGGAACTATGTAAAAGATCTACAGTCTTACAGCAATAGTGACCTCAGTGGGCTGCGGTAATTATGTACCATATTCTGGCTTCTACCAATCTATCGAGGGATATGTGCCTGAGAGATTCCAGTTTCATAGCAACCGCTGAGGTACTCTCCGCAATGGTAAGGAACAGCCAGAGACAGATCTGCTTCGCATTTCCTAGCAGGAGTGGGTTACAGGTAAACTTTTTTAGGAGGGGTGGATTTCAGACTTATCAGAATTGTTCCTTGTAGCATGAGTTAACCATAAGAATTGTTATTCCATCAATATCCAGATGGTCTGTGATGAAAAAATGATAATTATCCACAAGTTTACTCTCTTTATTTGAAAACACTCTTATTTTCTTGCTCAGTCATCTGTTTACAGAGATGAGCATCCACATCACTAGCTTTGGTGGTGATACCCACTGTCTACTCAAGATATAGAATGGATTACATTCAAGATATATGGATTACAATCTAGAAATATTAGCTTTACATTTTCAAATAGCTCACAAGTACCTTTATTAATGCTGGCAAGCATATGATTTTACCCAGCATACCTAAACTTACAGTACATAAAAATATGTTAGATAGTAAATCAGTCTGATTTCAAGCCAGTCATCATAACCTACGGCACTGTATCAAACAAAGGGGACTATGGGCTTGTATGACTGTTTACCAGGATTTACCCATTAATACTAAGTAATTACTCAGAAACAATGTCTATAATATGAAGATGTTGTGAAAATTATTATTACTAAGCAGGACTAGGATGGATTAATCAACTGAGTCTTCTCTTTCGGAAACTGTGCTGGAATTCAGTTTATGAGGAGCCATTGAATGTAGGGATCTGTTCAGACATGTGTGGAAAATGCTGCAAATAATTTCAATGGGAGCAGTTGCCCAGCGGCTAAAAAAAAGTCAGTGGCCCTATAACGTCAGAGGACCCATTTGATTGCTCTTGGGAAGGTTTTAAGCTACCACGTGTTAGAGACATGCCACCTCTAACAAGATGGCAGCACCTATTCAAAATAAAAGTTCCCAGAGAGTCTCTCCAGATCCATTTGAGAACTTTGACAGGTACCCAACTATGCAGATCAATGGAGCCCAGCTCATTCATCACTCATGCGATCAGTGAAAAAAATGAAAATGTAAAAGCAGTTAAAAGAAAATATCTCCAAAAAATGTAAAAACTAAAATACAAAATACCGTATTTGCTCAATTATAAGACGAGATTTTTTTCAGAGCAAATGCTCTGAAAAATACGCCTCGTCTTATAATCAGGGTCGTCTTATAATCAGACCTCAAATAGAGGTCCGACTATGATACTAAGATCCAGATTCAAATGCCTTTTAACCCCCTTAATGCCACTCTGCCTCCAGAAATGCCTTTTAACCCTCTATACGCCACTGCCTCCTGAAATGCCTTATACCTCCCTATATGCCACTCTGCCCCATGATATACCTTTTAACCCCCTAAATGCCAGAGTGGCATATAGGGGTATAAGGCATTTCTGGAGGCAGAGTGGCACATAGGGGATCAAAAGGCATATCATAGGGCACAGTGGCATATAGAGGGTTAAAAGGCATATCATGGGGCACAGTGGCATTTAGAGGGTTAAAAGGCATATCATGGGGCACAGTGGCATATAGGGGGTATAAGGCATTTCTGGGGCAGAGTGGCAAGCCTGAGGGCAGATGTGCATAACTGGGGGGCAGGTTGGAAAATAAAAGTAAATAAAAACCAAAAAATATTTTTCTCAATCATAGCTTTTATAAAAAAAAACATATTTTACATAGTTTACATGAATTAACATTTACTAGTAAAACTTTTTCCTATAGGGTCGTCTTATATTCAGGCTTTTTCTTTTTTGGCTGGTCGCCTTATAATCAAGCAAATACGGTATATATTTTTATGAGCCAAAACGTCCAAACACTTTACTAACATGTGACGAAAACGACTCTTCTTCTAAATGGCTTAAAATATATTTGGCAAGCAAACACTTGTTACCTTTTTTTTAACGTGCACATATGGCAAGTCAGTGTGTGGCATGATAATATTGTGCCGGTTAATCTGTGGCAGTGGTATCTTGCAGCTGCTGTACACAATTTTGTGAGCTAGCTAGAGCATTAGAAGGAGTAATGTGGTCAGCAGCCACAGCCATTCACCAAGGGTGAATCTGCTTGAACCAACATTTTTGGAGAGGGTTGTTGCATGAGAGGAAAAAGCTTCTGGTGTCATTAATAAGCAATTACCCCATGTCCTGTTAATGACCGTTTTGTTTTCTATGCTCACAAAATTTTTTTACTGCATGTTTTTTTTCATTGGCGTTATAAAACGAGACATGTTCTCATTTTCTTCTTCCCTCATCTGCTCTTACTGAAGCCGGATGTGTATTTAAGGGGACCCCCAACCTTTTTTTCTTCTATGTGGTAGATTTCTATTGTCAGGGTGTTCTTTATTTCTTGATTTTCCTAGTGTAATTTACAAGCAGTGCATCCAGTCTTTGCTGCAGTTGACTGGACTTCGGGCGCTAAGGATGGAATTAGTAGAAACACATAGCATGAAGCTATTGAAGTATTGTTTCATTTGCTGTTTTTTGCATTAATACGTAAGTATATTTAATTTTCTTCCTTTCACTTTTGAGCAAAGTTGGCATTAATCTGAAATAGTTCTAGAGACATGAGTGGCAGAAAGAAGGAGGTGGGTATGCCACTTTACAAAGGTATTATGTACAGTTCTGGAGAACCCATCTCCAGAAATATATTGATAGAGTACATAGAAGGGCTACTAAAATGGTTATTGGTTTGCAGGATAAAAAGTATTAGGAAATACAAAGGAAACTCAATATGTATAGCTTGAGGAAAGGAGAGAGAGGGAAGATGTGATAAAAACATTTAAATACTTAAAGCAATTTAACAAAGTACAGGAGGGAAGTTTATTAGGACAAGAAATGTAGAGTCAGAGGCTTGGATGTAATGTAAGGTGCTAGATAAGTGAAACAGTTGCTCAGCAAAACAGGTTTAGGTTAAGACAATAAAAAAATGTGAACATGCAAGGGATAGGCATGTCGCTACAAAACAAATTACTCATTGATGTGTTGGTCTTTACATAAGGAAAATCAGGCAGGTGGGCTGTCAATTTCTATGTTTCCATAAAGAGCCTAGAGCTAAGTGCTACCAGTTTTGTCTCTAGCACAGGCAGCAACAGGACACAGAGGATAACATATATACCATTCATGTTTAAATTTGCATCCGAATCAGTCAATGTTATGAATTATTACAATCAGAAATACATTTACCTTTCACGCTGCCATAGGCTGACCTAAGCAGCATCACTAGCCTCCCTCCTCTGCGGTCAGTGCATTCCCTGCATTAAAAGGCACGCCATGCCTTCAACACATGGAGTGCCAGGATATGACATCATCATCTGACAGCAGTGGCGACTCTAGAAACAATATATAGGGGGGGCACACAAGATACCACAGTCAAACTGGGGGGGCATTCATAATTTCCAAAAGTAATGTGCTATGGAATTATACTTTTGTTATTGGGCTAAAATAATACTTGATCATTCAACATGGGAAGCCTGAAGCCACAACTGAGGGCGACTAATCCTTGAAATAAATATTATAACACAATAAATAACTTTTCCACTAAATGATTTCAGGGCCTTGAACGTTTTGTCCCCAGAAGTCATTAAAACTTCAGGAGGCCATTTTATCTCTGGATAAATCTAAATTAAAAAATTCCTTCTGTAAGTTAAGTGCCAGGAAACAGATGACCAAACACACACACCAACACAGGCTCTGTCACACCGACACCCAGACACCCACACACATCAGGACAGGCTCTGCCACACCCACATCCAAACACACACACACACCAGGACAGGCTCTGACACACCCACATCCAAACACACACACACACCAGGACAGGCTCTGACACACTGACACCCAAACACACACCCAAGGACAGGCTCTGCCACACTGACAACCGAATAAACACCAGGACAGGCTCTGCCACACCAACACCCAAACACACACCAGGACAGGCTCTGCCACACCAACACCTATACACACACCCGAGGACAGGCTCTGCTACACTGATAACCAAAAATACACAAACAGCAGGACACAGTCTACGTCACAGACGTCTACATCAGGATGGATTTTTCACACTGCATTGTTGTTTATACCCCCCTTAGTGTTTTTGCCCCTTGTGTATTGATGCCCCTGCTGCCCATATATATTAATATTAGCCCCAGTTGCCGATAGCAGGAATAGATCAACACATTAACACACAAACCAAGCTTTGCATGTATAGATCAACTGAAATTCACTTCTGATCTCAGCACTGAAGGTATATATCAAATAAACAGAATCAGACATACAAATCCTGTATTTGCAGGTATACAATAGTATATGAAAAGTAGCATTGCAGGTATAGATCAAATAAATAAATGGAAACAGCATTGCAGGTATTAATCAACTGAATAAGACATACAAACACTGTATTTGCAGGTATACATAAATAATGTATGGAAATCCAGCTTTGCAGGTATAGATCAATTGGAATTCACATAAAAACACGTCATTAAAAGGTATATTTAAAGCCCCCTAAATTACAGGCATAGCTCACAGGTTGCACACCCCAAAGCCAGTCCTGGCGTCCACACTGCTCACACAGCAATCACACTCCTATCATACCCAGGCAACCAGTAAATGCTGGTACCTAGGCATGATGGGACTGTGCTTGCTGTTAGCAATCACACTCCAATCATGCCAGGTCAGCCAGTAAATGATGGTACAGGGTGTCTGTAAGTGATGTGTAGACCCCACACTGCTGGCAGCATCAATACACAAGGGGGGCAGCTAGCTAGGTTTCAGCATGTACTGGCTGACTTAGCATGATAGGAGTGTGATTGCTAACAGCAATCAAAGTCCCATCATGCCTAGGTTCCAGCACTTACACCCTCCCCACCCCCTTACCTGCACTGCAGCTCCTCGATGCCGCTCACAGACTTCAGCAGAGGGCACGGCCTCCCTCTGCGTTCTCTGGTACTGCACAGAGGAAGCAGGACTGGAGCAGAGTCATGTGATGTCACGTGAACTCTGCCAGGTTCCACTTCCTCTATGCAGTACAGAAGACCCTCCCACAGGTAAGTAGCCTGGCTCGAGGTGCGGCCCGCGTAAGATTGGTTGCCCTGGCTGCTAAAATGTAATTTATTAGGGTCATGTCCTGGGGCTTAAGCAAGAGGAATGCACATTAAGTTAGCTCTGGGAACTCCCGCTGACTAAAGCTCACCAAAACTGTGCCAAACTACCCAGAACTGCACTTGGAATATGCCTAAGCACCAGCCCAAATATGCGCCCACAACGGCAGTGGCCTCTTACTTTGGGGGAAAAGATATGCTGCAGGTGTAGACAGATGACGACCTGACAGACCGAAGAGACGAAATGGATGATATAGCAGACACTCCCTGAGGTTGGCTTTATACCTGGGAGGGGAGCCCAGGTAACCTAGAGAATACCTTGCATTTATACAACACTACCAGAGGGTAATGGTGATCACAATTTAAGTTTATATTTACACATTTTTTTTCTTTTGTATATGCACATCACTGAGTTCATATATACCACCAGACAGTGAGAAACTCATAGCGATAAGTATCGATTTTTTTCATAATATTTTTGTTTTTCTTTTTTTGCACAACACAATAGCTATTCACATTTTTGTTAGATGTTAAGTCATTGGAAAGTACCCAATTGTGTTTGCCGCCTTAATCACTTTTCTTTATCAGAGATTGCTCTAAATTCTAATTACGAGACTCCAAAGTAGTCCAAATATGCAGGGAAGAATATGTGTAATAGTATTTGATGAGGGGACACTGTTTACACACATAGGACTCCAGCCTCTGAGGTTTTCCAGATGTGAACTAACGCATACCAAGTTCTACCTAACTTACGAACTAACACGTATACCATTATGCAATTCATATATAACATGTGCAGTGTATCTATCCTAAAGATGAGATTATGTAACTACTTTATTGGCAATGTTTGATGGTCATCTGGAAGCTGTCTTATATGAGAGACTAATAATAAAACACAATTTTAAAAAAAGTTATTTATTAGAGTTATACTTAAGTCTGTGTTCTTAAGGTTGCTCTTTGAATTTACCTACGAGATTTCATTAAATGGAGAAATTCCGTTAATTGACTTCAGGGAGATTAGTTGTAAAATCGGATGAATTTCATCATAGCGTTAGAGATTTTGTATCGAGATTTTTGGCAATGTGCATCCAAAACAAACTGCCCTTAAAATTTTCACCAAAAAAAAATCAGTGGTCATTTCAATATCAGAAAGCCTATTGCTCTCCCAGCCCAAGATTTGCAGCTTATCTCATGAAACTGTGGAAAGCAAAGACCTAGACAAAAATGTCATACTTGGATCAAAGATCAGCTCCTTAAATACCATCAATTGCCAGGAGGTGGCACCCGATCACCTCTAGTTGGCGTCTAGATGGCAATACTAAATTTCAAACCAGTGAACTCTCCTAAATTTTTAAAATGTAAAAAAAAAATTATACAGACCCACTAAAAGATTTTTAAATAAATAAAACAGAAAACCAATCGACAGTCTCACAGGTTAGCTACAATATACAATAAAGCATCAAACTCGCTATTTTGTTTCCTGGTTTAATAGAGTAGTTATTTATTTGCCTTTAGCAATTATCCAGCTTTGTTTACAGAGATCTGCTATTTTCCATGAAAAAAATCAACCGCTTTTCTTCAGTTTTGCAGTGCCAAAGAAACAAGAAGCCAAGAAAAAGTTGTCACAATAAAGTAATTTATTTTAGGAAGATAATCAAGCAACATTATGTATAAGAATGGGAGAATGAGAAAATAGTTGGAGGATAAGGAGAAAACAGCAAAAGTGGCAAAAAGCTTGTGATAAATAAAAATGACAGGACCAGTTCTCATATAAAACGTGAACTTGTAAGAGCTGTACTGCAATCTCCTATAGTCTTCATTAAGTGATGTTAGCATTGTGAATAAGCATGTAATAGATGTTTAATCATTTTGTTGCAGATCAGTGTGCAACACGTTGCAAAACAATGTAATAATTGCAAAAAAATAACCATGTAAATACTACAGATAGAATAGAGCTAAATGTATAATAAAGGTGTAAAGTCAAATTATGTGCTAGAATTGTATTAATACATTATAGCAAGGGTGTATAAAAATGTGAAAAGTCATTCAAATATATAAACATAGTTTAGTTTTGGGTATAAATTATGCACCCACATTGTTTTCAAATGTTTGCTGCAGTAAAATGTAGGTTTGCTCTAGAATAGTACATCACTGTGGACTACTATAGGCCTGGTTGGTTTTATTACTAATATTTGTAACCGGTGTTGTATGGCACATGCCGGGGTACTTCTAGGGCCATCGATCAGCGAGACCTGGTGAGGTTTTACACTTGTATTTAAACAAATGTATCCTCAAGATGATGTCCCTTTGAGTAGTGACTGGGCAACAGAAGCTTCAAACAAAAGAAAGAAACCAAAAACCTTCTCCTATCTAGGAGACTGAATAAACACTACACTTAGCTAACCATGGACTGGCAAGATAAGCTGGTTCCAAAACAACACAAAAATGAACTATAAAATTGGCACTTTTATCAGCTCTATCACTTTCACATCCCATCCAGGATAGTGTTTGCTCAATCACAGCCTGTTTTCTGTAGCCCCACTTATATGATGCAGGGATTCATTTAAACCAGGACCAGTAGTCCCACTCGTCACAGGGAAAAACTACCCTTTTTATTCTCCTGCTTATGCAAAATCCCTATTTAAACTTGTCCCACCAGATAACCCTAATGCAAGAAGCATTTAAAAATTCATATTATTGGTCTGTGTTGCTTTTAAGCACAAACATATCATGCATGTTTTATTAGAGCCAGGTATGTTCATATTAGGTGTATGCTGTGTTAGCTTGGTAAAGTGACTATAACATTAGAATACGTTGTCCTTGTGCATTTTGTTGCGAGCATCAGTCTGCGTATTGTGTGTATTAGTATAACAGTGTATAATATTGAATAGAGACAGATATTTGGTGTGTTATTGTAGGGTTGTGTATTCGGTTAGGTTTGTGTGGTTTTCTCAGATGACCACAGACTGCAGCAGTCGGAAGCACATGATAACATCAAGTGGGATAGGAGGCTTCAGTTGATTCCCATCTAATCTCAGGTACCGCAGTCGGGGCACAGAGGACAAATCGGAAGACAGGAAATCGTATGGTGTAATTGGCAATGGGCAGATCTCTGTGCCGTTAATCTCTGTAGAGGTAAAAGAGAATGATTAGGAAATGAAAAATATATTATCTGACAAATCAGAATATATTCAAATATATCATATTCATGTATCTTAATACATTTTTAAATAATGGATTTTCAGTATGTATAACAGCACAATTTGTCAAACATTAAGAAAAAACATCCTGGCGTTTACAACACTATATAGCCAAGTGGAAGTAACTGGGGTTGACATTCTCCCATTTACTGCAAGTCTACTTAACCTATGTTTCACTTACAACATGGTATTGTTTCTGTTTCTTTACTGTTCTTCTGTAGTCTATACTTGTTAATTAATGTAAAAGTGCATGTGGACTATCTCTTTAACACCTTGACGACAACTGACGTCCCAAGCACGCCACAGAAATGCATAAATTATTGCTTTCTTCACTCAGCTGGTGTTGCTGCAATGCCTCGACATCTAGGCATCCAGCAACACCAAAAATGTAGGGGTCCCATGCTCCTAAACTCAGCCAGTGTTGCTGAAGTGCCTCTATCTATACCTCAAATGTCACCTTTTAGCCTCCAAACAAACTGACGCATGGGTATCACTGTACATATACCAGGAGCAGTAAATTCATACTTGACATTACCATGTCTTAGCTGATCTCCCTCAATTCACCATGAATTCAGCTGCCAGATTTATTTTCCTCACCCATCGTTTTACCTCTCCCCTCTGTCAGTCTCTTTACTGGCTGCATTGGTGCATCAGGATTAATTTCAACCCTTACTTTCAAAGCTCTTCATAGTGGTCCCCCTACTTATATCTCCTCACTCATTTCCAAGTACACTCCTACCTAGTCTCTCTGCTCATCCGATGCTGTGATTTTTAGTTTTAATTCACTTGCAAGATTTCTCAAGGGCTGCCCCTATCCTCTGGAATGCTTTCCTTGGCCTATCTGTCTTTTCCCCTGACTTCGGCCCTTCAAAAAATTGCTCAAGACACACTTTTTTAAAGATGCCTATGGACTTTAACTACCTTTCTCCCATCTAACTTTAGCTCAACTTTCCTAGTCCCTCTCCTGCCCTTGGACAAAACTAATACTAGCGTGGTGGGTCCATCCTTAACAGTGGCCCTTTTACCTTTTAACTCCCTCTAGATTGTATGCTCATTGAGCCCTCCTTACCGCTTCTTTCTGTAAGTGAAATTGTTATGTTATATACTACCTGCTATGACCTGTTTACCCATTGTACAGTGATGCAGAATATAATGGCACTATATAAAAAAATAGCTAATAATAATAGAAGGGAATATCACAATAATAACACGTAAGTGTAACCCATTGTAATTATTTGATGAATAAATAATAATATTGTTGAACAATATGGGTGAAAGGACCTGTTGATAGGCTTCCCTAAAGAAGTGGGTCTTTTTTAAATGCACCGAAGACACCGAGAGAGCCTAGGGAAGGGTATAATAGGGGATGTGGGCAGCCCGTAAGAAATCTTGTAGTTGTGCATTAGAAGTGGAAATAGGAGCGGAGGACAGACTAATATTGTCAGATGAGCAGAGAGACCTGCTAGGAGTGTATTTAGAGATCAGGGACTAGATGTTAGTAGGGGAACTGCTATGAAGAGCTTAGGAGCTCTTGGCATTAAAGGAATCAATTTGGCCCTGTAGTGACAACACATGTTTAGCACATCATAGACTTGTACATTTTGATTTGTACAAACTTTATTTTTAAAGAAATTTGTGAATTTAGTGTGTTTCTACAAATCTCCAATAATGAGGATTGCCCCAACTAAACAAACAAACGGCTAAACCTCAAAAATAATTTTGCCTGCTATAGCTAAGTCATCTCTCCCTCTCGCACCTTTTCTGGGATAGATGCCTGTTAATTTGAAGATGTTACATTTGTTGGAGTCAGGCAGGCTTAAACAAGCTGCGATTTTGGCAGTGTTCCCAGAAAATGTTTTTAAGGTTCAACTGTTAAGCATGAGTCCAATAAATCTAGCAGGTGATGCTTATTCAGAGTATATGGGAAGAAGCTGCATACACTAACTGAAGACAGAGACTGAGTTGAGCATCGCTCTTGTGGTGGATGTAAACTGCAGCAACCACGAGGACGTCCTATTCTCAGCTATTTTTTAAAAGAGCTAATATGTTTAAAGTAGATTTAGTTTTATTCACCTTCCCTTTTTCATCCTTTATGCTTCGTGATTCGGACTGGTTGAACCGTTACCACTGAGTGGGGGATGCTTAAGAGGAGGTCTTGGCTGATGCAGAGGGTCATACACTTTTATATGGGCATATTGATGCCCTTAATATTGTAAGGGGCCTTCTTAGTATTCCACATCTACCATTAAGCTGTGTTACATACTACACTATATCTGTATTACATACTACACTATACATGATTATACCTGGATCTTTTATTTGAATACCAACTGGGGTATCCATTTAAGGTTATATACTATTTTATATATATTTATTTCACTTATTTTTGCTTATCAATTACTACACTATATCTATATTACATACTACACTATACATGATTATACCTGGATCTTTTATTTGAATACCATTTACGGTTATATACTATTTTATATATATTTATTTCACTTATTTTTGCTTATCAATTATTAGCAAATTGTCAGGTCCTGGTGGGGATAAGCTGGAGACCAATGGCAGGGTGGCAGCATATCAAAAGGTGCAGGCAAAATAGCGGAGTCGAATAAGCAAGCCTAGGTCAGGACAGGAGAGAGCAGGATAATCCAGGAGACAAGCTGAAGTCAAAAACCAAAAGGGCCTGTAGTACTAGAAAACGAACACTAGATTCTGCACTATGGAATGAATATACTTAGGAGCTTAATACGCAAGCACCTACCACCTAGGTGCATGGATTTTATGGGTTGCAAAACCCAAACCCGTCTCTCGACATAGGAAAGGCTCCACCCCCCACCATAGATGGCCATATGCTAGGGCACAACCTCCCCAGCCCCCACCAATGAGGATTGTCTAGTAGACACCTGGACACGCCCCACTGCCGGCCGCACCACAGAGGCACTCGCACCTCGTGGTGCGCGAGGCCATGGATGCGGCCTAGGACGCGGTGGCGTCGACCCCTGTCGGGACCCGGAGGATGTGGGGACGGCTCCAGAATGTAGGGACCCCTTGCGCAGCACAGCTGTGGGACCGGGGCCCTGACACAAATGCAACCTCCCCAGGAAACAATCAGGGCCAAGATGGATATAAAGGGAAAATGCTATACCTAACCATTGCAATGTCAGAGATATCTACACTAAAAAAATGTTTGGAGCCCAGCTCACTAATCAGTGTGATTAGTAAAAAAAAATGGTAACATGTAAAAATCATTCCCCACTGTCACCAAAAAAAGAAAAAAGTGTGTAATATATATATATATATATATATATATATATATATATTATTTTTTTTTATTAGCGAGTCCAACAATTCATGCTATATCTTCACAAAAATTCCTGCATGGAAAGAGTTAAAATATTGGCATTATAAATGCCCATAGGGTGCCTAGTTTTAATAAATGTATGATTTGATGGGGTAAATTGAATTGGCCGGCTTCAAAGATGTCCTAAATATGGGACGTGGGCACAGACTGACCAGATGTCTAAATGGCCAAAAAATACACACCTAACAAAGGTGGCCTTTTACCTCCCAAATAACCCAACAAACCCACTGCACTCAGGAGATGTTGCTGAACACATATTGTTGTGTTGTTTGACAGGGACATATACCAGGAGCGGTAAATTCATACCTGAAGTACAACATGTGTGAAAAAAATACAGAAAAAATTTACTACCATAAAGTTTGACAAAGGCTGGTGGTAAAATTAGTGCATGGAAAGGGTTAAAATACCAGCATTACAAGTAACCTTGGGGTGTCTAGTTTTCAAAAATATTGGGTTTGATGGGGTAAATTGTATTGGCCGGCTTCAAAGATACCCGAAATAGGATATGTGGGCAGACTTTTTGTCAAAATTCCAATTTGAAAAAATGCACACCTCTCAAAAATGGCCTTTTAGTTCCCGAACAACCTAACAAACCACATATTGGGGTGTTGTTTGGCAGCGACATATACCAGGAGCCGTAAATTTCTACCTGGAGTAGAACGTGTATGAAAAAAATACAAAGATCTTTTACTACCATAAAGTTTAACAAAGGCTGATGGTAGAACTAGTGCATGGAAATAGTTAAAATAGCAGCATTTGAAATACCCTGGGGTGTCTAGTTTTTAAAAATATATGGTTTGATGGGGTGAATTGTATTGGCCGGCTTCAAAGATACCTGAAACAGCACATGGGGCAGAATGACCAGCTTTGGGGGAAAAAATGGTTTTGAAATAGCAAAATGCTACTGGTACTTATTGCCACATAAAGTGCATAAAAACATTGGGTATTTCTAAACTCAGGACAAATAGTAGAATCTAGTTAGCATGGTTTTTCATTAGTTTTTGCAGTTGAGTAAAAGATTTTTTTTTTTTAAAGTGAGAAAAATTTTTTTTTTAACAAAAAATCACCATATTATCTTTTTTTTGATAATAAATTAGATGACATGATAAACATAATGGTATCTAAAGAAAGCCCTGTTTGTCCTGAAAAAAACCCAATATATAATATGTGTGGGTGCACAGAATGAGAAAGAAGAAAATTACAGCTAAACAGCAACACTGAAAAATGTTAAAAGAGCCATTGTCCCAAAATATAGAGTAAGAAACAGTCTTGTCATTAAGGCGTTAAGCTCTTCATAACATGTAAACAAAATTTTTTGTAGCAGTACATTGGGAAGTAATATTGTGTTCTCCATTACAAGTTATGATAGTGTTCTTTCCAGCCACATTTGTCAATAGGATGGCTGTTGTCGGCTTTAAAGGCACTGGGCAGACCAGTTAGAGCCAATCCTCATCAGTTATGTGTTCTACAAATAATATGGTATACGCATTGACAAGAATTGCCCTTACTGCCAATCAGTTTTCCCTGATTGGCAGGAAGACACAGAGGATATGCACAAAGTGTTCTTAACATTAGTAATCATAAATAGTAAACATTAGTAAATCATAAACTGTATAAATAAAGGGATTTTTTTCTATTTGATCACTGCATTTCAATGACAAGTGCTCACTGGCAGCTGGGCATTATGGCCTAGGCAGATGGGTCAATCAGTGGACCATTTGTCAATAAGCTAGATAGAGAGATCTCTGTTGTGTAAAGATATATGTCTTTGTGTGTGCGTGTGTGTTTTTAGTTCTTATTTAAGTACAAGGAAGACTAGGTAACCTCCCCCGGGTTAGACTCCCCATATTAAGAATTTTAACAAAAGATCATTCCATTTGTTAGATCTTTGTTAGATTAGGTTAGATCAACTGTTTGGTTTTTTTCGTTAGCTCTACTCTAAAATATGCAATATTAACAATCTTTTGTTAATAAGATTAGCCAGCCCCCCTCAACAAAAATGTCAACAAATGTATTGATTATGATAGCTCTGCATTAGATCAGGTTTGATAAGTCAAAATATTTGTTAGATCTAGTCTAATTAATGAGATAATGCTCTAGTCTAATTAATGAGATGATGCATATTATCCCCCCCTCAACTGAAATTTTGAAATTTTTTATTGATTTTGGTAGATATTCATTAGATCCGGTAAGATCAAGTGTTTTTTTTTGTTAGATCTATCACGCAGGAGGCGGTATTCACAATCTTATTTTGTATGCAGGGGATGGGAACACACACGGGCTGGCCCCCCTCTAATGAAAAAAGATTGTCAATATTGCATATGTTAGAGTAGATCTAACGGGGAAAAAAAAAGAGTTGATCTAACAAAGATCGAACAAATGGGAATGATCTTTTGTAAAAAAATTTAATATGGGGGGCTAACCCGGGGGAGGTTACTAGGTATCCTTCCAGAACTCCAGATTTGACATGAAAATGCACAAACTGTGCAAAAGTGCCACAGAGTATATCAAGTCTTTTGAAAACTGTATGAGGGCAATAAATAGTCTTCCTGAAAAAAGTGTATATACTCTCATATGTTTCATACAGGACTACAGAAGATAAAAAAAATAACAATTTGAAAAGGAAATGGGGGGATGAAGGGATTTATGGGTGAAGGCCAAGAAGAACCCCTCTGTTGAAAGTAAATCATTAATAGGCGTGACTGATCCTTGCCAAAGCCTAGTGAAAGTATATTAAAACCAAAATAATCCTAGTGAAGCCCAGTGAAACCAAAATCATTTTGGGGAAATATTCTATGAATAGACCAAAGTAGAATTCTTTGGCAATGCAGGCCAGCAATATATTTAAAACTGGAATAACCAAGCAGTGAGGGGTAAAAGGTTAACTGGACTGCTCTGAGGCAGGAAATCATCTGCTATATACACACTAGCATAAGATATAGACAGTGTATGCTATAACGCTTGAGGGCAAACATATCGTCACGTCCTCGGGACCGTTGGCCGCGGGCGGGGGTCTGCTCGTGGATCACGGGCACCCGATACTTCTCTCTCCGGTCCCGTGGTCGGCGAGCGGGCTTCCGTCACGTTCTCTCCGTGACCGCCGACACGGGAGAGGAAAGGTCGGTCCCAGTAACTTCTCTACGGGCAGATCTAAGGCTGCCCGTCAATGCAGGAGTTCCCGGAAGGGTTCCCTTACCTGACGTCCTGTCTCCGGTCCATCCACTGGGGGCGCAGCGATCCTTCTGGCTGTGCCATGGATGTGATGGATGTCTGGAGGCGTGGTCTTGACTCGGCTTGGAGGCGGGGTTTTCTGTCTGATGCCAAATTTAAAAATCCCTGCTGAGCTTTCTCAGGCACCCTGTTGTGGTCTGCTACCCGTGTTTCTGAGTTGCTGATTTCTGTTTTGGACCCTTGCCTGCCTGACCTCCCTTTTGCCTAGTGATTCTGTACTTTTGCCTGTGCTACCTGTGTACCGACCCGGCTTACCTGACTACCTGCTCCTGTGTACCGACCCGGCTTGTCTGATAACCTGCTCCTGTGTACCGACCCGGCTTGTCTGATAACCTGCTCCTGTGTACCGACCCGGCTTGTCTGATAACCTGCTCCTGTGTACCGACCCAGCTTGCCTGATAACCTGCTCCTGTGTACCGACCCGGCTTGTCTGACTACCAGCTCCTGTACCTGTTATTCATACTCAGTACTTACCTGCTACCTGTGTTCACGGAGGGTGTCTCACTGTTGGGATTATCTAAATCCTGGATTACCGCTGTTGGGGCTTCTCCCTATACAGCAGTTTTCTGGGCAGAATAACTCCTGCAGTGAGTTCCTCTAGTGATACAGACATTACAACATTACAAGTCCGCTCGCCGACCACGGGACCGGAGAGAGAAGTACCGGGTGCCCGTGATCCGCGAGCAGACCCCCGCCCGCGGCCAACGGGTCCCGAGGACGTGACACATATTCATTCAAACACCAACCACAAATGAGCACAAAGAGACAACAAACAGTAAAAGACAACCTGTTTCGATAATGAGATGCAGAAGAAATTCCCCATGATCATTAATTACTACTAAGGCACATATTTTGCTGTTTTTCTTTAATCACAAAATCATTTCTAGCTTGGCATTTCTCCCAGGGTTACTTACAAAACTCCCATTTCCCTAACTCATTATTTTGTTTCTATAAACCTTTCTTCACTCCCTTTCCCTGCATCTTTTAATTTGAAACAAGGCTGGTGTTTGCTGCCAATAAAACATTCTGAATTTGCAGAATGAGCTAAAAGATAAGTCTAAATATACACAAAAATTGAATGCATTCTAATAAATATTTAGCGGTATAATGCTTTCATGAATAGACACGATGATCATAGATAAATAAAAATGAAAACGTAGTTTGGGGAAAAATACCGTATTTGCCTGAATATAGGCCTATATTCGGGGTTTAGCGCAGTTTGTAGCTAGTGTTTTTTTTTTCTTTTTCATTTATCCCTGCTGCGGGTACGCAGCAGTGTTAGGATCCAGATCCCCCCACAGCTCTGCAGGGGACCTGGATCCTCCTCTCCGGCAGCCGTGGACTTATGAGCGTAGACAACCTCCGCCGCCGGCACTTCCGCCGGTGCTCCACCATAGAAGCCCCGGTGTGACATAACCTTACGGTGCTCCACCATAAGAGCCCTGGTGGAAGTGCCGGCAGCGGTGGTTGTCTACGCGTATTGCACAGACGTCCACCGACCGGCCCTGCTAGACACCAGGGAGTCTGGGGGTGCATTGGTAAGTCGGGGGGGGGGACTTCTAGGAAGCAGAGTGGCATATCGGGGGGGGCAGAGTGGCACTTATAGGGGGCATAAAGCATATCTGGGGGCAGGTGGGCATTTCTAGGGGGCATACAGCAGATCCGGGGGGTCAGAGTGGCATATCAGGGGTTATATATAACATATGCTGACAAACTGTATAATATATACCAAAAATGTTAAAATACACGTGTTCATTAGATAAAATACCATTTTACCATTCCACTAATTTGTGTTTTTAAAAATATTTTTTCTTTAAAATAGAACCAAACTTTAAGGGTGTGGCATATATTCGGGTGTGCGGCCTATATACGAGCCAATACGGTATATATATATATATGCTGGTCTAGGAATGGCCTGATCCAAGGTAAAGGTGCTATACGTTTTTCAAGGATTGAACTGCCTTCACAGTTTAAAAAATCTGAAAGGTGGTCACAAAGCACTAAAATCAGGGGTTCAGAAAATGCACAAATTACTGCAGGCATTACAATTTACTCTTTGCAACAATACTGAACCTTGCTGAAAACCAATTCAGTTAAAATCACAGTGCAAAGAGCTGCACATGCAACTCACTTTCAATGATGTTATCATTCAAGTAAAGATGCTCTAGCTTGGTGTTGATGAGTGGGACTGTGGTCAGCTTGTTGTAGGAGAGTTGAAGTACCAGAAGACTAGAGATGTTGAAGGTGTTTTTGGGTAAACCTTTTTCTGATAATTGGTTGTAATTAAGCCTAAGGAAGGCTAAGTTAGGAAGCTCCTTAAAGTAGTCTTCTGGAATGTCTTGTATGTTATTTCTGTCTAGGAATAGCTGATTCACACTCTCGGGAACTGTGGGAGGCATCTTCCGAAGAATATTGTGAGCCAAATTCAGCTGGATAAGGTTCTTCAGGCCCTTAAATGTGTTTTTATTAAATACCCCATCACTTAGCTTGTTATGGTGCAAGTCCAGCAAGATCATGTGATCCATTTTACCAAAGACTCCAGGAGGAATTTTAGATATTTGGTTACGACTGAGGCGAAGCTGCTCTAGTCTAGGAGGTAAATAAGATGGTACCTCCTTCAGTTGATTTTTGTCCAAATACAAGTAAGTCAGGTTGCCCATTTTCTCAAGGATTTTCTTTTCAATTTTCTTAACCCGGTTATTGTCCAAGTTGATCCATTGCAGATCAGATGCATTTTTAAAGGCCTCCTCTTGCAAGTCATCAATAAAATTATTTTGAAGGTAAACATACCTAGCACGGGAAGGGAGAATGGGTACCTTTCGCAGGTTACGACTGTCACAATAAATGGTGGATGGGAAGTCAGCGGGACAGTAGCATTCACGGGGGCAGTCAGGAAAGACAGATGGGGGTCCAGGAGGAAGTGGAGGGGGCAGCTCTGTAGGCTCCACTGGTTCTGGTGGAGGTGGTGTTGGCCTCTTAGGTGGACGTACCACTGTAGGTCGTGGCTTACGCCGCTGACCATTCACCTTGATGACAAAAATTAGGATAAAGGATAGTAGAATGATCCAGGATCTCATAGTCACCTGCTGGAAGCAAAGTATGTGGGAAGAAACAAAAAAGCCCAAAAAGATGTATTAGACAATTATATAACTTTTTTATATGGGGACAAATTTTTTTAAAAAAACCCTCAAAAACAGCACTAGACTTGAGGTTCAAAACAGCTTGGTTTCTACATGTATCATTTGAAAAAGGTATATTTAACATTTTTCATATAAATAAAACCTATTATGCAGATATGATTTAGTTAAAAATGTTTCTTACTATAAGTGACAAATACCAAACTTGCTGAGTAAAACGTACAATCTTGTACATCTCTCTGTACTGTATTGCTGAAATTTTGCAACAGACTAAATTAACAAAACATCCCCGTCTTGTCATATGCAAGAGCTGCCATTTGGAGGAATGAATTAACTGGATTTTTGTGTTTATGCAGAAAGATTACTTATGCAGTACTAGAAGAAATGTTGATACTGATTTACCTTCTATGTGCACCACCTGATTTACCTTCTAGGTGCACCACCTTTACTAACAAGGCCTATGAATAATAGAATGATGACAGAATGTATTCATTTAGCCATGCGTCTAGGGATCAAGGTAAATATGTATACCACACAACGTTTCTGGTCTATCCCTTCTTCTTTCTCCTTAATTATGTCACACTATTACTGAAACCTCCTAGTGAAATACTGAGCACAACTTGCTGTTGCTAACCTACTATGATATGTATTGTGTTCTGTAGTTCAATATTAAATCAAAATTATGTATTCTACAAATTTGTTGGTAGGACTGCATAGGGGCACTCAGGGAACATGATGCCCCCTATTTGATGCAGTGTAATTTAATGGTAAATGTGGCAGAAGTATCTGCAGAGAAACAGATATACTCTATTATGGGACTATGATCAGTGGTCTTATGGCAGGATCTGGCACTAATAAGCCCCTTTTATAATCAGATGCTGCAATCAGTAGCAGTGAGAACTGCAGGGGACTCTGATTGTAAGGAAAAGGCAAGATTCCTAATTATGCCAGGAAGCTGCAGTTAGAAAAAAAAATAGATACTCTGCATGTAGGGGTGGATCTTTGTTTATGGCAGTAATTTTTTATTGAATTTATGTAGGAATATCTTTATATGAATGCATGTGTTTGTGCCTATTAAACATTTATGTGTATGCAGATGTGTGCATTATGCCTTTGGAGTTTCCTCACCAAATGGAGAATGGTCATGAGTGTTTGCAGGAGAGTTGAAGCCTTCCCCTCCCTTACTTCACCAAAAATTATAAAGCATCAACACATGCACATTTCTCCATCAAGAATGGCTGAGCTTGCACTGCATAATTTAAATGGTGAAGACACAGTTAAATCTATTCACTAAAGGTTGAATTTATACAAAAGTTTGCAGAGGAGTTGTGCTTCAGCTCATATACATTATAAAGGCCCATCCCTAATGAGCTTCTGCTGTAGAAACACTTGCATGGCCCTGTACAATGTATAGTGAAGCCAAGGAGCTGAAACACACCTCTCCTGCAAACTCTCATATCAACTCCCTTTAGTGAATCTGTAAGTATATGTGTAAGTCAGTGTAGCAGCACAAGGAAAGAATCAGTATCTCTGCATCTGTGACATACACTATATGGACAAAAATATTGGGACACACCTCTCAATTATTAAATTATTCAATCAGACCCATTGCCACAGGTGTATAAAATCGAGCACCTAGCCACACAGTCTGAATTTACAAACATTTGTGAAGAAAATTGGTCATTCTAAAGAGATCAGTGAATTCAACTGTGTGTGATAGGATGCCGCCTTTGCAATAAGTCAGTTCATGAAATTCATGATTTCATGTTTAACTGTAAGTAGTATTATTGGAAAGTGGGATAGCAGCAACTCGGCCACAAAGCAGAAGACCAAGTAAAGTCACAGAGTGGGGTCACCGAGTGCAATGCTCTGCTGATTCCATAGCTGAAATTCCAAACTTCCAACGGCATTAATATCAGCACAAAACCTGTGCGACGGGGTTTCCATGGCAGAGCAGCTGCATGCAAGTATCACATCACCAAGTACAATGCCTAGATTTGGATAGAATGGTGTAAAGCACCGACTCTAGAGCCACTGGATTCTTGAGCAGTGGAAATGTGTTCTGTGGAGTGATGAATCACCCTTCTCTGTTTTGTAGTCTGATGGGTGAGTCTGGGTTTGGCAGATGCCAGGACAACTTTACCTGCTTGACTACATCGTGCCTACTGTAAAGTTTGGTGATGTAAGGAAAATGGTACAGGGATGTTTTTCAGGGGTTGGGTTAGGCCACTTACTTCCAGCGAAGGAAAAACTTAATGCTACAGCATGCCAAGACATTCTGGACAATGCTATGCTTACAACTTAGTGAGGACATTTTGGGGAAGGCATTTCTCTTTTCCATCATAACTGTGCCCAGGTGCACAAAGCAAAGCCCATAAAGACTTGGTTAGATGAGTATGGTGTGGAAGAACTTGACAGGCCCACACAGAGCCCTGACCTCAAACTCATCGAACACCTTTGGGATGAACTGGAATGTAGATTGAGAGCCAGACCCTGATGAATGGGCAAAAATTCCCACAGAAACTTGTGGCAAGCCTTCCCAGGAGTATAGAAGCTGTTACAGCTGCAAAGGGGGGACCAACTACATATTAATGTCTATGTATTTAGAATGCAATGTCATAAAAGTCCCTGTTGGTGTAATGGTCAGGTGTCCCAATAGTTTTCTCCATATGTGTATGTAAGATTGTTTGTACTATGTTAATCTGATGGCTACTTGGTTACAGACTTTCATTTAAATGTCTAACTTTCATGCAGCTTTGTGGGAACAAAAATGTGCTCTGCATTGGCTCTTGTCCCAGTAAATATGATTCCTAGGCCAGTCTCAGGCTGTGAATGAGCAGCCAATAGATTTCTAATGCACTGTGTGTACTGTATATACATATCATTGCCATTAGCAAGCCATATGTCTTATTGATGAACAGTGGCGTCGCTACAGGGGGGCAAGGGGGGGCAATTGCCCCCCCTAGGTTATTCCTTGCCCCCCCTGTTGCCCCCCCCGCCGAATTTGTAACCACCCAGGACAGTCCCAGTCAGGTGCTAACGACGGCACCTTGCCGTCAGTAGCACTACCTTACCTTGATGGAGGTCTGTGGACCTCCATCACCACCTACCCCGGCGATCTGCCCCTCAAACTGAAGGGCATCACCGGGGCCACCCGATCCGCCCGGTGCCGTCTCGCGCAATGACGCATGACGCATGACGTCACCGCGCAACTTTATTAACAACTGACAATTGTCAGTTAAAGAGGTATGGGGGCATGCTGCTTAGATGCCTGTATCTCAGGCATCTAAGCAGCTACATACCCCCAACATATACCATTGGAAAGGTAATCGCCTTTCCAATGGTATATAGATTGTAAAAAAAGAATAACAAATATTAAGATAAAAAAATAAAAATGTAAAACAAATGGATTTGGGGGTCTCTAAAGGCAGATAAAAAAAGATCAAAATTGCCTAGAGACCCCCAAATTAAATTATTTAAACATAAAGTAGTTTAACTTTAAAAAAAAAAAAAAAAAGTTTAAGTATTCTAGCTAAATGATCACTGTGGTAGCCAATGTTACCACAGTGATCATATAGCTATAAAAAGTTACATTCCCTTTTTAAAAATGGCCGATACTAATTTTAAATCCTATTATGCCTTTGATCATGGGGTTAAATTTAGCCAACGGTAGAGGGAGGCAATTTTTGAAATCCTGATGAACTGCAAATATTATTAAAATCAGCCATTTAGCCCGTGCGGTACGTGAGTAACCATCTCATCCCTGGAGCGCCTTGCATTTTTACTGCAAAACTTATTTTTGCTGTAAAAGTGATTTTTTTTTTCTCCCTTTACTATCATTTCTTTGGGATTGTAACGGGAAAGAATGGTGTGTGCTTCTGCGAGTGAATGGAGATATGAAAGGCGTGTGAATGATCAGTAATTAGGGTTAAAGCCTTGACGTGGCATTACTGCTCACGTAGGAAGTTAAATTATGGCACAAAAAGTACACATTTGCAAACGACATCCCTTGGCGCATCAAATGAGGGGCTGCATGTGTTTCTAGTACAAACCTGGAGTGCGCAAGACAAAAATGAACATGTCGCTATGGTTAGAAAAAATATATTTTCTAGCCAAAGCAACATATTCCATCATTATTTGTGCACTCAACTTTTGTCCTAGAAATACATGTAGCCCCTCATTTGAAGCTCCAAGGGGTGTAGTTTCTTAAAATGGATGAATTGCCTGAATGAGGGAGAACATGAGTTAATATGTGGATGATTTGTCTGAATGAGGGAGAGCATGAGTTAATATGTGGATGAGTTGTCTGAATGAGGGAGAGCATGAGTTAATATGTGGATGAACTGTCTGAATGAGGGAGAGCATGAGTTAATGTGTTTGTGTGTATCATAGATGTATAATTGTGGAAGGGCAAAGATGGCACTAGCAGGATGTTTGAGCCTTGGGGACCAAGATGGCACAGGCAGGGTGT
Organism: Sceloporus occidentalis; assembly: GCA_023333645.1. NCBI lineage: Eukaryota > Metazoa > Chordata > Lepidosauria > Squamata > Phrynosomatidae > Sceloporus > Sceloporus occidentalis. Next base: position 2,579,199 of record JALMGF010000055.1, read on the forward strand.
ATATGGGACAAAGATGGCACAGGCAGGGTGTATATGGGACAAAGATGGCAAATCTTATGTGTGTTATCTGGGTGCTGGCCAGGTTCTATGTGGGCAGCGTGGTTGGGGTGTGCAACCTGTGATCTATCCCTGTAATTTAGGAGTTTTAAATATACCTTTAATGCCGTGTTTTTATGTGAATTCCAATTGATCTGTACCTGCAAAGCTGGGTTTGTGTGTTCTTCTGTAGATCCATATCTGCTATGCTATGTTTCCATACAGTATTTATGTATACCTGCAAATACAGGGTTTGTATGTCTTGTTCAGTTGATTAATACCTGCAATGCTGTTTCCATGTATTTATTTGATCTATACCTGCAATGCTACATTTCATATATTATTATTGTATACCTGCAAATACAGGATTTGTATGTCTGATTCAGTTTATTTGATATATACCTTCAGTGCTGAGATCACAAGTGAATTTCAATTGATCTATACATGCAAAGCTGGGTTTGTGTGTTAATGTGTTGATCTATACCTGCTATCGGCAGCAGGGTCTAATATTTATATATATATTTATATATATATATCGGCAGCAGGGACTAATATTAATATATATATTGGCAACTGGGGCTAATATTAATATATATAGGCAGCAGGGGCTAATATATATATATATCAGCAGCAGGATCTAATATTTATATATATCAGCAGCAGGATCTAATATTAGGCCCTGAAATCATTTAGTGCAAAAGTTAAGGTATTGTGGTGTTTAAAGGATTTCAAGGATTAGTTTTACTAAATTGTGGCTTCAGGCTTCCCATGTTGAATGTACAAGTATTGTATTGGCCAATAACAAAAGTATCATTCCATAGCACATTACTTTTGGCAATATATATATATATATATATATATATATATATATATATATATATATTTACATGTGTGTGTTTTTTCAGTGGTATGATTTAATGGTGGAAATTATTAATGCCCCCCCAGTTTGACTGTGGTATCTTGTGTGCCCCCCTACATATTGTTTCTAGAGTCGCCACTGTTGATGAACATATTGCAATTAAGAGGTTTTTTATTTATTTTTTACCATGTTCTTTCATTAGGCTTTACTTTTGCTTTTTTTTATGTTTACTGAATGCTGCTGTGAAACTGAATGTTTACCCTTAAAAGGTAGCTCCAGCCATCGTATGTCATATGATAAATTTCCACGGAGTCCCCTTGCAAAAGCATATGTATTTGCCCCTTTTCCCAACCCTAGCTATATGTCGTGCAGGAAATGTGTTCACCCAACTGCCCCTTTGACATCTCTTACTGGATACTAGTGTAACTCTTTACTTGGGTGCTTTTAGATATTTGGTTATGACTTGACATCACAGTGTTGTACAGTATCTGGGCTAGTATCAGATAATAGGGCTTTTTAAACCACATACCTGCAATACGCTGTAAATTCCAGTGTTTTAGTACAAAAAACTAGTTTTTTAGATGACATACTCATGGTTCAAAGTGTTGTATTATATTGCTGAAATTACTTATTGGTTGGCAAAATAATTTAACTCTTGGGAGTGGCCCTCGTCACCCATTTCATTTCCTCCTCCCAACTGAGCTAACAGCTGGACAGAATATTTATACACAGCTGTAGAGTTCCGCACTTTTGGCATCTCTGTCTATTACAGGTTCCAATCAGATGATTCTGGTTTTGTTTCTTCTCTTACCAATAACTGCCTTAAATTGGTCCAGGATCAGTAAAGTGCCCCCAAAACTTTAAGTACCATCCTCTCTAAGGTTTTGTTGCATGTATTTCTTTTGTATTGAATATGAATATCATATTGTCAGAAACTTGTTTAAGGTAAAAAAAGGTTTCGAAAACTGCACAATGGCCTGGCCCCCCCCTTCCCCTTTCAAATAACTATAATGTGGTTCTACAACAAAAATAACTATCTGTTCTTTGTCTGTTAATACATTAAACAGTGACCTGAATTGTGCAGTCAATATACCGTATTTGCTCGATTCTAGGATGACCCCCCAAAATTTGAGTATTACATTAGGAAAAAGAAAACGCCTGAATATAAGACTACCCTATAAGGATAAAGTTTTATTAGTAAATATTAATACACATGTAAACATTTGTTTTCATATTTAATAAAAACTATAATTGAGAAAAATGCATTTTTGTTTTCATTTATTTTTTATTTGCCAACCTGCAAAGTTATGCACATCTGCCCCACGACTTGCTACTCTGCCCCCTAGATATGCCTTATACCCTCCGATTTGCCACTTTGCCTCCCCTGATATGCCTTATACCCCTATTTGCCACTCTGCCTCCCTGATATGACTTATACCCCCTATTGTCCACTATGCCTCACTTATATGCCTTATACCCCCTATTTGCCACTTTGCCTCCCTGATATGACTTATACCCCTATTTATCACTCTGCCCCCCTTATGCCTTATACCCCCCTATATGCCCCCCCCAAACTTACTGATGCATCCCCAGATTTGCCCCCTGTGCTTCAGTGTCCCTGCTGTCTAGTAGGGCAGCCAGTGGATGTCAGACAGCCTCTGCTACTACCCGGGACTTCCACCAGGTAGCAGAGTGTGAGTAGCAGTGGAGATTGTCTGCGTGCCTTGTGCAGTCGTCCACTGGCTGCCAGGGTGGGATGTGGATTTTAGTCTTGTAGTCATACCTCTATTTGTTGTAGTCATACCTCTATTTGAGGTCTGATTATAGGACGAGGGTTATTTTTCAGACAATTTCCTCTGGAAAAAAAACGTCTTATAATCGAGCACTGTTGTGTGACATGCAGCAGGCCTTGGCTTATTACCTAATACTGCTCCGATTCTATGTGGTATTTCTTTGTGGTGGCTCCCTGTCTGGTTCTCTCCTCCTGATCATTTATCTCTACTTAAAGCCATGTTTTAATTAATATTCGTGTTCAACCAGCACGCTCTTGAGTTATGGTGATTTTCGTTTTAGATTTTTAGGCATGGTGGGCGCATTGAAGCTGGTAATAATAATTACATATTATTTTAATTGTCATAATATTACTGCACACAAGAACTTATTTCACACATGGAATAATGTCACAATAGTAAAATCGCCATTCCTTTTGTGTGCGCTTGGTTATTGAGGAAATTAGTGCAAGATGTCAGATTTGTACAAAAGTAAGACAATGATACAATAACAAATGTCTAGTGGATGGCTTGTAATAAACACTTATAAAAGTCAGATGCACTATCTTTAAATGGACAACTTGTAGTAAAAAGCCATGGACCTTCCCAATGACCTCGACAGCAGTAGCTGCAGGGACTTTCACTATGCTCATGACTCGACCCAGCCAATGTCTTACCTTTGAAGCCACAAATACTTGCTTGTGGGATTTGTCCATGGATAGGAAAAAAACAAACAAAAGTACTTTATATTATTTATTTCTCCACCTGAATGTTTGTCTTGTCAAGTTAAATAACATTAGGCATCTAATCTTTGCCTGAGGGAGATTGAGTGAGTATGGTGAACCAATGGCCAGTGGTCCACTGGGCACTTGCCCGGTGTGCCACATGGCCAGTCCAGGTCTGGATATACTTACCATCTATCAACTCCAGTGCTGGCTAAGTGAGTTTCGGGCAGTGGAGGGTCTACTGAGTCCCCCATATGTATGCATGGAAAATTTCAATGGCAGTGAATTTCTATTGAAATGTGTATGAAAGTACATTGTAATTCATTGTTAAGGGAGCTCCCTGGGGCACTTTAAGTATGATTGAACTTGCTGTCTTCAGATGCTAAAATGCCAGTCGATTTGTCGTGAAGGGGTTAAAAGAGTAAACTAAAAGACAAACACCAGCATCAATTTTTTTTTACTGATGAGCTGTTGTCGACTTCATCTCCTGTCGCTGTCAGAATATTAATGAGTGCAGGGAGTTGTAGTCCTCAAAGGTGGTATGCCAGAGATGCTGGCATATTTGGGAGCATATGGATTTTCAATCTAGACTTTGTGTTATTTGCATGATTTTGGAATTTAACTCCTTCCTGTATGTGCCTACCATGCCTTATATAGTGTTGTATTGTGGCCATCATGAGTTGCATGTGTATGTGGGGGTCTTTTTTGAAAAGGATTAAATTTAAGTTACTTTTACCATTTAGTTTTGTATTAAACATTTCTTTCCCTCTGGTTTTAACTGATAGATTATGTTATAGGACGCATGGTTTACCCTAAACTAGGCATCTATTAATAGATTAACTTGTTCCCAAAATATATTTTGTAGGATTGTTGTCTAATTAGAACTATAAAAAAACTATAACCCTAGCACTAAACATGACTTTACAGTAATATGGCTTTACAGTAATATGATAATAGGAATATATCAATTAAACTGTTGCCTAAAGGATGTTTTAGATTATTTATATCATACACCTTTTTTACATTTTGACTACTGTTTTCCTTACAGAACAATGTTTGTATATTTTCCCCTCACAGAGACAGAAGAGGCATCGTCATTTGGCCAGTGATGTAAGTAGCAGCATCATCCTTATAGTGATGCATGGTTAATTTTAAAATCAATAAAATGTCAAATACCAAACCTTTTTGTAGCAGAAAGGAAATAGATTACATAGGTAGCATAGAAAGACACAAGTGTATAATACATCAAGCATAGGTATTCTTGCAACATCATCTATATTATTAAACTAGTTTCATGACATTACCCCTTTAAAGATTTTATTTCCTGTGGCTCCTCCCAGGTATCTTACATCTCCATATGTTGAATAACTACCAGTGCTCCCTTTCTCCCCTGATCCCCTAAATAGTAGAGTATGGCCGAATTATGATACTATTGCCCTGCCTTTAACCCTTGCATATTCAAAGACAAGAATATATTCATTTTCCGGGTAGAAATGTGAAAGTAACCAGTATTATTGAGACTATAAGAAGATGGATATCTAGTAGTGTGTATTTTCTGCATCCTACCCAGTGATCTACTGTGGACAACAGATTACAGAGGTAACTAAGAACTGAAGAGGTTATCTAAAATGTGGATTGGACTCCAATATTAAATAAGTGAAATAATGTTAGTGTCTCTAGAGGCTGAGCATTATGTGAGTTATAGTAACTGAGCGCTTAAAGTTGCCAATCCTTGTCTTTAAGTAATTAGAACTAATGATATTAGGATTCTATTTAGTAGAACAGAGGTAGCTCCCAGCTCTTTTTTTACGTGAGCTGGAATGACTTTCGTAAAACATGTCAGTAGCATTACTGTACTTGTAGGCAACTTGGCAGTCACATATATACAATTTTGCAAAATAAGCAAATTCAATTATCCCTTGTAGTTCAGATATGACACAAAAACACTAGTGCTGGAGTTGCATAAAACTTCCAGTCCCCGAAACTATACTTAGTAAGTTGTGATGTTTCCTGTGTTTTGTGGAAAAAAAAGAAAAATCCAAAACATCTATTTTAATTAAAAGGTTAATTATATCAGTAGGATTCAGGAAAGCTGTTCAGTGGGCTGGACCATGTGATGCAGGAAAGAATGCAGGAGAGTTTTGCAGCAATAACCCTGTGTCTACATCTTAAAAAGTAAGATTGAAAGGACTCAAGCCTCTTACCTGTACAGGAAGCCTGTCACGGCTTCAGCCAGCTGTATACAGGTGAGATTTTTTTCCCAAGGGAATATTTTGGGTGTTTTTTTTTCTCCCTCCCTCTATTGCTTTCTCCTCCCTCCCTCTCTGTATCTCTATTGAGTCCAGATTCCAGCAAGCAGCTCTCTGAGTTCTCTGGGACCGATGAATGAGGGAGGGGAAGAGAGATGACTATGGTGAGAGAAAATAAGGGAGGAGGACAAGAGAGAGGGAGACTGAGGAAGGGAGGGAGAAAGCACCAAGAGAGATGAGAGGTGGGGAAAGGAGGTCATAAAGAAAATAAAAAAGTAAAGAAGTGGAATGAGGAGAGTACAATGAAGTCTTTATTTGGCAGCTGAAATCTTGTAGACTTATATGTCTGCTCCCGATTACATCCCACGTTACACACCTTCTGTCAGAAATGTTCTGCCTTCCCCAAAAGCATAAGAACACAGTGACATGTAAGCTATGTAATATCTTAAGTTATTCACTGCTAAAAAGCTGCTCTTATTCTGGCATTTCAGAGTGAAGACCTGCTTCCCCAGGACTCCAGGTTAGCATTTTCAATGTTCAGGGCTGGGAGCATCATTTTAGGTCACGCTTAATCCTTACCGAGGTTCTCCCCACTCATGCATATTGTCTTTCCTGTCCCTCCAACTCTCCATCCACTTGCCCCCTCTTTAATGTCTAACTAGGGTTAGCTTCCCCAGCATAGAGATTTGTGAAAGATGCAACAGTTTTTGGTTAATTGAACTGCATTAGATTGCAGAATTTTGAGACCACACCTTTTCAGGTATAATAGGCATTTATGACATGCAAAACATCTGTAGAGCTAGTTTTTAGACACATGTATCAGCTTTTAGAAACAAATTGTGTGTTTAGCAACCAGAATGCAGTCCCTTGTCACTATGACATGCATAGTTTTCACACTATGGATGTTAAGCTCACATTTCTAGAATTTCCTGGCTCACAACGTATTCCCTGTGGACTCCGCTTTGGGAGTGGCCACTGCGCACACTGCATGTATATATACATACATACATATACACAAGTAGCTGCAAAACATTTATAAATTAACAAAATTCTGAGTTTATTCTTTGTACCAACCTCTAGAAGGTGTTCACTTACCTCTCCCCTTTGCCAAGGCAAAATTGTCAGTGGTGGGGAAGTAAAGGATTGTGCAAGGTGGACTCACAATTTGTAGTTGTCATCTCTCCAATGCATAATTCTGAAGAGAACCACTACCTGATGATAACTGTCTGGTAAAGCCAGTCCACCATCTCCCTTAAATTAGGGTAAATATGTTGCACTCTCAGCCAGCTACAGATAGATACCCTCTCCGGTACTCATGTAAAATATAGCTCCTCCACAGAGGGTTTCCTAAGAACAAGGTCACAAAGAAGTCCACAACATGCCAATCAGAGTACAGAACCGGAACACACTTTATTGGGGAAAAAATTCTTATTCTTTTTTTTTTTTTTTATTGTTTTTTATTACAAAGTACAAATATTAAAAGGACATAGTACAATACAAAGACATAAAAAAGGTAAGTCATACATATAAAAAGACTCACAAATACAGACACATACATTTGTGGATTCATTTATCTCTTTAGTTATATAATATATGATTAAATTATTTTAGTACGTTAAACTATCAAAGGGCCCAAAAATATGCTTGTTTTTATTTCGGCCAACTTTTAGCGAAATGGATATAGAGTGAAATAACCATGCCTATTGTCAATCTAGTTTACCCTCTAGGAGGATTTTAATCCAGTTATCCCATTTTTCCTGTTTTTTATTATTTCCTCTATCTTGTGTTAATATCAGCTTCTCCATATAACATTGATGTAGGATTTGTGATCTTACTTTTGACCACAATATTGGATTTGTGGATCTCCAGTTCCTAGCTATTACCATCTTAGTGGCTGTCAAGAGGTGTAATAAGATTTGTAAATCTTGGCTTGTTGCTTTAGGCAAATTAATATGTAATAGGGCTCTGTCTGGAGTTAATTTCCAGTGGGGACCAAATAAGTTTATAAGTTTTTCTGATACTTTCATCCATATTCTATTTACTGTAGTGCAGCTCCCTTAAAATATCCACACCTCCAGCAATTCGAGATCTTATTAGAATACATTTTTGCTAATGTCGAGGGAACTAAGTACCAGCGATTCATAAGTTTATATTGCAACTCGTTCAGGTTAAGGCAATGTATGTTTTTATAGGTTAAATTCAACGCTTTGTTCCAGTCCTCTATTGTTATTTTGCTTCCTATATCATTCTCCCATTTTTTCAGAGCCAAAGGGGTATAGTCTTTTTTCAATAATGTTATCAAATTTAAGGCTTTTGAGAGTGCTTTTCTTTGAATATCTCCTTCAATTATGTGGCCTAAAAGCTCTTGAATTTTAGAGTTTAAATTCCAATTTAATGATTTTAATAGGAAGCTCTTTATTCTTAGATAATTATAGAATTCTTCCATCGGTAGCTTAAATTCGGTTTGAAGTTGTGTAAAGGTTTTAATAACAACTCCATCGATCAAGTGTTTTATTATAAGTATACCTCTTTGGTTCCAAATTTTTAGGTTTAGATTATCGATGTTGTTTTCTATAATAAAGATAGGAAGGGTCATTATGATCTTATCTTTTAGTCCCACCTTATTTTTTATCCAGTTCCAATTTTTGAGAAGCTGTCTCAAGACTGAGCTATTTGCGTTTTCCATAATTTCAGTGGCCTTTTTGTTCGAAATCCAAAAAAGGGATTGTAAATTTTTGTATGGGTAATTTAGTGGGATTTCTCCTCTATACCAGGGTTCTTGAAGTGCTTCATTTCTCTGGGTTATACCTGCTTGTAGTAATAGGACTGCTTGTGAGTAATCCTGGATAAGGGGTACACTTAAGCCTCCTTGCAGTTTGTTCTTTGAGATCAGTTGGAATCCTGGCTCCCCATATAAATCTATTAAAAGATCGCTGTATTATCTCCAACCAGCTATAGGGTATACTCAGGGGTATCATCCTGAATACATATAAAAACTTTGGTAGAATATAAGCCTTAACTGTATTTATCCTCCCCCACCATGAAATAAATAAACTTCGCCATTTTTTAAGGGAAAGATTAGTTTCTTTTATCAAGGGAAGGAGATTAATCTCCATCCAGTTATTTGGAGTAGCTGAAATTTTAACTCCCAGATAACATAATGATTGATTGGCCCAACTTAATCCTATTCTCTCTATTTCTTGTTTTTGTTTAGCATCCAGACAAAATGGAAGAGCAATTGACTTGTTTAAATTTAATTTATAATTAGAAACGGAACTATATTGGTGTATTAGTTCCATTACCTGTTTCAATGAGTCTAGGGGATCTTTAATCGTAAGCAATACATCGTCCGCGTATAGCTTTATTTTTTGTAGCTCACCCTCTCCACTACCTACGATTTATGGATTGGCTCTTATATCTCTCGCTAAAGGCTCCAGTGATAGAACGTAGAGCAGAGGAGAGAGGGGACAACCCTGTCTTGTACCATTTGAGATAGAGAACCAGTTAGATTTTATTCCCCACCCTATTACTCAGAAGCTGGTGTAGGAAGGCGGGGTTTGGGTTCATGGAGAACTGGGCCGACTTCTCTGTCGGATACAGGCTCTACGGTAGGGACGGGCTGCACCTCAATGGGGAGGGTGCAGCTGTGCTCGGGGAGAAGATGGCCAGAAGGGTGGAGGAGTGTTTAAACTAGGTAAAGGGGGGGAGGGAAACTACAATATAGAAGGGGAAGATAGTGTAGATAGAAAGCTGGGGCTTATAAATGTACCTGGGGGTGGAGCGGAGGGAGGGGTTAGATTAGTCAATAGGGATAGGCTTCATAGGGAAAAAAACCATACACCTCTAAATTGTATGCTTACTAATGCCAGAAGTCTGACCAATAAAACTGACGAACTGGAGTTAATAATGTCTGAAGAAAACTATAACATAGTGGGTATAACAGAGACATGGTTGGATGATAGCTATGACTGGGCGGTTAACATACAGGGTTATAGTCTATTCAGGAAGGATCGAAAAAAACAAAAAGGGGGAGGAGTTTGCCTTTATGTACAGTCCAGCCTAAAGGCCACACTGCGGGAGAATATATGTGAGGGAAATGATAATGTGGAGTCATTATGGGTAGAAATATATGGAAAGAAAAATAATAAAATACTGATCGGGGTTTGCTATAAGCCACCAAATATAATGGAAGCAGCAGAAGATCAATTATTAAAGCAAATAAACAAGGCAGCAAATCACAATGAGGTGGTTATTGTGGGGGACTTTAACTATCCCGACATAAACTGGGAAACAGAGACCTGTGAATCTCATAAAGGAAACCGGTTTCTGACTATAAGTAAGGATAATTATCTGTCCCAAATGGTACAGGACCCGACCAGAGGGGGCGCCCTACTGGACTTAATATTAACCAACAGACCTGACAGAGTAACTAATGTGCAGGTCAGGGGGCATCTAGGAAATAGTGATCACAATATGATACATTATAACTTGTCCTTCAACAAGGGAACTCTTAGAGGAGCCACAAGAACCATGAACTTTAGGAAGGCAAAGTTTGATCAACTAAGAGAAGCCCTTAACACTGTAAATTGGGAAAATGTCCTCAAAAACAAGAGTACAGACACTCAATGGGAGATTTTTAAGGATATCTTAAATTCTCACTGTGAAAGGTACATACCGTATGGGAATAAAAGAGTCAGGAACAAGAGAAAACCAATGTGGATAAATAAAAATGTAAAGGGGGTAATAAATGGCAAAAAAAAAAAAGGCATTTAAGCTACTAAAACAGGAAGGCAGTGAGGAAGCACTAAAAAGCTATCGGGAAAAAAATAAAATATGTAAAAATCAGATAAAAGCAGCAAAAGTGGAGACAGAAAGACTCATTGCCAAAGAGAGTAAGACAAACCCCAAAATGTCCTTTAACTATATAAATAGTAAAAAGGTTAAAAATGAAAGCGTTGGCCCCTTAAAAAGTAATGAGGGAGAAGTTATAGACGGGGATCAGGAAAAAGCTAATCTATTAAATATATTCTTCTCTGCTGTATTCACAGAGGAAAATGAAATGCCAGGTAATATACAGCAGGATGAGATAACTGCCCCAGCACATGTCGCCTGTCTAACCCAGGAAGAAGTGCAGTGCCGCCTAAAAAAATCAAAATAGACAAATCACCAGGTCCAGATGGCATTCACCCCCGCGTTCTAAGGGAGTTAAGTAATGTAATAGACAGACCCCTATTTCTAATATTCAAGGACAAGGAAATAATTCTACCACTGTACAAGTCACTAGTCAGACCACACATGGAATACTGTGTACAGTACTGGGCACCAGTGTACAAGAAAGATATAGTGGAGCTGGAGAGCGTTCAAAGACGGGCAACCAGAGTAATAAGGGGAATGGGAGGACTACAGTACCCAGAAAGATTATCAGAATTAGGGTTATTTAGTTTGGAAAAAAGACGGCTTAGAGGGGATTTAATAACTATGTATAAATATATAAGGGGACAGTACAGAGATCACTCCCAGGACCTATTTATACCCAGGACTGTATCTATAACAAGGGGACATCCTCTACGGTTGGAGGAAAGAAGGTTTCTACACCAGCACAGACGGGGGTTCTTTACAGTAAGAGCGGTGAGATTATTGAACTCTCTGCCAGAGGAAGTGGTAATGGTAAACTCAATAAAAGAGTTCAAAAGGAGCCTGGACGTGTTTCTTGAAAGCAATAATATTACAAGTTATGGATATTAGATTAATAGGGACAGAACGTTGATCCAGGGATTTATTCTGATTGCCATATTTGGAGTCGGGAAGGAATTTTCCCCCTGGTATGGGGCAATTGGCATCTGCTTCATAAGGGTTTTTTTGCCTTCCTCTGGATCAACACAGTAGGGACACAATATGTATATAGGTTGAACTTGATGGACTTTGGTCTTTTTTCAACCTTATGAACTATGTTACTATGTTACCCGTAGGTTTACCATACAGTGCCATAGTGGCCTGTAGAAAATTCCCAACTGCACTTAGTCTCTGGGCTAAGACTCCTGCGTATATTTTTATATCTGTGTTTAAGAGAGATATGGGTCTGTAGCTGGTTAAGTTATCTGGGTCCTTCCCTGCTTTTAATAATGGTACAATATTTCCTCGTAGGAGTTCTTCCGGTAGTTCCCCTTTGTCCATACGTTCATTGAATGCTCGAACTAAATATGGAGATATCTCATCCAGAAACACTTTATAAAAGGTTGCATCAAAGCCATCTGGACCTGGGGATTTTCTTTCTTTTAGTCTACGGATTTCTCTTTGTACTTCCTCTAAAGTTATTCTTTTGTTTAAACTGTCTATAGTCTGATTAGGAAGTTTAGGAAACGATCTTTCCAAAAAATATTCTTTTAGTTCAATTTCTGTAGCTTTAGGTGGTAAATTATATAATTCTTCATAGAATTGGTTAAAGGCCTGTCCAATCTCATTGGGTGCTAGTAGTATTTTCCCCTTAAATAGAATTTTAGATATGATCTTATCTTCCCTTCTCTTCTTTAATTGGTTAGACAACATTTTATCAGCCCTGTTTCCTTTATAGTATCTTCTAGACTTCAAAATCATCAGGGCTTTATTGGTGTTTTCTAATAATTGGGAATTTATCTTATCTTTTATTATTTTAATTCTATCTGTGTTGTATTTGGTAGAATTCTGTTTATTAAGCTTATTTAATTGAAACAAGGTTATATACAAGTCTGACAATTTCGCTTCTGACTTTTTCTTCACATAGGCGCCCAATTTAATGAAATGTCCCCTATTGACAGCCTTGTAGGTACACCATAGGTTTAAAGCTGATGTATTCTCTATGTCGTTTTCCATGAAAAAATATTTTGTTGTCTTCTTTATGTATTCAATATCAACCTCTTTTTTCATTAGATTAGGATCTAATCTCCAATCTGCTCTCCATTTTCCCCTACTCTCATCAATATCCATTGAAACCAAGTTGTGATCTGACCACGTGATTTCATGTATTTTTAAGTTTTTCGCCTTAAGTGCTAAATTACTATCCCCCAATATTAAATCTATGCGAGAGTACGCACAGTATGATTTAGAAAAACATGTAAAATCTCTTTCTGTCGGGTGAAAAATTCGCCAGATATCGTATAATGCATGTTTTTTTAATAATGATTGAAATCTTTGGGCTTGTGAAAGAAGATTTCGGTCTTTAATAGGTCCTTTTGGGGACATCTAATCTAAGTAGGGGTCTAGAATACAGTTGAAATCGCCCATCCATATTAAAAGGCCTTGTTTTACCTTTAATACTTTATCTAATAATTTAGTCAAATATTTAACTGGGGAGTGGTTAGGCGCCTATACATTGAGTAGTGTAAATAGTATATTGTTAATTTCTGCAATTGCTATTATGAATCTTTCCTCAGGGTCAATTTCTACATGTTTAAGTTTCAAATCTAGTCCTTTGGAAAATAAAATGGCCACCCCTCTTTTTTTATCTGTTTTCAATTATGCTTTTATGGAGAGGGGGAATCTTTGGTTATTTATATCAATTTTATCCATAAGTCGCCAATGGGTTTCCTGGAGGAATCAGACATTTATTTTTTCTTTCCAGAGTCTCTGCTGTACTATGTCTTTTTTTTGGACAGAATTGAGACCCTGAGTATTTATTGTGCCAAATCTTATCATATCTATTAAATCTGAAAAATAATTATGTAACCCCAGTAGAGTCCCGTACTAATAATATAATATAAGACAGAGATATGAATCCACATATAAAACATTTAACACTTAAAAAACAACAAAATAGTAAGTGGGGCATCCCCTGATGTCTCCACTTATATCCGCAATATATCCCCCTATTTCCGACGCGAATAAATATTGCCATCATAACAATGGCCTTTAGAGTCTAGGGCTAATATTTATTTAATGAGCTATTTGTATTTATCTAAACAAGAGAGAGGAGAGAAAAAAAAATAAAAAAATATAAATATATGTGTGTGTAAATAAGTATGAGTATGTAGATAAATACCCTTTATCACCCTTTAGTAGTCCCCAAGAATAGAATGAATGAGTGCTTCAAGATTCATCATAGCTCTATTGAGAGAAGTATTTCTGTATAATGATAGTTTTCCATTATTCGTGGTCACTAGTATTGCTCTTTAAGGAGCACTAGCCAGTTATCAAAATCTAGATCTTGTTGTAAGGTGTATGTGTATTATGTTATACCCTGTGTCCTATATTAATCTGTTATTATATGCTACAAAATCCTAAATTTATGTGTATTATTATCTTAGTATCTCGAAAATTTATATTTATGCTAAACAACATGCGTTATATATTTTAGACTTCTTAGTGACGACTCCATATAGTGTGCAAAACCAGTTAAGGTAATAACTTTTCCAAAAGCGAAAATTAAACATTTGTGTATTATAAAATAGGTATAAATATGTCAATATATTATTTGTCACCCTTTAGTAGTCCCCAAAGAATAAAAAGGATAATACTTCAAGGTACATCATAATTCTTTAAGCAAAATACCTTCTATATTATGATGGTTTTGCATTGTTCATAATCATTAATACTACTCCTTAAGAAGCACCAATTAATTATTAAAGTTTAGATCTTATTATTGGACTTGTGTATATCACAATATATCCTATGTCCTGTGTTAAATCTATTATCATATGCAATAAAGTCCTCAATTAGTGTATATGATTATCATAGTGTCTATTATCGTAGTGTCTCAAAATTTCGTGTGTAAAATAAACAAGATATATTTTATATTTTAGACTTATTGGTGACAACTCCGTATAATATAAAAAACCAATTGTGATAGTGACAAAAAAAAAAAAAAAAAAAATTATATATATTTCTTATAAGATTATTCTAAAGTTCCTTTATGTTATATATTCTTCTTTGCTTTTCTTCTCATGTTTGAAGATTTGAACAACGCATCAAGATGTCACGGGGTATATCTGCTGGTAATGCTGAAGATTTTATAGGCCTGTGGTAGCGTTCCCATAAAGGAGTATGGCCTTCCTGAGTTACCCCCATTTTGAAAAAAAAGTCTTTAAGGAATCGATCCAACTTATCATTTACGAAAGATTCTGGTATGCCTCTTATTCTCAAATTCATTCGCCGTGCCTGATCTTCGAAATCCGGCAGCTTCAATTCTAATGCTTCTATCTTGGTATTATTTTGTTTAATCTTGTCTTGCTATGTCAGGTCTTGTGTTATTAAGTGCTCTATTTTTTCTTCGTTTAATTTGACTCGTGATGCCACTGATAAAAGATCAGTTCTCATATCCTGGATCTGCGTTTGTATTTCATGTTTTATCCTCTCAAATTGGAGGTCTAAAGCCATTTTAAGTTGTTCTTGAATTAGAGGAGTGAGATAAACTATAGGTGCCTTTGTTTTATGCTGGTCTTCCTCTCCAGAGCTTGATCTGTTCAATGTGTGATCTAGTTCTAATCTTTCAGTGTCAAGTTTAGATGTTTGTGGTGAAAAAAAAAAAGATAATCTTTTTTCAGGTTTATCCTTTTTGTCATCCCTTTTATGCTCTGTATTGGATTTCCCCCTTTTATATTTAGGGGATTAGCCTTAGTGTTGTATACGTTTTTTGTTTTTTTTTAGGAAGTCTATGTAGAGATAACAAAATTCATCCGATATAATTTTTCAGCATATATTATAAATTTCCAATTTTCACGTAGCACATATTCGTGTAACACCACAATTGTGCAGTCAGCATAAAGTCAGCATAAATATAGGTATTTAACTTATATTGTGAGTTTCCAATATTCACATAGCACGTATTCGTGTAGCACCACAATCAGCAGAAATATAGGTATTTGATATCAGCAAAGTTTTTAAAGTTGTCAGAGAAAAAAAGAAAAGAAAAAATCAACTTATCTGAAAGATGTCATGATATTCAATTCGTAGGGATTTGTTAAATTTATTCAGCTCCAGTGTCTTCAAAGGAATTTTTTAGGTAAGTATACCATTTTATCTTATATCATAGAGGATCTGTTGCTTGGTTATAATCACTCCGGTCGTCTGATGCTGTTATGGGAGGCTTCTTCAATTATCCAGTGTCTAATGTCCGTGTGTTCGTGTATGCCGCCACTTCGGGACAATAAAGTTGATCTCCGTTGCTAGGTAGATTGACCGCAGTTATATTCGCGGCAATTCAGGTGGAATGACAGCCGAAGTAAACGGCCAGCATTGCCTCCGTTTGCTGTATTTACTCCCAGGACAGCTCAGTCAGACCTCGATTCGGTCGCCCTCTCTCCGATCACCGCCTCTCCCCGGACCACTTAGAGCCAGCGACGGTTAGTCACTGGGTTGCGCATTTTCGCGCCCTAGACTCTACACGTCATCGCTCCACCCCAGGATATAAAATTCTTATTCTTATTATGGATAGAATAATGTTATCAGAGGAAAACAAACACAGAAATTAAATTTAATTGCCTGATATCTCTAGCCAATGGATCTCAAGTACCTGGGGTGTATCTACCAATCAAATTTAAGTAGTGTAGAACAATAACCAACTTAGAATTGGACGGCAGGTGGCAGGAGGTAATGTGAGAACAACCAATTGTAAAAAAGTCCACATTCTAGGGACCTTTAAGGACAACCAATGAATACATAGTTGGGGGAGGTAATGGCCTGCTCTTCCAGGTCAGATAAAGTGAAGAGGCCAAGTAAATTAAAGATCTAATTCAATAGCACAGAAAAGGCTATTTTTATAGTTAAGCCTGAGGTTTGCCAATAATAGGAGGCCCAGATATTTAAGAGAGGATTTACACTAATGAAAAGGGAGTGAGCAGTGTAAATCCACAACCTCAGACTCCAGGATTAATAATATCCTCATATTTTTTTCATGATATTGGATACAGACATCAGGGGATTAGTGACAAATCATTCTCAGAAAAGTGGGAAAGATAGTAGTCCTGTCCATTCCCACTGAACATTTTCTGATGGTTAACTATTGATTTTGACCCTAGGCTAGTATATAGTCTTCTATCCACATATGAATTTTTTTGTGTAGCACGCATTTTGACAGTCTCACCTAAATTGGTCCACAGTGCTATTTAGTGCTGGTAGAGAAAAACAATAATTGTTTGTTTGTGTATGGTTTATATTATTTAGTAACTTGGTGGTATTGTCTTCTCATCTAGGGAAGAACACTACCTGTTCCAGCTGTATAAGGAAAGGCAAACTGGCTGTAAAGGTAAAGTAGTTATTTTCACAAAATGTTGTCCCAATAAGTGGAACGAACTACCTTCAATTTAGTACAGCAAGTTACACTGAATTGCATTAACATAGATAAACAGATACATAGGGCTGCAACTAATGATTATTTTAATAATCGATTAGTTGGCCGATAATTTTTTTGATTAATCGGATAAAAAAAAAGCAATTTTTATTTATTTAAAATAATGTAATAAAAAACTTACAATTTACACTTTCATCTCTTTATCACAATGGCATTTCTCTATTCACCTTCTTATTTTACTGACATAATAATAAGAGCTACAAGAACCCAAACAGTGTTTCTCAAACTAGGTTTTAATACAAAGTTATTAGTAAATATTAATTCATATGTTAACTATTTTTCATATTTAATAAAAACTATAAGAAAAAAGCCTTGTTTATATTTTCTTAGGTGAATTAAAGTTTTATTGAAAATTTTTGAAAACATGGATAAACATAATACGTCAAGACAATAGGGGGAAAGACATAACAATGAGGGTGGGGTAATGGGGCAGACAAAAAGTCGAGATCTTAAGAGCAGCGGCAATATTCTATCACAGCATTTTTACACAAGTCTGAGTAGCGCTCGGTTGAGAAGCAATGCGGAGTGAGGGCAAGGTCAGTTAGACCGCGTTGGCAAGGTGCCGCGTGCCTCCGTGAGAGACCCACATGAAAACGAGAACAGGAACAAACCGACACGAACAAGAATGGGGGAGGACGGGGGGAAGGAACGGCAAGGGGAGAAGGAACAGTAAACACCGGGAGGGAAGAAGTGCAATAGCAAGAAGTGAGAGCAGCATGGCAGAGGGGAGGGAAAGACACCCAAACGCCCAGTGGGCGATCACTCCCGTAGCAGGGAGGCCAAAACGGGAGAAGATTGGAAGGACAACCAGCTAGCCCACACCGCAGTATACAACCCCATCCTGTCCGAAGCCAGATGTACCATCTCCTCCAAGCCCCGGATCTCCTCCACACGAGTGACCCATTGGCGCAACGAGGGAACCTCAGAACGTTTCCAAAAAAGGGGGATGAGGCTGCGAGCCGCATTGAGAAGGTGGCGAAGGACAGAACGCTTCATCAGCCCCAAGGAGCGCTCCGAGTGAAGAAGGAGGCCCAATCCCGGAGAGGGCCGAAGCGGCTCACCCGTCACCTCCTCCAGACAGCGAAATATCCCAGTCCAGTAGGGCTGAAGTCGAGAGTAGCTCCACCAGATGTGCAGGTAAGTGCCCCTCTCCACCCCACACCTCCAACAAAGCGGATCACTCCCCGGGATAACCCTACTGATAGCAACCGGAGTCCTATACCAACGAGACATCAGTTTATAAGCGGTTTCTTGGTACCGCGACACAATAGAACATTTGTGCGTCAAGACGCAAATCTTCTCCCACTCCTGAGCTGTAAGCACCGCACCAAGCTCAGCCTCCCACTTCCCCATAAACGCCGGAGGAACCAAAGAGTCCACTTCCAGAAGAAGGCGGTAAATTGCAGAGATCCCACCCCTAAGGAGGCGATCCCGGCCAGCAAGCTGTTCGAACGGGGTTAGGGGCCGAGTAACGTGATGTTTGCCTGGGAGAGACCATACATATCTCGCCATCTGGGCGTAGCGAAAGCGTTGTAGCAGGGTGCCCTGAATGGTAGGACTCACGTGGTCAAAAGGCACAGGGGCATCACCATCCCAGACGGTCGAAACTGTGGCGTCACGGGGCAGTCCCAACGTTTGAAGATAACCGACCTCCAGACCCGGGGCAAAGTCCGGGTTGCCAGCAAGTGGAGTAAGCGGCGACGGAAAGGAGGAGAGAGCGCCGCTAACACACCGCCTCCGCCACACCCCCCAGGTCGCCTGCACAAAGGGGTTCAGACTGAGGGAGGACTGAAGCGCCTTGGGGCGGAGCCCCAAGCTGCCCCCGAGGGGTATACGCGTATCAGACTGTTCCATTGCCAACCAAAGCTTGGAGGCCGGACGAAATCTCCACTCAAGGTAACGCAATAAATGGGTAGCACGATAGTAGCCAATGAAGTCGGGCAGAGAAAGACCCCCTCTATCTTTCGGGCGCGTTAGCAGCATGTAACTGAGCCTAGGACGACTGCCCCTCCAA
Source organism: Sceloporus occidentalis (assembly GCA_023333645.1). Lineage (NCBI taxonomy): Eukaryota > Metazoa > Chordata > Lepidosauria > Squamata > Phrynosomatidae > Sceloporus > Sceloporus occidentalis. The sequence goes on from JALMGF010000055.1 coordinate 2,598,171, forward strand.
ACATATCGCGTCACTAGCGCACGTAAGTCCAAGAAAAAAGACTTTGGGACGACAATCGGCAGGGTCTGAAAAAGATACAGGACTCTCGGGAGGACATTCATTTTGATCACGCTGACTCGCCCGTGCCAAGAGAAATGAGGGAAGTTCCATCGAGCAAGATCGGCGCGTAACTGTTGAAGAAGTCGGGGAAAGTTCACCCTGTAGATTGACGCAAGATCCCTGGGAAGTTGCACCCCTAGATACTTAAGATGGTCCGGACACCACCTGTAGGGAAATGAAGCGCATACAGCGCGTGATTCAGCCGCCGACAGAGACACGTCCAGAACCTCCGATTTATCGGTATTAATCTTAAAATGGGAGAGGGATCCATAGGTCCCCAGTGCAGCGTGTATGTGGGGAAGGGAAACGACAGGCTGGGAGATCGTGAATAACAAATCATCCGCGTAGGCAGAGACCTTGTACTCGTGGCCAGAACAGATCAGACCGCGGATGCTAGGGTTGTTCCTGATTGCCTCCAAAAAAGGTTCAAGAGAGACAGCGAAGAGAAGCGGAGACAGGGGGCAGCCCTGCCGCGTCCCATTGTGGATGGGGAAAGAGGCCGTGAGGGCCCCATTCAGTCGTAGACACGCCGAAGGGGATGAGTACAGCGCCAGTACCCAGTGGAGCCAGGCCTGCCCGAATCCCATGGCGCGTAGGGTCTGGAACATAAAGTCCCAAGCGACCCTATCGAACGCCTTCTCCGCGTCAGTAGACAAGAGGAGAATTTTCTGTCCGGTCGAGCGAGCCAGGTGAATCGTGTTAAGAGCTCGATAGGTCCCATCTCGTCCCTCCCTCCCCGTCATGAAGCCCGACTGGTCAGGATGGATCAGAGAGCCCAGCACCCCCTGCAGCCTAGCGGCCAGCACTTTTGCGAAGATTTTCAAGTCGGAGTTCAAGAGGGAAATGGGCCTATAACTCTGGCAGAGCAGCGGATCTTTACCCTCCTTCGGCAAGACAGTGATTGTGGCCATCAGAGAGTGGGGGTGCAGGAGCTCCCCCAGCCGCAACGCGTTAAGGAGTTTCGTGAAAGGAACCCCCAACTGCCCCCAAAACGTGCGGTAGTAGCGGAGGGGGAGGCCATCCGGACCCGGAGCCTTCCCGGCCGCCATCGACTTAACCGCCGCCCACACCTCCTCCTCCCCAATCTCCTCCTCCAATGCCGCGGACTGGTCCGCCGTTAATTTACGGCGCACGTGTTCCTCCAAGTAAGCGCGTATGAGAGGCATCCGACTTGCACCCTCCGTATCGACGGGAAGGTTGTACAGTGAACGATAATATCGACAGAAGGAGTCGGCGATGTCAGAGGGTAAGCAGGACGTAGGGCCCTCGGGTGTTTTAATCCTACTAATGAACAACGACTGCTGTTTGGCACGCATGGCCCGGGCCAGTAGCCGCCCGCTCTTATTACCGTGCTCATAAAAAAGGGAACGGGTACGGAGGAACGTCCGCTGAATATCCTGCTTAAGCAGCGATGTTAAACGACGTCGCAGGTCGTTCAATTCCAGGTAGGTGTGTTCATTACATGAGCGCTTGTGAAGCGTCTCCAGGGCAGCTATCCTCTGAGTGAGGTCCGCGATCTCACGGGTTCGAAGTTTCTTGCGGGCTGAAGCCTTACCAATAAATAGGCCCCTAACGGTGCATTTGTGAGCTTCCCACACCGTGGGCAAAGCCACCTCCAAGTCAACATGATCCCGAAAATACAACGCTAATTGGTCGGACACCTCCTGAACAAAGGCAGCTTCAGAAAGTAGGGAATCATTCAGACGCCAAGAGGTGACAGTGGGTCGATAAAGGCAAGCCCGGAGACGCAGAGTCACCGGGGAGTGATCCGAAATTGTAGACACCGCAATAGAGCATTGCTCAGCAAGGCCCAAGTGATAGTATTCCAGAAGGATAAGGTCTATCCTAGAATAAGTGCGATGCGGGGCGGAATAACAGGTGTAGTCCCGCTCCCCTGAGTGGAACGCCCGCCAACAATCAACCAGGCGATACTTCCCCAAGAGTGAGTTAAACTGTTTGATATGGGACGGAGGGGCACCAGCGGCACGTGAAGTAGAATCAAAGCGAGGGTCAGGCGTCACATTAAAGTCCCCCCCCACCAACAGGATGCCCTCCTTAAAGGCCATGAGCTTACGGAGTATGCGCGACAGGGTAGAGCATTGTCTCTGGTTGGGCAGGTACACGGAAGCGAACGTGAATACTTGGTCCAGGATCGTGCCCTTGACAAATGTGTATCTACCATCAGGGTCAATCTGGGACGCAGACAGGAGGAAGGGGGTCCGGCGGGAAAAAAGGACCGCCGTCCCACGTGACTTAGAGCCAGAATAGTTACTGCAGTATACCTGCGGATAGGTCGGGTGACGGAGGGAAGGAGCATCCGCCCTGCGAAGATGGGTCTCTTGTAGGAGAACCACAGAAGGGGCGGGACTACGAAAGCTCCGGAACACCCGAGACCTCTTCTCAGGAGAATTAAGGCCTCTCACGTTGAGACTCAAAACCTCAAGGTTTGACTGGCGAAAGGCGGGGGCAGGGGAGGGCATAGCGAGGAGTCAGAGAAGGAAAGGAGAGAAAAGTCAAGGGGGGAAGCAGGAGTAAAAGAGAGGAGGAGGGGAGAAGAGAAAGAAAGAGAGAGAAAGAGAAGAAGAAAAGAAAAAAAAAAGGAAAAAAAGGGGGGGGAGGGTAAGGTAAAAGAGGGGAGGTAGGAAGGGAGCACAATAGGAGAAGGAGGGGAGCACAACACGAGAGGGGGAACACTGAACACAAAAACGTAAGCAAGCGCTAGTAGTGCGCAACAGCAGGAATCGGTGAGAGCAAAGGCGTTGCAGCCAATCTCTCAAAGTACGGGATACCGATCTGCAAGGGGTAAATGGAAGCGCCACTGCAAGTGGCAGCAAGGCAGAAAACTGAAAGAAAAACGTGAAGTAAAAACTCCGCAGTACTTCGCAGCCATAGCTCACATAGACAGTGAAAGGAACCAGAACCATCCGGAACAGAACTAAAAAAAGCCCAAAACATATCATCGAACACTCGGACCAAACTCCCCAGAGGCGAAGCGCATGTGGGAGTAGTACAGATAACAGGTGTCGAAACGTAAGGAGCAAGACTAGCAGGGACCCCAAAATGGGGACCAGGCGCGGACGGAGTCAGGCCCCCTCGGAGGTAGAGGAAAGAGAGAGAAAAAAAATAAATAAAAAAAAACGTGATCAGGGAGCGATGCCGAACAGCATGCTCGGGTGGTCCACAAAACCCTCCAACTTAGCAACCAACCCGCAAATGTGTACAAATCATATTAGTTATAGGAACAACAGAGCAAATGAAGAAAACATCTGGTTATCAAATATAATCAGGTACATACAGTAGCCACCCAGCGGAAGGTCAAGTGTAGTGCAAGGCGTACATATATAGATAAAATAAAAAAAACAAAACAAAACAAAAAAACGTGATCAGGGAGCGATGCCGTACAGCATGCTCGGGTGGTCCACAAAACCCTCCAACTTAGCAACCAACCCGCAAATGTGTACAAATCATATTAGGTATAGGAACAACAAAGCAAATGAAGAAAACATCTGGTTATCAAATATAATCAGGTACATACAGTAGCCACCCAGCGGAAGGTCAAGTTAAAAGCATTTATGTAGTGCAAGGCGTACATATATAGATAAAATAATAAAAAAAAAAAAAAAGGGGAAACGAACCCCGTGACTAGGGGGCAACACCGCATTACATGCTAGGATGGCCCAGAAAACCCTCCAACCGAGCAACTAACCCGCAAATGTGTACAAATCATATTAGTTATAGGAACAACAGGGCAAAGGGAGAAAACATCCACTGGTTAGCAAATATAATCGGGTATATTCAGTAGCCACCCAGGGGAAGGCCGAGTGTAGTGCGTTTATGCAGTGCAAGGCGTATAGATAGATAAATAAAATAAAAATTAAAAAAAACCAAAAAAAAACCCTGACCAGAGAGTGTGACCGTAAAGCCCCAGAGGTAAACCTGCAATAACGGCGCAGAGCACCTAATGATCCCTGGCGAACTAAGGCAGTACATTTGGTCAGTGACGTCCCGAACAACAACAGGGGAGTAGAACAGCAATCGGAATTGCGGCAAAGCAGCGCAGCATCAGACAATTAAGTCCGGCAGTGCAAGAGTCAGAGGCTCACATTTCAAGTTCTGGTGAGAGCAAGAGCGAACACAAAAACAAAAAAAAAACAAAAAAAAACCCTCACACCCCCAAGGGGATTGCATAGAGACGAATATGAACAGGTACGTCACAGATTACTCCTCAGGCGCCGTGGGATAACGTCTCCCATCATCCACGTCTCCTCCCCGTCTCGGCCTGGATCGCCTCCGCGCCGGAACATCACGGGAAGCAGGAACTGAGGAAAACCCTGCAAGGGCCCAGTCGTCGACGTGTGGAGTAGGTATTCCTAATGCGAGGGTCACCTCCGCTACATCACGGTGTGTCTTCACGTGGAAAGTGGAGCCTTCATGTAGAATAGAGAGCTGGAAGGGGAACCCCCAGCGGTAGCGAATGCCCCGGTCCCGGAGCAAAGACGTAAGCGGCCGCAGCAGTCGTCGGTTGCGCAAAGTGATCACGGAGAGATCCTGGAACAGCGCCAATTGTTGGCCTTCGAATGTAAGTGAGCGCAAATTACGCGCCGTATTCATGACTTCTTCTTTCACAGTAAAGTCCTGAAAACAACAGATTACGTCTCTGGGTGGATCTGTGGGCCTACCGCGGGGCCGCAAAGCGCGATGCGCTCTATCCAGGCGTATGGGAGAGTTAAGGTCGCGGCCCAATACCGTGTTAAAGAGCCGTTGCAGCAGCGCCCGGAGGTCTTCAGGACCGTCAGTTTCACGCAGGCCCCGCACCCGCACGTTGTTGCGCCTACCCCTGTTTTCGAGGTCCTCTACCGATCGCCGCAGTTCTGTCGCCAGGCCGGTCAGATGAGAGGTCGTCCGCTGCAGTTCCAACACCTGTTGCGTGGTACGAGTATGCGAATCCTCGAGGTGAGTAGTTCGCCGCTCCACGCCAGCCATATCCGCGCGGAGGGCCGCAACCTCCTCATGTAAGGTGCGCTTGACCTCCGCGATCAGGTTGCTGAAATCAGCCTTAGTAGGTAGGGACCGGAACAACTCCTGCAATGCCTCAGCCGATGGGGACGCTCCGGCGGGTGGCGGCGAACGCGAAGGCTCCTCAGACAACGTGGTACTGGCCGGTGAGGACGCCATGTTGGGCGACGGGGGCTGCGTGTCTAAGACCGCAGGAGTCTGGAAATAAGTGCGGAGCGAGAGCCCCGACGAGCTCGGTCGCGGCTCAGGTGGTTCCTGGCGCTGGGAAGAACGTTTGGGTTTGCCCATGTTGGTCCGTAGCGCCGGATGGGTGCGGATTGTAGTGAGCAGGCTGCGGAGCTAAGGGATCAAGCAGCCATCTTCCAGCTAGGCAAGCCACACCCCCGTTTATATTTTCTTTACCAAACTGCCCCCAGTACCGCGGGTCTGGCACCCATCAACAGGGGTAGAGCGTCGTGAGCGTGCCGCAGCACCTCGCTTATGACTCTGCGAGTGCCGCCGGCACGCCGCGGCAGCTCTAGGAGGAGTACTTTGCCGTCGTGAGTGCGCCGCGTCTACACGCACGTCCCTCCGTGTACGTGCAGTATGCACATCACTGGGGGAGGGCGCGCGTGCGTACTCGCGAGCGTGCCGCCCACCTGCGGCCGACCGACGTGGGACCGCGACGGAACCTGTAAGCACAACATAAACCTGTTACAAGGCCCTATGTGACTACTATCATACAAGGGCAAATGATGGTAGCTAAGGAATAGATCATCAATTTGTTGTATACTAGTAAAATTTAAAATCCTTAGTACCAGGGTGTAATTATATGTTGTTTTTAAAAGGACAGTTATATATAGATATATATAACTTCATATTTGTATTAAAATACATGTAAAAACAATAAAAAAAAACAAAAAAAAAACTTTTTTTCGATATTTTCCCATTCATTTTGTCAATCTAGGTTGGGGGTAAAAGGCCACATTTGAGACATGTGCGTTTCAGTTTTTCAACTTGAGATCTGGTCACTCTGGACCCATGTCTTATTTGGGACATCTTTGTAGATGGCCAATTCCATTTGCTCCATCAAACCATATATTTTTGAAAACTAGTCAGCCCTTGATATTTTAAATGCTGGTATTTTAACACGTTCTATGCCCTAATTCTACTTTGTCAAAGTTTTCGGTAGTAATTAATTTGGTCTTCTCAGCAATAAAGTTAGGTTGTACTTCTGGAATGCTTTTATATCTCCTGTTGTATATCACTGCAAACCACCTCGATATGGGTCCAGCAGTAATACCACCCATGCATTGGTTTGTCATGTTGTTTGGAGGCATGCTCTATTCAGTTTTTGAACTTGGAATTTTGACATGTGATTGTCAAAGATCACTGTGATCAGCTGACCCCAGAATTACCGAGCGGTGAGTACGGTGCTTTACTGCATGACGAGTTAACTCGCCGCAAGGACATAACAGAATTCTCCTGTTTGATATTTTGTGCATTCACGCAAATTATATATTACTCTTTTATTTTTTATTCCCTTATAAAATAGCAATATGCTATGTGTAGGTATTGCCCTATAACCTGCAAAAAACAACATACAAATATTGGGTATTATTAAGGTGAGGAGAAAATTAAAATTTCTTATACCTGATACTTCCCTCTGACTTCAACTTGTGGCTCCACCCCTGCGATGACATACATACAGGTCAGGGAGCAGAGCAGCCATCTTAAGTCAGTCGGTGTGGAGCAGTAATACTACAGAGGATGTATACCTGTATTCAGGCCCGGACTGGGACAAAAAATAGGCCCGGGCATTTAAGCCTGAGCAGCCCATTTGTATTTATTTATTGTTAAAGCCCACCCTTTATGTACCATCTTTGCATTTACTCACTCGTTCACACAAATCATTAACACATTCATTAATGCAGTCTCACAAATCATTCAAGCAATTCATCCACACATGAATTCATTAATTGTCATACGCATTCACACAATTCATCCACACATTTATTCATTCATTCTCATACGCATTCACACTACCCCCTCTCCCCATCTTATCTGCCCCTTCTCACTATGTTCCCCCTTTTCACTATGTACCTCCTTCCCCACTTCTCAATATGTACCCCCTCTCACTATCTATCCCCTCTCCCCATTTCTCACTATCTAACCCCTATCTGCCCCTTCTCACTGCACCCCCCTCCCTCACCCTACTTACCTTGTTGCCGGAGCAAGCAGCAGCTGCGACCGGGCCCGCGGCAGAGCCGGATTGACTAAGGGACTGATGGAGCTGGAGCTGCAGCTCCAGGACCCTACCTTTAAATAGGCCCAGTCAGGACCAGACTGACTGGGCCTATGCGGCCTTTACGGCCGCATTAACGTAGGGCCCCTTAAGCCCGCCGCAACTGCGACCGGGTCCGCCACTCTAATGGGCCGGGAAGCCCCCACCAGGGCCAGCCTTAGGGGTCTGTGGCCCCACAGGGCTTAAATTAAAACATCGTTTTTTGTATTTTTTTTTACTTAATTTAACATCCTCCATGTTAAATAAAGTTAACAAAAACTGTATTTAACATGGAGGATGTTAAATAAAGTAACAACAAAAAACCCCCCGATGTTTTAATTTAAACCCTGTGCGGCCGCACACCCGTAAGTCCTGATGAAAGTCAGTAATGACTGAAACGTCGACTTGACTTTGAATAAAATGAAATTGTCTATTTAAAGACCTGGAGTGCTGACCTTCTTTTTGAAAGTGTTTTACATGGAAACTGCTGGTTACTAGCACCGGGCTTGGAATATTTGGAATGGTGTGCAATGGACTCTGTGAGTAAATATATATATATATATATATATATATATATATTGCCAAAAGTAATGTGCTATGGAATGATACTTTTGTTATTGGACAATACAATACTTGATCATTCAACATGGGAAGCCTGAAGCCACAATTTAGTAAGACTAATCCTTGAAATCCTTTAAACAACACAATACCTTAACTTTTGCACTAAATGATTTCAGGGCCTAATATTAGATCCTGCTGCTGATATATATATATATATATTAGCCCCTGGTGGCAACTGCCCCAGTTGACAATATATATATTAATATTAGTCCCTGCTGCCGATAGCAGGTATAGATCAACACATTAACACACAAACCCAGCTTTGCATGTATAGATCAATTGAAATTCACTTGTGATCTCAGCACTGAAGGTATATATCAAATAAACAGAATCAGACATACAAATCCTGTATTTGCAGGTATACAATAATAATATATGAAATGTAGCATTGCAGGTATAGATCAAATAAATACATGGAAACAGCATTGCAGGTATTAATCAACTGAACAAGACATACAAACCCTGTATTTGCAGGTATACATAAATAATGTATAGAAACATAGCATAGCAGATATGGATCTACAGAAGAACACACAAACCAAGCTTTGCCGGTACAGATCAATTGGAATTCACATAAAAACACGGCATTAAAGGTATATTTAAAACCCCCTAAATTACAGGGATAGATCACAGGTTGCACACCCAGATAACACACATAAGAGACACATTCAGACAATTCATCCACATATTAACTCATGCTCTCCCTCATTCAGACAATTCATCCATTTTAAGAAACTACACCCCTTGGAGCTTCAAATGAGGGTTAAATGTATTTCTAGGACAAAAGTTGAGTGCACAAATAATGATGGAATATGTCGCTTTGGCTAGAAAATATGTTTTTTCTAACCATAGCGACATGTTCATTTGTGTCTTGCTCACTCCAGGTTTGTACTAGAAACACATGCAGCCCCTCATTTGATGCACCAAGGGATGTCATTTTTGCAAATGTGTGCTTTTTGGGCCATAATTTAACTTCCTACGTGAGCAGTAATGCCACGTCAAGGCTTCAACCCTAATTACTGACCATTCACACGCCTTTCATATCTCCATTCACTCGCAGAAGCACACACTATTCTTTCCCCTTACAATCCCAAAGAAATGATGGTAAAGTGAGAATTTTTACTGCAAAAATAAGTTTTGCAGTAAAAATGCAAGGCGCTCCAGGGATGATATGGTTACTCACGTACCGCACAGGCTAAATGGCTGATTTTAATAATATTTGCAGTTCATCAGGATTTCAAAAATTGCCTCCCTCTACCGTTGGCTTGCCCCCCTTTAGTGACGCCACTGATTCCCAGCTACTGCCCTTTCTTTGTATGGTCTACCAATCCTTTAAATTTCTTAATAGGAGGATATGGCAGCTAAGGAAACCCTGCTCGTTCATTTGTGCAACATATTGCCGCAGTGTGTCTAAGGTGAATGGTGTTGACCGAGACATGGCTAGTGCAAAGTTTACCTACTTGCTCCATTCTCGTGTGTTCCTCTGTGAGTATTTTTTTGATTTTTGTTAGTCCCTTTGTTGAGCTGATCTAAGCGCCTGTTTCTAACTGCCAAAGGTTTTTGGGAATGTAAACACCTTTGCAGCATGTCCTTGAGGCGACTTGGAAAAATTTGTTCATGTCATCCCTGGACAAAGCATCAGAAATGGTATTGTTTATTCCTGCCACGTGCTTAGTCTTAAAACTAGTATTGTGCTTCATGCCTAATGAGCCTGATGATTGGAAGAGATGCAGATGACAGGTTATTAATAGCATGCACAACACTCAAGTTATCTTTCCAAAACACCAGAGACTTTTTGGCCAAGCTGGTCCACAAAATTTCAGGTACTACAATAATGGGGAACAGTTCGCATTTTTGTGAGCCCCAGGTGGTGCCATTTGGCTGGCCATATCTCAGCACACCATTCGTCAGATAAGAAAGCTCCAAAAGCCACTGAGCCTGCTGCAGCAGTAAGCAATTGTAAGTCTATGCGGCACACTTCCTTATCTACCCACAATCTGACTCTGTTAAAGTTAGACAGGGACCAGTCCCAGACTGCCAGGTCTTGTTTTAGCTGCTTGGTTAGCCTTATCTTAAAAAAAGCTCTGTGACACCGGTACTATGGATCTCTCCAGTCTTCATTTGGAGTTCACAAAGTGAAATTTTATTTTTAACAAGCAGCCTGGCCTTCTCTTCCATTATGCATTCTCTCTGTTCTGTATCTTTTTCAATTCCCAAGAAAGACAGTCTACTAGATGGAAACACATTTTTTTTCTGCTGCCACAGGAACATCTAACTCAGCCATAGGCCCCTGGGCCCATGTCCCTGATGATCTCCAGGGCATTGTCAAATGACTGGTAATGTACTCTGCATACCTCTTTATCCAGAGCATCATTGACAGAGTAGGACAGGTGTTGGATGAGCCTGAACTTCCCTGCCTCTTTCTTGGATACTAACCCTAGCGGTGAAGCACATCAATTTAACATAACTGCACTTGTGTCTATATTAACATAACTGCACTTGTGTTTATATTTACAAAAGGGTTTTCCAAAGGGACACAACCCTTGTCCAGACAGCGATATCTTTCTGTCCAAAACTTTTTGAACTTTCTTTTTTCTTCCTGAATTCACTATGGTATTCGTGACATATGGACCCCCCCTTAAGACATGTACAGCTCAACTATTAGGTTGGTTCATTTTATGAGGCTATCACTCTCTTGCGGCTTGTGTTCAACATATACACTCAAATACACATTAAAACCACAAATCCACTGAAAGATATTCCTAAGGTTTCTTTTTTCTTTATCACCTTCCCCTCTTTCTTCTTTGTCTTCCTGGGCTCTTACTGCCTCTTTAGTCAGTTCAAACACATTAAGATATTTGCCCACCCTGATCTCCTTTATATGCACGTGCGTAGGTGTTTTTGCATGTGCATAACTGTCAGTTGCCCCTGCTATGCCAGCTCTATCTGAGCTGCTTTTGCACTTGCCTTTACCCTTCTTCCTACTAGCTTGACATACTTTTTAGAAATGTAATCATAGTGTCATCTCTAGAGTCGCTGGGATGGTTAGGCCTGAGGTGTGAGACATGCCCGTTTGTGATGATCGGGTCTGGCTCTCCTGAGAGAGAGGGATAACATTTAGTGTGGAGTGATTAGACACCCTTGTGCTTTGGGAAGGGGCATGCGCGACTGAAGCCGGTAGCGGGGGTAATTGGCCGGGTAGGCATGGGATTTGGTGGCCTATCTTACCATCCTGTTGCTGGAGGTACTGGAACGGCCACCCCATAGTGGGGTAACTTGTAAAATGAAATGGCTGGGGAAGGGAAGGGCTAAAGTATGTTGCCTGAGGGTTACAAGTTCCTGTGTAGCCTTGCAGTTTAGCTGGGTTATCAGTGGGAGGGAGTGGGATTGGGCACCTAGGACAGGTGTATGTATGGAAGGGACAGTGGGGTAATTTATTGAGTTGGTATGTATGGTGGGGTCACTAATGAGGCCTCTAGCTCAGTCATGATGTCGGCGGGGAGTGTTAACTGGGGGGCATAAGGCATTTCTGTATGTGCTCTATGAAATGCCTTTTAACCCCCTTAATGCCACTCTGCCTCCAGAAATGCCTTTTAACCCTCTATACGCCACTCTGCCTCCTGAAATGCCTTATACGTCCCTATATGCTACTCTGCCCCATGGCATATAGGGGTATAAAGCATTTCTGGAGGCAGAGTGTTCATTCCGACAGCTTCCAGAAGCTAAACTGAGGCTCAGATAACTAACTTATTAATTATTTTTTAAATCTCACGGAACTCACCGATACAAACAATTGCACTTTACAATGTCACGCTTGCATCGCCACTGTAAACATGCTTTTTGTCAGCAGTCATGCATATTAAAAATAATCAACACATTGAATTGAATTCCCATGAGCCTCAGACATACTACTCCCATGATGCTGGCTGAGCGTCATGGGAAGTGCGGCAACAGTAAATCTACAGATGCTAGCTGACCCCATAAACACGTATACACATACACTGCCTTTACACACACATATATACACTTACACTGCCCTTACACACACACATATACACGTACACTGCCCTTAAACACACACACACACACACATATATACACGTATACTGCCCTTTACACACACACACACATACACATACACTTCCCTTTACACACACATATATACATACACTGCCCTTACACGCTTATATACATATATTAGCAAAATTCTTGTGTCACGCTCTACCCAGGCTGCGGAGCTGCATGTCTTTTGTTTCCCTGTCTTGCTGTGGTCCATTTCTGGATTTCTGTATGTTCTGTCCTGAACCTCTGATTCCTTGATTCCAGTCTTGCTCTTTGCTTCAGCTCGGTTTCCTTTATAAGGTGTGCCCCACCCATGTGTTTTGTTTGTTTCAGTCAGCAGTCTAAAGGTATGTCTCAGTGCTATGTGTTTGGATTTCATGTTTGGTTTGTTTAGTACCTCTGTAGGCAGGAATTTAGCGTTAGGACCCACCGTCATTGGAGTACTTTGGCGTAGTGGTGGGCTAAGCATACTATGGCCATAACACGGAATCTCCAATTGTTATCTTGTAGTCCTAGGCTAGTCCTGTTTGGTCCTGTGGTTTCTGTGTATTCTTGTCATGTGTTGCCTGGTAAGTCTTGTCAGCTCTGTGCCTTGTTGTTTACTTCCTTTTTCTTCCAAAATATTAGTTGAAAAAGTAGAACATTTCACACTTGTATCAGCTGCTGCTTATGTGGTGATTAGGGTCGCAATGTGGTGATTACGTCCTGTAGCAGGTGTAAAGTCTTTGTTCTTTTTTCTCTCATTTTTAACAGGACTGGATGTCCAACACCACATCCAGTCCTGTTAAAAATTAGAGAAAAAAGAACAAAGACTTTACACCTGCAACAGGACCTAATATGAAATTGGACAACTACATTGAAAGCTTCCGCACAAGAGCAGCATCCCTCGCTACCACACAACAGAAAAAAATGCTACACAACCTCCTACCTTCAGAAAGAAATGCCTTGAATAATGTAATGAATAATAAAAAAAAAAAACCATCAAGCCAACTGACAAAGGCGGATCAGTAGTCATCATGAACACCCAGGACTACATGGCAGAAGGAAATAGACAATTGGCAGATGAATTCTACTACAAAAAATTGAACCAGGACCCCACCAGGGAATATACAGAAGATCTTATCAAACTTATCAGATCCTTCTCAAAACACATGCAACAAGAATTGGAAAATCTTGTGCCTTCAAATCCTCAAATAGGCACTTTCTACATGCTGCCCAAAATCCACAAGCCAGGCAACCCAGGACGGCCCATTATTACAGGTATGGGAACTCTTACCGAATCTATATCTGGCCTTATAGAAAAAATTCTTAAGCCCCTAGTTATCAGAACTGAGAGCTTTATACAGGACACCACTGATTTTCTCAATAAACTGAGCCAAGTTAGTAACCTTCCTGCCAATACAATACTTGCAACCATGGATGTGGAGTCTTTATATAGCAACATCCCCCATAAAGATGGTATTGAGGCCTGCATCAAATTCCTCTCCTCCAGCAATGCCACACAAAAATATGATAGTGAAACCATCGCCAAGCTCATAGAATTTATACTGACACACAACTATTTCAAGTTCTATGACACTAACTACCTACAAATTTCCGGGACAGCCATGGGCATCAAAATGTCACCGCAATATGCCAACCTTTTCATGGCTGACTTGGAACAGAGATTCCTAGCCACTCACCCCCACAAACCGCATAATTATTACCGTTACATCGACGACATCTTCATAATATGGACAGAAGGAGAAGAAAACCTTTTCAAATTCCACAAATCTTTCAATTCATTCCACCCATCTATAAAACTCAAAATGAATTTCTCAAAACACAGTGTGAGCTTCCTGGACTGCACTATAACTGTCACCTCCAGCTTTCTTCACTCTTCCGTGTATAGAAAACCCACAGACAGGTACAGATACCTTCACAATTCAAGCTTTCATCCCAAACACACTAAACAAGGTGTCATTTACAGCCAAGCCATAAGATACCACCATATCTGCTCTGACACTCAGGACAGAGACAAACACCTGGGCGCGCTGGCAGAGTCATTTCAGAAGAAGGGCTACAAGGAAAAAACTATATCCAAAAAAATTTTATCTGCTGTAAGGACACCACGGGAAAGGCTTCTAGAATACAAAAAAAAGGATAACACAAGCAGGATCCCTCTGGTAGTTACCTACAACCCAACTCTTGAGGAAATCCGCAAAATTCTTAAAGACCTACAGCCGATATTCTCAGAAGACCCCATACTGAAAAAAATATTCCCTCAGCCCCCTATACTGGCATTCAAGCAACCACCAAACCTGAGGAAAAGATTGGTGCGCAGCAAACTGGCCCCAGAACAGGAGCATACACAGAATGGCACTGTACCATGCAACAAATCCTGCTGCAAACTTTGCCAACATATATGTGACAGTAACACAGCCAGTCACAACAACAAAACATACAGCATCAAAGATTCTTACTCATGTACATCGGCAAACGTGGTGTACATGATACAATGCTCTGCATGTGGCAAAGGGTGCTACATTGGAGAAACTGGGCTTAAGCTGCACCTTAGAATGAACCTGCACCAAAGCTCCATCAAAAACCATGAGGAAGAAAAATATTGCACCCCGGTAGGACATCATTTCACACAGAACAATCACTCCATCCAAAACCTAAAAATTTAAGTACTCAAAGGAAATTTCAGAGACTCTCAGGAAAGAAAAACATTTGAGATGAAAATGATTACACATTTTAACACCATAAAAGAGGGACTTAATGTGGATTCTGGTTTCCTTACACACTACCAGAACTTCATATGAACTTCATCTAGTCATCCAATGTCTAATTGCTGTTATCTTTGATGTTTTACTGTGGTTATTGGTTCCCTAAGGTTATTTGTTCTGTCCCTGGGTTATCTCTCTACCTCTCTGCATTTCTCACCTGCAGACCTATTATTTACGACACCCCACTCAACCCCCCCCCCCTTATACCATCACTTGTTTTAAGTTGTAACCTCTATCATGTTGATTAGTATTGCTTCAGACCTGATGAAGGGAGGATAACTCTTGAAAGCTTGTCTTTTTAATATTATGTTAGTCCAATAAAAAAGGTATCACCGCATACTCTGCAATACTCTATTTTTTGACATCGTATATATAGATATATATATATATATATATATATAATCTCTCACATACACACTGATTCACATATACTATTATATATTAATTATTAACCCCTTAAGGACCGGGCTAATTTTTTTCTTTTTGTACCCTGTGGGACCGAGGCTGTTTTAACACTTTTGCGGTGCTTGTGTTCAGCTGTAATTTTCTCCTCACCCATTTAGTGTACCCACACATGTTATATATTGTTTTTTTTAGGGCAAGATGGGCTTTCCTCAGATACCATATGTTTTGATCATATCACCTTATTTACTATAAAAAAAAATAATAAAACATGGTGAAAATTTGAAAAAAAACCCCTTTTATGACTTTTCTTTGAAAAATCTTTTACTCACCTACAAAAGGAAGTAAAAAAACTAGCTAAATAGATTCTACTATTTGTCCTGAGATTAGAAATACCCAATGTTTTTATGTTTTTTTGCTGTTTTTTGTAAGTTATTGGGCAATATGTACAAGTAACGTTTTATGATTTCCAAACCTTTTTTCCAAATCTGGTAATTCTGCCTCCATCTCCTCTTTGGAACATCTTTGAAGCCGGTTAACTCAATTAATCCCCATCAAACCATATATTTTTGAAAAACAGACACCCAGGGTATTTTAAATGCTGGTATTTTAGCCCTTTCCATGCACTAATTATACAACCACACTTTGTCAAACTTTGTAATAGTAATTTTTTTTTTTTTTTTCACACGAATTGTAATTTAGTTATAAATATAAAGGTCCTGGTATATGTCACTGTCAAACAACACTCCAATATGTGTTCAGCAACATCTCCTGAGTATGGTATGCATAGGTTTGTCAGATTGTTTGGCTGGTAAAAGGCTACTTTTGGGGCATGCGTAATTCAGGTAGTCATTTTGTCATTCTGCCTCTAAATCCTCTTTGGAACATCTTTGAAGCCGACTACTTCAATTTACCCCATCAAACCATATATTTTTGAAAACTAGACAACACAAAGTATTTCAAATGCTGGTATTTTAACCCTTTTATGCATGAGATTCTACCACCTGCCTTTCCCAAAATTTAATTTTGTATTTTTTTCCACACAAATTGTACTTCAGGAATGAATTCATAGCTCCTGGCATGCGTCACTATCAAACAACCCCCCAATGTGTGTTCAGCAACATCTCCCGAATGAGATACCCCACATGCATGGGTTTGTCGGGTTGTTTGAGATTTAAAATCCCACATTTGGGAAGTGCGTTTTTTTTCTCTATTTTGGTCAGTCTGTACCTATGCCCTATCTTTGAGCCCGGCCACTCCAATTTACCCCATCAAACCATTTTTTATTAAATTAGACACCCCTTGGTTATTTGAAGTGCTTTTATTTTAACTCTTTGTATGTTGAGATTTTTTTTAGAAATTTTAGCACTTGCTCAAAATAATAAACTTTATTTTTTTTTTTTTATTATTATTTATTTTTTTTATTTTTACACATTTTGCTGGTACTGGATGGTTCCTCTGGTGACATCACTGCATAATTATTTTTAAATGTTAGCACATTTTTTTTGTGAGCATTTTTTTTCCATATTTTTTTTTTTTTTATATTTTACTAATCACACTGTGATTAGAAAGCTGGGCTCCATTGACTTGCATGGTTGAATGCAGACCTGTATTCAACCTGCAAGTGGAGTCAGAGTTCTCTAGAGGGTCTGGAGACCGTCTAGCGAACTTTTTCAACTTTATTATTTTTTAATAATCCCCATCCTGGGGTAAGTGTTTGGTGTCGCTGAATGCCCCCTGATCGAGGCATTCCAGCGATACCATTGAAGTTTAGGAGGTGATCGTTAAAACATACATACATACAATGTATGGCGGATGTTGACGCCCCGGGGAGGGGCCAGACATGGCCCCTGATGCCAATCTCGGCGTTACTGAATGCCTCGACGTCGAGGCATTACAGCAACGCTGTTTAAGCGAATAAAATGATCGTTGATCACTTTCTAAGCTTATTTAATTTTTTGACGGTTCAGGACCGTCAAAGGTCGTTAAGTGACCGTTTTTCCGTGACGGTCCTGAACCGGCAAAGGTCATTAAGGGGTTAAGAAGCCTTGTAAACCATGTTGTTTTCAGATTTAATAATATCCATACACTCATTACAGGCATGAGTAGATATATAATGTTAACCCTACTAATTCCAGGCATGAGTACATTCAGAGAATTAACTCCTTTATTACCAGACATTACACAGTCACACAAACAGATAAACACAGTGACAAAATGTCAAATACAGTGACACACACACATACAGGGTGCTGGCTGCAGATTACTCTGGTGTGAAGGAGGGACTCAGTCTATCAGGAGAGGCTTCTGAACCCTCAGGCAATAAGGAGAGTTGAGAAGTCTTTCCTGATTGGCTGAGACCTCCTTCACTCAGACGCCTCATTGATTGTCCCGGATTGAGGCTGCCCGGGACCTGGGACTTAAAGTCCCATTGAAATGTGTGATTTAACCCTTTAAAATCTGCATGGGATCAAATGCAAGTCCTAATGTTACTATGTTTTCTACTACAGTGGCTTCTCCTGGGCATTGGCAAATATGTAATTTTGTTCATCCAACCTTAAAATCAGTTCTAATGTTTCTCCAATTTAAGAACTAACTGAAGTGCACATGCATCGTTTTGCACATGAGGTAGTTTAACCCCTTAATGACAATTGCCAGTTCTGGCATGACACGGAAAAACAAGTTGTTTACGACAAATGACGTGCCAGAACCGGCACGTCTTTAAACGGGTGCAGAAAGCGATCTACGTTCGCTTTCTGCACCCAAACGGCATTGCTGTAATGCCTTGACCTCGAGGCATTCAGCAACGCCACGATCGGCACCAGGGGCCATGTCTGGCCCCTGCCCGGGGCGTCAACAACCGCCATACATTGTATACATTGTATCAACGATCACCTCCTAAACTTAAATGGTGTCGCTGGAATGCCTCGATCAGGAGGCATCCTGCGCACCAAACACTTACCTCTGGATGGGCTGTGACCGCTCCGGAGAGCGGTCACAGCCGCAGCTGCCGGTGATCTTCGCCATCAGCAAGATGGCGGCGGCCCGGGAAAAAAAATAATAAAGATGAAAAAGTTCGCTAGACGGTCTCCAGACCCTCTAGAGAACTCTGGCTCCACTTGCAGGTTGAATACAGGTACTGCATTCAACCATGCAAGTCAATCGAGCCCAGCTTTCTAATCACAGTGTGATTAGTAAAAATAAATTAAAAAATAAAATTAATAATAATTAGAAAAAAATATAAAAAAAAACAGTAAAATGTAAAAATCAGGGGAACCTTCAAGTTGAAAATTTTTTTTACATTTTAAAAAAAAAATAAAAAAAAAAAATATATATATAAAAAATATATTTTTGTGAGCAAGTCCTAAAATTATCACATTAGCTTAAAAAAATTCTCGCATGGAAAGAGTTAAAATATTGGCATATTAAATGCCCATGGGGTGTCTACTTTGAAAAAATTTATGATTTGATGGGGTAAATTGAATTGGCCAGGTTCAACAATGTCCCAATTAACAAGGGGGGAAGGATGGCCACACATCTAATTTCCAATTAGAAAAATGCACACGTACCAAATGTGGCCTTTTAGTCCCCCCAAAAAATTACAAACGGCCCGGCTCAAAGATGTACCAAATAGGGCATGGGCAGTGGATCCCCAAATGCCAAAGTTCAACATTGAAAAATGCGCATGTCCCAAATGTGGCCCGTTTGCCCCCAAACAGCCAGGCAAAATCATTCATGTGAGGTATCGCTGTACTCAGGAGATGTTGCCAAACACATATTGGGGTGTTTTGTGATAGTGACATATACGAGAACCTTTTAATTCATACCTGAAGTAAAATGTGTGTGACAAAACAAATGCAAAAAAATGACTACCACAAAGTTTGACAAAGACTGGTGGTAGATATGGTGCATGGAAAGGGTTAAAATACTAGCATTTGGAATACCCTTGGCTGTCTAGTTTTCAAAAATATATGACTTGATGGGGTAAATTGCATTGGCCGGCTTCAAATATACCCGAAATGGCACATGGGGGGAAGAATTACCAGATTTGGAAAAAATGGCTTTGAAATAGCAAAACGCTACCTGTACTTATTGCCCCATAATGTGTAGAAAAAAGCAAAAAAACATAAAAACATTTATTTATTTCTAAACTCAGGACAAATAGTAGAATCTATTTAGCAGGTTTTTTCATTACCTTTTATAGATGAGTAAAAGATTTTTCAACTAAAAGTTACAAACAGTCATTTTTTTCTAAATTTTTCACCATATTTTATACTTTTTTTAATAGTAAATAATATGATACAATCAAAACAATGTCATCTAAAGAAAGCCCTTCTTGTCCTGAAAAAAGCAATATATAATGTGTGTGGGTTCAGTAAACGGGAAAGAAGAAAATTACAGCTAAACACGAGCAGCGCAGAAATGTTAAAACGGCCATTGTCACGAAGGGTACAAAAAGTAAAATCAGCCTTTGTCACGAAGGGGTTAAAGCCAATTGTTAAATATGACTTTCCATAGTGTAAATGTTTTCCTGCCATACTGTGGCAGTACAATCGGGTAAACCCTCTTCATGGACAAGAAGACGCTACGGCAAAATAAAGCCAGGCTCACCCTGAACAGCTTTCTCCTTGTCCCTCTCAGGGACGGACGTTTCCTACGGCTGGGGATGTTTCCCCGAAGATCGTCAGTCTGGTGAGGCGTACGGGTTGCTGCCTGGGGTCTTCATCCTCCGATTGCTCCCCGGGTGGTGAGCAGAGGGAGGTCCCCTCCGTAGCGTTTGCATACCGTATCGCCACTTCCGGATGGAGAATTTATCTTCGGTCGCCCAGTTGCTTCAGCAAGGAGACGTCATGGCAACCTTGGACCTGAAGGACGCATACCTTCACGTCCCAATTGCACAGTCTTCCAGAAGATTTCTGAGGTTTGCAATCCGAATACGTGGAGTCGTTCATCATTTCCAATTCAAGGCACTCCCGTTCGGTCTATCCTCAGCCCCAAGAATCTTCTGCGGGAAAAGGGGATTTACATAGTTCCCTACCTCGACGTCTGGCTCATCAAGGCCGAATCTCCAAGGAAGCTCCGGGCAGACCTTGCCACCACGATACAGTTTCTGGGAAATCACGGATTATCAACCGCAAGAAGTCCAACCTCATCCCTTCCACCAGGATCCAGTTCCTTGGCTTAGGAGTGGATTCAATATCTCAACAATTTTTTCTACCGTCATCAAAAATCAAGAAGATCAAAAAGGAGATCAGGTCCCTTCAATTACACCCAACTTGCACTTGATCAGGAAGGCCATGAGCATCCTTGGTCTCCTTACGGCATCCATCCCGGCGGTCAAGTGGGCAAGAGCTCAACTGCGGCCCCTTCAATGGGATATTCTAAGGAATTGGTCAAGAGGAAGACCTGGATCTAGATGTTACGATCGCGAGTCAAGTCTTATCCCACCTTACCTGGTGAAGGACGCCTTCAAATCTTTCCAGAGGCCTTTCTTTTCGTTCCCCCAAATGGGTAATACTTACCACGGATGCTTCCAGCATCGGATGGGGCGCCCATTTAAATTGTCTCTTCCGACAAGGCGTGTGGTCTCCAGCAGATTCGCGTCGTTCATCCAATTTTCGGGAATTAAAAGCAGTTCTTCTTGCCCTCGTAGCCTTCAGAACCCTGTTGGAGGGTCGAGCAGTGAGGATACAGTCGGACAACGCCACGACGGTTGCATACATAAACAGGCAAGGGGGTACTCGGGTAAGGAGCCTTCAGGTTCTTTGCTCTGTGCTGATGAGTTGGGCCCAGCGGCATCTGGAAGACATATCGGCTACTCACATAAGAGGATGCGACAATACCATTGCGGACGATCTCAGCAGGCTAAGATGGTCACAAGCAGAGAGGTCTTTAACCAAGGGAACCTTCGCCTCCTTGGTGTCAAGATTTGGCCTCCCGGAGATAGATCTAATGGCGTCCAGGAGAAACAGGAAAGTTCCAATTTTTGCCTCTCTCAACAGGCAAGATTCTCCAGACTTCCTGGACAGTCTGTCCATGAAGTGGGATTTCCGTCTGGCTTATGTTTTTCCTCCGGTCGCATTGATTCCTCGCGTCCTCCAGAAGATCCGTTCAGACAGGGCACGGGTCTTAGCCGTCATCCCATATTGGCCAAACCGCAGCTGGTTTTCCCTCCTAAAAAAACTAAGTCTAACGTGTTGGGAACTGCCTTCTTCAGATCACTTGCTGGACGATGGGGCCCTGCATCTGGATCAGCTCCAGATGTTCAAGTTGACGGCCTGGCTACTGCAAGGATGATTCTGCGGGGTCAAGGTGTTGAGGATGATTTGTCTGTCTTGCTGTTAAAATGAGTTAGAGGCTCTACTTCAAAGATTTATTTTCGGATCTGGAAGAAGTTCTTTCTCTGGTATGCCTCAAGGGACTTTTCGGTTTTTCCTCCTACAGTCAACTCTATTTTGCTGTTTTTAAAGGATGGATTTTCCGCGGGCCTCAGTGTCTCTACCCTTAAAGGTCAGGTTTCGGCCCTTAGTAATTTTTTTCTGGAAGACCTAGCTTCTCACTTGCTAGTCAGACGATTTTTTAAGGCCATCGCCATTCAGCGTCCGCCAAGGAGGGCTCACTTTCCAGCTTAGGATCTTACGGTGGTTCTTCACTCTCTCTGCTCGCCTCCGTTTGAACCCTTGGAGGAAGTTCCGTTGAAGATCTTATCGTTTAAGACGGTGTTTTTGGTGTCCATCACTTCTGCCAAACGTGTGGGAGAAATCCAAGCCCTTTCTTCCTCGGAGAAGTTTACCATCTTCCATCAGGATAAAGTTGTTCTCCACCTTCACCCTTCCTTTCTGCCGAAGGTCTTATCCAGATCCGCTATTAATCAGCCTCTGGTTCTTCCATCATTTTTTCCATCTCCCTCCTCTCCGGAAGAAGTTACATGGCACATGTTAGATGTCAAGAGAGTTGAGTTGATGCAACTTGAGTTATATATTTCTAGGACTGCCTCCATCCGTTCCACTAACCATTTGTTCATTTCTTGGTCTGGTCGTTCGGCAGGGAAGGCTGCCTCAAAGGGTAATGTGGGTAAGTGGGAGGGTTCCTTTGTTTTGCCGTAGCGTCTTCTTGTCCATGAAGAGGCTTTACCCGATCGTACTGCCACTGTAGTAAGGAAAAAGGAATTTACGGTGAGTAAAAAAATTTCCATTTTTCCCTCAATGCATACAAAAATTAGCTTTCATAATTTTCCTCTGTTGGATAAATACTTTAGTTTGGGAATTTCCTTTTTTATATATGCCAGCCATCATTTAGGATCATTGATACTCTTCTACTCTGTCTCTCAGGAAATGGCTCTTTAAAGATTTGCATGACTTCACTTTTGCTAAACACTGCCAGGAATTCTTTCCTCCTTCAATATTCAATCCTCAATGTGTCTTAACCTGTGTCATTTCCTGCAAGAGTCAGATCACTCTTGTTAATATACACACATCAACATTTCCCTTTCTTGCATTCTGTTTTTCCATGTTAACATTCATCCACTTTAAACTATTTATCTTCTTTTTTTTCCCAATTTCTCATACTTCCAATTTTCTTCCCCTGTTTTGTCACTCCCCCTCCCACATAATTTTCCTCCCCACCCCTCTCTGCTTTCATTCCCACTAAATATGCACGCGTCACTGTCTTTATAACACTGCACCGTCTGTCTCAAACAGATTTGGGAAAAAATAAAACACTGACATATTTCTGGAAACACAAAACAAACACGAACACAAAGCACAACTCTGAGATGTGCTATTTAACATATACACATAACACCTAAATAAATACTCGCCAATGTTCAAGTGATAAGAGTTGGATGAGACATATTGGACTAGGTTCAATGCTGGTGATTTATCTATCACAAGTTATTGAATAATGGTCCTCATGGAGATTAAAATAATAAAAAAATGTATGTTGGCCCAGTTTTTGGATAGTTTGGAACAGTTTATGCTTTTTGGGTGAGCCCCTACATGATTGCAATCCCTTCCCTGGTTTGCAGGTGAGCCCTGCTGTCTATTTAGGTCTCCTAACCTCTGTGTGGCCTGCAGGCCCTAGGGTGAGCCTCTATTTGACTCTTCATGGCCTAAAGTGGTGCTCTACTGCTTTATTCCCACCAAGATTTTCTTTTACAAATTATTTTATTATCTGCTTCTCAGGGTGACCCCCTGGTAAGCCCACAGTAATTTACTTGTGCCTCATAACACAGGGTGAGCTCCTGCATTGGATGTGATGTCCCAAGTAAATGAGAACCCACAGGATGCTTTTCCTGGCTTGGCTGAAGACCAAGTTCTCCAGTTCTATGGAGTTTTTTTCTGGCAAAGGTGTTAGCCAACATTATATCCAGTTCTCTGGGGCAGACCCCTCCTTTCTCCTCCTTAACCCGCTATGGTCCACTCAGATTCTGACAGGTCAGAGGGTGAGCCTGGCCAGCTAAACGCCCATGGAAAAACACTGCAGGTAAAGGCAAGATGCCTGCAAAAGGCCCTAAACCAGCAGATGAGCAGATCAATGTCATTGGTGGTTCCCTACACCTCGGCCCTGCCAGACCCTCCAGTATTGGATCCATCTGGGCCGCCCTTTTCAACCCCATGGCTAAGCAGCTTCCCAGGGCCACTGAATGGGCTCCTCTAAGGCACATTTGTCAATACCTGCAAAAATGGTTGAGCCGGTCCCTGGAGTGGGAAGTTCGCAATAAGCTCTGAATGTCCCCGCCCCACCCTTCCAGACAACATAGCAGTCACCCCAGAGTTGGACCCGAATGTTCTCCAGCTCCTCTCCCAGAGTAAGCATGACCTGCATAAGGGTCTGGAGCAGGGCATTAATGCACCCCCGACAAACTAGGATCTTGTGGAGCCGATCACCCAGATCCTCTCGTTGGCTGACTGAGCGCTCCTCCAAGGCACGGAGCTAGACCCTAGCCATATTCAGGATTGGGCCCTCCGCTCAGTTTGCCTCCTCGGCAATGCAAATGTGACTAAGGGCTTACGTTTTGGGGACTCCTTTGTCAAGGAGTTCAACTTCATGTATCCGTCATGACATCATGGAGCAAGGCAAAAACCTCCAAGAGGAGAGTGTTTCAAGAGTCTTCATGTTTCTTCGCCAGGGCTGGATGACCGCGAGGCCGAGTCTTCAGCCATTACCAATCATCATGCTCCAGAAGCCACGGGCAGCCAGTGCCCTCCTTTCGAGGATCCTTCGGCCAACGCTCACCCTTTCCATGAGGCAGAGGAAAATCTTCGGATCCCTGCCAGACTTTCTTCTAGAGTCCGTCAGCCTCCTAGGATGGGGCACGGCTTTGGTGACGCAGGCCACAGGGGGACGAGGGTTGAGGGAGGAAAGCACCAATGTTTTGCGGTGAGGTAGATCAATCGCTTATGAGGGACACATTATAAACGCCTTACAGAAAAGACAAAGGAGTTCTGCTTCGGCCACAACATCACTCTGCGGGTGGGATATCTCCCGGGGAAACAAAACCAGTTAGCGAACTGGTTCTCCAGACATTGGAGGGACTTGAGTGACTGGAAGTATTTCTTGGAGGCTGTTTAGGAGGCTGTCAATGTCTGGCTTAGCGTATAGTGATAGGGGTTATGCTGTAACATATTTGTTCAGTAAATTTATTTAATTTAATTAATTTAATTTATTTATAAGTTAATTTATTTTTTCAGATCCTTAGTTTTTTCCAGTTGACATACAGTTTACAAACTTGTGAAATAAATAGTCTTGCCAACATTCATTTTTTTGTGGGCAGGGGGGTGCCACACAGAGGATCAGCCAGGGTTCCAAATGCTCTAAGTATGCCCCTGCCCTTACGTATTACAGCGCCTCTCTGAATTCGAAGAAATATTGGTACTTAAAAAATTCTACAAAAGTCATAGGCTGTGGTTACAGAGGAATCTGTCTCCAGCGATAATAAAATTCTGGATCTTTAAGTAGGCTTCATCACATGTTAAGTATCTGGCTATCTCCAATTTGGTGTCATACCTGGTGCATTGCCACAGCCTTTCTATAAATTATATGGGTAGAGCTAATTTGATAAAAGTGATGTTCTTCCTTCTCTAAGCATGGTGCCCCAGACGTTTAAAAAAATCTCTTATCTGCCTTTTTGCATGAAATGCCTAAACTCTCAAATTTTATTGGTGGACCCTAATGTTGTGTTTGCCCTAAGTATCTCTGGTCTTGCCCAGTAATTACTGGGGTCTATTCAGAGACATTTGTTCTTATCACGTCCCTACTAAATATTGTTTGCTGGGCATAATGGAGGTTGTCTTGTGCCCTTACTTAAACAATTTACAGTTAAAGAAGTCTGACACCGCCCTTACAGATTTTGTTATAGTGTCTGGGGTCAAATGCATTCTGCAATCTTGGTTGGCCACAGCTTTCTTCTACATGTCAAACTTACACACCTCATGTTTCTTAAATAGAATTTGACCATACACAATAAAGATACTCTTGGGGAAAAATGTATGCTACATGGCAGCCGTTTAGACACCTTACTGGAAGCTCTGAGGAACCAAATTAGATGGTCTTTGCTCATTCAGAGTGGCATTGTTTACAGAATATGTACCACAATCTGGTGTAGTGGTAACTTGCTTTCTCTCGATAGGGTCATAACTTCACTTATGTCCTCGCAGAGATGGCATTCAACAATTAAGCAAGGGTATTTTCTCTCCTTTTTATTTCTTCTTTACAACCAGATAGTGATAGTTCTTTGTTTTTCTGTCTGTTATAATGGTGTTTTTTTGTTCATTCTGTATAATCTTGAGCATGGTATAATTTAAAATAACAAGGAGATAGGGGAGATTTCTTTCTTCACTCAAGGATTGTAATCTGCAATAGCTGTCTTTTGTTTCATTTGGTGCTACAATGTTTCTGAAATTACCCTTTTACGGCATGTTGTGGCAGTCTTTTTTTTCCTTACAAACTTGTTTTTGACGTCTTTGATTGTATGGCTCCTATATGTACTTTATGTATATTTCAATTAAAAAAAGATGTCCAAAAAATAAAACATCACAAAGAAAACTTGGAATTTTGGTAGATATTTTGCATTTAGGAAAACATTTGTATACCCCCTTTCCTCATTGTATTCCTAAACTTCTGCATACAGATCTTGTAGAGACAGATTTCAGTGAAGGCAGACCTAGGGAAAACCAAAACAAGACAATATGGTATTCTGTCATACATTCCTTTATAATACATCTTCCTTCCTAGAAGAAATATATTATCCAAGACAGATGGGCACAATGACTGCATGTTCCTATACACCCTTTGCACAAGCAAAATTCTTTTATGCGCAGGGAGAAGACCAACAGTGCAGACTGTACTGCGTTGATCCACAAATAATAAAAATTTTATCAGTGTTAGATACCACCCAGCTTATACCTCTTTCCATAACAAGTTGGTACATCAGCTGGTTCCTGAGTAGCTAGAAATGAAATTTTTAATATTGTTTCCAGTTTCAGGCAATTTGAGTTTATAGCAAACTATTGCTGCTTAAATTAAAAGTTGCCAATTTAAAAGTAATAGTACCACCCACAGATTCTTCTGTCTCCCAAAGGCGGTAGCTCTTTAACATTACAGGATACAATTTTTTACCAAGCCTCATGTTCCTCCCAACTAATTGACACATATGGATATGGGCCTCTTATTTGCCTCATAGTATTGGTGAATCATAGGGTAGCCCGACCCCCTTACTAACATTTTTTGGCCAAGATCTTAGTCTTCGTTTCTTACCTTTCCAATTTAAACAAGCATATCAAGCCAACTTCTGGGGATACCCAAAGGGATCATGCCAAAAAGGTAGGACCACTTAGGTAGAATGTAGGCCTTCATAACATTAATCTTCCCCCACCAGGAGATCGCCATTCTTTTAGAGACTGATTCTTCTCTCTTAGCAGCCTCAAAAAGTTCCCCTCCATTATCCTATTGACCTTAGCTGTAATCCATATAAGTAGTTAAAATCCTGTTTTGTCCTTTTGAACTGGAATTTCTTTTGTAGGCCTTTAATGACCTTATCCTGCAGCTTTTTAGTCTTCACTTTTGTTTTACAAACATCTATTATATAGTTAAATATGGAGCCATATCTCCCAATTTCTGACATGAGGCAGTCTAGTTACATCTCAGGTTTGTTAATCAAAATCAGAATATCATCTGCATATAGACATATTTTTAGGTCAACATCTCTGGTTGGGAATCCCCCCATTTTAGGTGTATTATTTTTCTCGCCCATATCTAATATGTTAATCAGTCTTGTTGCAGGAGGACCTACCCGGAATGAAACCCGTCTATGAATTAGCAACTTAACAATATTTTTTACATTTTTCTGCCAGTACTGATGGATAGCTCTTTGTATCAACATTTATTAATTAAATTGGACAATAATTAGCCACATCTGATTTTGTCTTGCGTCAGTATTGGCAAAATATTTGCCCTACTCATCTCCTCTGGTATGTTGCCACTCCTAGCTATTTTATTAACCCCTTCATGACAAATGGCTGTTTTCATTTCTGAGGTGCTCATGTTTTAACTGTAATTTTTTTTTTTTTTTACAAGAAGGGCTTTCTTTGGATACCATTATTTTGATCATACCGCATAATTCACAATAAAAAAAAAAGTATAAAATATGGTTCAGTTGAGAAAAAAATGAATTTTTCTGAATTTTACTCATCTAAAAAAGCTAATAACAAAAAATGAAATAGATTCTACTATTTGTCCTGAGTTTAGAAATACCCAATTTTGTATGTTTTGGTTTTGGTTTTTTTGCTATTTCAAAACCTTTTTTTTTTTTTTTTTTTAAATGGTCATACTGCCCCCATGTCCTATTTTAAACATCTTTGAGGCTGGCCAATTCAATTTTCCCCACATTAAACCATATATGTTTGAAAAATTGTTCAGCAACTTCTCCGGAGTACAGTGATACCACCCACGCATGGGTTTGTTGGGTTTTTTGGGGACTAAAATGCCACATTTGGGGTGTGTGATTTTTTTCAAGTTGGAATTTTGACTATTTGTCCTAGTTTAGAAATACCCAATGTTTTTTTGCAAGTTAAAGGGAAATAAGTACAAGTAGCATTTTGAAATTTCAAAACCATTTTTTCTAAGTATGGTCATTCTGCCCCCATGTGCTATTTTGGACATATTTGAAGCAATTGGACAATTTACCCTCATCAAATCATATATTTTTTACAAATAGACACCCCAGGGTATTTCAAATTACTGTATGTTAACCCTTTCCATGCACTGTTACCACCACCCTTTGTCAAAATTTGTGGTGGTATTTTTTGTGTGTTTTTTTTCCCCCCACACACATTGTACTTCTGGTATGAATTTACCACTCCTGGTATACATCACTGTCAAACAACAACCCAATATGTGTTCAACAACATCTCTTGAGTACAGTGATACCACTCATACATGGGTTTGTCTGGTAATTTGGGGGCTAAAGGGTACATTTGGGAAGTGTGCTTATTTCATTTTGGTCAGTTTGTGCCTATGTCCAATTTGAGACATCTTTGAATCCGGCCACTCCCATTTACCCCATCCAACCCTTCATTATTTTAAAGTAGACACCACTTGGGTATTTGAAATGCTAATATTTTAACTCTTTTCATGTAAGGATTTTTAGGAAGCTACAGCGTTAATTTTAGCAGTTGCTCATAAAAATAATTTATTTTTTTCGATTTTTTTTGACATTTTGTTGGAACTGAATGATTCCCCTGGGCTGGGTCTTTCAGCATGACAATGATCCCAAACACACCGCCCGGGCAACAAAGGAGTGGCTTCGTAAGAAGCATTTCAAGGTCCTGGAGTGGCCTAGCCAGTCTCCAGATCTCAACCCCATAGAAAACCTTTGGAGGGAGTTGAAAGTCCATGTTGCCCAACGACAGCCCCAAAACATCACTGCTCTAGAGGAGATCTGCATGGAGGAATGGTCCAAAATACCAGCAACAGTGTGTGAAAACCTTGTGAAGACTTACAGAAAACATTTGACCTCTGTCATTGCCAACAAAAGGTATAAAACAAAGTATTGATATGAACTTTTGTTATTGATCAAATACTTATTTTCCACCATAATTTGCAAATAAATTCTTTAAAAATCAGACAATGTGATTTATGGACTTTGTTGTCTCATTCTTTCTCTCATAGTTGAAGTGTACCTATGGTGAAAATTACAGGCCTCTCTCAACTTTGTAAGTGGGAGAACTTGCACAATTGGTGGCTGACTAGATACTTTTTTGCCCCACTGTATGTAGACTAAATGTCTACATGGGAGTACACAGGGTTGAGAGTACACAGAACCTGGATAGGAAGTGGGTGTTACCAAATGCTGCCTTCTTCCAGAGATCAAACACACTGGCCACAAAGTCCTATAATTGGCTTTTATTTTCACAGCCTTTGGGTGAAATCCATTGCAAAATAGGCCCTCGTATTTTGCTGGTTCAGACATCTGGTGCTGTTCTTCCATGTGTATCACATCTGTGCAGCATATCAGTGTCAGACACCCCTTAAATGCTTTTCTCTGCAGATGTTAAATAATTTCCTAAGGTTGGCCATTTTCATCACTGTGGTTGCAGTGATGCCTCAGTCTGCTTTCACCTAAAAGTCTGGACTGTGTCAAACATATATTCATTTGTAGATTTCAATATTAATGACATTACCAACAATAATTTTGTCTTTTCCTTTATTTTCCATGTTTTCCTACAGTCACAGTCTAGTGGAAATTTCCACTTCAGATTAAAAATGACTATGCCTCTCCATGTTTCACAGTGATGTATAGTAGGTGTGACTGACTGTATAAAATACTCTCTTGCGTTTCATAGATAGCGCTGTTGAAGTGACTGAATTGAGGCAGCTGCAGTGGTTTTGAAAATTTGAATATTCATTTAGAAATACAAGAAAACCCCTGAATATAAGACTACCCTATAGAAAAAAGTGTTACTAGTACCGTAAATATGAATTCACATGTAACAATTGTTTCATATTTAATAAAAACTATGAGAAAAATGCATTTCTTGTTTTAATTTCCTTTTATTTGCCAACCTGCCTCCCAGTTATGCACCACTTAAACTCAGTGATGCACATCTGACCCCAGATATGCCTAATACCCCCTATATTCCACTCTGGCCCCCAGATATGCCTCATACCCCTTATTTGCCACTGTGTCCCACCCAGATATGCCTTATACTCCTATAGGCCACCCTGCTCTCCAGATATGCCTTATACCCCCATATGCCACTCGGCCCCCCTGATATGCCTTATACTTCCCTATATGCCACTCTGCCCCCGATATACCTTATGCTCCCCTATATGCCACTTTGCCCCCCTGATATGCCTTATTCCCCCTATTTGCCACAATGCCCCCAGATATGCATTATACCCCTATTTGCCACTCTGCTCCCCAGATGTTCCTTAAACCCCCATATTTGCCACTCTGTTCCCCAAACATGACTTATACCCCCCTATTTGCCACTCTGCCCCCAGACATGCCTTATACCCCCTTTACAGTCCAAATCCAGAGTATGATCATATTTATTGAATAGAAAGAAATGTGATTTATTAAGAGGTGTTATATAAAATAATGAAAATACCATAGATGGGTAAAATCCATAAGTTTAATACATCCCACATATTGTAGGAAAGTGGTTTACCTGTGATGGTCAGCACTACAGATACACTATGGCCACTCCTCTGAAGTATATCCTCCTCCTCCTGTCCTGACACAGCTACAGCTCAGTATAACCATACACTCGCCTCAGCCTTAGATATGGTTGCCCCTGTAACTGTACGCAATCCCCCATCCCGTCCACCTCAGCCATGGCATTCCACGCAGACACATCTCCTCCAAAGGTGTTCACGTACCGCTGAGCGTCTATGAAGAAAGTCTTGTTCATGGGAAGACTTCACTCACTACAAACTCATGCTCCATTCCTATACATTGGCCATCTTTCTCTCTAAACAAACATATTTCATTTCATTAATTGCCTCTATTTCCCATAACCCTAAACGTCTGTTTTCCACTTGTAACAATCTTCTCTGTCCCACAGCACCTCCCTTGCCCTCCAACTTTTCTGCCCAGGAGCTTGCCACCTACAAAACAAAACCCATAGTGTCAATCATATGGTACCTAAACCTCCCTCCTCACTTCAATCCATCCTCACCTGCTTCAGCCCAGTTACACCCGTTGAGGTTTCCAAGGTCCTGATGTCCTCCCACCTCACCACCTGTCCCCTTGACTCTGTACCTTCACATCTCCTCCCACCCCTCTCTAGTATCCTTACCCCAACCCTAACCCACATCTTTAATCTCTCCTTTTCCTCTGGTGTATTCCCATCCTCATTCAAACATGTCATCATCTCCCCCATCCTAAAGAAATCTTCCCTTGATCTCATATCCCCATCAAAGTACCATCCAGTTTCACTTCTCCTGCTAGGTTCCAAATTGCTGAAACGTGTGACTTACAATCAACTAACTCTACTTGACCCTCTACAATCCAGTTTCCATCCACAGCATTCAACAGAGACTTCACTCACTAAAATTGCTAATGACCTCCTCGCAGCTAAAACAAAAGGCCAATTCTCACTGGTTATTCTCTTGGACAATCTCCTTCTCCTACAAACCCTCCATGGCATCCGTAACACGGCTCTTTCATGGCTTAAATCCTACCTTTCTGACCGTACTTTTGGTGTCTCATTCACTGGAACTTGCTCCTCTCCTCTACCGCTATCTATAGTGTTCCTCAAGGCTCAGTTCTTGGGCCTCTGCTATTCTCCATCTACACTTCTTCCTTAGGACCATTTATATCTTCCTTTGGCTTCCAGTACCACTTATATGCAGATGACACCCTAATCTATATTTCTGCTCCTGACCCTTCCCCCTTTCTTCTAACTTGCCTCACCGACTGTCTATCAGGAATTGCATCATGGATGGCGTCCCGTTACCTAAAGCTTAACATCTCTAAGACCGAACACCTGTAAAACATCACCTCTCCTTTGTACCAGTTTGTTATTGTGTGTGATTCTAAATTGTTCAACTGACTGTAACAGCGCTGCAGATTCTGCCGGCACTTTATAAATAAATATAATGTAATGTAATAGACAGATAACTAGATATCTAGCCTACGCTCTAAATTTAAAATAGTCTTATTTGGCTATTGAAATTGTTTTGGTGTCTATTGACACAGATTTCTTTTCCCCACCAGCTTAAACGGACACTCTGCTGCCCCAGACAGCATTATTTAAGCCAGCCAAAAAAACAAAAATTACTTAGCGTATGGAGCTGTGGTGTGTTATTTCGATTCACTGATTGGCTGCTTCAAATAAATGTGAGCGTCTACTGTCCATGTGCATAGGGTTTGTGTTAGGTCCCAAACCTAGGTCACAAGACAGCTCATCTCCTGCATGGCAAATTGCTCATATGTCTAAAGTGTCCCTTTAAATAACAGAGCCTGCATATTGTAGTTGAAACTGTAGAGCCACACATACCCTCTCACACATATATTTACTTACTGCCATAGATTGAACTGTCAAGCAAACTGAAAGGTTAGAATGCAATTGGGAGGATCTGTCAGAGAACGACAATTTACCATAACATCTGGTGAAAGTGGAGACAACAGGCAAAGTGAGCAAAGGTAGTACTGCATATGGCATGAACACAGCAGCTTATCAGAGCTGGACCTCGGAAGCTTACCGCAAAGTTGCACAAGAATGCCAGCAAGTGGGGCATATATAGTAGTTACAGCAAGGATGGAGAAATACCTCAGCAGCAGATACCTACAGAGCATCCCAGTCTCAAGTAAATGTGACCTAGGATCATTGACTTAAGAGACTAGCCATTTGTTAGGCAAGCAGGTCGGGTGGGAGCCCAGTTGCAGGAGATACCATGGCTTCTGTCTGTACTCCACAATGCGTCATGACTGGTAGGTGGGTACAGACAGGCAAACAAAGGCACAAGAGGCTGGATAAATATGACGGTAACAGTCTGTATTGGAGTAAGCTGACAAGACAGGTAAGCAGAACACAGGACTGGTCTTGACTGGCAATACGGTTGGAAAGCCCTCGGACAGGGCGTATGGCTGGAAAGCCCTCGGACAGGGAGCATGGCCGGAAAGCCCTCGGACAGGGAGCACGGCCGGAAAGCCCTCGGACAGGGAGCACGGCCGGAAAGCCCTCGGACAGGGAGCACGGCTGGAAAGCCTTTGGATAGGGCACCAGACACACAGCAGGGTACTGGGCACATGGCAGGGATCCCTCAGGCAGGGCACACATAGGCAAACTGGGTCAGAACCAGAGAGATGAATCAATGCTGGATCAGAATCCAGGAGCAGAGTAAGAACAAGCCAGGTCAATACCAAGAGATCACAATTAGGAGCCAAGTCAGTAGCCAAGAGCATGGTCAGGACAAGCCGAGTCAAAACAAATAGAATTCAACAAAGTACAGCACAGGGCCAGGAAGCAGAGAAACAGCAAAGCTGAATACACTTCACTGCAAAGGCCCAGACTAAAGGACAGAGCAGGTATATAAGGGCAGGGCTACACTTAGGTAACATGTCTCTCTCTCTCACTCTCTCACTCTCACTCTCTCACTCAGAAATGGCAAGGGCTTTCTGCCAGAATACAGATATATGAGACTTCCGATGCTCATACAGAAGCATGTGTAGTCTATGAACAGTGGAGTAAGAACAAAACAATGGATGAGGAAAATGAGAAGCAAATTAGACACAAAAGAAACTACTGGAGACAAGGATTACATTGTTAATGTGACTGTTCTAACCCCTTCGTGACAATGGCTGATTTTATTTCTTGTACCCTTCGTGAAAACGGCTGTTTTTATTGTTTGTGATTAGCTGTAATTTTTTTCTCAGGAATGGCTTTCTTTAGATACCATTAGTTTGATCGTATCATTTAATTTCATATAAAAAAGTATAACATATAATGAAAAATTGAGAAAAAAGGATTTTTCAGACTTTTATTTGAAAAATCTTTTACTCATCTACAAAAGCTCCTGAGAAAACCTGCTAAATAGGTTCTATTTGTCCTGAGTTTAGAAATACCCAATGTTTTTTGCACCTTAAGTAGTGTTTTACTATTTCAAAACCATTTTGAAATAGTAAAACTACCTCAAACCATTTTGAGGTAGTTCTGCCTCCATGTGGTATTTCGGGTATCTTTGAAGGCGGCCAATTACATTTACCCCATCAACCCATATATTTTTGAAAACTAGACACCCCAGAGTATTTCAGGTGCTGATAGTTTAACCCTCTCCATGCACTAATCCTACCACTAGCTCTTGTCAAAGTTTGTCTTGTACAGCGGGCAATTACTTTCAAGGGATCCATGTATAAAGTGGATAAAGGTGATTATTGTTGACCTTATTTGCATGCGCCTACCCAGAATCCCTTGTGGTTGTGGCAGCACCATGAGATTTCTGAGGGAAAAACAAGGGCCACATTTGGAACATGAGCAATTCCGTTTTTCAATTTGGAATTTTTACATCCGGGTAAAAAAATGCTATTAGAAGGGATTTGAACTAGCATCTTTAAGAGAACCCCTAGCTGTAACGGCTGTAAGAGCTGATCTGACAGATCAACCCCACCAATGTTCCTGTTATAGGCCCTGATGCACACTGGCTTTCTTACAACCTCAGCTCTGCCACAGAGAGAAACCTCCACAGTCCTCTCATTGTGAATGGTGCTCAGCATGCACACTTCTTTTCTGTCCCTAAACTTCAATGCCAAGAGCTTCCCTTGGAGCTGAGGTCTTACCCTTTCCTAGCCGGGTTCGTGTCAGATGTTGTGGGAAACCCACACGGTTCTTTCTTATAGTCAAAACAATACAGCAGCTTGAAGAAAGGGATGCTTGTATAGAAGTTGTCTACATACAAGTGGTAACCTTTGTTCATAAGGGGGAATATTAGGTCCCAAACAATATCTGCACCGGTTCCCAGATGTTCTGGGCAACCTGGAGGGTCAAGGTGGCTATCCTTTCCCTCATATACGTGGATGGCCTCAGTATACCCAGTCTCGCTCTCCCAGGGCTTATACACCTTCGCGCCACACCTGGAACGCTTGGAAGGAATACATTGCTTGAATCCCAACCTTCCTTTATACTTCATCAGGGATTCATCCACGCAGATATTCCTTCCAGGTGTGTAAGCCTCTGCAAACCTGGCAGCGAGGTGGGTAATCAGGGGGCCGATTTCATACAGCCTGTCAAATTGGGGATGCTCCCTAGGGGGGCACATGCTGTTGTCAAAATGCATGAAATTAAGGATCATTTAATACCTTTGCCTAGCTATAGACTGGGCATAAATGGGAGTACTACAGATGGGGCTGGTGCTCCAATAGGAGCGAATGGAGGGATTTCTTATAATGCCCATTAATATTGTGAGTGCCCAGAATTTAAGAAACTCTGACACGTCAATGGGGGTCCATGGCTGCTTTGCCCAAAAATAGTTATCGCTAGCAGCACGGTACTGCTGGGCATAAAGGTTAGTTTGTGAGACAATGTCTCCCAAGACATCATCTCCCCAAAAAAACCTGCACAAATTGCAATGGGGTAAATCCTGTAACATCAATATTGATGCCAGGAATTGCAGTGAAAGGAGGGATAGCTGGCTTATACCTATTAGGCGCTACCCACTTCTAAGGTGCATATGCCCCACTAGGTACCCCTAGGAATGGTTTAGAAATACCATGTTCGCAATTTTTACCTTACCTTTTCTCTGTAAGTGGACAAAAAACCAGACTGAAACATAAAATGTGGCAAAAGTCTTGTTTATTATTTACAGCAAAGACATACTGGGATATAGAGTTCCCCAACTAATTCGCCATTCCCTCTCACCGAGGATAGCTGCTGAGTCACCGTGCAGTCAACGCCCAGATCATCGTGGGTCCGAGGGGCAGGCTAGGAGCTCAACTAGCCATCCACCCTTCCCCAAAACAACAGAAAGCAGGCAGGGTCACCCCACCCAGCTCCTATCACGGAGGATCAATGGGGCATTATCACCATGGCCCTCCCCATCCGCACCCTGGACTGCCTCTGGCAATAGCCCCATTCGCCCTGAAGACAAGCCTGACCACAAAGTCAATGCTTGCCATTGACCGCCTGACAACAAAGTTAGTGCTTGTCATTGAATGATGCCGTCACTTGAGGGGTATGCCTGCACCCACCCATCTGCCGTTGCCAGGCCCAACCACAAAGTCAGTGCCCAGGTCTGGCTTGAACCGAACTGTAGAGGGTGTTCACTGGCCACCTTGGGAGGAGGGAAATGCCGCATTACCGCTGACAAGCAAGTAGTCTGTGGAGCTTTTGGTGTAGCTTGGTAAACAAAGCAGAGTAATAAATATTTTTATAATTAAAAATACCTGCTTTCACACAAGGATGTGTTTCTGTCCCTCACTAAAGTAAAGTTAAGGAGAGAGGCAAGTCCATACTGGTCAAAGGCAATGTTTATAAATATTGCCTGTGACTGGGCAAATCACGATCACTCTTCTGAGTGATCCGAACGCTGGGGGTGTTAATCAGTGGATGTACATGACATCCAACACCCCCTGCTGATGACATCAAGTGACGCCCCCCCAAGAAGATTGTTGGGCACCGCCATATTGAAACACGGCATGCAGGTAAGAAAAGTATTTAGGAAGCGATCACAAATCACTTCCTTGGCTAAACAGGTGTTTTTAAAATGCGTCGGTACTGAGACATCTTAGCAACACTAGCTAAGCGAAGCCAACGATTCTAAATCGCTTTATAAACGCTTTCTTCAGCGGCAGGGCGCCCCCATATTTGAAAGATGCGCAGTTTTTCAAAAGGGTTAATGTATGCAATCTAGGAGCAATCGTACAGGTCCCAAACATTTTTGTTGTGTTGCTGAATGCCGCGATGTCAATGCATTACAGCAACACCGTTTGGGTGAAGAAATCAATCGTAGATTGCTTTCTTCACCCGTTTGAAGTCATGACAGTCCTGGCACGTCAATTGTGGAAACCCGTCTATTTTTATGTGACGTGCCTGGACCGTCAAATGTCATCAAGGGGCTAAAGCAGCTCATTCAGTTACCACAAGGCTCAGAGTCCTAAAATACAAAATAAAATTATAGAAATTCTTTTAAATAAGGTCAGGAGCAGCATTGTGTCAGAAATAAAACAGTTTTATTCAATTTAAAAAGGATACTACACAGGACAAATCAAAAGTTGAATACATTAGTCAGGTATTCAGATATGTTTCCGTGGAAAGAGATGAAAACCATAGGGCAACTGGTGTTGAGATAAAAGAGGTTTTTCTAGGTTTTTATGCCATGGAGGACCAGAGTGCTGTAGGTTTGAACATGGCATTGTTACTTGCATAGAGAACAACAGCCTTGATATAACAAAATGTCGTAGTCAGGGGTATGTTGGAGAAGCAACAATATGGGGTGTATTTTGTTGTGCAAGCTCAAATTGCACGGAAAGAAAACAATGCCTTTTATGTACACTGCGCAGCTCACAATCTGAACTTGGTACTTAAGGATTCTGTTGAGATTCACAAATGCTCCACTGTGAAGGACCTTTCTCACCTATTATCAGTTGAAAACTGTGCCTTGTTATATAATTTACCGGATGTGTGCATAGCATTGCTACTAGTGATGGGAAGTTCGGATCATTAAAGTGAATCGGATCATTTCGATTCGTTCACTGAAATGATCCGATTCATGATCCGGATCTTCGGATCACTCAGTGTGTCTGCACGGAGTTACTGTTTTCCAGTAACTCCGTGCAGGCACACTAACGATTGGCCCCGCCCCTTTCATTATGAATCCTCCCCCCTGCCTCCAGTGATGTCAATGAAGGCAGAGAGTCGTTCAAAGATTCGGATCTTACAGGGATCCGAATCTTACAGTGATCCGGATCACTGTAAGATCCGGATCATTGTAAGATCCGGATCATTGTAAGATCCGGATCATTGTAAGATCCGGATCATTGTAAGATCCGGATCTTTGAACGACTCTCTGCCTTCATTGGCATTGTAATCATTCAGAGAATGTCACCATACTGTTATAAATAATACATTCATAATCACTGCCCCCAGGATTTACATTCCCCTTTACCTGCAACTGCACCTTAAGCTAACTTTATTAAATTAATTAAATTAACCCTCACCATTAAATTAACCCTAAACACCCCATCAACCATGACTGCCCTAAAATTAACCCTTAACACCCCATCAACCATGACTGCCCCTAAAATTAACCCTTAACACCCTATTAACCATAACTGCCCCCAAATTAACCCTAAACACCCCATTAAGCATAACTGCCCCCAAATTAACCCTAAACACCTCATTAAGCATAAATGCCCCTAAATTAACACTAAAAACCCCATTAAGCATAACTGCCCCCAAATTAACCCTAAACACCTCATTAAGCATAACTGCCCCTAAATTAACACTAAAGACCCATTAAGCATAACTGCCCCCAAATTAACCCTAAACACCTCATTAAGCATAACTGCCCCTAAATTAACACTAAAGACCCCATTAAGCATAACTGCCCCTAAATTATCCTTAAACACCCCATTAAGCATAACTGCCCCTAAATTAACACTAAAGACCCCATTAAGCATAACTGCCCCTAAATTATCCTTAAACACCCCATTAAGCATAACTGCCCCCAAATTAACACTAAAGACCCCATCAACCATACCAATTTATTAGGTAATTTATCTGGAGTACATGCAATTAATTTAGGGGCAGTTATGGTTAATGGAGTATTTAGGGTTAATTTCAGGGGCCGTTGTGGTTAATGGGGTCTTTAGGGTTAATTTCAGGGGCCGTTATGGTTAATGGGATCTTTACTGTTAATTTCAGGGGCAGTTATGGTTGATGGGGTATAAGGGTTAATTTTATGCTGATGATTGAGGGTTAATTTAATTAATTTAATAAAGTTAACTGTAGGTGCAGTTATAGGTAAAGGGGGGCAAACTCAGGGGAATCTAAATCCTGGGGGCAGTGTGAACATTATTAATGTATTTATTTATAAAAGTATGGTATCAGTGATTTTCTCTGAATGATTCGAATCTCTGTAAGATTCGGATCCTTGTAAGATCCGGATCCCTGTAAGATTCGAATCATTCGACTCTTCGGTTCATTCGACTCTTCGGTTCATTCGACTCTTCGGTTCATTCGACTCTTCGGATCATTCGACTCTTTGAACGAATCTCTGACTCTATGAGTCATCGTTCCTGTGAGAATTAATGAGCTGTAACCTGACCCCAGAGTGCTCTGCAGATGACTCACAGCTCTAGGATCAGGTTACAGCTGCATGATGATTCACAGACTGAACCGCTACAAACGAATCGTTCAGTCTAGTGAACCGACTCATCCGGATCACTAAAAAGAACCGGATCAAATGAACGATTCGTTCATGATCCGGACATCACTAATTGCTACTGTTCATTTCCTGTTGCAGCTGCAAGTTTATTAAACATTCCTTGAGAAGCGCCATGTCATACCAAAGACCTTCTGGACTAGCTTAGTTAAGTATTGAAAATGAGCTAGAAAACTTAACATTGAAGCAATTGTGGACAACTTTGTTGAAATGAAAACACACCGGTGTCGATTTTAGTGGAGTGAGTAAGTCTTCAGTGCATCCTTTCAGTTCGGCCTTGAGTTGTTCCTTCAGTTCAGCTTGCAGTTCTGAGTTTCTACTAACACAAACTTCTTCTTTTGGTTTTGAGTTGAACTAACCAGTTGGTTGAAAGGTTTACAATTTTCTGTAACATTTAAGTTAATGGAAAATTAAAAACATCATGTTTGATTGCACCAACTTTGATGTTACCACTGGTTTTCTGGCAATCTTGTTTCATAAATCAGATTCCCAGTTATGGAAAACTTGAGTAAGTAAATTTTTTTTGTTAACAATTCTCCATGTATCCAAAGCAGTGGTTGTTTTGGGCCTTCGTAGTACCAGCCACAGATTCTCTTTTTCTCTGCTTCACTAATATCCCAATTTTATGTCAGACATCACCCCGAGTCCTGCAGACAGCAAGTTATGGCTGCCCCTTTAAGAGACCTTGCTGGACATGAGCTCACAACTCCAGTCTAACCTATGGTCCACTGGAATTCTATACAGGTTGAATTCCCTCCCTCACCTGAAGCCATTGTCAGGGCCGGATTAAGAGCATCATGGGCCTGGTGCTGAGAAATTTGGTGGGGCTTTTTATGGAAATGAAAAAAATAGACAGAATCTTAAATCCTTGGCTTCCATGTGTACCTCATTGCTCGGTAGTATAACATAGAATTGTATGTGATGGGATTGGAAGTACATCAATACACAAAAAAATGTCATCGTACACAGGACGCCTGAAGTCTACTACAAGTAGACTTCAGTGACTACAAGTTTATCTCTCGATAAGTAACAATGACAGTTGATCCCTACAGTAATGGCCGTCTTTAATGTGGCCCACATTAACCATGATTGCAGGGGTGGCAACCCCCGTAATCGCTCCCACAGATGCCCTGCCACTCACCTGTGTGTTGCTCGCTGTGCGAGCAGCGTCTCTTGTTCCACCCAGGACAAGCAGGAAACCAGTGGAGTCACATGACTTGACGCAGAGGAATACAGTGGCTCCTGCAGAAGTCTGTGAGTGGCACAGAGTGATCTGCAGTTCAGGTGAGGGGGTGGGGAGGTTGTATGAATGAGTATATGTGATTGAAGGTATGAATGAGTAAATGATTAGTATCTGTCAATGAGGAAATTAATATGTGAATGAATGTTTATGAATAATAAATTAATGAATAAATGCGTGTGTGTGATTGCATGGATGTGTAAGTGGGGGGAAAGCATTGCACAGGGAGGCTGTTTGAGGATACCACAGGCAGGTTGTTTGGGGGCAAAGGTGGGAAGTCCTATGCTTCCATTCTGGGTGTTGGGCAGATCCTGTAAGTGAAATCTGGGTGCTAAGGGGGGCATTAATTAACGAGAAGGTGCTGGATGGGGGCATCACATAAATGAATACTAAAGGGGGGCTGGGTGGTGGAATAAATATACAATGTGGGGCTAGCTGGGGGCAATACACAAGGGTGGGGGCACATTAGGGTGACTGCGTTGGCCATGTTTTCCAGGACACATATAGCTTTTACATTCTGCTGACCAGCCCTGATAGACCCACAGAGGGGAGCGAGCAGAGGCCAGCGGCACTCTGCCCCGAGGGCAGCGCTTCAGCTGCATTTGTAAAATCCAGTGGCACCACCAACTCTGTGGCTGCCTGACGCAGACCCTCCTTGGTTACTGCGGTCAGGCTTGGGAACAAGTGGAAGGGGTGGGCAGAGGCCAGCAGCGCTCTGCCTCGAAGCCAGCAGTTCAGCTGGGGGATCTGGCTGGGACATGCAGGGGGGTTCTTGGTCAGTTTCTGTGCCATATTGCGGGGAATAGGGAAAAGTGTCTGGGGTGAGGGAAGGGAGTGGGCAGAGGCCAGTTGCACTCTGGTCGGATGTTTGTGCTTCTGGTGGGGGCACAATACTCACAATACAGGATCCACTGGAGCACACTGCTGAGCACGGTCAAAGAGTTCTCGGTAGGCCTGCTCCAGGAACCATTCTTGGTAAACCAAATAATCTAAATCAGCCCACAAGTCAGGCAGGTAACAGGGAACATCTGCAAGAATCCCTTCCCTGAACTCCCGGATCTCCTCGCACCGATATTTCGATGGGCTCTCAAATTCTCGGTCCTTTTGTAGGCTTTCCATTATCAATCCTGGGCCGCCAAAGTCATCGCCCTCTGGCATGTAGTCATCCTTCAGCTCTGGACACCACTGCACGGCCTGCCAATACAGGGCCCGGTATCCACAATCCACAGTCATTTCAAGTGGAAGCAACTTCTCCAACTCAGCCACCAAGTTCTCTTGAGGCTGCTCTCCCAGGTACTGCATTCATACCTGAATTACAATGTGTGTGAAAAAAACACAGACAAATACTACCACAAACGTAGAATTAGTACATAGAAATAGTTAAAATACTAGCATTTGAAATACCCTGGGATGTCTAGTTTTCAAAAATATACGGTTTGAAAAGGGGTAATTTTTACAAGGTTTGGGAACAAAAAATGGTTTTGAAATAGCAAAACGCTACTTGTTTTTATTGCCCTATAACTTGCAGAAAAACATAGAAACATTCAGTTTTTCTAAACTAATAATTTTTTTATCATGTTTTTTTATTAGCTTTTGTAGGTGAGTAAAAGATTTTTCAAAGAAAAGTCAGAATTTTTTCACCATATTTGTTATTTTTTGTTACAGTAAATTGTCTTGGAAAAACCCCAATATATTACTTGTGTGGGTTCACTAAATGATATAGAAGAAAATTACAACTTAACACGAACACCACATAAATAGTAAAACAGCCTTGGCCACAAAGGGTACAAAAAGAAAAAAAAAGCTTGGTCATGAAGTGGTTAATGTAAAATGCCTTTTAGTCCTGCATGCAGTTTCTCAGAAAAGTAAATTTTTACTGGAAATGCCTCCCTAAATACATTTGGGTGAAATCATGGGTAACTGCAATCAAGGAAGTGCTGAACAGTGGCCAACTCCACAAATTAACTGAGTGTGGATTGGAATCTGCAGGCATAGGTGAACAGCCATGTCTCCTTCCCTATTAGTCATGGAGGGCCCTTTATGGAGCAGAGAAATAAATGTAGGAATCCAAATGCCAGGTTAGCATTGTTAAAAATTTCATTAGGCACATATATGGTATCTCACAAAAGTGAGTACACCCCTCATATTTTTGTAAATATTTTATTGACGTATTTGCTCGATTATAAGACGAGGTTTTTTTCAGAGTAAATGCTCTGAAAAATACCCCTCGTCTTATAATCGGGGTCGTCTTATTATCAGACCTCAAATAGGTCTGACTATGAGACGACTAAGATCCAGATCCCCCGCAGCTGCAGGGGACCTGGATCCTCCTGTCTCCCCTGCCCCCCGCCCCACTTACCGGTGCTTCTGAGTCCCCGGTGTGTAGCCGGGGCAGCGTGTAGATGTCTATGCGATTCGCGTGGACAACTTACGCTGCAGCCAGAAGGAGGTGTGGCTAGTAGCGGGGGTTGTCTGCGTCCATGGCGCAGACCTTCCCCGGCTGTCAGAGATCAGAGTTCCCCGCACCGGTGCCGGGAATTCTCTCTGACAGTCGGGGAAGGTCTGCGCGATGGACGCAGACAACCTCCGCTGCTAGCCACACCTCCTTCCGGCTGCAGCATAAGTTGTCTACGCGAATCGCGTAGAGCTCTACACGCTGCCCCGGCTACATGACAGGGGAGTCAGAAGCATCGGTAAGTTTGGAGAAACATGGATTTTACTAGTTATAGTATGCTTACATTTTAAGAGAGTCATCAATAAAATAGCACACATTTCTGTAGGTAGAATGTCATCAAAGCAATATAGGGCATTTGTTATTGGGTGCCAAGAGAAACGTACAGAAGAAATGCCCAGAAAGACCTTATGTCTAGAAACAAGTATTTCACTTCAAAACGATTTGTTCTCTTGGATGTTAGAAAACACTGTAGTAATGTGAAAGCACAGAGGTGTTAAAGTTGAACTTTCTCAAGTTTTAGCATAAACTTTGGTAGTAAAATGTCCATATGGTAAGTCTTTATTCAGCTGGACAATAACTTAACTGAGACACGCATCCTGGAATCGTGACGACTGGCATACCTACAAAGTAAGTTTTTAATAGATATGTTTTGCTTTTTCAGCATGCAAACTCATTTATGTATGCTTATTTAAAGCGTAGAAGTGCAAAAAGTAATACTTGGCAAAGGTGAAAAAACACTAGGTAAAGCAGCATAAAAATTAACAGCAAGCTGTAGGTGAAGGATCACTTTGATTAAATATAAGAGAAAACTTGTCTTTTTAAATTAGAGATTCAAATTACATTGTAGCCAAACAAAGTGTATACAGCAATGGATGCAAGACGTATATTTTCATGCAGAGTACTATTTCCTCTGCATTTTACAGGAGTAATTCCATGATGGGTAAATAAGTTAGTAACAAGGACTAAGCCTACTAAAACTGCAGTAACGTGATCATCAAAGCAGCACTATGAGGCTCGTCCATATGGCAGAAAGCTGATTTTCTCTTGTTCCCCTGCAATATCTATTAAGGCTTACCAGCTGCTTAGTAACTTTCCATAGCCGCAGTTTGCTTTGCTCATGTGACATTGGAACTGCTGAATAACATATGCCTGATGTGATGCATTGAACATAATAAACATCTAAACTCTATTCTATATATCATTCTGTGCCCTTTACTAGTTATAACTGTACAAAACACACTGAACGTTTTAACGTTTGTGATCTATGGTATGTGGCCACTAGTCAACATTTAGACATCATAGCTTATAGTTGTGAGTAGACTTTGAATATACATTTATTGACTGCTATTGACCTTTAGTAGAGGCAGAAGTAGGTTGGTAGGCAGAAGACAAAAAAGCCTAACTAGCATATTTAAAAATAAAAGGCTCTATTGTGATCAGATTCTTCTGTTTTCAGCCATTAAAATTTACAAATAAGAAAAACTAATATTCCTTTTCAGCTATACATTAAGGCAATAACACAAAATAATATAAAAGTTTCATAACATTGATGTAAATTTTGCAATTTATCTGTATGATATCTAATACACAGTAAGTTGTCAATGTTGTCCTTTTTTTAAAGTAGACTTGGGCACCAGGGAGGGCTTCGTGTTCGTCTTC
This sequence comes from Sceloporus occidentalis, assembly GCA_023333645.1. Taxonomy (NCBI): domain Eukaryota; kingdom Metazoa; phylum Chordata; class Lepidosauria; order Squamata; family Phrynosomatidae; genus Sceloporus; species Sceloporus occidentalis. Next base: position 2,643,140 of record JALMGF010000055.1, read on the forward strand.
GTGCTCGTCTTCGACAAAAAAACATCTTCGTATTCCGCGAATATTCGTCCGTTCCTGTCTTCTCTTCTGGAGAATATTTGTGGACATTCTTCGTGTTCATTTTTTCTTCATTTTTTTCCGGTTTTTTTTTTATAAGGGGTTAATGCATCAGCAGCAGCTCTGGCGCCAGGACTTTAAATGTCCGTATGAGCAACTCTATTGGTCGCCAGCAGGGGGCTCGTCTGCCATCAGCCAATGGTTAATGGCAGACGAGCCCCCTGCTGGCGATCAATAGAGTCGCTCGTACAGACTTTTGAAATCCTGGTGCCGTAACTTGGCCGGGAGAGACCACTGGTCTCCCTGCTGCAACAGTTAAATGTCCATACGAACAATTTAAACTCACTAACAAATACTATACGCACGCCTTTTTCTCCAGCTCCCCCAACTCCAAAACTAAGGGCGTAGCTATCTTCCTTCACAAATCGATTCCCTTTCGCCCCCTGGACATCTGGAGGGATTCGAACGGACGAGCTATTTTTTTGAAGGGTTATATAGGTAACCAAAAGGTTACATTCGGAAACGTCTACTCTCCAAACTGTAACCAATCTGTCTTCCTGTGCGACGTGTTGGCCAAGCTAGCCGATTTCCGTGAGGGGCTGTCTTTGGTGGGGACCTTAATATGATGCTTGATCCCGTAAGAGATTCGTCGGCGCGGTCTTCCCACATCCCCTTCTCCAAAATTAAGAAAGTTAGGAAATGGCTACATCTAAACCAGCTTGTAGATGTTTGGAGGTCGCAACACCCAACGGTCAGGGATTATACTTTTTATTCTCATTTACACGATAGATATACCAGGATTGATGCTTTATTCCTCTCACACCATCACTTTTTGCATTTACACACCTCGGCCATAGGCATTCGATCTTTAAGTGATCATGCTCCGGTGCACTTCACATTGAAACTCGCTTCCTCTCCTCCCCGACCGTGGTGTTGGCGACTTAATGAAAATATCTTAGACAATCCCTCCTGCATGTCGGACTTGTCGCAGCACATACGTAACTATTTCACAGAAAACATATCGGAAGAAGTTCCGTTTCCTACGGTCTGGGAAGCCCACAAAGCAGTCATCAGGGGTCACTTAATTAAGATGGGTTCCGTACTTAAGAACTTACATTTGGCTGATGCCATTTCGCTAACAAGGCAGATTCATCAGTTGGAACAAGCCCAAAAATCCTCCCTGGCCCCGGCAGTGCTAGAACAGCTGCACTCTCTTAGGGAACAGCTGGCCTCCCTTTTGGACTCAACTACAAAACGCCACTTCTTATTAACCAAGAAGGCGTTTTATGAGATGGGCAACAAACCCGGTAAAATGTTGGCCAGAGCACTTAGGGCACAAAGGACGGCTACCTATGTTCCCAAAATTAGGGACCAGGCTGGCTCGGTTCACTATGAGTCCAATCAGATTGCCAAGTATTTCCATGCCTACTATAAGTCCCTGTACAATCTTCCCCCGCTTGAGCGCGCCACCCCCATGTATCATGATGCTTTAGAGGCGTATTTAACGAAACACATTCCGCGACGTCTGGCTCCGGAGGCTAGGGAGACGTTACCTTTTTCAGTACTTGCCCATTTTTCTACCACGGTCTTACTTTGCCTCCTGTTGCAGACTTTTCACAGCGTATGTTTGGGGTGATCGTGCCCCGAGACTTGCATACCAGCACCTCATCAGACATAAAACTAGGGGTGGATTGGCCTTACCTAGTCTTGAGGGGTACTGGATGGCTTCCCACCTTCGTAGGGTGGTGGAGTGGTCGATTGGGGTGCCTAAGCAATGGGTGCACCTTGAGGATTCATTCTTCCTTTGTCACATATCGGCGGCCCCCTGGTTGCCTCCCCGTTATGGGAAGTTGTTCGAGGGCACTCACCCTACTATCTCTGCCACAATGAAGGTTCTGCGCAGGTTGGCCAATAAACAGGTCTTAACTTCTATTCCAGGCCCGCTTTTTCCCTTGTCACATAATCCGGACCTCACTTCCCACATCTCCGCTGCCCTTCTCCGGTCATTAGTGCCTGAGCACTCGGATACCCTCCGAGTTTGCCGGGTCCTTCGGGGTGCTGCCTTTCGACCCCTGGATGATTTGGTGAACCCTCCGCAGGGGGCCCACTCCTTTCAGCTGGTTTTTCTATATCATCGTCTTAAGCATTATTTAGACACTATGTTACCAGACTCGCAGCTTAGTAGACCTCTTACTAACTTTGAGCAATTATGTGTTGCTAAGTCGGAACCTGCCCACCTTCTCTCTTGGCTCAATGCCCTGCTGCTTGATGCCCAAGGCCCAACTAAGCCATTTTACCTTAGTCTTTGGGAAAGGGATCTATCCTGGGCTTTCACGGACCCCGAATGGGATAAGATGATATGTCTTGTGCATAAGGATTCTGTTTCAGCTAGAGTACAGGAATGCTCATTTAAATTGCTCTCCCGTTGGTACAAGGTACCTGTGGAACTACATAATTATTTCCCACAAATCTCGCCGTTGTGCTGGTGTGCTGGAGGTGCGGGCTAGGTGAGGGCTCCTACCTCCACCTGTGGTGGGAATGTAGTGATATCCATGCGTTCTGGCAGACGGTAATTAGAGTGATCAAGGAGACTGTAGAGCTGGATTTTGTGGCCTCGCCGGAGGCGCTTTTGCTACATCATACGCACTCCTCTCTGGGCTCTTACAAAAGATCATTGTTGATCCACCTAATTCAGGCGGCAAAAACCATTATCCCAAGGTACTGGAAGAAAGTGGGGCCCCCTCCTATCAGGGCTTGGGTATCTAGAGTTAACTTTATCGCACAAATGGAAGATATGGTGGCGTCTTCTAAGGGGCAAGAATATAAGAATGGCCTCAAATGGCTTTCTTGGTCCATGTTTGTGGCTTCTCCTAGATTTTTAGACATCTTCCCCCAAGGGGCCGGTGACGAGCCGGGCTTGGGATAGGTCTTCTCAGTCACACTAGCCTCTCAGTGGGAGGTATCACTCATCAGAATTCACTTACTCATACACACACTGATTTAGCAACACTGACATCCTGGAGTCGTTTGTTCGAGTTATGTATTTCATTTGTTTTTTATTTCTATTTTGTTTCATTGTGCTCATGCCTGTAATCTCATGCATGCTTCTGTGTTCTGGTCATACGGTACTGGCTCGCATGTGTGCAATTTGTTCTGTATTTTCTCAATTCTTGTTACGCGATGTACACATCTTGTCTTTTGAGTCCTCTGGACCCTGGTGTGCTTCTTCAACATTGTCTTATGTACATTCTGTAACTTGTCTTCATGCATACCTTAATAAACGGAGATTTGAATGAAATGTCCATACGAACGACCAATAAAGTCGCTTGTACGGACATTTAACTGATAGAGCAGGGAGACCAGTGGTCTCTGCCGGTCATCAGTTAAATATCCGTACAACTGACACCCACTATACATGCTGCTTAAACGTATAGACTTTAGAGCTTATTAGAGACTCGTCTACAGAATTAATGATTTCCACCCACAAGAGAAATGTTACTAAAACGCTTAACAAATCAAACACCTGCATTTTTTTATTATTCGTATCTTGCCTATTTTTTTGTAGTTAGTTTAATCAGGATTTTACCCCTACTTCACGAACTTTGCATTTGTTAACATCCGATATGTAAACCGCGAGCTGCTGGCGGCTTTGGCATTATTGGCCTTTATGTGCCAAATAAGTACAGTTTGAGGAAATGAAAGGGTTAAGAATATGGTTGTGCAGTGGTTAGGTTGCACCTTAAGGAGTTAGCCTATTGGTCGCTTGCACGGCCCTTTAACCTACGGTGCTACCTTAGCCTACCTTATCTTGACGGGATTGCAGGAGTTAACGGAAGCGGAAATTCGTAGGTTCGCTGTCAGGCGTTAAAAAGCCCGTGCGAGTGAGCCTATTGGTCACCGGCAGGGTCTTCCTCTGGCATCAACCAATTGGTTGATGCCAGAGGAAGACCCTGCAGGCGACCAATAGGCTCACTCGCACTGCCCTTTAGGCGATGCCCCTGATGGCGAGCCAACGGATTTCCGCTTCTGTTAACTCCTGCAATCCCGTGAAGATAAGGTAGGCTAGATGGGGAAGGGACCGGGGAGATTAGTAGACGAAGACGATCACGAAGATTCTTCGTGTCGTGTGTCTTCGTCTTCGTCTACGTTTTACCGCTGCTATCTTCTCTTCTTCATTTCTTCAGAACGAACATGAAAACGCACTCTTCGTGTTCGTTTTCATGTTCGCCCGAAGACGAATGCACAAGTCTATTTTAAAGCATTAAGTATAGAAGTAATTCAACGTTTATCCTCAAAACTTAAAATTTACTTACCTAGAACTTTAACACTAACCTACCCATGATCCTCTGGAACTCTCCACTATTAAAACCGTGACGACTCATGGAGGGCCTCATGCATCGTTGAAGACCGTGACAGCATGGATGTGTAATTGTGTGTGTGTGTGTGTGAGAATGGATATGTAATTGTCTATGTGTGTGTATTTGAGCATGGATGTGTAAGTGGGGTAAGATGGGGTGTGTGTTAGTGAGTATGAGTAAGTGTGTGTAATTTGTGTGTTTATATGTGTTTTATAGTTAGATGGAGGGGGGCAAGGGGCAAATAAGGCACAGACTACCTGTTAAAGTAGGGGGTAGACTGTGAAAATATACTGCCCTTACACACACCCGCCCATACACATACATATACACTTACCCACACACACACAAATATACACTTACCTATACACACACCTACCCATGTACACACGTATACACTGCCCATGCACACATATATATTGCCCATGCACATGCATATACACTTCCCACATACACACATATACACTGCTCAAACATTGCCCATACATACGTATATACACTGCCCATACACACACATATATACTTCCCTTACACACACCTGCCCATACAGATACATATACACTGCCTATGCACACGGATATGCAGTGGTCATACACACGCATATACACTACCAATACACATACGCATATACACTGCTTAAACACTCCCCATAAAGAAGTATATACATTTCCAATACACACACATATGTGCTGCCCTTACACCCCATACACACACATATACTGTCCATACACATACATATGCTGCCCATACACACACATATATATACACTGCCCTTAAACGCCCTTAAACGCACCTGTATACACTCAGTGTATATATACTGCCCATACACACACATACACTGGCCATGCACACACACATACTGCCCATATATACATACACACACACACACACACACATATACTGCCCTTAAATTCCCCTTCCTATACACACATAAACACTGCCCATACACACATACACTGGTCATATACACACGCCTGTCCATACACACATATGTACACTTCCCATATACACACGTCTGCCCATACACATACCTATACACTGCGCTTACACATGCCTGCCCATATACACATATATACACTATCCATATACACACCCCTTACACATGCTTGCATGCTTGCTCATACACACAAACACACACATATACGCAGCTCATACACACACAGAGATACTACCCATGCACACATATACACTGCCCATATACACACATCTACCCATATACACACACAAATTACACTACATGTATGTACACACATAAGAAGTCTTGCATTTCCTGCAGCATAATCAGACCAGTGAACATAGACACACAAAATTTGAGTGAGCTGGAATGTTTAATTAAAGTATAAGCCTTTTGTGTGTTATTTTTTCCCTGTCTGGGCTATATATAAGGAGATTCCATTAATGGAAAGTTAGGGGGAAAAAACAGGCTTGACTGAGTGAAAGTCATCCTTCCCTGGTTTTATTGATTTGTACAGGAGTGGTGTGTAAATAGACTGTGCACCAGGTATTTAATCCATTAAATATTAAACATCTCTCCAAATAATGACCTTTCTGAAATACTCAATCTGAAGATTGGTATCCAACTAGGAAAATTGTCTCACTGCTAGAAGTGCCTCTTTTCACCAAGTTATATACACAAAGGCTCTTTGAAAGAGTCAGACAAGTACAAATAGGACATATGAGTAGCCACCTGTTTGTTCAGGAACACATGGATCATTTTCAAGAAGGGAGAGACACTCAATGGAAGGCCATGATAGTCATACTCTTAAGAGATATCCTCCCTAAGCAAATGGCACTCTAGAATAAACATATATGAAATCAGCAAAATTTTCACCTCCAGATTAAACACACCAATGCTCTTCCATATGTGTACTTTTCGTATGGCTGATAAATGCAGCAAGTGAAATTTCAGCTGTAGACACACTTTAGTTGGACTCCATCATAGAGCTTGGTAAAGGATTTCACCTACTTATAAAAAGTGTGAAAAGTAGTACTCTTTCTATTTTGTATGCAGCCTTGTGTGAAATGCTCAGCTCCTGGCAAATTAATGCCAAGCACCAGTGGCATAGGTGGCGGGGTCCGGACCGGGTGCGACTGAATGGAAAGGGACCCACAATTGCCCCTTGGGTCAACCCAAAATTGTTCACAAAGGGCCTCTCGGAGATGAAAAAAGGGGATAGATAGATTAAAAATGGGAGATTAAGGGAAAGAGGGAGAGAGATATATAGCAAAGAGAGAGCTGATATAAAAAGAAATAGAAGAGATAGTAGGAAAGGAGAGGATCAAGAGGAGACCACTGTGGGTGCAATCTGGGTGTGGGGTAAATCCTGTGGAAGCAATCTAGGCAAATCCTGTCAGAGCAACCTGGGTCCTGGGGAAAGTCCTTATGTACATATTATAGAGTTAAAATGGGATGTTGAAAACAGACTTGGTTGGACATAAAGAAATCAATATTTTGTGTGTATGTATATTTATAGGCAGAGTGTGCAGCAACCACTCCCAAAGCGGACTCCACTGCTTTAAAGTCTGATGTGGATTGTAGCCCAGGATTTTTTTGAGACCTAGCAATGCCCCTATTTAAGCATATCACACTACAGCTACACTACTGGAGAGCGTCTGTCTGTATCTCAATCAAATGAAATCGAGCATCAGAATCGGGAAGGATTTGAGTGAATTTGAATGTGGCATGGTTGTTGGTGCCAGCTGGCCTGGTTTGAGTATTTCAGAAACTGCAGATCTCCTGAGATTTTCATGCACAACCATCTCTAGGGTTTACAACGAATGGTCCGAAAAAGGGAAAATATCCAGTGAGCGGCAGTTGTGTAGACGAAAATGCCTTGTTGATGTTAGAGGAGAATAAGCAGATTGGTTCGAGATGACAGAAAGGCAACAGTAACCACTCGTTACAACCAAGGTATGCAGAATACCATCTCTGAACGCACAACACGTCGAACCCAGATGGGCTACAGCAGCAGAAGACCACACTGGGTGGCACTCCTGTCCGCTAAGAACAGGCTCACCAAAATTGGACAATGGAATACTGGAAGAACATTGCCTGGTCTGATGAGTCTCGATTCCAGCTGCGACATTCAGATGGCAGGGTCAGAATTTGATGTAAACAACATAAAAGCATGGATTCATCCTGCCTTGTATCAATGGTTCAGGCTGCTGGTGGTGGTGTAATAGTGTGGGGGACATTTTTTTGGCACACTTTGGGCCCCTTAATACCAACTGAGCATTGTTTAAATGCGACAGCCTACCTGAGTATTGTTGCTGACCATGTCCATCCCTTTATGACCACAGTGTACCCATCTTCTGATGGCTATTTCCAGCAGGATAATGTACATGTCACAAAGCTCACATCATCTCTAACTGGTTTCTTGAACATGACAATGAGTTCACTGTACTCCAATGGCCTCCACAGTCACCAGATATTAATCCAATAGAGCATCTTTGGGATTTGCTTCATGTTCAGCCGACCAATCTGCAGCAACTGTGTGATGCCATCATCTCTGAGGAATGTTTCCAGGACCTTGTAGAAAGTATGCCACAAAGAATGAAGGCAGTTCTGAAGGCAAAAGGGGGTCCAGCCCAGTACTAGCAAGGTGTACCTAATGAAGTGGCCAGTGAGTATATATATATACAGCCATGACATTATGACCACTGGCAGGTGAAGTGAATAACACTAATAATCTTGTTATTATGGCACCTGTCAGTGGGTGGGATAAGTGAACATTTCATCCTCAAAGTTGATGTGTTAGAAGCAGGAAAAATGGGCAAGCATAAGGATCTGAGGGACTTTGACAAGGGCCAAATTGTGATGGGTAGACAACTGGGTTAGAGCATCTTTAAAACTGCAGCTCCTGTAGGGTGTACCCGGTCTGCAGTGTTCAGTATCTATCAAAGGTGGTCCAAGGAAGGAAAAGTGGTGAACCCGTGACAGGGTCATGGGCAGCCAAGGCTCATTGATGCACGTGGGGGGCGAAGGCTGTCCCGTGTGGTCAAACCCAACAATTGCTGAATGCTGGTTCTGATAGAAAGGTGTCAGAACACACAGTGTATCGCAGTTTGTTGCGTACGGTACTGTGTAGCCGCAGACCAGTCGCGGTGCCCATGCTGACCTCTGTCCACTGCCAAAAGCACATACAATGGGCACGTGAGCATAAAACTGGACCACAGAGCAATGGAAGAAGGTGACCTGCTCTGATACATCACGTGGATGGATGGGGGTGTGTGCGTCGCTTACATGGTGAACACATGGCACCAGGATGCATCCATGGAGGCCCCACCTCGCAATTTACAGGAATTAAAGGATCTTCTGCAAATGTCTTCATGCCAGATACCACAGCACACCTTTATAGGTCAAGTGGAGTCCATGCCTCGACGGGTCAGGGCAGCAAAAGGGGGGCCTACACAAAATTAGGTAGGCGGTCATAATGTTATGGCTGGTTGGTGTATATATATTGTGACAGAAAGGTTGGTACAGTAGTGGATAGGTGGTATATACAGGTGCTTTGGCTAATTTTGTTAGCCCTTACAAGTAAAAGTGAACCCCCAGGGAAAGATAAGCACAATTAATAAAATATTAGTGTGAGACTTATAAATTGTGTTAGAGGTCACTGGGTTGGAGAATCCAGAAGAGCAGGGTGGGCTGGTGCTCAAACAGCCTTATAAAATTCAGACCAGGATTTACAGGTGACTCTAACTACAGCTCACCTGGTCTAATTAGGAGGGTGTCATGCACAGTTTAGGAGGAGACACTGGTATCAGGCAGGACCGCAAGATATAGGCTCAAGGTCAGACAAGCCAAGGTCAGGGCGCCAGACAGTAGGAAAGGTCAGGGCGCCAGACAGTGTGGAACTAGAAATCAACGAATAAACAAGAATAAACGCGTACTGGGGAATAGGCACTATAGGATATAGGCACGACAATCAAAAGGCAAAGTCCAAAGGTTCATGAGGGCTTAAATAGAGCAAGGAAGGTTTTGGCGCCAGAATGTCTGGTCTGTTACATCATTTCCGTTACATCCGTCCCGCGGGCATCTTCAGCTTGGCCAGCACTGCTAGAGGACGTGAAGACAATGACGAGGAGCTGGATCTCTCTCTTCTCAGCAGCGGTTGCGGCTGCTGCGAGGTCTTCCCCTTCTTCACTGTGGCTGCTGTGTTTTAGAAGCGGGGGGTCTCCCCCTTCTTAGGTAGGTGACAGAGGGTTTGCTGATCGGATTGGTCCATGCGCCTCTTTCACAGACTGAGAAAGATTGCCAAATCTCAGTAATACTGTATGGGCTTTTCTCTAAGTGACTTGCTGTTTTGTAAGTGTACAGTTTATGCATCCATAGCAGTTAGTGCAGCACAGGGGTAAATGAACAAAGGTAAATTCAGTGTTTCAGTTTCATGATGAGCAAGCTTGGAGATCTCACTCAGTGCACATCTTGCCTCATGTATGCATGCTTAGAACGGCAGATGTGAGCAAGTGGCCTCTCTGGAAGCTCAGAGTGAAGCTCTGGAGAGGCATATTGCAACACTGAGGGATATTGACAACCTTGAGAGGAGTCTCTTGCTCACTGAGCAGAGCATAGCTGAGACACCAAGCAATGAAGGGGGAGATCATTCAGAAGTAAATGAGGCACATAGTTGTAGCAGGGGAGGGAAGAAGAGGGCAGTCAGTCCTGGGTTTCACCATCCTAACAAATTTGCTCATTTAAGTAAAGATGTTGGGCAGGCAGACTCAGAAGTGGATTTGTTGGCGAAAACTGTTCTCCCTAACAGCCGGGATAACAGCTCCTCAAGCATATAGGGGATTAATAAGAAGTCTAGGCTTGTTGGGGTGGTAGGGGACTCTAGTATTAATCTATCTGATCGCAGCAACCAAATGGTTTGCTGTCTCCTGGGGGCCCAGGTTCGGCATATTGTGGAAAGATTATTGGAAGGGACTGGAGAGGATTCAGCTGTCTTGGTCCATAAAGGTACCAATGACAAAGTAAGAGGAAATGGAGAGTCCTAAAAGGTGATTTTAGGGATTTAGGGAGTAAGATTAGTAAATGGGCCTCCAAGATAGTGTTCTCAGAGATACTACCTGTGCCATTCGCTATACCAGAATGACAGTGCGAGATTAGGGAGCTTAACACATGGCTGAAGGTAAGAAGGAGGGCTTTGGGTTTTTAGAACACTGGGCTGATTTTGCTTTGGGGTTCATTCTCTACAGTCGGGATGGATTGCACCTGAATGCACATGTGCTTGGGGAAAGGATGGCTAGATGGTTGGAGGAGATTTTAAACTAGGAATGGGGGGGCAATAAACACCGGGCTAGACAGTATAGAAAGGGAATGCGACTTAGTCCCAAGGTGGGTGGATATGGGGGCTTGGTTAGTATAGGGAGAAGCCTATAAACAACTTCAAAATAAAATCACAAAGGGAACATGGCAGTGGCATTAAGTGTATGCTTGCAAATGCCAGAAGTTTAACTGGTAAGGTAGGGGAATTGCAGTTGGTAGCAGGAATTGAAAACTATGATTTAATAGGCATAACAGAAATATGGTGTGATAACACACATGAAAGGTCAATCAATTTGGAGGGTACATGTTATTTAGGAAAAATAGGTCAAACAAAAAGAGGTCTGTTTGTATCTCAGCATTATTACCTCATTTGGAAGAAGATATATATATAGATAATGACAGTACTGAAAATGTGGGTTGAGACTGCCCAGAAAAATATTAGTGGGCATTTGCTACAAAACACCAAATATTGGTGAATTTGATGAATCACAACTATTAAAGCAAATAGAAAAGGCTTCTCAAAAAAGGGTGTACTATCATTGTGGGGGATTTTAATTACCCAGAAGTAGATTGGAAAAATGGAACTACTAACTCTACTAAGCTTCTGAATTTGTTGAATGACAATTTTCTGTCTCAGCTAGTACAAACACCAACCAGAGGGGATGCTTGTCTGGATCTGGTAATAACTAAGAATGAGAAGCTTTTCTCAAATCCAAGTAAGGGAGCACTTGGGGAATAGTGATATTACATGGAATCCTTTTGAGATTAATTAAAAAAGGCAAATTGGTATAGGTCCCACCAAAACGCTGAATTTTAAAAAAGGCCAACATTAGCAAGCTTAATTCATATTTCATATTTCAAAATGTCATTTTGAACAGGAATTTCATTAGCAGGAGCCAGCATCGTCTCTGTGAAAGACAGATCTTGTCAAACGAAATCTCATTTTATGAAGAAGAGAGTAGAAATACAGATATGGGTGGTGCAGTGGATGTGATATATTTAGTAGACTTGGGCACCAGGGGGCTCTTCGTGTTCGTCTTCGTGCTCGTCTTCGGGGAAAAAAAAATCTTCGTATTCCGCGAATATTCGCCCGTTCCTGTCTTCTCTTCGGGCGAATATTCGCGGACATTCTTCGTGCTCGTTTAATCTTCGTTTTCCTCCTGGTTGCCTAGCAGGGGTTAATACGGGGTTAATAACACATCACAGCAGCAGCAGCTGCCGTGAAGGTACGTGTGTGCAGCTCTATTGGTCGTTTCGGCAGGGGGCTGGTCTGGCATCAACGAGTGAATTGCAGAACTGCAGAATGCACTTCATTCGTTGATGGCAGGCGAGCCCCCTGCCGAAACGACCAATAGAGTTGCACACACATACCGAGGTGTACTGTCCATAGATGTTTAATAAAAGAATAGGGAATATTTTACATTTTTAAATTGATTTTGGACCACTTTACATGCCTAACATTTGCTACCTATTTACAATGGCATACTTTGCAACAACCCAACTTACTTATTGGACAGGACTGGAAAATAGCAGGACTGTCCACCAAAATCTTGGGTGTGTTGGCAGGTATGCTGATGGAAAAATGTTGGACAAGAACTAAAAAATAGCTTAGGGTTAATGTACGGTTATGTTTAAGATTAGTAGCAGTGCACTGGTTTGGTTAAAGATGGATTATGTCTAAATAATAATAATTTAATTTTAATGTTTTTTTTAAAAAAAAAATAGGGGTTTATTTAAATGTATTTTAAAGTTAGATTTATTATTTAGTACTTGATTATATTTATTAAATGTTTATAGTAGCGTTACCTACCGAGCTATAACTACCTATGTGTATTTGCATTTTGCATACCTAGTTTAGCTAAATTAGATGGGACAGGACTGGAAAAAAGCAGGACTGTCCCTGAAAAAGTTGGGTCTGTTGGCAGGTATGTGGATGGAAAAATGTTATAGGGTGAAGTGTGAGTTATAGTGTTAATGTAATGCTATTAGTGAGTGAAGGCCAGGGCAAATAACAAGGAAAAGGTCCTTGTGTTTTGTGCATTGTAAGTGTGTGTGTATGTGTGTTATGTGTGATGTCACTGTGTGTTATATGTGTTATATGTGTTATTGTGTGTGTTATGTTTGGTTGGTTGTGTATCAGAAGGAAAATAATGAAATGGAAAAGGAAATGGGAAAGGCAAATGAGTGGGCAATTGGCGACCCGCTCACCTGTTTCACCCCAGGGCAAAGCACCCAAACACTGTCAGTCTTAGACGTTTGGCAGCAGACTTCCAGAGCTCAGACACAAGGCCCTAGCGTAAGCTGGCCACTCCGGCGGAGGTAGCAGGCGTTGCCACACCGCAAACAGAGGCAGCCAGGGGGGAGAAACTGCCCTTACCATTAGGGACATTTTGGGCATGACTCTAGCCAGGAAGCGAACTGGCAGAGAAGAGATGCTGGCACCACCACCAGCAGCAGCATTGAAAAGGCGAATGAGTGGGCAATTGGCGACCCACTCACCTGTTTCACCCCAGGGCAAAGCACCCAAACACTGTCAGTCTTAGACGTTTGGCAGCAGACTTCCAGAGCTCAGACACAAGGCCCTAGCGTAAGCTGGCCACTCCGGCGGAGGTAGCAGGCGTTGCCACACCGCAGACAGAGGCAGCCAGGGGGGAGAAACTGCCCTTACAATTAGGGACATTTGAGGCATGACACTAGCCAGGAAGCGAACTGGCAGAGAAGAGATGCTGGCACCACCACCAGCAGCAGCATTGAAAAGGCGAATGAGTGGGCAATTGGCGACCCACTCACCTGTTTCACCCCAGGGCAAAGCACCCAAACACTGTCAGTCTTAGACGTTTGGCAGCAGACTTCCAGAGCTCAGACACAAGGCCCTAGCGTAAGCTGGCCACTCCGGCGGAGGTAGCAGGTGTTGCCACACCGCAGACAGAGGCAGCCAGGGGGGAGAAACTGCCCTTACAATTAGGGACATTTGAGGCATGACACTAGCCAGGAAGCGAACTGGCAGAGAAGAGATGCTGGCACCACCACCAGCAGCAGCATTGAAAAGGCGAATGAGTGGGCAATTGGCGACCCACTCACCTGTTTCACCCCAGGGCAAAGCACCCAAACACTGTCAGTCTTAGACGTTTGGCAGCAGACTTCCAGAGCTCAGACACAAGGCCCTAGCGTAAGCTGGCCACTCCGGCGGAGGTAGCAGGCGTTGCCACACCGCAGACAGAGGCAGCCAGGGGGGAGAAACTGCCCTTACAATTAGGGACATTTTGGGCATGACTCTAGCCAGGAAGCGAACTGGCAGAGAAGAGATGCTGGCACCACCACCACCACCACCACCACCAGCAGCATTGAAAAATTGGAAAGGCGAATGAGAGGGCAATTGGCGACCCGCTCACCTGTTTCACCCCAGGGCAAAGCACCCAAACACTGTCAGTCTTAGACGTTTGGCAGCAGACTTCCAGAGCTCAGACACAAGGCCCTAGCGTAAGCTGGCCACTCCGGCGGAGGTAGCAGGCGTTGCCACACCGCAGACAGAGGCAGCCAGGGGGGAGAAACTGCCCTTACAATTAGGGACATTTGAGGCATGACACTAGCCAGGAAGCGAACTGGCAGAGAAGAGATGCTGGCACCACCACCAGCAGCAGCATTGAAAAGGCGAATGAGTGGGCAATTGGCGACCCACTCACCTGTTTCACCCCAGGGCAAAGCACCCAAACACTGTCAGTCTTAGACGTTTGGCAGCAGACTTCCAGAGCTCAGACACAAGGCCCTAGCGTAAGCTGGCCACTCCGGCGGAGGTAGCAGGCGTTGCCACACCGCAAACAGAGGCAGCCAGGGGGGAGAAACTGCCCTTACCATTAGGGACATTTTGGGCATGACTCTAGCCAGGAAGCGAACTGGCAGAGAAGAGATGCTGGCACCACCACCAGCAGCAGCATTGAAAAGGCGAATGAGTGGGCAATTGGCGACCCACTCACCTGTTTCACCCCAGGGCAAAGCACCCAAACACTGTCAGTCTTAGACGTTTGGCAGCAGACTTCCAGAGCTCAGACACAAGGCCCTAGCGTAAGCTGGCCACTCCGGCGGAGGTAGCAGGCGTTGCCACACCGCAGACAGAGGCAGCCAGGGGGGAGAAACTGCCCTTACAATTAGGGACATTTTGGGCATGACTCTAGCCAGGAAGCGAACTGGCAGAGAAGAGATGCTGGCACCACCACCACCACCAGCAGCAGCATTGAAAAATGGGAAAGGCGAATGAGTGGGCAATTGGCGACCCACTCACCTGTTTCACCCCAGGGCAAAGCACCCAAACACTGTCAGTCTTAGACGTTTGGCAGCAGACTTCCAGAGCTCAGACACAAGGCCCTAGCGTAAGCTGGCCACTCCGGCGGAGGTAGCAGGCGTTGCCACACCGCAGACAGAGGCAGCCAGGGGGGAGAAACTGCCCTTACCATTAGGGACATTTGATTCATGACACTAGCCAGGAAGCGAACTGGCATCGAAGAGACACTGGCACCACCACCAGCAGCAGCAGCAGAATTGGGAAAGGCGAATGAGTGGGCAATTGGCGATCCACTCACCTGTTTCACCCCAGAGCAAAGCATCCAAACACTGTCAGTCCTTGGCGTTTGGGAGCGGACTTCCAGAACTCAGACACAAGGCCCTAGCGTAAGCTGGCTACACCGGCGGAGGTAGCAGGCGTTGCCACACCGCAACAAGTGCAACCAGGGGGGAGAAACTACCCTTACCATCAGGGACATTCGAGGCATGACACTAGCCAGGAAGCGAACTGGCATTGAAGAGAGACACTGGCACCACCACCAGCAGCAGCAGAATTGGGAAAGGCGAATGAGTGGGCAATTGACGACCCGCTCACCTGTTTCACCCCAGGGCAAAGCATCCAAGCACTGTCAGTCCTTGGCGTTTGGGAGCAGACCTACAGAACTCAGACACAAGGCCCTAGCGTAAGCTGGCTACACCGGCGGAGGTAGCAGGCGTTGCCACACCGCAGCAAGTGCAACCAGGGGGGAGAAACTACCCTTACCATCAGGGACATTCGAGGCATGACACTAGCCAGGAAGCGAACTGGCATTGAAGAGAGACACTGGCACCACCACCAGCAGCAGCAGAATTGGGAAAGGCGAATGAGTGGGCAATTGACGACCCGCTCACCTGTTTCACCCCAGGGCAAAGCATCCAAGCACTGTCAGTCCTTGGCGTTTGGGAGCAGACCTACAGAACTCAGACAGAAGGCCCTAGCATAAGCTAGCTACACCGGCGGAGGTAGCAGGCGTTGCCACACCGCAGCAAGTGCAACCAGGGGGGAGAAACTACCCTTTCCATTAGGGACATCTGAGGCATGATTTCAGCCAGGAAGCGAACTGGCAAAAGATACTGGCACCACCACCAGCAGCAGCGTTGGAAATGGAAAAAGGTGAATGAGTGGGCAATTGACGACCCACTCACCTGTTTCACCCCAGGGCAAAGCATCCAAAGACTGTCAGTCCTAGGCGTTTGGGAGCGGACTTACAGAGCTCAGACACTAGGCCCTAGCGTAAATTGGCTACACCAGCGGAGGTAGCAGGCATTGCCACACCGCAGCAAGTGCAACCAGGGGGAGAAACTACCTTAAACATTAGAGAGAAAAAATTTAACTTTCCAAGCTAAGAGCTGGGTAACCCAATTTGGGCAGATTGAATTTAAGAAAGGCAATCTGCTCCATCAGATGAGGTGCCATGCGTGAGCGCTGTGGACTCAGTATGTTTCCAGTCATAGAAAACACGCGCTCACTTTGAACAGTGGTTGGCGGACATGATAGAAGCTGCTGCGCAACCCATGAGAGTGCAGGCCACACACTCTTCTTTTCATCCCAGTAGCTAAGAGGATCAACATTAGGAGCAGAAGGAACTTCACAGAGGTAAAGTTTGACCATTTCAGCAGCACTACTCTCCTTTCTGCTGCTAGCTCTGTCAGATGGTCCAACTATACTGCCAAGTGCCTCTTCCCAAAACGCAGCTGCTCCACTCAGCTGTGTTGTGCTGCTTGTGGCACTGCTGCTGATGCTGCTGCTAGGGGTAGCAGACCACATCATCTCTTCCTCCTCCTGCACCTCACCCTCCTCGGACAGCATTCCCATTTTACGCTGCCAGTCACGCACCTTGTTGACCAATTGCTCCCGGTAGCTACTGAGAACATTGAATTTCAAAGCTAGCTTTCCCTTAATTCTTGGATCACAAAGGCACGCTAGCATCATTTCGGGACTCTCTTCCATTCGCTTGCGAAGGTGTACTTTTAGCAGATCCTTCAGCTTCCTGACTATGGCTGCTACGTCAGGATGTAGAGTGCCACCTTGAACAGCCTCACGGTTTCCAAGGAACACATCCATCTTGCTGCCTAGATGGGAGAACACAGGGATTACCTGGGCCAGACTGGCAGTGTTTGAGCTTAAATTTTCTGTGGCATCCCTGAATGGTTTAAGGACTGCCACTAGCTGGGCGATCACTGTCCAATCCTCCCTATTCAATGGAGAGGTAATCCCAATATTGTGCTCTGAGGCAAGATTATGGATTGCCCTCTGCTGCTCCAAAATCCTCTCTAGCATGTCTAACGTGGAGTTCCACCGTGTACTGACATCCTGACGTAGGCAGTGTACGGGAAGACCTGACCTCGCCTGCTCTTCCCTCAAAAGTTGGCTAGCCTTAACACTATGGTGAAAGTGCCCAGCGATCTTTCTGCAGCGGGACAGAACTACTGCTGCCACATTAGTTCCTTCTGACATTGCTGCCTTCACTACAAGATGGATGATGTGGGCTGCACAGCGCACACCAACAATATGACCATCTCGCAGCGCTTTCACCATATTGGCACCTCCGTCAGTTACCACAAAACCAACTTCAACATTGGTGCCCGCCTCTGCTCCCACCCAAAGGCTAAACATTTTCCTAATCGCATGCAGAATATTTTGGGAAGTGTGCTTTTCATCCATCACTTCTGCATGGAGAAGGAATGATCGGTAGCCTGCTGCAGCAACTTCCTTAGACACACCGGGCTGCCACCAGTGTGCTGTCAAAGAAAGAAAGGCATGCTGGGCGCTAGGTGCACTCCACAAATCTGTAGTGAAATGAACACACTGACCAGCAGCCTTGGAAAGCTCCTCTTTCACTGCTGCAACACAGGACCGATACAGCGAGGGGACAATGTTCCTGCTGAAAGTGGAACGTGACGGAACTGTGTATTGTGGAGCCACAGCCGCCATCAATTGTTTGAAAGGCTCCCCTTCAATCATGGAGAAGGATGCCCCTCCAACAGCAATGAACTGACCAATAAGTCGCGTTACTTTATTGGCCTGCTGTTTGGGCATCGTTCTCTTGGAGTGGAATGCCCCAAATTCTTCCAGGGTGGGCTGGGCATGCAGTGCTCCAACCTGCCTTGGTCTCTGGCTGCCAGCACTAGTTGCTGCTGCTGCTGCTGCTGCTGCTGCTATTGGCTCAGAAGAAGAAGCTGTTGGGGTTTTTCCACGGCCACCAGCTATGCTGCCTGCACTAAGTTTTACCTCTGCATCTTTCCCCAATAGCACAGCGTTGTGTTGAGTGCTGAGGTGATGCTTCATGCTAGCACTGGTAAAATGGCCAGACACTTTCCCTCTGCTTATTAGCTTCCCACAATGTTTGCACTTTCCATAGCGCCCTTCTTCAACATTTTCAAAGTGCTCCCAAATTGGGGCGCGCATAGCCTTGGAGTGTGCCTTGGGTGCTGCTCTTACTGCTCGGGGTGGATGAACAGAGGCAGAACTAGTGGTGGTGGGACTGGTGGTAACAGTACTGGCCATAGTGGGACTGCTAATTGCTTTAGATTTGCTAGGTTTTGCTGCTGCTGCTGGTGGTGGTGATGGTGATGATCGTAGCGGAGAAGGTGGAGGCTCAGGGGAAAATTGTGCACTAGTCATTTGGACACTGCTCCCTGAGGAATCTGATTCCTGACCACTCATCTCCTCTACTTCCTCTGGCTCATAGTCTAGCTCTTCATTAGCCAGATCGAATGGAATTCCTGCTAGGCTGGAGCTAAGACTGATATCGTCGTGAGACTCGTGACTAGTAGTAGTGCGAGCAGGAAGAATAGACTCTGCACTTGGCCTCTCAGTCTCAGGCTCCTCTGCTACCTCGCTAGGTGGAGTTCCACTATGTGTAGCCCTCTCTCTAACTGTCTTTACAAAAATTTTGTAAGGACTTGGTGGCTTGCTAGAGGTACTAGGAGGACATGGCGTGGCGGTACCAGTGGGAACAGTAGGCGCAGCACTAGTGGTGGTAGAGGCGGGGGTGGTGGTGGTGGTGGTTTTCCCTACAAAGGAATGAGATCGCTTTGGTTTGGGACCCCTCTGAGTCTTGCTGCTAATTTGGCTCTGCTTGGTACCTTGCATGCTGCTGGTGGATGGGGAAGATGCTGCTTGGGGCAAAAGGCACTTCTTTTTAGTCACTGGGCTGGTACTACTTGTGCTACCCTTTAACTTTGAACGTGCTTCTGGTGCTTTAGGCTTTCCGTAAAAAACCATAGAGCTTGTGGGCCTAGCCGCACTACTACTGCCTGCTTTTGGTGCCTTTCCTTTACTTGATGATCCTTCAAGCAATGCTTCCCCAAATGATAAGCGAGAGCTTGGCCTACTTGGCCGACTAGACTGACGCAAAGGCTGCATCTTAGAGCTGGTGGTGGTGCTGGTGGTGGTGCTGGTGGTGGTGGTGGTGGTGGTAGATGGAGCTTGTCCCTCCTTAGTCCCAAAAGGAGGATCCATTTCAAATTTTGTGTTGTGTGTGTAGTGTAGTGTAGTGTAGTGTAGTGTAGTGTTTAAAAAACTATAAAAAAAAAAATAAAAAAATAAAAATAAAAAAAAGGAAAAACGAATTAAAGACAAAAAAATTAGAGGAAGTTCTCTTCAGTGCTACTGCTTAAAAAGTAAAACTATGCACTACTGCACTGTGCTGTGTGCAATCTGCCAAAATCCTAAAGTTATTGAAATTATTAACTCAAGATTAACTATTTAATAACTAGCAGTATTTTATTTTTAATTTGAATTTACACGGACCTAAGAGCTTAGCCTACCACTATGCTAGCCTAAAGCTATATTTCCTTACTATAAGTCTACCTCTAGGCAGACGCTCTCAAACCCACTAAGCTAAAGTGAGGTTAAATCAGATTCAGTATATGATTTATTAATTAATATTAAGTTATATAATATTAATAGATTAGAACTAATTTACTTATATATTATGTATTATAGATAGAAGAATATAGATTATGAATTAGAATTTAGAATTAGAATTACTTATATTATAGATTATGAATTAGAATATTATTATTTATAATATATTATAGATTAAGATTAAAGAAGATTAGAATTATTTTAGTACTACAGCTAGTAGCTTGAAGCTTTGCTTAGTACAGCTCGTCACAGTCAATTTTTCTTGAAAAGAATTAGAAATAAAATAAAATGTCACAGCAAAACAGTTATCTTCACTGCTTGCTGCACTCACTAGCCCAACAAGTTCACTTCACTGATGGACTGAGGTGAGCAAAACACTAAGGGTACTTTTAATAAAATTGAAATAAAATGTAAAATAAATGAGAAAATCTTTGCAAAACAGTTAACGTCACTGCTTGCTGATCAAAAAAAAACACAGCACTTATGCGGCTGCACTCACTAGCCCAACAAGTTCACTTCACTGATGGACTGAGGTGAGCAAAACAAATGAAATAAAATGAAAGATTAATTAAGAAAAATTGACTTGGTCTCTTACTGTTGCTAAAACAAAGCACAAACTATAGAGCTGCAGCACCAGTACTAATAAGATTAGCTGAACTATACGCTAGTAGTAATTAATTAATATTATTACTTTTATTTATAGCTAATTTAATTAACTATTAAGATAAGAAAGAATTAGAGAATTATTGATATTACTGATTTTAGATTAGACACTAGTAGATGTTCTGAATGTCTACAGTACACTCTACACTAGTATACTATTACTAACTATAACTGACAAATATATATATAATTTTATAATGAATTCAATTATTAATTATATTAATTAATATTACTGATTTTAAATTAGACACTAGTAGATGAATGTCTACAGTACACTCTACACTAGTATACTATAGTATATATATATATATATGACTGACAAATATATATATATATAATATTATAATGAACTATTAAATTATAGATTCTATTAAATTGTAATTTATAAATTCTATTTAATTTATTTAAGCAGGACAGGCAATAGGCACTAGTGCCAGCCCAGGGCAAGGGCACCCCAGTGCCACTGAGGCACTGGGTGCACTGTCAACTCAACAGCACTTACACTAAAGTTGATGACAAATTAATTTTAAAAAAATTAAATTAATCAAATTATTATTATTAAATATATTAATTAAGTAGCACTGAAGTGAGGATGAAGTACACAGTGAGAAATGGCAGGCTAAGGCTTACCAGTCTCACACAGAACAGAACAATCTCTCTCTGTAACGCTCGGATGCAGCACAGCAGTGTTGCCAAAGCAGTCACAGCGAAAAATGAATGGATCTCTCAGGCAAGCTCTGGTCTTATAAAGGCGCCTTCAGAATTCAAAAAACAGCAGCACAGGCATTGGACGAGACCCTTAGCGTTACGTCACAAGAGTGAGCTGATTGGACAGACGAGGATCAGCTCACTCCTGTTTGAAATTTTGGCGGTTGCGCGGCAAAAACGAAGACGATCACGAAGAATCTTCGATTCTTCGTGATTGTGAGTCTTCGTCTTCGCCTACGGTTTGCCGGCACTGTATTCTGTTCTACGTTCCTTCGGAACGAACAAAAAAACGGCCTCTTCGTGCTCGTTTTCATGTTCGCCCGAAGACGAATGCACAAGTCTAATATTTAGACTTTGCTAAGGTGTTTGATACGGTTCAACACTAAAGGTTACTGTACAAATTGACTGAAATAGGCTTATGGCCATGTTTGTCTGTGGATTAAGAATTGGTGGTAAATGGGAAGTTCTCAGATGTGATAAGTGGAGTACCTCAGGGATCTGTCCTGGGTCTGCTTCTTTTTAATTTCTTTATTAATGATCTCCTAGTGGGCATAGGAAGCCAGGTTTCAGTGTTTGCCGATGACACAAAATTAAGTAGGGTAATAAAGGCTGAACTAGAATATCAGAGGCCTAATTTCAGAAATTTCCAATTCTAAGCTCACAAAAAGTAAGTCCTCTATAGTTGTTAGCTGTGAAGCTGACAAAGCCTTTGACAGGATCTCTTGGCCCTATCTCATTAGTTTTTTCAAATTTCACCATTTTGGCTTACCTTTCATACAGATGTTTCGGCCACTATACCACTCTCCTTTGGCTCAGGTGACAGTAAATAGTATAAACTCCCATTGGTTTTCTTTATGCAGAGGAACACGTCTTTATGCAGAGAATCACCTCTATTCTTTCATTTGGCGATCGAACCTCTCATCCGATCTGCTGAACTTGAGGGAATTAGGGTGGGGGACACCGAGCTAAAGATTGCCCCCTTTGCTGATGATCTTTTACTGTACCTCTCCAACCCGAAAGCGGCAATGCCCCATCTGCTAAATTTACTTGATCAATTCCACAAGGCATCAGGATTTTTAATTAATCATCTTAAAGCTGAGGTGCTCCCCATCTTCCCTCATGCTACGTTGGAATGGGATGTTCCCCTTTAAATGGACTCAATTCCCATATCTGAAGTACCTAGGCCTTGTTGTTCCTACAAATTTGGCACATCTCTATAAATTGAATTTTACTCCATTGTTACATCAAATGGAGAACTCCTTTCAGACCTGGTCCAGGTCCTTCTCCTCAGCCGCCGGTGTTGCCTATGGTCCTATCCCGTTTATATTTTCTATTCCTAATGGATTGGCTTGACTCTGTTCTATATACGGAGAGCAAAGCCAAATATTTTGTCAACCGCTGGGCTCCTTACGTTGCGACATTAAATAGAGACACCAGGTTGCAGATATTTCAAGCATTTCACACCACGGTGTGGTATTGTCTTCAGGCTTTAAAGGGCAATCAACCAGTATCGGTTATATGGTCGTCAGTATATGGTCGTCTCTGTCCTAATGTTGCTGAAATGTATGTAATACTGTCCTTCCTAATCCATAGATCTTTTTTATCTACTCTGACTAGTGTTATCGCCCTCATTTGTGCATTGCTGGATTTGTGACTTATCTGTTGGTGACTGCGCTCACCCTATTGATATGTCGTTATGTTACCTTGCTATTTTCCTATATCCCTTGTCTTCTCCGTATAATAAAGAAAGTTATACAAAAAAAAAAAAAAATATTGCCTACTAAGAATGTGCAAACTGATTAGGTTCACATAGCCAAATATAAAAAAAATATTTTCATTTCATTCGATGCCAAATATATATCAGTTATTACTGATCCTCTATTTCAATCCAGAACTCTGGTCTTCATTGCCCCCAACACATTTAGGATATCCTCGCAAATGGACACATTAGTATTTAATTAGCTTACGTGCATTTGTAAGTAGACTTAAAAGTGGCTGAACTGCCTGTGCGTACATGATGCCATCTTGAATGCTTTATTGGTCGGTGGCTTTGAGGACTTAAGTAGGGGTCCATCTTTAACAGATTATCAATGAATCAATCATTTTTTATACTGTAACAGTCCATGGTTGGCACTGAAAGCAAAATATATTATTTCTAAAGCACGACAAATCTTTCGGTGCTACATAAGACAAACAAAATATACATGACATGACTGAAACAAGCAATATCAGTAACTTGAAAAGGCCTGTCCACATTCTTACACTCCAGAGGGAAAGGAAGCAAATAAACGCAAAAAATTCAAAAAGAAGGGCATAGAGGAAAGACGAGTCCGCCATGTGTTATGGCTAAGTCCAGTTAATATAGAAGAGAGCTGCAAAGGGTTTTTTATGTCCAACAAGAACAGTAGACAAAGAAAGGTAATGAGAAGTCGAAATGAGCTGCAATAACTTATTGAATGGCTCAGCCCCTGACTCTCTCCTCATATCACTCAGCAGGATGTATATTAGTTCATAATTAGATATACCGTAAAATGAATTCCACTGGATAAACAGTGCAGCATATGTTGGTAGTCACCGCTCAGAACACGAAATACAGCTTTGATAGTACATGTTTTTATTTCTCATTGATTTTATGAGAAATTTTATTACATATTGTAGAAAGTGATTTTTTGCAAACAAATTGAAATTATATCATTGTGGTATGTACACTTTTTTCTTTTTTGGTAAGCATTCTTAACAAAACTAGTTATGCATTTGGCATGGTACAAAAGTGATCTTTGGGGAAGAAGCCACCTTTTTTTCGTTTACTTTATTGTACTTATCAGTTATTGATCAGATTTGTTTAGTATTACTGTGTTCCTTGTGCTGATTTAAATGAATGTTTATCTTACATACAAAAAGAAAAACAAAAAAGGACTATTCACTCACGGGAGGAAGATATTATTCTGCCTCTTTACAGGTCCATGGTAAGACCCCACCTTGAATATGCAGTTGAATTCTGGGTACCTTTTCTTAAAAAAGACATCTTGGAACTACAGAAAGTTCAGAGGAGGGCCACAAACCTAATAAGTGGAATGTAAAAAAGGCTAGAAAGGTTAAATTTGTACACAGTAGAAAAACGGCGTCTTAGAGGGGATATGATAATGTTACATAAATATGGACAGGGCCCATACAAAGGACTCTCTAAAGACCTGTTCATTGATAGAACATTACAAAGGGCAATCCGCTAAGACTTGAAGAAAGGAGATTTAGCCTACAACAGTGGAGAGGATTTTTTACAGTAAGGACAATTAAAGTGTGCAATTCACTGCCTCAAGAGGTGGTACTAGCAAATATATTAGATGCATTTAAAAGGGCCCTGGGTACTTTTTTAATGAAGCAGAACATAGAGGGATATGTATGATAGTATCGGAAATAATGTTTATGTTGTGCTTGTTGATCCAAGAAGAAAATCTGATTCCCATTTGGAGTTAAAAAGGAATTGAAAGTAAAAAATGTTTGCCTTCTTTTGGATCAACAGCGGTTAACAAGGAATAGGAAAAGGGTTGAGCTTGATGGACGCAAGTCTTTTCTCAGCCTAACCTACTATAAACTGTGGTCAAGCAAGATATCTGGTTAAGGAGTACACTGAACAGCCACCTGTACCCTCTGTACCCTGCAAATCTGTGTTTCTTAGTGGTTTGGCGCCTCACTTGGCTATACTTATCTCTTTGCAGTGAGGCCACAATAGAGCTGCTATATAGATACCAACTTGGATAACTCACAATATATATACCACTCCAAAAAGAGAAAGGTTCTTTGGTAATCAAGCTTATTGATGGGAGATCTACAGTCTGGACCAGTTACCTCTGAGATACAACCACTGATGATCAGTGACCAAATGCTACATAGGTGTCCAAATGTTCTTAATGAAATACCCTGTTGTCTCTTCAAAAATATATAACTTTGTAGAGGTATTTAAAGTTAGGAAAAATGAATGGGCATGTTCCATTTTGTGCTTGCAACTTCCAAAACTCATAAAAAAACTATGTATGTGGGGATTTTTGTAATTTGGAGATGCAGCTGTATACAATTCTTTGCAGTTGCATGTAACCTGTGTTATGGCTGCGTTTGCCAGACATTGGTGACCAAATGATGATGATGTGCAGTGTCCATGATGTGGGGGTAGTTTGAGCTGGTGGGCTGCTAAACAGTGCCAAATGAGACATAGGCCTCACAAACAAAGGTTTGGAAAAAGGCGATGGGCATGTTCCATTTTGTGCCCTGTAACTTCCAAAAACCATTAAAAAACCTACAGATACTGATATTTTAAAAATCAAGATAATATTAAATATTAAATATTAAAATATTTTGTGGTATTTTTGTCAACTGAACTAGTTTGGGGACAATTATCAAATTACCAAATTCTTTTTTTTTCAAATATTTTCATTATTTTAATGTATTATGCTGAATGTTGAACTATGCATGTAAAGATTTGTGTTGAGTACATAAAAAATTAAAAAGCAGAATCATGGTTAAATAAATATAATATAAAAATGCAAAACAAAAGTGTACCGGCAGAGGGATCCTCCGGGTCCCCCGGCCGGCAACGGCAACCGCCGCGAGGTAGGGGGAGACCCCCCGCTTTGGTCCGGCAGCCGCAGCTGCCGCAAAGAAGAGGGAGACCCCCCGCTTCTGAACGGCAGCAGCAGCCGCCGCGAGGTAGGGGAAGACCCCCTGCCCCAGCACGGCAACCTCAGCCACCGCGCAGAAGGGGGAGACCCCCCGCTTCTGCACAGCAGACGCAGCCGCCGCGGAGAAGGGGGAGACCCCCCGCTTCTGCACAGCAGACGCAGCCGCCACGGAGAAGGGGGAGACCCCCCGCTTCTGCACAGCGGAGGCAGCCGCTGCAGCTTGAAGGAGGACTTACCTCATCCACGCCGCGTTCCCAGCAGCTTCAGCCGGAGCACAGGTCCAGCTCTGGTGTCCGGACACGTTCTTCTTCACGCCACCTAGTGGCGCCAGCGGAAACTACATCGACTTATATTGGGAGATTACGTGAACGCCATTCACAAGATGGCCACGCAGGAAGTGACGTATCGGCAGTTTGAATATTTGGCGGGAAATCCCTAATTAGTACCATAACTCCTGGGACTATTTAAGAGACGCTCTAACACTCTGACCTTGCCTTCTGATTCTGTCACGACACAGCGTACAGAGGAGACACCGTAGTCAGGTAGGACTGGCTCCAGAGAGCCGAGGTCAGGATACCGGAGAGCAGGATAATCGAGGAGCAAGCCGAGGTCAATAACAGGAACAAGCAGGAAATAACGCGTACTGGGAAGGCACTACCGAGATAGGCACGACCATCAGAAGGCAAGGTCAGAGTGTTAGAGCGTCTCTTAAATAGTCCCAGGAGTTATGGTACTAATTAGGGATTTCCCGCCAAATATTCAAACTGCCGATACGTCACTTCCTGCGCGGCCATCTTGTGAATGGCGTTCACGTAATCTCCCAATATAAGTCGATGTAGTTTCCGCTGGCGCCACTAGGTGGCGTGAAGAACAACGTGTCCGGACACCAGAGCTGGACCTGTGCTCCGGCTGAAGCTGCTGGGAAATCAGAAATTAATTATGGAGTTTAGGTGTTTGAGCCACACTCATTGCTATCATGTATATAAAATCAAGCACATAGCCATGTCAGCTCCATCAACAAACATTAGCAGTAAAAATGGGTCATACTGAAGAACCTAGTAACCTTTCATAGGTCAGTTGCTGCTAGGTCTGCCCCAGTCCATTATAAGTGCTATTGTTCTCTAGAAGTAACAACAGCTCATCCACGAATCAGTAGACTACGCATACTAACAGAATAGGGCTGCTGAGTGCTGCATTACTAATAACGGAGTTCCAAACTTCCTATGGAAGCAACATCAGCAAAAAGCACTGTGCATCGAGAGCTTCATGAAATAAGTTTCCTTGGCTGAGCACAACCTAAAGATTATTATGCACAGGTTGAATGGTCTGGAGTAAAGCACACCACCACTGGAAAAGTGTTCTCTGGAGTGATAGTTCATGCTTCACTACATGGAAGTCTGATGGGCAAATCTGGGTTGCTAAAGGTATACATTCAAGAACATATCTTGATCCAGAATCCAATTAGTCAACATGGATTTGTAAAAGACAGATCTTGTCAAACCAACTTATTAGCATTCTATGAAGAAGTTAGTAAAAATTTAGATCTGGGTGTGGCCATAGATAAAATTTATCTGGACTTTGCTAAGGCATTTGATACAGTTCCACATAAAAGGTTCCTCTCCAAATTATCAGAAATAGGCTTAGGGGAAAATGTCTGTATTTGGATCTAAAACTGGCTGAGAGTTGTTGTCAACGTATGTTTCTCAGACTGTACATTTTTTAGTGGAGTGCCTCAGGGGCCTGTCCTGGGTCATCTTCTTTTTAATGTGTTTATAAATGATCTCCCAAGCTGCATTGAGAGCCATGTCTCAGTTTGTGCTGATGATACAAAATTAGGCAGGGTAATTCAGACTAATCTTGATATTTCTTCTTTGCAGGAGGATTTAGACAGAGTTGGGTACTGGGCGTGTAATTTTGTTACCTTGCCAGTGGATTCGCTGTGTCCTTGAGCAGGGGAGCCAAGATGCAGCTCGCGCGGGCAGCCCCCTGCTCGTCCCGCCTGCGGGAGACACGGCGAGGTCCGTCCTGCCGCTAGACGCGCGCCCCCGTGTGGATCGAGAGATCTAGACGGGACGCGCGCCTCAACATCATGAGAGCATGCGCGAACGGCTATCTCATGAATATTCATGCCAGGTCTTAAAGGGACCTTTATCTTTTTTCCTCCTCCCTCTTAATTAGGTGGGTAGGAGGATCTCGGAGTGGAGGGATATTTAAACCCTCAGTTTACAGCCATCCCTTGCCTGTGATAGTGCCTAGTTTGCCTTCACTAGCGTTCTATATTGTATTTCGTCTATTGGTTATCTGAACTCTGCTTGTTCCTGACTACCCGTTGTTTGCCGCCTGCCCTGACCTTTGCTCGTGACCCCGACTATCCGTTTGCCTGACCCTTGTATTTGTTACCGTGTTCCTGCATTATTTGGGACCCCTGGTTGCCGTTACGTCTTTCTGAAGTCTGCCTTGCGTTGCCTCTCATCACCGCTTGGGGGCGCCTTTCCTAGTACTGCAGCGT
Organism: Sceloporus occidentalis; assembly: GCA_023333645.1. Taxonomy (NCBI): domain Eukaryota; kingdom Metazoa; phylum Chordata; class Lepidosauria; order Squamata; family Phrynosomatidae; genus Sceloporus; species Sceloporus occidentalis. Next base: position 2,671,545 of record JALMGF010000055.1, read on the forward strand.
GGATTCACCTCCTGACCAGCCGTTAGTGACAAAGTGGCAGATGAGGTTCAACATAGATAAATGCAAAGTTATGCATTATGATAAAAATAATAAAAATGCAACCTATACTATGAATGGAATATCCTTGGGGAAAACTACCAATAAGAATGACTTAGGAATAATGGTAGACAACAGACTTGACAACAGTGTGCAATGCCAGTAAGCAGCTGCAAGGGCCAATAAGGTTTTGGCATGCATCAAACAAGGTATTGAGTCACAGGAGGAGGATATCATCTTGCCTCTTTAAAGGTCAATGGTAAGACCTCACCTTGAATATGTGGTACAATTCTGGGCACCAGTCCTTAAAAGGGACATTATGGAACTAGAAAAAGTGCAAAGGAGGGCTACAAAATTAATAAGGCGATTGGAAGACACTAGTTATGTAGAGAGAATAAAAACCTTAAACTTATATACACTGGGAAAAATGGCATTTTAGAGTGGATATGATAACATTATATAAATATATGCAGGGCCAATATAAAGAGCTCTTCAGTGACCTGTTCATTAACAGAAATGTACAAAGAACAAGAGGTCACCAGGTCCAGGGGCCTGGACTTTTTAGAAAGGCATGACATACAGGGCTATAAATAGAATAAATATTTTAGAGCTTCTTGATCCTGGAAGAAATCCGATTGCTTTTGGAGTCAGGAAGGATTTTTCCCCTGATGGCAGAATTCAAAGTAGCTTAATTAGGGTTTCTTTTGCCTTCTTTTGGATCAAGAGTAGGAAGGTTAGGTAGAAGGGTTGAACTTGATGGAATTAGGTCTTTTTTCAACCTTATGTACCATGTAACTATGTAACTTTGTGGCACCAGTTTAGGGAAGGACCTTTCCTGTTCAAGCTTGACTGTGCCCCTGTCCAGAAAGCAAGGTCCATAAAGACATGATTTGATGAGCTTGGATTGGAGGAATTCAAGTATCCTTTGGGATGTACTGAAATGCGGATTCTTGTCCAACATCAGTGTGTGATCTCACAAATGCGCTTTTGGCTGAATGGGCACAAATTCCCACATACTCACTCCAAAATATTTTAAAAAGCCTTCCCAAAAGAGTGGAGGCTGTTATGGCTACAAAGGGGAGGGGGGAATATTGCCCATAGTTTGGAATGGGATGTTCAATAAGCTCATTTAGGTGTAATGGGTGTTCACATACTTTTGTTTATATAGTTTATGTATTGTATGGTACTATACGAATATATAGGAATCTATGTTGGTTAAGGCCATTTATACAACACAATTGTTCTCAAACGGTAAAATAAGATGATAGTTTTTGTTTCTTCACTTCATGTCAGGAGGAGGGCAGGCAACAGAATTTTTATAGATCTTACTTCAGAGCACATTGTGTTTTTTCCCTACCATACATCAACTTGGGACTTGTTTTCCTTCTTTTTCTTTTTTTTACAATGCACGAACAGCTGGAAATGAAGAGAAATGGGGAAAGAATTTGGCCTAGACCTCCAGGACTAAATGATCATCATTTTTACTGGTTCAGTAGCTCCTATTACATCCCGGTGGCACCTACACAAAGCTGTATCACATTTTTGAGCTATTCTGGCATAATTAGTTTTAAGCATTTGTCAGTTTAGATCAGTCCAAAAATGACAAAGGTGGGGAATTTGGTGATCTAATTAATCCCAGCCCCTATTGTGGGTTGGATTTGTGCATCAATGTGACAATCTTTACTAGATGAACTGAAATTGACTTTTATATTTGTCATGACATTTACCAAGAATCAAGTGTGTGTGAGTATGTAAGATCAGAACTGGATGTGCAAAGAGTTAAGCATGCCTTGGTAATATATCTTTCATAAGACTGCAACTAACACTCCTAAACACATTTAGTCCTTTTCACAGATATTCATTCTGCTGCTTCTCTGTTAATGTAAAAGTATAATACCAGTTGAATACCTATTTTCATTGCATACCCTGTCACCCATTACATGTTTTGCTTATCCTTCCTCTACTTCTATTTCTAAAAAATAATGAAAATAATGAGACCTTTCAAGATTTGACTCTCAGAGTAGTTTTGTGAAAACCATTGTCCATCATTAACAAATCATAATATATAGTAACAAATAGGGATGTTTACAAAGCATGGCAGTTGTCAGACACCAAGTCTCCACATCCTTGCCCCATGTTCATTTGTGCCTTGTTCTCATGTTCATATGTGCCTAAACAATAATATGATCATTTAAATCATGATCAAAACTCTCTCTGTCAAAGGTTAGAGGGGTCTGATACTGAAAGAAAGGGTGCTTAAAGAGAGGGTGGTAGAAGTTTTGCGTAGGTAGACACACGTGCACAAAGGTAACGGAGACAGGGGGTTTACAAAGGTCCTTATTCACTTTAAAGATGGCATTGACAAAGGTAGCCTTAACATGGGTTAGTGTTATTTTTTGTCTAATACTGGTAATTAAAAAAACATAGGAATCCCCTTTAATATGATATTAGAGTGGTAATGGGACTGCAGATTTACCATTTATGATTGAAGAGTTCAGTGCTGGATTATGAAAGGGTGCTTCAGCACAGCATGAGGTGCAGTTGGCAGCATTCTCAGTGGAATAACATTCCTGGTACAAGGAATGGAATATTTTTACTGCTGCTCCTCATATTATTCACCCTGTTTATTTTCCATCACAGTCTGGGCTGTCGAAATTGGATGGAATTTGTCTCCTGAAAGAACGGTTTCTGTTAGAGGAAATGAGAGAGACACATAGGGAGAGACATAAATCCATTAAAAACACAGAAACTTAAGCAATACTTCTGCCCTCTGCATAGCACATTTCCACACAAAGCCTCTACTCTGGACTCACATAAGCCGATATCTCATGCCAACTGCCTACAAAATGGATTCAGTGATTTTTACATGCAAAAATACTGTATTGCAACCCATGTAAAGCAATGTGGTTTTAAGAATTTATTCAGAGATCAGTGAACCAAACTTATGCACGACCGTATTTCATATTGTTTAATATTGATTGCCCATTTTTTACAGTGCTTTCTTATTTTGACATATGGGACATCTTAATGTAATATAGACTTTCTTCAGAGTTGTCATGACATATGGGTTCACGAAGTTCCAGGCCCTTGTTTCTTTAAAAGGCCCACTAGTCAAACAGCAGCCACATAGACTTTTTTTACTGAAATAAAATATTAGCAATACATCATACTTATAAACTCAGTTACATATTTACCTTTCGCACTGCCGTAGCTGCCCCCTGCTCAGTCGGAGTTTGCATCATATCTATCATATCTTGGCGCTCCAGGTCACAGAGTGCTGTCCTTAGTCAGCACACCCTTCATAGTGTAAAGATCTCCCCTGTAACCTAACAATAGAGCAGTGGGACACATGGGAGTATGATCACCCAAGAGGGCAATCTGACCGCCACCCCCTAGATCTGCAAACCTAGGCTAGGATTTTTCACTGTGTAGGCTGTTATAGTGCTGGGGTAAAGTGAAGTCAGGGTGGTGCAGTTGGAGACTATCTGGTAGGCCAGCACCTCATAGTGTTTCTCTTGGCCATCGTATATTCCTGTACAAATTTGACTGCCCACAGCAAAATTTATTGTGCGTACATCTTTATGTACCATTACAATTTTCAGCTTCAGGCCCACAAATCACTTAATCCAGCACTAATTTTGCAAATAATTTTTCTATCGATGTTGTTCGAGCTAAATAAGCTAAAATGAATCGAGTCTCAAAAAAATGGAGAATCTACTCCTGATTCTACTTAACAGTAAGCGAACCTGGTCATTCAGGACAGCCACATAAGACCAGGACTAATTGCAAAACTATACTGTTGCATGTAGTTTGCTATTTTATGCTGCTCATGTTTGAGGTCTCATTGGTTGTTCAATTTCTGTTTTATATTTTGAATTATTCACTTGCCTTCTGGTTGAAGATGACTAGTTTCAAAACAATGGACAACCATTTGCTAATTGGGTGATGTGCAAGTCTGACACAGAATGGACTGGGGATTAAAATCATCCCCCTCACGTCTAGGCCTACACCCAATAAATGACATGCGCACGGTTGCTTTCTGGATACACACTTCTGCACATTACATTTTTGCATGTGTAGCTGCGGAATTCTAACAGGTGGCTCCACACTCAACAACGTGATTATTCTGCTTTAAAGTACCTAAGAGACACCACTGGCATTCAGCCCATCATGTGCTCAAAGGTCAGTCTGGCCTTGAACACAGCTGATGCAGTGAACCTGGCCTTTAAGCTCCTTCATGATGTTGCTCCAGGATACTATGCTACTATATTCCACATTTGTTTCCTTATTAACCTGTTCTATCAATTTATTTATTACATAATGTGTCAATGTTATCTAATTGGTCTTGCTATTTTTAGTGGTAAAGAATGGGAAGATATCATGGTATGGGTGCTGACTTCTTCTTTTCCAAATCATGGGACATATGCCTATTAACTCTATAGTATAGAATTGCACAGTTAATCAAATTAATTTAGTATGGAAATCATATCAGCAATGTGCAGAAACAACTAATGATTAGAAGAATTTTAAATCTCATAGCATTTTAAAAACACTTACATAACCTAATTTATGCTAGTGCATGCAATGTTTTTCAGGTATTTATTTTTCTTTTAGTGCTTATCACCACCCCCTCCGCATTTTTTTATTTCTTGTGTTTCCTTGTGCATCTCAGCAAAAAAGCATAATTGTTTAATTTAGTACTCCTTTCTTTCCTTTTATTTTATATTTTGCTTAATTTCCCTTCTCTCATGCTTGCCTCTTGCTGATCTTATAGTTGTAAGGAATTTCTGGCTGTCTGAACTGTAGGAAATCTGACTTTTATTAACATAATACAGAACCCAGGGAGCCTAAGAGACCTGCACTGCAGTCCTTCTGTTATATAAAAACAGAAGCAAAACTGTAAAAATGAAGGTATACTATATGTTCCTTTATCCATTATTTAGATACATTCATACCTAAACACACTTGCATATTCCAGATATAAAATATATATATATAAATATATATACACCGAAGCATGGGTAATGTTGTCACCTCCCCCGGGTTAGCCCCCCCATATTAAATTTTTTTACAAAAGATCATGGCATTTGTTAGATCTTTGTTAGATCAGGTTTGATCAACTGTTTTTTTCGTTAGATCTACTCTAAAATAGGCAACATTAACAATCTTTTTCAGGGGGGCTAACCCGTAGCCAGCCCCCCCTCAACAAAAATTTCAACAAAATGTTACTGATTATGATAGCTCTACGTTAGATCAGGTTTGATCAGACAAAATTTTTGTTAGATCTAGTCTAATTACTGAGATATTGCATATTTAATGAGGGGGGCTGGCCCCCCCTCAACTGAAATTTGGATTTTTTTTAATGGATCTTGGTAGATATTCGTTAGATCAGGTTAGATCAACTGTTTTTTTCGTTAGATCTACCACGCAGGAGGCGGTATTCACAATCCTATTTTGTGTGCAGGGGATGGGTATACATACGGTCTGGCCCCCCCTCAACTGAAATTTGGATTTTTTTTATGGATCTTGGTAGATATTCGTTAGATCAGGTTAGAGCAACAGTTTTTTTTGTTAGATCTACCACGCAGGAGGCGGTATTCACAATCCTATTTTGTGTGCAGGGGATGGGTATACATACGGTCTGGCCCCCCTCAACTGAAATTTTGATTTTTTTTAATGGATCTTGGTAGATATTCGTTAGATCAGGTTAGATCAACTGTTTTTTTCGTTAGATCTACCACGCAGGAGGCGGTATTCACAATCCTATTTTGTGTGCGGGGGATGGGTATACATAGGGTCTGGCCCCCCCTCAACTGAAATTTGGATTTTTTTTAATGGATCTTGGTAGATATTCGTTAGATCAGGTTAGATCAACAGTTTTTCTCGTTAGATCTACCACGCAGGAGGCGGTATTCACAATCCTATTTTGTGTGCGGGTAATGGGTATACATAGGGTCTGGCTCCCCCTCAACTTAAATTTGGATTTTTTTTTATGGATCTTGGTAGATCTTCGTTAGATCAGGTTAGATCAACTGTTTTTTTCGTTAGATCTATCTACTCACAATCTTCTTTTGATTTTACATATCCATGCCTGTTCATTTGCACATCAAGCCACAGGTGCATACCTCTCAACTGTCTCGATTAATGCAGTACAGTCACGATTTGGAGGCTCTATCCCGCTGAGCTCTACCTCTGTTCCATGGAATTCGGAACATTTTTTCAGCCCCTATGTATACCCATTACCCGCACACAAAATAGGATTGTGAATACCACCTCCTGCGTGGTAGATCTAACGAAAAAAAACTGTTGATCTAACCTGATCTAACGCATATCTACCAAGATCCATAAAAAAAAAATCCAAATTTCAGTTGAGGGGGGCCAGACCCTATGTGTACCCATCCCCCGCACACAAAATAGGATTGTGAATACCGCCTCCTGCGTGGTAGATCTAACGAAAAAAACAGTTGATCTAACCTGATCTAACGAATATCTACCAAGATCCATTAAAAAAAATCCAAATTTCAGTTGAGGGGGGCCAGACCCTATGTATACCCATTACCCGCACACAAAATAGGATTGTGGGGGGCGTGTCTGACCGCCGAGAGAGATGGCCGCTTGAGCTGACTGCTCCGCCGCCGCCTGCACTTACCCGCCGCCGCATAGCCGCATGCCCATTATGGGTCGCTCCAAAAAGTCGGGATCTGACTCCTCGACCCCCGGGGGTCGACCTCGGTCCTCCACATCTTCCCTCCGGGAATATTTTGGCACCCCGGCCGACCTGACCACGCGGGGCTCAAGGGCCTCAAGCGCGCACGAGGCTGCATCTCCGGCCAGCTCTTCGTCCGCGGAGGAATCCGCCTCGCTCGCGCACTTACCTTCCGCATCTCACCCACCGGAGGTACTTCAATTGTTCCAATCGGCGCCTTGGAAGTCGGACTTCTCCCTGCTCATTACCGAACTCCGACAGGTGGTCCGGGACGAGGTGTCGGTGCTTCGAGCGGACCTGTCCTCCCTGGAGCAGAGGGTCCTGGCCTTGGAGGAATCGAAGGCCCAACAGCACCGTATTGTGTCCTCTGCTCAACTTGAGAGCGATCGCCATGCACGGTACTTGAGGGACCTCCGCCGCCGTGTTGAGGACATGGACAACCGGGGTCGGCGCCAGAATGTCCGTGTGCGGGGAGTCCCCGAGTCTGACGCCCCTGAGGATATCCCGGCTCTCCTGATGGGCCTCTTCAACGACCTCCTGAACCGCGCACCTGACACACCGCTTCCCGTTGATAGAGCGCACCGCGCTCTCCGGCAGCGCGGCGGCCCGGGGGCCCCACCGAGAGACATCATCTGTCATCTGACGGATTTTCGGCTTAAGGAGGCAATCATGGCTCATGCGAGGGAGGTGGGCACCTGGCAGTTGAACGGTCACCGGGTATCCTTCTTTCAGGATCTTTCTGACCTGACCCTGCAGGCCCGGAGGGCCCTACGCCCCCTGACTTCAGCATTGCAGAGGCTCTCTATCCCTTACAGATGGAGCTACCCCTTTGCCTTGGTGATCCGACACGGGAGCGGGCCGCTCACCATCCGGCATTACGATGACGTCCCTGACGTTCCGCGTTTTTTGGATCTCCCAGATGTGCAGATCTCCGACTGGGCCGACTCTGCTGTCACCCCGGGACGGCGTCTGGATCTACCACCTCGCCCTCGCGGGCGTCCCCGTGCCGGCCCTACCCGTGGTTCTCTTCGAGACTCTTCTCCACGTCCATCGCCGGTCTCGGTTTCCCGACGCTTGGGTCCTATAGAGGAATAGATGCCCTGCCTCTCACTCCGGTGGTTAGCGCATGTCGTTTCCAGACATCGCTGCCTGCCAACGCACAACCGTTATGTACCTTACATGTTATTATTTTTGTTGTTGCTTTGCATTATTCTTATTAATTTTTTTTTTTTTTTTTTTTTTTTTTTTCTCTGCCTGCTGTCTGCTGTGACCGCAATCCCTCGGCTGGGCTTATGATCTGCCTTTGATACGGCTCTCTGCCTTGTCTTTGCCCGGCCTGATACTGCCTCCCCTACATTTGGCTGCTTCATATGATTCAGCCCATCTGGTTCTATTCTTACGTGCTGGGGGGGGGGGGGACAGTTCCGGGTGGGGGGGTCTAAGGGGTTTATATTAATTTTATTTTATTGTCTCGTATGCTATGGTATGGGGGGGGTTTGTTTTTTTTTTTGTTTTGTTTTGTTTTTGTTTTGTTTTCTGCGCCGTTCATTATATTGGGTTCCTCTGCTCATGTCATGGACCGCAATCCCTCGGCTGGGCTTATGTTCTACCCATTTGACGTGGCTCTCTGCCCCGCCTTTGCCCGGCCTGATCCTGCCTCCCCTACATTTGCCTGCCTCCTATGATTCTGCCCATCTATCTGTTGGTGCTCCTTTGCTGGAGCTCCTTGTATGTCTCTTGTGGTTTGCTACTTGGTTGCTAGGGGGGGTTCTCGATGGGCTCTGGGGGGGTTCCGGGTGGGGGGTCTAAAGGTTTTTTTTTATTTTTTATTTATTTATTTATTTATTTATTTTATTATTATTTTTTGCGCCGTTCACTATCTCTGCTCATTTGCTCACATTTCTACCCTCTACATATGTATGTTACGTACCTAGGCTCGTGTCATGTATCATATTGAATGTATTGTGGACTGTGGATCTGTGCTAGTTCCTCGTCTCATATTGTGTACTGCCGTTCACCTGCGGTGAATCCTCCTCATGCCGCGTATGCTACTGTATGACGGGGTATCTATATTTTTTTATTTTTTTTTTTGCGCCGTTCACTATCTCTGCTCATTTGCTCACATTTATACCCTCTACATATGTATGTTTCGTACCTAGGCTCGTGTCATGTATCATATTGAATGTATTGTGGACTGTGGATCTGTGCTAGTTCCTCGTCTCATATTGTGTACTGCCGTTCACCTGCGGTGAATCCTCCTCATGCCGCGTATGCTACTGTATGACGGGGTGTCTATATTTTTTTTTTTTTTTTTTTTGCGCCGTTCACTATCTCTGCTCATTTGCTCACATTTATACCCTCTACATATGTATGTTACGTACCTAGGCTCGTGTCATGTATCATATTGAATGTATTGTGGACTGTGGATCTGTGCTAGTTCCTCGTCTCATATTGTGTACTGCCGTTCACCTGCGGTGAATCCTCCTCATGCCGCGTATGCTATTGTATGACGGGGTATCTGTATATATATATATATATATTTTTTTATTTTTTTTTTGTACCGTTCGCTATCTTACGGTTTTTGGTGTGCTTCTGAGCTCCCCGGAGTAGGCTCTGGGCCTATCCTGTCAGCCTTTGCGGCTATTCTCCGCTGTTTTTTACGCCTCTTTGCGGAGTGTGCGGGCGGCGGCCCGCCTTTGGTTCTCTTGTTTTCTTTTTCGTTCTTGTTACCTGTTCTGGTTTGTTTCTCCTTTGGCCTCTCTGTCGCGGTTGACTCTTCCCCTACACGGTGACGCCGTAGTATTGTCGGGTTTGTATTGCCCGTCTGGCGTAGTGTGTGTCTTCCCTACCCTATCCCCTCCCTCTCATTGCTCTTTGCCCTTCCTGTTCCCTTCTGTCCCTTCCCTCCCTCCTGGTCCTCCTTTTTCTTCATCCTTCCCCCCCCCTTTTTTTTTTTTTTTCTTTTCTTTCTCTCCTTCTCTTCCCTTTTTCCCTTTGCTCTTTCTCCCCCCCCTGCGCTTTCTCTTGCCCTCCTTGGTCCACTTCTCTCTTTGTCATGTCTTCACCAGCGCACAGTCCGCTCCTTCTGTTCTCTATTAACGCCCACGGCCTTAACACCCCTGAGAAGCGATCTTCTCTGTTCAGGGATCTGCGGAGGGACCGGGTGGATGTTGCCTTCGTCCAGGAGACTCACTTTCATGGCCCGCGGGCCCCTAAGCTTTCGTGCCGCTCGTATCCCTCTGGCTTCTTTGGCAATAATCCGACGGCCAAGACCAAGGGGGTGGCGATTCTTTTTTCTGCCCGTGTCCCTTTCCAGGTTTTGGACACGAGGGCTGACCCGGAGGGTCGATTCTTGCTTACACGTTTGCTAATGTCTATCTTCCCAACCGGGGACAACATACTGTTTTGCGTGCCGTCCTCCGGGTGCTCTCTGGCTTCCAGTCTGGGATCCTTGTGCTGGGTGGGGATTTTAACGTTGCTTTGTATCCCTCCCTTGACACTTCTACGGGCACCACGCGGACTCCCCGCCACGTTTTGCGGAAGATCGTCTCTCTCCTCACGGCACACAAGTTGGTGGACTGCTGGAGGGCTCTTCATCCCACTGACAGGGACTATACCTTCTATTCCACTCCACATGGTTCCTATTCCCGTCTTGATTATTTTTTCCTTCCTTGCCATTTTGCCTCACTTCTACGTCGCTCCTCTATTGGAACGGTGACCTGGTCGGATCATGCCCCTGTTTCTATTTCCTTAGCCTCTTCCCTTTCCCGGCCCCCTGCGCGCTCCTGGCGGTTAAACGAGTCCCTCCTGTCGGACGACTTGGCTTGCGCCGAAGCTTCCCAGGTCCTCCAGCGCTATTTTGAGGAAAATCTACCCGCGGAGACTCCTTTGCTGACCGTTTGGGAAGCCCACAAATGTGTCCTTCGGGGACATTTTATCAGTGCTTGCTCTCGGCGCAAGCGCCTTGAGACGGAGCGGATCGATCAGCTCTATGCCCAGATCACCGCAGCTGAACAGGCTCATAAAGCCTCCTTATCAGGAAGCGACTTGCAGCATCTCTTGACTCTCCGGGGGGAACTTGCCTCTATCCTCAACGGTAGGATGCATCGTTCCCTGTTGAAAACCAGGGCATTGTTTTATGAGCATGGGGATAAACCCGGGAAGTACTTAGCTAGGGCCCTGCGAGCGGTTCGGAAGCCTACTTATATCGCTGGGGTGCGCTCCTCCGGTAACCGGACCCTCTCTCATCCTTTGGATATATCCCATTGTTTTCGGAGCTATTACGAAGGCCTCTACAACCTTCGCCCAGACCCCACTGCCCCACCTTCCGCTAATGACTTGGCGGCCATTAATTCGTATCTGGATTCTACGCTGCGGAAGAAGATCACCGCGGATGACGCGGCTCTTCTTGACTCCCCAATCACTGTGTCTGAACTCGGGTTGGCGCTTAAGTCCTCCCCCTCTGGCAAATGCCCTGGTCCGGATGGGCTTCCGTTGCGGTATTACTCTGTGTTCCGGGACATTTTAGGCCCTCGCTTAGTGGCTGCTTTTAACTCTATCTTACAGGGGGGTCGCGTTCATGACCATACTCTCGCAGCCTCCATCGCTCTGATCCCTAAAGAGGGCACGGATCTTGAACTTTGCAGCAGTTACCGTCCCATCTCCCTGTTGAACACGGATTTGAAGCTGTTCGCTAAAATCCTTGCGAACAGGATCAAACCTTTTATGTCTTCGTTAGTACATCCTGACCAGACTGGTTTTATCCCTGGTCGTGAGGCCAGGGATAGCACTATCCGTGCCCTCACGCTTATACATTCTGCTAAACACACCTCTACCCCGACTATTCTACTTTCCACTGATGCGGAGAAGGCCTTTGACAGGGTGCACTGGCCTTTTATGTTGTCCACTCTGGCCCACATGGGTTTTGGCCCTGGTCTTCTGACTTGGATTCGGTCTCTATACTCCACTCCCATGGCTCGTGTCCAGGTCAATGGCTTTTTCTCAGATCCTTTTGCTATTCGTAATGGCACTCGCCAGGGTTGCCCACTATCCCCGCTACTCTTTGTGCTCTCCCTTGAGCCCTTCCTCCAGGCCATCAGGTTGCATTCTGATATCTGTGGGCTCCAGTTGGGGTCCGCGCACCACAAGGTTTTGGGATACGCCGACGACCTTCTGTTTGTCATCACCCGTCCGCGACTCACCCTCCCCGTTCTCCTTTCGGGAGTTCTCGACGTATGGCGCTCTCGCTAATTTCAAGCTCAACGCCTCTAAATCGGAAATTCTTAATGTTACTCTGCCTCAGGAGGAGGCTCTCTCCCTGGGGGCTTCTTTCCCCTTTGCCTGGCGTAGCCCCAAAATAAAGTATCTCGGGACGTGGCTCTCTCCTGATTTCTCCCAGCTTTTCCATTATAATTTTTCGCCTTTACTAGCGCGACTCCAGGCTGATTTACTCTCCTGGAAGAACTTGGCGATCTCCTGGACTGGCCGGATTAACACGATCAAAATGAACATTATGCCTCGTCTCTTGTATCTCTTCCAGACCCTCCCTATCGCGATACCTCCCTCCTTTTTTGATACGCTACGGTCTGTCTTTCTGCGATTTGTGTGGGGTTCGCGGAACCCTCGGGTTCGCTTTGCTACCCTGATCCTCCCCAAGGCTGCTGGGGGCCTGGCTTTGCCCTGCCCCCGCTCTTACTACAGGGCCTGCCATCTGCTTCGGGTCTTGGAGTGGTCTCACAGCCCCGCCCACAAGCAGTGGGTCTCTGCCGAGGCGGCCTTGCTTGGCCTCCCCATGAAGGGCTTGCCCTGGCTCTCGATTCCAACGGCTCGTACGTTATCCCTACCGCACCCTTTCATCCGGGCCACCCTCGGCGTCTGGCACCAGATCGTGCGGAAGACGAGGCTCTCCTCTGTCCCCTCTCCATTGACTCCGGTCCGGGACAATCCTGATTTTCCACCCGGGATGGGCTGCGACCTCTTCCCGGCCTCCAGCCCTGCTGTGGGTCCGACGATCCAATCCTTCCTGTCCGTGGGTGGTCTTAAGCCCCTAACGCAATTGGCTGTCTGCTCGCCTCCTTCCCTACTGGATAGGTTCCGTTATGCCCAGCTGTGTAGTTTTTTCCGGTCTGTGTTGCGTCATCTCCTGACTGCGGCGAAGGCTCTGGTACCCCTACACTGGGGTAGCCCTGATCCACCTTCTTTTCAGGAGTGGGTACTCCGCGTGGAGCGGATACGGATTTTTGAGGAATTACATCTCTTGGCAACTGGGGCGACTGAGCGCTACAGGTCCACCTGGTTCTATTGGTTGGAGTTTGTGTCTGGTCCTCTTATCCGCCCCCTCTTGGCTTAGACCTTCCCCCTCCCTCTTGCGCGCTTCTCTTCCTTCTCTTTTTTCTTTCTTTCCCTACCCCCCCTTCCCTTTTTTTTTTTTTTTTTTTTCTTTTCCCTTTCTTCCTCCTCCTTCTTCTTTTCTCTCCCTCCCCCTGTTCCCCGTTATCTTCCCTACCCATATTCTCCTCCTCGTTCTTTGTCCTTGCCTCTATGTGTCTGGTGCTTTATATGTGCCAGGTCTCCACTTGAGCCTGTGTCCTAGGGTGCGTTTCCATTGCCGCGCTTTCTCTATTACCTTCGCCCCTCTGCGTCCTCTCTGGCCGCTTCCTCGGTGTGCTGGGCCATTATTGTTGGTTTGGAATGCGCGCCATGTCGTGAGCTTAAGACATCGATTGCTCGCCATTCCTACTGTTGCTATTTATCTCATGCATTGTATGGGGATACCTCATGGATGTTGTGTATTTTTGACTTGTACCTTCCCTCTTCCCTTTTTTCCTTCTGTTCTCCCCCCCCCTCTTTGAACTACCAAAACTGAATAAAAATTGTGATTTACCCTAAAATAGGATTGTGAATACCGCCTCCTGCGTGGTAGATCTAACGAAAAAAACTGTTGATCTAACCTGATCTAACGAATATCTACCAAGATCCATAAAAAAAAAAATCCAAATTTCAGTTGAGGGGGGCCAGACCGTATGTATACCCATCCCCCGCACACAAAATAGGATTGTGAATACCGCCTCCTGCGTGGTAGATCTAACGAAAAAAAATGTTGATCTAACCTGATCTAACGAATATCTACCAAGATCCATTAAAAAAAATCCAAATTTCAGTTGAGGGGGGGCCAGACCGTATGTATACCCATCCCCCGCACACAAAATAGGATTGTGAATACCGCCTCCTGCGTGGTAGATCTAACGAAAAAAACAGTTGATCTAACCTGATCTAATGAATATCTACCAAGATCCATTAAAAAAAATCCAAATTTCAGTTGAGGGGGGGCCAGCCCCCCCTCATTAAATATGCAATATCTCAGTAATTAGACTAGATCTAACAAAAATTTTGTCTGATCAAACGTAGAGCTATCATAATCAGTAACATTTTGTTGAAATTTTTGTTGAGGGGGGGCTGGCTACGGGTTAGCCCCCCCTGAAAAAGATTGTTAATATTGCTTATTTTAGAGTAGATCTAACGAAAAAAACAGTTGATCAAACCTGATCTAACAAAGATCTAACAAATGCCATGATCTTTTGTAAAAAAATTTAATATGGGGGGGCTAACCCGGGGGAGGTAATGTTGTCAGACAATCGAAGTAGATGATAGGTCAGTAAATAAGTCTTCCAAAAAATGTACTACTCTACACAGGACTAGAGGCTAGTGGTGGTCAACAAAAACAGATTCTGTCTTTTGAGGGTAAAGCCTTATCTCCTGTCCAGTATTGTGTGTCCAAAACCACATACCTTATTTTCCATAGAGTAGTTACAATACTTTACACAATCTTTTAAACTGTCTCTAGTTCAATGTGTTTCATTCTGCAGATACCTAGGATAGAGCAGCAATTTCTCTGACTCGATATTCAGAGAACAACAATATACCGTATTTGCTCGATTATAAGACGACCCCCCAAATCTGAATATTAATTTAGGAAAAAAAGAAAAAGCCTTAATATAAGACGACCCTATAGGAAAAAAGTTTTACCGGTAAATGTTAATTCATGTAAACTATTTTTTTTTAATAAAAGCTATGATTGAGAAAAATATATTGGTTTTATTTCCTTCTATTTTCCAACCTGCCCCCCAGTTATGCACATCTGCCAAAGAAATGCTTTATAACCCCTATATGCCACTGTGCCCCATGATCTCATGATTTTGACCCCCTATGATCTCTGACAGCCGGGGAAGGTCTGAGCGATGGACGCAGACAACCCCCGCTGCTAGACACACCTCATTCCTGCTGCAGCGGAAGTTGTCTACGCGAATCACGTAGACATCTACACGCTGCCCCAGCTACACACCGGGGACTCAGAGGTACCGTTAAGTGGGGCGGGGGGGGGGGGAGACAGGAGGATCCAGGTCCCCTGCAGCTGCGGGGGATCTGGATCTTAGTCGTCCCATAGTCAGACCTATTTGACGTCTGATTATAAGACGACCCCGATTATAAGATGAGGGGTATTTTTCAGAGCATTTGCTCTGTACTTCCTCTGTCGGAATTCATTTTTCCACTGAATTCAATTTCAACAACTTCTCCTTTGGTCTAACTCCCCACAGCAGAGTTACCTCTTTCGTGGTACAAACATAGCCTCTGAAATGCAAGAGAATAGTGGATCTTGAAATGCCCAAATCTTAGAGGGCCCAACAAGGATATACATTATACCTGTGCCAGTTTACATTAGAATACTATGAACAGGTTATATATATATACCTGACAGGCTTTGCTCTGTTGGGGTCACAGTCTCTGATAAGGAAAAAAAAAAAGCTGTTAGAACATCCGTCTTGTTCTTTTGCGTCTGGTATAGATTAAGATGTTTTTACACGTTAAGGTGTGATATTATCACTTCTGCTATGAGTTCCCTTAGAAATATGTAGAGGTAGTAAACTGTCATATGTGCTTTATGAATAGTAGTATAAAGGGTATTTTGCAGGACAACAAAGAAATATAGTGAAGATCGCAGTCCCACTTAAAGTCTATGGGTTGGGACTATGAGTTCCCTTTTAAACTAAAGCAATGTTTGTTGGGCACTTTGTCTTGCAGTGAGCCATGCTAGAATAATTTGTACTACTGGATGACCTGACCGTGTTTATTTTCTTTCTGAAGAACCTGCTTAAATGTTTTACCAGACTGCTGTTGAAATCAGACGTTTAAAATGGTAACATTCTCTCCACCTAAAGGCATCCAGCTGTCTCTGCAGTATTTCCATTTCATAATGCAGAAATAATCCCAAATCTTCTTTTTAAATCAGCTTAATTGACTAAAATGTTTCTTGTGCTATCTATCTTTATTAGCACAGACTTTTCACATGCTTTCATGTTTAATATGGCAGAATGTGAAATCAAGTAATACTTGAAACTGATATTACCTTTAAAAAACTCTAGTCCTTCACTCAGGCCCGGACTGGGACAAAAAATAGGCCCGAGCATTTCAGACTGAGCAGCCCATTTTTATGAAAAAACATATGTATGTACATACATACATAATCCTTGGTCATTCAACATGGGAAGCCTGAAGCCACAATTTAGTGCGACTAATCCTTGAAATAAATATTATAGAGTAAATAACACAATACCTTAACTTTAAGGCCAAATAAGCCTTGTCTGTGGATTTAACACAATACTATCTATACTATATAATTTTTATATTTAGCAGGACCCTTAGTGCTGTAATATTGGAGAGTTTGAAGTGCTAGGGTTTCAATCCTAATTACTCTTGCTGCACATAAACTTTATACACACGGGATTCATCAGGGGCAAATTGTATTAAATAATTATACATAATAATACGTGTTTCAAAGCAAATAACTAAAATTAAAGAGATATACACATACTAGTAGGTGAGCAAATTCTGTTGCTAATATTGGTAATGGTTTTAAATTTACTATTTACGAGATGTTATGTGTGTTAAAATCCACTTACTTTAATGTCACAAGTCCTGTCCTATGCACTAAACCAGTTGTTTTTTCTTGGGGGGGGTTATGTATCATTGCATTTGTCAGGTTGAAAATGATTTTTATATTATCCACTGCTACTTATGGAATGTTATGATTCATGGTGGCCCTCAGATAAATTAGCTTAAGACTAAACCTAAACAGAAACTGAGATAAAGTGTTTATTTTAATATGTCTGCACTTAAAGCTAATATCCAGCAGGCTTCACTGGTGAGCCAGCCTAATAAACGTTCGCTAGTGTGAAAATAGCTATTAACCACATTGGAAATGTAATTTCCATACATTAAGCTAAATCCCAGAAAATAAATGTAATTTTTTTCTTGTGTACCTAAGTGAGTATTCTGTCATATTACCGGCATATCTCGACTGATTTTGCTGATCTTTCGCAAAAAGCACAGGATCAAGGGTAGTGTAGATATAATCAGACTCCTTACTACACAGGCTCTGAAATGAGAATGCACTTCTGCATAGAGAAAGAAGACTTAAGGCATTTGAGGAGTTTTCTGTGCAGTTTCATTTGGTCAATGTGTGTTGGGGATGACTATATTTGCAGTATATTATATAGCTGGGAGTTAATTTGCCATCCCTAACGTGCTTTTATCATTGATCATTTAATGTGAGGCCTCAAGGACAGCTTCTACTATCTATCCAACACCCCAAAGTTCATTACCTTGGTAGTACACTTGACTCTGCTCTCTTATGTGCTGCTATATGCAGATTTACTTGCCATGTGTGAAATGAAGTGTTCATTTGGTGTTCTTTATGTAGTTATACATTAAATGTATGATTTCACACTAACCTATCAATTTTCCTCTCTTTATGTATACACCATAAATTTGTGAGCTGTTGTTTGCAACTGACATTTTTTCAGTTTATGTGATATTTTGGGTAGATGGTTCTCAAACTATGGCATACAAATCATTAGAGATCCCCGATGCCATTTAAGCAGGTTCACAGAAATTTACAAAATTGTATGTCTGTCACATGAAGTCTGCATCTCTAATACTTCATGTGACATCATGTAATATAGGCAGAAGCCCTTTAAAAGACGGCAGATATGATTTTTTGGATCGTTTTGCAACAAAATACTGGGCAAGTGCAATATGAACTTGTATTATCACCTGAAGGAGGAGGGAGGGAGAGAAAGGGCCGCTTAGGCTCCCACAATTATGGGTCCCTACGTCCATTGCTCTATGTCTGGTGCTATGCTTTATGACCATTGACAGGTTAAGTGAATAACAGCACATCACAGTTTGTTGCGTATGGGGCTGCATAGCCGCAGACCAGTCAGGGTGCCTATGCTGACCCCTGCCCACTGCCAAAAATGGTGCCTACATTAGACATGTGAGCATAAGAACTAGACAATGGAGCAATGGAAGAAGGTGGCCTGGTGTAATGAATCACATGGATACAATGGAGAACACATGGCTCCAGGATGTATCCATGGAGACCCCATGTCGCAATTTACAGGACTTAAAGAAGCTGCTGCTAATGTCGTGGTGCCAGATACTAGATACCAGAGGTCTAGTGGAGTCCATGTCTAAACGGGCCAGGGCTGTTTTGGCAGCAAAAAGGAGACCTAGACAATATTAGGCAGGTGGTCATAATGTTATGGCTGATTGATGAAGTTGTTTGTTAAGAAAAAATGTCTGTGCAGAATTGAAAACTGGAAACATGTTAAATTCAAACTATAAATATGTCTATGTCTGCGTTGAACATTTCAACAACTATAGTCTGCACTATTAAAGACCTAACCCAGTGAGCTTCTAATAGGGACCAAGATGGCTGGCATAATGCATAGCTGATGTAGGAAGATAACTTGAAAATCATCTCACAATTTCACTTTGCAGTGAGGTTAGCAGTTAGAGATTGGGAATACTCCATCTTGTAAGTATGGCTTAGCATGGTTGTCATTAATCTTTGCCCTTGACAATTCACTCCAAATGATTAGGATTTGTAAGGTAACACATGGCACTCCAAGTTTGTCTTATGTAAATATGCCTTCAACAGTTCGGCTTGCTTTTGAGCATAGAAAAACAGGATTGGCAGAAATTTTACTAGTAAACCTACTTCACATAAGTGACATAAGGTAACTTGGGAAAATAACTGAAGAAGGACCCTTACAAATTTACACATCACATCAGTAGAGTAAATAAAGGGGGCGGTCCGCCGCGGGTGCCACTTATCAGGGGGGTGCCCGGTGGCCTGACGGCCACCTAACATGGGCCTGCAGCTTACCACTGTGGAGCTCGCACACTGTGCTCCCCCTGGCCGGGAATAGAGTTTCCTCACACAGTGCGAAGGTGCCACAGCAGCAAGCTGTGGGCCCACATTAGGCAGCCATCGGGCAGCATAGACGTCTACGCAGCCCCTGTAATGCTTGACCAGCCCCCGGACCAGTGCGGGTGCGGGAGAGTGAATGAGTGAATAGGTGAATGAAAAGGTGCATGATTGAATGAGTGAGTGTTTAGGGACAGAAGTGGGACAGGCAAGCTGTTTAGGGGGGCAGAGTTGGCACAGACAGGCTGTTTCAGGGGCATCAATGACTGGCTCAGTATATAGTGATGGGGGTTATTCTGTACCATATCTGTTCAGTAAATGTTATTTACTTAAGCGTATTTAATTTATTTTTTCAGATTTCTATTTTTTTTCCAGTTGACATACAGTTTATAAACTTGTCAAAAATTCTTGCCAACATTAATTTTTGTGGGGGGGTACCACATACAGGATCCATCCTTGGTGCCAAATACTCTAGGTACGCCCCTGCATCACAATAGGCACAATTTTATTTTTAACTTGAAATAGTGACATGCAAAGCTTCAAAAATTCCCTAACTGCAAGAGAAGCAAGGATGAAGGAGGAGTTATAAAAATTAAAGGGTGTACTTGGCAGGCGACTGAAGGAAAACTTCCATCTTCATCCCAGGTCTCAATTTCCATAAACACCTCATAAGGACACATAGGAGGGAGTTAAAAAGAAATAACAGAGAAAGAGAGCATAGCAGACAGAGAGAGGAAGAGTGATTGTATACAAGTGAAAGGTGACTTTGAGTCACTGCCACACACAACTTTGTGTAGAGCCTCCAGTACAAAGAAGTACAGGTGGAAATTTGTACACCAAACTAGGTTTACAGAAGCCTTCACGGACAAGAAAATTTAAAGGATATACAGGAAACATCTGGTGAGCATATAATGTTTTTTTATAACCAATTTTAAATAAGAAAATACTTTTATATAACCAGTTTATAATTCCAAAGATTTTTCATTTACATGCATCACCTGCATTATAGACTATGTTGGAGAAAAGAAAAATACAAAACATGTACTGGGATATCAATATTTGCAAAAAAAACCAAACTATATAGGGCACACGTTGCGGTTTATTTACTAAAACAGATAGTTTGTGGGGGAGCTGTGGCTTCAGCTTATCAACTTTATTCTTTATGAAGGACTATACATTAAACACTTATTTTGCAAGTGTAATGACAATGAGCTAAAACTACTTCGCTTAAATAGATTCTCACTTTAGCAAATAAACCTCTGCAATGAGTAGTGTCTTCACCTACCTATAAAACTTCCTTTTCATAAATATAAATGTGTATTGAGATTTTAATACAATGTAGGTCTGCACAGTTCTCCAGCCTTGACAGGTCTTTTCCTAAATTGCACAGATCATTTCAAACCCCAGTTGGTTTACTTAGAAATGTAAGTGACTAACAGATCCCTTCTTATTTAGTGTTTTTTAGGTCTTATCTAATGCTTGTTCAGGTCAAAGTTCTGCTTTTGCATGAGCCACATTACTTATTTCTCTGCTTTATGTGTAAATAACTTATTAAATTGTCTTGACCATGTGTACAGTGCTTTATAAAATAATTTATTTAACTTAACTTTATTTTAACGTATACATTTACCATTATGTTTTCTATAACATACTTAAAGTGATAGTATTAAATGGTAATCTCTATATGATATTTCAGAATTTGCAGGATGAAGTTCCTTGCTTTCCTCCTTATTTTATCCTTGTGGGATGTCTCTTGGTGTCAATATGAAGATGAGTATGATTCCTACTGGTGGCTTTCAAATATGCGGAGCCCACAATATAATTATGGCCCTTCCTATGATTATAATCCCGCTCCCCCATCTCTTTCTGTTAGCGACTGCCCTCAGGAGTGTGAGTGCCCCCCAAGCTATCCTACGGCAATGTACTGTGATGGACGAAACCTCAAGTACCTTCCTTATGTACCATCAAGAGTCAAATATGCCTATTTCCAAAACAATCAAATCACTGCAATTCCAGATGGTGCTTTTGATAATGCTACTGGGTTGGTGTGGCTAGCATTACATGGGAACCAACTATTAAGCGATAAGGTGGGTAGAAAGATCTTCTCCAAGCTTCGAGGACTGGAGAGACTATACCTGCAGCATAACAATTTGACACGCATACCCAGTGGATTGCCGCGTTCACTGCGTGAGTTGCATCTCTCCAACAATCAAATCTCAAGAGTACCTGCTAATGCCTTGGAAGGTTTGGAAAATCTTACTGCCTTATTTCTGCATGAGAACCAGATTAACGAGGTGGGTAGTGCCCTAAGAGGGCTGAAATCTCTGGTGCACCTGGACCTTAGCAACAACCAACTTCGTAAATTGCCAGACACACTTCCAGACTCGCTCGAACAAGTGTACCTAGAGTATAATGACCTGAGCTCAGTGCCTGCAGACTACTTCAAGGCTCACCCCAAGCTGCAGTATGTCAGAATTTCACACAATAAACTCACCAATGAGGGGGTTCCAGGAACAACATTCAATACTAGCAGTTTGGTGGAACTGGACCTGTCTTACAATCAACTGCACCGTATACCACCTGTTAACACCAACCTGCAGCACCTATACCTGCAGGGTAACCAGATAGAAGGTAAGAGTGGTAAAGTAATGACCAAAACTCATTCTGTATCAGGAATCTACAATGTAGCAATTTATTTTATATGCTCTTGGAAATTATTTTAAAACTTCAATCCTACTTTTCCCTACAACGTTAGACACTGGTCCAGGCAACAACAACAACATTGCATAGATTTTTCTGGAGCAATGTTTTGTTCTTTATATTTTTGCATTATAGATCTGATGCATAGGAGTCACATAGCCAATTTTAAACTCTCTAGTTATAGCTTCATTTGAGCCATAAATTACACTCCACATACCACCACATGAAGAAAATTGCATTTCTCACAGGTGTATATAAAAGATTATGTATAGCCACACATGTGCAAATAAAATACTATTTTTGTTACTTCTGTGCATGTGAGTATGTTAGTATATGTATTGGTATAAATATATGCACCACTTGACCTGCTCAATCCTTTAAATAAATAATTCAGAACTTGTGGCTTTTCTTTAAAGGGATAGTTTAGTGCCCCACCAAAGATACATAAGCATTTTTCACCTAAAAAAAAAAAATGCTTTCCTTCCTAAAACACGCCTTCCACACCTGGGGTCTCGTTAGACCTCCTGAAACAATTGAGCAGGCCAGTGCTGGACCTGGCTAGCAGCGACTATTCAATACATGTGGATTGTTAAGAAGGATGTTATGCAAATACCTGGGGGTGAGAAAATCCTGGTAAACTTTTGCATGGAAAATAGGTATAGGTAATGCTATCTACTACCAAGTACACATAAAAGCTGAGTGTATATTTAGGCAACACTATAGATTATTGTATTTGTTTATTTGTGAGTTTATCCCCGATTATTATCTGGTTCTAACAGGACCCTTTCTTGTGAAATGCCCTCCTTATGTTGTATTACATAAGGAGGGCATTACATTATAACAATTGATAGAAATACAAGAAATTTTAAAATATAGAGTATCTCCTGAATCTACCTAAAGTTGGAGTCAGATAACCAGATTTACTTTTATTGTGAGCTACCCATTTCAACTGTTTTTAAGTATATATATTCCTTAATTTGTGTTAAACTATTAGCACTGCTTCATCATCAATGAAATCTACTACAGTTCTACTTCCATTTTTTTTTTATACAGAGTTCCACGCTGTAATATTCACCAGCTTAGCAAACATTGGTTTGCCAAGATCATGAATAGAACAGGCTGCTGCCATCGTCTGTGTCTTCCAGGTTTGGAAAGTTGTACTTCAATGCTAGGAGCCCTCTACTGACATACTGATGTTACACTATGTCAAAAGAGGATTCCATGTATTGCAGTAAGTGTTTCCATAGTCTTACAACTTACAATGTTTTAAAGAGAGTATTTTGCCCATGAGTACTTTCATATGCATTCTTTAAACATGATGCCTAGGAAGGCCTCATCTATATTCTGAGAACCCTTGCCAAGCATGATAGCTCTGTGTTGAGAGGAAAGATTAGAGAAATAGACAATTCAGTTTCTTATTTTTCTTTTGAGACCTTATCACTGAGATCTGTAAATACCTTTAAGTACAACAGTGCTCGCAACAAGCACATTATGCCAGTGTAGAGACCAAGCTACCTGCAAGTCAGGCCCATCCTCGAGGCTAGGAGCAGTGCCTTGCTGGCACTGGTTTAGGGGTGTCTACGTACATATTCTGACATTTCTCCCTCTTCCTCTCTTCAATCTGCCAATATGGTAGCAGAGCGTAACTGGGGTTGTTGTTTCTTCTTACCCAAAGCTAGATTAAGATAGCACAGGGAATCAAATTACAGCCCTCCATAAAATGCACGGCTATCATATGGGGGCTGGAATAATGGTAAATATGTTCTGCCATTCATAAATAAATGCATCGATAGCAGACAGCAAAGTTTAACAGACTCTGTTGTTCTATTTGAGTAGTGGAATGAAGGAAGGAGAGTAGTAGTTATTCATTTATTACACCTTTTTCACGTGAGAATTAGGTTCTCTTTCACCGTATATTCATATTTTATATTTCTTTCCTACAGCATATTTCCCAACTTCTACCTTTGATGAATTGGGATGACGGGGTCAGAGCTTGGGAGTTAGTGCTACTGCAGTACTACTGCACATGTACAGTACGGATTCTCTGGTGTCCCAGACACAGGAGAAATAAATCGTAAGGTCAGAATTGGGGTCCCAAATGCCACTGTCTCGAAAGGTAGTAGAGCTCAGCAGGAATAACCTGCAGAAAGCAAGACAATTAGGAGGCATGCCACATAAATATTTCAACATTTTGCCCTGCAAATATGTCTAGCAAGAGGGAAAGAGCAGTCGAGATCCTGAATCCATACATTACTGTTTATGTCTCTAGTGATAGGGAAGCATTCTTGGCCATGAACCTTGTGCAACAGCGGACAGCAAAAGGTGTTTTTTCCAAAGTAAGATTGCTGTTGGTATTATATCTAGGAGACTTGTAACATTTTCATATTGTTCTTTCTACAGAATTCTCAATCAAAAGCTTCTGCACGCATGTTGACATCACCAGCTTCTCCCAGCTACAGGTTTTACGTCTAGATGGTAATGAGATGAAAAGAAATGCTATTCCACCGGACACACCCCTCTGCCTGCGTAGAGCTGATATCATTCACGTGTAATTCTGCTGAGGAATGAATCCTACTTTTTGGCTTTGCAAAACATTCAAGCTAACCAGTCACTCACAGATAGAACTAGTATATGGCCCAAAAAATAACACTGCAGACATTCTCTCCCAAAATTAAATTTAGAGTGAGATTTGTGTTTACAAAAACCAAAAAATATAGAATTTTATCTCAAAATCCTTTGAAAATTGATTATATTATTAACTCTGCTTCTGCCAGATCAGTGTGTAATTAAATAGGTTTGGCATAAAGTATGTGGTGTAAAAGTAAGAAAGTAATGCATCTGTACTATTACACTGCAGTGGCCATCTGCAAGGGTGAGAAGTATTTACAGCATATCACAGTTACTTATGGGTATCTAGCTATTAACATTAGAACTCAATATGGTAGTGTCACCTGGTGATTCTGCGGCTGTCGGTTGGGTTACATTTTGGACACGTACAATGTATCACACATACACACTGCCTCTGCAGTTGAAATTTCTCTTTGTAAACTACTTAGCACCAAAAACTAGATACAAGCTTGTGTCCCTAGTTTTGGTGTCCGGCCGCATTAGTAACCGGAGGGGTAGATGTACAGTCAACCCTGCTTCTCTGTTTCATCAATCTCTAATGCAGTGTATCTAAGATTTGTTCATTGATCAGAATGACCTAGGACTATCCCACCTGGAAAAGGGGGATATGAGGACAGGCATACATTAACTACAGTCGTGCATTTACTTTTAAAGAAGAGACCCTAAGACATTTGTTCATTATGAATAAACTGATTATAAATGCTCTTATATAATACTGCCAGCATAGTCTATCTACTCTTCTTAAAATGGAATTGTAGAATCTGTCCACAAAATTCACAATATACCGTATTTCTCCATGTATATGATCCTCATCACTCCCATCCATTAACTGCCCCTAAATTAACCCTAAAGACCCCATCAACCATAACTGCCCCTAAATTAACCCTTAAGACCCCATCAACCACAGCTGCCCTAAATTAACCCTAAACACCCCATTAACCTTAACTGCCCTTAAATTAACCCCCACCTCCCCTAACTTTCAGCAGCCCAAATATTAATGGTATACTTACTGTTAGATGAGTTGCTGGGCCATGTGGCTGCTTTAAGAAAATGGGCGGGGCCACTCATCAGTGTGACTCTAGGGAGGGACTGTTAATCAGAAAGGGATGGGGCCAATTGTCAGTGTGACTGTAGCGAGAGACTGGAAAGTAGTAACTACGGTAATAGGTAATCTCAATATTTATGTCTAGCTAAAATTAGGAAAACAATCTAATTTTGCATAAATGACTTCTCCATTTGACCTTCTCTACAATCAAATCAAAGTATCCCTGACCCTCTGTCTCAAAGTCCCTCAACCTCCTATTAGATTTTAAGCTTACATCAGGCGCCCATAACCTTCTGTATCCGAATTTGTTCTAAATTCGTTATAAAAATGGAGTTTAGTTAATTTGCTTTTTGGTCAATATACAGTAGGTATGTGCAGAGGGCCATTAGTTAGTCTAGTGAGTAAAAAAAAAGTTTTATTTCATCACTTGCCTGTCAGAGGGTCATGGCACATTACATAATATTCCTCTGGCAGGCACTGGGCTTGTAATTGTTTCCTTTTTTGCAATTTATTCAGCTTTGTATATTCTGTTAAGGCCGATGTACATATATCACTATTAATAAGATTAAAAAAATAAATAAACATTTGTCTCAATCACACATACTGATGCAGAGTGTCTTTTTAAGTTGTGCATGAACACTGGAAGGTATGATTCATAAGCTTTTCTATCTGCATTGACTGAGTGCATATGTGTGCTGCCCCCTGGAGTTTGAAAATTATATTACAGCTTTACAACAAACATCCACAGGTGTAAAGAAAATAAAAAAAGACAAATAATGAAAGACTGATTTCTTTATAAGCAAGGTAGCCTTTTACCTTCCCACAATCTTCACTTCCTTTATAAACAGCTCACACTTAGAGAAACACACACAATCATTAGCTGGAACAGAATCAGCTGTGTTGGAGAAATAAAACTGGGTGAGGAACAGCCAAACTCACTGACAAGGTAAGGTTGCTGAAAACAGTTTAATGTAAAAAATCATACATCATGGCAAGACTGAGCATAGCAACAAGGAATACTTCATCAGCAAGGTATCTCCCACTATCAGAAATTTCAATGGTTACAGGGTTTTCCAGATGTTCTATAAAAGTGGTCCACCCCAGTGGGGTGCCCAGTGGGCCGATGGGACAGAAATGCCACAGGCTGTTTAGGAGGGGGCAGAAGTAGCACAGGCAGGTTGCTAAAGGGGCAGAGTTGGCACAGGTAGGCTGCTTCAGGGGCAGAGTTGGCACAGGTAGGCTGCTTCAGGGGCAGAGTTGGCACAGGCAGGCTGCTACAGAGGCAGAGGTGGATCGGGCAGGCTGTTTCAGGGGGAGAGGTGGCACAGGCATGCTGTTTCAGGGGCACACAAGTTGGCACACAAAGGCTGCTTCATAGGCAGAGGGGGCACATGCAGCCTGCTAAAGGGTCAGTGGTGGCACAGCTGGGCAGTTCTAGGGGCAGAGGACTACCAGGTCAGTATCTGGCTGAGTGATGGGAGTTGTGCTGTACCATATATGTTCAGTAAATGCTATTTATTTAAACTTATTTAATTTATTCATAAATGAATTATGTTTTTCAGACTATTTTTTTCCAGTTTACAAATTTGTGAGGGGGGGGGCATACACAGGATACTGGGTGCCAAATACTCTATGTAGCAGAAGGCTTTTTCAAAGACTTTGCTCATATTTACCAATGCTGCCAATATTGGTGGAGGACACTGTATATTAAATTTTTTTCAGTACAATCCATTTGATCTCACAAAATGTCACACCAGGTACCACTAAATTAAAACAGGGTTTCTGTGAGTAAAAAAGAAGAATCAAACTATAAAGAGGCATAGACTTTCTCCACATTAATATCAGATACAGTGAGTGTCTGCACTCAATGTTGCTTTAACAAGTTAAGCTTTATTTTCTTTTTCCATTCTCTCCCAACCAAATGGATGTCCAAGTCAAAATCACATGATACAATGTAATATATCAGGGGTGTCCAAGTTTTTTCTGCAGTGGGCCACTTCATCAGAATTGTATACGTGCGTGGGCCGCACTCATTTTTCACTGTGAGAAAATATGGCCTTTAATAAAATATGCAGATTAAAATAAAGTAAATGACACAAAGCCTTTACCTTTCCTCTCACTGATTTCTGGGCCTAGAAAGTTTTGTGACTACAAATTCAGGATTCAGGATAAGTAAAAATGAAATAGTTCTATTTATTCTAGGGATGCACCAAAATGAAAATTCTGGACCAAAACATTCACGGTTCATTTAGCCAAAACCGAAAATGACACCCCCCTTTAAAATTACTAATGCTATCAGCAATCCCACTCCTATCATACCCAGGCAACCAGTAAATGCTGGTACCTAGGCATGATAGGACTGTGCTTGCTGTGATTGCTGTTAGCAATCACACTCCTATCATGCCAAGTCAGCCAGTACATGCTGGTACAGGGTGGCTGTAAGTGATGTGCAGACCCCATACTGCTGGCAGCATCAATACACAAGGGGGGCAGCTAGCTAGGTTTCAGCATGTACTGGCTGACTTGGCATGATAGGAGTGTGATTGCTAACAGCAATCACAGTCCCATCATGCCTAGGTTCCAGCACTTACACATCCAACCAGTAAATGCTGGAAACTAGGCATGATGGGACTGTGATTGCTGTTAGCAATCACACTCCTATCATGCCAAGTCAGCCAGTACATGCTGGTACAAGGTGGCTGTAAGTGATGTGCAGACCCCATACTGCTGGCAGCATCAATACACAAGGGGGGGGCAGCTAGCCAGGTTTCAGCATGTACTGGCTGACTTGGCATGATAGGAGTGTGATTGCTAACAGCAATCACAGTCCCATCATGCCTACGATCCAACACTTACACATCCATGCTATCACATCACACA
Source organism: Sceloporus occidentalis (assembly GCA_023333645.1). Lineage (NCBI taxonomy): Eukaryota > Metazoa > Chordata > Lepidosauria > Squamata > Phrynosomatidae > Sceloporus > Sceloporus occidentalis. The sequence goes on from JALMGF010000055.1 coordinate 2,699,808, forward strand.
CACTAATTCATTCATTCAGATTCATTCCCTCAATCACGCATACTCATTCAAACACCCTCCACACCCCCTTACCTTCACTGCAGCTCCTCGATGCCGCTCAGAAAGACCTGCACAGACTTCAGCAGGGGGCGTGGCATCCCTCTGCATTCTCTGGTACTGCACAGAGGAAGCAGGACTGGAGCAGAGTCATGTGATGTCACGTGAACTCTGCTGGGTTCCGCTTCCTCTGTGCAGTACAAAATACCTTCCCACAGGTAAGTAGCAGAGCTGTTGTTGTAGCAGGGCTCGAGTTGCGGCCCGCGTAAGATCGGTTGCCCTGGCTGCCGATCTTACGCGGGCCGCACCTCGAGGTCTCGCGGGCCGCATTTGGCCCACGGGCCGCATGTTGGAAGCCCCTGTAATATATGAAATTAACCTGGAAGGTAATGAGTAATGAAGGATTTTCCCCTCAAAAAACAACTTTGACATTCAGATAGTTTCAAAGTAAGTGGACTAGACAGCTTAATGTTTGTTTTTCAAAAACATTGATAAGTTCCATTGTAGATGTTGCCATATAATATTATTATGAGTTATCAGAAAAGGGTAAGCTAGATGGGCCAATGTGTACTGCCATTACATTCCACATATGGAACTTGTCAGGGAGCAAAGTGAACATTATATGTATACGATAAAAATGTTGTGCTGGACCAAAAGTGTCTAGATTTGAAGCTTTATTTTTTTCTGTAAAATTCCGTATAATTCACTCCTTTTTTTCATTAATATTTATTTCATTCAATTTATGTATAAAATTGTGCATGCATTACATAAAAAGACTGGTGTGAGACACTGCATGGACAAACGTTTTCGTAATCTCCTTTTAAATAGGGAATTCAGTTAGAAAATATGCTAGTTTAACTTATATATTAAACTTGTATGTTAGTTTTATGAACTTATGATGAAATGTCTTCCTCTGTAATTCCTGGGTAGTTAGTGGGTTTAATTTGAATATCAAAATGGTTGGATTGCCTGCTAGGGATCGTCTTTCAATGGCATTTGTTAATGTCCGAGTGTTAAATAAAGCATCTAAAAATAAAGCTTGAAAAAGCCAATCAAAACGTTTATTTTATTTGTGTAATTCAACATGTACAGATCTGGTGAAACTCGCATAAAATAATATTCATGCGTTTTGGCTAAGAGCCAAAGAAATTCATGAAAATGTAAGGTTATAAAATAAACTAATCAATTACTTCCGGACAATTACAGGTTTCCGAGCATGCTCGATCAGTGAGTTTGATCCTCATCTTTTTAAAATATGAATAAGAATGAGAATGTACTTTCAGCAATTAGCAAATTGCAACTTAATGACAAACACATAGATAGAAAATATGCAAATGTCTTGTAAATTATGACAAGCACAATTTAATTTGTAATTTATCTAATGAATTCTTGACTTGATTTTGCCCTAGGAAAAAGTGACTTGTATGAATGTTAAGTATACAAAATTAAATAAAACAAGGTGATGCCAAGATAACGCCAGAAGACACATGTAGTCAAGATGTGATTACATGGCAAATGATGTGCTTACTGAATGTCATGCCATAGGGTAGCCTTAAGCTAGCAAAGGATCTTGGGAAATAGACATCTGCTCTTGAAACACAATTCACAGAGATGAGAGTTTAAGTAAATGTCAGGAAGAGACATGATGGGAATGAGCACAAGATGGTGCTGTTTCACGAGCTGTGCTGGTTAATACGTTTATGTAAAAAAGTATTCTCTTTGTTTCAGTACTCATAATGGAAATTGCTTTCATTATAAGAGGCAGAAGAGAGGTGGCAAGGGGGGACAGAGTGGCAAGAGTAGCATGATCAAGCTTCGATCCCATTCAAATCAAGTAGTTTAAGTCAGTAGTTGATTGAATACTTCAAGTACAACCATAATGGGGAACTGCCAAGAGTCACTGTTATCTTCTAAAATAAGCACCCAGGCATTCTCTTCCACATTGATAAAACATCCCAGCACTGATCTGCATAGCAATGGGTAAAGCCCACCACCATGCTCATTCGATGGTGCAACTTGGGCTGGCTGCCCAAGACAAGACATAGGCTCCTCCAAAAAAGCAGGGCCATAAATCCAAAACCATTGAGTTGAGGCGAACACTAGCATAACCTGAATCAGCCCACTCCATGCCTCACTATGAATCCCCCATTATAATACACAAATTGAGTGATTGTGTGATTGTGCTGAACCACCATTTCAGAAAACTGGCCTTCTGGTAAAAAGCAATATTCCTATGTAGAAGGGCAAAGAGGTCATTAGCTCCTGCAGGAATCACCAGAACATGGGCTCCCTGTGCAAATGTATGGAAATACATTAAACTGTACATAACACTTCAGTACTAACAGGCACCTGACTCTGGGCCTGTATCAAGTCCCCTCAGATAGCCACAGCACGATATAGGCAAATATTACACTGAAAACATGATTCCCACCTGCCTAAAAACAGTAAATCCCAGACTCTCATGGACCCCATATTGCTGCTTCTGTAGTGGTACCAATGTCAAATGAGCGAGTCCAGAATGCCTTGTCATGCACCCCAACTCTACTAAACAAGGCCCTATATTGAAAAACTGACAATTCAGACATGTTGGTGAAGACCAAACATTGACTTCAAACATAGCACAGGACAAACTGGGATACCTGTCAGTGGATGCACAAACAGGCCCTGATCCACTTTGTATAGAAATGTCACATCATTTCATTAATCAAACTCACCAACAACAGTGAACAGCCCCGGACTGGGACAAAAAATAGGCCCAGGCATTTAAGACTGAGCAGCCCATTTTTATTTATTTATTTATTGTTAAAGCCCACCCTTCATGTACCATCTTTGCATTTCCCCAAATCACTTAAACATTCATGATAGACACAAACACTTACTCACTCATTCACGCAAATCATTAACACATACTCATTAATGCAGTCTCACAAATCATTCAAGCAATTCATCCACACATGAATTAATTAATTCTCATACGCATTCACACACTTCATCCACACATTCACTAATTCATTCTTGTACGCATTCACACTACCCCCTCTCCCCATCCCCTTCTTATCTGCCCCTTCTATGTTCCCCCTTATCACTATGTACCCCCTTACCCATTTCTCAATATGTACCCCCTCTCAATATCTATCCCCTCTACCCCTTTCTATCTAACCCCTCTCCCCCCTCTGCCCCTTCTCACTGCACCCCCCTCCCTTACCCTACTTACCTTGTTGCCAGAGTAAGAAGAAACTGCGACCGGGTCCACCACTCTAGGGGGCCAGGCAGCCCCCACCAGGGCCGGCCTTAGGGGTGCGCGGCCGCACAGGGCTTAAATTAAAACATCTGGGGGTTTTTTTGTTTTTTTTTAACTTTATTTAACATCCTCCATGTTAAATAAAGTTAAACAAACTTTATTTAACATGAAGGATGTTAAATAAAGTAAACAAAAAAAACCAAAAACCCTATGTTTTAATTTAAGCCCTATGCGGCCGCACACCCCTAAGGCCGGCCCTGGTTGGGGCTGCCCGGCCCCCTAGAGTGGCGGACCCGGTCGCAGTTGCTGCGGGCTTAAGGGGCAGGTGCCCCTTATGCCCTGCGTTAATGCGGCCACATAGGCCCAGTCAGTCTGGTCCTGATTGAGCCTATTTTAAGGTAGGGGCCTGGAGCTGCAGCTCCATCAACCCCTACGTCAATCCGGCCCTGGGCCGCCCGGCCCACCGGGAAATGCCCTGTGTGCCCGATGTCCAGTCCGGGCCTGACAGTGAATACCAAGGCACTTCCCATCATGCAGCCTGCCCTAGATGGCTTGGTCTCTTCTTTCTGTGCACTTGTGAGGTTGGTGAATAGATCTCTTTGCAGTTTGATTCAAGCAAACCACTATGTCACCAGGCAACAATATTACAAGATGATGCAGAGTATCTGCAACCCACGAGACTAGGTAATACATGCACTCCATGTAGGAATTATCTAATGATACCATGTGATTCAACAATGGCTACAGCAGGGATATATAACATTTCAGCCATTCTAGTGGGACTGAAAATTATATTCTTGGCTACTAAACCTGTTAATTCTGTCTACAAGACGGGTGACCAAGTCTTAAAGTAATATATGTGTTACAACAAGTAGATGTCTACACTCTAGATTGTAAGCTTGGGACCAGGGCTCTCTTTGTCTAATACTGGTTTATCTTAGTCTGTCAATTCTAGTTTTGTCATGCCCTTCGAATGTATGTATTGTAAAAAGTGTTGTATAAATTGTTGATGCTATGTAAAAAAAAAAAATGTTTTATTTTTTGCAAAGTTATATATAGTGAAACTGGAAACTGAATGCATATCATTTAACACATTCTCACTCCCCATCTTAGAATATTTACACTCTAACCTTTGCTGACAACATGGAGGGTGTGAGGTAAAAATGAATTGCTAGGCAATTGCTTTCTCACCTCTTAAGTACTTTGTTCGCCCATGTTCCAGCTCTCCCCGCCTCCCCTCTCCTCCTCGAATGCTTGATCTCTCATTCTAGGGTTATACATTTGCCCTTGGAAATGCACTTTATGATTAGCTTTAAAAAAAAGACCTAAAAAGATTAATTGCTAGCATTTGTACTCTAATGCCCTGAACAGCTGCGACACCCAGACAAGTAAATACGTGAGAGGAGGGGTGGGGTAGAGTGTGATCAAAATACAATGTAAATAACCAGGAAATAGATCTGGGGGGGTGGTCAGTGGGACCTGGAGGAAGAATATGTGAAGACATCCTGTTTCTTCACCTGTTAAACTATTAAACAAGAAAAACAGGAGAACAGCTGTGTGCACATGTGTTTTGGTTGCTAATGTATGTGGGTATACTACATAATAATAAAAACAGAATATTTTGTAGCTCCAATATGTTGTGCCATCACGCAACTGTTTAATGTAGGCAAAACATAATTATGCTCTCTAGTACGTTAAGCAAATAAACATCAAAATATTTTATTTTTCTGAAATCACATAAAAACACAAACCTTTACGAAATGTTTACCCTCTTCATGACTGGACTGTTTTTTTTATGTACCCATTGTGACAATGGCTGTTTTAACATTTCTGTGGTGTTTGTGTTTAGCTGTAATTTTCTTCTTTCTCAGATTATTTATTGCTTTTCATTCAGGCAAGAAGGGTTTCTTTAGAAACCATTATATTGATCATATCTAAATTGCTATTACCAATTCTTTTTAACTAATTTCACTAGTTTCTGACTTTTATTTGTAAAATTGTTAACGTATTTACTTGCTAACTTGCTAAATAGAATCCAGTATTTAGAAATACGCAATGTTTTTTGCTTTTTTGCAAGTTACGGGGCAGTAAGTATTAGTGTATTGCTATTTCAAAATAGAAATCTTTCAATTTTAGCGATGGTGACATTGTAACACTGATAACGGTCATAAATTCCTGAATAAACCCACATGTGTTTGTGAGCATGCATGTCTGTATGTATATGTGTCTGTGCATGTATGTGGAAGTGTGTATGAGCATGTATGCATGTGTCTGTGCATGTATGTGGAAGTGTGTGAGCATGTATGCATGTGTGTGAGCATGTATGTGTATGTGTGTGTGTGAGCACGGATGTGTGTGTGTGAGCACAGGTGTAAGTGTGTGAGAGCACGCATATTTATGTGTGAACATGGATCTGTATGTGTGTGAGCATGGATGTGTATGTGTAAGGGTGTGTTTGCATGTATGTGTAAGTGTGTGTTATTTTGATAAGATGGGCAGATAACCATGTCCCCCTGGGGACCAAACCTGCTCTTTCCTGTTTATTACCAGATCCTCCCAACACGAAAATGGACACTTGAATTGTTGGGCTTGTGTATATTCAGGATAGCTTTATGCCTATGACATTCATGTTCACATTTCCCTTTCTTGGAAATATTCATCCCTCGTATACTTTGTTAACCTTAAGGACCAGGGCTTTTTCACACTACAGGACTGGAGGAATGTTCTTCTAGATTGTAAGCTCGTTTGAGCAAGGCCCCCCTCACCTGTCTTCTTTTTAAGTCAAATTGTTATGTTACATACTACTTGTTTTGTCCTGTCCACCCATTGTACAGTGCTACGGAATTTAATGGTGCTATATCAAACAATAAATAATAATAATTATAATGTTCATGTTTTTACTGTCTCTGTTCAGCTGAAATTTCCCACTTAGTGTACCCTCGCTTAGTGTACCCACACATATTATATTTTTTCAGTATAAGTAGAACATTACTTTGTATGAACAAACAAAAAAATTTAAAAAAATGTTTACAGTTTTACATGGATATAAGGTGTGCACAGCTAGATTAACTGATTTGGAAACCACCAACTATATGCCTGGGCTTTTTTTGTCATAACTTTTTCTGTTGTTTTTCAAATTTCAACAGTGGTCACAAATATCAAAACCAGCCCATAAAACTATATGTTACTAAAAGGAAAACAACCAAGGGTATTTTACTAAGACAATTTTGACACTTTTCTGGCTTCCATATTATTACCAATCTCTTCCAAAGTTTGTGATGACTTTTTTCTGATTTCACTCACACTAAGCAGTTTTGCTTTGTGTTTCTTGACCAGTATATTGGCAGCTGCAGAAAATAACAGCAATATTCTGTCACTCCAGTATATATTTGTATTTTTTGGAGAGCATTGTAAGGGGTGGGAAAGGGGTTTTTAAAATGTCTTTTTATGTTAGTTTCCCCCCCCACACATTTATGTAACTTTTTTTCCACTGCTGTCTATCAGAAAACAGAGCACAATGTATAGAGATCCATCTTGAAGTCTTGACCAGTAGGGTTCCCCTGTACAGCAATCAGGGGAATCCTACATGGAAACATCTAATTGCTGTTTGCAGATCCACAGGGGCTGCAGCCTACTTGAATGCGGGGGCCGCCATCAGGGAACGTGAGCATGTAGTGTTAGTGTGTTTGTATTGGGGTATGGTGTTAGCATGTCTGTGCATGAGCATATGTTGTTAACTTGTGTGTATTACTGTGAAGCGTTAGTGTTTATGAGCATATGGTGTTAGTGGATTCTGCCAATTGTCAGTATTTAGGTTTTTGCGTGACAGCTGTGTCTAGATTGTCTGTAGGGTACACCCAACAGGGCGTTGAAAAAGCAACATTAACATTTTGGGCAGGTCCTAAATTAGGCCTTATATTCTAATGTTATTGCACATTCTCCCATTAGCAGTGCCCTCCATAAAACTCCTTATCTGGAGGAGCATGCAGTTGTGCAACAGATTATTTCTTTCCAGCTCAGTTAACTGTGCCTCCATGTTTTGTTTCCACCACAACTTGGGTACATAAACCACTTTCTGAGAAGGCTTTGGACCTCCTCTTTGACCATCAAACCACAGCTCACACAAGAGGTCCATTAAGTCTAATTTCAATATTATATGGGTGTAATGGGAAACGGGTACTTCTTACATTTTGCTGTAGGTGCCCAAAATAATGTTTCAATGAAGCATGTGGCTCTCACTAGTTGGCTGGGTGCTCTTGTTGCAGAACACAGCTGGTGGTTAGATTTACCTATCAGTGGTTTTTATTTTGAGATTTGTGCAACCATATTAGGAGCTCTTCTCTTATGCATCCATGTGGTCCATTGGCATTCCCTTGGCATTTGCTTTGTGCGGGTTTTAAATATTTACATTTATTAACCAAATAGTAAAATATTATATTTTATTATTATTAAAGTAAAAAAAAAAATAACTATCATGTCCTAAATTACTAGAACTAATAACAAATCCTCCTGGATTCTAAATAAAATACAAGGCCATCACCGGTAAGCTTCTCCTGCAAAAGGGGCTGGCCCTTTCTTAATGCATAATTCAATGACGATACTTGTAAGAAATCTTTCTAATTTAATTATGTATTATACAGGGTTGGCCAAGCTCATCCTGCACCAGAAGCTTACTGGGGATTTTTGTTCATAATATATAGTGAAGCGAATTGGATGTAAAAAAAACTTGTCCTTCAAACTCTCCCTTTAGTGAATAAACTCTGTACCTATCGATGATGGCCATTTTTAGGGTTCTAATGTTATCGGCTAATTATTATCACATATTTATATAGAATCAGTAGTACAATATATGAGAAACTAAAATTGACAGCAACTTATCACCATGGTGCTCATTCTTCCTGGCCTGATGTCTCTCTGTACTAGGAGTTCTGAATGTTTAGTGCCACTGGTCAGCTCTTGTTTGGGACAACTGCCCCTTTTGCCCTGCTGAAGTTATAGCACTGCTTACATTTCACTAAGCCCCCACAATAAGTCTTGCTAAATACCTTACCCATGAGGTGACTTTCTGATTGGATCTGGTTTCAAATGCATTGCTCATTTCAGCGGCTCTTAAAGGTGGGCTGCGTTTTCTCCCAAATTAATTCAGTGAGAAGCACATCTAACAATGTTTAATTGTAGCAATTGGCCCCAAGAAGCCACAAAATGTGCACAACCCAAAGATCAAAAGTCATGTGTACCAATGCCATTTCTGTGGATAGAAGAAACTAGTTGACACATTGTCAATATGGCCTATTTCTAAGAAGCTTTAGGCAAAGCTTACATTGCCTGAAAGAAAGTACACCTCATTCAGGCAGCATGCTGTGACTAAATACTGACAAGGGTCCCACCCTACTAATGTAACACATGAAGGCATCTCTGACTCAGAAATGTAGTTGTATAGAGTAAACAATTGTCTTCTCACCATTGAATTTCTGTAGCTAGTTTACACACTTCACATTTTACTGTACCTATCCCAAACACACATGTCCATAATCAGTACCAATCAAACAACCACCATGTCTACCACCCTCACTCATCTTCCTGTGTGCATATTCCTCTCTCTCTCATTATCATGCCCAACACAGGGCTGTAACACACCTCACAGGAACCTCAATGTACATTATCATGTACCTCCTGCTGCATATCTTGGCTCCAACTCACAGGTCCTGCAGCAAAATCAATCATTAGCACAGGGGTAAAAGGCACCCTGGGGTGATGCTGTGAGCAAATTTAAACATATGGAAACAAAGGGCCATTTACATGTTTACAATTTTACTGTCAAACTCAGACTACAAAGAAAAATTAGGAGATAAAAAGCAGTGATATCTGGAAACACAATAAATCTTTTAAGAGAGGTCTTCTTGCTAAGTAGATTTGAAGAAAAGATTTGATGTCTATGTGGCAGGGAAGAATTCATGAGAGGGGATTTGGTAGGGTCATTGGAATCTCACTTTTCACTCTCATTCAGGGATACCCAGGAATTAACAAGCAGCTATAAGCGTACTCACACAGCTTAGATAATACACTCATTAACATAGCCAAATATGACCTTGCACAGCTCTTAGTTTGCATTATCTCTACAGGGCTGTTTGAGCACACCAGTAAAAGGAATATAACAAAAATTCCATTGCACTGGCATTTACCTTATATCTCTCCAGCTCTCAAACAGAGAATTTGACAGAGAACCATTCTGCTAAGTTAGTCTGCCCTTTTCTCCTAACTTAAAAACTCAAACCTTGTTAAGTTCTTGGTCTTGACTCAAGGTAATAAAACAGGACGTGGATCACTTGTCTGTTGGTGGCTTTTGAGAAAGCACTGAGTGAGCAAAACGTGTTATTGTTATTGATTTTCTGATTTCTTATAGGCTACAGACCACAATAAAGACACAACAGCTTTTATTTGGATGTGGATTATACCTAATATTTGCAAAGACTGCCGTTGTTTCAGACATGGTCCTCGATTCAAGCCATGTGCCTATCCAATGCATGATTAAATTCCCGCACTGTATTATATTTTTTCATTTCTTTGGGCACATGGGCTAGCCCAGAATCTTTGAGTGTACAGCTCATGCATGCTGTCAATATCTACTGACATACAGAACTGTATCTGGCTTCTGTTCCAAACACATAGCTACATTCATAGTCAGAATGACTGCATCTCCCTTGAGTATCAGGCAGCTGCTAACACAGTTTCACCATTATACCATCTATGTCTGCACCTGATTGATAAAACTTTATGTTGCAGAGGGAAAGTGTAAACAACTACCAGCACATCATTATCACACATACCTACAAACATCTCACATAGACATACCTGGGAGCTATCCTGGTTTTGCCCAGATACTCGGGGAGAAGTTCCACTTCTCCGGGTGTCCGGGATATATGTTGCTTTTCTGGGTTTCCAGGTCGCCACCAGAAAACTCATATAAACCTCCTTGATACGTAGATCTGGCGGTTGTCAGAAATGTAGTTTGGGGTGACTTTCTTTGCTCAAACACCGAATTGGGCTGATTCTTTGCATTTCCTCTATGGGTTTTCATTAGAGTGTCTGGGTGGGTACTAAAGACTGAGTCATTTTTGTGTAGTTGATTGGGCTAAGATACCAGAGCTAAAACACATACAAATAGCTTATATACAGCTGCCTGAAAACATTATGAAGAAACTTCATATAGTTTCTGTAATGTCAACAATGGTCAATTTCTTCAAATGTGTGGACTCATTCAAACCAGTAAACACAGCTTTGTATACTGTCCATTCAGGGAATGCATTAATCTGGATTATAGGTTGATTCTTTGTGAAGAGTCTTGTGTTTTGCTGATCTTGTTTAGCAAGCTTTTGTGCTCTCTTGACCTGGGTGTGTACAGTATGTTTCTTTGCTCTCCCGCCTCTCTTTGTCTGTTTCCCTCCTGTACGTGGATTCCCTGATAATTAAAACCCATAATACTACAGCAAGATTAGATCAGTTTAAAATGTAACTCACACGCTGCTAAACACAGAAATTACTAGAACTATTGAATTTTCAAGCATTACCGAGTCACATTCTGGAGTATGTGGGGAAAATATTTAAAATATAAGGACAATACTAAACAAAATAAACAAAAATGAGTGTGTTGCTTAGTAAAATGTACAGAAACAGAAAAAAAGTTCACTAAAATAGACTATACCATAAACAAAGTTACTCGCTACTAACGTAGCCAGCTTTAGAGCTGCCCTGTTTTATATCATGACAAAGACGATGGAGTTGATAACAGGGTTGTTTGAAAAGACAATAAAGTGGCAAGAAGCCCTATCCATAGGATTAGGGTCAGTTTAAGGGGTGTACCAGGGCTGCCAGATGGACCATCACCAGTTTACATGGGTTGTTTTGACTACACGCGCACCCCCTTCCCTTCCTGGTTGCTGTTGGAGCCGCCTCACTAGAAGCCTTTTGTTAGATACAAAAGGTTGTGTGAGAGGCCAGCAACTGGTGGCTGTTGGAAGCTGCAACCATCTGCTCTGTGTTCACAATGGGTGTGAGGTGTTTAGAGATTTGTGGCTTGCAATGCTTAACCCTTACCATATAATGTCATGGTATGTATTTACTACAGGGACAATTTAATAGTTCAAAATAGATTATACAATACTGAAATTACCACTATATTACTTACAAGGAGAGGTTCCCTTACCAATAGACTGAACATATAAACAATCCAAGTTATGTACCGGCGACTAAGTCATATAAAAGTTTTCTTCAAACAATGGTACATTGTAATACATGTGATACAATAGTATGGGATTATGTACATAAAGCTAGACTGATACCATTTTAAAAGTGTTCCTATCTGTAGCAAGTAGTGTAGTGTTACTGCTGATTAGAGCATTCTACCTGTAGCTTTGGTGATAGGACCACTTTTAGACCTTTCACGCATAAACCCAAATGCATCAGAAAGCCTTATGGGCAACTAACTTTCTTTACATACTTTCAGACTCTAGTTTTACATCAATCACTTCTATAAAGCTGTCTCTGCTGAGGCTGTCACAAATTTGGGATGAGTAATCCCCAGAGGTTTACAATGAATAGTGTTGCATTAGCAATGGATAGTTTAGAAATTCAGCCCAACCCTCTCTCTGACAATGACGGTATGAATAAGCATGCAAACCACTGGGTGTGTGTTGTACTGAACTATGAGAGTATGCATGTGAGAACTTTATACGCCGGAATCATACACAGAGCAAACAGTGTTTTATATACCGCATTACACAGGGTATATGTTGTGAAGTAAAAAGTATGTTTGCATGCATTAGGCAGTGTGCTGTGTGTGTTCAGGGGCTGTGCGTACTTCCAAAGCAACTAGTTGCTGTATTTGCCGATCCATCTGTGTGTATATACACATATTAGAGCTATACTGTACTTGTATTTGTATTATACATTGAGTAGTTGTGGTATTTTCTACAATGATATGTGTACTCATTTTACTGCACCTACCCCATGATGTAAAAATCAATAGTATAGTGCATACTTAAATCAGAATATACTTAATGTATAGTTGAGTATGTTTGGCACTCTACACTAGTTATTGTTTAAAACTATTATATATGGATAAGTATAACTAATGTTTTAACTTAGACTTAACTGTCTGAGATACGTATTAGCACCGTATATTTATTACACAGAAATTAGCTTATTAGCTCGGCAGAAAATTGAGTCTTAAGTCTGAAGATTATATCATACGTAGAATAATGTAGTATATTACTCTGAGTGTGAGTAATGCTACCAGGCAATTTGCTGCTATTTTGCTAACTGGCAAAATATCTATCCATTACTAGAGTGTGATAAAAATTTTGTTTCTCAATCCTTGAGTCAATGATCTGAAAAAATATTCCTTGACAGAGAATCATAAAAATAATGTTGCTGCTATATTTTCAGAACCCTTATTGATAAAACAGGGAACAGGGATAAAAAGAAAACTATTACTCAGCCAATACCAAGTTATAAGAGAAATTTCTTGACAATTTTGTCTTGGAAAAGTACACAAAAAAGCAGAATCCAAACTCAACGCACACATCTAGGAACAGGTCTAGCCTGCCCTAACCTATGTATTTTGATAAATAACTGGAATCCCTGGAGGCAGATAACAGTAGACCAGTATTGACAACTTTTATACCAATTTTTTTTTTCTTTTCTAAAGTGACCTTACCTGGAGCTAGGTTATTAAACGGTAGCTACTAATTACCACGTGGCTCAGAAATCACAATATTATATAACAAATTTAAGACAAATATTCTTTAAACATGTGCCTCTTTTTGAAGCAAACATAACAACGAGCACAAAGGTATTAAAAAAGCTTGCTTTCGGGGGGGCGGAGTTAGCGCTCGAAGAAGATGGCCGCTTAAGCCTCTAGCTCCGCTCACCGTCCGACTTTTCCGCTTCATTCTGCGCCTTTCCCTTCCGATGGGGAAAACTACTCGTGTGGGGAGCACCCCACGATCTTCGGGGACGCGAGACAGACCGTCTAATCCCTCCGTGCGGTCTTATTTCCAGGGTCCGCCCGACCAAGACTCCAGGGACTCGGAGCCCAAGATGGCGCCGTCTCCCGCCAGCCAGCAGAGTGAGTGCTCGGAAGAGGGCTCTCGCGATCGTGAATCCAGCCCTCCGCTGGCGGCTGGATCCTCCTGGCGAGAGGCTCTGAAGGCGCTTCCCACGAAAGCGGACTTAGTGGCCGTGATTGATTCCTCGCTGGACCAGGCCCTGCGGGGCGTGCGGGCCGACCTCGTGGTCATTAAACATGACCTGAAGCAACTGGGTGACCGCGTGCTTTCACTGGAGGAGTCCTACGCGACCACTTGTGACCGGATTGACTCACACTCTACCACTCTCCATGCACACACAGACACCATCCACCAGCTCCGGCGACAGCTAGAGGACCTTGACAACCGGGGGAGGCGAAACAATCTCCGTATCCGGGGCTTACCTGAGTCGGTCCCTCCTGAGCAAATTCGCATGGTGCTGCAGCAGGTGTTCAACACTCTTCTCGGCTTGCCGGAGGATGCACCGATCCAGTTTGATAGGGCTCACCGTGCCCTGCGGCCGAGGGGTTCTCCATCTTCTCCTCCACGGGACGTGGTATGCTGTTTTCATGAATACTCGGTCAAGGAGGCGGTGTTGAAGGCTTGTCGTACCGCCGGCGCTGTGGAATATGACCGCGAAAAGCTTTCCATCTACCAGGATCTTTCACCGCTCACTCTCCAAAAGCGTAGAGCATTGCGGCCGCTCACAGCGGCGCTTCGAGAGGCTGGTGTGCCCTACCAGTGGGGCTTTCCGTTTATGCTGATCGCCAGACGGAATGGTGCTACTTTTACCTTGCGTCACCCGGGTGAGCTGAAATTCTTCTTGGAGGATCTGCGTCTTCCAGTGGTGGAGGTTCCCGATTGGGATGAGGTTCCCACGTCTTTGCCACCTTTGTCGGACCCGGCTGCCTCCTGGACTGTGCACTCCAACCGCCGGAAGAGGTCCCGCCGCAACCCTGCGCCTCCGGAGGATACCGGCTGAGCCTGTTTTCTTCGTGATGCCCTGATGGCTTTGCCCTCACTGTGGGACTCTTCGGGGCGTGAGTGTTTCTGCCCTTTTCCCGCTGAACTTTGCAATCCTCCGGGTGTCATCGTATCTTCACGGTCTGGACTTTCGCACTCGTTCGGGTATTTTGTTTATCGGCCCTTTTTTTATGTTTTTCCGCTGTTTTTCGATCCGTTTCGGTTTTTCGGCGTTCGTTTTAAGTTTTGCACCACACCACACATTTACCACACATTTACTCGTGCTATTAGCGGTTCCCCCGCTGCATATCGCCTATACTTGGCGTTAGTTGTCGCTTTTGTTACATGTGACACGTTTATGGATCCGTCATACTGACAGCCTTGTTCGCCTGTCCTTGGCGGCAGGCTTGCGGTGCCCCCTTATTTTGGGGGTCCCCCCACTTATTCTGTCTCTGTGCTGTTTCCCCGGTCTGTCTCTCCCCCGTGTTCCCCTCTCCTTTCGCTCATTTTTATTGCTCTTGCCCTGAATGCCTTTTTTCTCTCCGTGTGTGTGTCTCCTCTTCCCCGTACGGCGCCTTACGCACCTCTCCTGCGGGGTTGCGAGGGATTGCTTTCCCCTCTCCCTGATCCCCTGTGTTTGGCGTGGGTTTCCCCCCATATTTTCTGCCCTTTCGGACGGTGGGGCGGTAGCGGAGGTTCTTTCCTCCTCCTTTCTCGCTCTCTCCTACTCCCCCTGTCTTCTCCCTTTCTCTGTTTGCTTTTCCTTCTTCTCCGCTTTGGTGGGCCTTCCCCCCCCCCCGAGCTCTCCTGTCCTCCTGTGGACAGTGATTTCGGGACTCTCTGTAGTCCCTCCGCTCATTAGTCGTCGACACTCATGTCGTAATGGTAGGTGCTTCCAAGACCTACTTCCTCTTCACACTTCGCACCTCATACACATGTTATTTTTGTTGTTGTATTTTATTGTTTGTTATTTTTGGTTTATTTGACCTGTGGTGGCTCATTACCCTACTTTTGTCCTATGCCTGCTCCGACTATGTCCTCTAACCACCTAAATTGTGTGACGCTTAATATAAGGGGCTTAAATAAACCGGAGCAGCGCTCTAAGCTTTGCTCCTTTCTCCGTGCTTCTAAGTCCCACATTGCCTTTATTCAGGAGACCCATTTTAAGCGGGGCTCTGAGCACCGGCTCTACGATCGGACCTTTTCTCATGCCTTTTTCTCCAGCTCCCCTTCCTCGAAAACGAAAGGTGTAGCTCTCCTTATACATAAAGTGGCCCGCTTCCAACTTCTAGACGAATGGACGGATGACGAGGGGCGCTGTGTGTTTGTCAAGGGCTATGTGGGTTCCCAGAAGGTCACCTTGGCAAATCTGTATGCCCCCAATAAATCTCAGGGCCGCTCCATTATTGCAATACTTAATAAACTGGCGGACTTCCAGGAGGGGGTCACTGTCCTGGGTGGGGACTTTAACATGGGTTTTGACCCTCTTCTGGATACTTCCTCTGGTAGGTCGCACATCCCGTACTCTAATATTCGCAAGGTTCTCAAGCACCTTAAATTTAACCAACTTGTCGATGCTTGGCGTACCCTGCACCCTGAGGAGAGGGATTATACACACTATTCTGCTCCCCATGCCACCTACTCCAGGATTGATACCTTTTTCATTTCCCATTTCCA
The DNA here is from genome assembly GCA_023333645.1 of Sceloporus occidentalis. Taxonomy (NCBI): domain Eukaryota; kingdom Metazoa; phylum Chordata; class Lepidosauria; order Squamata; family Phrynosomatidae; genus Sceloporus; species Sceloporus occidentalis. The sequence goes on from JALMGF010000055.1 coordinate 2,715,810, forward strand.
TCTCTCCTTCCTGCGCTCCGCTGTGATCGGCCCTTCTACTATTAGCGATCATGCCCCGGTGTTTATTAGGCTTTCCCTGATTGCTCTTCCCAGGCCCCGGTGGAGTTGGAGGCTTAATGAGTCGTTGTTGGACGATCCCGGCAATTTGTCGGCTCTGTCGTCTCATATCACTAACTACTTCACCGAGAATACCACCCCGGACGTTCCCACCCTGGTCGTATGGGAGGCCCATAAGGCGGTTGTGAGGGGGTGCCTGATTGGTATGGGGGCTGCGGCTAAACGGCAGCATTCGGATGCTGTCCTGTCTCTGGTCACACAGATTGAGGCCCTGGAACTGCGGCACAAGGCTACTCTCCTTCCGTCGCTCCAGCTTCAGCTTACCACCCTCCGCGCTCGGCTGGCGACTCTGCTAGATACCCGGATCAAACGTAACTTTTTGCTGACGCGACATCTTTTCTATGAGTTCGGGGACAAACCGGGCAAGTTGTTGGCGAGGGCTTTGAGGGCGAAGAGGGCTCAAACTTATTTAACTAGGATCCGAGATCGGCATAACAAGCTGCATTTCCACTCTCATAAAATTGCCGAGTGTTTCCAGCAATACTACTCCTCCCTTTATAACCTTCCCCCTGAATTCCGCCCTGGCTTAGATATCCAAACCGCTACCTCCGAATTTTTGGGCGCACACCTTAACCGGGTTGTTACTGCGGAGGATAGCACGGCTTTAGAGGCTCCGATCACTTTGTCAGAGGTTGAATTTGCTGTCAAAAATTCCCCTCCGGGCAAGAGCCCAGGCCCGGACGGTTTTACGGCCGTTTACTATAAAAAGTTCCTCCCGCTCCTGGGCCCCCATTTGGTGACCCACTTCAACGCGATTGCCAGTGGTGAGCCCTTTGATCCTCGGGCGCTCGATGCCAGCATTGTTGTGCTTCCGAAGCCCGATAAAAATTTGGACCTCTGTAGCAGTTACCAGCCAATCTCGCTGATCAATGTTGATGTCAAGCTGTTCGCCAAGGTCCTTGCCAACCGCCTCTGCCCCCTTCTACCTGGCCTGATTCACCCGGATCAGGTGGGGTTCGTGCCGGGGAGGGAGGCGCGAGACAATACGATCAAGGTCCTTGATTTGCTGTCCCATGCACATAACTTTGGTACCCCCCTAGTCTTCGCCTCGATGGACGCCGAAAAGGCGTTTGATAGGGTCTCCTGGCCCTATCTGTTTCGAGTTTTGGAGGGCATTGGCCTGGGCCTTAGGTTCCTAATGTGTATACGCGCTCTCTACTCCTCCCCGGTAGCTCGGATTACGGTAAATGGCATACAGTCTGATCAGGTCGCTCTCTCCAACGGTACGAGACAGGGCTGTCCCCTCTCCCCCCTTTTGTTTCTCTTGGTGGTTGAGCCCCTCGCGGCAGCTGTCCGCGCCCATCCGGATATCGTGGGGGTTGCTGTGTCTGGCCGCTCCCACGTGATCTCCCTGTTTGCCGATGACATCCTAGTGACGCTCTCTGACCCGGGTCGATCCCTCCCTGCATTGCTGTCGGTTCTCGACCGCTTCTGCTTTATCTCTAACTATAAGATTAACCTCTCCAAATCGGAGGTGATGGGGTTTCGTCTGGCGCCGGAGTTGTCCCATCGCATCCGCACCACTATGCCTTTCCGTTGGAAGGATGATTGTATTAAGTACCTGGGGGTTCTCCTACCCGCGGATCTGTCCCGGATCCGGTCCCTCAACTTTGATCCCCTTTTAAGTTCTCTCCTTTCTGATCTCCACAAATGGGCCTTCCCTCACGTGTCCTGGTTTGGGAGGGTCAGCGTTCTCAAGATGAACGTTCTTCCCCGTTTTTTGTATCTGTTCCAGACGCTGCCTATTTTTCTTCCTCGGTCGTATTTTCGGAAATGTCATGGAGCCTTTCTCCGCTATATTTGGAGGGGCAAGCCACCTAGACTCTCCTTCTCTTACCTGACGAGACCTAAGACGTTGGGGGGGATGGGCCTTCCTAACCTGGAACTCTATTGGAGGGCTGCCCATCTTCGTCGGGTGGTCGAGTGGTCCGTTGGTGCGCGTCGCCTTTGGGTGTCTGTGGAGGCTGCTGCGTTATCTTGCCCTATTGCCGCTCTCCCTTGGATTGCTAATCCTCAACGCTGCATCTCTCATGCTTCACACCCCTTGATAGGCCCCACCCTGAGAGCCTTTGGGCAGGCCGTGCGAATGGGAGGTTTGGTGTCCGTTCCCTCACCCCTGTTTCCCATCTCGGGCCACCCGGATTTTGCCCCGGGCCGTGATGAGGCTCGCCTAGCGCCTCTTCTGCCTGCCGGTGTTTCCACTCTACGTGTCAGCCATGTGACGCGGGGCCCTACTCTTAAGCCCCTGTCTGAGTTGACTGGGAAGGCGACTAATTCTTTCCTGACCCTTTTTCTGTACCACCAGCTCAGGCATTTCCTCTCCTCCACCGGGGCACTGGGCGGGAGCTCTCGCACGCCCACTGTTTTTGAACAAATATGCCTTGAGGCGCAGGAACCTCCGCACCTGCTCTCTGCCCTATACGCTATTTTACTTTCCCCGGCGGTTATTACTAAGCCCTATTATTTTAGCCTCTGGGAAAATGACTTGGGCCTTTCTTTCTCACTGGAGGATTGGGAGAGGATACTCATGATTGTTCACAAAGGGACCGTGTCCAGTAGGGTGCAGGAAACCCTCTTCAAAATTGTTACCCGGTGGTATAAGGTGCCCCTTGATTTACATAGGTTTCTGCCTCAGGTCCCCCCGAAGTGCTGGCGCTGTAATTCCCACCCGGGTTCCCTCTTCCACATCTGGTGGACCTGTCCTGCTATTAGGCCCTTCTGGGACAAGGTTGCCGAGGTTATTCGGGAGGTGTCGGACCCTACGTTTACGGCTTCTCCGGCCGCTGTACTCCTTCATTATAACTCAGTCCCGTATCAGGCTTATAAGGGCTCAATCAAGTTCCATTTGATAAATGCCGCGCTTACTACTCTTCCCCGCTCCTGGAAGTCCGTCGTCCCTCCCTCTGTATCTGCCTGGTTTCGCCGGGTGGAATTTATCTACCAAATGGAAGTCATTTCGAGCGCCGCCAGGGGCCAGGACCATACGGTAGAGCTTAAGTGGTTCTATTGGCGTTCATTCGTATCCTCCCTGGATGGTCGCTCGGATCTCTCTCTGATATGATTCTCTACACTTTTTACCTCTCCACACCGGGTCTCGGACTTGATTTGTTATATTTTTATTTTTTTTTCTCTTTTTATTATTTCCTTTTATCTGCCGCCACATAGGTCTTTGTTTTGTTTTGGTTTGGTTTACTTTGTACTCGTGCGTACCCGTTATACCTGGGTCTTCGGACTCGATTCTACTGCTGTCTCGATATTATAATATAGTGCTATATTCCGGAGCTCGTTGCTCCCTCTGGGTACTGTGTTTGTATCTTGCTCCGTGTGCTAGTATTGTTGTCACATATCTGTTACACAACTCTAACTGCTTTTGTATGTAACTGTATCCATCTATTGTCGGGCACTTTGTTGTGATACCCTCTCGGATTGTATCGGTGCGGGCGCTTGTCGCTCTTAGTGTGGTGCTCAGTGCCTACCTTCCGAGTGCCTTACTGTTGCTGTGTCGTTGTGTACTGTCATGCTGTTCTTTAATAAACGGAGAATTAACAAAAAAAAAAAAAAAAAAAAAGCTTGCTTTCCAGCAACATCTGATGTCTTAATTGCTTGAGAGATTTTCTTAATTAGAACCTTCATAAACTAAACATATTGCTGTTTTAGGAAAAACATCTCCTCCAAACATTTTGGTCCCATGTACACTTTTTTTGTCAAGGAGCACTGTGTCTGCACGTTCAATACCAAGAGCCATGTGCATCTGCAGGTTGAAACACATACAGACAGCAAACTACTTGAAAAAACCTCTCCCAAGGTTTATCTTAATTTTTCATCTTACAAAGGCTTGGTAAATTGACTCTACATACATAAACATGAGACAGCCCTTTAAATGGTCAGAAGCAGTAAGTAGTAAGAAGGGCTTATGTTCCCTGGATACAACCAGCTCTGTGTGTGATTGGCTAATGAACAGACAAAGCTTACAATACACAATCCAATGCTTAGCAGAAAACACCTGCAGTGTGATTGACGCTTTGTGCCATATGAGGCCTACAGCCTGCATTTTGAGAGCTTTAATACGTTGGTGCCACTTGAAAGACATTTTCTGTATTGAATCTGTAAATGTTGTGAAATCCCATTTAAAGTTTGCATTCAGCTGGTGAAGAATTCTGTGTGATTTTTTCTTCCTCCAGTAGGATGGTAACCCATGCAGGCTATTCCCTACAGGACTATTGTGTGATACATCAAAAGTCTTGGGGCCCAGTACAGACTAAAAGCATTGACTCCCATGCCCCTCTAATCATCCCACCCAATTCTTCAACTTCTCAGTCCGACCTTCTTGAAATAAACTAAGCTTGTTGACTACAACTCCTTATTTACATGACACTCCTCTCCTGGTTCACATTCTATCTTTCTGACCATACCTTTGGCATCTTCCTCTCTAGCAACACTTCCCCTTCCCCTCTTAATCGGGGGACCCCAAAACTTAGTTCTAGGACCCCTTCTGTTACATTACCTCACTTGGCAAACATATCTCAACCTTTGGCTTTCATTACCACCAGTATGCTGATGATCTTGCTATCCTTTCCCGATTTCTGTCATAGATCATGTACCCAACTGCCCCACCTCTGTCTCTAACTGGATTAACTGCACATTTCCTAAAACTCAATCTCTCCAAAACTGATCTCATCTTCCCTCTCTCAGTTTCTCTCAATCGTACATCTGCCCATCCCCTCACACTCGCTGTCATGGCGTCACCCTTGACTCAGACCCTCTAGTCTCCATCTTAAAATACAATGCCCACGTTCTTACCTTCCTAACACAAGATGTCACTAAGGCTCTTGTCCATGCCCTATTATCGCCCGCTCTGTCTTAGCTTTTCATCCTCATACCTGTCTCGCCTCCTCTACAATCCACCACAAAAACTGTTACCAAACTTATCTTCCTCACTCATCATTCTCCTTTTTCCAGTTCCCATGCACACTTGCAGGATTTCTCAAAAGCTGCTGCAATCCTCTGGAATGTTCTTCTCAGGTTTATCCACCTTTCGCCCTGCCTTTGGTCCTTCAAAGAAATCCCTCAAGACCCAGTTCTTTAAGGACACCAACTGACATGTTATCGCCCTTTCTCTGCTTGTTATAAATATTATTTTCAAGAAAGTAGTTGTAGGAGCCTCTTCAAATAGCTAGTCATGACTATTTAAGAAAGCATGGGGAAAAAAATAAGGGCAATTCAAGACCTCTGGCAGGATGCGCCCCTGCAAATTCATCTCCTGTTGTGTATTTCCACTCTTTAATATCGTTTTAATGGTGTTAATACAATCATGTTCTTAGTCATCCTAGTGAATTTTGCCCCCAAGATGACCAAACACAACCAATTATACACTACATGTACCCCTATGGTACAGGAAAGCTAAAGGCTTTTTGGACACAGGTTCAAGGTACAAAGCTTGAACCGAACACATTTGCACTGCTAGTGGCTTCTGCAAACAGTCATGTGAAAGGCATCATCTATAGCTATTGTTTGTTTTTGTGCAAAGGTCGTATAAATTTAAGCTTATTAAAACTGGGCCCTCATCTTGTGTTTCTTTAAATCCAAACTGTTATATTATGCACTGTCTATGTCCTGTTTACCCATTTTACAGTGATGCAGAACATCACATGCCATTTATACAAATTATTTAGAAAACAGAATTTGATGACAGATAAACATTCAGCCTATCTAGTCTGGTCATTCTTCTCTGATATAAAGACTCAAGACCAGAGTAAAGGTCCATTACATTTCTGGCCCTTTAATTTTAAATAATGACCTCTTATGCTAACATTTCTCATCTTTTGAAGAAACTTCCCTCATGTGTGTTTTATAATACGATCACACAAGTACCTTTAACACATATGCACAATGAAACTCTGAAAGACAATTTCAAAACAGGGAACCCCCACTGTTTTATAGCACCAACTGATAAACAACTCTCCATTATTAGATGGAAAGCCAAACAGTATTTTATAATATACACATTCTGCTCTGTATACCAGCACACCCATCGCTTCTATTACTCAATTCTTATTTTTTTAACAATTTCCAGTAGGCTGACTGGTAAAAAAAATAGAGACACCTGACCTTAACACCAACAGGGACTTTTATGACATTGCATTCTAAATACATAAATATGAATATGTAGTTGAATACTCATCCATGTCCTGACAACAGCACCTTCACATTTTAATTTGCAACCACTTGTTTATTCGAAGCACCAGCACTACACTTCTTGATCCAGAGGAGCAAATACTCAGCCCCTCCACAAGAGCCTTGTTTCAGCATTTAAGTAAAAGAATTTAATGAGTTAAACGGCCACAGGTGACTCCTATGGGAATGCCTTGTCCCATTTTGTTTTGGAAGAGAGAAAGGGGGGAGCCTTGCCAAGCTCATACAGCACAATAAGTTAACCTGAAAACGTGCCTTTAAATATAACAGAACATAAAAATTATGAATATGAATTTTTTATTACAAACAGAAGTACAGCATCCAGTGGTACAATACATAACAATTCAGAGTATCAAAACAATAAATTGAACAGTATTGTGCTGGCATAGAATGAAAAATACACTGCATGTGTTGTGTGTGGCATGTTCTGCAGCATAGTTCCCATTACACATACAAGGAAGGCACTGGAAGATTAAATACATTTATGTTCAACAGTAGACAAATCTTCATGGAACATCTCACCATGAACTTGGTACATATTTTGAGGCAGTATTAGGAACTAGAGTAGAAGTTACAACTGTGCAAAACATTTGCCCCATGATGAAACCACGCTATCATTTTAATAAGTGCACTCGTTACTCTAAAGAGCAACTGCAAGATCTAACGTGCCATAAGCTTGCAAGACCCTGTACTATGTCTGTTAATCTTTATAAATTGCGACTTGCCAGTTATCGTGTGAGTTTTTACTTTCATCTCCCCATTGTAAGTGTGATATGGAACCAATTATTTTTTTTTACTTTATACGAGTATGTTCTTTTCCTTTATTCCATCCAGAGCTAACTAGAGCCATCGCCATTGTTAATGCCAAAAGGAATAAACATTCAAGTGGGAATACAAGGAGGTAAACAACCTAGTGGTACATATGCAGCTTCCATCCAAAAATAAAAATGCTCACATACCCCCAGGAAGTGTTGGTTTGCAGTTTTGAGGGAAATCACAAGCAACTGTCTACATAGCGAAAAGGGATTGAAATGTGAATATATTAACTAAAAGGATCATAGGGGAACTAGAAGCAATTATGCTTTTATTTTAGACAATCTCAATTTATCCAAGATTAGTTTCACGAGCTCTCAGTACAGCGTTGGACTAGCTTTGGAAAAGGGCTGCTTTTCATCATTGGACATGGAGGACATTGAGCTGCAGCCAACAGCGAATCGTATCAAACGTATCACAAATGTTAGCTTGTAGAAAACTGAAACATATGGAGGTACAAATATCTTGACATCCCAAAGTGTTTATATCCCATTTAAAAAAAAAAGTGTCAGACTAGAATACTCTGATCCACAGAGGTCTGTGTTGCACTGCAACATCCTATGTCTCATACAGGAATTTAAATGGGATTAAGCACAATTCTATTTGATTACACTAAAATAAAGTGCAGTCAAGCTGGTTCAGCATGGATTGGAGTCATCTAATATTAGTACTGCGAAATGACATTTCTTCTCGTTTACAACTGCAGTATCACTAAAGCATTAAAGCATGCCGTTGATGGTGTGGATCAAGCATGATTACAAATGTCAGGAGACACCAAGTTATAGTATGATTTACAACTAGAGTGGCTAAGTGCAGTTCAATTGTACCATATTACCCTGCCCCCCTCAACCGACAGATTAGGAGTGTTTATAACGCCCAAAAATTAGCAATACTTTCCAATTAATCACATCCTCTATAGTACCCATGTGTATTGAATACAACTGCATTTCATTATGTTATTGCAGATACTGCCAGGGGCTGTACTAGTGCATCATTAGTGTTTCTCAAAAGGAGAATTTAAGAAAAACCCTCTAGGCATCAAAAAGTCAATTAAAAACTTTATATCTCAAAAAAAAAAATCTTTAAAAATATAAATAGGTCTTCATTACAAAACATGGCTCCCAGAGCGAGGTATTTACACATACACAAGCAGCAGATGGGAAGTCCCCATGTTTAACTTCCCACGGTCATCAGGTATTGGTTGGAAGAACTGGAACTGCTCAGCAGCTCCCTCTTGCAATTTAAGGGGCCCCGAGGAGTAGGAACTGGGGCCTCATAGAGGACACATATAGAACCATCTTCACCAATGCGGTATGAAACCTCATAGGGGTCAACCCATAGAGTGAGCTCTTTAGGAAGGAGACCAAGCAGCTGTTGACCGGTTATGTTGATTCGACTGGCAACTTTGCTGATAATGGGATCCATCTTATGGTTTATTCTGATGCAACGGTAACCAGAACCCTTGGCAGGCTTGTCAGGAAACCAGTGGTGCTGGTAGTGATCTATTAAAAGCAATAGAAGAGAGCAGCAGGAAGTTAGAAAAACTGCTATTAACAATAATCAAATATATCACCTAAAAGAAAGTAGGGGAAGCTAAGCAAGTCTAACCCAATGTCCCCAAATAATGCAAATCTATTTCACCCCATAATGTAAGACATTTGGTAAGGTCAAGTACACATTCACCCACCAGACCATTTTGTTGTTACAAAGGTGAATAATTCAATATCGTAAAAAAGTACCAGTTAGGAAGACGTTTAATTTGATGAAGAATGCCGACCTAGATACACTTAAGACAGGACTTACTTAAGGAGCAAACAGGCTACGCAAAACACACGGTCCTCAAGTACCGGATTACTACGGGCCCAACAATCGGGAAGTTAGTTCACGAGACTTTGATGTTCGGAATAAGGATTAAACGGATTACCCAACTATCGTGACAAGTCTTTTACAAATCCTATTATGGTTTTCAGTTGGGAGTGTGCGTTGTCGGTGGATCGAAAAAAGTATATTTCCTGCTGGCGGCCATCTTTACACCCCTCCCCCATCGCATAAAAAACAAGCAAAACCCAGGTTTCTCACCTATTAGTGTAGAACGTAAGGCGGCAGCAAAAACTTGCACCAGGTGCTCGCTTAGTCGAATCTTCAGAAGACCTGAAAGAAAGCTGACGGCCGCTTCGATTTCCGGCAGTGTGTCAAGGTTATACCCGGCTGCGGGTAAGTTCGACATGGTGGTGGAGAAGATAACGCTTTTCGGGACCGGCCTGGTAGCACGTGGCCTACGCTAGCTTGTGTGGAGGGGAGCGTGAGGGTGTACGTATTCTGGGAAGCTGAAAATCCCCCGTTCTGATGGTTTTTACCGTACGTACACCCTCATCTAAGTGCCTTGCTGCGAAACGAACTACGCACTGCCTGACCCTGTGCTTTTATACTCCCACGATGTGTACCTTGGAGTGACGCGTTGAAACGCTAAAGCCACGCAGACCAATCATACGCAACGTACGGCTTGGAATTTTAATGAGGTTATGACGCGAAAGGATCAGGGTAACTGCTAGGAAATATGCGTGAGGAAACCCCATCCCCCCTCTCAATATATTATGTGCCAGATATAAACAGAGACTGTTTGTGTGCTACTAGGAGTATTCTGGGGTAACTGAAGAAACACATGAATGCAATAAATAGTGAAACCACGTATTAAGTCCATAGAAAAGTAATGCATACCACAAACTGGCTTAGTGCCTAGCATTAGATATATAACCTTTAGTAGACACACAGGTGAAGTATTCATTTGCTTAAATACCAGTTTATCACAGAGATGCATTTCATTTGATCATATTTATGCTTTGTATTAAATTTGCTATCCATTTATGGTCTAAGCCATGCTGCCCCTACATTGTATTCTCTGCAAAAACAGAACCATAACCAGCAGTAACAACCACTGTGCCTATAGCAAATAACTTGGCGGGCCATATGCCTGCATGCACCTATTAATGACAGTGTCACCCTCCTGAGTAACCTATGGGCATCCTTATAACTACATTATTTTCTCTTATTTGAACCAAGCAGGGCCGGTGTTAGCAGCAGGCGGCTGCCTGGGGTGCCTAACACATGGCGGCACTGGGCAGCTGCATGTTCTGTTTAGGTCTCCAGTGGTGTCTGCCCCTGGGCCTATTTGCTGCAGGCAGATCACCCTGTTTTGGATACCCTGTTGAGACTATAATGCCTGTGCATCAGTGTTCTACAGCCCTAAAATCCACAATAATGACTAGATCAACAACAAACATGAGCGTATAGCATTATTTTGTTAAAGAGAGCAAAACTGTCTGTCTTCAGTGTCTTCTTATTACTCTGGCAAAAGAAATTCATTAACTCAACTTTAAATTTTTCTTAATCTCAAAGAATATCTCCTTTATCAACATGCACCTTTATAGGTTGTGCAAGAGACTACCTCTCTAATGTCAGTGCATCTTACCAATTTAGTTTGGTTTTACATCAGAGAAGACAGATAAGGCCGGGGTCGACAAATTTGGTTTGGATCAAAGAGCCCCCCCAAAAAATAGGAGACAACTTTTTTTGTTCTTCCCCAATAATTTTCTTGTTTTCATTTATTAACACTTGGTCTGCAGTTAAAGGATGTTTATTGGAGCAATACGATATATAACACACCTTTCTTCGGTGCTTCACAACCTAGTACAGTACTGCACAAATCCCTGCCCTTAACCACATTGAACTGGGATGCCAAGCCAGGCCTTCTCGTCCAAAATCAGCGCCTCAGCTCACAAATGCTCTTTTGGCCGAATCGCACAAATTCCCATAGAAAGCCTTCCCAGAAGTATAGAGGCTGTTATAGCCGCAAAGGGGAGGGGCAATTCCATATTAATGCCCCTGGTTTTGTAATGGGGTTTTCAACAAGCTCATATAGATGTGATGGGCACATAACCTTTGGGCATATAGTGTACATATAGGGTTTGATCCACAATTACACAGCCTGCCGAACACTATTATCATTTACTGTGTTTTTGCTCTTCTGACAGTGTGGTAAATCACAATAGAAACAAGAGAGAAGGCAAAATGATAAAGTTTTAAGAATTTTTATTTTTTTTTATGAGATTTGGGTAATTGTAAACTAACATATGTATAAATCCACATAATGTGTACGTAGATATTTTTTGCTCAGCTTTGCATCTTGCATTTGAACATTACGTTCATATTAAACCACCCCCCTGAAGAGAAAAAAAAAAAAACACTAAATGCATTTGGCGCTTGTGATTTACATTGCCCTCAGACTATTGTCCTACTTTTCTAAAGCTTTGTATATGTGTTAAGGAATCTGTCCTGGCATGTCCATGGAGTGGACTACTTGTGGGGGATGGGTCTACAGCAGGGTTAGTGATATGTGTTTCTAGATGTTTGTTTTGAAGCCCCTGTGGGAAAGCAATGAAATAGTTAATACCTGACTTCTTTTTCATGTTTATTACCCCAGAAGTTTATAGATTATGTTATGGTACCATACCAAAATTAGAGTAACTGTGGAGAAAACATTTTAAAACCCACATTTTCTTATTACAATCAGTTATAAAATTTGCAGTTAGCCTGACAAAATTTTGCTTCTGGATTTGCCAGCTTGTTTGAGCAGCCCCCCCCCCCCCCTCAACTGTACTAGTTATGTCCTGTTTACCCACTGTACAGCACCATGGAATAGGAGGACACTATATAATTTAACAGATATATAATAATTTCATATGGAAGTCCTTGTGAAGCATATTAGGCCCCTCATGTGTACACACACTCTCACACATTCTTACTCCTACTTTCTCACCGCTAGTACAGGTCATACAAGAATAATTTGTACCAGCTGCCCTTTTTTTTATTAAAGAAAAAGAGCCTTGGGAGTTATGGAATAATTTTGCATGCATCAAGCACACTTTGAATGTTTTTGCTTCATTTAAAATGTCCTGGAGTTATATATATTTTTTTAATTAGGCATTGTAATTATTGCCCTAACAGTTTACAGCCATTATCTGTAAAACATATTTTGATAAGCAGACTCACTAAAGTGTATTTTAAATGGGATCAAGCACAATCACAGCTCTTAACATAGCAAAATGAAACTACCTACAACTAAACTAAAACTACCTACTTTTGCTTTTTGTTGGGTAATTGCAATTGCTTTAGAGATATTTCGTATGGGGCTATTTTGCTTCAAGACGAGATCTGTGTCTCAGAGAGTGTCAGGGCCGGTGTAATCTAATCTGTTTCCTGTCCTGAAGCTCTCCCTTCTTCCACCCTTACAAAAACTCCCTATATATCAAATCAGCAACTTATTAACAGGACAAAGGGAAGTACTGGGAGGAATAATCAGACAGATCTTAAGAAAAGAAAATTAAGATACGTTCTTCCATGGTATATACATGAAATGTAAGAATTCCTAAATGTGCAACGTGAACTATTTAAACATTATATTTTGATACGTTTTAGCTTGCATGTCAACTAGCGGCCTACCAGGCATTGCCCGTTGTCCCAGATGGCCAGTACAGGCCTGATGAGAGGCAAATATCTAGAAAATTAGAAAAAACAGCTCCCTTCCCAATGTTATGACATGCAGCTCCTATACTCCACGGAGCATTAGAATTTGGAAACCTTCATTTACATCTCCTCCAAAATATGGGGAAAAAAACCCCGAAAAACAATGGGATCTTTTCTTAAGAGTATAAGAATGTTAACTTTATTTCCCTTCAAACATAAAATAGTAAGGAGTAATACTCAAAAGCACATGAGTTATGGTTGCTCAGATATGCCAACTGACTCATGTTTTGTCCCAAGAGGCGCTTAATTCTGTTTCTTGCATATTTAAGAGTCGAATATCTTATGCATGGCCTGCCTTTCATGAGCCACAAAAAGTACTCAGAACATTAAGTTCAGGATTTAAATGTAAAATACAAAATTTTGTATTTTTGTATCCAGCAGCCAGCAAACTGTTACGTTATGTATCAGTTTGTCTCTGTTAGTTCGACAATGTTTCACAAGTATGTCATACACCACCCAGTACTTAAAGCACTTAATAAATTGTACGAACTAAATGATATTTCAGTTGACATATAAAATAACTAGGGTAATCGAGGTTCTGCTCATACATTCTTACTTGTTTTAACAATCTAGAATTAAGGATTGATGCAAGTCCAGATGCTTTTCTATACATTGTTTGGGGGGAAAAGCTACAAGCCCTCTGGTGACAAGGGCCATTATTCTTGTAAGGTCTTCATTGAGTCATCTGTAAATCGAGATTTATATCTCCTGTTTTAAGACCTAGCTAAGAAGCCTCTGATGTGGCGCCTTCTATATTGAACTGAAGGAGGAGCATGCCAAACACACACAGGAAGCAACTCAGTCCTCATTGTTTCACAAACACTTGGTGATAACGGATATCAGCAAACAGGTCCCCCGCACTTCATACGCTAATAAGGAAAGAGTTAACACAGTGCTGGCTAGGCCAGTGCTCTTGTGCTTTCATTAAAAAGGGCTTATTGACCCATACTGTCTTGTACTGGTAAAAAAAAAAAAAAAAAGACTTTTCATCTTGGATTTCTTTCCCAAACATGCATAACGCTAAAATTAGGATATTTTTTATGCATATGATAGTGTCATGTTATATTTTACACTGTTTTCATCTAAATGCATAGAGAGATTATTTGTCTATGGATGTGGTCAGTTTCCCCATCCCCCAGCTACTTGCCCTATCTGAAGAGTCCCCTGCTCAGCAGTGCCTATACAGGGATACTCCCCTAAGGCACTTGCTAGCTTAAGATTTCAGTGGGGGTAGTAACAATACTCCCCTACCCCAGGGACATGCAGTGGTTTTAATGCACATTAAATAAAGTCAGTATGCATATCTCTGTGGTGAGGCAGTTTTTGTGCAGGAGTCTTCCCATTTAACCTTTACTTTTTATGAGCTCACTGCAAATAGACACTTATACACTTATTTATATAGCACCAACAGATTCCAGTTTAAATAATTATTCCATTACCAGTCACACAGTGCACACCACACAGTCTCTGGTTCCAGACAACAAATCATGACGAATACTTATTGCTCTCTGGCAATAGGTGGGTTAGATAAAATCCAGTATATCGGTGGAGCTCAGGTTCCTAATACCTTTTTTTTTTTGTAATACCATTTTACTCATCTGTGCTCAGTCTCTTTGATTAACAAGCATTAATAGGAAAGCCTGATGACTTTATCTATACAGCCCATGTGCTTACAACTGCTTTTTTACCCTCTAAAAAATAATCAATCAACAATCACTTATAATAGTTAGAACTTTTTAATTGTATTTACGCAAGTGTTTATTTGTAATCATGTTTATGCGGAAGAAAAGCCTGTATTTTATTTTCTCCAATGTATGCACTTGATCCAGTATGTTTAAAAATGCATATTGAAGAAACAGGTTACATGAAAATAACCTAATAACGCATTAGCCGGAGAAGTATTTCATATTTTTTTTTGGAACAATTGCATTTAAAAACGGTAAAAATCCAAAAGCTTTATTCATTCTACGAGAAACCTAGAACACTGCTTTACTGAACATTGCCATGGCTACCATTCTATATCTATAAACACACATAGCTGCCCTTCCCTTTATCTCAAGCCAACCATGCAAACTGCTTCCATAAAAGGACAGGGCTTCCCCTCCCGTCAACAGATGACTTGCTTCTTTTCACGTCAGCAGATTGTGTTCCCAGATTCTGTCCTAAACATGTGACGTAGCTTAAAAAGGAGGAGGGCAACTACCGAGGGAAAGATGGGGCCATGGAGCACGAGACAGACAGGAACAGTTTGAGACAATATTAACCAAGCAGCTGCACAGGGCATGTAATGACAGATACAGTCATTCTACAAATGGTTATTTCAGAGCTTTGAATCTCTGTGATACACATACATTCAACAGGGACTTTAAATCTGTGTTAGACATGTTTATAGGGTTTTAATAATCTGTTAGGCATGTTTTTTTTTTTTTTAGTGTTTCCACAGCCATGATATTTTTATTGATTTGAATAGCAACATAATATTCCACAGTGCTGTACAAAGGTTAAGCAGGACATAACAAGTAGTCCATTACATAGCAATTTGGACTAACCAAAAAAAGTTAGGAAAGATATATACATATTGTGACAGGGAGAGGGGCATGGTGGTGGCCCTATGTTTCATGGAACACACGCAGCTTCAAAGTTCCCTGTGAGGGATTCATATGGGGGGGGGGGGTAGAGAGAAATCCAAGCAGTATGTAAGACTGCATTTATCTCCACAAACATTTACAGGAATATATATTGAAAAGAAAAGGTCTGTGCTACATTTTGTTTTTGTTGGCAGCGGGTGAGCCGTCCAACTATAGTCATCTTCAATTGTTAGTTAGTGCTCAGAGAGCAAAGCTTTTCTTTTGTTTGTTTTATATTTATGTTTTGTTTGCAGGACCCTTTAACCCCTTCAATCCCAGGGGTTTTTGATAGCTCAAAGCCCAGAGCAATTTTGCCATTTTTAGGGTATGTCGGTTTAGCGATGATTCTCTTTTTCTGTGAGTAGTGTACCCATTTAAACTATATATTGTTTTTTCAAGGAGAGATAGAGCTTTTGTTTGATACTATAGTTGGATGATTAGCTGAAAATTTAGAATGAGAAATTTAGTAAAAACTAGCGAAGATTAGAAAAATAAACTAATTTTTTTTTACAAAATTAGGTAAAGTGATGGAAAATCCCCTCCAAGTTTATTAATTCAGGTGTCCTGATTTCAGAAATACCTAATTTATATAGATTTTCCAGACTTTCCCAGCACCAGGGAGCATACTATAAGGTGTACAATTTTGTATAATTTTTATGCCTATGGCTTAATGGGTTTGGGGGTTGTGAACGGGGGCAGAAGGGTTATACTGGCTAGATGTTATGCTAGGGCAATGGGAAGTAAGGTTTTTTAATAATTTTTTTATTATTTTTTTTTTAAAATTTTTTTAAAATTTTAATTTTTTTTACATTTTTTTTTTTATATATTTTTACACAGAAATGGTTAGAGGTCCTCCTAGGGACCTCCTGAACATGCCAGTGATGTCACAATGACATCACAGCTCACATTATAATTTTTTTGTATTATATATATTATATAATGATTTATTTAATATTATTTTTTAAATGAATTAACTTTTTTTTTCTTTTGCTTTTCTCTTTCAGGACGGGAGGGGGAGTGAGAGAGATGGTTTCTCACTCCCCACCCCGCGATCCCCCTGCACCGATCACACTGTGATCTCTATGCAGGTCCTCACAGACCTGCATAGAGATCGCAGCGTCTCTGTGCCTCATCGGAGGGCAGGATATCCCCGCAGGGAAGGGAATGCCCGATCGTGCGTTTGCAACTACGCGATCGGGCACTTTCAACTGTAACAGCTTACCGGCTTTCATGCCAGAAGCTGTTACGGGAGATCGGGCAGCAGAAAGCCGGCGATGCCGGCTTCTGCTGCAAGGGGGGGGGGGGAGTCCAGGCTGGTCTCCCGTGCAGCGTCCAGCGGCAGGGCTGGACGTACCGGGACGTCCATAGGCGTTTTTTGGACGTCCCGGTACGTCTATAGGGGAATGAAGGGGTTAATAATAAGGACTATAACTTCTACACCATGTGGTAAAGTGTATGGGAGAGTGGCCGATGGGATATATATCTCACCTGGTTTCCTCAGCCAGGCACGGTAGTAAACCCAGGAGCCCTCAGGTGAGGCTTCCTAAGCTCATTACTGGGGAGGAAGCCTTAAAAGAGAGGGCTGTTAGGTTTGAAGGGGAGAGGAGAAACTGAGTGAAGGAGCAGCTACAGTCAGCGCTGCAGCCCACCAGGTATGAAGCTTTACCTATGGAAAACCTGTTACTTTGCTTTGTGCCAGACCTTAGGCTTGTAGAGAGGTATCCGGATGTTTAGTTAGAGCCGGACAGGCTTAGAGTTTGTTTTGTTTACAATGTGCTCTGTTCCTACAGCATCCAAATAAACACGCTTTACGTTTGAAACCTGTGTGAATACTGTCATTGCCGCCCCATGTGTGAGCTGTTCCCTACAACCAATACAACTGTGGTATTTCCATCTCTAAGAATGCATGGTTATATGATCTCTCTTCCCAATATATGTGTATATATAGGGACAAATCCCTAAGACTGGCATTTGGATAACCTGGATTAATATGCAAATGCATGTTTTATTTGCACACTCCTCAGCAGGGTCACATGAACAAAATTAATAAATACTTTTTTGATCACTTACTATGCTCTGTGGCTTTGCTCACCATCCTTGAGCAGCTTGTACACATAACAATTTAAATAAATGAAATGTCTTTAAATGCAGTCTGCAACATAGTTCCCCTCCTCTGCTCACAAATTACTCAGCTCCCCACTTTATAGGCCTTAATAGGCCACAGGTGGTCCTAATAACTTTACCAGGTACCTGAGTTATAGTCCTTAAAAAATATGGACTGGACTTTTCAGTACACAGATACTCTGTTAGTGGCCCCCTGCTGCAGGGAATTCTCCTCTCTGGCAGCAGGGGAAGGTGCGCGATGCACATAGACAACCTCCACTGCTGCTGGCACGTTCACCAGTGCTCGGTTATAGACGCCCAGAGTGGCATATAGGGGTATAGGCATTTCTGGAGGCAGAGTGGTATATAGGGGGTTAAAAGGCTCAGTTTTAGGACCCCTTCTGTTCTCTAGTTACACTTCCTCCCTTTGCAAACTGATCTCATCCTTTGGCTTTCAATACCACCTGTATGCTGATGACACCCAGCTCTATCTATCCTCCCCTGATCTCTTTCCCTCTGTCTTAGATCATGTAACTAACTGCCTTGCACCTGTCTCTACCTGGATGTCTGCACGTTCCTTGAAACTTAACCTCTCCAAATCTGAACTCCTCATCTTCCCTACCTCCAATGCTAAGATTCCCCCATCAATCTCCCTTAATGTTAATGGTGCTATCATCTCCCCGTGTCACGTCCTACCCAGGCTATGGAGCAGCATATCTCACTCTTGCTTCAGTTTCTCTGTTTTGCTTCTATCCATTCCTGGATTTTCTTATGCTCTGTTCTGATCTTCCATTCCTTGTTTCTAGTTCTGCTCTTTGCTTCAGTTCTGTTTCCTTTATAAGGTGTGCCCCACCAGTGTGTTCTGTTTGTCTCAGTCTGCAGTCTAAAGGTATGTCTCAGTGCTATGTGTTTTGGATTACAGATAAAGATCTAAGCTTCGTTTTTCCCTGATCTCCTACCCATACCCTCAGTGATGCGATACAGCTTGCCCTGGTCCCACTAAAACCTTTATTGACAGCATTGAGCTAAAGACTTATCCTGCTGTCCCTTCCTCTCAAAGTCTTCTGGGAAGTCCCAAGTCAGGGTAATCAGAGTCTGGTCTTTGTCATGGGGTATCGGGCTTACCTGGGTCCCGCCTGATTGTGGCGGAGGGCATTCCGAGCCTGGGATCATGTGGTAACCACGAGCGCTTCATCCTCCGGTATCGGGGTAAAAGGAGAAGTAAGCTGTCCCAAGCTGTTGGCTAACAGTACCTCCGAGAGATGGTCTCTCATGTGACCGACTTCCAGGTCTGGAGCACCGGCTTCCCAGTCCAGGTCTACATGGGAGGGCAGAATCCTAAACACATGCCTGCCTGCCTGCCACTTTTAAAGCCACAGATCTGCCGGTATATTTAGTGGGGGAAACCATACGTGGCTGGACTAAGGTGAGAGTGGCTCCGGTGTCCCTTAACCCTTGAGCAGTGTGTCCGTCTATCCAGACCATCTGGCGTTGATGCTGTTAGTTGTCCCTAGCTGCCGCCTGCCCTGGGTCTGCTTCATATAATGCCCCAGTCAGGCCCGGACTGGGACAAAAAATAGGCCCGGGCATTTAAGACTGAGCAGCCAATTTTTTTTTAGTTTTGTTAAACCAAATACTGACATGTAATATACAATTTCTTGTTTATTAGTTATATTTCAGCATGCTTTTGTCACTGTAATCGATTAGCATTACATAAATATATAATAAATGAATCATAAAGTCATGCAATTTATAAAGTGTATCTTTAATGAAAGATTCAAAACAGTAACTAATCTTTGACCATTTAGTTGGTACTTAAAGAGAGGTAGAAACTTTGTAAGAAACAAACTATCACTTAGAAACTAAGCCTTGTATATTTCTAAGCACCAAAACAACTTTAACTTAATGAGGCCGTTTTGGTGTATAGATCATGTCCCGGCAGTCTCACTTCAATTGTCTGCCATTTCGGAGCTAAATCACTTTTGTTTGTTTATGCAGACCAAGTCTACAGTTTGGGTGGCCCAACTGAGCTCAACTGAGCGCCGCAATCGTGGATGTGATCGCAGCACGATTGCATATGTGGCGGGCTCAGTTGGCCTGATCTGAAGTCTGAGTTTCCTCCCTACAGTGCTGTGAGTTACAGCATAGCAGGGAGGAAACTCAGAGCAGCCCAACTGAGCCTGTCACATCGCGCTCAGCCAATCCTCTAGGCGGCGCAATGTGACATCAGGTAAGTATGCAGCTCCATGACCAGCCTCCCAGGACTGCAATATGCCCAGTGGCGACTCTAGAAAAAATGTAATGGGGGGGGGGGGCACATAAGATACCATAGTCATTATATATTACTGAAAAAACATATATACCGTATTTGCTCGATTATAAGATGAGGTTTTTTACGCGATTCGCGTAGACATCTACACACTGCCCCAGTGTGGTTAGGAGGTGTGGCTAGCATCCATCGCTTCCCCGGCTCTCAGAGATCAGAGTTCCCCGCACCGGTGCGACAGGAATAGTGCGCGGAGCCGGCCCCCATGGATCCCTTAAGGATGTCTCTGTGACAATCTCTCTGAGCAGTTTCAAAGTCATGTCCAGGCTTGTCACATGACTGGAGGTGCATCCTCCTTCTTCAATCAGACAGTTGAAGTCCCCGCCCATCACTATGGCCCTGGTCTAGCAGTTGTTCGAGGAGAGTGGCCTGGGCATGGAGATCCAGCTGGTTGAGGCTCAGAGCCTCGGTCTCGGTAGCTGGCTCATCTGACACGTCTACATGAGTAGAAAGGCCGAGGTGTAACAACCAGTCGACATAGACCTTCAAATAAGACGCTTGATCTTAGCCAAAAGGCAGAGAAGCGATATAGATGCTGCACTGTAAATGTATCCACCACTTAACAATGTTTGGTAGTATTGGTCAGAGTTTGGTGATATACTCATGGCTGAATTATGCCAATTATGTGGGCTGTGTCCAGTAGGTGGAGCTTTTGTAGCAGTAGTACATTTTTAAGCTGTGCTTCAAATTGTCCCTGGAATTTTTTTTCATATCTTGGCAACTATGGAGTCCAGAAACTCAATCTTTTCTTTAGTCTCCTCAAACACTGCTATAAACTATGATGGTAAATATGAGCTTCTTTGCTTTGAAGAGCTTGGTGGGTTCTACATTAAATATAGTTAGATTAGTGAGAGTTTTTTGGGAGCTACTTTGATTATTGAAGTATGCATTACACAGGGCCAGCTCAACTCTTCT
The DNA here is from genome assembly GCA_023333645.1 of Sceloporus occidentalis. Lineage (NCBI taxonomy): Eukaryota > Metazoa > Chordata > Lepidosauria > Squamata > Phrynosomatidae > Sceloporus > Sceloporus occidentalis. Next base: position 2,736,486 of record JALMGF010000055.1, read on the forward strand.
TGCTGGAGAGATTTGTTTTCCCATCATAATGAATACTGAAGTGTGGGAGTTGAAACTACAGCTGTAAACTCTACTCACCACCATCTCTTTATTGAATGAATCCCTTTATTTTACCAATATATTTGTAAAGTGTGTGTGCTAGAAAAATCTGTCTACGATTGTAATTTCAGGACTGTAGGATGTGTGATACACCTAAGTGTCTTATGTGTTCTTGATACACGAAGAACTCTTAAATAGATCAATGCATTGTCAGTGTTATGCTATGGTACAACTCACTTTACTGCAACACATATTTAATAGCAACCAGTGGTCTCCATGAAGGCATTGTAAGAGTGGGTGTATCATTCAATCAAAAATTAGTTTGTAGGGGAGCAGTGCCACTTAGTGGTAGAAGTGAAAATTACACTCAATAGGAGCCATTTAAAAGTCTGCACTATGCTACAATAATATTTTGCTTATAGCAGACACATAAATTAAATGGGCCTGTAACCAACATATACAGCTGGGGCTGTTGAATACAGTGTAAGGGTGAAAACCTAGATCCTGGAATGAAATGGTAATGGATAGAAGGGGATGGCTGCCACCTATTGGCCTGGAGGGCAAGTAAAGCATCAAGCACATTACCATGAGTGGCTAAACGAGAATGCTTGTGCATGAGGTACAATCACTGTAAGATAAGGAGTGTGTGTACTTGTGGGTCTTGGCACACCCCGCTCCCCACCTATTTTTCCTTTAAATGGGGGTGCTTCCCGCTTCCGTCAGCGGGACCGCCCACTGCCATCAGTGTGCAGTTCTGGCTGCGTCCCGCAAGGGAAGGCTCCGGGTAGCTGGAGCCCGGAAGTTCCCAGGTATGGTCATTATTATTCAAACAGCAACCTGGGGATCTGAATGTGTATGCCAGTTATTGATTTTCCATTTACACACCCTAACTTATTCTATGAGACATGCAGAAAGCGCAAGAGAGAGTAGCTGTGGTGGGCCTGGGTACTGATTCCACAATGACCATCTTTTCATAGAATGTTCTCCAAAATCAAAATACAAACTAGGTTCCTCGATCTGAAACAATTTCAGTAGGTAGCCCATACAGGCATACTATTTTTTCCAAATAAATATAGAAGCAAACTTTTAAGTTGGTAACTTGCTGCAAATTAACTATAAAGTCCATGGCTAATTGTGACAAAGGGTGTGATGGTATAGGCAGTGGTTAAAGTATACCATAATGTTCTACCCACAAAGTCAGTTACAGCTTTCCTCTATTAGGTCCAATAAAAGGTGCTGGGGAGTAAGTCAAAAATGCAAACCACTCCTAGATGACAATTGACCAGAGTGGTTCATAGAAAAAAATCTTTTTTAGAGAGGGTCTCAATTAATTGGTACATTGGTAGGAGCAGTGATTGCTTTAACATAACCCTTGCCCTGCCCATGACAAGTGTTAACCCCCACCAAACCTTCCTAACAACGTGTTAGAAATAATTGACAATAACAGAAAAATACACAATTGTGAATTGGCCACTGCAGTTATGTACCAAATGCTGTGTTATTTCTTTATTAAAAAAATCCATAAATGTAAAACCTTTAAATACTGTTTAACCCCTTCAGGACCAGGATTTTGTTACTAAGGTTGCGCTAAAAGGCCAGAGCCGTTTTTGTGTTTTTACTAGACTTGCGCATTCGTCTTCGGGCGAACATGAAAACGAGCATGAAGAGGCCGTTTTTTTGTTCGTTCCGAAGACACGCCGAAGAGAATACAGTGCCGGCAAAACGTAGGTGAAGACGAAGACTCACAACCACGAAGAATCGAAGATCGTCTTCGTTTTTGCCGCGCAGCCGCCAAAATTTCAAACAGGAGTGAGCTGATCTCGTCTGTCCAATCAGCTCACTCTTGTGACGTCACGCTAAGGGTCTCGTCCAATGCCTGTGCTGCTGTTTTTTGAATTCTGAAGGCGCCTTTATAAGACCAGAGCTTGCCTGAGAGATCCATTCATTTTTCGCTGTGACTGCTTTGGCAACACTGCTGTGCTGCATCCGAGCGTTACAGAGAGATTGTTCTGTTCTGTGTGAGACTGGTAAGCCTTAGCCTGCCATTTCTCACAGTGTACTTCATCCTCACTTCAGTGCTACTTAATATAATTAATAATAATAATTTGATTAATTTAATTTTTTTTTTATTTAATTTGTCATCAACTGTAGTGTAAGTGCTATTGAGTTGACAGTGCACCCAGTGCCTCAGTGGCACTGGGGTGCCCTTGCCCTGGGCTGGCACTAGTGCCTACTGCCTGTTCTGCTTAAATAAATTAAATAGAATTTATAAATAATAATTTAATAGAATCTATAATTTAATAGTTCATTATAATATTATATATATATATATATATTTGTCAGTTATTTATATATATATATATATATATATATATATGTATACTAGTGTAGAGTGTACTGTAGACATTCATCTACTAGTGTCTAATTTAAAATCAGTAATATTAATTAATATAATTAATAATTGAATTCATTATAAAATTATATATATATTTGTCAGTTATAGTTAGTAATAGTATACTAGTGTAGAGTGTACTGTAGACATTCAAGACATCTACTAGTGTCTAATCTAAAATCAGTAATATCAATAATTCTATAATTCTTTCTTATCTTAATAGTTAATTAAATTAGCTATAAATAAAAGTAATAATATTAATTAATTACTACTAGCGTATAGTTCAGATAATCTTATTAGTACTGGTGCTGCAGCTCTATAGTTTGTGCTTTGTGTTAGCAACAGCAAGAGACCAAGTCAATTTTTCTTAATTAATAATCTTTCATTTTATTTCATTTGTTTTGCTCACCTCAGTCCATCAGTGAAGTGAACTTGTTGGGCTAGTGAGTGCAGCCGCATAAGTGCTGTGGTTTTTTTTTTGATCAGCAAGCAGTGACGTTAACTGTTTTGCAAAGATTTTCTCATTTATTTTACATTTTATTTCAATTTTATTAAAAGTACCCTTAGTGTTTTGCTCACCTCAGTCCATCAGTGAAGTGAACTTGTTGGGCTAGTGAGTGCAGCCGCATAAGTGCTGTGTGTTTTTGTTCAGCAAGCAGGGAAGCTAACTGTTTTGCTGTGACATTTTATTTTATTTCTAATTCTTTTCAAGAAAAATTGACTGTGACGAGCTGTACTAAGCAAAGCTTCAAGCTACTAGCTGTAGTACTAAAATAATTCTAATCTTCTTTAATCTTAATCTATAATATATTATAAATAATATATAACAATATAAATTCTAATTCATAATCTATAATATAAGTAATTCTAAATTCTAATTCATAATCTATATTCTTCTATCTATAATACATAATATATAAGTAAATTATTTCTAATCTATTAATATTATATAACTTAATATTAATTAATAAATCATATACTGAATCTGATTTAACCTCACTTTAGTTTAGTGGGTTTGAGAGCGTCTGCCTAGAGGTAGACTTATAGTAAGGAAATATAGCTTTAGGCTAGCATAGTAGTAGGCTAAGCTCTTAGGCCCGTGTAAATTCAAATTAAAAATAAAATACTGCTAGTTATTAAATAGTTAATCTTGAGTTAATAATTTAAATAACTTTAGCACTTTGGCAGATTGCACACAACAGCACAGTGCAGTAGTGCATAGTTTTACTTTTTAAGCAGTAGCACTGAAGAGAACTTCCTCTAAAGTTTTTCCTTTTTTTTTTTTTTTTATTTTTTTTTTTTTTATAGTTTTTTTAAACACTACACTACACTACACACACAACACAAAATTTGAAATGGATCCTCCTTTTGGGACTAAGGAGGGACAAACTCCATCTACCACCACCACCAGTTCTAAGATGCAGCCTTTGCGTCAGTCAAGTAGGCCAAGCTCTCGCTTATCATTTGGGGAAGCATTGCTTGAAGGATCATCAAGTAAAGGAAAGGCACCAAAAGCAGGCAGTAGTAGTGTGGCTAGGCCCACAAGCTCTATGGTTTTTTACGGAAAGCCTAAAGCACCAGAAGCACGTTCAAAGTTAAAGGGTAGCACAAGTAGTACCAGCCCAGTGACTAAAAAGAAGTGCCTTTTGCCCCAAGCAGCATCTTCCCCATCCACAAGCAGCATGCAAGGTACCAAGCAGAGCCAAATTAGCAGCAAGACTCAGAGGGGTCCCAAACCAAAGCAATCTCATTCCTTTGTAGGGAAAACCACCACCACCACCCCCACCGCCTCTACCACCACTAGTGCTGCGCCTACTGTTCCCACTGGTACCACCACGCCATGTCCTCCTAGTACCTCTAGCAAGCCACCAAGTCCTTACAAAATTTTTGTAAAGACAGTTAGAGAGAGGGCTACACATAGTGGAACTTCACCTGGCGAGGTAGCAGAGGAGCCTGAGACTGAGAGGCCAAGTGCAGAGTCTATTCTTCCTGCTCGCACTACTACTAGTCACGAGTCTCACGACGATATCAGTCTTAGCTCCAGCCTAGCAGGAATTCCATTCAATCTGGCTAATGAAGAGCTAGACTATGAGCCAGAGGAAGTAGAGGAGATGAGTGGTCAGGAATCAGATTCCTCAAGGAGCAGTGTCCAAATGACTAGTGCACAATTTTCCCCTGAGCCTCCACCTTCTCCGCTACGATCATCATCACCACCACCAGCAGCAGCAGCAGCAAAACCTAGCAAATCTAAAGCAATTAGCAGTCCCACTATGGCCAGTACTGTTACCACCAGTCCCACCACCACTAGTTCTGCCTCTGTTCATCCACCCCGAGCAGTAGGAGCAGCACCCAAGGCACACTCCAAGGCTATGCGCGCCCCAATTTGGGAGCACTTTGAAAATGTTGAAGAAGGGCGCTATGGAAAGTGGGGAAAGATGCAGAAGTAAAACTTAGTGCAGGCAGCATAGCTGGTGGCCGTGGAAAAACCCCAACAGCTTCTTCTTCTGAGCCAATAGCAGCAGCAGCAGCAGCAGCAGCTAGTGCTGGCAGCCAGAGACCAAGGCAGGTTGGAGCACTGCATGTCCAGCCCACCCTGGAACAATTTGTGGCATTCCAATCCAAAAGGTCAATGCCCAAACAGCAGGCCAATAAAGTAACGCGACTGATTGGTCAGTTCATTGCTGTTGGAGGGGCATCCTTCTCTATGATCGAAGGGGAGCCTTTCAAACAATTGATGGCGGCTGTGGCTCCACAATATACAGTTCCGTCACGTTCCACTTTCAGCAGGAACATTGTCTCCTCATTGTATCGGTCCTGTGTTGCAGCAGTGAAAGAGGAGCTTTCCAAGGCTGCTGGTGTAAGAAATTATGACCCTCTTACAGGGTTATTCTTTTAGGGAATGTGTGACGAATAAAGCACAAATACAAGCGCATAGAAAAATGTATATTGATATTGAACTAGGCTACTGTTACAGGTTATAAAACATATAACATACAGAAAACATTTGATAATAATACAAAACAAAAGGGATACTTAAGCACATTCTTGGGAAACCTCTCTCAGCTCACAGGCTTCTCCCGAACGCCATCTTGCGCAGCTTCGTTCTGAGTCTCCTGACCCAGGACACTTCTGTTTGCTGCGCTCTCCTTTCTCAGACTCTCTTTTCTCCCTCTTCTTTCTCTCTTACTCTTCTTTCTCCGCCTCTTCTTTCTCTCAGACTCTCCTTTTCTCAGACTGCTCTTTCTCCTGCAGCCCCTAACTAGTCATCCCAGAATTCCTTGTACCTCCCAGAAAGTGGTTCACCCAACCCCTCTTTTCAGACATTTCCTGTATGACCCAATTATGGAGGAGACAGGTAGTCTATGCAAACATGCACACAGTTATGTTAATATACATCGGATTCAGTTGTCTGACCCCCTGTGGGGTATCCCACCTCTGTTGGAGCCTTTGTTCCAAACCCTTTGTAATGCATTACTATGCAAGTTACCTTACATTGTAAAACCAGATATCTCACCTTATAGAAACCCAAATCGTCCCCAAAACATTATGCAATAAATGTAATGTCCCATTTTAAAGGCACCCTTCATTTCTTACACTGGTCAGTCTGTTCATTTCACTACAGATTTGTGGAGTGCACCTAGCGACCAGCATGCCTTTCTTTCTTTGACAGCACACTGGTGGCAGCCCGGTGTGTCTAAGGAAGCTGCTGCAGCAGGCTACCGATCTTTCCTTCTCCATGCAGAAGTGATGGATGAAAAGCACACTTCCCAAAATATTCTGCATGCAATGAGGAAAATGTTTAGCCTTTGGGTGGGAGCAGAGGCGGGCACCAATGTTGAAGTTGGTTTTGTGGTAACTGACGGAGGTGCCAATATGGTGAAAGCGCTGCGAGATGGTCATATTGTTGGTGTGCGCTGTGCAGCCCACATCATCCATCTTGTAGTGAAGGCAGCAATGTCAGAAGGAACTAATGTGGCAGCAGTAGTTCTGTCCCGCTGCAGAAAGATCGCTGGGCACTTTCACCATAGTGTTAAGGCTAGCCAACTTTTGAGGGAAGAGCAAGAGAGGTCAGGTCTTCCCGTACACTGCCTACGTCAGGATGTCAGTACACGGTGGAACTCCACGTTAGACATGCTGGAGAGGATTTTGGAGCAGCAGAGGGCAATCCATAATCTTGCCTCAGAGCACAATATTGGGATTACCTCTCCATTGAATAGGGAGGATTGGACAGTGATCGCCCAGCTAGTGGCAGTCCTTAAACCATTCAGGGATGCCACAGAAAATTTAAGCTCAAACACTGCCAGTCTGGCCCAGGTAATCCCAGTGTTCTCCCATCTAGGCAGCAAGATGGATGTGTTCCTTGGAAACCGTGAGGCTGTTCAAGGTGGCACTCTACATCCTGACGTAGCAGCCATAGTCAGGAAGCTGAAGGATCTGCTAAAAGTACACCTTCGCAAATGAATGGAAGAGAGTCCCGAAATGATGCTAGCGTGCCTTTGCGATCCAAGAATTAAGGGAAAGCTAGCTTTGAAATGTAATGTTCTCAGTAGCTACCGGGAGCAATTGGTCAACAAGGTGCGTGACTGGCAGCGTAAAATGGGAATGCTGTCCGAGGAGGGAGAGGTGCAGGAGGAGGAAGAGATGATGTGGTCTGCTACTCCTAGCAGCAGCATCAGCAGCAGTGCCACAAGCAGCACAACACAGCTGAGTGGAGCAGCTGCGTTTTGGGAAGAGGCACTTGGGAGTATAGTTGGACCATCTGACAGAGCTAGCAGCAGAAAGGAGAGTAGTGCTGCTGAAATGGTCAAACTTTACCTCTGTGAAGTTCCTTCTGCGCCTAATGTTGATCCTCTTAGCTAAAGAAGAGTGAAAAGAAGAGTGTGTGGCCTGCACTCTCATGGGTTGCGCAGCAGCTACTATCATGTCCGCCAACCACTGTTCAAAGTGAGCGCGTGTTTTCTATGACTGGAAACATACTGAGTCCACAGCGCTCACGCATGGCACCTCATCTGATGGAGCAGATTGCCTTTCTTAAATTCAATCTGCCCAAGTTGGGTTACCCAGCTCTTAGCTTGGAAAGTTAATTTTTTTTTCTCTGTAATGTTTAAGGTAGTTTCTCCCCCTGGTTGCACGTGTTTGTGGTGTGGCAACGTCTGCTACCTCCGCCGGTGTAGCCAATTTACGCTAGGGCCTAGTGTCTGAGTTCTGGAAGTCCGCTCCCAAACGCCATGGACTGACAGACTTTGATGCTTTGCCCTGGGATGAAACAGGTGAGCGGGTCGTCAATTGCCCACTCATTCACCTTTTTCCGTTTCCGACGCTGCTGCTGGTGGTGGTGCCAGTATCTTTTGCCAGTTCGCTTCCTGGCTGAAATCATGCCTCAAATGTCCCTAATGGAGAGGGTAGTTTCTGCCCCTGGTTGCACTTGCTGCGGTGTGGCAATGCCTGCTACCTCCGCCGGTGTAGCCAATTTACGCTAGGGCCTAGTGTCAGACGTTTGGCAGCAGACTTCCAGAACTCAAAGACTGACAGTGTTTGGGTGCTTTGCCCTGGGGTGAAACAGGTGAGCGGGTCGCCAATTGCCACTCATTCGCCTTTTCCAATGCTGCTGCTGGTGGTGGTGGTGGTGCCAGCGGCTCTTCTCTGCCAGTTCGCTTCCTGGCTAGTGTCATGCCTTAAATGTCCCTAATGGAGAGGGTAGTTTCTCCCCCCTGGCTGCGTCTGTTTGCGGTGTGGCAACGCCTGCTACCTCCGCCGGTGTAGCCAGCTTACGCTAGGGCCTTGTGTCTGAGCTCTGGAAGTCTGCTGCCAAACGTCTAAGACTGACAGTGTTTGGGTGCTTTGCCCTGGGGTGAAACAGGTGAGTGGGTCGCCAATTGCCCACTCATTCGCCTTTCCCATTTTTCAATGCTGCTGCTGGTGGTGGTGGTTGTGGTGGTGGTGCCAGCATCTCTTCTGTGCCAGTTCGCTTCCTGGCTAGAGTCATGCCCAAAATGTCCCTAATGGTAAGGGCAGTTTCTCCCCCCTGGCTGCGTCTGTTTGCGGTGTGGCAACACCTGCTACCTCCGCCGGAGTGGCCAGCTTACGCTAGGGCCTTGTGTCTGAGCTCTGGAAGTCCGCTGCCAAACGTCTAGGACTGACAGTGTTTGGGTGCTTTGCCCTGGGGTGAAACAGGTGAGTGGGTCGCCAATTGCCCACTCATTCGCCTTTTCCATTTCCATTTCCATTTCATTATTTTCCTTCTGATACACAACCAACCAACCAAACATAACACACACAATAACACAGTGACATAACACATAACACACAACACATATAACACACAGTGACAACACACATAACACACAACACATACACGCACAAATCACAAGGACCTTTCCTCTTGTTATTTGTCCTGGCCTTCACTTCTACACTCACTAGCATTAACGCTATAACTCACACTTCATACTATAACATTTTTCCATCCACATACCTGCCAACAGACCCAACTTTTTCAGGGACAGTCCTGCTTTTTTCCAGTCCTGTCCCATCTAATTTAGCTATCTAGGTATGCAAATACACGTTGGTAGTTATAGCTCGGTAGGTAGCACTAGTATAAACATTAAATAAATATAATAAAGTACTAAATAATAAATCTAACTTTAAAATACATTTAAATAAACCCCTATTTTTTTTTTTTTAAGACCCATTAAAATTAAATTATTATTTAGACATAATACATCTTTAACCAAACCAGTGCACTGCTACTAATCTTAAACATAACCGTACATTAACCCTAAGCTATTTTTTAGTTCTTGTCCAACATTTTTCCATCCGCATACCTGCCAACACACCCAAGATTTTGGTGGACAGTCCTGCTTTTTTCCAGTCCTGTCCAGTAAAAGTTGGGTTGTTGCAAAGTATGCCATTGTGAATAGGTAGCAAATGTTAGGCATGTATTACAAGTGGTCCAAAATCAATTTAAAAATGTAAAATAATCCCTATTCTTTTATTAAACATCTATGGATGTGTGATTGTGTATGATAAACGGAGGCCAAGTTCCTTGGAGCATTTGTCTCTAGGTCATTTTGTGTACAGTACACCTCAGTACTGCTGCTGCTCCGATGTGTTGTTAACCCCGTATTAACCCCTGCTAGGCAACCGGGAAGGAAACGAAGATTAAACGAGCACGAAGAATGTCCGCGAATATTCGCCCAAAGAGAAGACAGGAACGGGCGAATATTCGCGCAATACGAAGGTTTTTTTTCCCCTGAAGACGAGCACGAAGACGAACACGAAGAGCCCCCTGGTGCCCAAGTCTAGTTTTTACTATGTCTTTCTTCAACTGTAATTTCTCTTTTCAATTAATGTACCCACACAAATCATATATTGGTTTTTTTTCCCCAGCACAAGTAGGGCTTTCGTTTGAAACCATATTAAGCTGGGTAGTACATTGTTTTGTTTGAAATAAACATGAAAAGTTGGGGGAGGGGGGCGAATGAAAAAAATTAATTTTTTAACAGTTTTGTATACATACAAATTGTACACACATTGAACCAATGGGAAAAATTATCCAAAATATATTCATTAACTTGTCCTGATTTGGAAACCACCCAATATGGCCAGGATTTTCATCTATTTTGACCAGTATAGGGTAAATATTGCAAGGCATGCATCACGTTTTTAAAATTGATTTTTTTTTTCAAATTTGGCATGGTAGGCTAAAAACCTCAATAGTTGTCACAGATACTGATTACCCCCCAAAAATTATATGTTTATGAACAGTAGACAATTCAAGGTGTTCAACTAGGGTAATTTTGACACTTTTCAAGCAGGTATTTTTTCGCCAATTGCTGCCAAATTTTGAGGTATTTCTACATTTTTGTGGGTTTTTTTTCCATATGTTGCAATGTTGCCTTAGATTTCATATAAGACTTTGTATAGAATATGTGCAACTACAGAAAAAGCTATGAGGCCATAACTGGAACATGCGTACATTGTTAGAAATTGGTTTGCTGGGCCCATATCTCACTTGGGACATTTTGGAAGCCCCCCAATTTAAATTGCCCCATAAAAGTATATATTTATGAACAGTAGACAAGTCAAGGTGTTAAACTAGGGTAATTTTGACAGTTTTCAGGCTTGTTAGTGACAAGTTTAGGCCACTGACATTGATCAGGGAGACCTATCAATAATCAGTGACTTAAAATGTCACCGACAAGTGATCAGGTAATAATTATGTATTTTTTTATTTTTTTTTTCCACAATTACCCTAGATGACCCCTCCTCTCTTTCTAAGGCAGGGTCATCTAGGGGCTGCCATAATGCTCAGATCACTCCTATTGGCCAGGAGTGATCTGAGCATCATCAGTCAACTTACTAAACTCACAGCATTTGACCTGGAAGCACCCTGGACTTTCAGGTCAGTGCTGTTATTTTTTTTTTTTTTTTAAATCTTTCAATGCTGATGCTCAGCATTGACTGATATTTAGTCCCCACAAGCTTGTTGGAACAAATGTTAACCCCTGCAATTGAAGGCGTTAACGCTGCACTGTCGCTCTCTTGGGGCGATCAGGCAGCAGGGGAGGGTTGGGGCTGGTCTCCACACTCATGTGGAGACCGAAGAACCCTCCCCCCTGTCCCTGAAGCTGCCTCTGGCAGCTGGGGCACAATTGCTGGTCTATAGACCTGCCATTGCAGGGAGGAGTCTCTTTTTTTTCTCCTAATACCATGTTCACAGTCCTCTTGTTCCTCCTTTCTCTATTTCCTCTATTGTTAGTAAAACAGTTATCTCTCCAGCCACCAGTACCTCCACATTATGTCTGTATTGTACTATCCTTACTTTCTTCTCCCCTTCTCTCATCCCAAGCACTTTTCAACATTACCTCCTCCCTTTCCCTCACATCCCCTCACCCCAGCAATCTCTCCGCTCACAAAGGTCCTGTTCCCACCTTCTCTCACAGGTTTTCTCTTCCTCATCCTCTCCCAGTCAACATTCCAGGAACGTCAATAATCTTGTCCATATATCCTGCCGCACCTCCTACCCCCCCTCCCATTTTCCTTTGCGCTCTGGAATGCATGTTCTGTCTGTAACAAACTAACAGCCTTACACAACCACTTTGCCTCTAGTTTCTCGCTTTAACTGAAACCTGGTTAACCTCTTGTAACACTGCTCTCCTGCTGCTCTTTCCTATGATGGCTTCCACCTCACTCACACTCCTCGATCTGATGACAGGAAGGGTGGTGGGGTACTTTTCAACCTATTCCCTCTGCTGTATTACTCTTTTTCTCCTCTTTTGAAGTCCATGCTATCCGACTATTTAATCCCATATCCTTAAACATAGCTGTTAGCTGGTCCAGGGGGATGGTATATAACATCTTTCTTGACCACTTCACCTCATGGCTGCTCCTCTTTCTCTCTTCTGATATTCCCTCTGTTATCCTTTCAGACTTTAACATCCCAGTTGACACCCCATTAAGTCCTATGGCTTCAAAATGTTATTACCTCCTCTTTTGATCTCACACAAAATATTAACTCCCCTACATGTGCTCTCTCAATAACTTCTCTAACCAGAGACCTCAGCTCTATTGACTTTCAGAAGTTCACAACCAATTTACTCCCTCTTCTATCTCAGACATGTCGTGCCCTAACAACACTACCGGTCTCTATAACTCCACTCTCACATCTGCTCTTGAGGCTGTAGCCCCAGTTACTACTCGCGCTTCACGACGCTCACACTTCCAACCCTGTAACACACGACTGTAACCCAACACCTAAGACGTTGTTCCCGCACTGCTGAGCGAAGTTGGCGAAAGTCTCATTCCACGGCTGACTTTCTGCACTACAAATTTATGCTGTGTTCATACTATGCCACTCTCAACCATGCTAAAGAAACCTACTTCACCTCCCTCATCTCCTCCCTATCTCATAACCCTACACGATTCTAACACTTTCAATTCCCTTCTTTGACCTATCCCTACCACCCCTTCCACTAACCTTAATCCCTCTGACTGTGCCGCATACTTCAATACTAAAATCGATACTATCAGATATTACATATCTGTATAGTCACCGCCCTAACCTCACCCTCTGTCTGACTACGCGCCCCCCTACCCACTGACTTCTTCTTCCTTCACTACATTACATCAGTTCTCTGCTGTCACTGAAGAGGAGGTACGTTACATAGTTACATAGTTCATAAGGTTGAAAAAAGACCTAAGTCCATCAAGTTCAACCCTTCTACCTGACCTTTCTATTCTTGATCCAAAAGAAGGCAAAAAAACCCTAATTAGGCTACTTCGAATTCTGCCATCAGGGGAAAAAATTCCTTCTTGACTCCAAGAGGCAATCGGATTTCTCCTTGGATCAAGAAGCTCTAAAATATTAATATTATTCTATTTATATCCCTGTATATCGTGCCTTTCTAAGAAAATATCGAGGCCCCTTTTGAAGTTATCTAATGTATTGGATAACACTACCTCCCTTGGAAGTGAATTCCATACCTTAATTGTCCTCACTGTGAAGAATCCCTTTCTTTGTAGTCTATGAAACCTACGTTCTCCTCTTCTACTCTTGTCCCTACTCTAGCTCACATCTTCAACCTCTCCCTCACTACTGGATCTGTCCCATCCTTCTTCAGGCATGCTACCATTACTCCATTCTTGAAAAAGTCCTCCCTTGACCCGACTTATCTGTCCAATTACCATCCAATCTCTCTACTTCCTCTCACCTCTAAGCTTCTTGAAAGAATTGTTTATACCCAATTAACTACGTTTCTTGACTCCAACTCCCTACTTGACCCTCTTTAATCTTGTTTTCACCCTCGACATCCTACTGAGATTGCCTTTACTAAAGTTACAAATCACCTACTAGCTGCCAAATCCAAGGGCCACTACTCCATGCTAATCCTACTTGACCTCTCTGCTGCTTCTGACACTGTGGACCACCCTCTTCTCCTTCAAACTCTTCATGCTCTTGGTCTCCGTGACACTGCTCTCTCCTGGTTTACTTCCTCCCTCTCTGATCATACCTTCAGTGTCTCTGGTTTACTTCCTCCCTCTCTCTGATCATACCTCCAGTGTCTCTGTCTCCAGTAACACTTCCCCTTCCCTCCCCCTCTCAGTGGCGGTACTCCAAGGATGAGTTCTAGGACCCTTTCTGTTCTCTCTCTACACTTCCTTACTTGGCAAACTGATCGCATCCTTTGGCTTTCAATACCACCTGTATGCTGATGATACTCAGATCTCTCTATCCTCTCCTGATTACTCTCCTTCTGCCTTAGTGTAACTAACTGTCTCGCTTCTGTCTATACCTGAATGTTTAAACAGGGAAAAGAAAAAATGTCGGTGCGCTAAGCTAGTCTCAGGCTCAAATAATACAAATGTATAATATGAGGCCTACCAAACAGTGTGAGCATGCTGCAAATACAGTGTGTTGGCTGTACAATGTATACAAAAAACAAAATACTGTCTGCGCTTCTCACCCTAATAAAGTTGGCAACAAATATATAAACATAATATAAATGAGAGGTTTTGGTTATATGAATTGGCCAAAGCATAATTAATATATTTGTTGCCAACTTTATTAGGGTGAGAAGCGCAGACAGTATTTTTTGTTTTTTGTATACCTGAATGTTTGCAAGTTTCCTGAAACTCAATCTCTCCAAAACTGAACTTCTCATATATATTTGATTTTTTTTTTCAATTTTGGTGTGTTACTTACTTTAAATAAAAGTTTGAGATTTCGGTGCATCCCTACTGCTAAGATAGACACTGAAGCGGTAGGCCTACACCACATCAATGTTTGGCTTAGTATATAGTGATGGGGGTTATGCTGCACTATTGTCAATGTCTGGCTCAGTGTATAGTGATAGGGATTACGCTGTACCACCGTCAATGTCTGTCTCAGTATATAGTGATAGGTTTTTGCTGTACCACCGTCAATGTCTGCCTCAGTATATAGTGATAGGGATTACACTGTACCACCGTCAATGACTGCCTCAGTATATAGTGATAGGGATTACACTGTACCACCGTCAATGTCTGCCTCAGTATATAGTGATAGGTGTTATGCTGTACCACCGTCAATGTCTGACTCAGTATATAATGGTAGCAGTAATGCTGTATCTCGTACGTATTTGCATCTCCCAAGTCTCCTTGCTTCTTTCTCATATTGGGAAGTGGACATAATCACCAGTCCTCCAGCTTTGTCTGCTGGTTTGATGACGATGTCAGCATCTTCTTTCAACTGTTTTAGTGCTTCTCTTTCTGTCTTCGTCATATTATTCCTTTTTAAATTTATATTTACTTTTTCCAGCTCTTTTAAAATCATATTGTCAAAAGTGTCCATCTCACTAGAAACCATGGACTTGGTGTCATTGCATTTTAAAATTAAACATAAGTGTGATCCCAAGGGTTTGACCTTTTTAGCCTTAAAAAAGGTCAAACAAAATAAGAGGTGGAGATTTTAATCTAATAATGGATTCTATGAAAAAATGTTTAATTATTGGATTTTTAGCTATTTATGGTTTTAAAAAATGTTTATATTTAAGTGACGAAAATGCTAGTTTATGAAATCCTCTACTACATTTAAATGGTACTTTTATATATCTGTTTCTATTGTAGTGTACTTAAATTTTATAATATATACTTCAACTATTTGTTTAATATCTTTTAAAAAGGATAATGCTTTTTAAATTACTATTTCCAGATCTACTCTTGATGAAAATGTGATTATTGAATATCGGCTACCGTTCCAAATACTAAAAAAATGAAAAACTCTTTTAAACTTTAACAACGAAAGGTGTTTGAGGAGGAAAAAATATATATTTTTTAATATAACATTGTGTAATAATACATATATGTACATATGTACATATATGGACACAGGAACCAAACAGCTGTGGACTATTGAAAATTTTAAAAGTTTGGACTGGATTTTAGTATAAAAAGGCAATATTTATGATGGAAGCTCATTGCACTGGCTGAGGAAGTCATGGACTGACGAAATGTGTCCCAGTAAACGTATTGAGCACTTTTTATCACAATTTATCTTATTTATTTTAAATGTTATTTTTTTTTTAAATAATTATTTGAAGTATCAATAAATTGTTTAAAAACGTTTAAATTAATACAAAACATCTTGAGTCATTATTCTCAGAAAGAGGCTGGGACACCGCCTTAAGAGTGTCCATATGTGTCTTTTCTGAGCCTACATTTTTAATTTGACTCTGAATACGGTGAGCAGACTGTGTATAGGTTTTAACATTTTCATTTTATACAGTGATTTATTTTTTTTTTGCACTATGATGCCTCTCTTTGCCTTTTATGTTTCTTACAACACCTGCATGGGGATAAATTGAGTTAACGGCTTCAAATATGTTCTGAAGATGAGATGGAGGCAGAATGACCAGATTTGGGAAAAAAGGTTTGGAAATCATAAAATACTACTTGTACTTATTGCCCTATAACTTACAAAAAACTGCAAAAAAACACTTTTGGGTATTTCTAAACTCAGGACAAATAGTAGAATCTATTAAGGTAATTTTTTTTACTTGCATTTTCATTTTTTTTTTTCTTCAAATTTTCACCATGTTTTTTACTATTTTTACAGTAAATAAGAGATGATCAAAATAATGGTATCTGAAGAAAGCCCATCTTGTCCTGAAAAAAAACAATATATAACTTGTGTGGGTACACTAAATGGGTAAGGAGAAAATTACAGCTGAACACAAGCAACACAGACATGTTAAAACAGCCTCGGCCCCAAAGGGTACAAAAAAAGAATAAGCCTGGTCCTTAAGGGGTTACAACAATTGACGTAATGGGGTTAAACAAGCTTAGAAAGCAATTAACTATTGCTTTCTTTGCTCAGCAATACCAAAAAAAATAGTGAATCACATATGATTATTCCTAGGAGCGGTGTGTTCACCGTATTGAAAGGCTATATGACTTTTAATTATGATAGAGCCTGGCAGCTAATAAAAAGGTACTTAGGGGGTGATCAATGATCAAGCTTAGCCAGTGTTGCTGATCTCTGTGTGGAACCTCTATATAGATGCATTCAGCAACACGAAAAAGTCAGGGGACCCTTTTGATCACTCCTAGGAGCCTTTCAAAGTGCTACCTAGAGACACTGGGTCAAATATTTACTTGTAAAACCTGTGTGAATGTATGCATCATGATTTTAGTAACTTTTTAGTATATTCTGAATTTCTAATTTTTATACTATGAATATTTAGATAATGTAAATTAAATTATTTTTATAGGTGCCAAAAATTTATTAGAATTGAATTAAAGTTAAAAATCAAATAATCCATGTTTCCTTATGGTAGCTTCAATAAGCAGAATCCTAAAGCATGAATCAGTCTTGTATCTACTTCTTGCCCTCCAGCCTTAGCAATGTACTGGTAGGTCCTATATTAAAGCTTATCCCATTAGTAGAATATTAGTAGTGTTGCTTTTGTTTGCTTTCTGCAAGTACAGCTAGCTCAAACATCCGCGATTTAAGCTCTGCCCTCTGATTTCTTTTCTTTTTTTATACTGAAGGCTATAATAAATTGTGGTAAGCAAGGGATTTTTTTAAAATTTATTTGCAACATGTAGTCTATATAACAACTACAATGAGCGGGCCTGTCCACCACAATCCAGTTCTTCTCTAACAGCATAATTTTCTTTTTTTAGTACACGGCTCCCCAGAATTACGATCCTTTTACTGAAATAAAATAAACACAGAAAGTGGACATGATTCAACATCTTATAGCATTATTAACCCCTTCAGCCCCCTATGGACGTACCGGTACATCCAAAAAACGCATCCCAAGAATCCCCTATGGACGTACCAATACGTCCTGCCCTTCTTGCAGCGCCAGGGACGCATCCCTGCCACTACACGGGAGATCAGGCTGTTGTTTGACAGCCTGAACTCCCCCTGACAGCAGAAGCCATTGCTGGCTTTCTGCTGCCCAATCTCATGTAACAGCTTACGTAAACTGTTACATTTTTAAACCCCGATCGCGCAATCGTGCGTTCTCTTCTGGGTCATGTCACTGCTGACGTCACCCGGAAGGTCATGGGAGGATAGGACATCCCCTGCAGCGATATCCGATCGCTCCGATGAGGCACAGACACTGTGATCTCTATGCAAGTCTGTGGGGACCTGCATAGAGATCACAGTGTGATTGGTGTAGGGGGATCGCAGGGAGGAGAGTGAGAAACCATGTTTCTTACCCTCCTCCCATGCTGAAACACAAAACGAAGAAAAAACATGGTTAGTGATTAAAAAAAAAAAAATAAAATCACTAAAATAATACAATAATAATTCTAAAAAAAAAAAAGTGAGCTACGTGATGTCATTGTGATATCACTGGCATTAGTAACATGTTCAAGACGTCCCTAAGAGGACCTCTAACCATTTTTTTAAAAATATATATACAAAAATACAAGACAATACAGAAAATAAAATTTAAAAATTTAAAAAATATATATATATATATATATATATATATATATATATATATATGTATATATATATATGTATATATATATATATGTATAATGAAAAAACCCTTACATCCTATTGCCCTAACACATCTAAACATTATAACCCTCCTGTTATGTGTGGGGGTGCCAAATACTCTAGGTATGCCTCTGCACACAACAGTTTTTCCTAATAATAATAATAATAATAAAAATCACCTTTAAAATAAACCATGGAAGTGGAGTCAAAAGGGGTGGAAATATTTAGCCCCACCCCCTTGCAATGTGAATTTTTTCAGCTCCACCAACTTCGCTTTACATGGACTGTGTGTCAGAGCAAAATGGACATTAGGAGAGAGGCTTGTCTGTCAGGCTGACATTACAGTAAGTAATACTGTTGTGTAAATAATACTATATTATCACACTATTATGTAGCGTAATTAACCATGAGCGAGCTGTACCAAAAATCTAGAATAACAATTTAAATTTACCATTTCCAGAAGCATAGTGTGCACAAAATTTTCTGTGCACACCACCTAAGAAAAATTAGAGGAAACATTGCCTATAAGTGCTGGGAAAGTATGGAAAATCTATATAAACTAGATATTTTTGAAATCAGGACACCTGAATTGATTTTTTTCTAATTTTTGCTAGTTTTTCTAAATTTCTAATTTTAAATTTTCAGCTAGTCATCTAACTATGGTATCATAAGAAAGCTCTATTTCTCCTTGAAAAAACAATATATAGTTTACATGGGTACACTATTCACAGGAAAAGAGAATAATTGCTGAACCGACGTAGAGCAAAAATGGCAAAATTGCTCCGGGACTTGAGGTAACAAAAATCCCTGGAATTGAAGGGGTTAACTACTAATTATTTTATAAATTCATCTTTATCAAAACTAAAGATTTGAGAATTATACTGTACTTAATCCTCTATAAAATCTATGCACCTTCCTTAATATTTAAGGGTTCTTAACTTATTCTTGGAGATAAAACTTTTATTGCAATTACCTTTTATTACAAAGGAAAAATAATAAAGTTCCTGACACTAATTTCCAAACCTAATATACTGCACAAAAGACTTGTTTTTGAAATACTGGCTTTTTTAATAAGTCAGATTTTGATGTATGCTTAACTTGTGATGAGAAATTATTAGGGCTCACCTGGTGGTCAAACTTCCATCTGCCAAACCATTTAGTGGCTTGCTTCAGTTCCACTTTTTGCCGAACTGGATGAGAGAAATAAGGGAATAGGATTAAATAAATTAAAATTTAGAGGTAGAAGGTAGAATGAAAAGAAACAATGTAAACAACATCTGTTTAAGAACTAAAACACAGGTACACATCAATATTAATCCTTACAATTTTTATTACGAACAGAGTGACATTTTCAGGTTTGTGTTTTATCAGTTATAATATAAAGCATGGAATTCACGTTGTCTCCACATGCTCTTTTTTCCCGAAGCCGGTTTTGTTTCTCTTTGAAAGAGGTTCCACATCAGATGTTACCTGCTTCATGGTCATGCTGAAGGGGATGAAACATAGATGAGGATGTATGTGTATGTGTGTGTCTATGTATATATGTGTATGTATATGTTAAAAAAATACAGTTAAGAGTGTTGCAACAGAAACACAGGGATTTAAATGATCATTGATTGAGAAATAATTTTTATAGCACCTTCTATAGCATAGAAATCAGGAATGTATCATACCACCATTCATTTTTTTAAACCCTTTCACTTAATGAAAACACCAAATTATAATACCAATGAGCCTCTATTGTTACAGTTATTATTTGTTATTATAAGTTGTTTAGATCAGTTTCTTTATTTTCACAATTTTTGTATATTAATGTTGCAGTAGTGAAAAATAATTTATCAGTTTTTTAGTTAGTGATTTTGTACAAGATTGTACTGTAATTTTAGATTTCCAAGTGATATCAACGTTAGAGATATTGTGGTGCTAATATAATCCTCTTAATATGACAGTATAAAATAAGGTGTTTAGTATTTTCATGTAGGTTTGGATCATAGATTATATTTAAACAATGGGCATCACACAGAAGTCCTGCCTCTCTATAAAGGACCTGCTTCACTATAAAACACTGACCTGTATTCTGAAAAATACCTCTTGCTGGCTCTTTTTTTCACCTCCATCATCTCACAATTTTTTTCTGGAAGACAACATTTAAGCAGAACCTGTTTCAATAATACCATATACAGTGGGGGGAGGGGTCACATCTTAGATTACCTATGGGAGAAATATATGGATGTTCCTTCAAATATTTTTTATGTTCCTTTCAGTGCCAATAAAACATACTATACAAATTATTTTAAAAACAATGTTATCATGAAAAGCAAATCTGAAAGGTTAGTGTTAGAAAAATGTTGCTATGCTTTAAGCATGAAAACGTAAGTTCTTTGAATAGGGCCTGATTAACAACTATAACAGTCACACTGTAACAACCAGGCCAAAATTGCTAAATGCCCAGTGCTATTTGGACAACATAGAAATTGCGATTCCACCAAAGCTTTGCTACCCTTTATCTGTCACAGTTTCCAACAAACGGAACTGGTGAGAAAAAGGTAAATCCTAAATGAATACAAACGTGTTACTAAATAAGACCCAGACTAAACCAAACCCTTCCTGTCAAGCATTAGCAAGTTTCCATGATAAAATATATCAGACCTCACTTCGTGAAATCACTCAGTGCTATATGCAGTGGCGGAACTACCGGGGTCGCGACCGGGCCCGGGAGTTCTGCCAGTCAGGGGGGCCCAAGGGGTGCCGAGCGGTCGTTTTCAGCAACCGCTCGGCACCCTTCTGTCCAGTGGCGTCGCTACTGGGGGGCAAGTTTAATCCTTGCCCCCCCTGTTGCCCCCTGCCGAATTTGGAATAAAGTCGCAATGCGACTTTAAATCCCGTCCTTTTTTTTTTTTTTTTTTTTTTTTTATGCGGAGGAGAGAGAGGGTGCGGCCCGCGTAGGATCGGCAGCCAGGGCAACCGATCTTACGCGGGCCGCACCTCGAGCCAGGCTACTTACTTGTGGGAGGGTCTTCTGTACTGCATAGAGGAAGCGGAACCTAGCAGAGTTCACGTGACATCACATGACTCTGCTCCAGTCCTGCTTCCTCTGTGCAGTACCAGAGAATGCAGAGGGAGGCCGCGCCCTCTGCTGAAGTCGGTGAGCGGCATCGAGGAGCTGCAGTGCAGGTAAGAGGGTGGGGAGGGTGTTTGAATGAGTATGCGTGATTGAGGGAATTAATCTGTGAATAAATGAGTATATGAATGAATGAATGAGTGTGTGTGTGATAGCATGGGTGTGCAAGTGCTGGAACCTAGGCATGATGGGACTGTGATTGCTGTTAGCAATCACACTCCTATCATGCCCAGTCATCCAGTACATGCTGAAACCTAGATAGGTGCCCCCTTGTGTATTGATGCTGCCAGCAGTATGGGGTCTACACATCACTTACAGCCACTCTGTACCAGCATGTATTGGCTGACCTGGCATGATAGGAGTGTGATTGCTAACAGCAATCACAGCAAGCACAATCCCATCATGCCTAGGTACCAGCATTTACTGGTTGCCTGGGTATGATAGGAGTGTGATTGCTGTGTGGGCAGTGTGGACGCCAGGGCTGGCTTTGGGGTGTGCAACCTGTGATCTATGCCTGTAATTTAGGGGGTTTAAAATATACCTTTTTAATGACGTGTTTTTATGTGAATTCCATTTGATCTATACCTGCAAAGCTGGTTTTCCATACATTTATGTATACCTGAAAATACAGTGTTTGTATGTCTTATTCAGTTGATAAATACCTGCAATGCTGTTTCCATGTATTTATTTGATCTATACCTGCAATGCTACTTTTCATATACTATTGTATACCTGCAAATACAGGATTTGTATGTCTGATTCTGTTTATTTGATATATACCTTCAGTGCTGAGATCACAAGTGAGTTTCAGTTGATCTATACATGCAAAGCTTGGTTTGTGTGTTAATGTGTTGATCTATACCTGCTATCGTCAACTGGGGCTAATAATATATATGGGCAGCAAGGGCATCAATACACAAGGGGCAAAAATACTAAGGGGGGTATAAACGACAATGCAGTGTGAAAAATCCATCCTGATGTAGACGTCTGTGACATAGATTGTGTCCTGCTGTTTGTGTATTTTTGGTTATCAGTGTAGCAGAGCCTGTCCCCGGGTGTGTGTGTGTATAGGTGTTGGTGTGGCAGAGCCTGTCCTGGTGTGTGTTTGGGTGTTGGTGTGTCAGAGCCTATCCTGGTGTGTGTGTGTTTTGATGTGGGTGTGGCAGAGCCTGTCCTGATGTGTGTGGGTGTCTGCTTGGCAGAGCCTGTCTGTGTGTGTGTTTGGTTGTCGGTGTGGCAGAGCCTGTCCTGGTGTGTGTGTCTGGGTGTCGGTGTGACAGAGCCTGTGTTGGTGTGTGTGTTTGGTCATCTGTTTCCTGGCACTTAACTTACAGTAGGAATTATTTAATTTATATTTATCCAGAGATAAAATGCCCTCCTGAAGTTGTAGTGACTTAAGGGGACAAAACGTTCAAGGCCCTGAAATCATTTAGTGGAAAAGTTTTTTTTATTGTGTTATAATATTTATTTCAAGGATTAGTCGCACTCAATTGTGGCTTCAGGCTTCCCATGATCAAGTATTATTTTAGCCCAATAACAAAAGTATAATTCCATAGCACATTACTTTTGGAAATTATGAATGCCCCCCCAGTTTGACTGTGGTATCTTGTGTGCCCCCCCTATATATTGTTTGTAGAGTCGCCACTGCTTCTGTCTCATCTGCTCCCTGCCACCGCCGCCTACCTCAGCGCTGCCCTGACTGCAGTGGTGGGAGCGTGAGGCGTCTGTCTCGAGTGCCGGCGCTTCACGCTGAGCGCCGGCATATGACGTCATATGCCGGCGTTCAGCAGTGAAGCCGTGCACACCGCGGCAGAGCAGCGAGACAGAGGCCTTGCATCCCCACCGCAGGACTGCACGGTAAGTGACCTACAAAGGGGGGCTAGGGAGAGGGTAGATAGCCTGGGAAGTGGGTAGACGGGTTGGGGGTGGGGGGGCCCTTAACAGATTCTCGCACCGGGGCCCTGAGGCTTCTAGTTACGCCCCTGGCCATATGAACTGCTGTCCTAGCTTGGATTAAAAAGCAGACAACTGTGACATCACAGATGTTCCATGCATGGGACATTTGTGAGGCCCAGTGCATAAAAAATCTGTGATATTCAATTTGTGAAACGTCATGTGAGAATGGAGCTAAAGTTCAATTAAACACACAAAAACATGCATATATAGGGAATGTGTCCTACACTAGTTTTGTCTGTTTATTTTTTAAAAAACAGGGAACTTGGTAGATATTTTTTAATATTACATTGTGAGAAAGGTACTCTCAAATGCTGACATTTGAAGGCACCATTCAGTGACATTTTTTGAGATGTATTTGCTGTGTTGCAATTGCTGAAATATTCCTGCTCATGAGTTAATGTTTGTCATGCATAATGATCAGGAAGTGATCCATGGTGGGATTCCTAGTTTCTATGTCTCTACTCTCTAATACGCCAGTATTTACTTGAGTATGATCTAAAGGTGCCAAGTATGTCAATCAAAACCTCAAGTATTTGTTTTATGAAAGTAAAAAAGCATACTACTGTTTCCACTAAACCAGACCTGGGCAAAGCACGGCCCGCGGGCCACATCCGGCCCGCTGAATAGCTCGGACCGGCCCGCAAAGAGTGTCCTGGTGACTCACCAATGAGTCCGGTGTCCCCCCCGCCCCGGTCACTTACCTTAAACTCCTGTGTTGGAAGCGTTTGTCTCGGGTGCCGGCGCTTTACGCTGGGCGCCGGCATATGACGTCAGACGCCGGCGATCAGCAGTGAAGCGCCGGCACCCGAGACAAACGCCTCACGCTTCCAACACAGGAGTTTAAGGTAAGTGACCGGGGCGGGGGGGGGGAGATCCTGAGAAGGGGGGGTTAGGGAGTTAGAGGGGAGATACTGAGAAGGGGGGGTTAGGGAGTTAGAGGGGAGATACTGAGAAGGGGGGGTTAGGGAGTTAGAGGGGAGATACTGAGAAGGGGGGTTAGGGAGGGAGGTCTTACTGTGTGTGTGTGTCTTACTGTGTTTGTGTGTGTGTGTCTTACTGTGTGTGTGTGTATCTCACTGTGTCTGTGTGTGTCTTACTGTGTCTGTGTGTGTCTTACTGTGTCTGTGTGTGTCTCACTGTGTCTGTGTGTGTCTTACTGTGTCTGTGTGTGTCTCACTGTGTCTGTGTGTGTCTTACTGTGTCTGTGTGTGTCTTACTGTGTCTGTGTGTGTCTTACTGTGTCTGTGTGTGTCTTACTGTGTCTGTGTGTGTCTCACTGTGTCTGTGTGTGTCTCACTGTGTCTGTGTGTGTCTCACTGTGTCTGTGTGTGTCTTACTGTGTCTGTGTGTGTCTTACTGTGTCTGTGTGTGTCTCACTGTGTCTGTGTGTGTCTTACTGTGTCTGTGTGTGTCTTACTGTGTCTGTGTGTGTCTTACTGCGTGTGTCTTACTGTGTTCATAGCTTATTCAGTTATTGTAATAAATATTTTAGCCCATTTTTTAGCTCAAAATATTTTTTCCTTTTTTTTCTCCTCTAAAATCTAGGTGCGTCTTATCAGCAGGTGCGTCTTATAGAGCGAAAAATACGGTATGCACTCCGAAGCCTTGTTCATTTTGTTCACTTCTGTGCTGTGCTAATAGTTATTCAGGCCTTACTTATTCAAGCACCTCTACCAATGACGTAGGCTTGAATAACTTTATTAAACAGCACATAAGTTAACAAAATGGACAAGGCTTCGGAGTTTGTAGTTTGTAGAGGTCTGGCCCTCTAAAACCATTCCAATTTCTCATGTGGCCCCATGGGAAAATTAATTGCCCACCCCTGCACTAAACAGTAAATTAATTCACAAACAAAAAAATTGACTGACCTTTTTTTTTTTTTTTTTTATATAATCTTTTATTTTCTGGTTATACAAAAAGCATATATTCTTATTAATAAATGCCATACATAATAATACCAAATACAAAACTGCTTTAACCCCTTCAATGGTACCTCAAAGCCCAGAGCAATTTTACAATTTTTGCGTAATGTCGGTTCAGCGATGATTCTCTTCTCCTGTGAATAAATTAATTTATAATATATAAACTATATATTGTTTTTTCAAGGAGAGATAGAGCTTTCTTTTGATACCATAGTTGGATTTTTAGCTGAAAATTTTGAATTAGAAATTTTGTAAAAACTAGCAAAAATTAGAAAAAAATTCAGGTATCCTGATTTCAGAAATACCTATTTTATATAGATTTCCCATATTTTCCCAGCACATATAGGCAACATACTATAAGGTGTACATTACTTTATACAAAGCCGTTAAATTTTTACATTAGGTATGATGGGACTGCGACTCTAATTTTAAACAAATAAAACAAAAACACCCACAAAGGTATATATTTCTGTAAAGCAGACAATCCAGGCTATCCTATCAGGGGTATTTGGGCACTCTACATGCAGGTATTTGGCCACCAATCACTGTCAAAGGTGGCCACAGAAATTAGTTCCTGCACTTTTTTTCACCAACGCTTCTTAGTATTTTGTAGTTTTTTAGGATTTTTTGTACAGGGTATGTGTTACGGCAGCTGCCTCTCCTGATTACGGAAATACCCCACATGCCTAGTTTTTTTGTGGTTTTCTGGACTTTACAGGGCACAAACGGGACCATGTGCGTTATAGATTCCAAACGTGAAATTTTCACATTTTGCTTTAGTAGACCTATGTTTCATTTGGGGCTGCTTAGCACCCCCCTAATTATAAATACCCCCATAAAAGTATATATTTCTGTGAAGCAGACAACCCAGAGTATCTCATCAAGAGCATTTGGACAATTTTCATGCAACCATTTGGCCGCTAATCACTGCCAAAGTCAGCCGTTGCTCTAATTTCGTGTACTTTTTTCACCAACACTTCTGTGTTTCTGAGCATATTTTGTACAGGGTATGTGTTACGGCAGAGAAATACAGCCTAAAGTATACAGCCGCCTCTCCTGATTACGGAAATACCCCACATGCCTAGTTTTTTTGTAGTTTTCTGGACATTACAGGGCACAAACGGGACCATGCGCGTTATAGATTCCAAACGTGAAATTTTCAGTTTGCTTTAGTAGATCTATGTTTCATTTGGGGCTGCTTAGCACCCCCTAATTATAAATACCCCCATAAAAGTATATATTTCTGTGAAGCAGACAACCCAGAGTATCTCATCAAGAGCATTTGGACAATTTTCATGCAACCATTTGGCCGCTAATCACTGCCAAAGTCAGCCGTTGCTCTAATTTTGTGCACTTTTTCCACCAACACTTCTGTGTTGCTGAGGATTTTTGGCACAGGGTATGTGTTACGGCAGAGAAATACAGCCTAAAGTGTACAGCCACCTCTCCTGATTACGGAAATACCCCACATGCCTAGTTTTTTGTGGTTTTCTGGACATTACAGGGCATAAGTTGTAACGTGCCGGCAAACTGGATCACGGTGTGTGCTAAGCCAATGCTATCTATGAAGCAGCTTGGCAGTCCCACAGGAGAACATGTTCCCATAAAAGTACACATTTTTGGAAAGCGGTCTACCAGAGTCTTTCACCAGGAGCCTTTGGACAATTTTCATGCAACCATTTGGCCGCAAAACACTGCCAAAGTCAGCCGTTGCTCTAATTTCGTGCACTTTTTTCACCAACACTTCTGTGTTGCTGAGGATTTTTGGCACAGGGTATGTGTTACGGCAGAGAAATACAGCCTAAAGTGTACAGCCGCCTCTCCTGATTACGGAAATACCCCACATGCCTAGTTTTTTGT
This sequence comes from Sceloporus occidentalis, assembly GCA_023333645.1. Classification (NCBI taxonomy): domain Eukaryota; kingdom Metazoa; phylum Chordata; class Lepidosauria; order Squamata; family Phrynosomatidae; genus Sceloporus; species Sceloporus occidentalis. Next base: position 2,763,272 of record JALMGF010000055.1, read on the forward strand.
GGTTTTCTGGACATTACAGGGCACCCACCAACTAAACCAAAATTAAAAAAAAAATGTGTTTTTGTGTTTTTTTTTTAAGATCGTGGGGAGTAAAGGGTTAATTTAGGGTAAGTTATGGGTGGTTATGTACTGATTTTTTTTTTTTGATTTTTTTTTTTTCTGCACGATGCTCTGTCTCTCTCTCTCTCTCAGATGGAGGAGAGAGGCAGAGCATTTGCAGTAACGGTCACACGATCGCTGTGATTACTCATCACAGCGATCGTGTAACATTGCTGCCGGATGTGTGGCACTAAAGAGACCCTGCTGGGCTACCCGATCCTCCCGTGAACTTCCAGCTCACGTCAGTAGTGACGTGACCTGGAAGGGAAAGCGCGATCGAGCATTTCTGTCTAACAGCTTTCCGGCTTCGCACCGGAAGCTGTTACAGGAGATCGGGCAGCAGAAAGCCAGCAACGCTGGCTTCTGCTGCCAGGGGGGAGTCCAGGCTGTCAAACGACAGCCTGGTCTCCCGTGCAGCGGCAGGGATGTGTCCCTGACGCTGCATGAAGGGCTAGACGTACCGGTACGTCCATAGGGGTTTCTTAGTGGGCTTTTTTTGGACGTCCCGGTACATCTATAGGGGATTGAAGGGGTTAACAATAACTTAACACACACATATTATTCCATATTCCTCAGTCTACTGATCCAAACCTCATCTATTCCTATTTTTTTTTAGTTTGAGACACACGGGTTATCCAACCTAGGCCTTTCTCCATATTCTATAGTTTCTTCACTTCTATACATGTCCCCCGCATATGTTTAAAATCTCCTTTCTTTACGTTACACCTCCAACAAGTGTCTGATACTTCTGGAAACATTGCATTTAGTTTGATGACCTTGAATTAATTTTTTATTATTGTTATACAATGAATTATATTATAAGTTGTTTCTGTTGCTTTATACCACTCTTTCTTCGTCATCTGTACTTTAAGATCTCTAGATGATATAGTCATCATCATAGTAGGCTCAGTCTCCCCTTTTTTAATTATTTCATATGATTTAGACATTATTCTTTTTAGAGGTTTTTTTTTTGCTGTTGAATGTTATATTAGCCAAAAGCTTTTATCCTCATATATGAGAAGATTTCTTATCTAGGTAATTTGAATTCTATTACCAATTGTTCGAATGGTGTAATACTAATATCTAAAGCCTCATCCCTTGACAGCATAGCTCCAATTACTATATGTTACCCCCGACAATTGAAACACCAACCGTGGCATACCAAAACCACACGGTTTCTTCAGAAGTGCTGCCGCACGGCTGATCGCTACTTCAGAAAATCCTAATCACTATAAATTCATGCTTCACACCTACAACCCTGCCCTCCCTCACAACATTCAAGAAACATCTAAAAACCCACTTCATTAGAGAAGCATACCATCTTAGCTGCTAGAACTTCCTTGTCATTGATGCAACCACCACACTACTTCTCACCCTTTCTCCGTGGCTTATGTTTGTCACCCCATTCCCTCAAAATCGTTAGCTTGCGAGCAGGGCTGTCTCTACCTAATGTATGGGTTTGTCTTAGTCTGTCAATTCTCATCTTGTCATAACCATTGAATATATGTATTGTATTAAGCACTGCGTAAAGTGTTGGCGCTATATACATAAAAGATAATAATAATAATAAATTGTATTTCCTGGATTCCTGCATTCCTCCAGTCATTTCAATAACTATTTGGTATGTTATATTCCCTAGTATCTAAGCCAGAGTTGTCTAATACTTTATTATTGAATCCCTTGTTTTTTTTCTTCCATTCTTGGAGAGTGTGTTTTAATTATAAGATTTGTTGTTTTTATTTCTGGGGTAGGGCGACACTGCCACATACTTAATGATAAATTCTTATTTGTGGAGATATATTTTTCTATCTTATACCTTAGACTAACTCACTTTTTCTCTAACTTAAATGAACAGCCAGCTGACATACACTAGACTATTGTGTTGTTGTAAATAGTAACAAATCCAAATAACTCAGATATAATAACCTGTGATAGGCTTCTGAGCAACTCACAATTTCTGCGTTTTAATCATATTTATTGTTTTTTTACAGCTCATACAACACATAACAAAAAAGAAACAACATAAATATGCATACAAATTCATGGCACCTTAACCGAATTAAATCGTTCATAGTCTCATATCATTAGACCTCTTTATGGTCATATCATAGTAAGCGCCAAAGAACATAAAACAAACGGGGGAAAAAAATAAAAAATAAAACGAACATGGAGTCAGGAATAGAATTATTTACCCAATTACTAATTCATAAATTTCGTTAGTTTTTTAATCCAGTCTTCACAAATTTCTGACTTTCTTCTATATGATAGACTGACCCAGTTTAAACCTCTTTCCATTTGCAATTGGAACATTATTTGTTTTACCAACAGTATCTTAAATATTGGTTTAGATTCTTTCCAGGCTCTAGCAGTTAATATCTTGGTTGCCGCTAGCACATGTATTATTATTATTTTTCTTTCTATAGATATATTCTTTGGGAGAGTATGAAGAAGAGCAATCTTTTTTTCTCAATTTGGATATTATCCAGTTTTCTTAACTCATAGGTATACTCCCAAAGAGATTTAATTTCTTTGCATCCCCACCAGATATGTTTATAGTCTCCCTTATCTACATGACATCTCTAGCACACATCCGATGTGTTAGCATACATATTTCTCAGCATCATTGGGGTCAGATACCATCGATGTATTACTTAAAAATAGTTTTCTCTAATTGTTATAGAGTGTAAGGTGTTATATGTGATGTTTATTGCTGTGTACCATTCTTCTTCTGTGATTTGAAACCTTATATCTTTAGCCCATTTTACTAAGAACTTTTCTGGTGTAATCTCGTCTATTCAATGCATATAATTTGGTCATAACTTTCTTTATACTTCTCTTATTAAATATTCTTTCAAGTTTTTCATAAATCCCTTTATCTGTCTTATATCATGCATATTTTAAATATGATTGTATTCTTAAATATGTAAATATTTCCGAGTTAGGCAATTTGTATTCTAAAGTTAACTGGTTGAATGTTTTTATTTTATCCTCGTATATAATATCTTTCATTTCTATTATCCCTGAATTTTTCCAAATCTTTAGGTTTATATCTGGGACATTCATTTCTATTAAATATAATTCTGCATTGTCTAAGATCTTATTACAGAGATTAATTTTTTTTTTAAACTTTCTCCATTCACCTGTGTTATCTTTTTATTTCGCTAACTTTACGGACTACATTAAAATCAGATTGCCACATATGTGCTGATAAGTATTCAATGTCTGTCATATATTTCTCCAGTTTATACTAAGGTTGATCTAAATTTGAGTGGAGTTGCAAGTTATACGTATGTAATAAAAGGCTAGCTTCGTATATAGTTTCTATCCTAGGGTAATTTAAGCCTCCCCTATCCATTTTTTTTGTCAAGTATTTAATTCCCAACCTCATCCGTTTCCCTTTGTTAAAAAATTTATTTATACTTAATTGTAACATGTTCAGCCAAGGTTTCGGAATTTTTAGAGGCATATGGCGAAACAAATAAGTCCATTTAGGAAGTATATATGCATTGACTACATTTATTCTGCCTATCCATGATAATTGTATATTCTTCCATTTATTCAATGTATAATTAGATGTGGATAGGAGGGTTATAAAATTTCTTTCTGCCATATCTTCTAATTTTGATGTAATTTTTATTCCTAAATAGTTTAACTCTGATTTCCATATGAAATTATATTCCTGGTGTATTATTATTTTAGTTTGGGTTGTAATATTTAATGATATAATTTCCGATTTTCCTATATTCAATTTATAATTTGAAACATTTGAGTATTGTTTTATTGTTGACATAAGGGTCTCAATTGATTTTTCAGGGTCCTCTACCGTTATAAGAACATCATCGGCATACATGCTCACTTTTAATTCCCATTATTTCTTATATCAATAGCTAGGACCTCCATAGATATTATATATAGTAGAGGTGATAGAGGGCAACCTTGCCGTGTACCATTTTTCAATTTAAACCAATTAGCCTTAATATTTTGCCCAATTGTTCTTGCTGACGGCTTAGAGTACAATGCCTGAGTCGCTAACAAAAATTGGCCATTAATCCCAAAAGCCTTAATTGATTGAAACATAAAATCCCAGTTTACTCGATCGAAGGCTTTTTCTGCATCAAGTGCCATTAAGCACAATTATTTTTTTTCTAGTTGTGCACAATCCAAAACATCAATGGCTTGTCTAATGTTATCGTATGTATATCTTTGAGGGACAAAGCCTATTTGATCGGAATGTATTATGGTTGTTATCACTAATTTCAATCTTTCGTCCAAAATCGTTGCAAATATCTTCATATCTACATTGATAAGCGAAATAGGTCTATAATTTCTAACATCCTTTGCATTTTTATTAGCTTTAAGTATTGGGAGTATATTTGCTCTCAGCAATTCTTCCGGGGCTTCCCCTTGTTTACTAATTTCATTGAACATAGCTGTTAATATTTTATAAATATTCTCATTTAAACATTTATAAAACTCCCCACTGAAGCCATCTGGACCTGGGCTTTTATGATTTTTAAGATTTTGTATAGCTGTCTTCACTTCTATTTCCTCAATAGGTCTATTTAATACAGTTAACTGATTTTTACTGATCTTTGGGATAGGTAGCCCCCTCTAAATATTTTTTTATTTCTTCTGTATTTGCACTGGGGTTTAAATTATATAGTGCTCTATAATACTGATTAAATGTTTTGCCAATACCCTCTGGTGACATATAACACTTATTATCTTCAATTATCTTATAGATACGATCTTTTGCTTTGTTAGAATCTTATCCACTCTGTTACTTTTATAGTACCAACTCTGCTTTAATCTCTCTAAATTTGTATTAATTTTTTAGGTTTCTAGTTCATTTATTTTTTTCTTTATTTGTAATATTATACTAGATCTAAATTTGGTTGGCGATCTTTTATTTATCGTATCCAATGTCCATTGCATGTACATATTAACCTCTAACAAATCAATAAAATAACCACAGACACAGAATTGTAAATTGGATAAAATTGGCCGTAGCTTTATTTAAAAGGGTATAAGAGGCATTAACAACACAAACCATTTAACGTAATAACCAAATAACTTCTTATAAATAATACACCAAATACAATCCGCCCCTTTTCTCAGCCAGATTGTGTAACACCAAGCCTCTGTCCACCTCAACACAGAGGCGACCTTTACCCCTTATAAAACTACGACAATATAACATATTACATACCTTACATTTAAAACAAAAGGGAGGGGGGGTGGGACGCTTGCTCAGCAACAGCTCCTTGAAGATTTTTCTTGAGGTGAATTTAATCACCCTGCGAGCAGCTATTTATTTATTTTACAGTTGCCTCACGCTGTAAGCACAGCTGACTGTACCAATCAGCTGTGCTTATTTTTCCCGCCGCACAGAAAGCCCAATCAAACCACGTGCTACAGCACAGCTGATAAACCAATCAGCTGCGCTAAATAAACTGCCTGCCCAGTAACCTAGAATTAGATTTAGCTAGCCTAGCCCACCAAAACTTTATGCCTTAACTATCCTGACCTTTTAGTGACCCTTATTATATAACTAATGTCCAGCAATGGACAATTAGCGCGCCGCTTAGGCAGCTTGTGCTTTCAATTCATGTAAATTTAAGTATAGATTGGGTAAATCTTTACCCCTTTTTTTTAGTTTCTATACTACCAATTTTAATCAGATGTCCCTGGATTACACACTTATATGCACACCATAACATTGAGCGTGATATTTGTTCGTCATCATTCTCTTGGAAATAAAGGTTAGTGATATTTTTTATTTGTTCTACATATTTCTGCGCTTTCAAAAGATTTGGATTTATTCTCCATTCTCTGGATATAGAATGTTTTATTTGAATATATTTCCCAAATGATGGCATTGTGGTCTGACCACACAATCTTTAATTAACACTTTCTTAATCCTATCCACCAGTATTTTATTTCCCAGAATGAAATCTATTCGCGCATATGACGCGTGTGGGGCAGAGAAATGTGTATATTCCTTATTCGAGGGATTAAAGATTCTCCAAATATCGAATAATTTTGGGTTTTTTTAACAAAATTTGTCAATGATTTAGCGGTTTTAACCACTTTTGTATCAACTACTTTTCCTCTAGATAACATCTTGTCCCACTTTACGTCTAAAATACAGTTAAAATCTCCTGTCCCTTTAGCAAAGTTTTCTATTTTAGCAAATACATTTTCCACAAATTTCACGGAATTAGTATTTGGAGCATATAAATTAACTAGAGTGAAAAATTCATTTTGTATTCTACAAATAATAATTACATATCTAGCCTCTGGGTCGCTTTCTTGTAATATAATTTCTACCGTTATATTAGATGTAATTATCACAGCAACTCCCCTTTTTTTTTCTTTCTGCTAAGGAGGCAGTTATAGCTTTCACTATATGTCTTCCTTTTATATAATTATCGTCATTATTAAGCCAATGAGTTTCTTGGAGGAAACAAATATCAATTTTCTACTTTTTTATAAGCCTCATTATTCTGAATTTCTTATATGGACTGTTTGCCCCTTGTACATTTAGAGATAAGAATCGTACCATTCTGTTTTAAACCTTAACGACTCATATTCCTGACTCCACAAAATCGAGCAACACATGTAACATATAATATAAAAAAACTAATACATAGACATTATATAAAAAACACAAATAGACAGGATATAAAGATTCTACATTCGTCTTCAGGTTCCTCCCAAACATCCAGTTTGGAGAGAACCTTGAGGTCTTTCCCCTCTTCCTAGACCTACTTAAACTAAGCCACATATATATACCAAATCTATGTGGCATGTCATAAACCGGAGATCGCCTCTTTGGAGTTCGCGGGCGAGACAAAAAGAAACCAAAAAACAAAACGAAATAACTTCAATATATTCATGTCAACATTAATTAGTAAAGCCAACAGCTGCTTTTATATAAATACGTATTTCATCACTATTCTTCTCTGTTAAGGACTAATTCGTGCGTATGATCATCTATATTATATCATATGTGTCATGTTAATTTCTATAAAAAAATGTAAAAAAAAAATTTAAAAAAATAAATAAATATATATATATATATATATATATATATATAAAAATAACTTCAGTATATTCATGTCAACAGTAATTAGTAAAACCAATAGCTTATTTTATATAAATACGTATTTCATCACTGTTCTCTGTTAAGCACTAATTCATACATATAATCATCTATATTATATCAGTATATTCGTGTCAGCAGTAATTGGTAAAGCCAATAGCTTATTTTATATAGGTACGTATTGCATCACTATTTTTCTCTGTTGAAGACTAATTCATACGTACAATCAATTATATTATCATTAAAAAAAAAAGGGAAAAATTTAACATTAAATAAATAAATTAAAAAAGAGAGCAGTGTAAAATATTACAGCATTCTATTTGGGAAGTGAAAGAACAGTGTCATATGTATTAAGTGTAATGAAGTACATAGTAATGTAATAAAATGAAATGTGATATAAATGATTATATGAAATAAGTGAGTAAACGTATAATAATATAAATAAAAAAAAATAAAAAAATAGAGCACCTTTGGGATGTGGTGGAAAGGGAGATTCGCATCATGGATGTGCATCTGACAAATCTGCAGCAACTGCGTGATGCCAACATGTCCATATGGACCAAAATTTGTGAGGAATGTTTCCAGCACCTTGTAGAAAGTATGCCATGAAAAATGAAGCCAGTTCCGAAGGCAAAAGGGGGTCCGACCCATTGTTGTAAAGTTGCTCTCAAATGTTGGCGTGGGCTCAAATGAGACGTATCTGCTATCCCAAATATTTATTTTATGAAAGTAAAAAATCATACTGCTGTTTTCACTAAACAACAAATTGATTCCAAAACAAAAAAATGACGACTAACTTACTTTTTTATAACTTAAATAAACAGCCACCTGACATACACTAGAATAGTGTGTTGATGTGTGTTTCTTGACAGATATATTGACCTCAGTTACAAATTTACAAATTTCCTTAGGAAATGCAATAACCTGTTGTCGTTCAACTTTGATGCCTTTTCCTGCAACTCTTTTCAACATACCATATTTGCTTGAGGTTTTTTCAGAGCAAATGCTCTGAAAAATACCCCTTGTCCTATATTCAAGGCCGTCATATAATCAGACCTCAAATAGAGGTCTGACTATAAGACTAAGATCCAGATCCCCCGCAGCACTACAGGGGACCTGGATCCTCCTCTCTGGTAACCTCTGTTGCTGCTGGCACTTCCTCTGGGGGCTTCTATAAAGGAGAGCATGCGTGACGTGACCTTCCGGTGCTCCATCATAGAAGCCCCGGCGGAAGTGCCAGCAGCAGCGGAGGTTGTCTACGCACATTCCGCAGACGTCCACCGGCTGCCCCCACTAGACACCAGGGAGTCTGAAGTACGAGGAACAAGTCTGGGGAATCATTGGTAACTCGGGAGTGGAGGGGCAGAATGGCATATGGGGGGGGATATAAGGCATATCTGGGGGGCAGAGTAGCAAGCCATAGGGCAGATGTGCATAACTGGGGTCAGGTTGGCAAATAAAAAGGAAATAAAAACAAAAAAACATTTTTTTCAATCATAGTTTTTATAGTTTATATGTGAACTAATGTTTACTAGTAAAATATTTTTCCTATAAGGTAGTCTTATATTCAGACTTTCTCTTTTTTTTCCTAAATTAATATTCACATTTTGGGGGGTCGTCTTATATTTCAGCAAATACTGTATTTTAAAGTTGCTTTCTTATAATAATATTAGGGTGTATAAAGTTTGGTATGTGACTGTAGTTGAGTCTGATCTACCAAGTTAACTCAACTGATATTAACTCCCTCAACCCCCAACGAGTATACAGGTACTTCTATGGGATTCCATTTATTATATACCTGTGTAAAATGCCACTCCAGCAGCAGATCGAGTCCTGTAGTGTGTGTTCACCACTTGATTACACACGGCCATACTTTGAGTAAGAAATCAAGATGTGTGGCTACGCATATCTAGTTGGATGCTGCATATATATATTACTGGGTGTCCACTGCCCTTAAAGTGCCAGTCATTTAGATATCCCCAGTCCACCCATGACTCCATGTCTAACAAGCAAACCAAAAAGACAGATATTTTTTTTAATAAATCAAATTTTATTGGTAGTTTAAATTCCCAGGATAAAAAAGAAGCAGGTATTAGGTGTGCAAAGAAAAAGCTAACAATTTGAAATAAAATAAAGATAAAAGTTGGTACAGTGTGCGTACAATCAGACACCAGGCACGTCACAGAAATACATCCCGTTAACAACAATTGGGTTAAATCAACCATTGCTTTAATGTAGGGAACCACATACTATTACTCCTATGAGCAGTGTATTTACCATATTGAAAGGTTATATGCCTTTTAATTATGACAGAGCCCGGCAGCTAATAAAAAGGTACTTAGGGGTCGATCAATAATCAAGCTTAGCCAGTGTTGCTGATCTCTGTGTGGAACCTCTATATAGATGCATTCAGCAACACGAAAAAGTCAGGGGACCCTTTTGATCACTCCTAAGAGTCTTTCATAGTGCCACCTTTAGAGAAACTGGATGAAATATTTACTCTAAAAAACTGTGTGAATTTATGCATTGTGATTTTAGTAATGTATATTCTGAATTTCTAATGTTTATACTATGAATGTTTAGATAATGTAAATAAATTATTTTTATACGTGCAAAAAATCTATTAGAGAATTAAAGAAAGTTAAAAATCAAATAATCCATGTTTCCTTATGGTAGCTTCAATAAGCAGAATCCTAAAGCATGAATCAGTCTTGTATCTACTTTCTGCCCTCCAGCCTTAGCAATGTACTGGTAGGTCCTATATTAAAGTGTATCCCATTAGTAGAATATTAGTAGTGTCACTTCAGATGACATAATCTTTGAACGTTGTTCAGAACTAAAATTCCAAGGAGAAAAGCTACTTTTGTTTGCTTTCTGCTAGTGTAGCTGGCTCAAACATCCGGGATTTAAGCTCTGCCCTCTGATTTTCTTTTTTTATATACTGAAGGCTACAATAAATAGTGGTGAGCAAAGGATTTTTAAAATTTTTATTTGCAACATGTAGGCTTATCCCCCACAATCCAGTTCTTCCGCAACATCATCATTTTCTTTTTTAGGTACATGGCTCCCCAGATCCTTTTACTGAAATAAAATAAACACAGAAAGTTGCAATGATTCAACATGTTTTAGCATTATTAACTACTAATTATTATAATATATATATATATATATATATTAAATGGCAAAAGAGGTTTGCACAAACAAACAGGCACTCTCTGATCTTATACAAAAATAAAGCATTATTATAAATTCATCTTTATGTAAACTAAACATTTGACAATTATAGTGTACTCCTGTAATCCTCTATAAAATCAACACACCTTACTTAATATTTAGGAGTTGTTAACTTATTCTTGTAGATAAAACTTTCAAACAATTACCTTTATCACAAAGGGAAAATAATACAGTTCCTGACACTAATTTCCAAACCTAATATAAGTAAATCTACTGCACAAAGGACTTGTTTTTGAAATACTGGCTTTTTTAATAAGTCAGATTTTGATGTATGCTCAACTTGTGATGAGAAATTATTAGGGCTCACCTGGTGGTCAAACTTCCACCTGCCAAACCATTTAGTGGCTTGCTTCAGCTCCACTGTTTGCCGAACTGGATGAGAGAAATAAGGGAATAGGATTAAATACAATTCAATTTAGAGGTAGAAGGTAGAATGAATGTAAATAACATCTGTTTAAGAACTAAAACAGGTTAACATCAATATTAACCATTACAATTGTTACTATGAAAAGAGTGACATTTTCTGGTTTGTGTTTTATCAGTTATAATATAAAGTTTGAAACTCACGTTGTCTCCACATGCTCTTTTTCCCAAAGCCTATTTTGCTGTTTTTGGAAAAAGGTTCCACTTCAGATGTTACCTGCTTCATGGTCATGCTGAAGGGGATGAAACATAGATAAAGACGTTTGTATATATATTATATGTTAAAATAATACAGTTAAGATTAAGAGTGTTGCAACAGAAACACAGGGATTTAAATGATCATTGATTTAGAAATCATTTTTATAGCACCTTCTATAGCGTAGAAATCAGGAATGTATCATACCACCATTCATTTTTTTAAACCATTTCACATTATGAGCCTTTATTCTAAATCATAATTATTCTTTTAAAGTTGCGTAGATCTGTTTTTTATTTACACAAGATTTTATATTAATGTTGCAGTACTGATTAATAATTTATCAGCTTTTTATTTAGTAATTTTGTACAAGATTGTACTGTAATTTTTGATTTCCAAGTGATATCAAAGTTAGAGACATTGTGGTGCTAATATAATCCTCTTAATATGACAGTATAAAATAATGTGTTTGATATTTTCATGCAATTTTGGATCATAGATTATATTTAAACAATGGGCATCACACAGAAGTCCTGCGTCTCTATAAAGGACCTGCTTCACAATAAAACACTGACCTGCATTCTGAAAAAGACCTCTTGCTGGCTCTTTTTTTCACCTCCATCATCTCACAATTTTTTTCTGGAAGACAACATTTAAGCAGAACCTATGTTTTAGTAATAGCTTTTGACCAAAATCATTTGACATTTTTAGAATGTCAAATTCTAAAGAAAGAACTTTCTAAAAAGTAAACGGTATGAAAGGGGAGTAATCATATAAAGTGGGGCGAGGGGTCACATCTTAGAGGACCTATGGGAGAAATATATGGATGTTCCTAAAATATTTTTTATGTTCCTTTCAGTGCCAATAAAACATACTATACAAATTATTTTAAAAACAATATTATCATGAAAAGCAAATCTGAAAGGATAGTGTTAGAAAAATGATGTTGCTATGCTTTTAGCATCAAAACATTGTGCTAGTTTATTGATCCCAGTAAGTTCTTTGAATAGGGCCTGATTAACCACTATAACAGTCACAATGTGGAATAACCAGGCCTAAAATGCTAAATGCCCAGTGCTATTTGGCCAACATAGAAATTGCGGTTCTATCAAGGTTTTGCTACCCCTTATCTGTCAGTTTCCAATAAACTAAACTGATGAGAAAAAGGTAAATCCTAAACGAATACAAACGTGTGATACTAAATGAGACCCAGACTAAACCAAACCCTTCCTGTCAAGCATTAGCAAGTTTTCAAGATAAAATATATCAGACCTCACTTCGTGAAATCACTCAGTGCAATGTGAACTGCTGTCCTAGCTTGGACTAAAAGGCAGACAACTGTGACATCACAGATGTTCCATGCATTGTAATGTTCCATGCATGGGACATTTGTGAGGTTCAACGCATAACAAATCTGTGATACTCAATTTGTTAAACATCATGTGAGAATGGAGCTAAAGGTCCATAAAACACACAAAAACATGCATGTACAGGGAATGTGTCCTACACTAGTTTTGTCTGTTTATTTTATAAACAGGGAACTTGGTAGATATTTTTTAATATTACATTGTGAGAAAGGTACTCTCAATTGCTGACATTAGAAGGCACCATTCAGTGACATTTTTTGAGATATATTTGCTGTGTTGCAATTGCTGAAATATTCCTGCTCATGAGTTAATGTTTGCCATGCATAATGATCAGGAAGTGATCCATGGTGGGATGCCTAGTTTCTATGTCTCTACTCTCTAATATGCGAGTATTTACAGGAGTATGGTCTAAAGGTGCCTAGTATGTCAATCAAAAAGTATCAAACCCTCAAGTATTTGTTTTATGAAATTAAAAAAGCATACTACTGTTTCTCGCTAAGCAAAAAATTAATTCACAAACAAAAAAACTGACCCTTTTTTATATATTTTATTTTCTGGTTATACAAAAAGCATGTATTCTTATTATTAAATGGCATACATAATAATAATAATAATAATACCAAATAGAATACTGCTTTAACAATAACTTAACACACATTAATCCGGATGTTTTGTTCTGCTTTCTCGATTTCTACCATGTTTTTCTTTATTTTTTTTTTTATAGTAAATAAGATGATATGATCAAAATATGGTATCTGAAGAAAGCCCATCTTGTCCTGAAAAAAACAATATATAACTTATGTGGGTACACTAAATGGGTGAGGAGAAAATTACAGCTGAACACAAGCACCACAAAAGTATTAAAACAGCCTCGGTCCCACAGGGTACAAAAAGAAAAAATGAGCCCAGTCCTTAAGGGGTTAATTATAAGATTTGTTGTTGTTATTTCAGGGGTAGGGTGACACTGCTACATACTTAATGATACATTTTCATTTGTGGAGATATATTTTTCTATCTTATACCTTAGACTAACTCACTTTTTCTTTAACTTAAATAAACAGCCACCTGACATACAGTAGACTATGGTGTTGTTGTAAATAGTAAAAAATCCAAATAACTCACACATATAATAACCTGTGATAGGCTTCTGAGCAACTCACAATTTCTATTATAAAGTTTATTAATTAAAGTTTATAAATTTATTATAAATTTCTATTATAAAGTTGTGAGGATCGCTCTGTTTCTTTATTTTCACAATTCTTATATTAATGTTGCAGTACTGAAAAATAAGTGATCAACCTTTTTTATTAGTGATTTTGTACAAGATTGTACTATAATTGTAGAGATTTCCAAGTGATATCAAATTTAAGAGATACTGTGGTGCTAATATAATCCTCTTAATCTTAGTATAAAATGAAGTGTTAAGTGTTTTCATGAAGGTTTGGATCTTCCATTATATTTAAACAATGGATATCACACAGAGGTCCTGCTTTACTTTAAAACACTGACCTGCATTCCAAAAAAGACATCCACAATTTCAGAGCCATGTTGAGCCGTGGATGCGACATTCAGATGGCAGATGACTTTGGCGTAAACAACATGAAAGCATGGATCCATCCTGCCTTGTCTCAACGGTTCAGTCTGCTGGTGGTGGTGTAATGGTGTGGGGGACATTTTCTTGGCACACTTTTGGCCCCTTAGTACCAAATGAGCATTGTTTAAATGCGACCGCCTACCTGAGTATTGTTGTTGACAATGTCCATCCCTTTATGACCACAGTGTACCCATCTTCTGGTGGCTACTTCCAGCAGGATAATGGACCATGTCACAAACATTACTTCATCTCAAACTTATTTTCTGAACATGACAATGAGTTTACTATACTCCAATGTCACTAGATCTCAATCCAATAGAGCACCTTTGGGATGTAGTGGAACGGGAGATTCGCATCATGGATGTGCAGCTGACAAATCTGCAGCAACTGCGTGATGCCAACAAGTCCATACGGACCAAAATCTCTGAGGAATGTTTCCAGCACCTTGTAGAAAGTATGCCATGAAAAACGAAGCCAGTTCCGAAGGCAAAAGAGGGTCCAACCCAGTACTAGCAAGGTGTACCTAATAAAGTGACCAGTGAGTGTATATACTGTATATAAATATGTATGTATTGAGAATGTGTCCTACACTAGTTTTGTCTGTTTATTTTAACATTATATTGTTATAAAGTTGCCCTCAAATGTTTGCGTGGGCTCAAATGAGACGTATCTGCTATCCCAAGTATTTAGTTTATGAAAGTAAAAAAGCATACTGCTGTTTTCACTAAACAACAAATTGATTCACAAACAAAAAAATTACGACTAACTTACTTTTTTATAACTTACAGCCACCTAACATACACTAGAATAGTGACAGATATATTGACCTCAGTTACAAATGTTACAAATTTACAAATTTCCTTAGGAAATGCAATGACATGTTGTCATTCAACTTTGATGCCTTTTCCTGCAACTCATGTCAACATACCATATTTGCTCGATTATAAGACAAGGTTTTTTTCAGAGCAAATGCTCTGAAAAATACCTCGTCTTATATTCGAGGCCGTCATATAATCAGACCTCAAATAACTAACTTTTGTTGAATGCATCTACAATAATGTTCAGCAGCCATACTGTTGGCTGAACTTCATGGGAATTGTATGGCATTGATGTTAACGGCAGCTCCTGTGATATACAGTCATCCATTACTGGCTAAACACCATAGGCTGAACCAAAGCATGGTTCTAATTTATATAATGAGGGTTTTGCTAGTAATGCCTCTAATGCACTTCTTTAATTATTGTAGTATAGTGTCTTTTTGCACATACTTTGTATTGATTATCAATAAAATTATTTTTCCTTCTAGTTCAGTTATCATGTTTGAGTTTATTCTCATTTGAATACAAAAATGAATATAATAATATTACTATTTATTGGAAGAATCAGCAGAAGCAATTAAAAAAATATTCTACAAGGTCCTATCTAGCAAAAAGAAACAAATAGAGAGGGTACAATCCCATATAGTTTCAAATAATAAATCCAAGTATAGCTGGGTGCTGCAGAGGCAAAAGGACTCAAAGTGCGACACAAAAACAAATAGTTGCGCCAGCCGACACCAGCATCACACAAGGATATCCAGTTTGTGCAAAACGCATCAAGCGGTTTAGCCTTTTTGTTTTTCGTTCTGTTGTTCCTTTTGATTTTATTGTCCACGGACGTTTCATAAATTAATTTTATACATTCATGGATACCCTTGTGTGATGCTGGTGTCGGCTGGCGCAACTATTTGTTTTTATGTCCTATTTAGCAAATCCTCAGTGTAATTTGCTTTGGGAGAAATCCAAAAATTGTTCTGTACACCTTTTTGGAATCTGTGGTAACTATTTTTTATTTGAGGTCATTGGTATAATGACCTCAAATAAAAAATAGTTACCACAGATTCCAAAAAGGTAAAACTTCTTGTATCAGTAAAGGTTTTGTTTACAGTGCATGTATCATTGACAGTTAGAGGTTAGATAGCGATCTATATAAGCCAGGCAGTAATGTTTCCATTCCTACTAGAACAGAGCAACATGAACAAGCTGCTACTTCTCACAGGTTAGTTTTTTACATAATAAAATTAGTTTTCTTCATTTTATAACATATATATATGTAGTTTTGTAAATAACATGATCCCCTTTCCATCTTCCTCAGGTCTTGTCCTGTTGCTGCAAATGCAGCTAGGTAAGAGCACAGTTCAACGTTTTAAAATGTTTCTGAAACTAACTTTTTGAGTAAAAGACAGCTCAAACACCATACTTGTTCCAGTCTAATGATATACATCACTGCGATGTATTTTCCTGATGTTTTACAACTAACTTTGTTAAATATTGTATAGAGGAACTTTTTATGTTGTAGGACTATATATATTGCACAGTACTGAAAACAGGACAAATTAAACATTCTGCTGCCTAACAAAAATACATTCAGCAGCACAGGCATTGGTACAGGGGTACAACTGCCCCCCTAGATAATTCCTTGGGCCCCCTTTTGCCCCCCCAACCGAGTTTGGAAACCCCCCAGCTGCAGTACCAAATGGCACAGTGCCATCTAAACATAGTTCTGGGGCCCTGTGGTGAATCACATTGCTACCCCTAAAAATGTAGCGTATCTATAGGGGAAGGACGAGCGGGAGGCCACCTCCCCAGGGCCGGTCTTCAGGGCCGCGCCGAGGCAGCTAAAAGATTGTGATCTCCCCAACCAACCCTGCTCAGCAGGAATCCGCTGAGCAGGGCTGGTTGGGGAGATCACAATCCCGCTTTAAGCAGCCCAACATTAGGGAGCGCAAGGTCTGTCACTTCCATGCGTAATCACTATGCACTGGCAATTGATGCCGAGCGCCGGGATATGACGTCTTATCCCGGCGCTCTGCATCGATAGCCAGCGCATAGTGATGAGGGAGCACTAGCTACAGTTCTGCTCACAACAACCAGGCAGCGTGAGAGGTTGTCTCTCTGTCTCTGCACTTATTTGTAAACTAAAAGAAAAACGTTCAATAGTGTTCCTCTCTTTCTCAGGTCTGAAGCAATACCTGAGGAAGAGAAGGGAAGCTTTTGAAAGCTTGTCTTTTTTTAACTATTATGTTAATCCAATAAAAAAGGTATCATTGCACACTGCGATACTCTAGCATTTTGCCATCTTGCTTATATATATATATTTATTTATTTATTTTTCAGTTGCACTATTTAGTACTACTGTTTTGACTGTGGTATCTTATGTGCCCCCCCATATATTGTTCCTAGAGTCGCCACTGTTCAGCATTACTGTAAAATAGTGTACACGCACTATTAAAGGGTCTTACAAATGGCAATAAAAATTGGTCGATTGCAAGCATGCAAGAGAATGGGCTCTTCTCTCGTAAGGTTGAATGATAACAGAAAATGAGAAGGTATGAGGGGATCTTAAGCTGAAGGCTACTGGAAATTGGTGAAGGGACTGGCACAGTGGGTCAATTAACATGGAGAGGTTGAGTAGGCATATGAGAGCAAGTATATATGAGGTATATGGCCCTTGGACAGGACATGTTCCAAATAGCCTTACTCCTAACCCATATATGTGCCCTGCTGCAGCCCTCGTACTTTGTGGTCTGATGATTATTGCAACTGACAAGGAAAGCATCTTAATTAAAATCAATGAGAGCGCTTTCTGCACATTTGAATAGTGCTCCAAACAGGCCCCCTCTGTAGCATTCACAGAGCCAACAATGGAGTTGACTGACATGTTACTACATGACGTGCAGGGAGATACGTTCATGTAAACACATCTCCTTCACAACAACTAATAAAGAGTGGAGAAAGGGGAAATGCATTTGGGTGCATTCTGCAAAATCCCTCCATTCATTTGCAAAAAAGCATTTCATGGAAATAAGTAGAATAATGAAATAACCGTGGTTAGAAACAACCATGATGAAAGGTTATGTTGTTATTTTGGCAATTTTATCTAAATGATTCATATGATGAGAAATGCTCCTTCCGCTTGAGCATATCACAACAACTGTGTCTTTTTCAATAGGTTCTTCCTTTAAACTGGTATGCTATTTTACCAACTGGGCTCAGTATTACCCTGCACCGGCCACTTACATGCCTGATAATGTTGATCCTTGCATGTGTACTCACCTGATCTATGCTTTTGCTACCATGAACAACAACCAGATAGCACCTTTTGAATGGAATGATCCAACCCTCTATGCTTCCTTTAATGCCCTAAAGAATTAGTAAGTTTTTATGAAATCCAACTTTCTGATGTCTCTTTTTTTACCAAAAAAATCTAATGATATTCCCTGATAAAAAGGAAAGAAGTTGTTAATCTAATCCTGGTATTTTCAATATAAACCAAAAATCTACATCTGGGTGATTTTTGTATACTATTATGAGTGGAAGTTCTAATTACATTACATACATTTTCTTGATTTTCATTTAGTCAATCCAGTTTTTTAACCATTTGTAGACAAGCAATATTGTCACAAAAGCATACAAACTTTTATTTTTCACTTTTTCTTTATTTTAAAATTTAAGTAAAAATGTATGACAAAACTATTTTGTGAAATAGATTTTTATTAATTATTTACAGTAACAGTGAATTGAAAACACTCCTGTCTGTTGGAGGATGGAATTATGGAACATCTGGGTAAACCCGATACTGCTATTCATGTGCTTTGTGTTTGTTAAGATCAGACGACTACTGGTCAGGTGTATGTATGCCATTTTATTGCAAATATATTGCCAATATCTAGTGTTATTTATGCAGTCTAGGCCCATTACCCCTCAGTCTTTCAAAATCCACCTTTTACAGTTTTACTCAGAAAATGTAAATGTTTTCCTTAGGTTCAACACAATGGTATCCTCCTCCGAAAACCGGCAAACATTTATTAACTCTGTTATCAAGTTCCTGAGACAGTATGATTTTGATGGATTGGATATTGACTGGGAATATCCTGGTGATTCAGACAGAGGAAGCCCTCCACAGACCCAACAGCAGTTTTCTGTCCTGCTTCAGGTGATAAACTAAGACTTACTTTACCACTTGATCGACTAACAATAAATACATTGGGGAATAACTGACTTGTGTCTTTTCCTGTTTTCTTTTCCTGAAACATATTCAACTAGGAATATATATTCTACAGTTTTTTTTTACACATCAGATATAAGCTGTAAATTGATGTTGACATGATGAGCTGACCTGCCATCATTGCCAAGCAAGTGAAGATTTTGTATTACTACTATAATAGGAATTAATCTCTAATTTAGGTACCTCTTGACTGAAGTATGTCATCCAAATTATGGAGACATAATATAAATATGTATACACTATTATAGGATAAATACCACCATGCATTAATTTAGTTGCATTTAATATATATAATATATGCTAAAAAAATAACCCCATTCTTATTATATTGCAGGAAATGCATGAGGCATTTGTCCAAGAAGCTAGTCAGAGCAACAAACCTCGGCTACTCATGTCTGCTGCTGTATCGGCTGGCAAGTCAACCATACAAGCAGGATACCAGATTCCACAGTTGTCTAAGTGAGACTTTTTATTAAAAAAAAGATACATTACCCAGTTACACATTTGTTTCTATAAATCTTTTATACAGTTCTAAAAAGGAATGCATGAGTACGTGGTACACAAAAAGGACCATGCTTACCAGAGGTCATTCAAAATGTGTGTATTTTGAAAACTCAAAATATGTGATCCATCTTTTACTATTCAGTGTCACTAAATAACACTTAAATCTTTAACTTCTTTTTCGTTTAACAATAACTAAATCAAAGGTACCTGGATCTTATTAACGTTATGACATACGACCTTCGTGGCTCTTGGGAAGGTTTTACAGGAGAGGACAGTCCTCTGTTCCAGGGACCAGCTGATCAGGGTGGTTACATTTACTTCAATGTGGTACGTTCCTGGGTTCTCGTGTTTGCTGTTATTTAAAGTCAAATATGGATATAGCTAATGCAAAAATGCTGAGTGACCTGTTTGAGTAACCTTAAAAATGACTGTGATGTATCATTATAGGACTATGCTATGAACTTTTGGAAAGATAATGGAGCTGCAGCCGAGAAGCTTATGGTTGGGTTCCCTGCCTATGGACGCACTTTTACACTGAGTAACCCCGCCAACAATGGTCTTGGTGCCCCAGTTTCAGGTGCAGGTCCAGCTGCCCCGTACACACAGGAGGCTGGATTTATGGCATACTTTGAGGTATTACTATCCAGGATAACTGACATAGCTTGAGTTTGTAAATCGATGCAAGTGCTTAGGAGATATTTGATTTAAAGTTGTTGTTTCCCTCAGTTGTTTTACTCAGCTAAATTTAACAATTACCTAAATGAATGTTTGTAAGTATCATTGTTAATTCTGTTGAATACCCAAACGTTTCCTAGAAATAATTATTCATTCATGAAAAATTGTGACTAACTCTTCCTTTTTATTAACGCATGATTGTCATGTGAGTAAACAGTAGACAGTAATACAGGTTTTTAATATAGGAGTTATGACTGCATCTAAAAAGTTTCTATTTTTATGTGTCTTCTTAATTTTTCACAGATTTGCGATTTCTTAAAACAAGGTGCTACTGTGGTATGGAACAGCCCTCAAGCAGTTCCCTATGCCTATAAAGGAAGTCAATGGATTGGATATGATAACCAAAAGAGTTTCCAGATCAAGGTAAGTACTGTTTTGAAATGTATGATGTGAGATGTGATGTGTGTGTATACTTCATAATGTCATGTGATGTTGCATTTTTTTTTCTTTTAACAGGCAGAGTGGCTTATGAAGAACAACTTTGGAGGTGCCATGGTCTGGGCTCTTCCTTTGGATGATTTCAGTGGGAAATTCTGTGGACAGGGCAAATACCCACTGATGAACACTCTGAAATCTACACTGGGTATCTCCTTTCCAAGTGAGTTTTATTAATACATATGTCAGCAGATACCACCAACAATCTTTTGTGTTTCTTGGAATCCAGGAGCAGATGAGGAGTTGTTTCATGAGCCCTATACATTAATTAATAATGAAATGGCAAAAAGGGTCACAAGACCACTATGGTGAAACTAGCCTTTAAACCTAACCATGTTTACTATTTAAAATGGGTAAAAAAAATATGCACCAAAATAGCACCAATAATATAAGGTTAACATGATAAATGCACCAACCAAACCCTGACCCATTGTACCCATTGTACAAATTATTCTGTTTATTATTTTCTTGCAGACTGTAAGACCCCAACTATAACTGTAGCGCCAAACACTGCACAACCAGCAACTGCAGCAGCTCCAACTGCCAGTGGAAGTGACGGCAACAGTGGGTTCTGTGTTGGAAAGGGAAATGGTCTTTACCCAAATCCCAAAAATAAAAGTGGCTTCTTTAACTGCCTTAATGGGCACACGTACCAGGAGTCCTGTCAAACAGGCCTAGTATTTGATTCCAGCTGCAACTGCTGTAATTGGGCTTGAAGAAGAATGTTAATTCAAATGTTAATAAAAAAAACAGAAGGAAATGGCATTGGTGTCTAATTATGATTATATTATCTTCCATAAAAATAAATATTTATAAAATTATTAGATAATTTTAAAATATACTGTGTGCATATATATATATATATATATATATATATATATATTACACATTGTATGACCAAAAGTATGTTGGCACCTGACGATAACATCTATATGATCTTGTTGGACATATACATGGGTATTAATATGGAGTTGCCCCCTTCCACTTTTCTAGGAAGGCTCTCCACAAGAGTGGCATATGCCACTGACATATGCCACAAGAGTGGCATATGTCAGTGGGAATTTGTGCCCATTTAGCCTGTGATGGGACGATCTGTACCCTGACTGGGTACACCCACTAAATCGTGCTTCCTTCTGACACCAGCGGTTAACCCATTCGACACTGGATGAGTCTAGTGCTGGCATGACAAAGCAGCACAGCAAGTTAATGGATCCGTGCTGGCACTGTGACTCCAGCTACACAGTGCTAAGTTGTCATAGCAGCCCACTAATATTGAGGTGGAAAACACGAACAGCACAGATATTAATACACACAAACATAATTAGATCAGTAGTATAATCCCCTCCCTACCAGACAGCCTGGCACCTACAAACAGTTCTATGGCCACACGACAAGGAGTCACTATTTTGGGGTGATACCGAAGGAGTAGCCTCAATCCCAGAGAACCTATGGAGAACTCCGTCATTGGGGGATCCTGAGTGACAGCACTGGAAGGGTCCCCGGGAATAGTCTGCATGATAGCTGGGCCAGAGTTCCAGAGCTGTGGCTGGGTAAACCCTGGTTCTAAACATGGGTAATTAAATCAGGTTTTCCAAATAATCTCCGTCACCACCTCTGATTGTTGCCCACCACGAGCACAGTATAACCCCACAAGAGAGATGTGAACAGTTCAATGGATTTGCGTCAGGCCCCATAACCGGCTAGTCCATTGGAGTCTAGTTAGGCCAAACCAGACAGGGTTTCACAGGGTGATTTAGACATAGGAGGGGATTGGGGAGGCAGGTAAGGAGTCACTCCATGACCAGGTTCACAGTCAGTGTTACAATTCATCCCAAAGGTGTTCAGTAGGGCTAAGGTATATATTCTATACATGCCTTGCTTTGTGCATAAAGGCACAGTGATGCTAAGACTGGAAAGGGTCTTCTCCTAACTAGTGCCATAAAGTTGGAAGCATAAAACTGTCTAAATTGGCATTGTATGCTGTAGCATTAACATTACACATGGGTATAGTCCACCAAACATTACAACATTCTTCTGGCATCCACCAAACCCAGAAGCATCCATCAGACAGAAGCATGATTTATAACGCTAGAGAACACGTTTCCACTTCTTCAGACTCCAATTTACTCCACTTCAGCCAACGCTTCGTATTGTGCATAGTGATCTTCAGCTTGTGTGCAGCTGCTCAACAATCAGGCTCAGCTGTCCCAAGCAATCAATACCGGTGCTCCAGAGAAGGAAGAGCGGCCACTAGTGTGTGCAGACACACATGACAGCAAAATAAGTTGTGCATGGTCCTGGCTAGTAGGGTGGAATCCTGACACTCCTGCAGGGACTCTGTGAGTGTTCATGGTCTACTTCTTTTTCACATACAATACTGTTGGAGCTGAGCTGCTTTTATTCCTACATCTTTTAATTTCACAATAATATCACTTGACGTGTGGCAAATGAGACATCCTATGACAGCTCCACGTTTCAAGTCACTGACCTATTGTGAAGGGTTCTACTATTTGTCCTTGGACTGTGTTTGCTCATGCCTGCCAATCACACGGTTGTGTAAGAGGGGGGTGCAGTGCCTCACCAAGGAAACTGTGTAGATTCAATGTGAGCCGTCTACCATACCAGTGACTGTAATATTGTACTCATTGTTGCATGGTCGACCCTGAGCTCTTCTACTGCCAATGTTTGCCTATGGCAATGTGTCCACTAACTTTTGTTTATATAGTGTATGTATAAATATGGGGACTCCCTGTTAGATTATTCTTTGTCTTGAATATCTAAACTTCTCCAGGAGCTGAATCAGTGGGACTGCACTGCCTTTTAAACCACTGAGAATCTCATGCAATTTAGGCCACCTGTGTGGTAGGTGGGGTGCTTAACCATAAGGTTTGGACAGAACCTGCCAGGCATTTCTAGCTGGTGACCACACACTGTAGCACCTGATCTGCACTAGAATAAGGATATCCATCACAGCCTATTTATTTTTATTTTATTCATCTCCATATTACTACATACTGCACAGCGATAATAATAACTTAGCAGTTGTCTGATTAGTTAATTTAATAGGATATTGAATCTTTGTTTGGAGATCTGTCTCCATGCGTATTTTAAGTGACGGCTTTTTCACTGTAACTTTTTATGGGGTGATGATAATATTATGTTACATCTTAGTATGTTAGCTCTACATGACTAGTTATTTATGGCTAGTAATTGCAACAATCTAAGAAATGCGACGTTGTGTGAAGTTATTTCTGTATTTTGCCCATATGCTTCATTTTATTCATTTTTGTGCATAGAACTTATGGTATTTCCCAATAGTCAACTATGACGGGACGCCCTGTACACCAGCTGGGTACTCCCGCCAAACGTTGCTTCCTCCTTGTCATGACCCTGGTAAGCAGGTCGGGTAGGAGCCCAGTCGCAGGGGATACAAGGGGTTCTGTCTGTTCCCCACGATGCATGATGGCTAGAGGGATGGTACAGACAGGCGCAATGAAACACAGCACAGGCAGAACCCACTGGCAGGGCAGACGGGTAGGAATAACACAGGGTCAGGTACAGGGCCAAAGTAGAGCGGTCCAAACACGTTAATGCAAAGGCCCTGACTGAAGGGCAGGGCAGGTTTATATAGGCAGGATTCCACTCAGGTAATCAGGCTCAGCTGTCCCAAACAATCAATACTGGTGCTCCAGAGAAGGAAGAGCGGCCACTAGTGTGTGCAGACACACATGACAGCAAAATAAATTGTGCATGGTCCTGGCTAGTAGGATGGAATCCTGACACTCCTGCAGGGACTCCAGTGATTAACCCTTCAGCACCACACAGAACCAGCGTTGTAGAGAGAAGGGGGGATGACGCTGCCTCAGAGCTTGGTTGGCACTGTGACTAATGTCTTAAAAAGGACAATAAATGATCATAGCAGCCCACCCCAAGCATCAGACAGCACTCATGATGAGGTGAAAACAGGACAGAACTACCAGACAGTCCGGCACCTCCATACAGTTCTAAGGCCAGCAATGCCCACCTGACAATGATTCACTATTTTGGGGTGATCCTGAGGGAGTGGCTTCAATATCATGGTACCAATGGTGAGCTTAGGGTCCGAGGATGTTATGGTCCAAAAAGAAACTTGATCCGACCTCAGGACCCTGAGTGACAGCAGCGGAAACTCCCCTGGGAATAGTTCGCACAGTAGCTGGGCCAGAGTTCCATAGCCTCGACTGGGTAAATCTCGCTCCCTCTCCGTAACCACCACTAAGTGTTGTCTACCATGAGCATAGTGTAACCCCAAAAGAGCGACGTGGTGGGACAACAGGTATCCTTAGCGGCGCAGTTCTAAATGTCAGCTGGCATCTCTGCGGTTCCTAGCCGCTGCACAGCTCCACGGATTTGCGGCTAGGTCCCGATCAGGCATATGGAGCATTTCAGGCCATGTAGGCCATAGCTGGCTAGTTCATGGGGGTCTGGTTCCGGCAGACCAGATGAGATTTCCTGTTCACTCTGTGCCCCCCAATGAGCACAGGGGGACTTAGAGCAAAGAGGGGGCTGGGCAGGCAGGCAAGGAGTCTCCCCAGAAATCCATCAGTATCCCCCTCCCAAACTGAAATCTGCCTGATGTGTCCTCAGCCTCAGGGGGTTACCTTGACAGTCTGCATATGATGATATCTTGTAAATTTATTTTGACTGTAAATATCAGGAGTATTCCTAATCAAGACCGCCAAGGGCTCTATAGAAAGAGCATATATTAGTGGGGCATTAATAGCAAATCAGTGAGAATCTAACAAGGGGCCCACAATTTTTTTTAATGTTTTAGACATATGTGGCCAGTTTACACAGTTGCATGCTTTTTCTGCAACTAATGCGAGGATCACCAAGTGCAATTTGCTATGGTTAATGTTACTAATTATATTAACAATCTTCCGGGTATTATAGGTAGCGTAGCTCCCTGTTACAAATCCTACTTGATTTTCATGTATTAAATATGGTAAAATCTTTTTTAATCTTTCTGCCAAGATTTTAGAAAAAAAAATAATATCCAAATTTATTTATGAAATTGGTTTATAATTAGCAGTAAAACTAGGGTATTTACTATGGGAATGATGGTAGCTCTTAACATTTCAGAGGGTATCGCTTTCACTGCTGCTATTTTGTTGAAGGTTCTTAATAATAAAGGTGATATTATCTTTTCAAATGTTGTATACAACCCTGCAGAGAATACGTCTGAGCCAGGAGCTTTATTTTTCTCGAGATTTAAGATTGTATCTTTTATTTCCTTTTATTCAAATATTTTAATGTATCTTCCTTTACTTATTAGCTGAATCCAAGTACTTAAATTTATTTAAGAGTTTGTGTATTGGCCCAATTACTTGGTTGGATCATGTTTCAATATTTTAGGAATTTAAAAATAATCCTAGATGGGGATCAAATGAATCCCTCTTAGAAACCGAACACAATCGGAAGGATCTCGTTAAACAAACGGAAAGTTCCTAGAAATAAATGATGATGCCACAGTTACGAATCACTATGGAACATATTAAAATGTGTTATGCGTGGTTTTATTATAAAAATAGGCTCACTCTCAAAGAGTCCAAAATTTTGCAGATTTACATATCTCATTGGCTAAAAATGAAAGGTTAAATAAAGAAGATCCAATAAACACTATGTAACAGGTTCACCAAGAGAGCTGTAGTAACTCCCAGTGATCACCTAGTATCCTCGTGTTGTCCCCGGAATAACTTCCAGCACCAGTCAGCATGCACACCATAGATCCCTGCTATGTGTACCCAATAAGTAGACACAACTACCTTGAATTGAGTACAGCAGGAATGAACAGTTTATTGTTGTAAAACATAGACTCATATATCTACAGAACTTCATTAACATAAATTAACATTGATAAATAGGTGCATGTAGACAACCCAACCTCCAATTAAACAATGGAGTTCCTACCCATGCTATCTTTGTTTGAAAGCCAGGGTGGAGCCATCTCTGAGTACCTTGGGACCCTGTATGACAGGTCATTCTGTCACACACTACATAAACTTAAAACAGAAATTTTTAATAAAACCACAAGAATAAATAAACCAATACTCTTCCATAAGCAAAAGCTGTACTATAATAGTAATAGGGTAGGTAAATTACCGTATTTGCTTAATGACGACCCCCAAAAATTTAAATAATTTATGAAAAAAAGAAAAAGCCTGAATTTAGGAAAAAAGTTTTACTAGCATATTTAATAAAAACTATGATTGAGAAAAATGCATTTCTTGTTTTTATTTCCTTTTATTTGCCAACCTGCCCCCTAGTTATGCACATCTGTCCCCCAGTTATACACATCTGCCCCAGATACCCCTGTTTTGCCACTCTGCCTCCCTGATATGTCTTTTATCCCCCTATTTGCCATTCTGCCTCACTGATTTGCCTTATACCCCCTATATGCTACTCTGCCCCTTATATGCCACTCAACCCCCCAGATATGCCTTATATCCCCTGTGGCACTCATATGCCACTCACATAGACAACTTCTGATACCGCCCGGCACTTCTGCTGGGGCTTCTATGACTGAGCACCGGGAGGTCATGTGACTCCTTCAATGGGCAGAATTTGCAAGGAATATCATTCTCATGAAGCTTCCAAAACCTCTACCTTCTTCTGCAATAACAGTTACAAACCCTTTTCCTTGCTGTTCAAGGAACCTGCAGGTTTATTCGTCACCATAGACACTGTATATTTGTCCCTTTATTATCCTTCGTCGGATTAATCCTGTGATTTATGAACCGCTTCTTCCTTCCTCCAGATACCTTGTGTGTTTCATTTTTCTTTGCTTAATCCCATCAACAGTGATAGATTCACAAAAAAACCCGATTTGGAATATGAGGTGCAAGCCATGTCAGGAAGATCATAACCTACCTAGTACACTTGAAGGGATATGGTCCTGAAGAAAGGTGTGTGACGGGACCGACCTGTACCCCGACTGGGTACTCCCGCCACAGGACACCAACAAGTAACCCCTTCAGCGCCGGGCAGAACCAGCATTGTAGATAGAAGGGGGGACGTCGCTGCACCGTAGCTGCATTGGCACTGTGGCTATCCGAAGCTTAGCTACACAGCGAGGCTACAGCCCACCCCAAACATCAGGCAACACTCATGTTGAGGTGAAAACAGGACTCATTTATTAAAACCAAATACAGAGCTATATATACACAAGTAAGAAAAGGGGCAAGACAAATATCACATGATCTAATTACCATGGCAGGAAGGAAGTAATTAGATCAAATCCTGCAACACAATATCCGGGTGAAGGACAGAATGACATAAGACATAAATAATTACATTAATTGGGGACGTAGACGTGGAATGACGATAGACATATAATTGGCTTAAGACAGACAATGGCCAGGACACAGGGATAACAGGAGCTCACAGGATTAACAGCTACCTGTTATGTAATTGATAATTAGGTATGCAGCAGTGACACATAGTCATACCTACAGGGTGTCTTAAGACAAGGGCTAACTCACACAATAACAGGGGAGACACTTCACACCTATACAATTAACAATGCACAGACAATCAGCCTTCTTCCTACCACAGGATGTCCAGCTGACGTTACAGTTCTGAGACTCTGAGTGCTAAAACATGGGGTACATCAGCAGAAACTGAACCCCTGTATCCACACACAGAAGTCTCTACAAGGCCTGGGCCCATAGTCGATAGGGAGGAGGCTGGCTCTCAGGCCTCTCCAGGGACCCCAGTGATGGAGGGTTCTGTCACAAGGTGATCTGCATGACTCAGCTCTACTGAAGAAATTCCATGCAGACCATCCAGACAAAGCAGGGAAGTTTTGGCTTTTGGCCAGCCTCAAGGGGTAATGTCACATCGCCAGGAGACAGCACAGATGTCCCAAGCAGTATGTACCCAGGTGAGGCTGAAAAAGACTGCAGGCGTGCCAGGAGGCTCACCGGTGATGTGTGGCTGGAGGCAGGGCTTGCTGGGTACCGGATTTAAAATTATGGAACTGCTTTTTCAGGAAAAAAATATTTTCAGTCCTCACCTGAACTTTTTTCCAATATGGCAGTATTCTTCTATGGATTTGTTGTCTCTAGAACTGTACTGTCTGGTGAGGTCTGACCAGAGATCTGTAAAGTGGTCGAGCCATCTGTTTCATTATGCTACTAGTGCATCTAGCTATACAACCCAGCCCTCTGCTTGTTTTTTCCAGTTCTTTATTGCTTGCTTAGCATCACTACAGGGGGGATAACACAGGTGGGGAAAACCCATTGTATCACTTAATCCCCTTACCTGATCTATAATGGGATATGGGTTTGGGTTCTGTGTACATTGAGAACGTGCGTCTGTTAAAGTAATGTTAATAGAAGTAAGGCACTATTTAAGTCCTATGTGTTTTTAATAAACGTATTTCTTGTTTTACTGCACAAATTTTGGTGTGACTCATCCTTGGGTAGCTGGAGCTATCCCTATGGGAGTTTGACTGGGGACTCCTCAGCACAAAACAGGGGTACCCTAACCCAGCCTTGGTTACGATAGACCCTGTTACACGCTAAGCATAGATAGTGGTGGCCACAGAGGTGAGTCATATGAGGCAACTATGACACTGCCCAAGGTCAGGCCTAGGACAGCACTTAGCAAAGATTTGTCTCTGGGTCTATTTAATAATATATAATAATACATAATGCTAAAAAGGGACAATTTACAATTATGTAAAGGCCACAATTCACAAATTCTGCACAATTTCCTAGTTAATTGACTGCCTTCACAGAAACTACATAGCCTCTGATAACAGAGAAACAAAATTAAAGATTCTGCTTTTACTCCAGAATTATTTCTATACGTTACTCCCTGCCTACTTCCCTCCCATTAAAGGCTGTATGGGGCCTTCCGTTCCGTTCTAGTATTTGTGTCCCTGGTGTATGGTTAGCCCGAGCCCTTCACAAAGCAACTTGCCCAGCAGAGGGAGAACTCTGGATCACCTACCATGGGAAGTTCCTAGGTATAATAAATTTTCTTGTGAAATGTAAGACTGTACAGAAATTAAGCATAGGAACATTTCCTCAGCATATGTTCCTTGTGGTTATCTGGAGGTTGTGTGTCTCTTTTCACAGAAGCATCTCTATGTATCTTATCATGTCAATTTTGCTACTTCGTAAAAATTCTTAGATGATGTATCCTCTCTAATGTTAAATATTAGATTGAGTGCCATATTAGACCTGAGGTTGGTATGAATGTTTTTTGCCTGTGATCTTTCTGCATTCCAATGCTCATATTGACCTTCATATGTTGGCAACTCACTGTACTTATCAGTTCTCCTTAATTTGCTTATTTAATTTCCATTTCTAAAACTGAATCACAGTTAGCCAAAAAAGATACAAAGTGGACTAATCAATTCAGAATAAACAATAAAAATGTCACCCTTATTATTAGATATTATCAGTATTGGATAGGTCACACAACCCACACCATGCTGGAAATATCTCTGTAGTCAAAACAAGTTGAATGTTGGCTGAAGGTCATCTAGTGCATCAGAAAACCAACTTTTTTGTATGTCATGCTTCACAACATGTAATTTAATGGAAAAGTCCCAATGCACAGAGCAACAGTGTGTATGCATAATCATTTGATATCACTAACTTTTTGAGATATGTGTCTTTGGGGAAGCACCTCCTACATAATGAACATGTTGATTGCGTATTCTGTTTCAAGTGTTTGGTATAAAACCACAAAGTTTGCTAATTTGTGTTAGTACAGAGGCAGTGATGGCTAAGGTTATCCTCCTCGCAGGTAAGTAGACATATTTAGTAAAGTAGCTGCATTGCAGTTTCTTTTATAAAAATTCAAAAATGTGTTTAATTTTATCTCCATATATTAAAAGGTTGGGTTTGCAGGAGAGTTTCAGCTCCTTCATTTAACTATCTTGGCT
The DNA here is from genome assembly GCA_023333645.1 of Sceloporus occidentalis. Classification (NCBI taxonomy): domain Eukaryota; kingdom Metazoa; phylum Chordata; class Lepidosauria; order Squamata; family Phrynosomatidae; genus Sceloporus; species Sceloporus occidentalis. The sequence goes on from JALMGF010000055.1 coordinate 2,793,947, forward strand.
TGAAAATCTTGGCTGGCCTTGTATAGCATATTGTTAAATAAGTGAGATTTCTTCAATGTCTCTTTTCACATTATACAGGGCCTGCTCAGCGCTTTATGTTGAAGGGACCTGCCAGTGTTGCCCCTACAAAACAAATAGTAAAGTGATTTGAAACCATAACTCTGCTGACAACTCTCCCTTTAGTAAATAAACCCAACACCATTACAATTAGTTGCAGGTTGAGCACATTTCTACTGATACTTATTATTATTTATTGTTTTATATAGCGCCATCCAATTCTGTAGCGCTGTACAATGAGTGGACAGGACATAACAAGTAGTATGCATTTCTGAAATTTTAACAAAATATAATGAGGATAATGTTATATATTGCAATGGTCAACATATATTTAACAGCGTCTGTAAACAAAATTGTATTTCATAATATAGCGTATAACAAAATAACCAGAATAATATATCATTACATGATGAAATCTAATTAATCAAAACTCAGATAAAAAAACAGGATTTTAAGATGCTGAATATAATTAACCTTTAGGGGGGCATATAAAAGAAGATAGCAAGGGAAAGGGAGAAATGGGTGACATGGAACTATATATCAATAAAAGGCATGCAAGCAATGAAGTGCACAGAGGAAAACTGAAAATGGGACAAAACAGAATACAGTAAATATGCCGCAGCTGAATGGATTGTATAGGAGAATGCCGCAGAGGCAGGTCACAGAGGGACCACAGAAATAAATAAGCCAGTGACAGGATGAAAAAGATTTTATGTGGTGGAAAACATACTAAAAGAAGAAAGGAGGGTGAGTATGAGAAAGCAGAGAAGTCAAATCCGGAACATTGACTGGTGTAATTCTTGAAACCCAAAAAGCTGAGAAGTATGTCCTTGGGAGTCTTTGTTAGGAGCTGATGGCGATTTCAGTGTGCTTCAGAAGAAGATATTTACTGGCTGCAATATAATAAGATAGTGTCAATATCCTCCAAAGTGTGTTTTAAAATGTGTCATGCTTTGGATACAATAAGCATTTTAAAAGTCTTTAAAATGACCTAGTGATTTAGAATACCTGCACCTTCATAAGGGGGGCGTTTAAGGCCTAATTACGTGTCTAAGTCTATGAAGATGAATATAACATCTCTTTTGTGCTCTTAATATTGCACCCTTCGTTTTAATAATCTTATTGTCAATGATTGCCTTATACAAAACTGCTGACTGCTTCCATTCAGTTCTTTTAGCAAGGGTAAGTTTGAAAGAGAACATCCGTGGCCAATGGAACTGTTTATAGAGTCATTATCAAGTGGTTCATAGAAGGAAATAAACCACTTGAGAGCAAAAATAGGTGAACTAAAATGTTTGAAGCACTCTGATCATGTTCTATTACAAAAGGATATATATATATATATAGATATATATAGATATAGATATATCCAGTACTCTACAAAAGACAGGTGTCTTGCTCTAAAGTAAGAATGCTAGTTTACTTCACATATTAACATTTACACCACATCAATACTGTATGAATTTTTCATTTTGTGTGTATATATATATATATATATATATATATACAGTATATATACCGTATATACAGGTTGTTGTAAAAAGAATAAGATTTACAAGGGTAACGTTGGCTTTAATTATGAATTACACTGAAGAGAGAGATAAATAATGTGTTTTATTTTTCTACTGAACACCAGCAACAGCCCTATGTTATTGTAAAGTTAATGGAAGTGTGAAGATAAGGGAAAATAAGATTGTTGTACAAGCCATAAGATGCACCAAATAGTATATTAAAAGAGTATATCTATATACATTTCACATTTTCAGAACTACTTTAGCACTTGCACTAGGCGTCTGGGGGGACAAAAGGGGTCACTCCCCCCCCCCCCAGTGGGCCACTGCAACAGCAGCATGGGAGATAGAAACAATAGGCTGGTGTAGGTTAAATAGACATAGTGGCAGAAACAAACACTTGTTGGTTGGTAAATTTAATTTTGTACATCCCCTGCTGTCCGAGTTTCGTCTGCTCTTGTCCGCTCCCTCTAGTAGTTTATGTATTGCAGGCATATTGCTGCCTGAACTTCATGGGAATTGTAGTTATAGACTGGGGTTGTATGGCCTAACTACACATTAATTTTTCTGTTGTTGACTGGAGCTCCCATGATATACAGCCAGCCATTAATGGCTGAACAGTTGCGTGGGTACATGCTGGTCTGTTAGCTGCTACTACTATGGTTATATATATATATATATATATATATAATTTCCTATTAATGGGTAACTAACATTTGGTTCCCACCAGGACACCCTTTTCCTGAGCCAACCAAGGTAGGCAATGGGGAGGGGGTATTGAGATGGCAAGGTGGGAAGGATATTTTGCCCCCTGGAAAAAAATCATGCAGACAGCCATGGTCTGAGACTTTCTTTGCTTAATCGGATGTACATATACTTTAGATCTAATTTGCCTCTAATGTTGGTATAAAAATATTTGTAATATTTATAAATACTTTGTTTTTTAGGGTTGGTGGCCCTGTTGGGTGCTCAGTTCGGTAAGTTAAGAAAGTATGACGATAACAAACGTTGCCTCATCATCCTCAGTCAAAGGCTTTTGTGGATTACAGCTTCCATCACGCTTGACTATGTATAATAAGTAAACAAGTAGTAAAACTTGCATTTTTTATGTACGGTATGCAACATATACTCATTAGGGGTTATTCATTGTAGTTTTCTGGTGAGTAAAAGAGAGTAGAAGAGAGTTCAAACATTTCAAATCACCTATTATTATTACTATTATTATATAGTGCCATCCATACAATCCATCCAGCTCTGTACAATGGGTAGACAGGACATAACAAATCGTATATAACATAACAATCTGACTTACCGAAACAACATGTGAGGAGTATACATTATGCATACTGTTAAGGGCCCTGTAATTGTAAACTTCAAATAGAGGAAAGGGTGACTTTATTCTGGATCATGCATAGATGTAAATAAAACAGACAAATTAGTTGTTAGTAAATATTTTAGTACTTCAAATTTGCACAGTGGCAGAGATATTGTTCATGATTTTAATATTTTCTGTTATCTCTAGATATTCTTGTTTCATAAATAATATTTTTTCATCATGATCATTGCAATTATCATCATTATCTTTTATTTTTGCCACTCAGGCTCTGCCTACCAGCTTACATGTTACTTCACCAACTGGGCCCAATACAGAAATGGTTTGGGGAGGTTCATGCCAGACAATATTGACCCATGCCTTTGTACTCACTTGGTCTATGCTTTTGCTGGAATGTCCAAAAACCAGATCACCACCATTGAATGGAATGATGTCACCATGTATAGCTCTTTCCAGAACCTGAAAAAATAGTAAGTAACAGTTATAAAACATATACAAGTTATATATGCTCTATGTAGGATAGATTTACATTCCAGGTGCCCCGGCTGAACTGGCACAGAAAGTGAGAGGGACAGAAAGTATGCAGAGATTGTTAAAAGTAATCATAGACAGAGACAGGAGAAGTATCCCCGGAACTTTTTGGCAAATGTTGGTAACTATGCAATAATTTAATGGTGGCCTTAAATTATTGCATAGTTACCAACATTTGCCAAAAAGTTCTGGGGATACTTTCCAGCACAACTACTTGCTTGAGAATTTACCTAGGATTAAACCTCAGTGCCAAAAAGCCCAAGAAAGACTCTTTTTTACAATGTTACAATAAATAGATTTTTGCTTTACAGCCAAATCCTTGGTCAGCCCTCTTGTTTAACCCACGCATTATATAGATATATACACACAGTAGCTATATTACCAAATCACAAAACAAATATAAAACATACTTTTTGATAAGCCATAAAACAAACACATTCATTGCGTTATTACACTGTCCTTAAACATGCCTGTCCACAAACACACACATACCCTACCCATTTACACACATATACACTTCCCATACACATATATATACAATGCACATACACACCTATACACTTCCCTAACACATGCCTGCTTACACACGCTTATACACTGACCTTACACACCTATACACTGCCCACACACATTCACTGCCCATATACATGCATATACACTGCCCATACACACACATATACAGTTCCCATACACACATATACACTGTCTCTTACACATAGCTGCCTGTACACATATACATTGCCCTTACACACACATATACACTGCTCATACACGCATATACACTGCCCATATACACACATGCACTGCCATTTATACACACACATATACAATGCCCTTACACAAGCCTGCCCATTAACACACACACATATACACTGCTCATACATATGCATATACACTGCTCATACACACACATATATATACTGCCGATATATACACACATACACTGTCCATACACACACACATATACACTGCCCATATGCACATATATACAGTGCCCTTACACATATCTGCCCCTAGACACATACATATGCACTACCCATACACACGTATACACTCCCCTTTCTCTTTCCTTTTTCCCTCTGTCCCGTCTCCCCATCTCTTCCCTTTCTCCCTTTGCTCACCATCATCCCAATCTCTTTCCTTTCTCATTGTGCCCCCCTTTTACCCATCCATTTCTTTTTCCCTCTGCCCCATTCTCTCCATCTGTTTCCTTTCTCTATCTGCCCCTCATCTCTTTCATTTCTTTCTCTGCCATCCTTGTCTTATCTTTCTCCCTCTGTACCCATTTTTCCCCATCTCTTTCCTTTCCTTCACTGCCCCCCTTCTCCCCATCTCTTATCCTTCTCCACCTGCTATCTTTTTCTTCTGTGGTGGCAGCACATGGTCTGTTTCTTCAGACTTCTGCTTCAGCAATCCCATGCTGTATGCGCGACATTCATGCTAAGCACCAGTATATGATGTCACATCCTGGTGCTCAGAATTAGTGAGCGCTGAACCAAAGATCTGAAGAAACAGACCTTGTCCTCCCTTCATTTTGGGCCAGTTAGAAGAAGATCCCCTAACCAGCCCTGAATCTAGACTAACAACTGCCGACATAGTACTGGGACAAGCTCCCACATTCCGAGACTGTTAGCAAGAATGTTCTTGTACTTCACCTTCTTGAACACTTTTAATAATGTTGTTCTAGTTGGACTTGCCTTGGTTGTGAAGGTTTTTAACAACCGTCCACCAATATATAGCAGCATAACAAACAAAATTTAGAAAATAAAGTCCATTGAGTTCAAAATTTTATGGGTAAACAAAAGCTTTATAGTCTAATTAAAAAGCCAAGTAGCTAGTTGCAGACTGCCAGCATTATTCTATGATCTAGCTCTATTGAATAACTCATCATCTGTTTTGGATTACTGAATTGCACTGGCTTTAACCCCTTGATGACAATTGCCGGTCCGGGCACGTCACGGAAATTCATGTCGATAACGACAAATGACGTGCCAGGACCGGCACGTCATTAAACGGGTGCAGAAAGCGATCTATTTTCGCTTTCTGCACCGAAACGGCGTTGCTGAAATGCCTCGACCTCGAGGCATTCAGCAACGCCATTATCGGCACAAAGGGGCCATCTCTGGCCCCTCCCCGGGGCGTCAACATCCGCCATACTTTGTATGGCGGCGGACGCCCGTTTTAAAAGCGTTTAGGAGGCGATCAACGATCGCCTCCTAAACTTAAATGGTGTCGCTGGAATGCCTCGATCAGGAGGCATCCAGCGACACCAAACACTTACCTTTGGATGGGCTGTGACTGCTCCGGAGAGCGGTCACAGCCGCAGCTGCCGGTGATCTTCGCCATCTGCAAGATGGCGGCGGTCCGGGAAAATTCAATAAAGAAACAATAAAGTCTAAAAAGTTCGCTAGACGGTCTCCAGACCCTCTAGAGAACTCTGGCTCCACTTGCAGGTTGAATATAGGTACTGCATTCAACCATGCAAGTCAATGGAGCTCAGCTTTCTAATCACAGTGTGATTAGAAAAAATAAATTAAAAATAAAATAAAATTAATAATAATTAGAAAAAAAATAGTAAAAAAACAGTAAAATGTAAAAATAATTTCCCACTGATGTCACTATCAGGGGAACCTTCAAGTTGAAAAAAAATGTTAAAAAAATAAAAAAAAAGGCAAAAAAATATATATATATATAAAAAATATATTTTTGTGAGCAAGTCCTAAAATTAGCATATTAGCTTAAAACAATTCTCGCATGGAAAGAGTTAAAATACTGGCATATTAAATGCCCATGGGGTGTCTACTTTTAAAAAATGTATGATTTGATGGGGTAAATTGAATTGGCCGGGTTCAACAAGGTCCCAATTAACACGGGGGGAAGGATGGCCACACATCTAATTTCCAATTAGAAAAATGCACACGTACCAAATGTGGCCTTTTAGTTCCCCCCAAAAATGACAAACCCATGCATGTGGGGTATCACTGTACTCAGGAGATGTTGCTGAACACATATTGGGGTGTCGTGTGACAGCGGCATATACCAGGAGCTGTAAATTCATACATAAAGTAGGTTTGTGTGGGAAAAATACACACACAAAAATACTACTGCAAACTTTAAAAAAATGCTGGTGGTAAAATGTGTGCATGCAAAGAGTTAAAATACCAGCATTTAAAATACCCTGGGGTGTCTAGTTTTCAAAAATATATGGTTTTGTTGGGCATACTGAAATGGCCCGGCTCAAAGATGTACCAAATAGGGCATGGGCAGTGGATCCCCAAATGCCAAAGTGCAACATTGAAAAATGTGCATGCCCCAAATGTGGCCCTTTTGCCCCCAAACAGCCAGGCAAAATCATTCATGTGAGGTATCGCTGTACTCAGGAGATGTTGCTAAACACATATTGGTGTTTTTTGATAGTGACATATACCAGAACCTGTTTATTTATACCTAAAGTAAAATGTGTGTGAAAAAACAAATGCAAAAAAATTACTACCATAAAGTTTGACAAAGGCTGATGGTAGAATAAGTGCTTGGAAAGGGTTAAAATACCAGCATTTGGAATACCCTGGGCTGTCTAGTTTTCAAAAATATATGACTTGATGGGGTAAATTGCATTGGCCGGCTTCAAAGATACCCGAAATGGCACATGGGGGGAAGAATTACCAGATTTGGAAAAAATGGCTTTGAAATAGCAAAACGGTACCTGTACTTATTGCTCCATAACGTGCAGAAAAAAGCAAAAAAACATAAAAACATTGGGTATTTCTAAACTCAGGACAAATAGTAGAATCTATTTAGCAGGTTTTTTTTATTACCTTTTATAGATGAGTAAAAGATTTTTCAACTAAAAGTTAGAAACAGTCATTTTTTTCTAAATTTTTCACCATATTTTATACTTTTTTTAATAGTAAATAATACGATACAATCAAAACAATGTCATCTAAAGAAAGCCCTTCTTGTCCTGAAAAAAACAATATCTAATGTGTGTGGGTTCAGTAATTGGGAAAGAAGAAAATTACAGCTAAACACGAGCAGCGCAGAAATGTTAAAACGGCCATTGTCACGAAGGGTACAAAAAGTAAAATCAGCCTTTGTCACGAAGGGGTTAAAAACCTTATATTTCTACACAGGGGATAAACACTGGTGCTCTAGAGCTCAGGAATGAACCAGCAGAAAGGGTGAACAGAAAAAAAATAGGGTCAGAACCATTTTAGAATTAAGCAACTGAAGATATTTGATGGTATAGGATTGAAAATACTGGGGAGAATGTATAAGAACAGGGGTAAAATTGCCTTTTCTGTAACAGTCAAAGGAAAAACATAAAGGAGTTGAAATACTTCAGTGTATGTGGAAAGAAAATAAGAAATGTCTTACCTTTTAAAAGCAAATATATTATAGCATGTATATGCTTTATTTTTTGTGATATGTTCATTCTGGATGTATTTTAAGTTTATCAACACTGGTAGATGTAGACTATCGCTGTACTTGTTAAGTTAGCTGTCCTCATGAGATTAATTTAGAAAATTACCAGATTTTACTAAAACATGACGTAAAGTCATGATTTTATGAAAGACACGGAGGCGAATATTGTGCATGAACCCTTTCTTTACTCCAAACAGCAGCAAAGAAAAAATACATTGATGAAGGAAAAACAACCAATAAACATGGTATAAAGTAAGCCCCTCCCACATATTAATCATAGCAATAACACTATAAAAGGACTAACACAGCCCCTAATCTTCCTCTTTCTTTGACTGGGATACGACACAGCCCAGCAACTCCGGAAACAAAGGAAACACAACTGGAACAAATCCAACGAAAACTCAACACCGCCAAGTCCGGAAGAACGGAAAACTCGTCCGCAAGAAAACACCGAAGACGGAAACAACTGCAGAAAACTCAACCTGCAAAACAGAAAAAGGTACAGGATATGGAATCGATTAGTCCCAAAAGACCGGCACTGAGGTAAATACACGAAAAAACCACTTAGACACGAATAAAACTCATAGGAAAATATCAGAAACATGGCATGAGGACGACCCAAGAAAAAACACATAACCTCAAACCCGGTCACCGCGGATCCAACGAAACCTGCGGAAACAGCGAGGTACATAAAACAACCAATGGGAGGGAAAAAATTGTTGTAAAAGGTAAGTAAGGAAAGAAACAATTTAGAAGAGGTGGGACAATATTCGCGTCCGTGTCTTTCATAAAATCATGACTTTACGTCATGTTTTAGTAAAATCTGGTAATTTTATTTCAAGACACGGAGGCTCATATTGTGCAAGTTCAAAGCTGAGAAACCACAGAAGAAAAAACATGCTCAATCGGTTTAAAATAGAACTCACGAAAAGTGGACTCCCTGGACCAATCCGCCGAACGGAGGAGATCCTCCAAACGACCACCCAGTGCGATAGACTTGGAAGCCGCTGCGCTTCTTGTGGAATGAGCCCCAAACCTAGAAACATTCAGACCAGCCAGATTCATAACCCACTTGACCCAACGGGACAATGTAGCCGAGGAAATAGGGAGATGAGGATGCCTGAAAGATAAGAACAGCTGAGGAGCAGACATGCTACGGAATCGGGAGGTGCGAGCCTCGTATTCTTTGAGGCAAAGAACCGGACATAACGCTGGTTGAGCTGGGAAAGCAGGATAGACGACAGACTTAATAGCAGTCTTAGTTCGTCGAGATATATCGAAACGAACTCCCACTGGAACGAAAGATCTAGCGTTCCAATCCAGAGCACGGACGTCTGAAACCCGTTTACAGGAGATAAGGCAAAACAACATGACCAGTTTCGCCGACAGCTGGCGCAAAGAGAGATCGCAGTTAGAAGGCCACGAGAGGAAGAGATTGAGCACCACATTGACATCCCAGGTGAAAGAATATCTCGGTTGAGGAGGTCTCGAGAGACGGATGCCTTTAAGCAGGCGACAAATCAGCGGGTGCTTACCTACAGGAACGCCGCCAAATCCGAGATGAGCAGCAGAGATGGCAGAACGGTAGAGATTGATAGTCCTGTAAGCCCGACCCATATCAAAAAGGGAAGAAAGAAAAAGAATGACCGAATTCACAGGGGCTGAAAAGGGATCCAAACGCCGCCCCATGCACCAAGAAGCCCAAGCCTGCCAGGCTGCACAGTAAGATCTGTGAGTGCCTGGTGCCCAAGCTCCTGCCAAGAGTCGCCGAGCCGAGTCCGAAATTCCAGAGATCTGCCCGGAAACCCGGAAACCAAACATGCCAGGAGCGAAAGGCTGCCGTCCTGAATCAGAGGATGAGGGGAGCCGCCGGGGTCCAGAAGCAGTGGAGAGTGACAGTGGAGCAACCGAGGGACCTCCACAAGCAGATCCAGAAGGTTGGGGAACCACGGCTGGGATGGCCAGAATGGCACCACGAGCACGACCATCGCCCGTTGTCGACGAATCTGGAGGAGCGTCCTGGAGATCATGGCGAATGGTGGAAACGCGCAATGACGCCCGTCGGACCAATCTTGGAGGAAAGCGTCCACCGCGAGGGCGTCTGGATCCGGTCTCCAACTGTAAAAGATAGGGAGACGGGAATTGAGACGAGAGGCAAACAAATCGATGTGGAGCGGACCCCAAAGTACCATGATAGACGAAAAAACCGAAGCCGCTAGAGTCCAATCGCTGGCGTCCGACAGATAACGAGAGTTCCAGTCCGCCACCGTGTTGGAGAGGCCAGGAATGTACTCCGCCTGAACCATAATATTGCGGTCCAAACAGTAAGACCAGAGATCCTTGGCCAGATCCGCTAAGACAGCCGACTGGGTACCCCCCAAACGGTTGATGTAACGTACCGCAGAGACATTGTCCATGCGCAATCTGAGGCAAGAATTGACACACGTTTTGGAGAAACTCCTGATGGCAAACGACCCCGCGAGAAGCTCCAGGCAATTGATGTGGAGACGTGCCTCCGCCTGCGACCAGGGACCTCCCGTGGACGTCTCTCCGCATCTGGCGCCCCAACCCTGCAGGCTGGCATCCGACTCGATGGACAGTTCGGGTTGGAGGCCGAAGATAGCTCTGCCATTCCACGCGGTCATATTGGCTAGCCACCATCGTAGCTCGTCTAACGTTTCCGAATCGAGATCGATGAGATCCGCGTAAGATGCGCCCTGGCGAAGATGAGAGATCTTGAGGCGCTGAAGAGCCCTGTAGTGCAGTGGAGCAGGGAAGATCGCCTGGATGGAAGCCGCCAACAAGCCGATGATCCTGGCCAGATGCCGAATGGAAATCGAACGCAATCGAAGGACGCGGCGAATCTCCTTCTTGATGGAATGGAGTTTGGACTGCGGCAGGCTGAGCATGCCCTTCGTGGAGTCTATGACGAACCCCAGGAATTCCAACCGTCTGGTCGGGGTGAGATGAGATTTCTCCATGTTGATCAAAAACCCCAGGTGTTGAAGAAGGTCCAGCGTCCACTGGGTGTGAAGCTTCACCAAACCCTTGTCTTGAGCCATGATGAGCATGTCGTCCAGATATATAATTAGACGAACCCCGCGGGAACGAAGAAGGGCAACCACCGGCTTGAGTAACTTGGTGAAACACCACGGAGCCGAGGAAAGACCGAAAGGCAGACAAGTAAAACGCCAGGTCACATTGCGCCAACGGAAGTGGAGCAGATTTCTGGACTCCTCCACCACCGGAACCGTGAGATACGCGTCCTTGAGGTCTATTTTGATCAACCAATCGTTCAATAAGAGGAGGTCCCTGAGAAGATGGATGCCCTCCATTTTGAAGTGCCGGTAGCGCACATAATGGTTGAGAAGGCGAAGGTTGATAACCGGGCGGAGACCGCCTCCCTTTTTGTGCACCAGGAAAATGTTGCTGGTGAAACCTGGGATGCGTGGAGGAACGCGTTCTATGGCCCGTTTCGTCATTAAATCGGATAGCTCTTGATCTACAAGGTTTTGATTCTGCAGAGAGAAACGGAAAAGCGGCGGAGGGGAGTTCAGAGGAGGCCGCCCAATCAATTCGATGACGTAACCCTGAACCGTCTGAAGAATCCAACTGTCTGAGGTTATGGACTGCCAGACCTGCAAAAAATGGATGAGTCTGCCCCCTACAGGACATGGGGAAGAATGGGGAACATAAAAGCTGCTTACCTGTGGGTCTGCGTGTGAACTGCGATCCGCGTTGTCCTCTAGCCCTCCAGGGACGCCCGCGTTGGGGGAAGAAAGGAGACCTCGCGGCGTAGGAATCTTGGTATGTTGGGCGGTGAGAGGAGTAATACGAGAACGAACCTCTGCCCGTGCGGGAGGAGCCTTGGGAAGAACGGCCGGACAGACGGCCCCGGAATCTGCCGGCCCGGGGAGAGACCCGTTGGTGGAACACCTTGCGCATGGAGGACTGCGCCTTATCAAGAGCGGTAAAGGCCCCAACGTAGCGACCTAAGTCTTTAATAAAAGAGTCTCCAAAAAGAAGCCCCTGGGCTTCGCTCCCCATTTCAGTTAAGGCAAGATTGGCCAATTTGGGCTCGATCTTAAAAAGAATAGCCTTGCGGCGTTCAATGGAGAGGGACGTGTTGGTGTTTCCTGCTATGCAGATGGCTCTCTGCATCCACCCTCGGAGAACCATAGGATCTGGTGGAGAACCTGACTCCACCCAATCCTCAATTAGCTGAAACATCTTGGTCAAGGGACCAAAGATGTCCAGGTGCTTGTCCTGGGTAGCCCTTAGGGCGGATTCTAAACCCTTGCGGGGATTCCATCCCGACTTTGAGAGGAATTGGATCACCTTAGGATCCACAGTAGGTGTCTCGCACACTTTACCCGGAACAATAGGCCGGGGACACTCTGCTCGCAGTTTACTGCGTGAGCTCTTGCTAAGGGGTTTACGGACCCTAGCCTGCAAATAACGTGCCACAGGTTCAGAAGGCAGCCACTCAGCCGACCGGGGGTGGTGAAGCCCCTCTGGATCGAAGAAAGGCTCCCCAAATTGGTCCAGGACCAAAGGTTCTGAGGTCTTAGAAGGGGGGATACCCTGAGAGCCCTCCGCCTGTGCCGAGGTCTCAGGTGGGTGAGCCGAGTCGTCGGCGGACTGCTCTGATAAATGGGAATTCGAATCAGACGAATCCCAAGCCTCCTCAAGGGACCCCACATCAGAATCAGACGCACTGGAAGATTGCGTCTTGGCCGATTTCCATTTTCTCGCCCGTTCTGCCCGGCGAGTAAGGGCTCTTTTGCGTTTTAATTTTACGCTGTCATGGATGGGAATGTCACCATCAGTCATGTTTGTTCTGGAGGCTGGTAGGCGCGTATGACGCGATTTACACGTAGCTTTCCTACCCCCGGATGTCCTAGGGACAGAGCCAGAAGGGTTTTCATGAACAGGCATAGATTTATTAAGGGCCTGGGCCAGAGACACTGATAAGGCAGATGTCATGGAACTCATGGCTGAAGCAATAGCCTGAGTGACGGAGTTATTGAGTTCTTTAATAGGATCAACGTCCTGAAAATGAGAATCCCGATCCCCTCTAGCTGAGGGTTCCTGGTCTGACAGCTCCATAGGAGGAGATTGAGGGTCAGACATGAAAGTGATTAAGTATGAATAGGGATCAACCCCTAAAACACACTAGCAAATTAAAAGTTTTAAACGGAAAAAAACGGCACCAAAAGGTAGGAATATAAACAAAAAACGGCAAGTGGGACAGAAGTTTAAATGGAGGGGACCGGAAAAAACAACATCAAAGGTGGCTATCAACCGGGGAAAGCACCTGTTATTCTCCAAGGCTCTACTCCTCTCGCACGGCCGGACAGAATGGTGTCCCGCTACGCGAGAGGGAGGAGCCGAAGAGGAGAAAGCCCGCGAACACACCAACGTCTGATAATGACGAGGAGTGCAAGTGCGGCAAAACGGCAGAGAAGAAGGGGGATCGAAGCCGCGATCGCGGCGTCCCCGAAGATGAAGCCGACCGGGAGAAGAAATTGTAAGTAGCGGCAAACGGCCGCAAGGAGGAAAACAGATAAAGCTCCCGCGAACGCAAGACAATAGACGCGTGAGCGGGAGCCGGGTCAGGGATGGTAACGAGGAACGGGAGCCGGGTTAGGGATGGAAAGAGGGGCGGGAGCCGAGTCAGGATGGTGAAGAGGGACGGAGCCTGGTAAGCGATGCGGTAGGAATGAAAAAACCAATAAAGATAATAAAAATAATAAAATATATAGAAACGATAAATGAGATAAGAAAAAGTAGAAAAATAGGCAAAACAAAATAATTAATTAACGGACGTTCCCCGAAGGGAAGGAGAAACCACAGTAAACGGCGAAAAAGTAAAAGTACAATTTCAGCACAGAAAAAACAATAATATGTATAGAAAGTTTTTAATGATTAGACTGTTGTGTAATAATGTAGGGAATATACTTATCTGCTGTCTGGAGCAGCAAAGAAAGAGGAAGATTAGGGGCTGTGTTAGTCCTTTTATAGTGTTATTGCTATGATTAATATGTGGGAGGGGCTTACTTTATACCATGTTTATTGGTTGTTTTTCCTTCATCAATGTATTTTTTCTTTGCTGCTGTTTGGAGTAAAGAAAGGGTTCATGCACAATATGAGCCTCCGTGTCTTGAAATAAAATCACTATACAGCCAAGTAAACAGCTAAAACGTAACAAATTATTGTTCCTTTTTAGTAACAGTAACTTGAAAACCCTTCTTTCCATTGGAGGTTGGAACTTTGGAACTGCTCCGTGAGTATGAAACATTCCCAAACTATTTGTAGCATGTAGAAAGATAAATCTACATTGACGCAAGATCTTACTAATCTTTTTGTAGATTCAGTGAAATGGTCTCTACTGCTCAAAACCGCCAAATATTCATCTCCTCTGTAATCAAATTCCTGCGTGAGTACAGTTTTGATGGGCTGGACATAGACTGGGAGTATCCCGGCTCTAGAGGCAGCCCACCTCAAGACAAACAGCTGTTTACCATCTTGGTTCAGGTGAAGAATTCAGATGTTTTTAGTATTTATCTGATGATTTTGGTGCATATACATTTTTTGTGTGTTTAATATAGTTATCCTATCCTAACATGGTGTCTTAACTTTAAAATGTGAATTATTTGTAAGACGGAAAACAGAAATGAATAAATATTAAGCAAAAATGTGACGTAAAATGCCACGTGAAAATGAATTGCCACAAGGATTCATATTTTACAGAATAAAAAAATTTATATTTGACATAACTTTCAAACATTGGTAAGGTCACATCTTAAATATGCAGTGGAGTTTTGAGCACCATAGAGAAGGTTTCTTTAGTATTAGAGTGGGTTAAATTGTGGAATAGACTGCCATCTGAAGTTTGGATGTTTTTCTATATAAGAAATGCATTACAGGGTTATCCCGATTGAAAGTAAAAGAAATGTTGATCCAGGCTGAGTCCAACTGCCTTGAAGTCAAGTATTTTTTAAATTACATTACTGTGTTAGTGGGGGCTGGGGGGGTTGTCTTCTCTGGATCAACTAGTATGAGTTTGTAGAATGGTTGAACTTGATGGACTATATGTGTTTTTTCAACCTAATTAACTATGTAACTAATTTTCCTATAGGAAATAAGAGCTGCTTTTGAAATGGAAGCTTTGAAAACCAAAAAGTCGAGGCTCATGGTGACTGCAGCAGTGGGTTCAAGTATCTCTAGTATAAAATCTGGTTTCCAGATTCCTCAGCTTTCTGAGTAAGTAAAGCTTCATCACTGACACATCTCATTTACCACAGTATATACAAAATATACATTTCTTGTATTTTGGGAATGCCTATCTAACTTAAACAATTCATTTAATTATATATACACACACATAATGAATATGTTTATTTTTACATACATCATAAGCCGTCAAACTTACATGGATCTGTCACCTGGCAAGAATACCCCCATGTGTTTATATAGATGGCAATATTATTAAAGTCTTGCACGATCAAAGCTATACAGAGTAGGGTGCAGGAGCAGCTGAGCCAGGTACACATAGTAGGTGGTGCACAGAGTGACATGCAGGGAGTAGGGGGAAAATAATTGCTCCCCCTACTCCCTGCATGTCACTCTGTGCACCACCTTCCTAGCTCTCACACTAAATACAACGCACACTGTCTAACACCATACACAGTGTACATGGACACTCCACCTGGTCTAACAATGTTTACTGACACCCTCAAACTCACATTCACTTTAACACTGACATCCGATACACTATACACTGGCATCCCCATACACACTCAGTACAACACCATACACTAACACACACTCAGTCTGCCACTGAACACTGATAGCCTACACACTTACACTAACATTAAACACAGTTTGCATTGTACACCAACACACATACACTAATTGTAGTACTGTACACTAACACATTTTTGGATCAAAAGCAGGAAGGATAAATAGAATGGTTGAACTTAACGGACTTATTGTATGGTGCTAGAAGATTTACCATGGTAACATAACATAGACCTGACACGCATACATTCTGGTATGAGCCATATAGTTAGTAAAGGTCTCTGCAAAGCTTTGAGTATGTAATTTTTTTCATAGACTATTCTGATCAGATCAAACTGTGAGTTCTTGTGACAAATGGAAGTTTGTAGCAGCAAACTTACTCGAGTTGGATAAAATGTGCAAATTTGCTAAAGCCTCTGACATTTCCACTTTCAAAAATTACTCTCAACTCGCATACACTTAACTTTGAGAAATTCAGGTATATGCAAGTTGATGTGGGTTGAAAAAACTAGGCAACTGGCAGATTCATTAAACATGTTGCACATGTTAGATGGAACATACTAAATTAAAAAAAATGCATAAAAGAAAGAAAATGGTGGTCACTGTGAATGATTGAAATGTCTGCCACAAAACCTGCTGCTTAGAGACTGGTTCTAATTCTCATGTAGATTTGTAAATGTTTTATATTTTTTAATATCAACAAAGTTTTCTTAACGACACTTGTGTTTTTACCACCCAGTGCTTTAGATTACATCCATGTTATGACTTATGACATGCATGGATCATGGGAGGGATACACAGGAGAAAACAGTCCATTATTTCCCGTTCCTGCTTACACAGAACATAGTTCCTATCTAAATGTTGTAAGTATCACTTGGACTTCACGTGCGAAAATGTAGTCAACCAACAGTAGCAGTCTTTTAAACAATGGTGAGGTCATGTTGTACACATCTGTTCAATCCAGTTGTTTGCCAACACTATTTTATTTGACCATCAGGATGGAATTCAGATCCTGGATCGTACTAGCTTACAGTTTCTGCAGGGCAGGGCAGAAAAGGCTCCAAGAAATACTACAATGTTGTTTAAACTATAATGTATAGACTACATTAAGAAATATATACAAGACCTGAAATCTAGAGGTTGCCAAATAGCTCCAAACAGAATATCATTCTTTCATTCAGAGTCTCTAAAGTGGACTGAGGCCTACAGAGGTAATGTAGTTTGTATACCACAACTCCTGCTTTTACTAAAATGTGGGTTCAATAAATATCACAAGGATTATACATACTAGACTCATATATACAAAGGACACCCCAGGAATTACTATTCTATTCGCAAAAGGGAGAGTTGGCACAAGCATTGAGTCCTTGATTTACTATGCATCATGAAGGTCCAACCCAAGTTTCTTCCAAGTTTCCTCCCCCCTGCTCAACCATTTTATGTTGCCAAAACTAGAACCAATTGCTGACAACAGAGGAGAAAATAGAATGCAGCATTTTAGCAGGGTGTTTTCACTCTCTATTTTGTCAGGGTCCTTGGTATCAAATGCCCCCAAACCTTTATAGTAATGGTTACACTATGTTATGCTTACAAATCAGATGCAAATTTGGGTTGGACTGACCATAGGGCACACAGGACAAGTATGTGATGAGCCTAATGTCTTGTGCATGTTTTTAAATGACATGAATATAATACGCCCTTATACTGTGGACTGTTGTGTTTCAAATGTCTAGGTCCATTTTTGGTCCAAGTCCAGAAGTCTTCATAACCAAGTGAAGTGTATAACTAGAATCCTGCTATGATTTTGAATAGCATTTAATATTAGCTAGTATGCTAATACAGCATCGATGACCTCATCGATGTAATCATTATTGTTAAAAAAAAAAATTACATGACTGCCTATAGCCTAAGGAAAAACAGGCCCCAACAAGCCAATAAGGACACAACAAAATATTGTGGGTAGGGCCTCAGCTTTATTGATAACCCCCTGACCAGCGTATCATAAACATTAGCCATTAAACAACTTGCCAGCTGCTGCGAGTATATTCCCGCTAGGCGGTTACTCCCCCAAGTGCACCAAGAGTTCTTGTCCATCCAATGCCATAAGCCGCCTCCAAGACACGCTACCCTAAGCCATTTGGGTGATTACCAGAATCACAAACTGGATAAGTGCTGGCCTCTGTCGCTGTGACAACACAAAAGAGAAACACATGGGCAAAGATCACACACCCAAACATACCAAAATATTTAACCGTATTTGCTCAATTATAAGACGAGGTTTTTTTCAGAGCAAATGCTCTGAAAAATACCCCTCGTCTTATAATCGAGGTCGTCTTCTAATCAGACCTCAAAAAAATGTCCGCTGGGGCCAGGCTGCTTACCGGTGCTTTGGTCGCGAGCAGCGCCTCTTCTATTAGCAGCAGGAGAACAGGAAGCTAGAAGAGTGTCACATAACTCTGCCTCCCCCTCCTTCCTTTGGGGGCGGGGCCAGAGAAGTTGCTCGCACAGCCGGGCCCCTGCAGAAGTCTTCGAGTGAGGGATCTGCAGTTCAGGTAAGGGGGTGGGGGAGGGTTTTTGAGCAAGTATGTGTGATTAATGGCATGAATGATTATTTAAATGTTTGTGCATGAGTGTGTGTGTGATAGCATGGATGTGTAAGGGGGGTGGTGGTGGTAGCATGGCATAGGGAGGCTGTACTCACACTCCTATCATCCCCAGGTTCCAGCATGTACTGGCTGCCTTGGCTTGATAGGAGTGTGATTGCTGTTAGCAGTTTATATATATATATATATATATGCCTTTTAACCCCCTATATCCCACTCTGCCCCATGATATGCCTTTTAATCCCCTATATGCCACTCTGACATATAGGGGGTTAAAAGGCATATCATGGGGCAGAGTGGCATATAGGAGGGTATAAGATATTTCTGGAGGCAGAGTGGCATATAGAGGGTTAAAAGACACATCATGGGGCAGAGTGGCAAATAGGGGGTATAAGGCATTTCTGGGGGCAGAGTGGCAACCCTGGGGGCAGATGTGCATAACTGGGGGTGCAGGTTGGCAAATAAAAGGACATATAAAAATATATATTTTTCTCAATCATAGCTTTTATAAAATATGAATTTTTTTTTACATGAATTAATATTTACTAGTAAAACTTTTTTTCCTATAAGGTAGTCTTATATTCAGGCTTTTTTTCAGACCCCTTCTCTCACTTTCCTTTATCCCTTCAAGCTTGCAACATTGTTGCAAGTTCTTCCAATTGGAAAGCGGGATGCTGATATGTACACAGGCCAGCAGTCATGTCCCCTTTTCTATCAGCCGGAACTCTTTCCGTTCTAATTTAGTTAAGATAATGAAAACACTAATATAAACAAAATATGTACATGTAAATGTTTTGATTTCTTTTCCTTTAGGATTATGTCATGAACTACTGGCTGAACAACGGTGCCTCTGCTTCAAAGCTCATTGTTGGGTTTCCATCATATGGTCGCACGTTTGTCCTTAGTGATCCATCTAATAATGGAATTGGTGCCCCTACATCTGGTCCTGGACCTGCTGGGCCTTATACCAAGCAACCAGGGTTACTGGCTTACTACGAGGCAATTATTTCTAAATTATTATATTAACTATATTTTTATTTGTTTCTACTTTCTTTGCTTTTTTAACTTATTATGTAATTTTAACTTATTTAGTGCAAAATTTGTAAAGCTGTAAAAAAGAAATGTGGATATCCCTTCCATAGCACTTTATGAGAAGAGGTTGCAGCTCTCTCACAGTCTAGTTTGTTGATCTTTTCTTAAAGAGAGAGATAAGACTCCCTAAAAATAATATTACTGGGACATAATGTCTGCTTAGTACTAGGTGTATTTGGAAATACACCTTTTGATTTTCACTACATGTTTCCAATTAAATGTTTTATTTTCACAAAACAAACTCTATTGTGCCCATATTATAATAATGTGTGATCCTTTGCAGGTGAGGTTACAATGTGTAAAGGGCAAATATTGGTGAAAATGTTTTTTTCAACTTATAGCAGGTGAATTCAATATGGCTGCTTCCATGATTTCCCACTTTTCATAGTGCTGTGCATACAGCAAGCACAGGATGGGTACTGCGATACTTGGAAACTTTGTAAATCAATTGATTAATCATGAAATATTAACTCTTAAAAGCCTGTCATGAAGATTCTATGTAGTGATTCACCAAATATGTTAAGGAAATGGTTCTAATACCAGTCCTCATGGAAATCTTGTCATTAGTTGAAGATATACTGCATTTAAGCAGGGTTAATAATCACCAAAAACGAACAAACTACCAATAATGGTAGAGATACGTGCACTGTACATATATAAACACCAAAACCTATTACAAGGCGAGCACGTAAGGAAAAAAGGTATATACAAAGTAAATCTTTATTAACCCCTTCAGGTCCGGGACGTACCTGGTACTTCCTGGTTACCGGTCACCAGTAGACCGGGACGTCTCCTCCAAAAACTGCCCCCACATCGCCACAATCGTGGTGATCGTGGGGGCGCTGCTGCTGCTGTCTGCCCAGGAGTCTGGGCAGACAGCACAGCCTCTCTAAACCCGCCCCCAAGCCCACGATCACTCCCACGGAGTGATTCTCTAGGCAGAAACCGCGATTGCAGAAAAATCTGCAATCGCGTTTTCAGCTGCCACAGGCAGCTTCAGGGAAGGGGGTGGTGTGTTGAATGGGTCCCCACACAAGTGTGGGGACCTGACCCAACACCCCCTGCTGCCTGATCGCTCCATGAGAGCGTCAGTGCAGCGTTAACCCCTTCAATGCCGCGATCGCGGCATTGAAGGGGTTAATTCCCGTTTTGTAGGGGGCTTTGCTGCTGGTGGTCTGCCTGGAAGCCCAGGCAGACCACCAACAGCAAAAACGAGCCCCCAGAAGTCCTTTGATCAGTCCTGTAGGACTGATCAAAGAGACTCCTCCCCTACAATCTCCAGTCTATGGGAGATTGTGTCCCAGCTGCCAGAGGCAGCTTCAGGGACAGGGAGACAGGGTTCTTTGGTCTCCACATGAGTGGAGAAATGTACCTTCCTATATGTGTCTTGGTGCCAAGATGCTTTTTTATTATATATATTTTTTATGTATTTAAATCATATTGTTTAATAAAGATTTACTTTGTATATACCTTTTTTCCTTACGTGCTCTCCTTGTAATAGGTTTTGGTGTTTATTTAAGCAGGGTTATCAACCCTATCATACTGATAACAAAAGCAGCAGCTGTTAGTCTTATATATGTTTAGACTATATGATTCTGAGATTGGGACCAACATCCTGAAACTCTGGATCAAATATCAAGAGTTCCCTGGTATAGTGATGGACTAAAAGAGCAGAAACTCAGGACTACTGCATCAACTAGGACCAAGTAGCACAAAATAATCTAAAATAAAATACATATTAGAATAGCATACTGAAAATTCATCATTTTTAAGAGATATTATTTTCACAGATTTGCACATTCCTGAAAAGTGGAGCCACAAATGAGTGGTCTTTTCCTGAAGATGTCCCATATGCGTATCATCAAAGTCAGTGGATAGGTTATGACGATGTCATCAGCTTTAAGATCAAGGTATTTTGAGGCATCCCAATGGTTTATTAAATGAAACTTATGCACTGCTATTATCAGTCTGAAGCCTGGTCTTTCATGTTTTATAGGCAGAGTGGCTTATGAAGTATAACTTTGGAGGTGCTATGGTTTGGGCTATTGATCTGGATGATTTTACTGGTACATTCTGTAACCAGGGAAAGTTCCCTCTGATTTCCACATTAAAAAGTACCCTTCATATCAACACCTCTGGTGAGTTCTTATGTAAATAGTTTATCTTAACATCTTTTATTTTTCTTCTGCATTATGGATACATTGCTTATTGACAGCAGCAGTGTCCGCAGATGTAAACTACAAGTCAATATCTTTTTTGGTCTGACAAATTGTGGCACAATCTTTAATTTGCATTTCCTGCTCAAAGAAGAGTAAAGACAACCTTATTTTTTAATTTTATGTATGTGACACTCGAAACAAAATCTAGTTATATATAATACTATCATACAACAGTGCATATTTTAGAAATAAGTTGATATTTGCCCTATGCACAACATTGCTACCTATATAGTATACAAAAATAACATAGAACAATAATAACAATAAAAGACAAATATGTACCGGTAAAAAAAAAAAAGTTGAGGGAATTGCAAGAGGGAAGTTGAGAGCAGGATCGTAAAAGAAAGATATGTATATTTCCTTTAAGTTCTAAGTGATATGATCAGGGTTGTTACTATGTACTATAAAATTGTTCGATATTTTCTCCCACATCTCTCTGGTTTTTAGAGATGAATCATGAATCCAGTTTACGCCTTTTTCCATATATATCTGGTATTTTAATTGAAGTTCTAATTTTTGTTGGGCGATAGTTGAATCCATTGTCTGCCAATTAACTTGTTCGTAGCTAATAAACAACGTATCGTAAGGTTTTTGCGTTGGATCAAGAGAGGGCCATCCTTGATGTAATAAGGCTGAGACAGGGTCTTTTTTTTAATTTCTATTTTTGTAAACTGTTTAGTCAAAACAAAAGCAATATCCCATATTTTTTTGATTTTACTGAAATACCACCACATATGAAGGTAGTTGCCCTCAGCTTGATTACATCTCCAGCATATTTTAGTTTGATGAGGATAGATATATGATAATCTTGTTGGAGTTAGATACCACTTATTACAGAGTTTATATTGGATTTCTAAAAGGGATAAATCTTGTGTGGCCTTATTAACTTTGTTTATAGCTTTATTCCATTCCATTTGATCTATCTTTACTGCTAGCATTGTTTCCCATTTTTTTATAATTTTTGATTTTTTATCCTTATTCCAATCCCAGAAACAGTTTAGGAATTTGGACGCCCCTTTTTTATTTTCTCATGGCTAAATATGTCAGTTACTTTTGAGTTGATATTGTTTATTTCAAAAGTAGCATGATCTTTTAACATTCTTTTTACTCTAAGGTAGTTAAAGATAGTATCATCTGAAAGATTGTATTCCTGTTTCAGTTGAGCAAAGGGTTTAACTACATTCTTATGACATATATCTTTTATAAGTTTAATACCTTTTATTTTCCATTCTCTGATTGATAAGTCTTCTATGCTTTGTTCTAATGTTAACATCTACTGATCCTATTATTTTGTTCTTTAGACCCAATCTTGCTTTTAATTTCAACCAAATTGGAATTATTTGTTTTAGAATCATACTCCCACCTTCCAAATAAACTTAAATTTTTACCCCAGATGATAAAATTTAAATCCCTTAGATCACAGAAATCTTTTTCTATTTTGTACCAACCTTCTTGTTTAGGAGCTTCTATGTGCGTTCTAAGAATATGTAGCAGAATATATGCTTCATATACATATATATTTAACTTGTGAGACACCCATCCCTCCTTGTGATACCTTTTTTGCTAATAAATCTATATTTATTCTGTTTTTTTTCCTTTCCATACGAAGTTATTAAAACTGGTTAAAAATGCTTTGAACCATTTCGAGCCAACTAGAAGGAATTGCTAATGGTATTAATCGAAAATAGATATATCCATTTTGGTAATAGATATGATGTTATAGCATTTATTCTCCCCCACCATGAGAGGCCTTTTTAGTTCCATTCTTTTAAGGTTTTATTTGTTTCTCTCAATAGATTCAGCAAGTTAACTTCCATAATCTTATTAATCGTTTTTGGAATCTTAATACCAAAATAGCAACTTGTTGATATTCTTGAATTGAACTATTGATTTTTGAATATTTAGTTTGTAATTTGACACTTTACTGTATTCTGTTACTGCTTGCATTAACCTTTCTGTAGATGTTAATGGATCTGTTAAAGTCATTATGATGTCATCTGCATACAATGAGATTTTTAACTCTTCATTCTTTACTGGAAATCCTCTGATTTCAGTGATTATTCTCCTTTCCTGCAAATAGTGTACCCATGTAAAGTATACATTTGTTTTTTCAAGGAAATAGAGGGCTTTCTTTTAATACCATAGTTAGATATTTAGCTGAAAATGTAGAATGAGAAATTTAGTAAAGACTAGTGACAATTTGAAAAAAAAACTAATTTTTTTAAATATATTTTCCTCGATGAATCCTCACAAAATGAAGTAAAGTACCAGAAAATCCCATCCAACTTCATCAATTTAGGTGCCCTGATTTCGGAAATATCTAATTTATATAGAATCCACAAAGGGATCTCTGTCCATATTGCACTGGGGACAGCGCAAATTTAAAAAAAAACGTTTTTTTTTAAGTGCCCCAATATAATTAAACATTATAAGAAAACCTTCACTACACCAAAACCAGTTGGGCCAGTATCATTAGAAAATACAATGTAGGGTATATGTAAGGGATCAATGTGGGATATTACTCTAATGAAGGAATGTTGCCGTTAGGGCTGCAACAACTAATCGATAAAATCGATAATAATCGATAATGAAAATCATTGCCAATGAATTTCATTATCGATTAGTTGAATCGATTTTTATCGATTATAAAATGAGGGTTTTTTCAGAGCAAATGCTCTTGGAAAAAATACCCCTCGTTTTATAATCTATTCATTCAGTGTGACTCATAGCAGCAGTTACTACTTACAGTCCCTCCCTGCAGTCACTCTGACAATTGACCCCGCCCCTTCCTTTCTCCCAGTCCCACATGGCTAAGACACTCATCTAACTGTGAGTATAAAATTAATATTTGGGCTGCTGAAAGTTAGGGGAGGTGGGGTTAATTTAGGGGCAGTTGTGGTTAATGGGGTGTTTAGGGTTAATTTAGGGGTAGTTGTGGTTGATGGGATGTTTAGGATTAATTTGGGGCAGTTGTGGTTGATTGGGTTTTCAGGGTTAATTTAGGGGCAGTTGTGGTTAATGGGGTCTTTAGGGTTAATTTAATGCTGAGGACTGAGGGTTAATTTAATTAATTTAATAAGGTTAACTTAAGGTGCAGTTAGAGGTAAAGGGGGGCAAACTAAGGGTAATCTAAATCCTGGGGGCAGTGAAGATTAACCCTATGAGGGCACTATGGGATATCTGGGGGTATACAGCATATCTGGGGAGGATGGAGTGACATATCTGGGGGTATAACGCATACCAGGGTATAAGGCATATCAGGGGGCACAGGGGCATATCAGGGGGTATAAGGCAGTGGCAGCTACTGTGTCGAAGTTATTGTAAGCAAAATTGCAAAAAAATATTGGGATACTATAGTACAGGTTTTTTTTAGCCCTAATAATTACTATGCATTATATGTTTCAAAGAATGATTTCAAAAGAAAGCTTTTCTTGTCCTGAACAAAACAATGAGTGGTTTAACCCCTTATTGACAAGACCGTTTCTTACTCCTAGTACACTTTGGGACAATGGCTCTTTTAAAAAAATTTCTTTAGTCATTATTACCATTATTTTTATCATATCTTCTAATTTACTATAAAACAAATCTGCAAAAACGAATGAAAAAACCTGCTAAATAGATTCTACTATTAGTCCTGAGTTTAGAAATACCCAATGTTTTTTTATGTTTTTTTGCTTTTTTCTGCACGTTATGGGGCAATAAGTAGCAGTAGCGTTTTGCTATTTCAAAACCATTTTTTCCTCAAAGCTGGTCATTCTGCGCCATGTGCTATTTTGGGTATCTTTGAAGCCGGCCAATTAAATTTACCCCATCAAACCATATATTTTTGAAAACTAAAAACCCCAAGGTATTTCAAATGCTGGTATTTAACCCTTTCCATGCACTAATTCTACCACCAGCCTTTGTCAAACTTTATGGTAGTAAAAAAATTTTGAATTTTTTTCACACACATTGTACTCCAGGTATAAATTATTCGCTCCTGGTATATGTCACTGCCAAACAACACCCCAATATGTGTTCAGCAACATCTCCTGAGCGCAGTGATAACCAACATGCATGGGTTTGAGAGTTGTGCATTTTTCTAATTGGAATTTTGACATGTTAAAAATTCTGCCCACATATCCTATTTCGGGAATCTTTGAAGCCGGCCAATACAATTTACCCTATCAAACCATATATTTTTAAAAACTGGACACCCCAAGGTATTTCAAAAGCTGGTATTTTAACCCTTTCCATGCCTTAATTTTACCACCAGCCTTAATGGTTTTAAATCTTTTTTGCAGTACTTCAGGTATAAATTTACCCCTGCTGGTATATGTCCGTGTCAAACAACACCCCAAGGCTTCCGTGGATGCTGCAAAAGCTGCCAATCGATACGGGCTTTGTCGTTATTGCATTGCACTGCAAGCCCGTACATGTACAGGCTTTGTCGTTAAGGGGTTAAAGAACATTTGGTATAAATAACAAAAAAAACCTCAGGTCTTTAGTTTAGGAACAAACAGTTTTTAAGGCCACTTCTGAGAATATTTGTTATTAGGGCATTAAAATGCATTTGATGGATTAAAAGGTGGGTAGGTGAATCACACTCTGCTATCCTTCATACAGAACACTACATTTGCTTCTATTTGTTGTCTGTGATAGGAATAGTTTAAGTTTTACTGTCTGTAAAGTTTTGCATTCATAGCACTGTGTCTTTGAGCTATCAGAGCCATCAGAGGCCTGCCATGTTTGCATTATTCAAATATAAGTGTTACATGATATCCATCTGCCATCAGTAAACCAACATTTTTTTTTATTTTAAAATATGTCCTCTTCTATTCCAGGATGCATATCATCTACCTCTTCGGTTACACCTATCACAGCTGCTCCAGTAAAGATCCATAGCATTAGTCACAGAAATAGAACCGACAGCAAAAACTCTGATAAGCATCCCAGGGGCAGTGATTCTGGCATTAGCCATAATGGAGATGATTCTGGTCCTCAAAGCACACATGTGGGACCTGGCCCCAAGGGCAGCCCCTCTGATAAAAGTCCAAAGAGCAGTGATACCAGCAACAGCCCTAAAAAAGATGACAAAGGCAGCACTAGTGAGAGCCATGACTCTGGAACCAGTCATAAGAGCAGTGCGCCTGGTACTGGATCAAAAAGCCATGACACTAGCAGCAGCCCTAATACCACTGACTCTGGAACTAGCCACAAGAGTATAGCCCCTGGCAATAGTCCCAGAAGCAGTGATACTGGTTGCAGTCCTAAGAGACATAACTCTAGAAACAGTCATGAAAGCACTGATTCTGGCAATAGTCCAAAGAGCAGTGATTCAGGTACTGCATGTCAGAAACATAAGTCTGGGAGCAGCCCCAAAAAAGATGCATCTGGTACCTGTCATACGGGCAACGAGTCTCACATTAGGTCCAATAATAATAATACCACAGACAGTAATCATAAAAGTCATGATTCTGGAATCACTCATGGATCTAAGAGTCATGATTCTACCATCCACACTAAAAGCAAGAACAACTCTGGAGAAGGTCCCAAGGGTAATGAATCCAGACCCAAGAGCAGTACCTCTAATATTAACCCTAAAAGTAGTAGCTCTAGTCCTGGAACTGAAGGCCACAACACTAACAACAGGCCTAAAGGGAGGGACTCTAGTAGTCCCAAAAGTAGAGACTCTGGCAGCAGTCAAACAGGTAGTAAGTCTCATGCTGGATCCAACAGCCATGACATTCACTCTAAAAACATTACACATGGGACCAGTCATAACAGTGGTGTTTCTGGTAGCAACAGCCCTAGAAGCACTGGCCCTAAAAATACAGGCTCTGGCTCCAAGAATATTCCCTCAGGTAGCAGTCCTAAAAACAGAACTTCTGACACTAGACCCAATCATCCTGATTCTGGTACTAAACCTAATAACAGTGAATCTGGAAGTGGTCATAAAAGCAATGATT
The DNA here is from genome assembly GCA_023333645.1 of Sceloporus occidentalis. NCBI lineage: Eukaryota > Metazoa > Chordata > Lepidosauria > Squamata > Phrynosomatidae > Sceloporus > Sceloporus occidentalis. The sequence continues at coordinate 2,821,466 of JALMGF010000055.1, forward strand.
CTGATAAAAAGCCAAACTCTGGCTCTGTTCCCAACACAGGACATCCTGGGACTGTTTCTAAGGGCTCTGATTCAAGTAACAGCTCCAAAAGCAGCAATTCTGGCCCAAAACATTCTGGTAGTAGCCCCAAAAGCAGCGATTCTGGAACTGGTTCTAAGAGCAATGACACTGGCAGCCGGCATGAAAAGACCATTGGGTTTTGTGCTGGCAGAGCTAGTGGCCTGTACCCTGTATCAGGAAACAGAAATGCATTTTGGAATTGTTGGAAAGGGATTACTTACCAAGAAGACTGCCCTAGTGGCCTCATCTTCAACCAAAGTTGTCAGTGCTGTAAGTTACCATATAAACATTTTATTTTTGCAAATAACACCTTATAAAACTTACCTGTCATTCACAAATGTGTGGATTCATTGAAATTGCCAGCGCATACTGTATATAAGTAAAATAACAGACTTATTTAAAGTTTCCTACAAAGCTAGAATGTTGTATTTACTAGAAGAAACCCATAATACTATCTAAACTTTGTATGCACTGAATTCTGAGATTCAGTGCATTGATTTCATTTCTTGCCATACAAAAGGAGACATCTTCATTTTAAATGATAGGTGTGAGATGTTACCTACCCTGTTATGAAATATTTGTCAATCATGAACCCTGGGAATAATGCATTTCTACAATATTATTTTAATTATTTTACAGGTAATTTTTCTCCTAATTCCACATCCAGATCAGGCGGCAGCTCAAGTGGATTCTGTGTTGGAAAAACTACTGGACTTTATCCAGTTAAAGGGAACAAAAATGCTTTCTGGAATTGTTGGAAAGGGCTCACTTACCAACAAAAATGTCCCAGTGCACTCATATTTGATCAAAGCTGCCAATGCTGTAAGTTGCCTTAAACCTAGTGGTAAAGTTATTAAACAGTTACTTAACCCTTATAAACCTAGATTACAACACAAGTCAGATAAGGAACCTAAGAAACAGTCTTCAAATAATGTTGAATTTAAAGTTAATCAAATAGAGTTTACTGTTTTGACCTTTTTGCCTTACCTTTATTTACAGGTACACTTACTTCTCAATCTCCAAAACCTCCAGTAACAGCTGCTCCAACCAAAATACACAATGACAACAGCACTGACTCTGGCAACAGTCACAAAAACAGCCATGACTCAAACAGAAACCATAAACTCAGTGATTCTGGCAGCTCCCCTAGAAGCAGTGATTCTGGTAGTAGTCCCAAAGGCAGCAACTCAGGAACTAGTGACAGTGCTGGCTCTGGAACAAGCCATGAGAGTAATTCCCCTGGAAATATTCCCAGTAGAACTGGCTCTGGCGCCAGCCCCAAGAGCACTGGCTCTGGAAATGGCCACGAGCGTAGTACCAATGGAAGTAGCTCTAAGAGCACTAATTCAGGCAGCAGCCCCAAGACCACTGGCTCTGGAACTAGCCACAAGAGTAATGTTCCTAAAAGCTCTGGCTCTGGCAGCAGCCCCAAGAGAACTGACTCTGGAACTGAGCATAAGAGTAGTACAACTGGAAGCAGCCCTAAGAGCAGTAGCCCCAAGAACAATGGCAGCCCTAAGAGCGCTGGCTCTGATGGTAGCCCCAAGAGCACTGGCTCTGGAACAAGCCACACGAATAGTACCTCTGGAAGTAACTCCAAGAGTACTGATTCAGGCAGCAACCCAAAGACCACTGGCTCTACAACTGGCCACAACAGTAATGGCTCTGGAAAGAGTCCCAGTGGCACTAGCTCTGGCACCACCTCTAAGAGCACTGACTCTGGAACTGGGCACAAGAGTAGTGGCACTGGAAGCAGTCCCAGTAGCACTGGCTCTGGCACTACCCCTAACGGCACTGACTCTGGGACTGGGCACAAGAGTAGTAGCACTGGAAGCAGCCCCAAGAGCAATGGTTCTGGCAGAAACCCCCAAAAAACTCTCTCTGGCGGCAGCCCTAAAAGCCCTGGCTCTGAGGGTAGCCCCAAGAGCACTGGCTCTGGAACTGAGCATAAGAGTAGTACAACTGGGAGCAGCCCTAAGAGCAGTAGCACCGGCAGTAGCCCCAAGAACACTGGCAGCCCTAGGAGCACTGGCTCTGACAGTAGCCCCAAGAGCACTGGCTCTGGAACAAGCCATGAGAGTAATTCCCCTGGAAATATTCCCAGTAGAACTGGCTCTGGCGCCAGCCCCAAGAGCACTGACTCTGGAACTGGGCACAAAAGTAGTGCCACTGGAAATAGCCCCAAGGACAATGGTTCTGGTGGCAGTCCCCAAAAAACTGTCTCTGGCAGCAGCCCTAAAGGTCCTGCCTCTGACGGTAGCCCCAGAATTACTGGCTCTGGAACTGGCCACGAGCATAGTACCAATGGAAGTAGCTCTAAGAGCACTAATTCAGGCAGCAGCCCCAAGACCACTGGCTCTGGAACTAGCCACAAGAGTAATGTTCCTAAAAGCTCTGGCTCTGGCAGCAGCCCCAAGGGAACTGACTCTGGAACTGAGCATAAGAGTAGTACAACTGGAAGCAGCCCTAAGAGCAGTAGCCCCAAGAACAATAGCAACCCTAAGAGCGCTGGCTCTGGAACAAGCCACACGAGTAGTACCTCTGGAAGTAACTCCAAAAGTACTGATTCAGGCAGCAACCCAAAGAACACTGGCTCTACAACTGGTCACAACAGTCCCAGTGGCACCACCTCTAACAGCACTGACTCTGGAACTGGGCATAAGAGTAGTGGCACTGGAAGCAGCCCCAAGAGCAATGGTTCTGGAAGCCCTAAAAGCCCTGGCTCTGAGGGTAGCCCCAAGAGCACTGGCAGTGGAACTGGCCACATGGGTAGTACTACTGGAAGAAGCTCCAAGAGCACTGATTCAGGCAGCAGCCCCAAGAGCACTAGCTCTGGAATTGACCACAAAAGCAATGACTCTAATACTGGTTCCAAAAGCACAGAGAGTAAAAATAGTCCCAAGACAGGTAATTCTGGCAACGGTTCTAAAAGTACTGACTCTGGATCAAATAGCTCTAGTGAACACCCTAACAGCAAGGATTCTGGTCATAAGAACAGTCACTCAGGCAAACAATCTGGGGGTAGTTCTGGTGGAACTGGATTTTGTGTTGGAAAACCCAATGGCCTGTACCCAGTCTCTGGTAGAAAGAATGCCTTCTGGAACTGTTGGAAAGGAATCACCTATCAGCAGAATTGTCCACTTGGCCTTATCTTCAATCAAAGTTGTCAGTGCTGTAAGTATACACACATACACATATATATTGTGACAAACCCCGTAGCATGAGGACCATATATGTCACATTTAGGGGTCCTAAGCACAGTCCTGTAGGGCAACACCAGCTTGTAACAAAATAGCACTTTAACTGCTCAAACCCCAAAACCAAATCATAAAAAGAAAACCTAGCTCCCAATTGGAGCCCTCTCTACCTAAACTATGCTGGTCCAGACTGACCAGCCTAATCACCCACTAACTCGACCTCCCAACCAGACCCAGCTACGCCAGGCTCTGGAAAACCTCCCCCAGACAGCACACAAAATGTCCAGGCAGGTATTGCCTCACTTGGCTCAGGGATGGTCTTCTTCTTCAGGGCCTCTCTTTGCCCTGGGAGCGCAGGGAACTTCCTCTTCCCCCAACATGCTCACACACATAAACCCCTACACATACACATTCATGCTTACATATACTTACAAATTCACACTTAATACACGTAAATTCTCTTACATACATACATACTCTCTCTTGCACCATACCTCACCCGGAGTTTTCTCTCTATCTGCTCCTTGCATGCCATGGGCCTACAGCTTACATCTCTGGTGCTGCGCTCTTGCCTCCATGTGCTGGTCCAAGATTATTAACAAAGGGCCAGTCTAACCTAGACCGGCCTGGTCGAGGTCGGATCAGTCCTTTGTGACATTTTTGGACCGGCCTAATGGAAGCACATTATCCGTACGGCACTGACTGGCAGACACGCAGTGGGAGTAATTATATATGTGGCCATGAGCACAGCCTCCAGTGCAGCTGCAGGGGCCACAGTCACATGTATAATTAAATGTCCATATAGTTTATCTCACATATATACTGATTCACATTTGCACACACTGTCACATACGCATAAACTGCATTTTATATTACATAAAATACTAGGAAGCCTTGGGAACCATGCTGATTTTAGACATTACCAGACATGAGCACTTTCAGACAATTAACCCCTCCATTATCAGACATGAGCAGTCTCAGACTAGTAACCCCTTCTTTTATCATGTGTCATTACACACAAACAGACACAAACACAATATCACACTCACAATACTTTTCTTATCTAGTGCTAGCTGCAGCTTACACTGAGCTCCGTGTGGAGACTTAGCCAATAAGGAAAGGCTTCTGAACTCTCAGTCAATAGTGAGAGTTGAGAATTCTCTCCTGATTGGCTGAGACTTCCTTTACCTGAGTGAGTGCTCCTCCTGCCCAGTGCAGAGCTTTTTTTTCCAAAGAGGGAGAGTTTGTCTTCTTGAGCGGGCCCACGAGGATAGCTGGGTCCAGCTGTAATTGTTGTATCCCCATGATGGCAGCCCTGATCACATATCACGGCACCTTACACATCAGACCCTTAACTTATGTTGAACAATGTGCGAGCAGCCATGCTGTTACCACAGGGTGACATAAAGAATTTCCTCCAGTCTGCCCCCAAATAGTACAAAATTTTAAATGTTATTATATGTGCTTTATTATGCTTGTGTATGTTGGACGGGGCGTACAGTTCCCGGACATTCCTCTATATTCTTGAATATGTATCGCTATCTGTTGCAGCCATGCTTTATGAATTCTGAGCACCCAAATAATCTAAACAGCATTGTAAAAATGTTAAGGTTGTTTATGTTTGCTCAGTGTTAGCTAGTATGAAAAATTCGTATGGCTGCAGAGGGCTTTTGATCCAATTATGCTGTCAAATAAAAGCTTAACCATATTCCTCGGTTCAATCCAAAATGCAGTGAACCACTGCTGACAGGAATAACAAACTAAAACTTCCAAATAGCATGGCACTGCCATAACCATCTACTCTGCTGAATTCAAGACTTTTGTAACTAAATGCGTCATTAGAAACAACATTCCTACTACTGTTGCCAATTCCCAAACCTCATCATAAATAATTATTTATTAAAGTGAGATTTTGCATCATTTAGAATCTTTGCTGGTAGTCATGTAACACGAAAATGGGCATTATAGGTTGTTGCTGTAGAAACTTATATTGCTTATTTTTATGTGATTAAGTTTTCAGAGGAAAGAATAAAGCAACATGCATGTAAAGCAAGGACACATAAACTTGCTCTAACACTATATACGTATGCAAACATGCACACACACACATTCTTCCTCCTGATCTTCCTCCCAGGTGCCACTAATATTAGGCTCTAAGGGTCCCCCATGCCAACCCACCACAGCAATGACATTTCCACCCCTCCACATGCCCTCAACTCACACTTGCCACACTAACACCATTCTGTAACAAGCACACTCACCATATGCTCACAAGCAATAACACCTTACAGAAACACCCACACTAACACCATGCACTCATACACAAGCATGCTAATTCCATTAACACATACAACATATACACTCAAACACTATATACTTACACATACATTCATGATGACCCTAACACTGTACATACACATGATGCTAAGGTTTATTTGCTTAGTATAGTAGAAATGCAAATCAATGGTTCTAAGTGGTACAATGAAATGCAGCATAGAGTCCTTAAGAAGGGATAATACAAATGCATATATATATATATATATATAGTTATACATGTATAAAATCTGTGCTTAGAATTCCTAGGAACTGTGCAGGTTTAACACAGAGTCTCTGGGTGAAACTCTGCTTTCCTGGGTCTTCTCTTTTTACGGGAGGTCAGAGTGGCATTACTCCATAGCCACTCCCTGCCCCCATTCCCTTCTACTCAAGACTGTTTGAGGCTAGCGATACCAACATGACCAGCTAGTCTGTCTGCAATTAACAGAGGTCATTATGCGGAGGATGCTGTTGGGTTCCGCTTTGAACTGCATCTAGACAAATACATTGAAAGTGTATTTAAGCTAAACATCACAAAACCATGCTGAGGAGCATACATGATTGTCATTCAAGCCTTGTCATGTTGCCACTGAAAATAACCTTGTTGAAAGTCAACCATGATACTTCTGAAGATAAGCTATGAATTAATCACCAAATCTGTGACCTGTGAAGGAGAAAGTTGTTAGGCTAACCTTGCTTATATGGGTATCAGACAATATAGAGAAGCAGTAAAACTTTACTACTTTTAAGCGTGTCTAAACTTTTGTATATTTTAGGCATTAATTCTCCTAGTTCGCCGTCCAAAACGAGCAATGGAAAGTCTGGTGGCACTGGATTCTGTGTTGGAAAAAACAGTGGACTGTACCCAGTGAAGGGAAACAAGAATGCATTCTGGAACTGTTGGAAAGGTCTCACATACCAGCAAAATTGCCCCTCAGGACTTGTCTTTGATCAAAGTTGTCAATGCTGTAAGTTAATTTGAACGATGTCTGCATGTTATGTATTTTGGCACTGTGCAAGTGGCATGGCATAATCATCAAAATCACCATCTGTTGTAAGTTGCTATAACTTTTTTTTTTTAAATGAGGAGTGGGTTTCACCTATCATGATTTTAGTGAAACAGCCCCTTCATTAGGGAGACTGTCCCACACATCTAATTAGTGCTTTTAAAAAAAATTATTAAAGGGTGATCAATGAACTGTTCCTCCAGTGGCAGACATTTCTGCCTGCCCCTTGAGGGAACTGCCGAGGTGGCAGTGCGCAACCAGACAAGACCAGTGTCATAATCTCTGTTTGCCTAGTGGTTTAACATAAATATTATGTGTGTACTTTGTATGTGCTATGTGGATATGCTTAGTCCATGGGAATATGTATTGTGTGTACTGTGTGTGCAGTGTATACTGTCTGTGTATGTGTTTATTGTGTGCATCCGTTTCAGTTACCCCGAGCATTACACTTAACTTAATCTTATACTTTTCATAGACAGGTTATGATTTTATCATTATCTTTTTTATCTCATTGTATGTATTGCCACTTTTCACCTCATTCAACTAAGACTAACAAGTCATACACTTAAATAAAATAAATACAAATATTCTAAATTACACAAAACAAGAAACCTTTTTAATAGTACAATTACATTATGTTTTAGTAAACAGTTGCTTTGCTGTTTTATACAGGTGAGCCTCTTTCACCTTCAACACCACCAGCTAATATTCCCAGCTCTACAGGTAAAAGCTCTGGAGACAGTTCAAGTAACAAAGGATTTTGTGTTGGTAAAGCCAATGGGCTGTATCCAGTGACTGGAAACATTCATGCTTATTGGAACTGCTGGAATAGTGTCACCTACCAGCAAAACTGTCCAGCGGGACTATTTTTTGACCAGAACTGTCAATGCTGTGAATGATTAAAAGGTGAAATTTCTAAATAATTGTACTAAGCTTACAGGGTACAGTAATAAAAATTTAAATCAAACCAGAATTACTGCATTGTATTTGAATTTAAAAAGTAAGTCAGGGGGCAGTCCTGCCTAGAGTTTGTGATAAAGCAAGCGATCCAAACCCTTTATTTATAGCAAGGTACAGCCCTTGTTTTGCAAACAAAAAACGAGTAATTCTAGAAAGTATTGGGACCCTACATAATTAAACGATCCAAAAAGCTTCTGTAAGAAAACAATTTTACGCTATCACCACTTTTTTATTGTAATTTTTCGGATCCGTGAACAAAGTATATGCAATTGTGTTACATACTTACAGCATTACAGCATTACAAATACAATCCATGAATAGAAATTTGGAAAAGTAGTAGTCCATGTTTTCCACCCTTCTTATTAGCATAAAAAACCCACCATGACAATGGTATCTTCTCATAGAACCACTTAGGTCATAAATACCATCGATGCAATTTTGCACCTGCATTGATACATTTGGTTTTTCCAAAGTTCATACAGAAACAACATGTAAATTAAGAACAAAGAGAGAAACAAGAGATTTTTTTATTTCAAACTAACAGAAACATCCCTCCATCTTGGTCCGTTCTATTGATCTTACCACTTTAATTGTATACATGTGGTTAATCTACCTAAAACTGGCCTTCATTTTTTAAAATTGTCAATCATGCCCCTATTGCTACTCCAGTAGACCATACGGTGCCCAATACGGTGTGAGATTGAATACATCAGGAATTCCATTTGTTTAACATATTGCATAATGTCGAGTAGTTTATTCCAACCTGGGTGTGGAACATGTAAAACAAGAGAATCTTTGTGAGAATGGAACTGAGGTTTGTAAGAAACTGGTAACCAAAACAAAGGTTTGTCTCCATAAATAAACCACCTTGGATACTTCCACCAAATGTAAAACATAGCTCTTCTGTCCCTAGAGGTATAGAGGGAAACATTAGATGAAGTCTCGTAGGGGTAGGTTACCATCCATGCAGTTTTTCTTGGTATTCACGAAAACCTTGATAACCGACCCCTGTGTGTGCGTGTACGTGCATTACACCTTTGTGTGTGTCTGTGTCAGACAGAAGATGGACAGCAACCTATTATGGACATAACATCATCATAATAAGCTTGACAAAATATTCACCTCAGTAAGCCGAACAATGGTAATTAATACATAACCCTCTTTATTCCTCCCCACCATTCACTTTTCAGCACAAGTGCTGCCATATTGCCCTCAGTTCACCTTGTTAGTAAGACTCAAATAAAATGGAAGCCACTATGGTACACAGATGTGGTAAATGTATTGGAGGAGCGGACTCCTGAAATAAATACTTTAGTTACACTTTTACAAAGAGAAATAGGGTGACAATGGACTTATTTAACCAGTAACTATTGGTAGGAGTTGTTCCAGAACACTAGATGTTGGCAATAGTAGTACTAAGTCACATAAAGGTAGCAGTGACATCTCAGTGAACTACAGACTAGTAAGCCTTATGTCAATGGTTGGCAAATTAATGGAAACCATGCTAAAGGATAGGATTGTTAAATATCTGGAAGTAAAGGCTTACTACAGGAAGATTTTTTTTTGACTGGGTAACTAAAATAATAAACCAGTGATAAGAAATCTATCTAGATTTCAGTGAGCACTCAACACTATCCTTCATAGAAAACTTATAAATACAATCACATAATATTCTTGGGGTTCATATTAAATCAGATATGTACAAAATATCTCCTTATGCAGATGACGTATTTCTGTCTTTGACAAACCTCACTTCTTCTATTCCCGCTCCTTTTACGCAAATAGATCAATTTGGTTCATTCTCTAATTACAAAATTAACATAGGGAAAACACAGGTCATTACGACCTGTCTTAATCAAAAAGATAAGGATGAATTTGGAACCGACATGCCATAGAATATTTGGGAATTAGTATTATAAATGATGTATCTTTATTAATTCAGTATAATAATAAAAAATTACTGGAAAAAATAAAGATGCAACTCGATGGAGGAACTTAGAAATCTCATGGTTAGGTCGCATAAACCTTATAAATGGATACTTACTTCCAAAAATACTTTATTCCTTTAGAACAATTCCTTTGAGAGTGCACTCCTATATTTTAAAACAGTATCAACAAATTATTGATCGATTTATATGGCAGCAAAAGAGACCAAGAATAACATATAATATCTTAATGAAAAAAACAGAAAGGGGGGAATATCCTATCCAAACATTAACAATCTCCATGAAGCAACAATGCTGACCCAGTTCTTAGACAGTTCTTTAGACAAAAGATCTAATAATCTACCAAGATAGCTACAAATAGAGGGAGCAGATATTAGGAAAGGAGAATTATATTCATTATTTTGGGTTGATGTAACCCGACTAAAAAATATAATTAATCCGAACCCTATAATATATGATACGTTCACAACAATGCTTAAATTCAAATGGAAAGTAAAGATAAACAGATCTCTCTTTTCTTGTACTCCTCTCGAGGCTATTCACTATTTTATAAGAGACATAGATCTGTCCAATTGGTACATGAGTGGTACATTACATTGGTAATATTTTAATCCAAGATTCTGCCAGATTAGAGAGATTTACTCCTTACCATCCTCGGAACTATTTACATATTTAAGAATTAAGAATTTTATTAATCGAATAGGAATACAGAAAAACTTGGCTATGGAGCATTGGTTGACATTACACAAAAAAAAGAAACAAATTTCGGGTACAAATACACTCAAAGCTTCTCTGGGGATGAGAAGGACTCACCAATCTTGAGATGGGAGAGAGACCCGGGCACGGAGTTCCGTTTGGATCAATGGCGTTAAGCTCTTATAATGACAAAAAAATATGTCCATTCGGTAAAGTTAATACAGACCTAAATTAAGGTGACATACAGATGGTACCTAGTCCCATCTAGACTTAATAAAATTAACAAGTCAAATTCACCTCGATGCTGGCGCTGTTGTGCTAATATCGGCACCTTCTTCCACGTGTGGTGAGAGTGTTCCCAATGATTAAATATTAAGAATAACATCTCACAGATGTTGGCTTCACGTCTCCACTCACAAGATCAACTTAATCCACAGATGTTTTTGTTCCATATGGGCCTAGAGAAATTCACCATAAACCAAAGGATTCTCATTATGCATATCTGTCTTGCTGCAAAGATATATATCGCTAGAAATTGGAGAAACTTTGGCATAATTAACTGGGAGATAATCGCTAATCAAATTCATTACCAGTATATAATGGAAAGAGGCTATTATTCTAAACTTGGCAAGAATTATAAATTTGAAAAAATCTGGCAACCGTGGAAAATATTTCGAGACGCTCGTGTAGAGAATGTAGACCTCTCTAATTAATGAATACCCTCCTAACGTATAGCCCCTGGGCGACATAGTATATAACACTTTTTATTTTTTTTTCCACTTTTTCAATTCACCGTTTATTGCAGGTAAGGTATGACACAGCACAAAATCACAGCATTAGCACTATACAGTCGGAGTATACAATGTACTTGGTAAGTGTTAAGTGGTAAATCAACTCCCACCCAACACAAGGTGAGAGTCTGAAACCTCCGACATATAAAAACATGTTCCACAGTAGGACAACAGACATATGTGCTACATGACAGTCGCATCAGATAAACAGTGGGTAAAAGCAGATCACCACTAATAACAACAACCACAGCAAACGTGCCTGGAGGGTACCTACTTGTGAAGTAAAACAAAGAGGCCTGGTCGGAACACCAACGTGCCTCAGGCCCCAGGTAAAGAAGGTACAAAGGCATATCATGTGGATACAAACATAACGTGAATATGAAGAACAATGGAAATAAAACAAAATGAAATAAAATAAAATGGACTGAAAGGAGAGACCCTAGGTGAGGGAGAAAAGCATGTAGTAGCTCAAGGCCCCAAAGAGTCAGGGCAATCGGTAAGGGAGGAGACATATGTGCGCCAGTGATACCACTGGAGTTCGATCGAGTGATCCTCGCCCCTGGCTGCCCCCGTGAGGACCTCCATCTGATAGATGAATTCAACCCGTCGAAACCAAGTAGACATAGAAGGTGGGCTGGTAGACTTCCAGGATCTAGGAAGGGTGGTGAGGGCCGCATTAATTAGGTGAAATTTGAGGGAACCCTTGTAGGACCTGTACGGGACAGTGGTATGGTGCAATAGTACAGAAGCTGGTGTCGCTACAAAGGTCGGATCCGCCACCCTACGAATGACTGAGGCCACTTTATCCCAAAAAGGCTGAACTGCCGAACACAACCACCAGATATGGTAAAAGGAACCCGGGGATTCGTTACAGCGCCAGCACATCGAGGGAATTTGGGGGAGGAATCTGTGAAGGTCAATCGGAACTTTGTACCATCGGGTAATAAATTTAAAAAGGGTTTCCTGCACTCTGCTGGACACCGTTCCCCCGTGAACAATCCGAAGCATCCGCTCCCACTCCTCGAGGGAAAAAGAGATCCCAAGGTCCCCCTCCCAGAGACTAAAATAATACGGCTTGGTGAGCATCACCGGTGCGAGCTGTATGGCATAGAGGGCAGAGAGAAGGTGCGAAGGCACCCTATCCGCCAGACACAGTCGTTCAAACGCGGTGGGGGCACGAGCCCCACCAGCATGAGCACCGGAGGAGGTGAGGAAATGTTTAATCTGGTGATAGAGAAAGACAACCTGAAAAGGGTTGGTCGTGAGGCCCGTCAACTCCGCCAGCGATCGAAAGGTGGTTCCTTGAGACACATGGCATACCCTAAGGACAGAGACAGAGAGCGAGTGAAGGGACGACATACGACTGGCCACTCCTCCCGGCGTGAAATCCGAATGCCCAGAAATAGGAAACAAGGGAGAGGGATCCGACGAGATACCTCCAGCACAGACAGCCCCCTTAAATGCTTTAAGGGTGGGCGTAATTAATGGGTGGGGCGCCTGAGTGAGACAACGCATTGGATGAGTGATCCAAGGGAGAACCGCGTGGGGGCAGGAGACAGCCGCAGCCTCAACTTGGAGCCAGGGTCGATCAGAGCCGACCGTCCACTCGACTACGCGTCGAAGATGAGCAGCCCTCCAGTACAACTCCAGGTTGGGAAGACCCATCCCCCCGGACGCCTTTGGCCGTGTCAGGTAAGAGAAGGAGAGTCGGGAGGGCTTACCCTTCCAGATATAGCGGAGAAGATGGGCAGCGTCTGAAAAAGATAGAGGAAGCGAGGGAGGATGTTCATTTTAAGAACACTAACCCTACCAAACCAGGACACATGAGGGAATGCCCACTTGGCCAGGTCAGTATGGAGAGTAGCTAAAAGGGGGTCGAAATTCAGGGCCTTCATTTTAAACAAGTCTGAGGGAATCAGGACGCCAAGATATTTGATACAATCCTCCTTCCAACGGAAGGGCATTGTTGTGCGGATATGATGGGAGACATCTGGTGGAAGGTGAAACCCCATCACCTCGGACTTGGACAAGTTGATCTTATAATTGGAAAGGTAATGAAAGTGCTCAAGAAGGGACAACAGAGCAGGGAGAGACCTGGTCGGGTCAGAGAGCGTCACAAGGATGTCATCGGCAAACAACGAAATCACATGGGAGCGACCCGCAATGTCAATTCCTGTAATCTCCGAATGTGAACGGACCGCCTCGGCAAGAGGTTCAACCGCCAGGAGGAACAGGAGAGGGGATAGCAGACAGCCCTGGCGTGTCACGTTGGACAGGGTCACCCCACCAGACTGAATACCATTGACAGTAACGCGGGCCACAGGGGAGCTGTATAGGGCCCAGATACAGGTGAGAAAGCGCATACCCAGACCAATCCCCTCCAGGACCCTAAAAAGAAAGGACCAGGAGACTCGGTCAAATGCCTTTTCGGCATCCATAGAGGCCAGGACCATAGGGGTCCGGAAGTGTTGACCATGCGCAATAATGTCAATGACCTTAATGGTGTTGTCCCGTGCCTCCCTCCCTGGCACAAAACCCGCCTGATCCGGATGGATCAGCCCCGGCAAAAGGAGACGGAGGCGATTAGCCAGTACCTTGGCAAAAATCTTAACATCGACATTTATCAACGAAATCGGCCTGTAGCTACTGCAAAGGTCGAGGTTTTTATCAGGCTTGGGGATAACCACAATACTAGCATCAAGCGCTCGAGGATCGAAGGGCTCCCCCTTAGCGATAGCGTTAAAATGAGAGACCAAGCGGGGGCCCAGGAGGGGAAGGAATTTTTTGTAGTAGATGGCTGAGAAACCATCTGGACCAGGACTCTTGCCCGAGGGCGAGCTCCTGACCGCCGACTCAATCTCAGAAAGCGTAATCGGGTCCTCAAGTACCCTACTGTCCTCCGAGGCCAGGACCCTCCGGAGATACGCGCCAAGGAAATCCGCCGTGGCCCGAGAGGTATCCGCCGAGGGACCCGAGCCAGGGGGAAGATTGTAAAGAGAGGAGTAATAGTGCTGAAAACATTCAGCGATCTTGTGGGAATGGAAGTGCAGTCGATTGTGTCTATCACGGATCCTGAGAAAATAGCCTTGGGCCCTCTTTGCCCTCAAGGCTCTAGCCAGTAATTTACCAGGCTTGTCCCCGAATTCGTTAAATTTATGACGCGTCAGCAGGAAGTTGCGCTTAATACTTGTGTCCAGCAGAAATGCTAATCGCGCTCGGAGGGTAGTGGTAGGGTAGGGACCCCCGGTGCGATTAGTTTTACCCATGAGAGGGTTAGAGCGGAACGAAGCGTAAAATTAGGTGGACGGCTAGCAGAGCTAACAACTTAAGCAGCCATCTTCTTCTATAACACTTATATATGGGAATAAATAGCTTCCCCGGAAGAGATCTCTCAGCTCCCCTCTATGTGAGTATGTTGTAGTATGAATGGTAGAGAAATACGGTATCGTCAGATATACGAATTACATTAATTGTATTCATGTATTTATATTTATTTTTTTGTTGATTCTTTTTTATATACAAAGGATGTTGTAAAAATGTTCCTTTTGTGTTTCTCCTAAGTTTGATAAATGTCGATGTACATACTGTATTGTAACTAAATTTAAGAATGTTATATGTTTTAAGTTTGCTTTTTTTTTGACAAGAAAAAAAAAAATAAAGATAAAAAAAAATAAAAAAATTATAAATAAGTTGCAGCCTGGGTTTGGATGTCAAAATAGTTGAATGAATAAGGCAATGGTTGAGTGAACAGAGACAGATCATTGTAGTTAATGGGGTATATTCAGAGGAAGGTCTTGTTACTTATGTGGTACCTCAGGGATCAATATTGGCACCTGTACTTTTTAACATTCTTTTTAGTGATATTACAGAGGGGGCATCCATGGCTCCTGAGGACCACACTTTGTTTTATCTATTATTGTTTAATATAATGTGGCAGGAGAGGGACTCACAAGCCATCTTGTAATCTTCTGGTGTTGCGGGATGAAATAAAAGTTACACTTCTATTTAAAGTCACAGGTAAATGAGCGTTTTTTCAACTCACAAGCATTTGCATTTTCTGGGTGCCAGTGTAAGCTCATCCATTCACTCACTTGCACATTCACACATACTGTATAGTCATACTCTCGCCCCCACCCCCTAACCTAAACTGCATATTTGTCTGTGGCACTCTCAAACTTCCACACAGGCTCACAGCTTACCTCTGCGATGCTTGCACACCGTGCGAACGTCACTTTTACCACCCAGGGGAAGTAGGAACGCAGCAGGGTCACGTGGCATTGACACTGTGTATCTGGATTTCAAGAAGGCCTTTGACACTCTCCCACATAAAAGGCTTATCATTAAACTGCAATCTCTGAGTTTAGATCCCAATGTTGTTGAGTGGATTAGGGAGTGGCTGAGGGACAGAAAACAGGGTTGTAGTCAATGGTGTATATTCAGAGCAAGGTCTTGTTACCAGTGGGGTACCTCAGGAATCTGTACTTGGATCCATTCTCTTTAATATTTTTATTAGTGATATTGCAGAAGGTCTTGATTTTAAGGTATTTTTGCTGACGACACAAAAATTTGCAACAGGGTTGATGTTCCTGGAAGGTTAAAAATGTAGCTCCCAGTCTAGTCAGGGAGAGAGATCTGACAGCATGTTGGTGAATGGTGCTCCAAGCTGCTAGAGACTAAAAGCTGTGTAAGTTATATTTCATGGGCAGGGCCGGCCTTAGGGGTGTGCGACCTGTGCGACCGCACAGGGCGCCATGGTTGCAGGGGCGCCTGACCGGGACTTAGATTAAAGCATCGGTTTTTTTTTTTTAAACTTTATTTAACATCATTCATGTTAAATAAAGTTAAAAAAAAAAAACGATGCTTAAATCTATGTCCCGGTCAGGGGCGCCGAGCGGTTGCTCGTGAAGTTCTCGGCAACCGCTCGGCGCCCCTTACTCTCCGTGACTCCGTCGCTGTGCCGGCATCTCATGTTGAGCGCCGGACTATTCCGGCTCTCAACATGAAATGCCGGCAGAGCGAGAAGACGGATGCCTCCCGCTCTCACCGCAGGACTCCGGCAACAAGGTAAGTGTGGGGGGGTGTAGTTTGAAGGGGCAGAGGGGGGGTGTAGTTTGGAGGGGGGGTGTAGTTTGGAGGGGCAGAGGGGGGGGGTGTAGTTTGAAGGGGCAGAGGGGAGGTGTAGTTTGAAGGGGCAGAGGGGGGGTGTAGTTTGAAGGGGCAGAGGGGGGTGTAGTTTGAAGGGGCAGAGGGAGGGGGGTGTAGTTTGAAGGGGCAGAGGGAGGGGGGTGTAGTTTGAAGGGATGGGGGGGTGTAGTTTGAATGGGCAGGGGGGGTAGTTTGAGGGGGCAGAGGGGAGGGGTAGTTTGAAGGGGTGGTTTGAGGGGCGGTAGTTTGAAGGGGCATGGGGGGGTAGTTTGAAGGGGCAGAGAGGGCGGGTAGTTTGAAGGGGCAGAGAGGGGGGGTAGTGAGGGGGGGCAGAGGGAGGGGGGTGTAGTTTGAAGGGACGGGGGGGTGTAGTTTGAATGGGCAGGGGGGGTAGTTTGAGGGGGCAGAGGGGAGGGGTAGTTTGAAGGGGTGGTTTGAGGGGCGGTAGTTTGAAGGGGCATGGGGGGGTAGTTTGAAGGGGCAGAGAGGGCGGGTAGTTTGAAGGGGCAGAGAGGGGGGGTAGTGAGGGGGGCGCCAGAGGAGTAGTCCGCACAGGGCGCCAGAACGCCTAAGGCCGGCTCTGTTCATGGGCCTGGTATAACTGGGTACCTGTGGTTAGTCAGGGACCTGCAGGCATGTAAACAGCTTGGCAATCGTCAGAGTAGTTCTACAAGTGGTTTTTATTTATGTGTTTATTTTGCTTTGTAAAATACAGCCTATGTATCTGAAGTGTTTACATATGTATACTGAATGAATACTTAATAAAAGGCTACATTATTACAGGGAATCCTGCTTTATGTGTGTTGTACCTACTGCAATTACCCCACAGAGGTAAAAAATGCTCCTAGTTGTTTTAATCAATTTAGGTCATCATAAGTCTGTACCAAGCCTGGAGAGCAACCTTTATTCAGCCTTCAATCATAAAGAGAATAAACAATAACCCCGGAGTTACAGCATGCTAATTTAAATACTTTCTGAAATAGCCACAGAAGAGTCAGCTAGGTTCCCAATACATCTTCAAGCAGTCTAAGAAAGTGAGAAAGCCTCATGATGTGATGTGTTGATAACTCCCATCAGAAGAAGCCCACCTCTCAAATCCCCTAACACAAAAGTAAAAAGCCCTACACTATGCCTACTCTCCTCAAAGGATGTCTGCTCCTGTGTACCATAACTTTACGCATTCTGCAGTGAGTAAGGGCTACGCTGTTATGAACTAGGAAGGTGATAGTGAGAAAACTGGACTCAAAAATGAAAATGTGGTAAGAGCATGGGCCATTGGGAGCCCATCATATACCAGGCACCTGATGGGAATGTCAGCTAATTATTACCAAACCAAACATATCCACAACCATTACGTGAGAGCTGCAGGAACTTGGGAGAGCACATCACACACATGGAAACCAAGATGGCTCCATAATGTGTATTGCGGCATTGCAGTGGCCATGCGGCATTGCAGTGGTTAATATTTGTCTGTAGGTTCGCCGTCAGGAGTCAAAGGGCGGTGCGAGTGAGTCTATTGGTCCCCTGCAGGGGCCTCCAATGGTATCAACCAATTGATGGCAAACCCACGGATTTCCGTTACCAGTTAACCCCTGCGATGCTACGTAGATAATGGGAGCGAAAATCTGCAGGTTCAGGGGCCTCCTCCCCTGCGATGCTGCGTAGATAAGGTAGGCTAGATGGGGAAGGGACCAGGGAGATTAGTAAACGAAGACGAAGATTCTTCGTGTTGTGTGTCTTTATTTACGTTTTGCCCCCACCATGTTCGTATGTTCCGTATTCGGGCTGAACAACGAAAATGCACCCTTCGCCCGAATACGAATGCACAAGTCTATTGAAAATCACAACCACAGGACTTCTGCATGACTGAGGAATGTGCCAGTAGTAGCAATGAATTCATAGGTGACATGATCAGGGGCGGATTAAGGCATGGGCTGCGAGGTTCAGAGCCGCCGCCACGTGGCCGGGAGCACCAGCCACGTAATAAAATTAAAGCGGCTGGGGTGCACACAAACTGTGCTGCCCAGTGGCAGTGAGGCTCTTCGTCTCGCCCCTTTGAAGACGTGACACTCAAGGGGGCGGGCTCACAGAAGAGTTCCTCGTGTCAAGGAGAGGATCCTCACATTGGAGGAGAGCGGAAAAAAGAAAAGCAAAAAGTAAGTATTTCCAAAAAAAATAGTTAGGGGTTAGAGGAAAGGGCACCCATATTCAAGGGGGGGTTGCCTTAAAAATGAAATAATACTAAAGGGGGCATGGTTTTGGCATTATAAAATCAATATAAACAGGGTGGGTGGGTGGCTGGGGTTTAATATACATAGCAGTGGGGGGCATCAATAGACAAGAGGGTGGTTGGGCATCACTACATCAATACTAAAGGGGTGGCTGGCTGGGGGCAATACACAAGGATATGGGGGGCATCACATTAACCAATACTAAAGGGGTGGGGCATCAATACACAAGGGAGGGAGGTTGGCTGGTAGGCATCACATAAATCAATACTAAGAGGGGTCTAGATGGGGGGGCATCACATAGATCAATACACAAGGGTGTGGGGGCATAAATGCACAAAGGGGGCAATACACAAGGTTGTGGGGAGAACACATTCATCAATACAAAAGGGAGGCCTGGCTGGGGCATTGATACACAAGGGGCAAAAATTTAAAAGGGTTAATGACAAAGCAGTGTAGACAATATTTTTTTTATGCTTAATTGTGGCATGTGTGTTTGGGTGTTGGTGTGGCCGAGCCTGTCCTGGTGTGTTTGTTTGTGTATCGGTGTGGCAGAGCCTGTCCTGGTGTGTGTGTGTGTGTGTTTGGTGTGTCAGAGCCTGTCTTGATGTGTGTGTTTGGGTGTCGGTGTGGCAGAAACTGTCTTGGTGTGTGTGTCCAGCTGTCGGTGTGGCAGAACCTGTCCTGATGTGTGTGTGTTTGGTGAGTCGGTGTGGCAGAGCCTGTCCTGATGTGTGTTTGGGTGTCGGAGTGGCAGAAACTGTCTTGGTGTGTGTGTTTGGGTGTCAGTGTGGCAGAACCTGTCCTGGTGTGTGTGTTTGGTGAGTCGGTGTGGCAGAGCCTGTCCTGATATGTATGTTTGGGTGTCGTGGCAGAAACTGTCTTGGTCTGTGTGGATGTCGGTGTGGCAGAACCTGTCCTTGTGTGTGTGGGTTTGGTGTGGCAGTGCCTGTACTGGTGTGTGTGTTTGTGTGTCGGTATGGCAGAGCCTGTCCTGGTGTATGTGTTTGGGTGTCGGTGTGACACAGCCCGTTCTGGTGTGTGTGCTTGGGTGTCGGTGTGGTAGAGCCCATCCTGGTGTGTCTTTGGTCATCTATTTCCTGGCACTTAACTTTTTGTAGGAATAGAGATAAAATGCCCTCCTGAATTTGTAATCACTTGAGAGGAAAAAACTTTCAAGGCTCAGAAATCAGTGAGAGAAAAAGTAAAGGTATTGTGTTATTTACTCTGTTTCAATCTGCATATTTTATCACAAAGGTATAGTCGCAGGAACTTGGATGGTGGTTGGGATTTTCAGAGTCTGTGAAACCCAATTTAATTGTACGGCCTGATTTCATTCTGCACTACAGAGGACAATTCCCTGACTTTCCTCCTTAAGGGAGAACCTTTTACATACCCACTGGCAGAACTGGAACTTTTTCCAGTTCCAGTGCAGTAGCAAATGTTTTGATTCCATTATGTCTAATCTCTGTAACTAATTTGAGCCTTTTAACATTTTTGGTTTCTGGGATTTTAATACAAATAATGTGATAAAAATGAATGATTTATAGTTATTTGGATGGCAAATAGTGTGACTCAGGTATGTATGTATGTGGGTACAAGAGCTCGACCTCGACATAAAATATATGGGTGTCATGCCGCATCTAGGCTGCGGAGCTGCATATCTCTGGTTTTCCCTTTTTCGTTACAATCTGTCCCTGGATTTCCTTGTGCTCTGTTCCGTGCTTCTGATTCCTTGATTCCGGCTCTGCTCTTTGCTTCAGCTCCTGTTTCCTGTATAAAGTGTACCCCACCCGTTTGTTATGTTTGTCTCAGTCTGCAGTCCACAGCTATGTCTCTCTGATATGTGTTTGGATTCAATGTTTAGTTTATTAGTTATTCAGTAGTCAGGGTTTAGTGCTAGGACCCACCGAAAATTGGAGCTAAGCATACTATGGCCATATGATGTGACGGAATCTCCAATTATTATCACATAGTCCTAGGCTAGTTCCTGTATCCATGTTTGTTTGTCTCTTATGTACCTTTGCTCTCTATTCCCTGAATCACCTAAGGATCTCAGTTCCTTTCTACTCTCCCCATGTCCCCGTTAATATTTCCTATCCTTGCTTAAAGGAAAAGCGTCTGAGGATCTCGGCTCCTTACTTTATCCCCTGTGTTCCTTGCTTTGTTCCCTGTCCTTTGTTGTGTCCTGAAGCCCCGGTAGAGGGGTGTCCTGTCCTGAAGCCCCGGTAGAGGGGTGTCCTGTCCTGTATCCCCGGTAGAGGGGTGTCCTGTATCATGTATGTCTTGTCTGGCTATGTTTCTTGCTTGGTCTCCCTGTCCCTTGCTTGCTATGCTTCAGCTGTTACTCTGCTTAGCTTCCATTCTCCCAGCCTGCAGCATCCTGCACATGATTCTAGTGCTATGTCTCATGCCTTTTTCAGGGTGCCTGCAGGATATCACTAAGTTTTGCTTCGTTCTGGACAACATCTGCTGCTATGTCAGGACGCTGGTAAGTGGCTGCAGAACCCTAGGTGCTCAACACCCGGGTGAGTGCAGTCACCCTGCACCAGGTCCTGTGGCTCCGGTTCTGCATCCTGAACTCCTGAACACAATTTTTGTGCGCTCTGGGTCATTACAGTCGTCTGTATGGACCCAGTTCGTGACAATGGGGCTGCTGTCCAAATGTTTCCAGGGCTGCTTTTCATTCCCAGTCCGGCCTTGCAAATCGGCAATACAAAAAACTGTATTTTTTTTGCAGTGGGGTGGGGACTCTGGGAAGCGGGCCAAATATACAAATATATTTCCAGATGCTCCGCGTATATATAAAGACGTAGTAGGTATATTAAAATGAACATTTGTCAAGCGAATTATGCCCAATCTGATATTTCTGGGGGCCTCACAGTACCTGTAGCCCAGGGGCCTACAATGTCTTAATCCTGCCCTGGACAAGATTCAAATTGCCATGCCCAAGATGCGCTTGGATTTTGGCTATGCGGAAGAAATCTTTTGCAGAGGCAGAAATGCTAAAAGAAACTCTGCTAGCAGAGTCAAGATGATGCTGTTAAACCGACAAACGACAGGTGGCCGAATCGTCAATTTGTCGAATATTGAAGGTCAACTGAAAAAATAGCTGAATTCCTGTCTTCCATTTAGTATTAAACTTGATGAATCCACCAATATGAGAGACACTGCGCAGTTGGATAAGACTGGTTACCAAAGATTTTGAAGTGAAGGAAGAACTACTAGCCTAACTACTAGTCCCCAAATAATGACCAAACAAGACGATGCGATATACTTCAAGCTGTCAGTAAGGAGTTTGAAAAATGTGTATTAAACATGCAAAAACTGACTTCACTTGCCACAGAGGGGGCACCTTTAAGGAAACATTAAGGTTTCAGCAGCTTGTTCAAATCAAAGGAGAAGGTTTGTGTTCACAGCTTCCACTGCATCATACATCAGGAGAATTTGTGTTGTGAACTGTTTAAGTCAGGTGCGTTGCATTGCATTCTTGGAAGAAGTAATAAAGATTGTACATTTTATCCGTGCTTGTGCCTTCAACCATCTGTAATTTATGAGATACCTGGAAGAAGTTGAAGCAGAGTATGGAGATTAATATTTTAATGTAGTCATATGGTTAAGTCGCAGGAATGTGTTGAAATGGTTTAAGGAGCTGCTTCCACAGAAAATGGATTTTTTGGAATTAAAAGGCTCCCAGAGACCCAACCTTTCCGATCCTTAGTGGCTGACAAATCTGTACTTCCTTTCAGAATTTACAAGATACACTGAAATTGAAACTGCAGGGAAGAAACAAAAGCATTGTAGATTTGTACAAAGAAATCCAGACAGTGAGTCTGAAACTGGACATGTGGATCGAGCAAATGGCAATGGGAGATTGCACTCATTTCCCATTGCTAAACTCCCCTGAGCTCAATGGAATCCCAGATTTTAAACAACTGGAGCGCTATTTGCTTGAAACAAAATCCCAATTTCAAAAAAGTTTCAAGGACTTTGATGAGTTTAATTCATGTTTTCACTTTCTTTGCATCCTTTTGACAAGTATTGAAGGCCTGAAGGGGGGACATACACGCAGGGGACATATAGCGACCCTCTGATAAGGATTATGTTAATGTTATCTGTTACCCCTAAGAGGTATTTATTTCTGCACAGGGGGGATTTCCTTTCAGTTTTACAAAGTTATACAGAAGTGAAGAGACATGCCCATGTCATGCAAAACTCAGGATGTGTCTGAATTGTCATGAATAGGCATTATCAGCATGGCAAAATTTCATGAGGAACTGACTGAACTGAAATCAAACTATGCCCTCCAAGAAGACCCAGTGTCTCTGGACTTTTGGAGTCAGCGATATAAATCAGAAAACTATTCAGAAATTTTGACCTACGTTGCCAAGCTCTGGGCAATGTTTGGGTCGACTTTGCTCTGTGAAAGCATGTTCTCATTTATGAAGCTGCTCATATCCAAGCTGAGAGCCACATTAAGAAGTGGCCTGACTGAATACACTCCAGAGTTCTCAAAAATTGTTCAGTCAGTTAGTTACCAGTCATCTCAATAGATTTTTTAACCTTATTGTGCAGTTTTATTTGATTAAACCTGTTTTAAATGGGGGGCGTGACCTGGTATTTGTTGAAGATGGACGCAGTTTGAGCTAGCTCCTGCTCAATCCCTGGCAACCTCAGCTTTCACAGCCGTTCTACCTGCACTCTGGTGGCTCTTTTCAGGCGACCGGCGAGATGTCAACCCGTAGGGGCGGCAAACCGGGCCTTACCTCCGAGGTGCCGGATTATTTTAAGAAAAAAAGAGACCCCACGAGGCGACGGCCTGGAGGGGGCAGATGAAGCGGGGCCTTGCACGCGGAGTGACATCGCCGACCTTAAAGCTTGTATTCTCTCCGTTAAACAAGAACTACAGTCAGACCTCAAGACGGGCCTTTCCGCGATATCAGCGGACCTCACGGCACTGGCTACCAGGACGGTTCATCTGGAACAAGCGGTCGACGAACTTACCACCGTTCAGCGTGAGCGAGATGTGGACATGGTGCGGCTGGAGGCCACGTGCGCTGCTCTCCTGGAGGCTGTGGAAGACCTTGACAACCGTTCCCACCGGTCTAACCTGAGAGTTCGAGGCGTCCCGGAATCTCTGGTCGACCTGAGATCTTTTTTCCACCGTTACCTGCGGCAGCTCCTTCCGGAGTTACCTGAGGCCAAACTCCATCTTGAGCGGAAACATAGGGCTCTTCGCCCGAGGCCGGGTAATGGTGACCCTCCCAGGGACATCGTCTTGAAGTGCCACTACTTCACCACCAAGGATGCCATCCTACGAGCGACGCGTAACGCCTTACCTGCCATGGAGGGCATTACCCCCATCTGGAATGCCGACATCGCTCCCTCTACCCTCCGCAAACGACGAGCCCTGAAACCGGTGACGGATCTCCTCCAGGAGAAAGGGACCTCCTACAGCTGAGGTTTTCCCTTTAAACTCCTGGTCCAGGATGGTGGTTCACTCCTCACGCTAAATGGCTTGGATGGCGCCGCTCCTTTCCTACGGCGTTTGGGACTACAAGTACCCCGCACCCTGGACCCACCGCTCCGCGAGACCACGCGATCTTCGAGACCTCGGGATCGATCTCCGCACTGTCTGGACTCCCCTAGATCATCGCCCCGGGCGGAGGCTGGCCCTGCAGCGTCTCCGGACGTTGCCTGAAGCTGCTGCCTTCGCTGGATTCCTCGGGCCGTGGAACTTTCCCCCTTGCTCGGGAACGGCTGACCCTCGTCCATGCCATTGACTGTGCTCTGCTTGATGGACAGCTAAGTGCCCTGGTTTTATTTAGCTCTTTTCAGGGCTTATATTGTGCATATTTTTTTTCAGTTATTTTTGCTGTGTTTTACATTGATTTTGGGGGCTATGTGTTATTTCATTGCTGACCGGTGTGGGGCTGGTACCTACCCCATGCCGATGTGTTTTCCACGTTACTATACGTTGGCTCCCCCGCGAACCACCCATGTGCACTCACTGGTCTATATTTACATGCACACAGCCCTGCGATTCCCGTACATACGCATACTGGTCGTGAGGCCATTTATACTTACACACACATAAACTTTTGTTTACCACACTTTTATTTTTTTTTTATTATTTATTTTTCTTTTTATTTATTTTATGTTTTTCTATGCGCGGGGCTCTCTCTGTGGGTCCGTGTCCTGTGTGACGGGTCTCTTGAGTTGCGAATGCTGCGCCTGCCTCCCCTACATGGGGCAGTGGTGGTCACTTTCTCCCTGATGGGCTGACCGCATTGCACACATGGTTGCTGTCTGCCTGCCACTCACTTCACGTACACCTTCGTGGGCCATGCCCTTACACATGTTGCTCTTCTGGCCCAGTACTCACACACTCGCATCTTGGGCCACCCCCCCCCCTTTTTTTTTAGTTTGTCTACCCTTACTTTATGTTTTCATATGTGCGCAGGGCTCCGTGTCCTGTGTGCCGGGACTCTTGAGCTACTACTGCTGCGCCTGCCTCCCCTATATGGGGCAGTGGTGGTCACTTTCTCCATGATGGGCTAGCCGCTTTGCACACATGAGCATTGCCTACATGGTACTTACCTCAAGTACACTTTCGTGGGCC
This sequence comes from Sceloporus occidentalis, assembly GCA_023333645.1. Taxonomy (NCBI): domain Eukaryota; kingdom Metazoa; phylum Chordata; class Lepidosauria; order Squamata; family Phrynosomatidae; genus Sceloporus; species Sceloporus occidentalis. The sequence goes on from JALMGF010000055.1 coordinate 2,846,434, forward strand.
ATGCCTTTATACAGGTTGGTCATCTGGCCCGGTACTCCTACACATGCATTTCAGACCCCCCCTCCCTTTTTTTTTTTTTCTCTCCTGCCGCTTTGCCTCACATTTCAATTGGGGACCCGCACCTTGGTATGCACACACTACTCTTTAGGCCTGCTATCTCTGCAGAAACGTAGGTTGGCGCTTCGACATTATCTTAGATCCATAGCCGATATTGTCCTTCTGCAAGAAACTAATTTTCGTAAAGCAAATGTTCCCAAGTATTGGGATCCATGGTTCCCTTTGCATTTCCACTCTGCTGCGCCTGACAAGCACAATGGTGTGTCCATCCTAATACATAAGCGTCTGCACTTCCGAGCTCTTCATTCCTTCTCGGATTCTGAAGGCCGCTTCCTCCGCCTGGATGTTTTGATTCATGACCAGCCGGTCACGATTGTGAATGTGTAAGCTCCAACCCCACCAACTCCGACGTTTTTCGATGAATTAGCTCGGTCACTCCTCACTGCACCACCGGGGGGCCTTATCATCGGTGGGGACTGCAACTCTGTGATGGATCCGTATTTGGACTGTACCCTGTCGGTGGCACGTACTTGCCCGAGAAATCTTTTTAAACCTCTACAACATTTTGTCAAATCAATGGGATGCCTGGCGCCTTCTTCATCCATCGGACAGGGACTATTCTTTTTATTCTCATCCACATGCAATGTACTCGAGGCTCGATTATTTTTTCCTTAACCAACGCTTGCTCCCGTCACTCCTGAGCTCATCCATTCACGAGATCTCCTGGTCTGACCATGCCATCACCCTGTCGGCCTTTCAACCCCCCAACCTGCGACCTCTTTGGCGTTTGAACGATGCTCTGCTCCTTGACCCGGAGATTCGAGGGACTATCACACAATCTCTTTCCGATACTTTCTAGAGAACCTGACCCCTGATGTCTCCCTGGGCACCGTCTGGGATGCACACAAAGCGGTCCTTCGGGGCCAATTCATAGCGATCGCCTCCGCCAAGCGGAAACACCACCTATCACAGATTACGACTCTCCAGGATAAGCTGGCCAAACTACAAACAGACCATAAACGATCTGGTGATCAGGGTCTCCTCCGCGATATTGTTGCGACTCAGGGACACTTGAACATGTTGTTATCCACTGACTCCATTAGAGAAATTTTTCTAAAAAGCAAACAAGTCGGATACTATGATGGCGCGTAGGCTCCGGGACCTTACCTGCTCCAGGACTGTGAGGGCCATCAAGACCAGGGCGGGCTCCCTGTCGTCCGATCCAGAAGTCATAGCTGACCGGTTTGCTGAATATTATTCCTACCTCTATGATGGCAAGAAAACCTCTTGTTCCCCGTCCCTCTCCTCAGATACTCAACAATTTCTTGCGACCTGTCAGCTCCCCTCAATTTCCGCTGCAAAGCTTGAAAGCGTTAAGGCGCCCATTACCTTGGATGAGGTCTCGGCGGCTCTGAAGCTGTTTAAAAATTCGAAAGCCCCGAGTCCTGATGGCTTGACGGCCAAATACTACAAATCCTTTGCCGTGTCTCTCCTCCCTCACCTGACGTCCTTGTTTAATTCTTTCCTCACGGGTGAGGGGCGGCCATCTCCGGACATGCAGAGGGCCAAGATTGTGATGATCCCTAAGGAAGGGAAAGACCCTTCTCTCTGTACGAGCTATAGGCTGATCTCCCTTATTAATGTCGATCTAAAAATCTTTGCTAAAATCCTTGCCCTTCGATTGAATGTCCTTCTCCCTAGCCTGGTTCATCCCGACCAAGTGGGCTTCATCCCTGGTAGGGAGGCCCCTGATAATATCCGTAGGACGTTGAATTTGCTCCACTCGAGTCGTAGGACTGTGACCCCGCTAATGCTCTTGTCCCTAGACGCTGAGAAGGCCTTCGACCGAGTGGACTGGGGTTATCTGTGGTCTACTATGCGTGCCTTCGGCTTCGCGGGTGCCTTTCTGCAGGGCGTACAGGCCCTCTACTCCCACCCCTCTGCTGTCGTCGACATTGGTACCTTCCGGTCTAGGCCCTTCTCGATTCTGGGCGGGACACGCCAGGGATGCCCCTTGTCGCCCCTTTTATTTGCTTTGGCCATAGAGCCTTTAGCCCAAGCTGTTCGCCTGCATCCAGATATAAGGGGTCTTTCGGTGGGCCACAATGTTTATAAACTTAGCTTATTTGCGGATGACGTCTTGCTATCCTTGACGTCTCCTCTTACTTCCCTGCCAAACTTGTACCGACTGTTAGAGAGGTTCGGCAAATTATCCGGTTATAAAATTAATTCAGATAAATGTGAAGTTTTGAATATTACCCTCCCCGCCCCTACAGTAAAGCTCTTATCCCTTAACTTCGATTTGAAACGGCAATGGACCTCAATCCGCTCTCTCGGCATACATATTACCCCTTCCCATTCACAGATGTATGAGATCAACTACCCGCCTCTCATCTTGCGCCTGAGGCGTGATCTAGCGACATGGTCGTCCTATGCCCTGTCTTTCATGGGACAGATTTACGCGGTAAAGATGACACTGATACCCAGACTTCTGTATCTATTTCGTTCTATCTCATTGCCAATACGGAGGAAAGACGTCACTAGTCTCCAGAGGGCGATTATACAGTTTGTCTGGCAGGGCCGCAGGAGCCGACTCGCTAAAGCCACTCTCTACAAGCCGAAGTCTGCTGGCGGGCTGTCTGCCCCTCTGCTCTATGACTACTACGTCGCTGCACAATTAGCGATGCTGCTGTCTCTCTCAGTGATCCACTCCCCCCCCCGCTGGGTCCAACTGGAATCGGATCTTTGCTCCGGAGCTCGTCTGGGTTGGCTTATGATCTCTGCCAGTCCAAATCTATCGCACTCTCTCCTCCTGTGGTACCGCCTGCGGTATAGACTTCGACTTACCAGCCAAGGCTCCCGATTGACGCCGCTTTTTCAGAATCGAGACTTTCCCGCTGGGTGTCATCTCCGCCCATTCCATTGGTGGGTCGCGAAAGGTGTAGTCACGGTGGGTGATTTGCCCCTGAACAATAAACCCTGCTCCTACCAACACCTCATTTCTCGCTATGAACTCCCGGCTACAGAAATTTTCCGGTTTCATCAGCGCTCGCATTTTGTCCGCCTTTTTCTGCAGCGCCACCCAGATTACGTTCCCACGTTTTATGAACAAGCCACCCGGCTCTCACACAAACCGCGTGGTGCGATTTCTCATCTTTACAACCACATGTTGGGGATCAAGTTTCCGTCCTCACCTTTGTTCGAACAGCGCTGGGAGGTGGACCTGGGCCAATCCCTTGAGTCCGCGGAACGGGGGGAGATCTACGTCAACGTCTGGAAGGTTACTGCATGCACTCTGGTTCAGGAGAACTGCTATAAAGTCCTCTCGCGCTGGCATCTTACGCCATCCAGACTCCATCGAATGTTTCCTGCACTCTCACCTCTCTGCTTCCGAGGTTGCGACGAGGAGGGGACCTTTTTGCACACATGGTGGACCTGCCCTCAGGTTGCGTCTCTTTGGTCCTACTTCTTCGACAGCTTGAGTGCAGCTCTAGGTATCCGCCTGAATCCTGACCCTTGGACAGCCCTCCTCTGCCGAAACTATCCGCTTGACACGCTGGCCAAACCGGCTCACCGTTTAATCTTTCGTATTTGCACTGCAGTCCGTCTGGCTATCGCTAAGATTTGGAAGTCAGACGCCCCCGCCATCCCTTTTATTGAAGCAAAAATTTGGGACGTCCTCAAGTTGGAAAAAATTACAGCATATCTGCATGGAACGTCACACCTCTTCAACCTCACGTAGGACCCCTGGCTGGAGAGGTTCGCGCCGCCCCACGTCGCTGTATCATGGCTGTGAGAGTCGTTATTCCTCTCCCCCCCCTTCCTTCCTCCCTTCTCTTTCTCTATCCCTCTTTCTTTTCTTCCTTCTTTCTGTCTCTGCGGATTTCTGTTGCTATGTTACGGTTTGTGCAGGTGCCAGACGTGATAAGCATTCTATTGGCCCTCCTGTTTCAGTCCAAGCGTCTGCACTCACTGTTCATGTATTTTGTGTTTCACCGATGCGGGATTGTCACAGTGTGTGCTGGGTCTGATCTCGCCATTTGGCACATGATTGTTCACCATCCTTGTAACATGTTTGGATGTACTTATGTCATCTCAACGTTATGCTCCTGACTATAGCTGCATTGGAAATCCTGCCTTGTTTTTCTGTTATATCTTAAAATAAAATTACTTCTCAAAAAAAAACAACCTGTTTTAAATGGTTTGTGGACTGCCTCTGTTTTACTGTTTAAGTAATTTAGTATTGATAGAATTATATATTGATTTAAAATATTAATTATTGCCAAATTAACCTTGTATTAATATGCATTAACTATGCATGAACTAATTCTTTTAATATTTTTAAAGAGACATACACTCCAAGAGAAAATAGGAAAGAACATCACAGGAGAGAGTTTAGACCTTACAATCAATCAAATAAAGATAGAGACCAAACAAATAAAACATCATTATCAGACAGGAATCAAGACAACTTTACAAAACATAATATAACGGAAGACTCTAGGCAGTCTTTTTTAGACAAGGAGCGATCCCAAAAAGAGGACTCTGGAAGAGAACAGAGATGGAATCTCCCAATAAGGGAAACACAGAACAGGTTCCAGTTATTCTCCCAGTCGCCTATAAAAAGAAAGAACATTTTCAAAGACACAGAGGACATAAAGGACAGGGAACTAAATCTAAAATAGATACAAATGAGGACATTATAAACATCTCAAAGGTAACTCTTAATCCCACAGAACTTAAACTACTTTCCAAAGGTCTTAAATTCGCTCCAAATAAAGGTCCAAGCGGATTTGACCTATTTATGGACGCACAAAAATTTCTGCGGAAATTAACTATTAAAAGATTTTTCACGAAAAAAGAACCAAATATGAATAATGAACTTATAACAGACACCTTTTTACACACAGCCTTTAGACCCAAATCTCACTTTTTTCCACACCAGGAGAAAAGTGAACACATACAAGTTTTTACGGATATGTTACTCCATGAGTTCGAAAAAATTGAACAAAACAAAAAACGCAAACACAATCTCACAAAACAAGAACAAGAAAGTTTAAAAATATTAAAGGATAATAAAGAAATAGTGGTAAAGGCTGCGGATAAAGGTGGGTCCACTGTTATTATGGATAGGTCTTATTACTTAGAAGAGGCATATCGAATTTTAAATGATGAAATCACATACAAGAAATTACCAACAGACCCCACAAAGTCTTTCCAAATAGAGTTTAATGACTTATTACTAGAAGGAAAAAATAACGGAGTCTTAAAGAACCAGGAATTTTGTTTTTTAAATATAGAATTCCCCAAGGTGGCTGTCTTTTATTTTTTACCCAAGATACACATTTCTTGTGTATCTTGGGTAAAAAATAAAAGACAGCCACCTTGGGGAATTCTATATTTAAAAAACAAAATTCCTGGTTCTTTAAGACTCCGTTATTTTTTCCTTCTAGTAATAAGTCATTAAACTCTATTTGGAAAGACTTTGTGGGGTCTGTTGGTAATTTCTTGTATATCCTCCAGGAAGACCCATTATTAGTGGAATACATTCCCTAACTAGTAACACATCTCAGTATGTGGATTTCTTTTTGCAAAAATATGTCACTCTTTCACCTTCTTACATTAGAGACACTAAACACATAATAGAAACTTTAAATGAGATAAAGTGGCTACCAAATTACATATGGGCCACAATTGATGTCTCATCATTATACACAGTAATCCCTCATGATAAGGGAATACAAACTATTGAAAGAGTATTAAGAAAGGATGCAAAAATGGACCCCTTACAACAATTCATTTTAAAATGCATTAAGTTCATTCTTACACACAATTATTTTTGGTTTCAATCTAACTACTTTCTGCAATTGTGCGGGACCACCATGGGGACCAGATTTGCGCCCAGTTATGCCAATCTTTACGTGGCAGACTGGGAGCAAGAACACATTTGGTCCAACAACCCCTTTGATGCAAATCTGGTCCTCTGGCGATGCTATATAGATGATGTTTTAATAATTTGGGAAGGTTCTAGGGATCGTCTAAACTCCTTTATCACATACGTCAATCAAAACGACTACAATCTTAAATTGACTTCCTGTATAAATGAGAAAGAAATACATTTTTTGGATCTCACTCTATATACATGTGGAGAAGACATTTACACAAATACTTTTTTTAAACCAACGGACAGAAATGGCTATATTAATTTTAACAGCTGTCATCACCCGAATTGGCTACAAAATATCCCCAAAGGACAAATTGCCCGGATTCGAAGAAACTGTACAGAAGAAAAGGAATTCAGAGCCCAAAGTAAAAAGCTGATAATGAAATTTGAAGACAAGAATTACCCACAAGATCTACTAGAAAAAAGCTTTATATCCATCAAACAAAGAAAAAGAGAAGAATTTTTTAAAAAGAACCAACAACAGCCAAATAAGAACTTTGAATTTGCCTTTTTTACTAAATATAATGACAACGCATTTGAAATTAAAAGAGCAATTAAAAAATGTTGGCCCATCCTAAGACAGGACAACATTTTGAGAGAAATTATACCTGAACACCCCAATGTCATATACAAAAAAACAGATAATTTAAAGTCCTTACTGGCACCCAGTGCACTACCTGAAATAGGAAAGAAAAACAACTTAAACTTTCTTACAATAAAAACCCCAGGAAGCACGAACTTCAGATGCACAAATACGGGGAAGGAGTTTAAGGTTAAGCACTTTATTAATTGTGACACGACTAATGTAATATACTTATTAGAATGCAAGTGCGGTGCACAATACATAGGACGGACTTCCAGAAAATTGAAAACGAGAGCATTAGAACACATTGGAGGAATCAGAAATAAAAATCCCAAACATAGCGTCCCGAGGCATGCAAACAGCTGTAAAGTATTCTCTTTTGATAGTTTTAAAATTATGGGTAAACATTAAAGAACAATTAGCCAAGCGAGAGACGGAATGGATATATAAATTTCAAACGCACAAAAAAGGGGGATTAAATATGGAATTAGACATTTTAGCCTTTATGGATTAGACAGTTTTTATTCTAATTTTAAATATTTTAAAGTATTTTAGATTTTATTTATATATATACATATATTTATATATTTACATATTTTTATATATATTTATATCTTACACATTGTTTATATATTTATTATTTTTAGGATATTTATTACCATTTCTAGACGTATAAAATGTTTTCACACATATATATATAGACGCATGGATTATATATCATTTTTTCTAATGATAGTTTAAATATAATTTAGGCACTATGTAGTCACTGATTTACTAATCTGCATATATATGCAGCATGTCATTGTACAATTTAATATATATGTAGCATGTATAATCCAATATATACATATATATGCAGCATGTCAAATGTATAATTTTTTCACTCACATAGCACTTTAGGATATTTATTATCCATCATTACCATCAACACACAATTTAATCAATGTATTCATATTAACACAATTAATTCATTATTTCATTACTACATGATCAATATATATTCATTCATTCAATATCATTTTAACACATTAATTCAGGACAATTATCATTTTACACATAGGCACACTTATCACCACTTTGGTATCACATGCACATTTTAGTATATTTATTAAAATATTTATTTACAGAATCCAATCAATTTTGTATACATCTTGATCTCACATAAGTAATAAACTCTCAATTATTTTAATGGATATATTCCAGCGGATATTGCATCCGTTATAGCTATTTTAATTACAGTCACCTACATAATCATTACACGTATTTAACGGACTTTACATTTGTTGAGTCCGTTGCAGCTATACACAATATACTTGTAGGTTACACTTTCTGGTTCAATATCTGGTACGATCGATGTTTTCTTGCAGACACAAATACACACGACTGTAGAACATACGGTGGATATTCCTGTCCTTTTCTCCGGTTCTCTTCTTGGTCTCTCCTCTTCTTTTTCTTCTTCTTCTTTTTCTCCTCTCCAGTATATTAATTGTATGCAATCACTCCCTCGAGGCGGATTCTTCTTGTTATCTTCTTCTCTTAATGACTTATTCTCTCTCCTTGATTATCGGGAGGCTCATTTTGAAGATCCTCCCGTATACAGGCGAGACAGCCTTCGTTTTTTACCCACAACAAGCGAGAGAACAAGAATATCAAAGAATACAGACGATACGCGATGACATCAAGGGAAAAGGTCAACACGCGACGACACACACGGAAACGGCTATAACAGAACAGACAGAGGGAACGGAACCACTTACGGATTGCTGATTATTTCACCAATTGATCTCCTGAAGAAGCCCAAGGGGCGAAACGCGTTGAAAGATCCAATTGGACTTCATTACATCCTACCTTTTGGTGGACTTTTATACCAAACGTCTGCATATGCACTTTTGTGCATGAAAAATTGTGAGTGCATTCTTATTGGTACACTTGTATTTTACCTTGAGATATTGCACCATTTTTAGTTTGTTTTCTAGATTTTTATATGAAGAACATTAAAGAATTTTACATAGTCCATGCTGATGGGTTCGAATCACCTTCTTTATTTGTGAGTGCAACATACCACTTCATCACTATATTTTACATACCATCTACACTATATTGTGTTGTTTCTTTTTTCCCCTTATATGTACCTGTGCCCCATACATTTTTGGTTCGTTTATATCTTTACACTTTGAGGAAGAGTGTCGTTTGGGCAGCTGCGGTCAATTTTTGGGAAGTATTATTTTGTATATTGATCTATTTATTATTCACCACACTTCACTATAGTAGCACGTAATTTTTGGTTTATTCACGGTGTTATTAATATGCATTACAAAGCTAAAAGGCCATATTTTATTTCAGTGAAAAATTAGTGCAGCCCACGCACACATACATTTCTGATGAAGTGGCCCACTGCAGAAAAAACTTGGACACCCCTGTTCTATTGCAATGTGAGAAACAATATATTGGAAGAACAACTAGAAAACTTCACGGATCACGAATCTCACTCTGTCTGCAGTTAGTAAAATGTTTCTATTTAGATATTATGCGGAAAGGGTTAATTGCATCACTGTATTTATTTCTGTAGGATCAATTGTGCATTGCTTAAAGCATTATTACCAGTGGTTTGAAGTGGAATAACTGAAATATATGCCAAACTTTTGGTTAAATTTCTGTGACCTGATTTTGTTTAATCCATATATCTTCGATACTCTGTTTTCACTTTTGTTCTATAAATTCCAGGGTATACGCCTAACTCCTTGCCCTGTTTACATTCTGTAGATTGCATGTTTTTGCTTATTTTGAACCTTGAGTGGAATTTGACATTGCACCTGGTTTGCTCCTTTGTATTGCTAATTAGATGAATCATCAAGACTTTGACTTGTTGGTGTGGATAATCCCTTGGTTCCATGCTACAGTCTTCTTGTGCTACAGACCTCCTTTCTGCCTACTTGTGCTACGGATCTCCTTGCTATCTGATTGAGCTACAGACCCCATTACCATCTGCTTGTGCTACAGACTCCCTTGCCGAATGCTTGGGCTACAGACCTCCTTGCTGTCTGCTTGTGCTACAGACCCCATTGCTGTCTGCCCATACCTGTGTGCGCTACAGAACCTGTTGCTGTGAGCCTGTTCTTACACTACTGGTATTTTCCAGTTGTGTCTACAAGCGGTGCCAAAGGAAATGCAAAAGGCTAAAGCAGACAGTCTTCTGCAATTTGACATAGCACCCTAGCTAAGTTCAGAGCCCGATACTGCCGCTGCACAGGGACTCCTACCTGACCCAGCACCAGTGCATAATGATATATACAAAAGTATGGGAAAACAGACTGACTCCTATCTTGCTGAAGTTGCTTTATAAAGTTCAAGTAGGATTCATATGGGAATAGGGATATTCTGTCAGTCAACACAAACCCAGAATCTTCCTTACCAGCTTTGATGCAGTGGTTTGCACAATACGGAAGAGTTTTGTTCAAACAAAGCGCCAGCTCAGACCATATCAGTAAAAAGCAAGGCGAAAGCAACTACCCCACATGGGTGCTCAAGCAGGAAGGAGCATCCACTCCAACACTGATATCAATCAGAAAAAGGAACACTGGCACTCTGTGAAGACAGAAGTAATGAAATAAACGTATAATATAAAAAATATATTTTATTTGGATGCTTTATCCCATATATGTAAAAATATGATGTAGAAAAAATATATATCCAAAATTATTCAAAATATCACAAAAACTCAGATGCTAAATATAGGTTACCTATTTCCGCTACCGAGCTTTAAATAAATAAATGGATTTAAAGTACACGTGAAATTATCCAAATATGTGGGCTCAAAGTCAGTCAGAAACAGGCCCTGCTCCTCCTACCTTTACTTTCAGCCAGCCTGGAAGCCTGAAAAGCTGCTTGTCCCTCTTCTCACAGGTTCAGGCTCAGCTGTGATAACCCCGCCTCCTGTTGGTCTCCGCCTACTGCTATACTCCTCTGGGGTCTACAAGCAGAGGTGAGTCACTCTTGGGTCAAATGTCCACACCTGCTTATGATTGGTTAATGCAGCAATCATGCAGGGGAAGTTTAGTTACATTTGTTTTTAGTCACTCATCACCTTTTCTCCTCATGACTAAAAGAAGAACATGATGAGTGTCTCAAAACCAATGAAACTAAACTTTCCCTGCATAAACCAATCACAGGAAGAGGTGATTAACTTGCCCTGTGTGAAGCAGAGCAGAGGAGACCAATTGACTCACCTCTGCTTAACTTCTGACTGCCTTAACCCATAGACAAACAAACCTCTAATCATTTTATATAAAACCGGAATGTCACACCCATTTAACAAATTAAATCCTTAAAATCCAAAAATTTTCTTTTTTTTATTTCACCCTGCTGCACTATAAAATGTGTATCTGTCCAACTCAACCTATAAGCGTTAACCCTATAATCTGTGCATAGGGTTCCTTGCCTGAAGGGCTTGTATACTTTATCTGCCATATACTTTACTTACAGATAAAAACTACTTTCCAACAATCATGTTATCCAATCAGTCCAAAAGTGGTGCTCAGAAACGTAAAAAGGCAAGAGGAGCAAATGAAAATTCTGAAACTCCCCAAAATAAGCCACTTCATTTCCACCCCAAAAACTGTGTCTGAGAATGCTATAGCTAGTAGTGAGCAAAGTGAAAAACCTGTGCAGGAGGAAAGGGCAAATGTCATCAGTGAGACAGGAGTCAGTGAGGACACTCACTCTACTGAATCTCCACTGATGGAAGACGACAATCCAGCTGAAGGCTGTAGCACAATGCAAGACCAACCATTAGGCATCACCACCAATACAGACATTGATTCAGATTTAGAGAGCAATAGAGCAGCTTCAAGTGGTGGTATAGAAAGTAGTATTGTAGGTGAGAAATATGTGACTGATCGGGGGTATTACCAAGTCACGTTCACAGATGCAAATGTTAAAAAATTTATATTGGTTCATGGCCCATGCAGACCTCCAGGACCTCTCGCGGGATAATGATTCAATGAAAAGGTGCTTTTCTGAGCACTATTAAGAGCGAGTGACAAAGACAGGGCTTAAACTATCAGTAATGTGGCTGTGTTACTCTCCAAAACGCAATGCAGTTTATTGTGAACCATGCTGGTTATTTGCAGACCATAAAAAGGTGGGGTTTGAACCTGCATGGGCGAAAGGGAACATGGGCGAAAGTGGCAGAGGCTGCCTGCTAAAATGGATGGATGCTTAGTCCCTGAGCTCCCATGCACCTCGCCTGAAACATAAGCTTCTTCTCCTCTCTAAAAGAAAATGGGCAAACACAACAAACCCGTTGGTACCTCTAAAACTCCGGTGACCAAGGAAAAAAACGCTACATGCCTCAGTACGCTCGTATTTCCACGGCATATTTGACCAGGACTCCCGTGACTCCTTCACGGACCAGTCCTGTCCTCAGCCTGGCCACGTGGCAGCCGTATCAGAGGAGAGTGTTTCGGATCCCCCCCTTGTTCCTACCGCTGATCTCCTATGGCAAGACAAAATCAATGCTTTACCTACCAAGGAAGATCTGGTCGCTATTATTGAGAAAGCGACACATGGCATTCAGACTAGTCTCATGGAACTACGATCAGATATCCGCCATACTGGGGACCGCGTGGCACATTGGAGGACAAACATCCACAAGTCTGCTCCACCATCGACTCCCTCTCCTCTCAGATGCTTCAGCGAGCTGATCTTCTAACTCAACTACAGCGTAAAATTGGAACAACCTGCGTATTAGAGGGGTTCCTGAGTCGGTTTCCCACGTAGATATCGTTCCGACATTACAGACTATCTTTAACGAGATACTACAACGCTCGACGGAGGACTCCAGCCCTATCCTATTTGATAGAGCGCACCGAGCTCTGAGGCAGAAACCCAAGGACTCCATCCCTCCTAGGGATATTATTTGCCGTCTACAGGATTATCCCACGAAAACGGCCATATTGCAGAAATATAGAGACATGGATCCTGTGAAATGGGACTCTCATCCCATATCGATTTTCCAAGATCTCTCTCCCACCACCCTGCAAACTAGAAGAGCACTCAAGCCACTCACACAAGCTCTACGTGCCGCTCGCATCCCATATCAATGGCCATTCCCATTTGCCCTTATTGTAAAGAAAGACTCCACCATTTATACAGTCAAACAGGTTTCTGACATCCCAGCATTCACTCAGGCATTGGGTCTCCCCGTGATCGAGGTGGACGACTGGGAACCCACTTTCACACTACCGAACAAGCTTCTAGACAGCTCTGACACCTGGTCACTGAGACTACTTTTCTCACACGCATACTAACTAGGTTGGCAGATTTTCAGGAAGGCCTTGTGTTATTCAGAGGAGACTTTAATATGATCTTTGACCCTACACTTGACTCTTCCTCCCAATCCTCTCACTTGCCCTATTCTAACATTAACGCTCCCTTCACTTTAACCAATTGGTGGACATATGGAGGGCCACGCATCCAACTACACGAGATTACACTTATTTCTCCTCAATAGTGCACAATAAATACACTAGGATAGATGCTATATTTCTCTCGCACCACCATCTCTCACAACTCCACTCCTCGGATATCGGCATTAAGCTCCTTAGTGATCACTCCCCTGTTATTGCCGTTATCAAACTGTCCTGTACTCCCACTAAACCCTGGTGTTGGAGACTCAATGAGAACATCTTAGATGACCCTATCTTCTTTGACGAATTGTCACTCCGAGACTATTTCTCAGACAATACCACTCAAGACCTTTCCTTCCCTGTAATTTGGGAAGCCCATAAATCGGTTATCAGAGGACACCTAATTAAATTGGGATCTGTCGTTAAGAAACGTACCGCTTCCCAAGCAATCTCCCTTACCCAACAAATCTATAGGTTAGAACGCATAAAGCGACGTTAGCCCCAGAAGCTCTATCTCAGATCCAGTCTCTGAGGGACCGCCTGGCGGCTCTTTTAGATTCTAATGCTCAATGTAATTTTTTGTTTACTAAAAAACTTTTCTATGAGTTAGGTGACAAGCCTGGCAAATTAATGGCAAGGGGTGCTTAGAGCTAAAAGATCAGTGTGACAGAATGACCTGTCATACAGGGCCCCAAGGTACTCAGAGATGGCTCCAGCCTGGCTGCCAAACAGGCAGGAACTCCATTGTTAAAACTAATCCCATTAACAGGATGGCTACCAGGGGGATATTCAGTAGCTAAAGGGGATTAAAGGTTGGGTTGTCTACATGTACCTGTTTATCAATGTTGATTTATGTTAATGAAGGTCTGTGGCTATATCAGTCTATGTTTTACAACAATAAACTGTTCATTCCTGCTGTACTCAATTCAAAGTAGTTGTGTGTCTACTTATTGGGTACACATAGCAGGGTTCCAAGGTGCGCATGCTGGCTGGTGCTGGAAGTGATTCCGGGGACAAGAGGAGGATATATGTGGGTGATCTCTGGGAGTTACTACAGCTCTCTTGGTGAATCCGTTACAATCAGCGACCTTTATCCCGAAAATTAGGGACTCCAGTGGCCACTTACATTATGACTCAAAGGAAATTGCTCAGTGTTTCTACAAATTTTATCACGTTCTTTATAATTTACCCTCCCCCGGTAGCCCTGATTCGGACTATTTTACTAGATGAGACTCGTACCTCTCGGCCCACATTTCACAGAGACTGGACTCTGATGCGAAGGAGGTCTTGGATGCTCCGGTTACGTTAGAGGAGATTGAATATGCGCTAAAATTTACCCCTACGGGTTAATGCCCTGGCCCTGACGGCTTCACTGCCACATATTATAAACGGTTCTTGCATCTCCGTGGTTCCTAAACCAGGCAAGGACCCAGAACTATGTGCGAGCTTTCGACCTATATCTCTAATTAATTCGGACCTCAAACTGCTAGCTAAGGTTATGGCGCTGCGTCTCCAATCTTACGTCCCCCGTTTAATACACAGAGATCAAGTGGGATTTGTCCCAGGTAGGGAGGCTATACCATAAGGGACAATACCATAAGAATCGTTAATATTTTAACTTACGTTAATCACAACAACTTACAGCTGACTCTCATTTCCATGGATGCTGAAAAGGCATTTGATAGGGTGGCCTGGCCCTATTTGTTCAGAGTCCTTGCTAAATTAGGAATAGGAGATAAATTTATGAGTCAAATCTTAGCGCTTTACACGATGCCCTCGGCCCAAATAAAGGTAAATGGTACCCTGTCGGATCGATTTCCCCTTCACAACGGCACGCGTCAGGGTTGCCCCCTCTCCCCCCTCCTGTTTATTCTGGCAATGGAGCCACTTGCTTCAGCGATAAGAGCCAACCCCGCCATTGAGGGAATATTCATTCATGGGCAATGTCACAAATTAGCCATATTTGCTGATGATATGCTCTGCATGTCCTCAAACCCAATAGTGTCAATGGCTCCGCTTGTTGGAGAACTCTAATTATTTTCTGCGCTATCTCACTATAAAATTAACCTTCAGAAGTCTGAAATATTAGGTGTTAATATTCCAGCACACGATAAAACCCTTATATCCCGTATGTTTAAATTCCGATGGTGCGATAAAGCCCTGAAGTATTTGGGACTCTGGATTTCTCCAGATGTGTCCCAGTTGTTTAGCTTGAATTACTCGGCTCTACTTTCAGTAATCTCGGAGGACCTCCGCAGATGGGCAGTCCCACACTTGGTTCGGTCGTATTAGCGTAATAAAGATGAATGTACTGCCCAGTTTTCTTCATCTGTTACAATCCCTCCCTATTTTTATCCCTAGATCCTTTTTCCAGACGTGTCATCGGGTCTTTTCCAGGTTTGTGTGGGGTGACCGCTCCCCTCGCCTCTCTATGCGTCACCTTACGCGCCATAAGTCTAATGGAGGTATGGGGCTGCCAAATATTGAATATTACTGGTGGGCATCCAACCTTCGCAGAATTGTGGAATGGTCTGTTAATGCACCAAAGCAATGGTTACATATTGAAAACTCCTTTCTGACACACCACATTTCTGCATTCCCGTGGCTGGAAGATCACTTTAGATCTATCACTATTCCCTTTAACCCGCTTATCTCGCCCACACTTAAAATTTGGAGGAAAGTCCTCAATAGACACGTTGTTACCTCCCTTCCTACTCCCCTTTACCCTTTATCCTATAACCCTACTATCCCCTCAAACCTCTCTCATAACAGGCTCTCTCAGCTCCTTGCGTCACAAAAGGGTCCTTCGCGTTATTGATAAGGCTACTTTGCTGTCACTGCAATCCTTTTTTCCAGGCTCGCACCCCCGACACAGTGACACATTTTTGTACCACCAATTAAAAAGCTTCCTACTTAAACGTTTCCCAATCTCTAAGGTGTCCAGACCTCTGACATTATTTGAGCAGCTTTGTAGTGGCACTTCCGAACCAGCCCACCTCTTATCTAAGATCTATGCAATCTTAATTTCCCCTCCTGGTGACACTAAACCTTATTTTGGTTTATGGGAAAGGGACCTAGCTTGCTCCTTTTCGGAAGAGGATTGGAGTAAAATACTGCTGGCAACACACAAAGGGAGTAATATCGAGCAGGATCCAGGAGTGCTCCTTCAAAGTACTCACAAGATGGTATAAGGTCCCTTCTGAACTACACCACTTTTTACCCAATGTTCCGCCTATGTGCTGGAGGTGTGGTAGCGGGGAGGGTACATATCTCCACCTTTGGTGGTCTTGCTCTAAGATCCAGCCTCTCTGGGATATGGTAACAAGAGTTATCAGAAGGGTGGATGACCCAGATTTCAGTCCTTCGCCGTTGCTACTTCATCTTTCACACTTCTCTTTTGCACGCTACAAGAGGGCCTTAGCGATTCACTTGATAAATGCTGCAAAGGCTATAATTCCAAAATTTTGGAAAGCGCCCATTAGCCCCCCCAGTGGAGGCATGGCTTGCCAGGGTCAATATGATATCCCGGATGTGGCTGCCATGGGCTTCTTTCATCGCCTCCCCTGACCTGGGAGTTATTGTATCCTACCCATGAGCCTGTCCGGTTATCCTTATTTGACTCCTCCATACTAATAACTGTTATTCTATGTCTCATACCACTGACCTGAGGCAATATGTCCAACTTGTTCTCTGTTAATCGGTCTCTCTTTTTGTGTATGGAGGTTCATATGTATCTCTGTTTTCTCTACGATTCCTTGTCGATGTACTCTCAAGTGGTTTATAACTAGTGTCGCCACTCTATAATTTGTAGGGTGATCCCGGTCAATCCTTTATGTGAGTATACCTCTTTGCTTCATCTGATATTGTCTACCTACGGAATCCTTATATCTATGCAGACAATATGCTTGTA
This sequence comes from Sceloporus occidentalis, assembly GCA_023333645.1. NCBI lineage: Eukaryota > Metazoa > Chordata > Lepidosauria > Squamata > Phrynosomatidae > Sceloporus > Sceloporus occidentalis. The sequence continues at coordinate 2,863,335 of JALMGF010000055.1, forward strand.
CTTTGTACTTCCCGCATACATGTACTATGCCTCACATCTTTCTGTAACGCACTGGACTGTTCTTTTATTATGTTTATTTAATAAACAGAGAATGGATAAAAAAAAAAATTCAGAAATATGAATATTCACAAACTCATATTGAAGCTTGTGTAGTAAATGATCAGTGGAGGCGCCATAAAACTGTAGATGAGGAAAATGAAAACCAGATAAGACAGGAAAAAACTTTTGGAGGCAAGTTTTAAGTAGAATTGTTAATGTGACTTTAACAATGCAATGGCTAATCTGGCCTTCCGAGGTCACAGAGAGCGTTTGGGGGAGGTGAACAATGGCAACTTTCTGACCATTATAGAACTGCTTGCAGAGCATGACCCAATTTTAAAGGAACTTCTCCAGTTACCCCAGTCTCAAGGGAAGTTCTAAAATTCAAAATTAAGTAATAGAAATTCTGTCAAACAAAGTGCATTATTAAATTATTACTGAAATCAAACAAGCACAATATGTTTCTATAATAATGGATACAAAACAGGATATATCCAAAACTGATCAAATGAGTCAGATATTTCGATCTGTTTCTGTGGAAAGTGATAGGAATTTGAGAGCTTCTAGTATTACAATAAAGGAGGCTTTCATGCCATTGGAGATCAGACGGCGGCAGGAATATCTGAGATCAGACAGCGGCGGCACCTCGGAGGACGTCAGCGGAAGTGGCCGTGCGGTGGAGGGGGGTCTCCCTCTCCCTCGTGGCGGCTGCTGTGGAGGTGGCCGTGCGTTGGAGGGGGGTCTCCCTCCTTCGTGGCGGCTGCTGTGAAGGTGGCCGTGCGTTGGAGGGGGTCTCCCTCTCCTCCGTGTATGCTGCTGTGGAGGTGGCCGTGCGTTGGAGGGGGGTCTCCCTCTCCTCCGTGGCGGCTGCTGTGGAGGTGGCCGTGCGTTGGAGGGGGGTCTCCCTCTCCTCCGCGGCAGCTGTTGCGGCAACGTGGGAGCCGAGGACAGGTAACAGTACCCCCTTCTCAAAAGGGCGCCCTCAGGGCGACCACCAGGACGAGGAGGGCGTCTGGCGTGGAAGGCACGTATCAATCGTGGTACTGAAAGGCGTGCCGCTGGTACCCAGAAACGTTCCTAGGGACCGAGTCCTCTCCACTGTACGAGGTACTGTAGACTGCCTTGTTGCCGCCGGGAATCGAGAATGGCCTGAGGGATATGACTCTCCAAACCCCTCCTGGAAGTCTCAGCAGTAGACTGCGCACCTCGGATAAACTGGTTGCAGACTAAAGGTTTCAGCAAGGAGGCGTGAAACACCCGAGGAATACGAAGCGTTCTGGGGAGCGAGAGTTCGTAAACCACCGGATTAATCCGACGTAGAACAGGAAAGGGCCCAATAAAAGGCGGAGCCAATTTCATAGAAGGAACCCGGAGTCTCAGGAACCGCGTAGACAAGCAAGCCCTGTCACCGGGTTGGTACGAGGGATTGGGAGACCGCTTCTTGTTGGCCTGTCTCTTCGGCAGCTGAGCAGCACGTTCCAGAGCGGAATGAACAGAGGCCCAGGTGGCACGGATGGAAGCGAGTCTCTCCTCCAGATCTGGAACAGGTGAAACCTGAAACCGGTAAAGTCCCTGGGAGAGACTGCGGGTGGAGGCCATAAAGGCAGAAAAACGGAGAGATCCTGGTAGCCTCCTGGAGCGTATTGTTCCTCGCAAATTCAGCGAACGGCAGTAGATCGACCCAGTCATCCTGGTGGTCATTAATAAAGAGGCGCAAGTACTGCTCTAGGTGTTGATTAGTCCTCTCAACCAGGCCGTTCGTCTGAGGGTGATACGCCGAGGAGAAAGCCAAGGTGATTCCCAAGGACTTAGTAAAGTCGCGCCAGAATCTAGCAACAAACTGGGTATCTCTGTCCGGCACGGTACTCCGTGCAGGCGAACGATGTCCCGGATGAACACATCCGCCAGAGTAGAGGCGTTGGGAAGCTTCTTAAGCGGGATAAAATGAGCCATTTTTGAAAAGCGGTCAACCACCAGAATCACGGTATGGCCCTTCGAAGGAGGCAGCTCGACAATAAAGTCCATGGCCACATGAGTCCAAGGAACCGACGGACAAGGAAGCGGCAGAAGCAGTCCAGCAGGACGTGTGCGACACGTCCTGCATTTAGTGCATGAGTGGACAAAGGCTGTAGCGTCCCTGCCCCAGTGGGGCCACCAAAAAGCTCGAGAAATCAGGTCCTTGGTGCGCGCCACTCCAGAATGTCCCGAGGTTCTAGCGCCGTGAAGCGTGCGTAGCACGAGGGTGCGTAAGCTAGGAGGCACAAATAGTTTCCCAGGAGGTAAGGAGGGCGGAGCTTGTCCTTGAGAGCGAGAAATACGATCCAGCAGGGGAGTATACCCGCGTAGATGAATGGCAGCGATGACCTTGGCAGGGAGAATAATGGGTTCAGGTTCCCCATTCTCCTCCTCTGGTCGCGTGTGCATACGGGACAATGCATTCGCCTTGGTGTTCTTAGAGCCTGGACGATACGTCAACACAAACGGAAATCGGGAGAGAACAAGGCCCATCTAGCCTGGCGCGGATTGAGGCATTTAGCAGATTCCATGTACTGGAGGTTCTTATGATCAGTCAAAATTAAGATAGGTAGAGGCTCCCTCCAGCATGTGACACCACTCCTCCAAAGCCAGGATGACAGCCAATAACTCCTTATTCCCGATGTCATGGTTCCTCTCAGCCGCAGAAAAGTGCAGAGAGAAGTACCCACAAGGGTGCAGCGGTCCGCTGTATGATGCGCGTTGAGAGAGAACGGCACCAACCCCAGATTCCGAAGCATCTACTTCCAGGACAAACGGTAGATGCGGGTCCGCATGCCGTAGCACCGGGGCAGACGTGAATCTCTCCTTTAGAATAGTGAATGCAGAAACTGCCTCCGAAGACCACTCCGCGACTTTGGCACCTTTCTTTGTCAAGTCCGTTAAGGGTGCAACGATCTTGGAGTAGTTACGAATAAAACGCTGATAATAGTTGGCAAATCCAGTAAATGTGCAGTAATACTGCAGTAAAAGTGCAGTATTGCAGTTTTTTCATGTCCAAAAAACTGCAGTATTACTTCAGAAAAAACTGCAGTCATTTTTCGTAAGGGCGTGGCGGCTGCTGCAGAGGTGGCCGTGCGTTGGAGGGGGGTCTCCCTCTCCTCCGTGGCGGCTGCTGTGGAGGTGGCCGTGTTTTCCCTCCCCATTGGTTCCATTTTTTTTGTTACAGGCCATCAGTTGGTTCCATTTCCATGTCTAGGAGAGCCGCAGGTAGGAGAAACAGTATGGAGGTGGGCTTCTCTATAGACCGGGTTCATGTGACGTGATTTTGGGTGAGGGGTATGTTGTTGATGGTAGTCAAGTACATCAGGTTGTACATTGGTCATTTATGTGCGAGGTAATGACATGGGGGTTGTAAGTTGGTTTGGAGAATGAACCAGGATATGTTTAGGTTAATGGGGCTGTTTCTTGGTGTGGTCTGAAATGGTCCCCAGGGGAAAATGGAACTGGGACTGGTATATTGCGGCGCTGGAGCAGAGGCGGGGGAAGGTTAACAAGCTGATGGCGAGCTTTGTGAGGAAGCAGCAAGGTGTGGCGATAAGTAATGTGGATCTGGAGGGGGAGCGTACTAGGCTTTTTATTGCAGATGTGGTGCATTTTAGTGATGTAGGGTTGGAATTGTTTGGGTTGGCTGTTGCAGGTGGGATTGGAAAAGTTTTCTTGTTGTGTGGGGGAGTCCCATCTGGCTTGAGGGGTCAAGGGACGGGCTTGTGGCAGTAGTTTGCCAGTTAGCCAGGGGATGTCATGTGGTACTATAACCAGTGGTGGTAAGGTTTTTGTAGAAGGTTCCTGGCTGGGCGTCGTTGCTGGAACCTCGGGTGGGGTCGGGGCATCAAAGAATGCCCTCCCATAGGTGATGTTTATGGTTTGGCCCCAGTTGATCCTGTTTGCAATGTAAATGGTTTTGGGTCATTGTTGTGTTAATGCACCTTTTATGTTCACAGGTTGAGTGGCAATTACTTTTCATCCCACATTGTTGTCTGTGTGTTTATTTGGGGGATTATTGTGCATGGCATTGCCTGGGAGTCAAGGCTACTCCTGGTATAAGACTTTTGTTAAATTTTCAGAGATCATCATTAACAAGAAATCACTGTTCACAAGAATTCCCTTTCGTAATACATCTAAATATGTCAGATCTCCATGAATTATGGTTTTGTATATTGGATTTTTTGGACTTATGTTTGGCTTTCCCTGGTGATTAATTGGACTGATGATTTTGTCTAAGGAAAGGCTATAATAATTAAAGAATAGGTAATAAATAACACATACACATAAAATACATATTTTGGGGGGATAGAATTTTTTTTTTGAAATGGCATGTAATAAGTTTATTTCCTGCCTGTCACTGATGATATATATTCTGCCCTTTTCTTTTAAGTATCTCTGGTGGTCCTGCAGGCTATAGAGGAACCCCAGGCTACAAAACCTTCCATATGTTTAAAAGGATTTATCCTTTCCACATCATTCATACAGTCTTTCACAAATTTTTAACCTATTTTTTGGGGCCCCTGAATACCACCATCGTGGTGTCTCCAAATACATTCTTCAGGTCATGATCTTGTTTGAGGTGATGCCAATGTTTGTTAATTATAATTTTAATAATGTGGTTTTCCCCATAGTAATTTACAATCAATGATATATTCCTACATTTTTGTTCTAACTTACCATTTTTGGGGTACAAAATTTCAATAAGGTCCTTTCGAGCTACTTCCCTCATTACTGAATTTACTGCTTTTCTGTTATATTCCTTTTCAATAAAGAATTGTTTAAATGTATCTGCCTGTGTAGTGTACTGTTGTATGTACATGCAGTGTCTTCTTCCTTGCATAAATTGGCTCCTGGGAGCATTCTTTAACATGGGGTGTAATGACAGCTATCATAATATATGTTGCTGTTTACATCCACAGTTCCAAAGGTGTTTCTTTGTCTACTCAAAAATGTAAACAATGAAAATAACATTTACAAGATTTTTCAGAACCTCTAAAAATCAGGCATGTGATTATCTAAGGATGTGGTTGAGGTGCCTGCATGCCATTTGATTATGCCTTTTGTGTATTTCTCATGTGGGAAAGATGGTTAAAGTATTTTCTAAAGTATGGATGTTCTAGGTGTCAGTAGGACAAATTTTTTTTTAGTAATCTGGGATTCAGCAATCTTTAGTGAACACGTTTTATTACACCAACCTCAATCAACTCCCCCCTAGTTAATAGGGGGTCCTGTTGTTTTCTTAAATTGTTTATTTTATTCATGTTTTCCGTATTTTGTTAATGTAATTGTATTCAGGTTAGGGTGGGGCAATTGTTAAGTATCAGTTGAGGACATGCAAGGTCTTATTCAGCTCACACAACCTCACTTTAAACAAATAAAATGCAATATTCCACAGTCTTGCAAGCAAACTCATATATTTGTTTTACTAGCATTCAAGCAAATGCGACCTCAGTCAAGTGAACATAAACAATAGTTGTTTAAGTGGTAAAGCAATTATACAGCTCTCCAGAATATGATGATACTCTAATAAACAGTAAATGATGATAATAAAGCCATGAGCAAAATGTGAAATTTAAGGAGATTAGAGATATTAGACTGTCAGTGATATGAAACATTTAATACTGATAACAGTAACTACAGGGGACAGGCAACACATTCCATTTTGGGTTTTGTTTAGTCTTGAATTTTGTTATCATTTTGATATCGTTTTAATCCTCCAAATTATGTTGGAATATTCAGTGGCATCTACGTAGTACAACATATATTTTGCATTCCACGACACATACAATTTTGAAGAACAAAATTAGGTTTAAAAATATTGGCTGAAGGAATTGTTTCTATAGTTGTTTAGTGGTGTAGATGTTCATATAGGATATTTGACACTGTATCTATACCACAGGTCTGCTGTGGCCTTAACAAAGGGGTGCACCTTGGCTAGAGGTCTACCCACCTGTGACAGGGCCAGGCTAGCTGGCTCATATGTTTGTGTGTAGTGTAGCGGGGCCATGGAGCGCTTTTGTGTCCAGTTCGTGATACCGTGACCCGGTAATATTTTATATTGTGTTTTATTATGTAACCGGCCCAGAGACTGAATGTGGCTGCAGCTCCAGCCTTCAAAGGAACAATCAGATAACCTTGTTGGGGCTCTTAATCAGCCAGCACAGCCCTGTCTGCCCAAACGGCACCCGCACTACAGAGGGGATAACACAGGTGGGGGAAACCCATTGTATCCCTTAATCCCCTCACTTGATACATCGTCTGTATACTCATGGGATTTGTGAAGGGTTGTGGCTGATGGGATTGGGTTCGGTGAAGATTGAATTGGGATTATATATATATACTATGTGTGTTTATAAATAAAAGGAGTTCTTGTTTTACTACAAATGGGGGTCTGACTGATCCGTGGATAGCAGGAGCTATCCGTATAAGGGACTGACTGGTGATTCCTCAGCCCTCAAACAGAGCTACCCAGCGTTGGGTACGGTGACCCTGTAACAGTCATGCACACACACACTTATCTTTGTTCTTTCTCTGTTCAATTTGGGATGGCTTCTTTCTCTGTTCTTTCAGTTCTATTACTATGATAAAAAGGTTTTGTACCGTGTTAGCCGTTGGGAAAACAGGAGAAAAGTATAGTTAAAATGATACCATTTATTGGCTAACAGAGTTTAATTGCAAGCTTTCAAGACCAAGTTGTTAGGTCCCTTACTCAGGCATTAATGAAGCTAACACAGACTTTTCTAAATACAAATGCACAATTCACACATTAACAAAGACTTTAGATAAACAAAGAGGCATTGGGGAATTTGTTCAGCAGTAAATTAGCTGGACTAGCAGAGATCTAATGGACAGATATGGTTCAATCAAAGCATCCTTGGTCAGTTTACTCCCTGGTTAGAGGGGCCATAAAACCAATTGACATATGCCAGATCCATGAAGGTGTCAAATATTCCCAGGAATAAGTTGTTTGTAGTTAATTCTAATTGTGAGAGGATAAATGAATTAATCGCTGTACCACATGTCATGATACAGGCTCCAAAAGTAATGGAGCAGTTACCAACTTTAATTCCAGCATTACAGGAAGAAAATATGATTAAACACCTGATAACATGTTACACTAAAGGAGTTATTTACCTAGTACAGTAGCCCCTTTGGGATGCAGTATATTGGCAGAACTCCACAAGAGATTGGACGAACGTGTTAGGGCAATCATTCTGTTGCGTTGCACTTTAAGGAATACCATGATAGCGACCCACAACATCTTATATTTATGGGACTCCAAATAGTCAGCAGGGACTGGAGAGGGGGCAACTTTGAGAAAAAAATAGGTCAGGTAGAAATGAAATGGGTATTTAACCTTAAAACCTTAGCCCCAAGAGGTTTGAATCAAGATTTTGATTTAATTTTTTAGACTAATTTTTTAGACCAATTTTTGAATAAAAAGCCTTTTTTGCACACATACTTTTTTGCACATATTCCTTTAATATTGGAAATAAAGATCTATATTTTTTGTATATTAATTGTATACCTACTGTATATTTTATGTATATTTATCGTGCAATTATTGTCCTTGATTGTATGCATAATGCACTTTATATTTGATTCTGTTTCTGGTTATAGAACAATGTATGTCTTAGATTGATTGGTTTTATTAGTCTATCCCCGTAATTGACTTTGAACAAACTGTTGTGAAGCAATATGTCCCAATATAAAGATCTGTGGGAACGAGTATAACCGATACAAAACGGGATATTTAAGGAAGGTGGAGAGGACGAGTCGATAACGCTACTGAGGAAGCCTGATTGGGCGAAACGTGTCTGCGCGTCAACGTCATTACGCTATACCCGGAGGCTAGAGAAAAATGAGAGACTCTGATACTCGCAAAACAGATCTACAATGTGAGCATATTCCACTTTAGTTTTATATAATAAATCTTTTTTTGCATTTTACATCTTGCCTCTCCACCTGTATTTCGTCTCTAATACACCATTGTATGAATTGAAAACCAATGAGGCATAGAAACGGGAGAGAGACGGGAATACTGCTGACAGAATCCCTCGACCTGCTGTGCGCCCGAATAAGTCCAAGCAAGCTGATTTGCTCAAACCTATGTGAGTGTGATATTACCCTGGGGGGGGGACTTTAGATACACACTTATTACAAAACGGAAAGCACTATGATTTTTGTTTGTTCTTGATTTTTATTTTACATGCAAATACGTTCCTGTTATAAAACGGATGGACGTCTGGTTTACACAATTGGAAATATAAGTATTTTATAACAGTTTTTTGCGGGATATACACTGTTTGTATTTTTGGAAATTATTCACATGGTTGTCACTACATAAGTCCAATATTTGTTCCTGCGCAGCACTTTATCTTCCATCATTATTTTTGCATTATCGTTATTCATTATCACACATGCATTAGCGCTGAACACGTTTTTCTTATTATTTTCACATATTTTTTGTGCAGTTCAGCTCTATTGCTACCAGTACGGGAGATCTTTTTGTTTCCTTTCTAGGCTTTTGCCTGGGACACTAGCCTGGTAGGTAGTTTCCAAATTATTTAGAAAAGTGGATTTCATTTACAGTATTTAGTCTTGAAAAACATTTCGGGTGATCCAAATATTGTTTCCACTGACTGGCTGTTTTAATCCTTTAATAGAAAATATATGGATTAAACTGCATTTGATGGCTGGAGTATCCAGAGATGGACTGTTCCTGCTAAAAAGGGCCAGCACGGAGGTATAGTATGTTTATACTATATATATATATATATATATATATATATACATATAGTTTTGGTACTGTAAAAGCTACACTTCTCTATTTGTACAGTTTGACGATTCCATTCGTAATGTCTCTTCTTTGGTCATAAAGTATTATCACTATTAGCAACACCACGTGAGCTGCTGAGAATTACTGTATTTCATCGTTCAATCTCTCAGCCGAGGTTTTAACTCCCGCACAGCTACACGCGGCGTGAAAAAAGCACGTTTTAACGCCACACTCTGAGACATCTGTAACAAAGAGGAGTTAAATAATGAAAGTGTGGCGAACAAGGAAAATCTTCTCGCCCTACACCTAACTTCTACTCCGTATTTCCCTAATCTCTATTCTCTACAGCGGTGACATCTCCCGCAGCCCCCGGAAGTGATGTCACAGCCGGATGTCGGCCATTGACACGGTGGGCCTGAAGTCTGCCTGCGGGTGACAAGAAGTTGATCATGGGGCAGTCCGGGACTGGCGATCTGTGACCCGAGAGTGGGTAACACCCCGGGGGGGGGAGCGGAATGGGGTGGTGTGTTGTACACAATGTGTACGTTCTGTGCGCGCACTGTGTGTGTGTGTTTCCTGGTTGTGTGTTTCATGTCCGTATGTTTTGATTTTCTGCAAGTATTCCGTGTTACTCGTCAGTTCTGTATACAGTGAACCTGCATACAGCATAATCATGTTATGCAAAACATTCACTTTATCACTTTTCAATATTTGTTTGTACCGAATTAATGAGCCTCATATTGTTATCACCTGCTGTGATTGTGTGTGTATATATATATATATATGTGTGTTTTATAGATCAGATCATTTATATCAGTTATGCAAATTCCACATTTTATTTTACATCCATGTAATATTGATGATTTGTGTGGTGCCATCATATTCTGCTGCGCTGTTCAAAGTGATCACACTTAGGATAGGTAGATCCAGTTCTGAAATCACATGCTGAAGTACAAATCAGGTGAATCTGAATAAGTGTTCCGGTGTCCTTCATATATACGTAACAAAATACCGTCATGTTGCACGTAGCTTGCGCTAGTTTGGATACGCTCTGTTGTGTTATGTGTGTATAAATGTGTTTTATGACTCTATAATTTTCATGATGCAGCCATAAATCAGTTTAATATCGAGACGACTAGTGAAATCCTGTACACTAAATTCAAGTAATATAACCAAATTCTGTAGCTTCCTAAGTAGCAAGATGTGTGTATGGATAATATATCGTGCATGTCCATTTAAATGCCAGTAATTAATGTGCCTGGATCACATTTCTTCCTCTTCTCTGAAGGTCCATAAATGCAGATGAGTGATGTTTGGCCACAAAATTCATACCTTTTTGTCTGGAAGTAAATAAAACATTTTCTTTTTGTCTCTATCGTACCGGATATACCAGAGTGTAATGGGCTTATCTTAAAGTGGACCAGTCATCCACAAACATGTGGATCAAAAGGTCCAGTAAAGGCGAGTAAGACCCTTATTCTGTTAGCAAATGTGTGTGTATATATATTAAAGCTATGTTCACCTGGACATTGCCAGATCCAGGTTCTTTCTAATTTAGCTTCTTGGTTGTTGTGTGGCCATGCTTGTATCTCTGTGCTGTCAAACCTGAAGGCGTAGAGCTAATAGGGACAGATTTAATCTTTGATTAAATAACTTTTCACTCATATATTTACTAGCCAATGGGCTAGCACATTGCTTAGGGGACAAGTTGCCCACTACGGAGTGAGAACTTGTAACGTTTCAAGGACAGGTGTACGTATGAAGTGTTACTGCATGCCATGGAGTGAGCAAAATATTTATAGCATTATAGCAAGCTTTTTAGTGTATCTAACACCCAGTAACAGTGGCGGCACTACCGGGGTCACGACTGCGACCGGGCCCTGGAGTTCTGCCGATCAGGGGGTGCCGAGCGGTGGTTTTCAGCAACCGCTCGGCACCCTTCTGTCTCCTCTGCTCCCTGCCGCTGCCTGCCTCAGCGCTGCCCCGACTGCAGTGGTGGGAGCGTGAGGCGTCTGTCTCGGGTGCCGACGCTGAGCGCTGGCATGTGACTTCATATGCCGGCGCTCAGTATTGCAGCCCCGCGCACTGCGGCAGAGCAGCGAGACAGAGGCCTCGCGCCCCACCACAGGACTGCACAGTAAGTGACCTACAAAGGGGGGTAGGGACAGGGGGGTAGATAGCGTGAGAAGGGGGTGGGGGCCCTTAACAGATTCTCGCACCGGGGCCCTGAGGCTTCTAGTTACGCCCCTGCCCAGTAATGTTTGAAGTGCCCAATCTCGATTTGACTTTTTTCCCGTTAGTTCTATGACGATTCTTAAGGTTACAATGCAGATTTTCTTCTGTTTTAGAGATATTCAGAAATGCGACAATTCATGTGTGAAAAGATATATAGCTCTACACGGCTGCCTGTATTATCCAAAAAATGAGTACTTTTGCCGTATTTGGGTTTTTATATCAATAAATATATCAACCCTCGTCTGCGAGATCATCTTTTGGTTTCCGTTTGGTCCTGTTTCCGAAGACCCTGTAGATCTTTGGCACCGGCTCCTGTAAATGTGAATGGAAGCACAGCTAATGCCGATAAACATTTTTATCCAGTACTATAGATTTGGTGTACATGCATTGTGAGAACATGATGCCAGTAATTCAAACTAATCTTATAATGCCAACAAAACGATAATTATAGCAATGACAAAAGAAGAGCACAATATGTGGAATAAATGTCCTGAGATGGAAGCCATCTAAAGCTAAATGTATGAAAAAATACCTGTTTATTATGGGGAAAATGTCTACCATCCAAAAGAAGTAAAGTATGTTTACTGGATTAAACAATTCCCAACTTAATACTGAACCCCTCTTCAGCCATGTATACCACAACATCGTGAAGATATCACAAGCATTGTGACTGACGATTATAGCAGAGCAGGCTTATTAGAATTGTTTGTTATTTATTGATCTACATAGCGTCATCATATTATGCGGTGCTGTACAATGGACTCCCAACACATCAAGGATCTGATCACGAGGAACATTGATTAGGAAAAAGTGCCTATGATGAATGTTCCACCTTTCGCTTGGGTCTTCCTCTCTGGGATTCTTATCTTCATATCAGTGTACAAATTCTGCAACTGGCACAGCAAAAAAGGAGTGTATGTGTGTGTATGCCTACCTCAGGCGATTTGATACTCACTGAAGGGAGAAAAGAGAATTTTGCTGATTGTGAAGAAGAGAAAAAGAGGCTTACACTGTGTTCCCTTTAAATTGATACCTGAAATGCATTTTCTCATCTTCATAATCTCATTGACCATAAACTAGATGCCCCAACACATATAACATTTTTTTCTCATGCGTTTTACTGTCTACATTTGAAGGAGTTATTTCTATCTTCAGCAAACATAGTCTATTGCATGCAACTCTACATGTGCAGTGGTTTTGTATGTTTGCAGAATGGTAGACTGTGGGGCTAAATATTGCTAAATGAAGAGGTTGTGTATAGTTTGTGTACCCTTTGAGAATCTTTCTGGCGACTGCCTTTTGTAGGCAAAATATCTGAGAGGCTGGAAAGGACCATTTAAACCTAGTAGATCCCTGCTGCCGTATTGCATCAGGGAGATCAGAAATTGTTTTGTTTTTTCTCCCCTCATCATCACCAGGTCCGTGGTTTCAGACAGTCTGTTGGCACGAATTGGTTCCAGATACCTGTTACCCACAGAGTACATACAGGTTTTTTTATTTAAAGTTTCCCCCAAAAATGCAGTTGTTCTAAAACATGCATTTGTGGTACCTATAGAACACTGCTAATCGGATCTGCTCCCATGAGCTGTACCTGTCCGGTGCTGATATACTCTAAAGTATTGTGGCTTCAAAGGTGGCTCGTGCTAGATTTCCAGAGGTTCTAATGAAACCCCCCCACAACCCCTTCACTGTTAATTTCGATGGAAATTTGTTCCTGCCACTGATTATCTGTTTCAGGCAGCCAAATTTGGTGTGTAAAGACCAGAGAGGGCATGGTACACCACACATTTGGAGATGCAGCTTCTTCTAAAAATAATACCCCCCCCCCACACACACACACACACGTAAATAATCCACATTTACGTAGTTAGAAAGTAAATTTTTCACTGAGGGGGTTGTGAAAATAGACTTACAAATGTAAGAAAACCACGTTTTCTCCGATGTTGAATTACATTACTTTTATTATGTATATGTTTGTGTTTGCCTAAAATAGCTCATTATTATTTCTCTCATTCACCAAGCTGTAATGCATCATCTCGACGATTTAGTATGTGTTATGGAATGGCGAAAATTGCTAAAGCGGTGTGGGAAACAAAATGTCTTCCTACAACTGAATTATACAAAGCACTGTGAAGGAAACTACACATTCAATTTGCCTACAGTGCTAATTCTTAAAATGTCATGTATCTCCTTTCCAGTAGTATCATCAACATTGTCCAGGGTAAGACTAATGTTCTTTGGGCAGAAACAAGGAAAATCAGTTTTTGAGATTTGACTGGCACTGTGGGTCATATCCTTTTCAATCTGCACATAATGGCAAACATGGTATAACTTTATTATGTTCTAAAGTACTATTTTTATATTCTTTATTTTTGCCTTTCCCCGTTGTAGATCTTCTCAGTAACTGAAACTTGCTGTTTTTTTGTGTCCAGGTGCTTGCTATGGATGGGAATGCCATCACCCTGTGGCAGTTTCTGCTTCAGCTCTTACAGGAGCCTCACCACAAGAAACTTATCTGTTGGACCTCTAACGATGGCGAGTTCAAACTCCTGCAGGCTGAAGAAGTGGCTCGACTGTGGGGGGTGCGCAAGAACAAGCCTAGCATGAATTATGATAAGTTGAGCCGGGCTCTACGCTATTACTATGTCAAGGTAGTTTTTTGTTTTTGTATTTCCTTTCAATGTCATGTATACCATAACCAAATGCAGTGCACCTCAATAATACCTTTGAATTGTATTGAAAGGGGCAGTAAGGCCTAAGTTATTTTTATCAAGATCCGATAATTTTGACATCAGATTAAGGCCTATTCACTAAAGAAGGGAGTTTGCAGAGAGATATACACTTTCTTGATATCACATTGCATTAACGGTAAACCCCGGTATACTTCTGCAAAAAAAGGGAGAGCTCTTCAAATTGTGGTTGCTGATTTAGCTGGGCTTTGCACATCATAAAGAATAGAAATATCAGGGACGTGATATATTCAACTCTCCTGCAAACTGTATATTAAGTGAATAGACCCCATGGTTAGAAGCATGCCTTGTCTTCTTGCACACGAGCAAGATTAGGTTATGTATTCTGACTTTGCCAGAAATGTATTAAAAACTTAACAGAACTGGAAAAAAACCACAGAACAAAGGCAAACACAAATTCTGTATTTCTGGATAGGGTCACAACATATTGCAACATCTGCATCTCGGAAATATGGTTGATTTCTTTGAAATTCACCTAGGGAAGAAGACTAGTGCTTTCTACTGGCACTCAAAAACAATACTACTGACAAGTAGAAATAACTTTAAAATAGAGCTAAGTTGGCAGAAGTTATAAAACAGGCTGCAGCTGGACTTTGGTGTTTATTATATAAACTGACACTAAAGGACATATTTTGCTTCTGAAATATATACACTGCGTGGCAGATTCTGAGTTGATGCACATGAGCATCGTACTACCATGGCCTTTGTGATCTAACCTAGATGACCTCCTGCTGGCAGAAAAAACATTGACGTGATATATAGGGCTGCAACTAACGATTATTTTCATATTTTTAATTTATTTAAAAGAATTCAATAAACAAACAGGATGTTAAAAAAAAACAACAGCAGAATAAAAAAAACTTTGATAAAATGCATTTCTTGTTTTTATTCCCCAACCTGCCCCCCCTGTTATGCCCATTTGAGCCCAGGCTTGCCACACTACCTCCCAGATATGCCACATAGCCCCAGATATGTCTTATACCTCCTGAAATGCCATTCCACTGTGCCCCCATATATGCCTTATACCCCCTGATACGCCACTCTGTCCTCCCCAGACATGCCACTCTGCCCTCCCCAGACATGCCACTCTGCCCTCCCCAGACATGCCACTCTGCCCTTCCCAGACATGCCACACTGCCCTCCCCACATATGCCTTATATACCCTATATGCCTTATACCCCCTGATATGTCACTCCGTCCTCCCCAGATATGCCTTATACCCCCAGATATCCCATCGTCTCCTCATACACCCGTTGACAGCACGCTGACACTATACTTATAAATAAATATAGGATTACTCTTCACTGCCCCCAGGATTTAGATTCCCCTTAGTTGCCCCCCTATACATCTAACTGCACCTTAAGTTTACTTTAATAAATGAAATTAACCCTGTCATCAGCATTAAATTAACCCTAAAGACCCTATCAACCACAACGGGCCCTAAATTAACCCCCACCTCCCCATTAACCATAGCTGTCCCTAAATTAACCCCCACCTCCCTTAACTTTCAGCAGCCCAAATATTACTTTTATACTCGGATGAGTGTCACAGCAATGTGGATGCTATAGGAAATGGGCGGGGGTCAATCTTCAGTGTGACTGTAGGGGGACTGGGAGAAAAAGTGGCGGAGCCAAATCCCAGAGTGACTGCAGGGAGGGACTGGTAAGTAGGAACTGCTGTGAGTCACACTGAAACAGATTATAAAACAAGGGGTATTTCTCAGAGCATTTTCTCTGAAAAAAACCCCCTAATTTTATAATCCATAAAAATCGATTCAACTAATCGATAATGAAAATCGTTGCCATCTAAATGAGATCAGTGAACTGTGTGGTTTAGAAAGTCAGATCTGTCAATACTAGTCTAATTAAAGCTGTTGTTTAACCCTTTAATGGTGTTAAGACACTAAAAATAAACAAGCAGTAAAAAATTATTTCAAAAGGTTGAATTTGTTTTGACTTCACAATGCGTTATGAAAAAACACTATGGTGGGCTTTTTTTTGCCCAACCTAATACATAATTAACCATTGGAGACTTCCTAAAATCACATTATGGTCATGAGAGTCCATTATGCAAGCCAGCTCAGACCTTCTTGTAGTAGAACTTCGCCGTGCTTGACCTTTCATAATGTGATGTTAGAACATGCCTACTGTGAAGAGGATTGCACTCCTCCATTTGTGTCAACAAATTCAAATTAATAGAAATAGGTGTGAAAACTTAATGTTGTTCTTCTTTTATCCTGAACTTACTTTATCCATGTATGTTTATTGTAAGGTTTATTAAATTATTTTCATTAACCTTTTTTATTGTCTGGTTTTAGAATATTATAAAGAAAGTGAATGGGCAGAAATTTGTTTATAAGTTTGTTTCATACCCGGATATTCTCACCATGGACCCACTTACTTTAGGGCGTGGAGAAGGGGATACGGATGGGTGTGCCCTTGATGCTGTAAGCACTTATACAATAAGAGACAAGGAGAACTCTGGAAAAGAGAGAGTTACTGGCCTTTCCGGTAAATCCTCTGGAAGAAACGACTACATCCATTCTGGTCTGTACACATCCTTCACTTTAAATTCTCTAAATACAGCTGGAGTAAAACTTTTCAAAAATATCACTATGGAAACCCCTTTTGAGAAGAAAATTACTCAGGAAGCCTCTCCATCTGTCATCAAGTTTGTACCAACACCAGCCAAGAATCCAGAGCCAGCGCCTAGGGTCCCTTCCGTCCCACCTCAGCCTCCAGAACCGCAAGAGAAACCTGCTGAACCACCTCCTAATGTAGTAGTAAACACACTATCTCCCCCTGCCCCCTCTATCTCTCCTATTCCTTTTGAAACTTTATCACCCGCTTTGAATTCCAATCAAGAAATGGTAATTGACAACGACTTGGAATCTGTCAACTCACAGTCGATTGAATTTTCCAGTGAAGTGTCCATGGAAGTGCCAGAGCAGGAACCTGAGTTTGAGCCGGAACCTGAGCCCGAGCCGTATGTGCTGGACGTGAAAACCACCAAATCTAAAAAGCCCAAAGGGCTTGAATTAGCCCCCACCGTGGTAATTACCACTAGCGATGCAAATCCATTGGGCATCCTCAGTCCCTCATTGGCCACAGCATCTCTCACACCAGCGTTTTTCTCTCAGGTAAGGAGGTAAATGTATCATATTCATAGTCAAAGCGAGTCAGTCACTCCGGAAACCATCTGCAAGTAACCACTTAATGCCCCTATAGACATACAAGTATGTCCAAAAAAGGTGAGGGAAGATGCTCCAGCTTGAGGACCATGTGGACGTATATACACGTTCTGTGTTAAAAAAAAATATATATATATATTTTTATAATACATAATTATTGCAACTTGATCAATTCTTAGTGACAGTAGGTCACTGATTATTTATAGGTCTAACAAGTGATTACATTTTACATTATTATACTTTATCATAATTTTATTATACACTCTGCATGTGAACATATATCTGCATATTGTTGTGAATTTTGGGCAGGTTGGTCCATATTTTCTCTCAATGAAAAATGAATGTAGCCCACTAGACCCTGGTCAAGACCAAGCTGAGAAACCAAAAGTGAGAAGATTCTCTCCATTTGCAAACAAATGTAAAACATTTTATATATAAACAATGTAGGGAGCTCAGTGATGTCATTGTGAGACCGGAACAGTGCAAAAATAAATAGCCAATAGTATTGAAAATCGTGCACTATAGGGTAATATATAAGGGATGGATGTGGCCCTCTAGAACACAAAAAATGTGTATGTGGGGTGTTACTGTAATAATAAACACAAATTGTTCAGCAGTTGCCCACTGTTTTTCTATGGTTTCAAGAGAAAGCTATACTTGTCTTGGAAAAAGTTTGTCTAATTTGTGCTTGTACATCAAGCACAGAAAAGAGAAATCTTGATTAAACCGACATAGAGATTAGAATACATATATTATAATAATATGACATGTTCAATTGTAACAGAATTCAATTGAAGGAAGAAATAAAGGCAGGGAGGATGCTTTACAACCAGAGAGGTCAGCCAAACAGTCTAAGTGTATAAGTAGAATGTTTAATCTATAAATAATAATATGTGTGTGTATGGGAGATTCTAATTGACCATCTCTGCCATCAGGTGTATGTCCACGGTGTGTCCGCTTTCTTAAACCTCAAACTGACCCTTCTTAGGTTGTGTTATTGATGTGTGTGGTGAAAGAGGTAATATGCTGAGATGATCAGCCCTTCCAGAGACCAGAATGAAATGGCTATAGGACCTGTTTATGATCCGTCTTCCAGAAAATTACTAAAGAAGCCAATGTTTCTTTCACTGCTTATCCAGGCTTGCCTGGGGACCTTCAAAATCTCTGCAGGACCAGTCCTTGTGCATAAAATAACAAGAGGAGTTGCTGAGTTTTGAACTATTGATCAAATTGATAGAAAAGTGAAATGGCCTACTTTTTTTTTACCCTTGTGTGTGTGTGTATATGTGTGTATATGTGTGTGTGTGTGTGTATGTATATATATATATATATATATATATATATATATATATATATATAAAGAATATTGCCAGACTGTCTTTTGTGTAGACTTACCACATGTATGGCTCTTATCTGTTCTGTTGTAGACCCCGATACTGCTGACTCCAAGCCCCCTCCTTTCCAGTATACATTTCTGGAGCACTCTGAGTCCTGTTGCACCTCTTAGTCCTGCCAGGCTACATGGTGCCAACACATTGTTTCAGGTAAGTAGTCTTTGCCCCAAAGAATTGTTGACCAAGTTGAGTTTCAAATGAGACAATATTTATTCAAATATATAGACAAGTTAACACCACAACTCTCCTGCCAACTTCCATGTTACAGTTATCTAGCTATCCATGTCATGCATATCGTGGATAAGTAGTTGAGTCTTTTACAATAAGTATTGGTTTATATTGGCTTTATGTGGATACTAGGCCATAGTAATATATACCCTACATATGTTTAACCATTTGTGTGCTGTGGTTTGGACCCCCCCACCTCTTGGAGGCAGAGAAAATGTTTGTAATTTGGTTTTGCTATAGTGATGCACCGAAATGAAAATTCAGGATTCACTTGGCCGAAAATGCTAACAGCAATCACACTCATATCATGCCCAGGCAGCCAGTACATGCTAGAATCTGGGCATGATAGGAGTGTGATTACAGGCTCCCTATGTCATGCTATCCCACTCCCCCCAACACACACACATTCATACACTCATTCATTCACAGATATTCATTTCCTTAATCACGCATGCTTGCTCATACAACCTCCCCCACTTTTAAATTCTCTCATTATATTACCCCCCACCAATTCTGCAGATGGGCTGTTGCACTACCACCCTTTTGGTGAAGTGAAACTTAAAACAGTATGTTATATCTAAGCCTGTGATCCTCTAGTTTTAGACTAGACTCAAAACCCATGTAGGTATCAGTACTCAAGATGGGGTTGTATTAAACTAAAAACACAATTGCATAATAAAATTCACATTTACACATACATTTATATGTGTTCAATTTTTTTTATCAGGCAAAACAATACCCACAGTCCAATACCTTCATGTAAGTTGATTTTTCTCGCATTCAGACAGCAGTATTATTCCTTCATTTGGAGGTCTTTGAAAGTCCGGCAAAACTTAGGTCAGCTTTTGGTAACTGACAGCCCTCTACAGAAACAGATTTTCTCACAATCACTGGTTGGTTCCTAAACCTACTTTGCCAACTGCATATCTCATTAGCATCAAGGTTAATGATGTACCATTCCATTTCTGCTGTGAAGAGCTCTCCAAACTTTTGTGAACACTGAATTGTTTTACCGTTTCAGGATTGTAGAACTATATAATTGAGAAAATACATGTCTGTTTCTGACTTAATGTTTTGTACCCGTTTCAGTTTCCTTCGGTGTATAACGGCCATATGCCACTCACATTGTCCAGCTTTGAAAGTCCTTCCACACCAGGACCATTTTCTCCTGATCTACAGAAGTCCTAGCAGAAACTATTCATCCCACAGAAAAAAAAGGGAAAATCTGGGACAAAGATTTGTTTGGTTGGGTTTTTTTTATACATTTATATTTTTTAGTGTTGTAAACTGTCCTGTTATCAGTCCCAAAGTACGTTGCTTTTATGCATAGTTGTGCTACCTTTTACTATAAATATCTATTTTCAGGAACTGGGTAGGCCAGCTAAAATGTGCCCTTATAGAACCGGAAAATGGATGCCTCATATTCAGTAAAAAAAAACAGGTTTGATATACTCTCAAAGCACTTAATGATGTGTCATAGCCAGAAATCAAAGAAATATTTAAGTCATTTAATGTGACTGGGAAGCATGTTATATAGGCAGCACGAGAAAAATGTACAGTAATAAGAAAAAAAGGTCATATCCAACCTGATATCCAAATGTTGAAAATCTATTTAAATACAAAGGATCCAGAAATGTAAATTATTTGTTGGCCGGATTTTTCACCACTTGAAAACGTTGGTGGTGATGGAATGACTTTCCAAAGTACCACCACCTCACAGATATAACCACATAGATGAAGAAGTATCAGACCTAGAATACCTCTACATATCAATTCTACGCAGAAGATATGGCTTGTAGAATTTTGTGCAGGTCAGTTTACATTTGTTTACTCTTGTATCACTTTTTATCAGTCTTTTTTGATATGTCTATGCAAAATAATGAAATCTTGTATTCTTATATAAAAAAAAAATCCATGCTTACCACATATATCAGGAGAGACCTGTACAGTTAAGGGACTTTTTATAAAGAAAATGCAAAAACGGACCAAAGTGTTTTGGCAGTTACCAATTTGATTTAACTAGTGTTTCTTTGGAAATCAGTGATTTGTTATAGGTGGTTAAAAGAGCACTCGTGTAAAATTTAAAAAAATATATTTTTGTGTCAAAATATTTACATAATTCCAGTCGCTGTCACCTGCATATTGTTTCAGGGTGAAACAGTATGCAGAGCTATTTGGCCCCTCCATGTGGAGAGAGAGTTGCTAGGACAGAATGCACTGGCAGAGCATGTACTTTTGTTCCCAATGCCTGTAAGTGTACACAGAAAACCCAACAGCCACAAGGACAAAAAAAATGCAGTGCTCATTTAGCTGAAAGACAGGGATCAGGGAACCAACCTTGTTTCACTGATCTCTGAAAAATCACCGTGGCTGCCTCTTAAACTCAGTAACTAATATTTTGAAGTACAATTAATTTTGTTCCTCCAGTCCATTGTCTCTAGTGTGGTAGAGTATTTAGCAAAATGAGACAAGTTACAGTTTAAAAAAGTCATCTAAATATCCAATATTTATACCACAGAGGCCTTCAAACATTCTTTGCTATGCAAGAAGAAAATGGGCAGCTAAAATTATTGAAATGTAATGAACCAGTCTATGATTATCGTATATCATTTATTAGTGACGTGTAGAAAATAACGCAAAAGGAACACAATACAAATGTAGAACATGTCATCCAATATTTTGTAAGACCATTTGTCTATATATCCATATAATTTCCCTTTGAAAATTGTGTGTCATTATACACTATATAACCAAAAGTATATGGACACATAACCATTCCACCTCTATGAGCTTTTTAGACATGCCGTTTTAAAACCATGAGCGTTAATATGGAGTTGATCCACTACTTCGTGTCTGTGGGAATATGTGCCCATTCAACCAAAAGAGCGTTCCAATTCATCCCAAATGTTAAGGTCGGGGATCTGTGCAGGCCACTCAAGTTCTTCCAAACCATGGATCTTGCTTTGTTTAAAGGGGCATAGTCATGATGGAAAAGGAAAGGGAGTTCCTCAAACTGATGCAACAAGTTGGAGACATTCAATTGTCTAAAATGTCTTTGTATGCTGTAGCATTAACATTAAGCTTCACTGGAATGAAGGGACCTATCCCAAACCCTAAAAAGGTCCCCAGACAACCATCCCTCCTCCACCAAACTTTACAGTAGACCCTATGCATTCCGGTAGGTAGTGTTCTCCTTGTATCTGCCAAAAACGCATTCACCCATCACGCTTTCAGATAGTAAAGTGTGATATATCACTGAAGGGAATACATTTACCCTGCTCCAGACACAAGTGGCGTTGTGCCTTACACCATTCCAGTGAACCCTGGGCATTGGGCATATTGATCATCATTTCGTGTGCTGCTGCTTGTTTTTACACCTTACACGCTTCAGCACCCCAGTTCTTTGAGTGTGCATGGTCTACCACTTCAGGGCTGAGCTTTTACATTTAGACTCTTCCACAGATTTCCTCAACTGATTTGTGGCAAAGTTATCCCGTGACAGTGCCACATTTATAGTCACTGAGCTCTTTAGTACGACCCATTCTACTGCCAATGTTTGTCTATAGAGATGGCTACCTATGCGTTTGATTCTATGCACCGGTAAGCAATGAGTATGACTGAAATACTGAATAATTAGAAGGGGTGTCCTCGTACTTTTGGTCATATAGTGTCTTCTAGGAAACTTAATCTATCTTTTTTAAAACCAGTAATTTGTATTGGAATAATATTTTTTTCTTAAAAAGGCCCGTTTTAACTTTTAACATCTCGAGCTGCTCACCATCAGCAGAACTGAAGCTCTCCTTTAGACATATAAAGAATAAGTAGGAGTAATTATGTAAAAAGAGCACGATGCGTGTTAAATAACATTCCAGTAGCAAAGTTACAGATGTGATAAATCATTTATTATTACACACATATACAGATCTTTCTCATGTTTACCTACGTGTGCACTTACTATGAAATGATATACCCGTTTACCTTGTCTCTGTTGATTACACTGTACAGTGTTCCGGTATTTTTTCTTAATCGCACAGTGCATGTGGTAATGGCTGCAAACTGTTAATTTCCCCAAAAAATGGAAATGTTTTTTACTCGTTGTGATGTGATCTTGAGTCTATGTACTTTCAAAGACCACAACACGCAGACATAGCACATTCGTTCTGATCCTCTTTCGTTTAGTTGGATTTAGGCCTAGGTCTAGTTGGGTCGGTTATATTACACTGAAAATGTAGTGAGATGTGTAATGGATAATGTTTGATTCATTTGTGGATATAGTCAGCCAGATGGCATTCAAGAACCACTTGAGAAGTTCACTAACGCATATGCTGTCCATCTGAGCCTTTTAGCTATTTTTGCAGAGAACTGATCTGAGGGTGGCCCTGTGATGCATAATGAATTTCAAATTAATACTCTCCAGTCAAGCTCCACCTTGCTGAATAAACCCCAATGATTAATGCCATGAGAATAATGAAATATATTCTTCCCATTGGCCTGCACTACTGCATTAATTCCTGTTGGCATAGTAGAAACAGAACTTGACGGCAGATTAGCATCTGCCAGGTTGTTAATGCAATTACTGGGAGTGGGGTTGTCATTGCATTTTACACTTTCATGGTAGCTGATGGATCCTGCCTACCCCGGACGTTCATAGTTTGTGAATACCGTTAGATAATAGCAGATTCACTTAGCCTAACACTAGTTGATAAAACAAGGTTAGAATTGAGTCGAAAGCATCTGAAAATTTGGCTTTACACGTATATTTTTGGGTTGATATATGAACAGAGATCACATAACTGATTATTATTGTTAAGTTGTATTCGGGGAAGGGACAGGGCTACAATCTTTATATCCAAATGGGAATTTTAAAGCATAACCACCAGCAGTGCAGTTTTGTATATATTATATGCTAATATATTAGTGTTTTATGTGTGTAATCTAAAATACACGGGTTCTATACCAGCTTTACAGTCTTTTATGGCTATACGTGTGTGTGTGTGTGTGTGTGTGTGTGTATACTACATAACAGTACCGACTTAACAAATTATTGCAAACACACAGCTGTACCTTGCATGATAACCAAAATGTGTGTGAGGTTAAGCTTTATGTTTGCCTATGGTCTTAACGCCTTTCCTTGTGCAGAGTATGTATTTGTGATAAACCATTTACCAAAGACATGCATATTTTTCATAATGGCTTTCACATTTTATTTTTAAAATTAAAAAAAATCTGTGCAAATATTTATAAGTTTGCAACAATTGTTCTGCATTTTATACTCTCATGGAAGCTTAATATAACAAAGTATATTTTCTTAAAATTTTCTTAGATAATTGAATTCCGATACCCACTGGAAAAATACAAATAAAATATATTTTTTAAAGATCCTATTTCAATAGTAAAATCAATATTACGCTCAAAGTTTTTATCATACTGGTCTATTTACTAACACTCCCTTTAGTCTGGCAAAAAATGTAGAAAACATGCAACATCTTAAAGATTGTGCAAAGTTGACTCCTGTTGTTTGACGTAATTGTTGCCACGAGACAAGCTAGGATTTACTTCTAAAAATCATGCACACCTATTTGGTTTTATTAGATGTATTCTTACCAGGCTACTGTGTAAGTAGTTTTGGAAACCATAAGTAGTAGTTTATCAAGTTTTTTTTATATATATATATATATATATATATATATATATATATATATATATATATATATATTACATGGAAAAATGAAAAGGAAAAAAAATACATGAAGTATTTTTAATGTACTCAAACATGACTATTGTCTTAATGTCAAAGTGATGGTATCTACAATTCTAAAGGAAGATTATTAAAGTTTTCAGGTAAGTTGAGCATCATCAATTTAACCATGCATGTTGTTAAAGTCCAACAATGACTTGATTGTAATAAAGGCAGAGTTGGTCCTACATGGTTAAACCAGCACTCAACCTAAGTATACCGTATTTGCTCGATTATAAGACGACCCTGATTATAAGACGACCCCCCAAAATCTGAATATTAACTTAGGAAAAAAGAAAAAGCCTGAATATAAGACGACCCTAAAGGAAAAAAGTTTTACCAGTAAATGTTAATTCATGTAAACTATTTTTTTTAATAAAAGCTATGATTGAGAAAAATATTTTTTTTGTTTTTATTTCTTGTATTTTCCAGCCTGTCCCCCAGTTACGCACATCTGCCCCCAGGCTTGCCACACCAATATGGCACTGTGGCCCATGATATGCCTTTTAACCCTCTATATGCCACTGTGCCCCATGGTATGCCTTTTGACCCCCTATATGCCACTCTGCCTCCAGAAATGCCTTATACCCCTATATCCCATTCTGGCATTTAGGGGGTTAAAATGCATATTATGGGGCAGAGTGGCATATAGGGAGGTATAAGGCATTTCAGGAGGCAGAGTGGCATTAAGGGAGTTAAAAGGCATTGTATAGAGCACTCTGCCTCCAGAAATGCCTTATACCCCTATATGCCACTCTGGCATTTAGGGGGTTAAAAGGCATATTATGGGGCAGAGTGGCATATAGGGAGGTATAAGGCATTTCAGGAGGCAGAGTGCTCTATTAAATGCCCCCTTAACGCCACTCCAGAAATGCCCTATGCCCCCATTTAACTAACACACACACACACACTCTCTCCCCCCCCCTCCCCTCCCCTCTCAGCCCTCTCTTACCGGTGCTTCCAGCCGGGGCAGCGGGTTGACGTCGCCTTCTGCTGCAGCCGGAAGGAGGTGGAGTTGGCAGCGGGGGTTTGTATGCGTCCGTCGCGTATACTTTCCCCGGCTATCAGAGATCTCTGACAGTCGGGGAAGGTCTACGCGACGGACGCAGACAACCCCCGCTGCTAGCCACACCTCCTTCCGGCTGCAGCGGACGTTGTCTACGCGGATCGCGTAGACGTCAACCCGCTGCCCCGGCAATACAGCAGGAAGCACCGGTAAGTGTGTATGATGGGGGGGGGGGGGTGAGACAGGAGGATCCAGGTCCCCTGCAGCGGTGCGGGGGATCTGGATCTTAGTCTCCTAATCAGACTCTATTTGAGGTCTGATTAGAAGACGACCCCGATTAGAAGACGAGGGGTATTTTTCAGAGCATTTGCTCTGAAAAAAACCTCGTCTTATAATCGAGCAAATACGGTATTTTACAGGGGCAACTCAAATCTTCTTGCAGTCAAAGCTTATAGGGTTTGACCTTCCCAGTGACCTCAGAGTTTGAGATGTTTCAACTTCCATGGAAATGTATGGTTACACGCAATAACCTACTGCCTATACAAAAGCCAGGAGCAATGCAGTATTAAGTTAGGCCTCGTAAAATACTGAAAGATTTTATATTGGGTGTTTAACTGGCATGTTTTCTTTCTCAACTATCTTTTCCGGGATTGAGATTCATTGTTTCAACGAAAAAATTATTTGTGTGTTTGTGTATAAAAATATTTTATGACTGAAAGCACTATTTGCCATATTGTATGTTCCTTTCAAATGCTTAAATGTAATTACTTTTCTATGTGAAAATGTCTATATTTAGCCGATAAAGCCAAAAAGACAGCAGTTATTTGCTTATTGTTAAATCTAATAATGCAGAGATGTGTTTCTACTTCTGTTTTTTTAAATAAATATTTTTATGAACATTTGCAGCAGTAGATTGATTTATACCAGGCATTAATCAACATATGGGAATTAGTATCATACAATCAAATAAGAAGCACACAAAGCTGTAGCATAGACTCTCCTTCATGTCAGCAGTGCAGCAAGTATGAAACAGCACATGTATGTTAGTGTAATTGATTGCTTAAAGGCAGATTGGTCACAAATTCAAGTTTTTGAAGTTCTGTATGCTAAGAAAAACAATGTAATTATGTTTGCAGGTAAGTTTTGTTCTTTAATGAATCCCAAGTTTAATTATCCCAAAAGATGTACTGACAACGGTTCCTCATAAGTGAATGGAATAATGTACCTCAATGAGATATAAGCATTATAGATGTTTAGTTATATCTGATATTACCAGCTGGTAGGACAAAGACAATTTAACAATTTTGCAAAAAAACAAAGCATTAGAATCAACACCTAATACAGTGGAAAATGTAAGTGTCATGGAGGAACTAATCAGACCTATATTGCAACGTGACACAGATGGCACCAATTGACGTCTGGTGAGATCATAAAGCACCTGGAGTAGACATTATTTCTTGCAGCCAATTCCCCTTTTCTACCTTGATTTCCTTCTAATATTTGGTGAAACGTGAACTTTGAGTCATACGTGTCTCGTCGTCATCATCAATACATCCTCCCTAGCATTTCGTTAATTCTTACACGTGTAGTGCTTGTTCTCTGTTTATTGAAGGTTCTTCAGCCAGCCTTGTGTGGATTCCCTCCATGCCTTTTTATGGCATTATGTCACTGCTGCCAAGGGAAGTGAATTCTTCTTACCGTGAATTATTTTCTCCTGAAAGCATTTATTCCTACACAATATACTTATTTTGTAGTATATTTGAGATATAGTTTATTTAATTACAAATGGGGCCAATAAGAGGTAATTTATAATGCATTGTTCTTCCTGGTCAGGTAAGATGAGTCTCTGTCACTGCTGCTAAGAGCTAAGCAAGGAATTCATGGTACTGTGTGTAGAACTCGCTCTCTTAACATAATGGTGTAATTTTCATTGAGATCCATATGCAGAGATATATATTGGGAATCATAACCTCAAAAGCCTGTATATAACCTTTTATTAATAAAGCACTCAATATGGAGACTGATATCACAAAAACTTTTTCAGGTAGCATTGGGGGCACGCACACACACACACACACACCCCAAGATCGTGGGTCTTAATTAAAATTTTTTTTTTTTTTTATGTATTCATACGTAAATATGAAGAAAAATATAAACCTCTAATTTGGACAATCTGTCAATACCCCATTTACCTCACAAAACTTGGTCACGAAAAACTAGGTTTATGTCTATGTTTATGTACAAACTCCAAACACATGCTCCTGGCAGCTGGGTTTATTCTTGCCAACAATACAGAATGCCAACTGTAAGGGGTTACAAAAATGCCAAGTATTGTGGAACATAAGGAAAATGGTTGCTATTGTTTCTTTTGAAACAAAAAAAGGGAAAGTATTTCTGTAAATAAATGAAAGCACAAATGTGTAGTGTTTTGTTTGCAATATTGTGCATTGGGTTTTAAAAATGTAATTATACGACTGAATTCAAGCTATTAAGCTTTATTTTTTCCTCAGTGTTTTCAAAGCCACGGGGGGGGGGATCTTCTTTTGATTTTTTTTAATCCAATATGAAATGCCAACAGGGTTTGAATTACTGAAGCACCTGCTGTGTTTTACCTTAAACATTATAAAAAGGACAACCATACAAGAAAAGATGGAATGTATGCTTCTTTTATACAAGCCAAGTAAAGCTCTTGTACAACTGCATTCAACCCTTTATAACATGTAGTGAAAACAGAGTTGAATCTCCTTGTTTCGTAAATAAACCCCCTTATAACTAATAGCATTTCTGTATAACCAAAAAATGTCTTTGGGCACACACTAATTAAGATTGGGTGCAATAAATCCCGATAATTATTTTCCTCAAGAAAGTGTATTCACTGAACGGGGTGTTCCCAGAAGAGTTCAACCTTTAAGCTCCTTGATATCACTAACCACTATGAAACGGACCAACTCCATTACCCTGCTCCTGCCGAGCTGTATAGTATATCCTACACAATGCATTATACAAGACTATTTCACCCCTTCTTGCAGAAACAACTTAATGGAGTCCTTCATAATGCTTTGCAAAGTCAGTTAGTTAAGACTGCAAGTATCTTGCAAATCATTCTTTAGCAAAGAAACTCCTAACAACATTTCTGTGAAATAAAAAAAAGTTTGGATGGACATCTTGAGTACCATGTTTCCAACATCCACATGCTTCTGCTTATTCTATTGGGAAGAACATCTTCTATAATCTTGCTACATTTGCTGGTAGCCAAATATCCAAGTACCTACGTAACATTAACATGTAAGGAGTTTCTAAACAGCATCTACCTTCAGAGTCAACAATCCATTTTACGATAGAGAGGTTTGTGAGACCAGATGCTTTTAAATATCAGATAGTCCATATTGACAGTCATGGTTTGAAGACCAGGATTTTATTCTACCTCTGATAAGGGACAGCTTCTCTGCCAAGTTCTGGGGGTTTTCTTGAAGAACCTGATAAGAGACAGTGTTCAACTTATAATATATCAAACTTTAAAACATCAGTAGAGCTGACATTTGAAAGCAGACTGGTTGTATATTAAGGAGCAATGTGTGCCCTCTACAAATAATGTATAAGGATCATTCAAAGGTCAACTGACAAGCAAGCAGAAAGAAGAAAAAGACAAGAGCAGCAGCAAAGCATTTCTTTGTATTCCTGCAGTATTCTTAACCCAAGCTCGGTTGGGCATTACATCTCATCACGGCCATTTACTGGGTAAAACAGCATGAAAGTAAAATCATTGTCTTGGAGATGTTTCCAGAGCCATGTACAAAGCATTTATGCCCTGACCGACTTCCTCCAACAAAACAGAGTTGGTTTTGAATTCCAGGCAGGTTCTGAAGCCCAGGCAAGGTCATTCTCAGGTACCATAGACTCTGTAGAGTTGGATCAGATTTAAAAGGAGCAGTCTAGTCCCCCATTTGTTTATTTAATGTATACTGCAGTCCATTTTGCAAGAACTCCTATACATTTTTTTGCATGCAGATCAGTGCATGCACACTTTTGCTATTGGAGGTATGCTTGGTGCACATGTGCCATAGACCTATCAAAAGTCAATGGGAGCTGCATGCATTTTAAAATCCATGGATATAGCAGCAACCAAATGGATTTACACATGCATTAATATCTGTACTTGTATGGGAGTGCTACAGGACGTATACAGGAAGGTTCTTGCATTAATTTGCAGATTTCTAAATCCAATAAGCAAATGAACAAATGTACCTACTTACATTTGAATCCAAGCAAAATTGTGTTTAATGTGCACAATTCTGAAAGTAATCTATTGTAAATCTGATTATAATAAAGCTCAATGCTTTATGTCTACTTTCATTTGCTAGGGATCCTATTTTTAGTGTCATTTCTTTTCTCTGTTTGCCATATGAAATGTAAATGTCAGAGATGTAATATTTGAGTTCTGATTTCCAGAATAAACAGTTAGTTAAAACATGAGTTATGGTAATTCTTTCCAACATAGGTTTTTTGGCACCAGTAAAGATTTGCCTTTGCCTTGCGTACACCACTTCAAAGGTAATTAGAAATACTGAAAATGTCAGTTGTATGACTCGTATATGTAAAACTATAAGGAGATTAGGTGAAAAATAAAAAAATTAAACAACTATTTTCTTGAACAATAGATGAAGCATGTGCACAAAGCCAGAAAGACAATGCTATAATTATATTTTAGGTATGCCAAGCAAAAACAAAGAAAGCAACACTGATATGGGTAAAGGTGTAGAATAATGATCATATGGTATTTATAAGACAGGTCTCTTACCTCCTGACGTCCTTGGATGTATGCTGTCCAATACCAGTAATACAACAAACAAAGTAAGAGCCAATGACGACAGACTGACGCCGCATACAAGGAAACTATAATTACCCTGAGTTTGGATTACCTGCATTAGAGAATACGATTTAATGAATTGGTTCTACAGGAGGGTAGGATTATTAGCGTAAATTTTAACTTATATTGTCCGTACTTTAGATAGAGTGTTCATTATTAATGATGTATAACAGGATGGGAACTGGTAATCAAAAAGATGGTCATTGTGTAAATATAGCAAGTTGACAACACCACCACACTTAACACTTCCTTACCATTCCAACAAGGATCTGTAGAAACATCTCCCCCATCCCAGCGCCAGTAACAAGAAGTGTGGTGGCACAGCCTGAAGGATAAAATGTTAGTCAAGTTATACACATAGTACATTTACTGGGCTCATCAAGATTATGACAACCATGCAGTGCTCACCTTTGTAATTCAGGAGGTCCTCTGTGTATGCCAGCATGCTGGGGAAGATACTACTGAGAAAAAGGCCAAGAAGTGCTGTCCCTATAAAAAGACCAGTCACACTGTTTTGTGTCAATATCAAAAACAGGAATGTCACCATAATACCAATCTGTTGAGGGAAAAAAAAAATCTGTATCAATCTCTATTGATACTTTTGCCACCAGAAAACTGCAGGCATTGGTTTCAAAGAACATTGCAGAAAACTCAATATACGGTAAATGTCTGGTCTTTATATACTTAGAATTTCATAAAGTATGCAATATAAACTTCATACATGCCATTTACTAATACCTACTATAAAAGTTTTTTTTAATTGTGATTAAACAGGCTTTCCAAAGCAGTGACCTACAAGCACCTCAGAGGAATTATATCATCCTATAATGAACTCTTGATCCCAAGGGCCCTTAAATAATAGGTGCAAGTTACAGTTACAAGTTAAGATGCTCTTTAATAATTCACTAATTTGTTATTTTGGTTTAATTAGACTACAAAACTGCTAGTAATGATTACAAATGTGATTTTTTTTATTATTATTATTCTTTTTCACAATACCTGCACGATGGTTCTATCATTTAACTATTTTTCCTTACCAGGTTGATGAAGAGCATGGATCGAGGAGACATTTTGTAGGACATGGGGATGGAGATCAGTCTCCCCAGCGTGATTAAACCCCAGAAGAGACTAGGTAAATAGCCTGCTGTCTTGTGGGTTAGAAGTAGCGGCTGCTCCACAGAGTAGCTATATATAAAAGCTGAATATTCACCCTGCATCAAACACATGGCACATTGACAGCACTAAACCTTTTTTGGTCACAATTTAAATAGTTAAAAGCAGCATGAGATGACAAATGATTCTGAACATGACTTTAACCTTTAAAAATTACAGGTAAATGCCTTTATTTAACAAGCTCTAATTTTCATTAGCAGATCAAGCCACAACACACCCTTATCCCAGCAGCAGACAGTATATATAAGTACTGATATTCCTTACCACTATCCCATCGCTCATAAACAAGACTAATGCCGCACAGCCGTGGATTGCAAAAAATGTGTAGGGAGCTTTCAAAAACTTTGTAGTTTGGCAGCACAATGACAACCCATGACCTACATTAAAGAAATATACTTTAGAAGAAACCAAGAAGTTTTTAAAAGGTAAAGCGCCGTTTTAAGAAGGTTCCAATGCAATACCATGTTTATGATAATTTGGTGTGTATCCAAGTATTTTCTGTGGGACTATCCACTAAGAACCCATTTAAGTGCACATTTATTTTTTGAACTCGGGTTGACTGCCTAGTTGTGCTTTGCTTCTACATATTAATTACCTCCCCAGTTTCCTTAGCATAACTGTTAAGCTACAATATTAATAAAGTCAGCATCTGTAACTATTATTACCAATAGTAACAAAATAAGGTGCTCCATAGTTTATGGCCTGAAAGGTGTGTATTAAGAGCAATCCAGGTGATGAAGAGCATGAAAATCTACTGAGCTTATGCGGATTTGCTCTGGGCAAACAATAGACAAGACTATAGTCTGAAAAGGCGCTACCCTGGTCTTCGCACTGGTTCTCTTGTGCTGCCACCCCAGGGTCACTGCTGTCACTCTCTTTCTGAGTTTCCATGGCCAATTCATCAGCCGATAACAATGTCCCAGTCCTGTGAGTAAAGCCTGGCACCATACCCTTCCGATACATCAGAAAGAAAACAGCAATGGGTACTGGGAGCTGAAAGAATGTGGAAAATTAACAATAGTTATTTGGCAACCAGTTCATTACCCTATTTAGCTTTAGAGATTCAACAATGTCACTTTATATAAACTTATTAGGGAAACAAATTGGGGCATAATGCCAAATAAAAAAAAGTAATCAGATAAAAGGTGTTTACACAGACAGCCGCCAATTTACTATTTGACACCATGGTTCTGTATTTCTTATGCCCGCTTTGGCACGAAATAAAATATTTTTAACTAGCAAACTGGTATTAAAAAAGGAACCTTTTTGCCAACTTCCGCTCACCAGATAAGGAATTTATAACTCACATTGATGGCAGCCATTATCCAGAAAGCGTAGGATACTCGTGTTGCTGTTGGCCCCTGAAGGGGAAGAACGAAGTGAGAATGGTTTCCAGGATGATGTGGCACTAAGGAGTTCCTGATGTGTTCTAGATTGGTGCTCCCATTCTGGGTTATGTTCGACTGGATACAGTTTGTATCGGAGAGGAATGGATCCGCAATTAACGGGCTCAAAAGGGCCCCAAACCCAACAAAGAAATGGAGCACCTTGTGAGGGGAAAAAAAAGTAAAATTCTATTGCTTAAGGATGTAGAACTTTTTACAGTGCCTTGGTACATTCCTTTATTATTGCTAATAAAAGCACTTTGATTCTTATTCATGCCTTCAATAGACAGATTTCTCCCTGGATTAACTCCTATTAACTAAAAAATCTGTTTCTTTTATAAAAATTCACATTATCTGAACTTCACCAGGCAGCGCCATCACCATCCTTTAATTAAGATGGAATCATTGCTCATCCAATCTTAGATGGTTGCTTGTAATTTGCTTAGTTTTTGTGACAACCGATCCCCCAGAAAAGGTATTGCACTAGCCTTTTACACATTTAAATATACGTATGATTTCACATAAGAGACACCAATTCTGTCAAGCTAAATCAATCCAGTTTAGATACGCGCTCTTCAAAATGCAATCCTTGCTTTCCCATAATTATTTTAGGCGCCTTTTTTGTACTCAGGCATTATCCTAGTCTAAACTCCATTTAGTTAGTACACAGAATGCTATTTTGCTTACCTAATGCGTTTTTTTTCATATGTCTGTGTTGTATCTTTTCTGCTGTTTTTCTGCCCAGTGCTCCAATATATATTGGAAACAATTATCATCCTAATCAGGGTTTTCAAGACATGGCTGACCTTGTATAGCTAAACAAAGTGACTTTCATCCAAAGTCTCCTTACACATATTGTTATGCATTATGCAGGGGATGTGTTTGCTATGGACAGCCCTTCATAATAGCAAAATTAAGAGTATTTTGATGGATAAACATCAAAGGAAAATATATTTAGTACCCTGGTTATTTTCTTTGTGTCTCTCAAGTTCACCCATTTCATCCTTAAAAGGTCCATTACTTTCTCTAATCCAGCCACCTAGCTTCAGTCTTACCTGCAAGAAAACAGCGGACTCCTGCTGGTAAATTTTCACTAGCTGCATGTTGGATATTGTGTCAATGCATCCCATGGCAAGCCCAGCAATTGCCATAACCATGGCAAGGACTCCAACATGGCCACAAAATGGAATGATAACAAAGACCAAGGAGATGACCAGTGAGGAGATGAAGAGGATGAACAGGCAAAGCCTCATTCTGGGGAAGGTGATGTTAAAAAGAAAATGTCACCTCTGGTGTATGTGCAGACTAGCAAGTAAACATATTACTACAATAATTCTTATAGATGACATTGAAGTACCGATAATGCCATAACCATAGGTTGTGAGTCAATTCCAAAATTGATCAAACAAGACTAAGCTAATATTAGTAAGTCACCAAAATCAGGAATCTGCACTCACTCCCCACAGGAACTCAGGTGCTTAGCTGTGCCAGGAAGGGCCAGCTCCCCAATAAATCAAAATAGAAAAAGGCTCCAGGCACTCATGGGTTCCATCAGGCAGATTTATTGGAAGAGACGAACAACAACGTTTCGACCTCACGATGAGGTCTTTAGCAACTTGATAAAGACCTCATCGTGAGGTCGAAACGTTGTTGTTCGTCTCTTCCAATAAATCTGCCTGATGGAACCCATGAGTGCCTGGAGCCTTTTTCTATTTTAAGCTAATATTAGTGTCCTGTGTGAGGACTTACAACAAGAAGTGGAAAATTTTATCATGCGTAAAGAATAAAAATGTTAGTAGTCTAAAATAAAGATCATATGTGTGAAACATGATTTGGTGACATCAGTGTTGTCCTTCAGCTGTACTCATCTTTATCATCTTGCATGGAAGATCGATCCAGGTCTCTGAGAAGAACAAATGGTATTTCCAGTGGCATGTTTATTATACTATTAGTGTATGGTGAGATTTTGTTCAGTATAAACCTTCCTTAGGTTTCTTTGTCAGTGCATGATTAACAGGCTGCAAGGGGGTTCATCGGTAAGAGAGCTAATTAGCCAGTTGACCAATTCTGGTCTTTATTTGTTTGCTTGGCTACCAATCTGTATTGCAGAGATAATTTAGATACCATTTATTAGTGAAAACATGTAACTACCAACCAAACCTGCACAGTGGCCCCTTCTTCATCTCCTGATCATTAAAACACACCTCACTATGACACAAATACGATTCTGCGTTCCCCTCATAACCATGAAATGAGCATTATAAGCATACTGAAAAAAGATTTATCCTAAGCTAACTGATATTTGCTATAGGACTGTGGACACATCATCATCTAGATTACATCATGGTGGCAACATTTAAAATCCCAAACTATTTTATCTCAAACATATATGCCAGGATAATTTTTAGTATGGTGCATCCTGGAAGCCGTTTTTCTTAGTTGTTTGATAACCTTATGAACGGCTTACATTTTACTCATACAAAACAATATACCGTATTTGCTCGATTATAAGACGAGGTTTTTTCCAGAGCAAATGCTCTGAAAAATACCCCTCGTCTTATAATCAGGGTCGTCTTATAATCAGACCTCAAATAGGTCTGATTATGAGACTAAGATCCAGATCCCCCGCAGCGATGCAGAGGACCTGGATCCTCCTGTGTTAACCCCCCCCCCCCAACTTACCGGTGCTTCTGAGTCCCCGGTGCTTAGTCCGGGCTGCGTGTAGAGCTCTACACGATACAATCGCGTAGAGCTCTACACGCTTCCCGGACTAAGCACTGGGGACCCAGATGCAGGGGACCTGGATCCTCCTGTGTTAACCCCCGACCCAACTTACCGGTGCATCTGAGTCCCCGGTGCTTAGTCCGGGCTGCATGTAGAGCTCTACGCGATATAATCGCGTAGAGCTCTACACGATACAATCGCGTAGAGCTCTACACGCTGCCCGGACTAAGCACTGGGGACTCAGAAGCACCGGTAAGTTGGAGGGGGGGGGGCATAACACAGGAGGATGCAGGGGACCTGCATCCTCCTGTGTTATGCCCCCTCCAACTTACCGGTGCTTCTGAGTCCCCGGTGCTTAGTCCGGGCAGCGTGTAGAGCTCTACGCGATTGTATCGTGTAGAGCTCTACGCGATTATATCGCGTGGAGCTCTACATGCTGCCCGGACTAAGCACCGGGGGCTCAGATGCAGGGGACCTGGATCCTCCTGTGTTATGCGCCCCCCCAACTCAGAAGCACCGGTAAGTTTGGAAGAGGGAGGGGGAGTGTTAAATGGGGGGTGTAAGGCATTTCTGGAGGCAGAGTGCTCTGTGAAATGCTTTTTAACCCCTTTAATGCCACTCTGCCTCCTGAAATGCCTTAAACCTCCCTATATGCCATAATATGCCTTTTAATCCTCTAAGTGCCAGAGTGGCATATAGGGTTAAAAGGCATATCATGGGGCACAGTGGCATATAGGGTTAAAAGGCATATTATGGGGCACTGTGGCATTTAGAGGGTTAAAAGGCATATCATGGGGCACAGTGGCATATAGGGGGTATAAGGCACTTCTGGGGCAGATGTGCATAACTAGGAGGCAGGTTGGAAAATAGAAGGAAATAAAACCAAAATATTTTTCTCAAGCATAGCTTTTATTAAAAAAAGTGTTTAAATGAATTAAAATTTACTGGTAAAACTTTTTTCCTATAGGGTCGTCTTATATTCAGGCTTTTTCTTTTTTTCCTAAATTAATATTAAGATTTGGGGGGTCGTCTTATAATCAGGGTCGTCTTATAATCGAGCAAATACGGTATATGTTTTATTTAAGGCAATAATAGCATCATATCATATAATGGTTACAAAAATAAGACTACCGTATTTACTCGACTATAAGACAATGCCCGGAAATTTGAATATAAATTTAGAAAAGGAAAGGCCTGAATATAAGACTACCCTATAAGAAAAAAGTTGTATTAGTAAATATAAATTCATATCTAAACTATTTTTTCATATTTAATAAAAACTATGATTGAGAAAA
Organism: Sceloporus occidentalis; assembly: GCA_023333645.1. NCBI lineage: Eukaryota > Metazoa > Chordata > Lepidosauria > Squamata > Phrynosomatidae > Sceloporus > Sceloporus occidentalis. The sequence continues at coordinate 2,900,158 of JALMGF010000055.1, forward strand.
ATGCATTTTTTATTTCCTTTTATTTGTCAACCCGTTCCCCCCAGTTATGCACATCTGCCCCACAGCTTGCTACTCTTCCCCCCCCCCGGATATGCCTTATACCCCCTTATTTGCCACTCTGGCCCCCTAGGTTCGAGTTATTCCCCCCTAGCGCTGCAAGGGATCTGGATTTTAGTCTTGTAGCCAGACCTCTATTTGAGGTCCGATTATAAGACGAACTTAAATAGAGGTTTTGCTCTAAAGAAGCATTTGCTCTAAAAAATACCTTGTCTTATAATCGAGCAAATACGGTAAAAGGAAGCAGCTTCACTTGAAGACTCCATTTGCTAATAGCTAATAAAGCTATATCCATTTTTCACATCTCAGCATGCCACCTAGCTGCTGTCCTGAGTGGCTGTTCATTAACCCCTTAACGACAATTGCCGGTCCTGGCACGACACGGAAAAGCATGTGCTTTACGACAATTGACGTGCCAGGACCGGCACGTCTTTAAACGGGTGCAGAAAGCGATCTGTTTTCGCTTTCTGCACCCAAAAAACGTTGCTGAATGCCTCGACCTCGAGGCATTCAGCAACGCCGCGATCGGAACGAAGGGGCCATCTCTGGCCCCTCCACGGGGCGTCAACATCCGCCATACTTTGTATGGCGGCGGACGCCCGTTTTAAAAGCGTTTAGGAGGCGATCGACGATCGCCTCCTAAACTTAAATGTGTCGCTGGAATGCCTCGATCAGGAGGCATCCAGCGACACCAAACACTTACCTTTCGATGGGCTGTGACCGCTCCGGAGAGCGGCCACAGCCGCAGCTGCCAGTGATCTTCGCCATCAAGCAAGATGGCCGCTGCCCTGTAACAGGAACCAACAAATTTTAAAAGTTCGCTAGATGGTCCAGACCATCTAGAGAACTTTGGCTCCACTTGCAGGTTGAAGACAGGTACTGCATTCACCATGCAAGTCAATGGAACCCAGCTTTCTAATCACAGTGTGATTAGTAAAAATAAATTAAAAAATAAAATAAAATTAATAATAATTAGAAAAAAAATAGTAAAAAACTAGTAAAATGTAAAAATCATTTCCCACTGATGTCACTATCAGGGGAACCTCCAAGTTGAAAAAAAATGTTAAATTTTTTTTTTAAAAAGACAAAAAAATATATATATATAAAAAATATATTTTTGTGAGCAAGTCCTAAAATTAGCATATTAGCTTAAAACAATTCTCGCATGGAAAGAGTTAAAATACTGGCATATTAAATGCCCGTGGGGTGTCTACTTTTAAAAAAGGTACCAAATGTGGCCTTTTAGTTCCCACAAAAATGACAAACCCATGCATGTGGGGTATCACTGCACTCAGGAGATGTTGCTGAACACATTATGGGGTGTCGTGTGACAGCGGCATATACCAGGAGCTGTATATTCATACATAAAGTAGGTGTGTGTGGGAAAAATACACACACAAAAATACTACTGCAAACTTTGAAAACATGCTGGTGGTAAAATGTGTGCATGCAAAGAGTTAAAATACCAGCATTTAAAATACCCTGTGGTGTCTAGTTTTGAAAAATATATGGTTTTGTTGGGCACACTGAAATGCCCCGGCTCAAAGATGTACCAAATAGGGCATGGGCAGTGAATCCCCAAATGCCAAAGTTCAACATTGAAAATGCGCATGCCCCAAATGTGGCCCTTTTGCCCCCAAACAGCCAGGCAAAATCATTCATGTGAGGTATCGCTGTACTCAGGAGATGTTGCTGAACACATATTGGGGTGTTTTGTGATAGTGACATATACGAGAACCTTTTAATTCATACCTGAAGTAAAATGTGTGTGACAAAACAAATGCAAAAAAATGACTACCACAAAGTTTGACAAAAACTGGTGGTAGATATGGTGTATGGAAAGAGTTAAAATACTAGCATTTGGAATACCCTGGGCTGTCTAGTTTTCAAAAATATATGATTTGATGGGGTAAATTGCATTGGCCGGGTTCAAAGATACCCGAAATGGCACATGGGGGGAAGAATTACCAGATTTGGAAAAAATGGCTTTGAAATAGCAAAACGCTACCTGTACGTATTGCCCCATAATGGGTAGAAAAAAGCAAAAAAACATTGGGTATTTCTAAACTCAGGACAAATAGTAGAATCCATTTAGCAGGTTTTTTCATTACCTTTTATAGATGAGTAAAAGATTTTTCAACTAAAAGTTAGAAACAGTCATTTTTTTCTAAATTTTTCACCATATTTTATACTTTTTTTAGTAGTAAATAATATGATACAATCAAAACAATGTCATCTAAAGAAAGCCCTTCTTGTCCTGAAAAAAACAATATCTAATGTGTGTGGGTTCAGTAAACGGGAAAGAAGAAAATTACAGCTAAACACAAGCAGCGCAGAGATGTTAAAAAGGCCATTGTCACGAAGGGTACAAAAAGTAAAATCAGCCTTTGTCACGAAGGGGTTAAACCTTTACAAGAGAAATTCAGATATTTGAGAACAAACTTTCTTTTACAAATATTGTATCTTATCTCAGTGCTGTGGAATCTGATGGCACTATACAAAACAAATAATTTGTATCTACAAGTTTTAGATGCAAAGACACAGTATTAAAAAGTATGCCATTTTTTCTGTTTGTTCAACTATGTCTTTTGTATTATTTAATACTTCCATAAGAATGTTATGAAAACATATCGCACACACTATTTATAGTACAGTAATAATAATAAAAAAAAACACTTTAAAATGTATTCTACTCCACACATATAGTATAGCTATGAAAAGCGTCACCTTCCCTTACAACAGACTATGACAGCTATGACTGAAAAAAAAACACATTATTCACACAGCGATTGCATGGGGAGCATAGAAGTGTTACTTGGTATCCTCAAGAAGAGACAGGCCCCAGGAGACCCATTGTTGCTTGCTGTCATTATGGGCGTGTGTATACTAGAGCGACTCAAAAATCACAATAGCATGGAACAGCACTATGGATGCCAAGGAGTTAACATAAACTGTTGTAAGCATAAGAATGACTAATTAATGGCCACTACTACCACTATTAATGTATAGTAGGTTTTTAAAGTAAAACTATCACAAATTTAACATAACAAATCTCTCAGAAAATTATTCATTTTGCAGGCAAACGAAAGAGACTTGCTCTTCAGGTTCAAAATTAATTTTAGTATTTGAAACCAGAGAGCTATAGTCTGACATTCCTCTTCTTACCCTGGTGTTTCGACATGAGGTCACCTCGTACCTAACAATAATGGGCACAGCTGATAAACACATGAGATTAATGGGAGTCATGTAGTTAACTGGTGCGTAACACAAGTGAATAACACTAGTCTTGTCTGAATTACAGAGATTAACAGGTTTAAAACTAAAAGGCAGGTAGATCCCTATTTATTTCATATCCATATTTATTCACTCCCTCCCCCCGCCAGTTTCCCCATTCCACTAACGTTATTTTCCAGTTTCAATATGGCTGTCAATATTAATTTAATAAGTTCATTCATTTAACTTTACATTTGGCCTCAACCCAGATATGTTCTGACAAGCAAAAAATACATTCTATTCCAATACAGCTTCTGTATGCATTACATAAGATGCTCCACAATTCTGTTCTCTGCATGTGGACACTAAAGGTTTAGACTAGCTCGGCCAAGAACAGACCCTACAGTAAATCCCTGCCCAGAAGAGTCTCACATTTTATCACACTTATGCCATTACAGAGAAATTAATGATCCAGCCCTCAAGATCAATCTAGAGTAGAACCAAAATCCAAGGAAAATGTCTTCTGTGAGACGCAAGTAACTACCCCAGATGTACATTTTGTTCTCCATGAGCAAAAAAGTCCAAGTATTGAGAAAGATGCACTTGCTGTCTGCTCAAAAGTAAGTCTCTAGATATCCAACATCATAATGCACTACTGCGTAAATTCCTGTGGTGCAATAAAAAAATAGAATAGATAGAATTTCACTGTTTAAACTCCAACAGCCTGCTCGCAATGGAGGGGTGAATTTACCTAATCTATTGGACTATAATCTGGCATTTATCGTTTTGCGGCTGATTGGTTTGCGTGGCGGGTCTAAATTCACCAATGTGACCCTGGAGCAACACCTATCTCCAACCATTTCTTTGGCCTCTCTCCTGCATCTATCTAAAGTTAACCTACCCCCTGAGGCTGTCTCCAACCCATTGCTGTATCCCACTTTAAAGGATTGGGGGCGTGTTAGACCTGGGGCCTGGAGGTTCACTACTCTAAATTCCTGCCATTGATCCGTAACCCGCAATTCCAGCATGGGAGGGAGGATGTTGTCTTTCGACGCCTGGCCCGGGAGGGGGGGGGGGGTCGCACCATTGGCGATTTTTTGGACCCACGTGAGAGTAAATTGTTGTCTTTTTTGTGGCTCCAATCTAAATTCCCTACTATTAACGTTCACCCCATTCACTACCTTCAACTTCGCAATTATGTTAATAAATTGCTTCCTTATCTCTCTGGGGCTAATTCTAACAACCCCTTAGACCAGGTAACGATATTATCCCCCGTCATAATGCTCAAGATGTCCACAATCTATAATCTGATCAGACCTGCCATCGACTGGGAGTCCCACCGTGCAGGTCTTCCTGGAGGGCTGATTTTCAAACATCGAACCGGATTCTTCAGGCGTATATGTTCAATTCTAAAGTCCTGGTCTCTAGGGACTATAGTGAAATGTTCCTCAAGATGGTGCATAGAGCGTATGTCACCCCTAAACTTCGGTTTTTAATGGGTTTAGCGGATCACTCCCGATGCTTAAAATGTCAATTACCTGAGGCTGATCTTTTGCATGGCTTGTGGTCTTGTGGCTCTATTGTCCCATTTTGGGATGCTCTACAATCATACATCAATGACACTCTGGGCATTCATTTTGTAATATCTGTTGAATGGGCTATTTTTGGTATATTCCCTGACCACATTCCCCCACCTGTAGAGAGGGCTAAATTTCTCTTGCTCATTCTTTCCGCAGTGGCAAAACGGGCAATATTGTCCCAATGGATTGCTCCACAATAGGGCTGAAACAACTAATCGATAAAATCGATAATGAAAATCGTTGTCAACGATTTTCATTATCGATTAATCGAATCGATTTTTATCGATTATAAAAATTATAATCCGACCTCAAACAGAGATCGGATTATAACACTAGAATCCAGATCCCCCGCAACGCTGCAGGGGACCTGGATTCCCCTCACTGTAGGCCGGTCTCTCACTTCCGTCTCTCTCCCCCCTCCCATAAACACCCCTGACTCCTCCCCCCTCCCATACATCACTCTGCCTCTCTACCCGGCTCCGTTACTGACAGGAACTTTCACTGCAGCCTCAGCATAAGTGAAGGGCAGTAACGGAGGCTGGCTGTGCGCATCGTGCAGACCCCACCGGCTGACAGAGAATAATCCTCTCTGTCAGCCGGTGGGGGTCTGCATCGCACAGACAGCCTCCGTTACTCACCTTCACTTACGCTGAGGCTTCTATGAAGCTGCAGTGAAAGTTCCTGTCAGTAACGGTGCCGGGTAGAGAGGCAGAGCGGTGTATGGGAGGGGGGAGGAGTCAGAGGGGTGTATGGGTGTCAGGATCAAGGTGAGGAACCCGATATGCAGGAAAACCCAGCAAAGTCCAGATCAAACCCAAGGTTTAGCAGCGTAGCCGGTAACAATAGCCAGAGGGTCAGGATAGGAGACAGCAGCGTAGTCAGTAACAAGCCAAAGGTTCAGGGTAGGAGATAGCAGCGTAGTCAGTAACAAGCCAAGGGTAAAATAACAGGGCTCAGGAGAGAACAACAATGTAGCTCTTAACAGCACAATAACTGAGCACTGAATGATTCTCAGTGCTCATTTTTAAAGCTACCACCAGAGGTCGCCCTTCCCCCTGAACGTGCTGACGGTGGTGTGTGTTCCCCGCCCTCTCCATTCAGGAGTGAATAAGGAGAGGTGGGAGCATGCACGCTCGCTCTTTGAGACCGGCACTGTGGCAGGAGCAGTGAGAGCAGCGGCGTGGGAGCCGGTACCCGCAGTCAGCGGGTACTCAGGTGAGTCACTGCGTTGTGGGTTTCTTCGTGGACCCTGACAATGGGAGCCACCCTCCCATACACCACTCTGGCTCCTCCCCCTCCCATACGGCACTCTGCCTTTCTACCCGGCTCCCTGGTGTCTTGTGAACCTCCGTTGCTGACAGGAGGCAGAGTGGAGTATGGGAGGGGGGAGGCAGAGTGGAGTATGGGAGGGGGCAGGAGGCAGAGTGGAGTATGGGAGGGGGGAGGAGGCAAAGTGATGTATGGGAGGGAGAGGAGGCAAAGTGGTATATGGGAGGGGGAGGCAAAGTGGTATATGGGAGGAGGCAAAGTGATGTATGGGAGGGGGAGGAGGCAGAGTGGTGTATGGGAGGGGGAGGAGCCAGAGTGGTGTATGGGAGGGGGAGGAGCCAGAGTGGTGTATGGGTGAGTTATAGTGGTGTATGGGGGGTATTATGAATTTCAGGGCATATAGGGGGTATAAGGCACAGGGCCGGCCTGACAATGGGAGGGGGGAGGAGCCAGAGTGGTGTATGGGAGGGGGGAGGAGCCAGAGTGGTGTATGGGAGGGGGAGGAGCCAGAGTGGTGTATGGGAGGGGAGGAGCCAGAGTGGTGTATGGGAGGGGAGGAGCCAGAGTGGTGTATGGGAGGGGGAGGAGCCAGAGTGGTGTATGGGGGGTATTATGAATTTCAGGGCATATAGGGGGTATAAGGCACAGGGCCGGCCCGACAATGGAGCCGAGTGGGGCAACCGCTCCAGGCGGCACTTTTGAAGGGGCGGCACTTTGCCCCAAGCCCTTTTTTTTTTTTTTAAAGCGAAAGAGAGAGAAAGGGGCGCCGAGTGGTTTTTGCTTACCAAGCTGTCAGTACCCGCTCGGCGCCCCTCTTTCTCTCCTCTGCGATGAGTCTTCCTGTTCGGTCTCGGTGCCGGCTTGTAATGCTGAGTGCCGGAAGATTTCCGGCGCTCAGCATTACAAGCCGGCACCGAGACCGAACAGGGAGACTCACCGCAGGACAGCTGAAAGGTAAGTACAAAGGGGGGGGGGAAAGGAAGGGTAGATAAGGGGGGGGGCGGCATTTTAAAATTCGCCCCGGGCGGCATTTTGCCTTGGGCCGGCCCTGATAAGGCATATCGATATTAGGCATATCAGGGGGGCATAAAACATATCTGGGGGTAAAAGGTATATCAGGGGGCTCAGTGGCATATAGGGGGTATAAGGCATATCGATATTAGGCATATCAGGGGGGCATAAAACATATCTGGGGGTAAAAGGTATATCAGGGGGCTCAGTTGGATATCACTGGCATATAAGAGGTATAAGGCAAATATGGGGGCAGAGTGGCAAGCTGGGGGTCAGATGTGCATAACCGGGGGCAGTTTGGTAAATAAAAAAAAAATGTAAACAAGGCTTTTTTCTCATAGTTTTTATTAAATATGAAAAATAGTTAACATATGAATTAATATTTACTAATAACTTTGTATTAAAACTTAGTTTGAGAAACACCGTGTTTGGGTTCTTGTAGCTTTTATTATTATGTCAGTAAAATAAGAAGGTGAATAGAGAGAGGCCATTGTGATAAAGAGATGAAAGTGTAAATTGTACGTTTTTTATTACATTATTTTAAATTGAAAAAAATTGAATTTTTTTTATCCGATTAATCGAAAAAATAATCGGCCAACTAATCGATTATTAAAATAATCATTAGTTGCAGCCCTACTCCACAACCTCCGTTGCTTCCTCTGGTCCTGTCGCGACTGCACTTTTTGTTTCATATGGACTGGCTCAAAGCTGTCCTTCATAAGGAGAGCAAGGTCAAATATCTTTTCAATCGCTGGTCCCCATTTATCGCAACTCTAGATAGCACTACCAGATTGTCACTGTTTCAAACGTTCAATACCACAGAGTGGTATTGTCTTCAGGTCCTAAAAGGTATTCGCCCCATACCGGGGACGTATCTGTGTTGCGGTCCGGTGTTCTGTGATTGAGGAGGTGATATTACCTACACTGTATGTATTATTGGAATTGTGCATTACTTGTACCTGTACACATCTAGTCTGTCACCATGTCTATTTGTACCTTTGTTCTTATGCTGTATGCTCTGTCTTCTCCGTGTAATAAAGAAGTTTAAAAAAAAAAGTAAGTCTCTGGAGTATTTTCTAGATTTCTGTAAGAAGTGATCAGTGTCCCGATTCCAGACGGTTTACTCTTTGTTATATTAGCCACAGTCAAGCATAAAGAGATGGGGTAAACAGACAAAAAAAAACCAAAAAAAAAAAAAAAAAATCAATGCACATGGTCTATAAAACATTCATAAGGTTTGTGTTTTGTTTATCTCCTTCTCATGATTCAATACCATCATGGAAACAGTAGGCTTTAAACCTACCGTGAAAGCATGGAACATCACATTTAAAGTAGCAGTGAGCCTTCCAGTGCTCACTGTAACCCGATGGTTACAAGCACAGGAAACCAATCTTCAGGCCTGAACTAGCCATCTGGCACACCAGGCAAATTTTCAGTAGGCTTCTGGCTTATAAACATACCATACTCCAGTGGCAGACACTTAAGCATGAGTCCAGCCAGTTGGATATACCTGGCTGCACAAGTATAAAAACATAATATGCGGCTGCATTTACGTCACTTGGTGGCCATTGACCTTAAAGTGCCAAAGCAGCTTAGCCATCCCCATCCAATCCCATAGCATGGCGGTCTTTCTGAGTCATGTAATCACAGTGGGTTCACACAACCTGGGGTCACCTGCATTAAGTCACAACGTATCCCTGTTTTGCAAAGGGGTTAATTAATATCTGAGCCAATACATCAGTTACAAAAAGGACAATGTTATCATTGTTTAATTTTATCTTATCCCTTAACCTTTGTCTGTCCTTCAAAAGTAACAGAGCATTTTTATCTTGCGTTCCACCTGACTATGTGTAACAAACAACTTTTATCAGTAAGGTACTTCCTATAAGCATTTAACTTCAAATCCTCTGCTGAGTGTATGGATGTCAACTTTTGAATTTAAATTAATTCAACACAGCTTTTTCCATATTTAAATTAATTTATTAAAACTACTACCAAGAGAAAGATTTCTTCCCTTTAAAAGTTTGCCTCAGGGAAGATGTTTAAACGCGGCACCTATTCTCTAATGCCTTAGCCAGTTCTTACAAAGGTTTCATAAACTATTCGGGACAGGAAAAGGACAGGTTTATGGAGAAGAGTTTGGACAGCTGGTCCTATAGTATACACATAAGGCAGTTTTTTGCCATGTGTGTGTATATATACAGTGTATGATTTTTATATGTAAACTTCCACTACAGCAGTGATCCTGTGATTTTTTTTTTGTTTTGTTTTTTTCACCAATGACAGACCAGGTATTCATTGGTCCTCTAGGTATATATACATACATGCCATACTTTACAAAGTTTTAGGCAGATGTGAAAAATGCTGTAAAGTAAGAATGCTTTTAAAACAGACATGACAATAGTTTCTTTTTATCATTTATCAAAATGCAAAGTGAGCGAATAGCATAAAACCAGCACAAAGGTCAAGTATTTTGTAGGCATATAGTTAGATGTATGATTAAACAAGTTTACCATTATATAAACTATATATAACGATGCCGTTATTAAATTGATGATCTTCAGCACCTGTTTACATATGTAGGTTGAGACACCATCATTAACCGAAGCAACTGAAGCAATAAAATTGGGTGAGGAAAAATTGTGGCCGCAAGGTGAGGTTGCTGAAGACACATGTAAAAACTTATACACCTTGGCAAGACTGAGCACAGCAACAAGACACAAGGTAGTTATACTGCATCAACAAGGTCTCTCCTAGGCACAAATTTCAAGACAGAGAGGGCTTTCCAGATGTTCTGTCCAAGTTTTTTTGAAGAAGTATAAAGAAATGGGGCATGTTGAGGACACATTGGTCAGTCAAGGGAACTGAGCGCGGCAGATGAAAGACACTGCTTGGCTAGGCGTGTCCTTAAAATGGCTTATGGCGTTGTACGGATTAGGACTCTTGGTTCATATGTGTGGAGTAACTGCCTACCAGGTCATCCAGGTTTGGTAGCCGGCCCGTAGTTTAAAAGGTTATATTTATGTTCTGCTGGTGGTGGGCATTATCAATAAAGCTTTGAGCTAATGCTCTACCCACACTCATTTCGACTATTGCATCTTTATTTGGTCTGTAGAAGGTTTTGGGGGGGGGGTTTCTGAGGCTATGGGCCCAAGCAGTCATGTACGTGCCTGGTACTTTGGAATATAAAATCCAGCCAACCCTTCCATTGGCAAACAGCTGAATACCAACAGTGAGCAGCATCGTTTGTTCAGTGTCTGGTTTATTACCTTACTGAAATAATATTACTATAATAACAACAACCAGATAGGTAACAAAATACAGAAAAGAATGCTGTAAAAGGTACTGCTGTGAGCAGATGCACCACAGCTTTGCATTACTTAGCAGAGAGCAGTGCGCTAAATTTGAGCCTAGTCTACAGATCTCCAAGAAAGCAGATACAGAAGTGCTGAGAAGTAAAGAAACCAATGGTCTGTGTCATGATTAACTCATGGAATATGCTGGATGCATGGAGGGATAACCCAGCCGAGGTGGCTAGTTTCTTTGTTTAAGCATTCAATAAGTTAAGCTGATGTTGATCTAAATCAGTTTCTTTGAGCATGCCCTCTGCATCTGTTCTGGCAAGAGGTGTTATCTTCCCAGGACACCTGTGGTGATTCATGGCCCAACTGATAAGGAGTCAGAGTTCCATTCCATTCCTAGCTTAAGTTTTCCCATCACCTTTACCCCACCATAACTTATTGGCAGATCAAAGATGGGAACCAATTCTTGGGAAAGGTGTCGTATAATTGGTCACCAGAGGGGTGTTTTCTTGCAAAGGACCCTCATTTAGGGTCAATACAGCCACCTCAAATCAGAACTCCATAATATACTCGGATTGGAACAACATCATAAGAAATCATCTGGACTTAAGGAGTTCCCACAGGCCGGCTTATTGAAGAAAATTGTGAGTGAGAGTCTTGTGTTTATGTCCCATTGTTTTTAAGAACGGTTTGCCTGTTTTATTTTTTTTTGTAATTGTGGCACTATGTAAACTTTGTCTTTTTGTTATTAAAATATTCATAATCCAAATCTGTATTTGGGCTCTAGTATTGATATCCACAAACCCTAAGAGAGGATCACCTTACCAAATTGTTATTTACTAATTTCTAGAGGAGATAGATATATATATGTGTTTGCCTGGGGTGGGTTGATACATATATATTCTAATTCGGATATCTCATGAATCCGGTATCAAAATCGTGAATGGTGGCAGACTACCTGGGGGGATGCAGGCAGGATTTCGGGGGTTAATTTGGTGTAATTTATGCCTTGTTAAGGGGTGAAGTTAGTAAATCAAGAGGCCTGGTGCTATTAACCCCTTCATGCCCACACCCTCCACACAGTCACGGCTTGGCAAGTAGTCCTGACCGTGACAGTCTGTGATAGGGTGGTGTCAAGTGTACACGGAACAGCACAGTATTATTCTAGGTGCACTCAGCACTGTGCGGGTTAAGTGCCACCAGCATGTTTGTTCAAAGGGAGACTCCAGGATGTCATTACTAAAGTATGAGCCTATTGTATTTATTACGTCTCAATATCCGTCTCCACTGCATGCCATCAAATCCTAACAAATATTATGATGCAATCTTCAATAAGATTAATCCCTTCACCTCTGTGAAAAAGGAGCAAATCACACCTGCCCCGCTCAAAAAAATACATTGCTATAGAAACAAAATGGTTGATCTAAATTTTGTAAAAAATAAAATAAAAAATTGATATATATATATATATATATATATGACACTTTCAAAAAGATGGTCAGCACTCCAGGTCTTTAAATTGACAATTTCATTTTATTCAAAGTCAAGTCGACGTTTCAGTCATTACTGACTTTCATCAGGACATATATATATATATATATATATTATATATATATATATATATATATATGTAACACAAAGGGGACCATTTTGTAGTTTTATGTCTGGATAACAGCTGTCGGTTCGTACATGACAACTTACAGTACTAAGAATGGCAGGCTATGTAAATATTGGCACTTTGCAGCAGCTAGACCTGGGAATTCTAAAAAATTTTACTTTTTTAACAAGATATGGCCCTGGAAAGGAAAAAAAAACAAAACATAATTCATATGCAGACTAGGACTTTATTTTACTCAAGGCTTATTAGTGAAAAGTCAAGGAAGAGATATATCTTTAATATTGTGGTCCCCTCTATTTTGCCCTCCAGCATTAACTGGTTTAGATTTGTGATGTTGTACTATATCCTCTGGTGTTAATGGGTTAAGGAGAAGCAAAATTTAGTCCCCATGTCATGTGTGCTGAAGACTATTGTGTCCCCTACAGAGAAGCTCTTGAGAATTCAGAGAATAACTCTAAAAACAGCAATATTGCCTTTCTGGATCTCTGCCAGTCATTGTTCTTTGGGTAGTAAAAGAAATTTATTCTGCCCAGTTACCTTATCTTTTCCTCTCTAGATGACAAACTGAACAATATAGTATCTATCTCCTTTACCCTTCAATTCTTTAGCGTGCACTCTAGAAATAAAAGTAGGAATATAACTAATCTTTAAGTTTTTAAATGTACATTCCAAGTATTAAATGCATGTGATAGCTGTGTCCCCTTATATTTTAGCTTTTTTGTGTGAATAATCAGAATCTTCTCCATGCATTTAGTGGTTTTCCCCAACTTGCCAGCTCCTTCCCATGAAGGCTATACATTCAATTTAACACATCTCTTGCTCGGTAATGCACATACATAGGTACTCCTCGACAACTTACCTACATACTTATGGCTAACATGTCAGACATCCTGTGCACATGCTTAGAAATGACGCCCACTGATTTCAATAGAAGCACTTTCCGGTTTCTGGCATAACTGCCAGAGTAGAGGTGGGGTACAGTTCCGTATCTAAAGGCACAGCAAGTGGTTTTTTTCATTTTCTTGGTAAATTTACGTCATGTCACATGACCCTGCTCCATTCTTGCCTCCCTTGAGTGGGACAGGAGAAGTTGTTTGCACAGAATGCAAGCAACGCAGAGGGAAGCAGCGGCCCCTGCAGAAGTCTGCAAGCGGCACTGAGAGACCTGCAGTTCAGGTAAGGGGGTGGGGGAGGGTTTATGAACGAATATGTGTGAATGACTGAATGAATAAGTGTTTGATAGCATTGGTGTGTAAGGGGGGGGGGCATGGCCCAAGGAGGCTGTAAGTGATGTGCAGACCCCATCCTGCAGGGCAGCATTTTATCTATGCTGGCAGCATCAATACACAAGGGGGGCAGCTAGCCAGGTTTTAGCATGTATTGGGGGCTCGTGCATGATAGGAGTGTGATAGCAATCATATATATTTAATAAAGCAAACCGCAATCACACTCCTATCATGCCCAGGTTCCAGCATGTACTGGTTATATGGGCATGATAGGAGTGTGATTGCTGTTACCAATCACATATATATATATATATACACATACACACACACACACTATTTCATATACATGGTGTATATGGGGAGGTCATTTTCGGTTTCGACCAAGTGCATCCTGAATTTTCATTTTGGTGCATCCCTAGTTCCATTAATGTCAATGGAAGAATTTATAAAACACAAATATGCATTTACTCCTTGACACCAGGGCAAAAACCTGCCTTTGGGCTAATTCCACATTTACATTGTGGAGATGGTCTAGGATCTGCATTAAGGAGTAAAGAATCATAGGATCAATGCTCTATGATCTATAAGTGTCCTCTTCCTGTAACACATCCAGGTCCTGCAGCAGCCCTGTCCACAGGAGGTCTGGTGGTTGTACAGGATGTAAAGCCTCTTCTGGCCGCCGGCGTCTAATGAAATGAAAGGGGGTGATGTGCACGCACCGCGCTACCCAGTGGCCGTGCCTCAGCTCTTCGTCCCACCCCTTTTAAGACATGGGACGAAGTGCTGAGGCACGGCCATTGGGCGGCGCGGTGCGTGCACGCCAACCCCTTTAATTTCATGGACGGCCTCCAGCCGCTGCCCCCACCAGACATCAGGAAGCAGTGGTAAGTTGGGGGGGGGGGGGGGGTTAGTGTTATATGGGGGGGCATAAGGCTTTTCTGGAGGCAGAGTGCCCCATGATATGCCTTTATGCCACTCTGCCTCCAGAAATGCTTTATACCCCCCCATGTGCCACTCTGTCCCATGATATGCCTTTTAACCCCCCTATTCGCCAGTATTTCTGGAGGCAGAGTGCCATATAGGGGGTATAAGGCATATCAGGGAGGCAGAGTGCCATATAGGGGCTATAAGGCATTAATGGGAGGCAGAGTGGCAAGCCTGGGGGCATAAGGCATTAATGGGAGGCAGAGTGGCAAGCCTGGGGGCAGATGTGCATAACTGGAGGGGGGGGGGGCAGGTTGACAAATAAAAGGAAATAAAAACACATTTCTCAATCATAGCTTTTACTAAATATGAAAAAATTGTTTGCATGAAGAAATAAAAGTTTCTTACAAGAATATTGTGAAGAATAATGTGATCACTGTTTTGTTCCACTGAATAAAATGTAACTTTTTCATCTAAAACAATTTTGCAGTAGCAAATGTTTTGATTCCAAAATCAGAGGAGGGAGGCTAACATTAGCCTTTTGGCTAAGATCAAGTGTAGTCTCTCTTGCTGGGTGGAGAGATGACACTGATCCTCTGGCCTTAGGGCTGGGAATGCATGGAGCCCGAGGTGCTTAGATTGCCCTGACAGAAATGTTGGAGTCACCATGTGCAGTCTTGCACGCCGCTGCACATGGTGAGCGCACGTCTTTGCACAGGCGGTTATCCTTGCACATTCCTCCATAGCGCCATATGGGCATGGAGCGAAATTTATTTTTGTATCTGGCTAGGTCATCACGGCCTGCCCTTATTTATTTTTCCCTATTTATTTAATCGCAATGTGTGAAAGCACGTGTGCCTATTAATTTGTTTTGGATTTCACGGTCACCGAACCTTATGCGAGGCCACGTTCACCCTTAGTTTTTCCGATTTGGCACCTTTGTTTTTGGACACTGTTTTTTTGGGCAGTGAAGCCTAAGGGGGTTTCTCTCTAACGGGAGTACCCCAAAGGTAAGGGTTCTCATCCTTTTGGGTGAGTCCCATAGATCCGACCCTCCCATGGGGGAGGGAAGGAATCAGTCTGGGTACCTCTTCGGGGGACCCAGTATTCGTATCGGGCTTCCGCTGCCTCTTCGGAGCACGGAATGCAGCACCAAGGAGCACGCACCTCGGGCTTCAAAAATAAATAAATAAATAAATAAATAAATAAATTACTTCACAGCTAGCATCTGTAGCTTTACTTTTGCTGCACTTCCCATGACGCACAGCCAGCATCATGGAACTAGTATGTCTGGCTGAGCCTTATGGGAATTCAATTCAATGTATTGGTTATTTTTAATGAGCATGACTGTGCTGACAAAAATAAAGCGTGTTTTAAGTGGCGATGCAAGAGCGACATTTTCAAGTGCAATTGCTTATATCGTGAGATTTTTTTATTTTATTTTTTAAACTGTGCCTCTTTCACATTTTGAAATGTTGGGAGGTATGATAATAATAAATAAATAATAATAATATTGCTGCTAAAGAAAGTTTAACCAGTTATTAAATCCAAGGGTTCACTTACATTTGAAAGAAAAAAATTAATTTCACATGCACACACAAATGTATTTTTTCACATAATGTGATGTCATACATTGCATAGTCACCCTACAAAAGAAACATATAGGTTGCATTGACAAATATCAATCAGATCTGTCATTTTGCCTAAAATCTTACATTTTACTGTACACTAAACAGAATGCTTTACCATTGACTGCAATGGGAGTACTTTCCCGATGGAGACTAGTTGCTTCTAGCAGCCAAACTAGCCTGTTTCTTGGAGAAACCAGGGTGCGGTAAGCTAGTTAATAAAGAACAAAATACGTACTTGTTAACCAATGTATTACTAAGAATATTATACGTAGCCATGTTAACATATCAGCATAACATTTTTTAAAATAAAACAAAAAAAAAAAACTTCTGCACGTTATAACATTTGTGAAAATGTGTGCCTTGCAAATCACATGAGCAAATACTAGTGGATATAATCTTGTCTAATTAATTTAATGTCCTAATGAAAGTGGAGTAACCAAGTGTTCATCTCCTTGTGAACAGTCTTCTTTATTCTGCACCCCAGCTCTCTTTTGCATTTGCTCCTTTTATGAACATGCTGGAGGTGGAGGTTGTTATTCATAAATCAGTATAAAAGCCAGGACCACAGATCAGTTATGATACCGACAAGAGAAACACATACACTTGAAAGGGTGAAGTCGTATTTACTTTATTAGTGGAGTTTCAAGGTGCTGGGTCCTGCTCTGTACACCAGACACCCCACAAGAATGAAATGTAGGTACAGAGGTGATGGGGACAGGGAGGTATTGGAACAGGAGTATAGACCAACACAATGTGCTTAAGCTAACACACAAACAATGATAATCTTTCAAGTCTTTATTGAACGCATTAATTAAACTGTGAATTCAAAAACTAGTTGAAACCGTCTTTGGCAGCAATAGGCACATGCACTTCCTATAGCTGCATATCAGACCTGTACAATGTTCAAGAGGAATTGCGGACCATTCTTCCTTATAGAACTGCTTACACTCATATTCCTAGGATGCTTCTTGAGAATAGCAAACTCAAAACGATTTATTGGATGTCAAAGTAGCTCTAAAACACACCTCCAATCCAATTTCATTGATTGCTAACACCTGACTCCAATTAGCTTTTGTTGAAGTAAATTAGCCTAGGCGGGGTTCACATACGTTTTAAAACAGATTGTGTTTGTTCATTATCAAATTTATACATAAATGCTGGTAATGCCAAAGGGTTAACTTATATTTTCATGCCACTGTACATCTGTACAGTACCCCAAAATCCCTGATGGCGGCCCTGTTGGCAACTACCACTGGTAGATACATTCCTTAGAGGTTCCACTTTCACTAACTAGTACCATTGCAATTACACAAGTCTACAGCATCTGTTACAGAAGTTCACAGCCACAACTTAAGATCATGGGCTAAGCACCAGTTAACGATTTAAAAAAATATATATTATTTGTTCCCATTTTAAACAAACGGCTATTAACCCCTTAAGGACAACGGGCAGTCCCTAAACCCATTGAAAACATGCATTTTGAGCCCGTACATGTACAGACTTTGTCATTAAGGGGTTAAAGCACAATGAAGTCACTTTAAAGGTTTTGTTAAAATGTCTGACATTCGTCCAGACCTACCATTAAACCCTTAGAGTAGCAACTAGATGTGATAGGTAGTGGGTAAAATGGGCCTACTATGTATGCCATATGTAGTGGCACTCTAAGACATATTTTACACACACTTTTTTTTTAGTGCAGTGGGACATCAAATAAGCTGCGAGCCTGCCAGCATCTTTCCACTTTGTCCCAGAGGAAGCGTTATGGGTTTCAATTTACATGCGGGACTTAAAAGTTATAGAAGGAAGCTTCAAGTGGACATTTACTGTAGTTTGGGGTAGCTGTATTAGTCCAGTGCATAAGAATGCAAAAAAAAACAGAATGTTGCAGAATGTTGTAATACGTTTTTTATTGGACTAACAGTATTTAAAATAATAGACGAGCTTTTGGGAGTCCTCCCTTTATCAAGTCAAAAGCATTTCTTACCAAGCAAGTGAAAAACACAGTTTAAAACTAACCGGTACATGTTCTGATCCTTGTTCTTAAACAACAAGGTAGAGAATTTGCTGGCAAAAAAACTTAAGAGGGTCGTAAATATTGCAGTAGAAGATTCTCATTCAGTCATGTGCTATTACTTCTGACCAACTCGGAGATGATTTAAAGGTAAATTATATTTAGGAAATCTCTCTCTTGGTTATGCATCAGACCAATGAAATGCGACCTAAGGAGTAATGCCTACAATGAGGGTACTGTGGACTCTGCCAGGGCCAAGGGATGAAGCACAGATGAGGCATTTGGGGTTAACTGCTTTGACACTGGTGTTAAGAAACCGTACGCTACTCACGTCTTCTTGAAGGCACCTGCCAGAGAGCTACCCACCAGGAGGCAGAACTGCTGAGCGAAGAAGACCCATGTGATGTCCTGTAGACTGCTGTGAGTCTGGCATCTCAGGTCCAACAAGGTGGGTCCCAGAAAAGCAATACACAATCCGAAGCTGAAGAACACACTCCAATAAGTCAGAGTGGGTTGTAAATTCTTCTTAAAGAGGCCCAAGAGCCTCTCGTCCCACCACATGATTTGAGCTTCTCAATTGCGATGCTTGCTGGAATCGTTGAGTCTTTCAGAATGATCTAATACAAAGTAACGTCTACAAACGACATCTATCAGTGATGATTATTAGTAGTTTAAGGAGTGTGGAAAAGAGGAGGAGTCGAGTAATGGGGGTGGCTTCACGATCCTCATATTCAAATACCTTTGGCGCAAACTTTTCTTCTCATTTTGAGGTGCTGAGTCCCCTGCTTTTTATTCATGTTGGTGGGCTCCTTGTTGAGTATTTATATCTAATGCACTCAGATCTGTGGTGTATGCATATATTATATATGTATCTGCCCTCTGGTATGCCCGTTACGCTGACGTCTGAATTTCTCCTCTAAACTCTCTCCTGTTAAGTCCTTCAGGGATCATTTGTTTCTTATTCAGGAAGGTGCAAACACTTACAGGAGGTGCGAGAGCGAGAGTGGAAAAAGACCCGCCCAGAGACTGCCTGGGGAGAGGGCATATACTGCAGGGCAAGGAGAATGGGGAGAGGGCATATACTGCAGGGCAAGGAGAATGGGGAGAGAGCATATACTGCAAGGCAAGGAGAATGGGGAGAGGGCATATTGTCACGTACTGTACTTACCCATGCAGCAGGTAGCCGCATACCCGCTGCTCGACGCGCCCTCCTGCCTCTCGGTCTTACGAGTGTTTCGTGCATATGCGAAAGCTGGCACTCTTAAAGGGACCGAGTCCCGGAAATTGGGGGAACCTCTGGACTACTTAAACAACTGACACCTTTGCTAAGGTGCTCAGTTGTTGTTTGTAGTTCCAGAGAGCAACACGGTATTTGTTCCTTCCATTCCCCCTGAGTTTTGCCTGTTAACCCTTTCATACCTGTACCTGTTCCCGTTCTGGTCCCGTCCCTACCTGTCCCCGTTTTCCTCGGATTGCCTTCACGGTTGTTTGAGACGGATTCAGACTTGACTACGCTTTCCTCATTAACGCTTATCTGCTGTGGTGCTCCAGTTGTCTGCAGTCCTGCTCTGTCTGCAGTTTAACCCCTTGTCTGCTTTGGTGTTCCAGTCGTCTGCCATCCTGCTCAGTGTCTGCAGTTAAACCCTTTGTCTGCTTTGGTGTTCCAGTAGTCTGCCGTCCTGCTCAGTGTCTGCAGTTTAACCCTTTGTCTGCTGTGGTGTTCCAGTCGTCAGCCGCCCTGCTCTGTATCTGCAGTTAACCCTTTGTCTGCTGTGGTGCTCCAGTTGTCTACTGTTCCCTGCTCAGCTCACTACTAGTAGTCCACCATCTACCTGCTGGTTAGTGGGCAGTGCATGGTCCGGCCATCCTCCATAAGATTCCACCCCTCCTGGACCAGGTAGGCCTAACACATACACTGCAGGGCAAGGAGAATGGGGAAAGGGCATATACTGCAGGGCAAGGAGAATGGGGAAAGGGCATATACTGCAGGGCAAGGAGAATGGGGAAAGGGCATATACTGCAGGGCAAAGAGAATGGGGAAAGGGCATATACTGCAGGGCAGAAAGAATGGGGAAAGGACATATACTGCAGGGCAAGGAGAAGGGGTAAAGGGCATATACTGCAGGGCAAGGAGAATGTGGAGAGGGCATATACTGCAGGGCAAGGAGATTGTGGAGAGGACATATACTGCAGGGCAAAGAAGAATGGGGTGAGGGCATATACTGCTGGCAAGGAGAATTGGGAAGGGCACTTACTGCAGGGCAAGGAGAATGGGGAAGGGCATATACTGCAGGGCAAGGAGAAAGGGGACAGGACATACACTGCAGGGCGAGGAGAATGAGGTGAGGGCATATACTGCTGGGCAAGGAGAATGGGGAGAGGGCATATACTGCCCGGCAAGGAAAATGGGGAGAGGGAATATACTTCAGAGCAAGGAGAATGGGGAGAGGGCATATCCTGCAGGGCGAGGAGAATGGGGAGAGGGCACTTGCTGCTGGGCGAGGAGAATGGGGAGATGGCACTTACTGCGGAGCGAGGAGAATGGGGAGAGGACACTTACTGCAGGGCGAGCAGAATGGGGAGAGGGCACTTACTTCCGGGGCGAGGAGAATGGGGTGAGGGCATATACTGCCCGGCAAGTAGAATGGGGAGAAGTCATAGAGTGCAGGGCAAGGAGAATGGGGTAAGGGCAGATACTTCAGGGCAAGGAGAACGGGGAGAGGGAACTTACTGCTGGGCAAGGAGAATAGGGAGAGGGCACTTACTGCGGGGCAAGTAGAATGGGGAGAGGGCATATATTGCAGGGCATGGGAGATGGTATACATTGCAGGGCAAGAAGGAGCGTGCATCTACTGCAGGGCAAGCAGTATGTGTAGAAGACACATACTGCAGGGCAAGGAAAATGGGGAGAGGACACATACTGCAGGGCAAAGAAGAAAGAGGGCAAATGATATGTGGCAAGAAGCAGAAGGCATACTGCAGGAAAAAGAGGGGTCTACTTTACATGACACAGGCAGAGCTGGCTCAGCATGAAATGCAATGCGAGGGTAGGAATTGCACGGGAAGTTTAGTGTTCAGAAATAAAAAGTGCAGTCTGGGAGGAAGGAAGACTGGGCAAAGACTGAGAGATAAAAAAACTGAGCCACTAAAGAGTAGACAGGATGCAGATTATTGTGTTGTGGCAAGTAGTTTAGCCTGTGTGACAGGCTGGGATTGGATTTGTTTGCTCAACCTCATTGTTCTAACTTGTATTATTGGTTTAAGATGTCGTTTTCATTGTATCTAATATTTCATTTTATAATGTCCTTTTTAGAAACTACCTCAAATGCATTACATGCTTTTTTATTTTGTAGTGGTGTGTGAAGAGACAATCAATTAAAGAAATGCAGCACTAAGTGAAACTAAGGAATATTTATGATAACTTCATTTGTGAATGAAGATGCTCTCTGGATTGTGCTCTGTTTTTGGCAATATTGATATTTAGCTCAGACCTAAAGGACTGTTTTACCTCATGGACCGAGCTGGATTGAGAATAAAAACCGGGCTTTGGAAAATCGAACTCTAGCCCCAAATGTCAAAGTGCCATTATTGCGTGGCTTATATTTATTGGTTCCTAGCCCCATCACCATGCCTTGTCACCTTGTGTGTATTTCTACTCAAATTGGTTAATGTGGTAAGATTCTTTTTTAAGCGTCCTTTTTCTTCAGGTCATAAAAAGTAGATGTAGGCCATGTAAATGTACAGTCTCTACTATATACACATTGTACGGCAGCTGTTCTATTGCTGTCTGCTTATTATATGTAGTAAGTAGGTTTGGAATATAATATCAATTATTAATTTATAAGTTCTGGAAGTTGTGCACTCCAGCATTACATATGTTAAATAATAATGCCAAAAACACTCTTCCTGGAGATTAAAATCTGCCTTGTCACTTTAAAATGACACGTGTGGGTGCTGACTAGGCCGCTATGTTTTTACATTTTTGCAGCGTGTGGCTGCATGTATCAAGTCAGCAGTCACATGAGATGGAATGAAGCTACGTGCCAGGTACCATCGGGCACCACAAGGCATTTGGTAAGTTTCCCTGATGGCCAGTCCTACCATCTTCTAAAACAATGGCTGCATTCCCTTTCTTGGGATGTTGCCTATCTAGACATTGTTGCCGATCACATTGCGTTATATGTGACTCTGTGGCCATGCATAGATCTTTGTCGCAGCCAGCCATGTGGAGGAGGCTTTCACACCACTCCCAGGGTAAACAGTCTTAGCGGGAAATGTTTCCAGTATTCCTGTAGACCAGTCTGGCCGTGGAAGCTGAAATCCATGTGTCAGAGGGGCAGGGCCAGCATAATCTAATCAGCCCTGATGTCCTCTCTCTCTCTTAACTTCACCCCATTCTTACAAAGGCTAACCAAACAATCAGCAATATCAAGCGACTGTGTCACTTCTTCCAAGTCCCATGTTTTAAAGTTCTATACACTAAATCTACCTCTTTTTCCTCTTCCTCTCTTAACCTGTACCTTTTGATGGATGTATGGGGGTATTCCTCCATCCCTAATCCTGATCTAAAAAAGTGCATTGCCTGATTTTATTCACAGGTGTGGTAGTTACAGGTCTGGAGGTTGTGGATTTCGGAGGAGATTCTTGAGCGATATTCTATTCTGTTTATTTGTGTTATACCTATAATTTTTTCTTTCCACCCTTTTATCATATATATATAATCTGGAGGGGTCTCTATTAGCATTCCTTCCATGATGGTCGAAATGTGTGTGTTCTTTTATGTAATTTGTTCTATTTGTGTATCTCTGTTTAATTTCTCATATGGTCATCTGTTCCAGAAAATCTTTGAGCTTGTGACCTACTGTAAGGTAGATTAATTTGTTCTACATAGGGTTAAATACTCCCTCTTTTTCCAAATATCCTGATCACGTTTATATTTTTTCCTCTTTTTCTTGGTCAGTTCAGACTATATTATGTTTAATTGTTATTGATAATTCTTCATAGTCTTTTGAACCGGTAGAAGGTGAATTTTTTTCTTGAATGATATTAATTTCTTGATCTAAGAGTCTTAATGTTTCAGTCCTCTGTTAAATAATTCACTGCATAAGTGCTGTGGTGGATTTTTTTAATATTGTGTTCCACTGATCCATAAATTTTGTGTTGTGCTTTTGAAAAGTAGGTGTTTTGTGTAATCTTAACCCTCTAGGTGTCATTCATTCCTTAATATATTTCAGCATGGGTTTGTTGCTATGCAGCACCATACACAGCAAAATATAATGCACTGTGTGTTCTGATACCTTTCTATCAGAACCAGCATTAACTTTTTTAGCAATGTCAGATATAGCAGCTCATCTATTGGATTTGACCACAACGGCCAGCCTTCACCGCCGCAGGCATCAATTAGCCTTGGCCGCCCATGGTCTTGTGGCCCGTTCACCACTTTTCCTTCCTTGGACCAATTTTCATTTTGTGCAGTCCTGGCCACGTCCCACAAGGGAAGGCTCCGGGTAGCCGGAGCCCAGAAGTTCCCAGGTATGCTAATCAGTGACCTCAAGAGGCACCAGTTATCATAAGAATATTGATGAACTGACATAGTTTTGTAAAGACAAATGTTGTGCAAGTCTAATTCACAACTACAAGAAAAGTTTGGTTGAGGTTCTACCAGTTCACATAATTCTTCCACCCTGCAGCGTGAATGTTTACATGGTGTGTGATGAATAAAGACATGAAAACATATATGGTAATTGCGTTTTATACTATTGTGACATAGTTGAAGATCATAACGAATCTAATGACATATGTATGCAGAAATCCAAGTACCAAAGGGTACACATACCTTTTCCTGCAGCTGTATAGAAGGACTAAGGCAGAGGCTGTTGGTGTCCATTCTGACACCTTTTTTTTGCTGCAGACTCGGCAGTGCATTTCTGGCTTTTTTACATGCATTTGGAGGAAGCCTGCATGCGAAACCTGTCCAGGAGTCTCAGGTGATTCTCTGCCTGACAGTGTACTGGCGCAAGAAGCGAGCTAGCTAGGGTACACAAGTTTCTGTGGGAACAGTTTCCTTTTTTTTTTTTAAACTATCCCACGGTTCATTTCTCAATATAAAATAATTTATTACTTTTAATTGCACAAATATATAAAATGTATCAACATAATCATAAACGCCCCAAAGCCCCTATGAACTTAGTAATACAAAACAGGGCCAAGATCAGTACATCCTGGCTGGAGAGCCTAGACTGACCCTTGTCCGCAGAAGCCAGGAACGCTGGCTTTCTGTTGACAGTGTCATGGTAACCCTCTGAGGCTGAGGACACATGGGGATAAGTTTGAGGGGGGGGGTATGACAGATTCATGGGGAGACTCTTGAGTTTGGTCTACTCTAACCAGACTTCCATGAACTAGCTGGCTATGGTGGATCTACATGGCTGGAAAAGCTCTGTGCGCCTGACCGGGACAGACACAGAGACTCCGTGGAACTCGCGAGAATTGTACCTTTTTCCACCTGGTAAATGTCTTAAATAGGTGTCGCTCGGGTCCCCAATGCCCAATTAGGGTCATATTTGGACTAGAAAACTAGTGGATACCCTGAGCTATTATACAACACCCTGGTTGTGGGCAAGCTCTCTTGGGGGGACCTGGGGTGGCATGTTCCCCATGCTATGTCTCCCCATGGGGTGCCAGGGGGATAATCATATCATCCTAATGTATTGTTTGTGTATTCCCCTTGCGTGATCTGAAGGAAGACTTATTTACGTTAATTGCATTTGCTGTGTATAAATATCTGTATGTATTTCTGTTCTCACCTTAACATTAGTTCTTTCTGAAGCTTGGGGTGGGCTGCTATAACTCACTGTCCTTTTCAGGACAGTACATGCGCTGAATACACTAAGCTATGGCTAGGTACATGGCCAACGCAGCTCTGGTGCACCGGCATCCCCCTTCTCCCTACAACAAAATTAACTATGTACATAGGGTATTAAGCTCATCAGTGATGTTGTAAGACATAAATTGGTTCATTGGTCAGCAGTCACACAAACTCTTTAACAGGAATTCTAATCAAAATTGCAAAACCTGTGTTTTTGTACTTTAGTATAGGTTTTTTTATGTATAATTTGGGCACATCAAACATATAGAGAAGGCAAAACATGGTTTAACAAAAGCTCCAGACTTTAGGGTAGGACAAACCCTCAGTCCTTAAGCAATGGGAAAAAAGGGGTCAGGGAGTGTAAGATAGATATTTACTGTATTGGCTCAATTATTGGCCACACCGATTATAGGCTGCACCCTTAGTTTGGTGCTATTATTTAAAGAGAAAAAAAATACACAAGTGGAATGGTAAAGCAGTATTTTATCTAATGAATATATGTATTTTATAATTTTTGGTATCTATTATGCAGTTAGTCAGCATAGCTTATACCGTATTTGCTCAATTTTACATCAAGTTTTTTCCAGAGCAAATGCTCTGAAAAATATCCCTCTTCTTATATTCAAGGTCATTTTCTAATCAGGTCTGACTACAAGACTAAGATCCAGATCCCCCGCAACTCTGCAGGGAACCCGGATCCGCCTCTCTGGCAGCAGGTAGAGGTCTGTGGGATGTGCGCAGATAAACTCCGCTTCTGCCAGGGGTTCTATGACTGAGCGCCGGCGTCACATGACCTGGCCAGTAGAAGCGGAGGTCTGCATTGCACAGACCTCCTCCGGATGCCCCACTAGACACCAGGGAGTCTAAAGCACAGGTCATAAGTAAAGGGATGCACTGGTAAGTGGCTTGGGGAGGGTTCAATGGTTTTCTGGAAGAAGAGTGGCATATAGGGGGTTAAAAAGCATATTGGGGAGGCAGGGTGGCATATAAAGGGTATAAGGCATATCTGGGGGGGAGAGTGGCAAATAGGGGGTTAAAATGCATGGCAGAGTGGCATATAGGGGTTAAAAAGAATATCTGGGGGGCAGATGTGCATAACTGGGGTAGAGTGGCGAAAAAAGGAAATTGTCAGGCTCTAGTAGGACTGGTTTGGGAGCGTAGAGCAGGGTGGCCCAGCAGGAGGACAAGAGCGTGGCGCGTTTCCCCAGGTAAGAGGCGAGGGGAAAGACCAGGTGCCTGACAGAAATAAAATTTAAAAGAAACACTTGTTTTTCGATCATAGTTTTTATTAAATATGAAAAAATATAGGTAGTCTTATATTTAGGCTTTTTCTTTTTTTCCCAAAACAATATAAAAATTTTGGGGGGTCGTCTTATAATTGAAAAAATACAGTTTACATTTTAAGGTCCTCACCCTTAATTCATAATGCACCTTACATATAGATATGGCACTATGCCCCCTGATATGCTTTTTGCCCCCGTTATGCCACTATGCCCCTCCGATATGCTTTATAACCCCTGATATGCCATTCTGCCACCCAGATATGCTTTATAACCTTTGATATGCCGCTCTGCCACCCAGATATGCCGCTCTACCCCCTCCCCCAGACTTACCAATGCATCCCCGGACTCCATGTTGTCTAGCGAGGGCAGCCGGTGGACTTCTGTGCGATGTGCGTAGACAACCCCTGCTGTTGCCAGCACTTCCGCCGGGGTTTCTATGCCGATACTCAGTCAAATAACCTCCGCTGCCAGTGCCAGCCGGTGAACGTCTGCGCAGTGCACTCTGACAGCCTCCACTGCTGCTGGCCGGTAGTTCTGCCGGGGCTTCTTTGAGGGAGCACCGGAAGCAGCGGGGGTTATCTGCATCGTGCAGACGCCCATCGGCTGCCAGGGAGGAAGATATTGGGTGTGATGCGGGGCTCTGGATCCTAATCCTGCCATTATTAATGTCTAAACCTTGGCAACAAAAGTGTGGAAATATCCAAATTGGGCCCAACTACCCATTTTCCCTCCCCGGTGTCATGTGACTCATTAGTGTTACAAGGTCTCAGGTGTGAATGGGGAGCAGGTGTGTTAAATTTGGTGTTATGGCTCTCACACTCTCTCATACCAGTCACTGGAAGTTCAACATGGCACAAGTGACATATATGACCTACATTGAATATGGCTTGGCAGAGAAGCCAAATGATAGGATTTATTAGTGGTCGCTTGTATTTTGCTTATTTGACACTTTCCCCTTACAGATTGATTGTTCAGTTTTTAAATGCCCTGCTAAAATTCTCTTTTTCTGGAAATACCCATGTTAATAGTGGTCACCGGCATACAATTTGCATAGACAGTCTCAACAACCATACATAGGCCCCAATTATCAAATTTCCTGGCCATTGCCCTCATAAATTTTCTGCAGCTCCACATATGCAATACACAAATCAGGAAACTTGTCTAATCAGGAAACTAGTATTATCTACTGTATAATAGAAGTAGGATGTCCACATTTATCAGTATCATACATACAAGAGGTAGGCTTACATACAATGGAGGCTCTCACATTCAGTCTTTTTTCAGACAAGGTTAGTTTTCCAGTAAAATCAATGTAGAAGAGGCTATGTTTTATAGTCAATATAAACACATAAATAGCATATCATTTTGGGGAGACTGGATGGGCCTACTGGTTCTTATCTGCCGTCACTTACTATGTTTCTCACTTCCTATCCTGGCCAGGTTGTCTTTTTCGAAGGGTGAACTAGCATCTGCCTCTGGCCCCAGCATTAACTCAGTAACCTCATTAACTACCAAGATAAAAATGTTTTAATGCAGTCCTTGTTTAAGCTATAAATTGGAGGGACCAGTCCAGACCTAGGGATCTTTCTACAGGTGGCCCTCTAGCAGAAGATTACTCAGGGTCCTTTTATTAAAAGACAGCATAACAAGAGGCATTAAACATGTTTTTTGACTCGCAACAACCCACAGCCATCCAGTTTTTTTTCTTTTGTAAACAGCATTGTTTCTCCAGAGTTTTTATTTATTTTTATTCTGTAACATCAACAGTTCAACAATAATTTGTATGCAATGTCAAACATCATTATAGAATGCCACATACAAAAATCTAGACCTCTGTAGAAAACATTCTGAGTAGAGATTTACAGAATACAATCTCTTTTGAATCTTTTCAATTGACAAAAGTGGACCTGTCAGCTGTGGATTTTACCATTTTTAAATACAAATATTAACTATTTGATTTATCATGTAGATACATTAATTAAACTTTTCTCCATCAATCAGTGTAATTTATTTTATAGGCATTTCAAATAAACTATTCTGCCACACTAGATCTGGCTTCAGAAGCTGTTGGTGGCAAAACCTAAACTACTTCCCTTCTTTAATCACCCATAAGAACACCCCGACTCCTTATCATAATGTCTGTGGTAAGCAATGGAATAGCTGATTCTTAATCGTCCATAGAGACTTATGAAAGTGTATGGTGGACAGATTTTGTTAGCACTGCCATAAAGTGATTACAGTTCAAGACTCTATACCAGTGCCTTCCAGAACACTGTATGCTGTCAATAAAAAATTATGCGCTCTCACTCCCATTGGTGTCAGCATATGTCACTGGACTCACTGCCATAAAATATCAGCTCAGTGTGGTGTTTGAGCATTGAAAGTCACCCAAAGTAGAGGACTGCATAGGGATGTGGGTCCCACAGCCTTGCGGGACTGCGTGGGAAGTCTGCGGTTCAGGTAAGGAGGTGGGCGTGATTGGCCACATTTGTGGCGGGAGCGGGCGGGATTGGGCACACATGTTGTAGGAGTGGAACACACACATTGCGGGAGTGGGCGGGATTGGACAAAAAATCAGTGGGAACGGGATTAAAAAAGCAGTCCTGCGCAGGGCTCTAACCCAAAGTATCATATGACTGACAACAGTAGCTGCCTCCAGGTGCATATATAAAGGAAGTTAGAACATTGAACTGTAAAATGCAGAATTTGCCACAAGTGACAGATCCACTTTGGATTGATCAATAAAAAAGAACAAAATAAGACTGTCAATTCCATATTATTATAAAGAGCATATTTATCAAGCACACGTTTGTAGACATTTAAATAAAGCAGTTATTACACATAGATTTGAAGATGCAGTACAGTATTTTGTACACTTCTCCATAAATCTAGTCCAACAGTTTTACTTTGGAATTCTAAAGCATTCTTTAATTAATAAATATTTTAGAATAAAATTTTAAATATATATATATAGTATTATTTTGAATTGCTTTCACTACACAAACTGTATTTATATACACATATATTTGCATGTGTGTGTATCTATATATATATATATATACACAAACACGCATATAGAGTTCACATTTATAGATTGCTGCAGCAGCACTGTTATTTCTCAGGCACAAAACCATTATTTCAATATTTCCCATGCATACATTAATAATCCTAGGTATCACTGCACATGTTGTTTTTCATTTAAAATGTTAGGTTTAATGGGGAAAAAAATCAAGAAAACATGTTGCTCCTTTTTTTTTTAAAATAAATATTTTCTTCTTTTACCCTAGGTTCAGCAGCAAAATAAAGAGAAGTCTCTGACAGGTTAACCGTGCTACTATAAAGCGCAGGACCCAGAAGACTATAGTAGGAAGGAGGTATACTGGCTGTATAACAGGACAACAAAAGCAATGTTACTTTTAATGGTGGCACACAATTCTGATGAATGGCAAATTTCAATATATATCCTACTACAAGAAGGTTTCATATCTGTATTCTATACCTAATGTCACTGAGTCATTATTGTAAGATTTGAACTTGGCCATATTGAGATTCAATGCCTTATCTTTTGAGGTGTACCCAACTTATTTTGCTTATGTCTGTAACTTCCATCTATAAACAGCTCATCACAGTGCGATTCTCAGCATGTGTATATATGAACATACCCTATATATATATATATATATATACAGGGGCGTAACTAGACGCCTCAGGGCCCGGGTGCGAGAATCTGTTAAGGGCCCCCTCACCCCCCCAAAAAAACATGATTTTTACCCAACAATTATTTTTCAACTAATTCAACAAATTCAATTTACATATTGAATCATATCTGTAAAAAAATCAAAGAAAAAGGGGCGCATGTACAAAGGGCATAATCCAGGGGTGTCCAAGTTTTTTCTGCAGTGGGCCACTTCATCAGAATTGTATACGTGCGCGGGCCGCACTCATTTTTCACTGTGACAAAAAATATGGCCTTTAATAAAATATGCAGATTAAAATAAAGTAAAATGACACAAAACCTTTACTTTTCCTCTCACTGATTTCTGGGCCTTGAAAGTTTTGCGACTACAAATTCAGGATTCCCTAGATTTATTCTAGGGATGAACTAAAATGAAAATTCTGGACCAAAACATTCAGGGTTCACTTAGCCAAAACCGAAAATGACCCCCACCTTTAAAAATAATAATAAAAACTCACGTTTAATAAAAGTAGGTAACACACAATTGGACAAAATTAGCAATATGACTTGGCATGATAGGAGTGTGATTGCTAACAGCAATCACACTCCTATCATACCCAGGCAACCAGTAAATGCTGGTACCTAGGCATGATGGGACTGTGCTCGCTGTGATTGCTGTTAGCAATCACACTCCTATCATGCCAAGTCAGCCAGTACATGCTGGTACAGGGTGGCTGTAAGTGATGTGCAGACCCCATACTGCTGGCAGCATCACTACACAAGGGGGGCAGCTAGCTAGGTTTCAGCATGTACTGGCTGACTTGGCATGATAGGAGTGTGATTGCTAACAGCAATCACAGTCCCATCATGCCTAGGTTCCAGCACTTACACATCCATCCAGTAAATGCTGGAACCTAGGCATTATGGGACTGTGATTGCTGTTAGCAATCACACTCCTATCATGCCAAGTCAGCCAGTACATGCTGGTACAGGGTGGCTGTAAATGCAGACCCCATACTGCTGGCAGCATCACTACACAAGGGGGGCAGCTGGCCAGGTTTCAGCATGTACTGGCTGACTTGGCATGATAGGAGTGTGATTGCTAACAGCAATCACAGTCCCATCATGCCTAGGTTCCAGCACTTACACATCCATGCTATCACACACACACACACACACTCATTTATTCATATAATCATTAATTCACAGATTCATTCCCTCAATCACACACACTCATTCAAACACCCTCCCCACCCCCTTACCTGCACTGCATCTCCCTTCGATGCCGCTCACAGACTTCAGCAGCGGGCGCGGCCTCCCTCTGCCTTCTCTGCTAAAGCACAGAGGAAGTAGGATGTCACGTGAACTCCGCTTCCTCCGTGCTGTCCAGAAGACCCTCCCACAAGTAAGTAGCAGGGCTTGAGGTGCGGCTCGTGTAAGATCGGTTGCCCTGGCTGCCGATCTTACGCGGGCCGCACCTCGAGGTCTCGCGGGCCGCATTTGGCCCGCGGGCCGCATGTTGGACGCCCCTGCCTTATTTAAAAAAAAAAAAAAAACTTAAAAAAGATTTCGGGCGGCCCCTTGGCTTGGGCCCCCCTGCCGCCGGGGCCCGGTCGCAGTCGCGACCCCTGCGACCCCGGTAGATCCGCCACTGTGTATATATATATATATATATATAGATATATATATTTCCAGACACATGCATGTACGCACTTATAGTATGACTGGCACTTACAGAAGCTTAATCAGCTTATACAGGAGATGTATATATGCTTTTTCAAAACAAAACATAGCACCTAATACATTCTACACATATTGGCATGACTGGCCCTGTGAATTTGGTGATATCTTCCTTATCTTATAGAAATACAGTATTGGTGATTAGCGTTCAAGTCTTTATACCATTGTTTCAGAACGCTGTATGCTGCCAATACAAATTATGTACTCTCACTCCAATTGGTTGCTCATCAGATAAAATAATTACTGTAAAGCTTTTTTTATGTATAGATTTAACATTACATTTAACGTTTCACGCAATGTACTTGTGAACTCGTATGTATAGGATGAATATATACATTCCCAACCATTAATAATTTGACACAGCTGATTTACTTTCATAGTACTTTGGCACTTTGTAATGGAACTGTATTAGTTCACACAATAAGACCTGTAAATTTCCATTCTTACCATTGGCTTTATGCATTGGGTAGCCTATAACATATATAAACGCATTAGCCAACAATTACAAAATTGTGTAGGCTCAAGTTTTGAAAACATGTCAAATAAAATGAAAAATATAGTAATGCACCAGTTATATTTGCAGTAGTTAATATGTCACCTAACATCCAAGTGAGGAGATGGCACACGTCAGAATGATAACAATGGAGTTTACTAACTAAACTGTGATTTGCAGTGATAAATGCAGGTGAACCCCTGCAAGTTTCTCTAGTACCAAGAATCTAGATGACCCTACGCAATGCATACTTAAATAACTGAGCTGCAATTCAAACAGAAACTCACAGGAGCAAAAGCTTGACGCGATTCACAGTACAAAGTAAAGTTAGACATTTCGTCTACCTCAGATTTGTTGATCTGTACATGCTCTATTTAGATTTTATGTATACTCATTATTTACATGCACAGAAACGGCATTAAAATCTGGGATATTTATTGGGATCCGTCACCTACAGTGAGCATCTTAAACCAGGACCACAAGTGGGTTTTAAAATCAATAATATATCGGCAGCGGAGGTTGTCTATTCGTATCGTTCAAACGTTCACCGGCTGCGGCAATGCACGTAGACAACCTCCGCTGCCAGCACTTCCGCCAGTGCTTCTCCATCATAGAGGCCCCGGCAGAAGTGCCGGCAGCGGAGGTTGTCTGCGTGCATTGCACAGATGTCCACTGGCCGGTCTGCTAGACACCAGGGAGTCTGGGGTGCATTGGTAAGTTGGAGGTGGGGTGTCACTTCTAGGGGGCAAAAAGCGTATCGGGGGTTATAAAACATATCTGGGGCAGAGGGGCATATCTAAGTAAAGTGGATTATAAATTAGGGGGGGGCTTAAAATAGCTATTGGTTTTCTGTTTGTATATAACATATGCTGACAAACTGTATAATAGATACCAAAAATGTTAAAATACATGTATTCCTGTTCTTTAGGTAAAATACTGCTTTACCATTCCTCTAATGTGTATTTTTCCTTTAAAAATATTTTTTTCTTTAAAATAGCATCAAACTTTTGGGGTGCGGCCTATAATCGAGTGTGGCCTATATTCGAGCCAATATGGTATATTCTCTCTAAAACAGCATTGATTTTGACCCATTCCTTTGATAAACCAGAACTCTGAACTTTTTATTTGCTATTATGGATAATAGGTACTCTGTGCTGTGTGTACGTTAAGGGGGTACGTTTCATTAAGTAATAAGCTGCATTCTAATACGGCACTCCTTTATTGCCTTGTTTTGATGTAGTTGGAAAACTTAATAGATAGTTGTATGGAGACAACCTTGTTTCTGCTAGGAGTTTTTTGCTCCTAGAAGGCCTAGATGATCCTGCATAATTTGTGGGATTTCTTTGAATTATAGCTCAGGTATTTAACTATACATTGTGTAGGGCCATCTAGATCCTCTTAATTGTTTTAATCACAGCAGTTGCATGCTCTTTACAATAAGAAAAAGTATTTTTTCCAAACTGATAACATGCCACAGTGTAGGATGATAGAGCAGCAGTAATTTCATTAGTTATTGAACACTGCAGCTAATTGCAGCAGGGTGTTTCATTTAGCCCCTGCTAGGTGTGAGGAGTTCTATTAACTACAAGGCTCAAAAAACCTACTATTTCCCCAAATTCCCCAAAAATGTAATGATAAAATGCCTTTTATCATTCACCTCTCATTTCTGAGCATATATTGCTACGCTCTTAGTATAACATATATACCCGTATTAACTTGTATGCCTGTTATTTACTCAATATACTTTCTCCAAAACTCCACTGCATACATTGCATGATGTGTGTGTATGTATGTATGTATGTATGTATGTATGTATGTATATATGTATGTGTGTATGTATGTATATATAGCCCAGAGTTTGATAGACCCATGATTTGCAGTAAAATTGAGCCATGTGCCCAAACTGTTTCATTCATAACCTATTGGGGCTATCTCTCTCAGCTCAACCACAGAATGTAAAAAAAAGTGACATATCAAAATCATACTTCATATGGGTCTTGTAATTTGACACAGAAGGAGATAACTAACTAGTAGATAACCACAATTAGGATTTTAAACTGGGTGAAATATATTAGCATGTTTCAGCTAGTCTTTTACACTTCAATAAAGCTGATAAGGCGTTTGCAGGGTCTTAAAAGTGATCCTTAAAAGTGCCATTTATTCTTCTCTGGTTCCTGAACCTCACAATGCACCAACAGTAGACTTGGTACTGACTTCTCTGCAACTTGCTAAATTAAGGATAATACTCAAAAAGTTAAATAAGTGCATGAGTTTCTCAGACAGATGAGATAAAATTGAGTGTAGTCTTAATTCATCCAGTTTCAATTCTAGAATATACTCTGTCTTCTGGTCTTCCCACGAGCTGTAGAAGGAGAACAGCACTTAGTTACTGGGAGAATCCACCAACAAATTATAAGCACATTCCTTTTAGTCATAATACAATAAACAAGTAGAAATATGATCAGATCTACTTGTTCTGTCCAGATTTAGTTGATCATGGTAAAACTGTGTTACATACATCAAATGTACATGTCATTATTAAAACACTACAAACTTTGTTATCAAGATTGTGTTTAATTAGATGTAAGGTCCAGCTATTGTTCGGTCGATTCAGTTCCTCATAAATTAATTGACTCTTCAATGTTTCTGTACAGTAGACAATTGATATTCATATGAAGTAAACCTAGCCTAGTTAGGTTCCCTGCCATGCTGAGGCCACACAGTGTATGAAATTAGTCTTTATAAGCAGATTTGTATTTACCTTTTGTGCTGCCCTAAGCCCAACCTAGTGCCTCCACCTACACACCTCCACAGATGGCATCTTCCCTGCATTAACAGAGGCATATGACGCCATATCCAGGGGGGGACTGCTGCACCCCTAGACCTGTCAGCCTTGGTCAGAACACCACACTGTTTGTAAGTCCTGGTTCACTTCACTCACATTCCCTGCATACTTTAAGCATTTTGTGACAGACACACCTGTGTGATGGAATATGGAGCCACGGTGTCCAGGATCCTTCTGAAGCTGGATCTCTTTGATTGTGAAAATAGAGGTACCTGGTAGAGAGAGTGATCATGCATGATCTGAATTTAGACTGTATAAAAACTGGTCATGCTATAAGGAGAAAATAAAGAAACACAGGATCTGCTTGCACTATTATATTGCAAATATACACAATGCTTGAATACAAATAATCCTTGTTGAGTCAACCACAAAATATGAGGACAAAAAATAATAATTTACAGTACATGATACAAAACCAAAGACAAAATAACAAAAATGCAACATATAAGTAAAAGTATAAATAACACAGCAAGGGTCCAGCTATTTGAACACTAAGATATTAGAAAATTAATACTTAAAGAGTTAAGGCTAAGTGTTAAACAGTACTCAATTACATCATTCATAATAAAATAAAAAAGGGAATGACCTCATCAGTTACATGAGATGCAACTATGAAGACTTTTAAACAAACTAATCGCTCAGAGGAGACAGAAGAGGCCGGAGGACTTTACTAGTGACCAAGAGCGGACTGACCCATCGGGGCGCTCAGCGGAGCCTGCAAGGGTCGTGGTCTGCAGGAGCAGGGCCGGGAGCAGAGATCATGGATCTCCCGTTAACCGGCCCAAACAGTGGCTTAACTACAGGGGTCCTGTCTTCCCATGCCCATTCAAAACCATCCAGAAAGGGCCCTTCTGACATGGGAATTGACAATTTTGAACCGGCACGGGGAGACATTGAGAGCTGTGACTGTGATCTGTACACAAACCCTGATCGTTTTCTACAGCTCAGTGGGCTAGTCAGGACAGATCATCAGGACACAATCACCACTGCCCAAAAAGGTGAGAGACACTGGGGTCACTTGGGCAGGATAGTACCCAAAAAAGTGGGACTGTCCTGTGTTAAACAGGACATTTGTGTAATATGCTATAATAACCAGTTTGAGCGTGAAAGACTGACATCAGAAGCGCAGACATCTGCCATTAATAAAATTACAACTGAAAGAGAGAGACTAAACTATATAACAGTGTTGCCTCAATAAATTCAGAGGTTAAGAAACTTACTGTCTGGAAGTGTGAGTACTTTCTCCCCCAATGTCTTGAAATATGGATGTCTGATACCTTCATCTGCAGAGATTCGTTTTTTGTCCTCATACTGTAGAGTGAAACATTTGCACAATTATGTTTTAAGAAAATATTCGGCATTTAAATGCTGAATAGCAGCTCTCTTATGGTAATTTCTCTGCAATTATCCTCTTACTACTGGATCCTCCTTTTTATGGAGGCAGCTTTTTCACATTCATGTCAAGACCTGCATAGGTTTTTTTGTTGTTTTTGTAAAAAGCAGATTTGCTTTATATTTGTAAATGTTTTCTAAAGTATGACAGGTTGACATGGGTACTCTATTTCTACTGCAAATTACTATTGAGTGCTTTAATTTAATTCTATTTAGTAACTTGATGACTTTCTATTCTTGTGCGTCTCACATTGCACATGAGCCTTTTTTATACTTCCTTATTTTGTGTGTATGCAGATATCCCATTTTCCCATCAACACACCAGCAGTACCTGAGACACTTACCAGTAGTAAGCTGCTTAATAGATCAATCCCCTCTGAGTCCAGCCTGAAACAGAGCAAAAAGACCTTTCTGATTAACTCTATTCAACAAAACAAATGTCCTGATCCCTGGGACACCTGCTCATTACACCGAACGGGACTTTGATGGCATCACATTCTAAACATATAGATATTAATATATAGTTTGCAGCAATCACAGCTTCAACTCTTCTAGCGCACCTTTGGTATAAAGGAGATTGTAAGCCAGGCCTTCTCGTCCAACATCAGTGCTATTTTGCTTCCCACTCTTTGGATCATGTATGAGCTTTGAATACACTGTTCAATTAACTGCAAAATTATTATACTATATTTTCACAAGGACTGAAAGAGTGCCCATTTCGTTTATTAGTACAGAACACCAATGGAGTAAGCGCCTTACATGGCCACCACTGGAAAAAGCAGAGAAGCCACTTTGTTCCACAAGAAACCCACAGAGGTTGTCCTATTGAAGTCCTAGACCACACCTTAGGGAGAAGCAACATTGATAAGGACTAGGCAATCAGGAGTCATGAAGGAGTCTCTGTGATGTGGAGCTTTGTGGCAAGAAGCTTCCTTCTCATCCAGCGGATGCATATTCCCACAGGAGTAAGAGATGCTTGAGTACCAGCAGAAGAGGGTTATTCAGCATATATGCAGATGAGGAAAGGATCAGAGAACTACCACTTAAGCAGCAGACGCTCTATAAAAGATGCTGGATCCATCTTGTATGAATAGTTAAATCAGAATGACCACCAGATGGGGCTAATGCTCCATCTAAGTGAGCCAAAAAGAACTGTCACGTAGAAGA
This sequence comes from Sceloporus occidentalis, assembly GCA_023333645.1. NCBI lineage: Eukaryota > Metazoa > Chordata > Lepidosauria > Squamata > Phrynosomatidae > Sceloporus > Sceloporus occidentalis. The sequence continues at coordinate 2,937,464 of JALMGF010000055.1, forward strand.
GAAGCCTGACAGTAGTAGCAATAAGAATGATTTCCAGCTTGAACAGACAGACTGCCAAGGAGAGCAAAGTGTTACAAGCACAGCTTGCTGAATGGGGGTAAATCAATCTCTCCAAAAAACAGAAGCCTATTTATATCTAAATTAAGAATGTTGTTCTATAGACAGTGTCCATAGGATCCATCCTGTCTTTAAAAGCGGGACAAAAACTCAGCTTCCTGTGAACAGATGGGGCTTATATCTCCAGAGCCGGCCTTAGGCGTTGTGGCGCCCTGTGCGGACTACTCCTCTGGCGCCCCCCCTCTGCCCCTTCAAACTACACCCCCCCCCTCTGCCCCTTCAAACTACACCCCCCCTCTGCCCCTTCAAACTACACCCCCCCCCACTTACCTTGTTGCCGGAGTCCTGCGGTGAGAGCGGGAGGCACCCGTCTTCTCGCTCTGCCGCGGTGCCGGCATTTCATGTTGAGCGCCGGAATAGACCGGCGCTCAACATGAGATGCCGGCACCACGACGGAGTCACGGAGAGTAAGGGGCGCCGAACTTCACGAGCAAGTCCCTGCCCGGAACTTAGATTAAAGCATCGGGGTTTTTTTTAAACTTTATTTAACATGAATGATGTTAAATAAAGTTAAAAAAAACAAAAAAATACGATGTTTCAAGTTAAGTCCCGGGCAGGCGCCCCTGCTACCATGGCGCCCTGTGCGGTCGCACAGGTTGCACACCCCTAAGGCTGGCCCTGTATATCCCCATGGCAGTTAGGATGAAGAGAAAAATTATTCTTCTATCTGGCCTCCAGAGATGACTGAGGATATACCCCACTGGTCCTGCACGAACTGCAATGTAAGAAAACCACCCTTAGAGGCAGCCTCCGCAGCCCATGAAGTGATCATCTATCTGGATTATCAATCAGTGATTCATTACATTCATTCATTCACTCACTGTGTCTACAAAGATGTGCACATAGTTGTGTGCACAAATGCATAATCTACACATATGAAATGATTCCCCCAAAAAATCAATAAATTTGCCCAGGGCAGGATTGGGGTGTCTACGCGGCCCTGAGGCTATAAGGCCAGGGTCATCAATTGACGTAAGTGCAGCTGGATACACACAGCTGCTCGTTACACTGGGGCAGCAGGTCGAGTAATGGTTTCTTTGTCAGCGTGCTGTCCAATCGGACATTTGCCCATTGTGCCAGATGGTCAGTATGGGCCTGGTTTCATTATTTGCACAATTGACAGATTGTAATACTGACTTTACCTCACAGGTACTCCGGGAAAAAGCCACACAAATTAATCATAGCACAGCATGACTCTATCCCCACCTTTTAAAAGAAATGTAATACATAAAATGGAGTGCCATGTACTCAAATTGGAAAGGAAAGCGCCAAACTCAAAATTAGCCGGTCCGCTAATACAAAGTAGGCTTTACCTTGGTGTGTGGTTTTTCAGAGGCTGTGCTCTGTACTGTGGGAAGCCGTAAGCTTTAAATTCTTTATTAGATGATATTCCACCCCATGTCTCTTCAGTGGGAGTACCTTATGAAAGACATACAAAAGAAAGTCAAAAAGTTTTAACATTTTAGTTACTTTGTTGGAGTATTCAGTGTTTGTCTTTGAAATAAAAATAAATTAAAATTAAAAGAGGGACCGATGCCTTCATATCTTGTAGTCTAAGCAATTCTACTTGCTAAAATGCTTGTGCTTTTAAGGGTTAGTATAATTATTTTGGAGACATCTGGTTTAATAGCACGATATGAGTGAGTAAGGCAAAAACCTGTTTCTGTCATGAGACCTCTGATGAACCCCCTTACAGGTACTGTGATCAGTAATGCATGCCAATAGAGTCCTGCTTACTGATCACTCTGATCAGCAGCAGTGTTTCTTCCTCTTCAAAAATTATTATTTTTAAAATATTTTTTTTATAGTACGTCTCCCCATAGAATGCATATTGGCTTTCTATTGATTACAGATTCATGGCAAGAGAATTTCCCACACTAATGAGTATCTTTGCTATTTAAACTGTATATCTGTCTTAACTATAACTTCCTTGTTTATGCCCTCATGATCATGGTGGCATCTCTAGGGTGTTATGTTTACTGTAATTGTTTAATTTTTTTAAACTATACTTTTTTGCTTTTTTTGAAGAGGGAGAAAGGGAGGCTCATCAGAGAGCCCAACAGCATCTGGATAGACCCTCTGGGATGTCTTTTCATTCTGGATAAACAATAAAAAGTAAAATTAGCTAAAAGTAGTACTCAGGACCTATTTCCTCAAGGTGTCTTAAGGTGAATGGGCTGATTCTCAGCCACACACTGGAACGGCCTCCTTCCGACCTGATGTCCCAATCAGTGCTTTACTGATTGCTATATAACAGCTGAAATCATGACTTTATACACAAGTGGCTCAATTAAGAACATAATAATCTCCTGACAACTAATGGTTTTCAAAACGGTTGTTTTTATTTAATAATGGTAGGGAGGGGGGATAAAGATCACAGGCAGGTAAACTTGTTTTTTAAAAACAAAATACAAAAATAGTACCTTTAACTAAAAGCAGTACAGTATTTACATACTCTGGACCATCATGCAGCAACAAAAAATGAGGCATCCTCACCTAGTAGCCTGAAGATCAAGTGTAATTCCTCCTTTACCGTAGAACCAGGAAACATAGGTCGTCCTGTAGCCATTTCATATAATATACAGCCAACTCCCCTAAATGAGTGCAAATTTATCATCCAGTTATAAAACCATAAAAATAGGAATAGTTTGGTTCACATGAAGAACTGATTAGGTAATGTGAGTTTTAGTACAAGCAGTGATCTGGCAGTATATTATTATATTATATTATTAGACCATCCTCTTCCAATGACTGATATTAACATACGCTTGTAAGGGTCAGTCCCTTTTCTCCTTCTGTAACAGTCGTTGTTTATGTTACTAGCACGGCTGAATCTGCTGGCACTATATAAGAAATTAAGAATTTTTAGTTTTAGAGTTTTAAGAACCATACTGACACTTTTTTCTCCTGAAGTGAAAACATCAAATCTTGGTCTTATTTTTTTTTAGATAACCGTATGCCTATTGCATGCATGTTTAAATTCCTTACTGTATTAAGTATTACCACTTCCGCTGGAAGGTTGTTTAATTTATCTCCCACTCTCCTAGTGAAGTCAGTGTAAATAAAACAGCAATTACTGCGAACATTCTGTCCAGTCAAAAGTCTCCCTGTCAAATCGGAGCAGGTGCATACATTATATTTCTTTGAGATGGAGCACTGGGTAATTGTTTTCTCTTTTGTTTTAGTGAATTAATTACCATATTGTTTTTTTTTCTGTATTTACTTTTTCTGATAGGTCATCTTAGTCTCTACTGCAACTTCAAGGAGGTAGAAATCTTGTGTCCTGCGTGAGTTCATCTTATTCATCATGGAATAGATCAGCATAACCGCTTATTAAGGCTGCCAGAGCACCTCTGTGCAAGTTGCACAAAGGACAGCCGGTCAGCCAAAATTACAGCTTCCTTTTAATGCAAGAATGGGCATTTATGTTTAAGAAGAAGAAACAAACTGTCATCACTTGTTTTTTATTATGTGTGGGGATTATTTTCTGTAGATTAATATTTCCAAGTGACCAGTGTAATCAATTAATACTTTTTCTTAATAAACTGTCATAACTTGGCTTCCCATTTTACAAGGTCACCTAAAAGAGCTTTCAACAAACACTTAACTTAATTGTAAACTATAAAAATAATATATATCATTCTGACAAATATCACTGCTGTATATGCATATACAGTAGTGCATATTTTCCAAAAGGACTCCATTGGGGTTGGGGTGGAACTGCTGTACCGTGTCCCACCTACAGAGGGGGCCTGGGCCATTTGTCATGGCAATTCTGTCTCTTCGCCCAAAATGATTATTGGATATGGTAGATATACTCATTTAGAGTAAATTTGTACTCTGAAACAATCATACCCATAGCTACGTCAGCTACAGGCAAAATTAAAGTCAAAAGTGGGAGGAGAATTAGGTGGAGTGGGTGTGGCCGAGGGACTCGCAGCACTACACCCAAAGACTCCAAGTCAAACCAGTTATCAGCTTTTACTCACCACATATCAATGGGTGTACTGTATTCTGTAGAACCCAGCAAAACATCTGGAGGCCGGTACCAAAGTGTCACCACTTCATTGGAGTATGTTTTGGTTGGCACTGACTTGGCTCTAGCAAGGCCTGTTCATGACAAGAGAAAGTTATTGCAGCATCCAGAATTGCAAGAAAATAATATGAGACCTTGGGGGCCCAACAATTTACTGAACACCTAGAATTTTCAAGAAAATGCAGATCACGTGCTAAACTCATATTGACTAGCAATCAATGACAGTATAGAAATATACAAATAAATTTACAGTTTATTAGGTATGCAAATGCATTATCTAGGTGGTCCAACTAATGTTCTTTTAACATCAAACACCTTGTTTTAAAATCACATTTTCCTCTAGAACATACACACCAAAATCTGCCAGCTTTAGCTCCCCTTTTTCGTTAATCAGGAGGTTTTGTGGTTTCAGATCCCTGTGAAGTATCTTCCTGCAGTGGCAATAAGACAGACCACGAAGTAACTGGAACATAAAAATCTGTGGGTACAAACACCATTAAATTAATCCATGGCAACCAGATACACTGTAACAAGGCTAAGAGGTGCTATACACATAAAAGCAGCATAAAATAATATCTACAAATAAAGTTTTTTTTATAAAGATCAAAATGTAAAACTTTCCATAAAGATCATTGAAGATGGTATAGTCCTGAAACTAGCAAGAAACAATAATATTCTAAAGGTGATATAAACAATAAATCCATTTATTCATGTGCAACTCGTGTATACCTAGTTGCACTTTGGGTGTCAACCACCTTGCATTTTGCTTTAAATAGATTGGTAAAGAGTGTGGTAGCTACAGTTTAGCTGTAGTCCAGGCTGTCATAAAACATTATAGGGCCATCTGAAATTAAACCATAGCTTCATATAAAACTTCATAAAACATACATATAGCATTTTTGCTCAGTTATAAGACGACCCTGATTATAAGTCGGCCCCCAAGATTTGAATTAATGAAAATAAAAAGAAAAAGCCTAAATGTAAGATTTTTTTTTATTAGTAAATATTAGTTCACAACTATTTTTTCATATTTAATAAAAACTATGATTGAGAAAAATACATTTTTTGGTTTTTTTTCCCTTTTATTTGCCAACCTACCCCCCAGTTATGCACATCTGCCCCACGGCTTGCTACTCTGCCCCTCAGATATGCCTTATATCCCCCTATATGCCACTCTGTCTCCCGATATGCCTTATACCCCCTATATGCCACTCTGCCCCCCAGATGTGCCTTTACCACCTATACGCCACTCTGCCTCCCTGATATGCCACTTTGTCCCCCTATATTCCTTATACCTGCTATATGCCCCTCTGCCCCCGTCAGGGTCGACGGAGAACCCCCCAGCGCAGTCACTCACCTGAGTACCCGCTGACTGCGGGTACCAGCTCCCACGCCGCCGCTCTCACCGCCATCACCGCTCCTGCCATGATGCCGGTCTCAAAGAGCGCCCCCATTTCTCCTTATTCACTCCTGAATGGAGAAGGCGGGGAACGCGCACCACCGTCACCACATACAGGGGGAAGGGCGACCTCTGGTGGTAGATTTAAAAATGAGCACTGAGAATCATTCAGTGCTCAGTTATTGTGCCGTTAAGAGCTATATTGTTCCTCCTGATTCCTGTTATTGACCCTCTGGCTATTGTTACTGACTACGCTGCTATCTCCAATCCTGACCCTCTGGCTATTGTTACCGACTACGTCGCTATCTCCAATCCTGACCATCTGGCTATTGTTACCGACTACGTTGCTGTCTCCAATCCTGACCCTTTGGCTATTGTTACCGGCTACGCTGCTGACCCTTTGGCTTGATTTGGACTTTGCTGTGTTTTCCAGCATATCGGGTTCCTCACCTTGATCCTGACACCCCTAGATATGCGTTATACCCCCTATTTACCACTCTGCCCCCCAGATATGCCTTATTCCCCCTATTTGCCAATCTGCTTCCCTGATATGCCTATATGCCCCACCCGACTTACCGATGCATCCCTAGACTTGTCCCCCCATACTCCAGACTCCCTGGTGTCAACACCATCTCCGCTGCTACCCGGGACTTCCGCCGGGGCTTCTGTGACTGAGCACCGGAAGGTCACGTCACGCCGGTGCTCCATCTTAGAAGCCCCAGCGAAAGTGTCCAGGTCTCCTGCAGCACTGCGGGGGATCCTCCTCTCTGGCAGCCGGTGAATGTCAGCGTGATGTGCGTAGACAACTTCCGCTGCTGCTGGCCAGTAGTTCCGCCAGGGCTTCTATGGTGGAGCGCCGGTGTGACCTGACCTTCTGGAGTTCCACCATAAAAGCCCCCGAGGAAGTACCGGCCAGCAGCAGCGGAGGTTGTCTATGTGCATTGCACAGACGTACACCGGCTGCCACAGAGGAGGTCCCAACCAGGTCCCAATGAGTACCGCTATTCCACAAAATGTACTCTAGCAAATAATTCACTTTTTAGAGATGTTTTCTATTTGACTTTCTCAGCACCAGAGAGATGAACAACTAGTTTTGTAACATTCTACTCTAAAGATCAAAGGCTTACTAGAGGACTTTATCACCAATCTATCTTGCATAGGTTGTATGCTATTTATACTGTTAATTAATGTATATGGTACTATCATCTTTTATTAGGGGTATAATATATTACCTATTTTAATTGGTGAGCTGCTTCTGGGTAAGTAATAAAATAAAATACTTCCTCACGCCACAAGATATGATTCCTGAGATAACTCTCTTTTGCACTTCTGAGAACATATACTTTACACTTAATATAATAACTAAACAGTCTGTCTATAATAATCCAAGGTTTAGATTAGCCCCTTCGTGACTATGACTGATTTTATTATTTGTACCTTTCATATGACAATGGCTGTTTTAACATTTCTGCTGTGCTCATGTTTAGCTGTAATTTTATTCTTTTCCATTTACTCAATCCACACAAGTTATATGTTGTTTTTTTCAGGACAAGAAGGGCTTTCTTTAGATGCCATTATTATGATTGTATTATAAAATATGTTGGAAATTGTAAAAAGGACTTTTTCGGACTTTTACTTGAAAAATCTTTTACTCACCTATCAAAACTAAAAACCTGCTAAATAGATTCTACTATTTGTCCTGAGTTTAGAAATACCCAATGTTTTTATGGTTTTTTTTGCTTTTTTTCTGCACATTATGGGGCAATAAAAAACAAGTAGCATTTTGCTATTTCAAAACCATTTTTTCCAAATCTGGTAATTCTGCAGCACTTCTGCTTTAAACCCAAATAGAGCATTCAATGTAGTTTACCATGTCCAAGATCCTAAAAAGCTTAGAATTCAATATAAACATACTATATAGAGACTATACAGTATATAGTATCTGTGCGTATTTTTTATTGTTTTTAAGTAAAGTCTTTCAGTTATTAGGTGTCTATGTTAAAGGAGACTACATAGTAACATAGTCATTTAGATTGAAAAAAGACCTACATCAATCACGTTCAACCCTTCTACCTATTCTTTCTACTTCTGATCCAAAAGAAGGCAAAAAAACCCTATTAAACTATTTTTCAGATATTGCCACTATTGCCAAATAGATCACATCTAGTGATCTGTATTTTTACTGACTTCTTCCTACAATGCTATTAGGTTGATTTGACAAAACCTGTCTTCCACAAAACCATGCTGACTACTAATTATATTGCAAATCAATATTTATTCTTGAATATAAGCCTTTAGCAACCTTTCCATTAATTTCTCCACTACAGATGTCAAACTCACTAGCTTGTAGTTGCCCGGCTAAGATTTTGATTTTAAAAACCACATGTACCTTACACAAGTCTATTGGCACTATACCTGAACTGAAAGACTCCCTAAAGATGAAAAATAGTTGTCTGATCTAAAATTAGGCTTAGCTAACCTACCCTTGGGTGTCTACTGTCTGGCCTTGGAGCCTTATAACACACTTGCAAATTCCTTCTGTCACATTTCTGAAATCTTACATTTTACGTTTCTATAAACTAAATAAACCTATGTAACGCACAATTTGTCACAACCACAGCCATTTTTACTTTCTATTCTATTCTATTTACAAGATTATTCCTCTTTTTTGAAGATAGATAAGGTTTCCATAAAGTGGTTCTTTACAGACTTTGCAAGGGTGAGTAGGAGGGAGGGAAACTCAGAACAGAATTTTTTCAATTTCTTCCATGATTAGTTTACTTGGAAGATTTTTAAGTCAAATATTTTCAACCATAGCAGATATTTGGAGATATTTGATTTCATTGAAAAACATGGCAGAAAAAAATGGAATAGCAACCCATTATAGATACTAGCTCCCAGATAAAAAACAGGACCTGACAATTACATTGAAATTGTGGCAGAAGCTGCTGGCGCTGTCCCATATTGCTCACGTACTTGATAAAGGAAGTATAAAAATATGCTATTATGACTAGCAATGTATTTTTAAGACCAAACTGTGTTAATAACTGTAATACATTCTATGAATGACTTCCTCTTTGGTGTCCTAGTTGGTATTGTAGGTCCAAAGTATACCTTGAATTGAGGAAGTAGATTCCTTAACCTATAAATACATTTTGACAAGTTTTGCCAGTAGAAATGACCTCTAGTACATGACCTCTGAAATCACTGGCATTCTGAAAGCAAGTGTACTTTAGAAAAAGCAAATTGGATTAGTGAATAAGATCCTGGACTGAATGTGATAACAGCTTAGAAATCCAAAGTTCAAAGAGTTAAATTACTTTTAAAGATTCCTTGTTTCTCAACAATAACCTCACCTTGACGTTGTGCATACACATGAGATTTCCACAGTTATCCAAGTACTGTTTAAGGTCGCTGTCCTGTAAAAGGAAAAACAAACATTTATAAACTGTGAAAAATAACTATTTAACCCTTTGAGTCCTTGGGGTTAGGCACACATTTTCCCCACTTGGAAGGCCTGCGATTTTTGGCAGTTTTGCTATAGTTTAATTTAGGTGACCATGTAAGAATTTTACACTTCACTTTACACTTACATCTAGGATAACCTAAACACAGGTTAAGCTATTCATATATATACATATACTATATAGACAAAAGTATTGGGACACTTGACCATTACGCCAATAGGGACTTTGGTCCATAAAGATTTTTGGATGAGGTTAGTAATATATGGCAAACAAAATAGAAAAAGTTACTAAAGAATGTTATTACCTACCACCCTTTTATTAAATGTATCATATATATATTATTATTATTATTATTATCTTTTATTTATATAGCGCCAACAGTTTACGCAGCGCTTAATACAATACATAAATTCAAGGGGCATGACAAGATGAGAATTGACAGACTAAGACAAACCGATACATTAGGTGGAGAGAGCCCTGCTCGCAAGCTTACAATCTAGAGGGAAATGGGGTGACAAACATAAGGCATAGAGAAAGGGTGAGAGGTAGTGTGGTGGTTGTATCGATGACAAGTAAGTTCTAGCAGCTAAGATGGTATGCTTCTCTGAAGAAGTGGGTTTTTAGATGTTTCTTGAATGTCGGGAGGGAGGGTGAATGCTGAAGGTTCCTTGGGAGTAGATTCCAGAGATATGGGGCAGCTCGTAAGGCTCAAGTAGGAGAGTATTTGCTAATGAGGTCAGAAATGTACGGAGGAGCAGTATTATGGATGGCCTTATATGTCAGTACCAGGATCTTAAATGTAATTCTAAAGGTAATAGGGAGCCAGTGGAGGGTTTCACAGAGGGGGGAAGCAGAAGAGGAGCGACGTGCAAGGAAGATGAGCCTAGCAGCGGCATTTAGGATAGACTGTAGAGGAGAGTCGAGACAGTGGAGTGCCAACCAGAAGAGTGTTGCAGTAGTCAAGACGGGAAATGATAAGTGGATGAACCAGAGTTTTTGTGGATTCTTGGGTGAGGAATGGGCGGATATGAGAGATGTTTTTTAGGTGCAAGCGGCAGGATCTGGCGAGGGACTGAATGTGAGGGATGAAGGGGAGGTTTGAGTCAAGGATGACCCCAAGGCATAGGGCCTGGGTAGTAGGAGAGATAGTCGTGTTGTTAATGGTGATAGAGAATTCAGGTAGTGGAGTGGAGATGGAGGGAGGGAAGATAATGAGTTCAGTTTTAGGAAGATTAAGTTTCAGGTAGAAATAGCAGACAAGTAATACAAGAGATGGAGAGAGATCAGGAGAAGACAGGTAGATTTGGGTATCATCTGCATATAGATGATACTGGAGGCCAAACAAGTTGATTAGTTTGCCAAGAGAGGAAGTATAAAGAGAGAACAGCAGAGGGCCAAGGACTGAACCTTGGGGGACACCAACCGAAAGTGGAAGGGGCGATGATGTCTCGCCAGAGAAGGACCGGTTAGACAGATATGAGGAGATCCAGGAGAGAGCTACATGGGAGAGATGCCTACAGAAGCAATTGAGTCTAGAAGTAGGTGGTGATCAACAGTATCGAAAGCAGCAGAGAGATCTATATATATATATATATATATATATATATATATATATATATATATACACAGTACATTATGCATTCATGTATTTTGGAAACGTAAATAAATGTAGACTAGAAACTAAGTCCATGTAGGTACATAATACATTAGAAAGTGGGCACACATAAGTGTAGGCATACATAAGGAGTTAAATTCAATAATTATGCTAAAGAAACAAAAATAATGGTAAAAAATACACACTTCCACAAGTATGATAAACGTTTTGCATCTCTGGTGCACCTGCTTTTGGAGTCTAGGACTCCCATCACGCTTATCACTTGTTGTGGTCCATAAATGCTAAACAGTCCCTTTTTGAAAAAAATAGTAAATCATGTATTTAAATAACCTAAATAAATGACCTGTGCCAGATCATCTCACAATACATCAGCTTATAGCTTGCTGTCCATTTCATCCATCACTGCCACCGAAAGAGTTGAAATACCACTCCAGCCTTATATTCATATTATATGAATTTTGTAGTCCCGTTTGCATGGCTCCAGTGCATCACGCTGCATGCAAATCAGTGCAGGCATTCTTTACTTACAACAGTTAGAGACTGATACTTCTTAATCATTTATCTCCTGAAAGCTGGGAGCACACAACAGCCACATACATTGCCTTCATCTTACCAGGTACTCAAAGACCAGAGTGAGTGAGTATTCTGTGTGGATGATGTCATGGAGTGTTACAATGTTAGCATGCTTCAGATTCTTCAGTAGAGACACTAGGAAAAATTAGAGGCCTATGGTCAAATTATGAAATCACTTCATGTTGTTCCCGCATACCTTTAAGTTATTTTAACCCCTGTCATTTCTTGCTTTTAGAAACATACTGCTTCCTATGAAGCCAATTTTTTTCCTTACCCTCTCTGATGGCCGTGCAGGGTGCTCCTTCCTCATGCTCCAGTCTGATCTCCTTTAGAGCTACCAGATTCTCTGTAAGTTTACTGCGTCCCTTGAATACCGTTGCATAAGTCCCCTGAAATAACATTATCTTCAGAGAGTGATACACCTTAATGGCCCTTTACTTAGTGTCTAGAATAACCAGTTCAAGTGACATATGTTCAAGTGAAGCATCGATATCCTCTCCCTCACAATCACATGTTTAAGTTTTGTTAAATTCTGTCCAACAATTAGTTCTCACCTCTCCCAGTTTATCCAGTTTGACATATGTTTCCAATTTGCCGAACCCAATATCCGACTGCAAGAGACAGACAGGTAAGAGGATATCATGGAATTTACTCTATGTAGTTATTTGATATACAGTTCAATGCAAAAGTACTTAGATCCTTTACCAATATTTTAATATTAGTACATTTACTAAAATTGTTCTACCAATGCACCCAACATATATTTTAGTTTTTATGTCACTTTACAATCACTGGTTTTGAGTTCTAAAAACATCTTACAAAATGAAAGTATACTGATGATGTAACTGTGAAATATATTAATAACAGGGAAGGCTCCGGGTTTTGCCCTGCCTTCCCAGGTTCTCTGTGCAGCTGATCTTGACAAGCATACTCCCAGGGGCAGAATTAAGACCAAATGGGACCATGGGGCATGACAATCACAAGGGCCCCCCTTCACTTGCTAAAATTCACTTATTAAATCTGTATTAATTTTGTCCAACAAAGAGAAGGCTGATACACAATGTTACTATTATTTTTTGTTATGTTGTTTAACACCATCATATTCCCTAGCACAGTACAATGAGTAAGCATAACCACTAATGTTTCAAAACAAATTGGCCTTACAGAAGGACCCAACTCAAACAAGCTTGCAATAACTAAATAATCTAAATCGTTGCGAGCCACTGAGGGAATTGCAAACGAGCAATGCAAATGAGTTTAATTGTCAGTGCTATTGATATTTCCATTACATCTTCTGGCGCTTTACATCTCACATTACATCTCCCTCATGCCACATTCCTATCCTGTCAGATTCCTTGACCCTATCATATCATTTGCCCCCAGTATCCCTGTCATATATCCAGTCCCTTGTGTAATATCCCCAGAATACTCTCAGATCCCATCATAGGTTTTTCCCTCAGTCCCATATAATAAACCCTCATGTTTTCTTTTAGGGTTGTTGGCATTATTATATACACTATCATATATATATATATATAAATATATATATATATATATATATACACACACCCAGATTCACATTAACATACACATGTATTGAAACACATCTTTAATCCAGTTTGCATGGAAATTTGAATCTATGTATATACGTAGGTAAGTACCATACTTCAACAAACATACTTCCATACACACACAAACATACCTGCACACACACTAACATACTTACGCACAAACATGTACACAAACAAACTTGAAACCACACAAACATACTCGCAGACACATACACACTAACATACATACATACATACACACAAACATGCTTCCACACACAAACATACCTGCACATACACATGAACAAACATACTTACACCCTACTTTTGTTTACAGCTCTCTTTCTTGCTCATTGCATGCTGCCCCATTGAGTCTGAGTGCTGGGAAATTATGTCATCTTCTGACACTCAGACTCAGTGTTCGCTGGCCTAGCGGTATGCCCTGGGGGGTTGTGGCTCTGGTGTTGGGGGTCCCCACTTGACAGGGGCCCCTGCAATGTAGCAACTTCTGTTACGCAAGTGGGCGTCCTATTGTTCCGCCCCTGCACAAAGGGCATGATAAGGGTAAAGCTCAGCTGTACAGACGATTTGGCCCGCAACTCCATACTTTGTTCCCTGATGCTCCTGATCGCAGGTTGGGATTGTCATTTGGGCCAGGGGGCAACTGCCCCATGATTGATCCACCCCTGCCTACTCACTACCCATGTTCTGCCTACTCACTGCCAACTTTCCCCTGCCCCCACCAAGTTCCCTAATACTACATGTGAGTCCCAGCTCTTCACAAAGACTGAAGTGGGAGAGCTGATTCCTCTCTCCTGAAAAAGGAGAGCTGCTGGTTTCCTGGGAGGGTTAGTACTACCCAACAGTGGAGGCACTGACTTGCCACTGCTGATAAAACCTCTTGATTATTTCCAATAACCAGCCTATTGTGACAACACTTACCAGGGATGCTCTTCTTGACAATCGACTAAGAGGCTTCTGGTCATCCTCTGGACTGCTCATCTGTAACTTGTCGAGGAGTTCTGGAGGCAAACGAATATCCATAGGTAGGGAAAGACGTTTGCTGACATCCTTGATGACAAAAAAAGAAACTTTATTAATATTAATACAAGCAGGGATGATTTTGTGTAGGTTTTGTGTGTTATGGAATATGGAAAGGATTTAGTAAGAAGGGTGGTGATCAGAATTCATCTCATCTTATTATGTATAGGTTATCAGTTATTAAGTGGGGAACCAAAAACTACAAAACACTGAGTTACAGCCTAGGACTTGATAAGCATGTTATCATGGCACCTATCAGTGGGTGGGATATATTAGGCAGCAAGTGAACATTTCAACCTCAAAATTTATGTCATAGAAGCAGGAAAAATGGGCAAGCGTAAGGATCTGAGGGACTTTGATAAGGGACAAATTGTGATGGCTAGACAACTCGGTCAGAGCATCTCCAAAACTGCAGCTCTTGTGGGGTGTTTTCTTGGTCTGCAGTGATCAGTACCTATAAAAAGTGGTTCAAGGAAGAAAAAGCGCTGAACCGACGATGCATTTATGCACGTGGGGGGGGGCAAAGGCTGGCCCGTGACGTCAAATCCAACAGATGAGCTACTGTAGCTCAAATTGCTGAAAAAGTTAATGCCGGTTCTGATAGAAGGGTGTTAGAACACACAGTGCATCACAGTTTGTTGTGTAGGGGCCTGCGTAGCCCATAATGACCCCTGTCCACTGCCGAAAGCGCCTACAACGAGTAATGGAAAATGGTGGCCTGGTCTGAAGAATCACATTTTCTTTTACATCAGGTGGACTGCTGCTTGCATGTGCAAAACTAAAAATGTGTATGTTATGTTATGCAGAGTGCACTCATAGCTATTATTTCATCTACTGAGTCTATATACACTATTTATCTCATCTCATTAGCTAATAAACAAGGAGCAGGATTATTTTATGGTGCTCATGAAAAAAATGTCATACTTTGTTGCACAGTAAAGTTTAAAATCGAAAATTGGCCTGTTAAATGTGTACCCTGTTGAATTCCTAAATTTTTTATTTAACACTATACACATTCAGAGCCTATGGCCTCTGGGAGACATGGAGCTTGAGTTGTTTACAGCTTTTGTTAAATTACACCAGTCATGAACTACATTAAACTATTAAACTGTACAATGAGCTGGTCAAACTGCTAACACGTATAGCTATACTATTTGCCACAAAACCTGGTTTTACAGTATTGATTGGACACATCTAGCCTATCATTAACCCCTTAAGGACCGGGCTCATTTTTCGTTTTGTACCCTGTGGGACCGAGGCTGTTTTGACACTTTTGTGGTGCTTGTGTTCAGCTGTAATTTTCTCCTCACCCATTTAGTGTACCCACATAAGTTATATATTGTTTTTTTCAGGACACACAAATTGTACTTTAGTTATAGATATACAGGTCCTGGTATATGTCACTGTCAAACAACCCCCCAATATGTGTTCAGGAACATCTCCTGAGTACAGCGATACCCCACATGCATGGGTTTGTCAGATTGTTTGGCTGGTAAAAGGCTACTTTTGGGGCATGCGTAATCCAGGTGGTCATTTGGTCATTCTGCCTCCATCTCCTCTTTGGAATACCTTTGAAGCGGGTTAACTCAATTTAACCCATTCAAACCATATATTTTTGAAAACTAGACACCCCAGGGTATTCCAAATGCTGTTATTTTAACCCTTTCCATGCACCAATTATAGAATTACACTTTGTCAAACTTTGTAATAGTAATTTTTTTGATTTTTTTTCCCACACAAATTGTACTTTAGTTATAGATATACAGGTTCTGGTATATCTCACTGTCAAACAACACCCCAATGTGTGTTCAGGAACATCTCCTGAGTGCAGTGATACCCGACATGCATGGGTTTGTCGGGTTGTTTGAGATTTAAAATGCCACATTTGGGAAGTGCGCTTTTTTTCTCCATTTTGGTCAGTCTGTACCTATGCCCTATCTTTGAGCTCGGCCACTCCAATTTACCCCATCAGCCATTTTTTTTATATATTAGACACCCCTTGGGTATTTGAAGTGCTTTTATTTTAACTCTTTGTTGAGATTTTTGAGAAATTTTAGCACTTGCTCAAAATAATAAACTTTATTTTTTTATTTTATTTTTTTAATACTTTTTTTATATTTTTTTTACACATTTTGCTGGTACTGGATGGTTCATCAAGTGACATCACTGCATAATTATTTTTAAATGTTAGCACATTTTTATTTTTTTTTCCATTTTTTATTTTTTTAATTAATTTTTTTAATATTTTACTAATCACATAGTGATTAGAAAGCTGGGTTCCATTGACTTGCTTGGTTGAATGCAGTACCTGTATTCAACCTGCAAGTGGAGCCAGAGTTCTCTAGAGGGTCTGGAGACCGTCTAGCGAACTCTTTCTTCTTTATTGTTTTTTTTCCCGGGCCGCCGCCATCTTGCTGAGGGCGAAGATCACCGGCAGCTGCGGCTGTGACCGCTCTCCGGAGCGGTCACAGCCCATCCAAAGGTAAGTGTTTGGTGTCGCTGGATGCCTCCTGATCGAGGCATTCCAGCGACACCATTTAAGTTTAGGAGGCGATCGTTGATTTTTAAAACGGGCGTCCGCCGATGCCGATCTCCGTGTTACTGAATGCCTCGACATCGTTGATCACTTTCTAAGCTTATTTAATTGTTTGACGGTTCAGGACCGTCAAAGGTCATTTAGTGACCTTCTTGTCATGACGGTCCTGAACCGGCAAAGGTCGCGAAGGGGTTAAGACAGAGAATGAATGTCAACAAAGGGATCAAGTCACATAAGCAAGTCAAATATATATATATATATACATATATATATATATATATATACACACATTATATGCTCAAAAGTATTGGGACACCCCTCTTAATTATTGAATTTAGGTGTTTCAGTCACGCCAATTGCTAACAGATGTATAAAATGAAGCACACAGGCAACCATCTCTATAGACAAATAATGGCAGTAGAATGAGTCACACTGAAGTGACTTTTAACATTGCACTACCATAGGATGCCACCTTTGCCACAAGTCAGCTCATTAAATTTCTGCCATGCTAGATCTACCCCTACAACATCAGCACAAGCACTGTGTGTCAGGACTCCATGGCCGAGCAGCGGCACACAAGACAAAGATCGCTGTCTGGAAATCCAATGGACGAATCTGGGTTTGGCGGATACCACGAGAATGCTAGCTACCAGTATGCATAGTGCTTAAAATTTAGTGCTTAAAATTTAGTGGAAGAGGGATAATGGTCTGGAGTTGTTTTCAGGGTTTTGGCTAGGCCCCCCAGTGAAGGGTAATGTTAATGCTGCAGCATACAAAGAAATATTAGACAATTGTATGTTTCTAGTTTTGTAGCACCAGTTTGGAGAAGGACCTTTCCTGTTCCAGCATAACTGACCCCTGTGCACAAAGCAAGGTTCAAAAAGACATGGTAAATCAACAAGACCACCGCCTGTTTTCTTTGCTACTTCTACCTATTAGTCATTGAAAAGTAGCCTCCCACACAAAGTTCCTTCCATTCATCAAGAAGCACCAAAATGACCTCTACATGTGGCAACGAATGGACGAAACCTAACGAATTTTCAGAACTTTCGTTTTCGTTAGTTTCATCAGGGATCCCTTTTCTTTTTTTGATTCGTACGAATGCACGAAACAGGCAATTTTCATTAAAATGAACTTTGTAAGAAAACAAATGCACAAGTCTAATATTAAACATTTTAAATGGTCAATTTACTGTAGCAATGAGGCATGTATAATTCTAATCACATATCTGAGCTCATATAGAACAGAAATACCAGCATCCAATCACTGCAGCATAAGGTTAATAATTTCCCAGGTTATGTGTACCCTACATCTACCTTTAGCTGATCTATAAAATATATAACTAAATTTAATACTATTGTATTATTGCCACTTCCTCCTATTACTAGTGTTACATCTCTTTCTATTAGTGGTATAGAATTACCTCCACTATTGTTCACCAGGAACATAGAGTGTTATAGCAGAAAGTAATATGTTCCATTGGGCCAACATAAAACACGTAGCGTCATATAAGCTTTCATAACCTCGGGGATCTATCCTTCAGAAAGAATCTGAAGTTGTCTCCACACGCAAAATTCGCAGAGTAAGGTTTGGGGGCTATACCACACTCTAGACATGTACAATATTTTGGAGGTTGGACTGACCTGCCCAACTGGGAACGACTTAATAATGTATAAGAGAGGTCCATCTAGACCTTTCTCTGCCAGTGCCATCAAACTGGATATGATCCACAATGATCAAGGACTTTGATGCTGTCAACAGTTATTTCCTTGTTATGCTACATCAATTAATTATTTGCTTCACAACAATGTAAGGGTAATCCCACATATAAAATTAGGTTGGCTTCAATATTGAGTCGACCTTTTCTTGTTAAATCAAGGCCACCCCCCAGCTTGAAAGTTTCCAGACCTCCCTGGCTCAATGAACCTTTACATTTTAATGGGAGTAGGAAAGCAGTTCAGAAACCTATGAATGTCCCAGTCAAAAGCCATACATTTTATGGTAACCATGTCATGCCACAATATGCAAAGGTCAAAACGGAGGCCAGCAGCCATATAAATTGTATAAATTCTGAGATTACTGGCAGCTATGACTTATTTTTTAGACTAAACAATGAACATTTATCATATAAAATAATATGTATAAATGGACATTTAATGACCAGTAAGAGTTTATTCTGTTTATTGACTTTTTTATTTAGAGCTTGTTTTTCCAGCCCTCTAATTCCTTTGGTCTAAGATAATTACTTTAGTTTCAATTAGCTATTTTCTTATGCCTGAAATGAACCCATAAACTGTGCTGATGGTACTGAGGTATTACTAGATTTTTATTACTGAATATCAGTCAAATTCAGCCAAGAAAGAACGCATTACATTTAAAGTAATCCATTTTTATACAAACAACACCCTGAGAAAGAACACCGTGTAATGAGCATTACAAAGAGACTCAGAAAATTAAATTTCACAGCTGTATTTTTATTGAAGTCTGTTTTCAGCCAATCAATAGGCAGGTATGATTTCAAATATAAGTCCTGAACAAGACACGGTATAAATGAAGAATGGCAAATGGTTTCCAACTACCAGAATGAAGATGCTGAATTGCTGGAGCAGTAAAGAAAAAAAACCTCACAATGCTCACATATTTGAATATCTGTAATTGTGTAAATTGGGTATTCATCAAAGCATAGCAAACAATTTTCTTCATTTATCCCCGTCTTTCATTTAGAAATGCTGTAATATGCATACACGCACAAGTACATGCATTGGTAGTGCTTGTTCACATACTCTCGAAACATTGTGTTAGAAAAAATGCATCTTAGGGGGATATGATACTATCATACGAATACATACGGTGACAATAACAACTGTTCTCTGATGTCTTGTTAAAATATAGGTCTACGCAAAGATCAGCAACAAAAAAACACCTATTTAACCCCTTAACGGCCAATGGCACGCCAGCACATCATGGCATTAAACAAGCTTAATAGTGTTGGTGTAATGCCTCAACGTTGAGGCATTTTGACACACCAAGATCGGCATCAGGGGCAATATCTGGCACCTCCCAGGGGCGTCAACATCCATTGTATGGTGGCAGATGCCTGTTTTAAAAGAGTTTATTTTAAAAAGCTTCCTAAGCTTTAATTCCGAGATCAGCATCTGGCCCCTCCCGGGGGAGTCAACATCCGCCATACACTGTATGGCAGCGGACGCCCGTTTTAAAAGAGTTTAATGGTGTTGCTGAAATGCCTCGATAGCGAGACATTCAGCGACACCAAACATCGTTCCAGAGAGCCATCACAAGCGCCACTGCAAGAGATTTTGTCACTCACAAGATGCCGGCGTCCTTTAAAAAAAATAAATAAACAAGTTTCCAAAAGGGTCACTCCAGACCCTTCTGAGAACTCCGCTTGCAGGTTGAATAGAACATGCCTTTAACCATGTAAGTCAATGGAGCCCAGCTTTCTTATCACAATGTGATATGTATGTAAGTAAAATATAAAAAACATGGGAAAAAAGGGTGGTAACATTTAAAAATAATTATGCACTGATGTCGCCATCGGCAAAAGGTTAAAAAAGTCCAAAAGTCTTACAATTGAGGTCGTCTTATAATCCTCAAATAGAGGTCTGACTACAAGACTAAGATCCATATGCCCTACAGCGCTGCAGGGTACCTGGATTCTCCTCTCTCCTCTGCTGCTACCCGACACTTCCGCCGGGGATTCTATGACGGAGCACCCACATGACGTGATCTTTCCGGTGCTCAGTTATAGAAGCCGCAGCGGAAGTCCCAGATAGCAGGGGAGCTTGTCTGCGTGCATTGTGCAGAAGTCCACCGGCTGCCCCCACTTGACACCAGGGAGTCTGGGGCACAGAGACAAGTCTGGGGATGCATCGGTAAGTCGGGGGGGCATATAGGGGGGTATAAGGCATATCTGGGAGGCAGAGTGGCAAACAGGGGGTATAAAGCATATATGGGGCAGAGTGGCATATAAGGGGGTATTAGGCATATCTGGGGGGACAGTGTGTCATATAAGGGGGAGCAAGGTGGCCTATTTGGGGGTACAGAGTAGTAAGCCGTGGGGCAGATGTGCATAACTGGGGGCAAGTTGGCAGATAAAAGGAAATAAAAACAAAAAATGAATTTTTCTCAATCATCGTTTTTATTAAATATGAAAAAATAGTTTACATGTGAATTAATATTTTCTACTAAAACTTCTTTCCTATAGGGTAGTCTTATATTCAGGCTTTTTCTTTTTTTCTAAATTAATATTAAAATCATTTTTTGGGGGGTCGTCTTATAATATTATTGGGTAAACATACAGTAAATAAAGTTTATTATTTATTAGGACTGTATCTTCCCAAAAATCCTGACATGGAAAAATGTTAAAATACCAGCATTTAAAATACCGTGGGGTGTCTAGTTTTCAAAAATATATGATTTGATGGGGTAAACTGAACTGACCGTCTTCCAAGATGTCCCAAATAGGACATGGTGGCAGAAGGACCATATGTCAAAGCTCCAAGTTAAAAATGCGCACTTCCCAAATGTGGCATTTTACCTCCCAAACAACCTGATAAACCCATGCTTGGTTGGTATCATTGTACTTGGAAGATGTTGCACATATTGGGGTGTTGTTTGACAGTGACATATACTAGTAGCTGTACATCCATACCTGAAGTACAATTTGTGTGATAAAAACACAAAATAAATTACCACCACAAAGTTTGACAAAGGGGGGTAGTAGAATTAGTGCATGGAAAGGGTTAAAATACCAGAATTTGAAATACCTTGGAGTGTCTAGTTTTGAAATAGCAAATGGGGCAGAATGACCAGGTTTGGAAAAAAAACTGGTTTTGAAATAGCAAAACGCTACTTGTACTTAATGCCCAATAACTTGCAGAAAAAAGCAAAAAAACATAAAAACACTGGGTATTTCTAAACTCAGGACAAATAGTAGAATCTATTTAGAAAGCTTTTTATGAGCTTTTTTAGACGAGTAAAAGATTTTTCAAATAAAAGTGAGAAAAAGTTTTTTTTTTTCTTATAGGAAATTAGATGATATGATAAAAAAACAGTATCTGAAGAAAGGCGTTCTTGTCCTGAAAAAACTATACATAACTTGTGGGTACACTAAATGGGAGAGGACAAAATTACAGCTAAACACATACACCGCAAAAGTGTTAAAACATCCTTGGTCACGAAGGGTACAAAATATAAAAAACAGCCTGGTCAATAAGGGGTTAAGGCATAACTATTGAGCAATATGTCACACTAAATATCCTTACTGTATATTGCTTGGCCCGCCACTACGTCAAAGTGCCCTAAGTTTGGAGAGTCCTATCTAATTTTTCATTTTGGGTGTGTATGTTAGTTTGAGTGTCTCTGTACGTGTTAGTGTGTGATTTAAATGATGTATTAATATTTATTGTTTTATATAGCACCATCATATTACGCTGCGCTTTGCAATGTGTAAACAGGTCATAACAAGTAGTATATTACATAACAAGCTTACTTATTTCACAACAAAAAACCCCATAATGACAATGGCTGATTTTATTTTTGATAAAAAATGGCTGATTTTTTGTTAAACATTTTTGAGGCGCTCGTGTTTACCATAGTTTAGTGTACCCACACAATTATATATTGGTTTTTAGGACAAGAAGGGTTTGTTTAGATACCATTATTTTGATCATATCATTTAATATAAAAAGCACTTTTAACTAACTAACTAACTAACTTTTATTAATAGAATTATTCTTGAAAGTTATATGGCAATAAGTACAATTAGCATGTTGCTATTGCAAAACCATTTTTTTAAAAACTGGTCATTCTGCCCCCATGTCCTATTTGGGACATCTTTGAAGCTGATCAATTCAATTTACGCCCATCAAACCTTGTACTCCAGGCATGAATTCACAGCTCCCGGTATATGTCACTGTCAAACAACACCCCAATATGTATTTAACAATGTCTCCTGAGTACAGCGATACCACCCATGCATGGGTTTGTCAGGTTGTTTGGGAGGTAAAAGGCCACATTTGGAACATATGCAATTTAGTGTTCAACGTGGAATTTTGTCATCTGGTCATCTTGCCGTTGTGTGTTATTCGGGGCATCTTTGAAGCCAGCAAATTGATTTTAACCCATCAAATTATATATTTTAGAAAACTAGACAATCCAGGGTATTTAAAATGCTGGTATTTTAACCCCTTCGAGACCGGGACGTACCTGGTACTTCCTGGTCACATGTCACAATCAGACCGGGACGTACCAGGTACGTCATTTCAAAAAAATGTCCCCACGTTGCCACAGTCATGGTGATCGTGGGGGCGCTGCTGCTGCTGTCTACCCGGGTGTCTGAGCAGACAGCACAGCCACCCAGAGCCCGCCCCCGAGCCTTAGATCACTCCCACGGAGTGATTTTGTCAGCTCAATATCCGTTTTTCATAAATTCCGCAATCGTGGCATTGAAGGGGTTAACTCTGCACTGACACTCTCATGGAGCAAACAGGCAGTTTCAGGCAAGTGTGGGGACCTGCCACAACATTCCCCTGCTGCCTGATCGCTCCATGAGAGCGTCAGTGCAGCGTTAACCCCTTCAATGCCGCGGCATTTTAGGGGATAATTCCCATTTTGTATGGGGCTCTTCTGCTGTGGTCTGCCAGGCAGACCAGCAACAGCAAAAAAGAGCCCCCACAAGCCCTTTGATCACTCCTACAGGAGTGAGCAAAGAGACTCCTCCCTGCCATCTCCGATCTACGGGACATTATGCCCCAGCTGCCAGAGGCAGCTTCAGGGACAGGGAGAAAGGATTCTTCGGTCTCCACATGAGTGATATCATTTCAAAATAATATTGTGCTGAAAAAAACAATATATGATTTGTGTGGGTGCACAGAGAAGAGAGAATTTACAGTTGAAGACAGACATAGCAAAAACACAAAAACGGCTCCAGTCTTTTAGAGCAACCTTAGTAACAAAAACCCGGTCCTGAAGGGGTTAACTCTTTCCATGCACATATTTTACCATCAGCCTTTGTCAAATTTTGTGGTTGTCATTTTTTGGTGAATTTACTGCTCCTGGTATATATGTCACTGTCAAACACCCCAATATGTGTTCAGCAACTTCTCCTGAATACAATAAAACCACCCATGCATAGGTTGTTTAGGGACTAAAAGGTCACATTGGGGAGGGGTACATTTTTTTTTGACAATTCTGACATAGTCAGTTTGCGCCTATGCACTATTTGGGACATCTTTGAAACTGGACAATTTAATTTACTCCATCAAACCATATATTTTATAAAACTAGACACCCCAGGGTATTTCAAATGCTGGTATTTTAACTCTTTCCATGCCAGGATTTTTAAGAAGAAACAACATGAATTTTAAGACTTGCTCATTTTTGTATTTTGTTTTTTTTTGTACATATTTTCTTTGAACTCATGGTGACAGCAATGGGGTCATTTTTACATTTCATTTTTTTTTAACTATTTTTTTATTAAAAAATAGTGATTAGTGAGCTGGGCTCCATTGACCTGCATGGTTAGCTCCAGCCCCCGTAGTCAACCTGCTTGAAGAGCTCAGAGAACTCAGGAGGGACTCTCCATCTTGTTAGAGGCAGCATGTCTCAAGTTATCTTTTGAAACACTCCTCAAACGAGACCCTGGCTTTTTTCTGCATTGCAGCAACACCAGCTGAGCGAAGAAAGCAATCATTGATTGGTTTCCACCGTTGTTTTACCCCATGAAGTGCCAGGCATGCCAATTGTCGTTAAGGGGATGCATTTTCATGACATGCCTGACATGTCAATTGTCGTCAAGAGGTTAAATAAGTAAGACTTTGGTGTTTAATTTCTCATTAAAAACATTCTCAGCACCTCTACTGCAGGGTGACTCACCTCCATGGAGAGACGTCGGTGGGCTGCATTTCTGTAGCTCAGTGCAGTGGGAGACAGACCTTCTCCATCTGATGGGGACAGTACAGGGTTTCCTGGACTCAGGTGAGGCAGCTGCAAGTGTGAGTGACCAAGACCTTTAAAGAAACAAAACAGCATGATCATGACTTACACAATAAGTATTGTACATACTTAACATTAGATATTATACAGGAAGAAACCTCCTGTTTCAGAAATATTTAAAACCTATAAAACTACACATGTAGCTCCTAAATCCTAGCTGAACTCCTTTTCCTTCTGCACATGCACCGGAATACCTACCATCAGGCCCGGACTGGGACAAAAAATAGGCCCGGGCATTTAAGCCCGAGCAGCCCATATTTATTTATTTATTTATTGTTAAAGCCCACCCTTCATGTACCATCTTTGCATTTACTCATTCACACAAATCATTAACACATTCATTAATGCAGTCTCACAAATCATTCAAGCAATTCATCCACACATGAATTCATTAATTGTCATATGCATTCACACAATTCTCATACGCATTCACACTACCCCCTCTCCCCATCTTATCTGCCCCTTCTCACTATGTTCCCCCTTTTCACTATGTACCCCCTCTCACTATCTATCCCCTCTCCCCATTTCTCACTATCTAACCCCCCTCTGCCCCTTCTCACTGCACCCCCCTCCCTCACCCTACTTACCTTGTTGCCGGAGCAAGCAGCAACTGCGGCCGGGCCCGCGGCAGGACTGGGCCCTATGCGGCTTCTACGGCCGCATTAACGCAGGGCATAAGGGGCACCTGCCCCTTAAGCCCGCCGCAACTGCGACCGGGTCCGCCACTCTAAGGGGCCGGGAAGCCCCCACCAGGGCCGGCCTTAGTGGTCTGCGGCCGCACAAGGCTTACATTAAAACATCGGGGTTTTTTTTTTTTAACTTTATTTAACATCCTCCATGTTAAATAAAGTTAACAAAAACTTTATTTAACATGGGGGGTGTTAAATAAAGTAAAAAAAAAAAAAAACCCAGATTTTTTAATTTAAACCCTGTGCGGCCGCACACCCGTAAGGCCGTCCCTGGTGGGGGCTTCCCGACCCCTTAGAGTGGCTGACCCGGTCGCAGTTGCGGCGGGCTTAAGGGGCAGGTGCCCCTTATGCCCTGCGTTAATGCGGCCGTAGAGGCCGCATAGGCCCAGTCAGTTCGGTCCTGACTGGGCCTATTTTAAGGTAGGGGCCTGGAGCTGCAGCTCCATCAGCCCCTAAGTCAATCCAGCCCGGCCCGATGGCCAGTCCGGGCCTGCCTACCATTACTAAAAAAAGACAGTATCTGAAATAAGAATACAAAAAAATAGGACTCTCCCTGCAACAGTTAACAACTATTGCTACATCCCCTGCAGCACTGCAACTCTCCTTCTACATCACTTTCCCTCAATATGGTAGAGTGACACTGAACCAAACTCAACTGTAGAAGTTAATATAGTGAATTCATTTTGCAGTGTATGCCCATGAAAGTCACCGCCTACAGCAGATCAATGTAGAGTTTCTCAAACTTTCAAAGACATCAATCTTTAATTAATGGATATTTCAGTGTAAGGTGGGTAGCTTTTTTAACTCAAAATGATTTGTGGTCATAAAAGAATGGTCAGAGAAGCAGTCATTTAGTATAATTGTCTATTCACTTCAAACAGAAAACCAGGATCCATCTGTGGTGTAGCTTAATTCCAAGACCCTATGTGTGAACATTTCCTTTCAATATCGATTACTTCTCTAGCGGTTCTGCCACCTCCAAAGGCACATAGGTCACATCCTCTTCCCACTAACAAGCATTAGTTAACAGGGCTTAAGGAATCCCAGGAGCCAGGTAGCCCTGGGTTCTATATTTTCAGTTTTGGTTTCTAATTTTGTTTTACATTTTATATTGATCTGTGTTAATTTCTTTTACACAAATTGGTTGAGCCTTTTTGTAAATGCCTTGGACACAAGGAAAGCAAGTTATACTTTGAACCAGGCAAAAGCTCAGATGACTTTGTGAGGCTCCCCTTGATTAGTTCAGCTCAAAACCTTCAAAAGCTACATAGTTTTAACTAACCTAAGGGATTCTCTAACTACCTTTTCTGTGCTCTTACAATAGGTACTTGCCAGCACATATTGAAATCATTGTAGCCTTAATACACAGCATTTGGCTAAGTGTGAACAATTTAGTGAACAGTAAGTTTTGTGAGTATTACTCTCTATGTTTAGCCAAACTGTTCCCAGGCGGAGATGTTTTAGCAACTACTCTTTTCCATAGAGACAGGCAACATTTGAGCTATAGAAGAGACAAGGGATTTGCGGAGAGACAAAGAATAAACATGAAGATAAGTAAGGAGCCTGTAAAATAAGATAAAAAAGGAAACTAGCATAAAAGGAAGGAACTAAGAGGCAGACAGAAGCAAAGAAGTAAAAAAGCTAAAGATAATGATAGGTAAATTTAGAAACGGAAAGGATAATGGTAGTGAATGCTAATTAAACAAAATATGGTTTGGGGGTTTTCGATCCTACATGCCCAGGAGATAATGAGCATCTTCTAAGTCAGTGCTGATGGTTTGCAGCTTCCCCCCTGTGTGCTTGATGCTTCTTTGTGCTTGTTATCCTTTCACCCACGCGAACAGCACTGCCCCCTGCAAGATCCCTCTCTAATTAAGGATCTGCCTTTCAGCCCTTTTCTGTACTGTACATTGTGAAAGCCAATTTATCTATAGCGGGCACTGCCAGCTTCTAACCATGCTGTCCTCTTCACCTCTTTTCATGAAAGAAAGTAAAGAAGAAAAGGAAAATGCTAGGAGATTTAGGGAGGAGGAAGGGGTCTACTTTTTAAGGCTCAGTCTCAAACTAAAGCTCCTTGACGTCCAGAGACGGGCGTTTTATATTAAAGGGTCAGTCACACAATTGAGCATTCTAAGCCAATGGCGGGGACATTTTAATTGTGTAAACGAGTTAGTAACATGCAGCTACAATGTGGCTTAATGACAGACCTGTGTAGTGGACTCGGGGTCAGCTCTGCTAAGAGACTTTATGGTGGCTTTCTGAATTAGTTAGTTACACAAGGAAAATGAGAGACATGATAATTAAAGGGCAGTCTTTAAAGATGTGTCTTGTCTTTGAGAATAAAAGGAGGCTCCAGATGGTGACCCAGAGATCAGCTATTTCTAAAATGTCTCTAATGTGCTTGCAAGCATTATATAAATTGAAATATATAATGATATCTAAAGGCATGGTGGTAAGTTTGAGTGTAGAATATATTAAGGTTTAAAAAAAAAAGAAAAAAATTGATGTTTAAAAATATAAGTCTTAAAAATATGATGGGTATATCCTGTATTTGATTACCATATAATGTATTTAACATTTAACATTTGCTAAGCAAATAAACCTTATAGGATCTGTCACATCACTATTTCTGCTGAAGGTTTATTCATATAAAAACAACACAAAGTTCTAAGTTTTTTTTTTCCAGTTAATCTAACTATAACCTATCAGTGCCTGTTTTTCAGGTCATGTGATTGACTTGGGTGTGCTCTCCTCGATATGTCGGGGCATGGGGTTCATGGAGGCTGCGACTCAAATGGATTAAAGTTCCAGTGTTTCAAAATTAAAACAAAGAATACCGTTTTTATGCTGGAATCATATGTTGCCACCTTTTCCAAGAGATAAGTGACTATATTAATATATTTTATGTTTATGATTGATGGATTTGGGGTTTTTGCTAAGCCTTTGTCAAGTTTTTCAAATATATGAAAAATGCGAAAATGATGTATAAACATAAAGAAAATAGTTATTAGGCAGTAGAATGTTTTGCGTACATGCATGCTTATAAAACTGTACGTAAGCTTTGGAAGTAAAATGCTTAATTTAAATAGGTAATTTGAGTTGCAAAAAGTCTAAAACACTGTCCTTTTTTAATTATAAAAGTATTTATTTCATGTACTAGAAGAACAAATAATTTGCAACAAAAACTGTTAACTACTCTTTGTATTAGCACAAACGCACACACGCAACTGCGGTATCAAGTTATGTTTTGTTTACCCTTACATTCAGCCTTATATTGCTATTGAAATGGTCACTCACCTTCGGTGTGCCGGCTGTTCAATTGGTTGTACTGCTCTGTAAATTCTGCTAGGGACTCCTCGATGGTCTCGGTACGAGGTACAGAAAGCGAAAATCGACGCTTAAAACTTTTCACCTTGTTCATGATGACTGGTCAGATCCTGGAATACGAAGAGCACAGAAAGTGTGAGGACAAAGCAAAGAGGAAGAAACAATCTGAATGAGCAAGAGTATGGGGGGTGAATGTGTGAGAGAGATGAAGGGAGCAGTACAAAGGAGCAAAGGAGAAAGGAGAATGTACTTTAAAAGACTGAAGGTAAAATGAACGATGAGAATAGTCAGTAGAAAGACAAACACTTCAAGAAGCTGTGGTGTAGTACATGCAGTGTAGCAAGCTTCGTGAAATTAGTAATGTGTTTCGGCAAGGGATGGCTGTAGAGCTGCCTACAAGAAGCAGAGAGAAGTGCAGGCTAGCTCGGTATCAGTGTGATGAGGGAGTGTGCATCTGCTGCATCTCTTATCACTTCTAGTTGCGACTGGATGTTTAACTGCCCCTTTTCAGCAAATGAAGAAATAATTTACCTGAACATTTCATTTCAGAATATTGTAAGCTTCTTAGAACAACATTCACTGGTACATATGCTTATATATATATGACATGTTCAGCCGGTACCAGAAATCAGCGCAATATTTATTAGGGGGATTACATTTAACTACCTGTGGGGGATGTAAGATTGCATATCTGAATAAGAAGGCTGTTTCCTAGATCTGTAAGTGTTAATTTTCCTTGGACTTCCCTGCTAGGTGCAGCCACTTCTGCTTTTTTATGCGGTATATTGCTTCTCTGGTATTTGTCGTCCTCGCTCAGTAAACACTTGGGTACCATAATACTTAACAAAACAAAGACACAGGCAATCCAAAATAGGCACTCTCTAGCAAATGTGTTTTTAGAATGCTGTGCAAAAAGTATTTAGACTTGATTTAAAGGTACTTCTCAGCTTGGACAACATATTAATTGCATTCTCCAGTATGTCAAGGAAATAACTAAGCATATCTGTCATTTTAGTAGGTCAATTCCATAGATTTAACCACATCAAACAATGCAGAAACTTTTAAAAAGCTGTGACTGCTTTTTTGCAACACGACACAAAGGGATCCTATTCAAAACTCTGAATGAGGCAAAATTTTACATGATTGTAATTTCTGGAAAGGGTTTGAGAATTCAATGGTGTTTCTAATGTTGTGCTTAGTTATAAAAGTCTTAATTTACATTAACTAGATTATACACTGTTTTAATTCACTTGCTAATAAAAAAAAATCAACATGTCTGCTCTCATGTCTTTCCCTCGTAGTAATTTGGTAATATAAATACTTTTACATTCGAGGCCACTCAAATAAATGGGAATCTTCATCCATAAAAAGTGTTTGGTAGGTAAGTATAGGAGCATTTCTGCTATTTTCTGTTTTGTTAAAATTAGAATCACAGATCTCAACCCAAAAATAATTCCCATGATCTCTGCTTTAAATTATGAGCTGTACAAATACAGTGATTCTGATACAAAGCTGGAAAAGTGGTTTTACCACAAAAGTAACTTACGGAATGGTCCTGAAGATTGGCATGAATGGGAATCAGTCTGTCGTAAACCATTAAAAGAAGTTAATCGTATACATGGGCCACCGTAAGGAAGTTTTACTTTACTGAGAGGGTGGTAGATAAATGAAAGCCTCTCATCAGAAGACTTAGAGGTTAATATACTGTCCAGAATATGCATAAAGCTGTCCTGAATCCTGAAGACAAGATCATGGGCCAACTAGATGGGCCCGACAAATCTGCCATTAAATTCTATGTTTCTATACTGGTTGGGAGATACAAACCTATTAGTAACAAGACCTGTAGGGGAGTCCTCAAGTTATGCATTACTCAAAAAGGTTAGGCAACTTGTTTCACCTCTATGTATATAACCTAAGGCATGAGATTGTTAGTTTAGGTCAGCAGTGTGAGTTTGAATGACCAGAAGGGTGTGTGACATTTGTCAAGCTCAACAGAATGGAGACTTTGTTGAATAAAGGAAATTTCATAATACAGATAAGAATGACCTATATTACTATATATATATATATATATATATATATATATATATACACACACACATACATATACACACTTTGTGCAAAATAGTTTTTGAGATGAGTTGCTCTTCCATGATATTTTAGCAAATGACTTTAGCTGGCTGTTGGGAGGTCAGTTAATGACTCCTCTTAAACTTGGCAGTGAGATTATAAATGTGTGTTATCAGTACAGAAAAGGTTTATAACTTCTGAATGGAAAACATCCCAGTTATCCAGAAGAGGTCCTTTGCAGCACATAGGGGTTAATAATGCAGATGTCAGTACCTATCATTTAATCACACCACTGATAAATCTCACCTCAGCCCTGGATGTGAAACTTCCTCTGTCATATTCTGCCTCTCTGCAGTTGATTGCTATAAATAAACTGATTCTCCCTTGTTCTACCCTCCTACACTCCTGTGGGTGAATGGGGGTGGGGGTGGGGGTGTTGATTAAAGTATACTAGTGTCTATCGGTGTGCATATGCTGTTCATCTATTTTATATAAGTATAAATAATGCCATTCATTCATATAGCTCTTCTCTGGTTGCTGATAGCAGTGCTGAACTGTACTGTGAGATTCAACTCTTATAACTACAGCTGGTCCTGCAGACCTACTGTCAATATGGAAAGTAAGGCCTCGCTACAGTTGATGAACAGTCAATGCACCTTCGAATGCATGTCCTTCACCTGCAGAAAATATCTCAGTGTTAACTCAAATCTGCCCAAGACAACTCTCTGAACCACTGGGTTGGGACATACCTCCCAACAGTTGTCATAGGACATTCCTGATTTTTGCACTTACAAGGATCATGGGATATCCTCTGATCTCCCCTGACTACCACAGGGAACTGTAATATCAATCGATGTTTGTGCTGTGCACCTCTTTAGGTGGGCAGGTGGCCATGCCTCTAGTCCAGGCCAATTTTAGTGCTGCCCCTCCCTACCTCTAACCCCCAACACAGGTGTTCTGATTTGGTCACCTAAAATTTTGGGTTATAGTGTTACCTGGCTTACAATGGCCAGGGTAGAGGTGAAAACCAGATAGCATATGGATCAGATATTCCTTCTTATTAGAGCTACTTATGATTAATGGAAAATTTAAATAACTACTAAAAAAAGGCCTTTAGAGTTTAGGGAACCTTATTCTTAAATCACTTTTAAATGTTAGTATGACTAAGGATTTTTGAGGGACACATACGCTATATGGACAAAAGCAGTGAGACACCTGCCCACACCAACAGGGACTTTTATATTTGCATTCTAAATACATAGACATGAGTGTTTCTGTGGGTATTTTTGCCCATTTACCCAGTAGAGCATTTGCCTGGCTCATAATCTCTGTTCCAGTTCATCCCATAGGTGTGCAATGGGGTTGAGCTCAGAGCTCTGTGCACGCCAGTGAAGTTCTTCCACACCAAACTCATTCAACCATGTCATTTTGAACCTTGGTTTGTGCACTGGGACACAGTCATGCTGGAATAGAAAAAGGCCTTCCCCAAACTGTTCCCACAAATTTGGAAGCATAGCATTGTCCAAATCGTCTTGATATGCTAAAGCATTAACCCCTTAATGACAAAGCCCGTACATATACGGGCTCAAAATACATTATAAGTGCAACCCATCTCCCCCTCCAAAAGGTGTTCTGTACGCTCTAGGCTGGTGAAGGTTATCATAAGATTGTGCCAGCGAGAGAATGCCATGCTTTTCACTTTTTCTCAATGTAGGTTTTACAATTTCCTTTTTAAGTGACTTGAAAAGAAAAGAAAAATACACTTAACCCGCCT
Organism: Sceloporus occidentalis; assembly: GCA_023333645.1. Classification (NCBI taxonomy): domain Eukaryota; kingdom Metazoa; phylum Chordata; class Lepidosauria; order Squamata; family Phrynosomatidae; genus Sceloporus; species Sceloporus occidentalis. The sequence goes on from JALMGF010000055.1 coordinate 2,969,674, forward strand.
GGGCTAACACAACTGAGAAAATAACTTAATTTGTTTCTATCGGGTTATATATAACGATGGACCCTGGTGAGATCCCTCTACAAAAGAAGACAGAAATGGGCATTCAAACACAATTTCCATTTAGAGTTGTTATTGGACATCATAAATAGACCTTATGACCAACTAGGCCCTTAATGATGAGAACCTATGAATCCTGGTAGACATTTGCTAATTTCTATCTATCAGTACTAGTTTTGTATTTTTTCTTTCTTTTTTCTCTGTCTGAACACCCGCTCCACTCACAACGCAGAAGGAAACACAAGGAGGCGCAGGGACATTGCCACTGTTCAGCTTAACAGCACCCTTTTTCAGTGCCTGGGATAGCTGCCCCTTTTGTTTCACAGAGGTTACAGGCCTGTAGATTTTAATTGATTTTTTTATGAGATCAACTACATCTGCCACAATACAATGAACAACTAACAATTTATATGGTAGATTTATGAGGGCCCTAAATATATGAAGAATTTCTAGGCATGACTGAAGTGGACCACAAACAGTAGCACCTATTGCAATAAAGCCCTGCAACATACATTTTTAAAGGAGTATGTTGTTACGTGCAATCTCTGGTCACCCTATGCCATGTTTGTTCTGCAGCTGGGAAACTTTGCAGTGAAAGCCTAATGCTTAATCCCGTTGTAACCATGACTACCAGATGAGGCCTGAGCTATGAGTATGGATGACGATTACAGAGAGCTTCAGTGGATTTTATATAAGAAATATAGCCTCATAGGCATTTACTGATAGCTCTTTCCTTGATTCATGGAAAACGCAGCTCAATGTTTTATTGAGGTCAAGTAATATAATTCCTTTAATTGATGTTACGCAGTAGGGTCTCAGAGTTGCTCTTTAGCATCACCGGCATCTGTGCAACGATTGATCTATCTCATTGCATGTCATTTTGTCCTCAAAAGGAAGCACTGCCATGTGATTATGAAACAGACTTGGGAATACATTCAGCTATTCTCATAACATAATTGAAAACTTCAGAAAGCTTTCTGTTGGGGCACCTTTCAGTGACTTGAGCCATATATAGTCAGCGCCCCAACACAATGCCCATATCTCTCCAAAGCTGCCTCTTTCATGTACAATGTCCACTGTAGCAAAATGAGCACTGCTTGTGTAAATGTGGCATGAACCATGGGGAACTAGGACTGTCCACACCAAATCTGGACTGTTGGCAGCCATACATCCCAACCTGAAAAAAGCCATTTCAGCCATTTTCACAGTCCACCGCCAACCACCCCCCTCCCCACCACCAAACATGTATAATGGTCCTCCAGCTCCCAGTACCTGTGCCCTGGTCCTCTGTGGTAGATGGGCTCTGGAGAAACCAGGAGAGCGAGTGACACAGCGCGCTTCCTGGTTGATCTCTCTTGTGCTAACTAACCTATGAGTTTTCTCGGTAGGCGGACTTTAAAGTGTTTCTTATACCAAGAAAACTGATAGTTAGTACAAAGAGAGACTAATCAGGACGTGCCACAGAGGAGGACCAAGGCACAGGCACCCCTAGACACAGATTTTATTTGAGAGCGAGCGCAAGAGAGAGTTCAATGGTCAATCTTGAACTCTCTTGCGCTGGCTCTATCTCTGGGATGTCTGTTACAATTTGCAGTCATCAGGGAGCCACTATTAAAATGTGGGAGACTCCCAGAACTTCCAGGAGAGTTGGGATGTCTAGGCAAACTACCAGGGGTCATTTAACAGAGGTTCAGTTAACAAGGAATCCACAGGTTCACTAAACACCCAAGATGATTATCAGATGTCACTTTCTAAATACTCAGTAGGAGTACATATAATAAAATACAAAAAATAATACCAATAAGTGTGTATAAAGTTCAGGGTATACATTATCGTAAAGCATATTGCCAAATGGTTCTGCCAATCCTGCATAATACTTGAATTTCTGGTTAGATTGCATGCTTGTTAGCTTGCGCGATACGGATTTTACAGTGATACGGACTGATGACCTTTAGATATACAAAATATCCAGAAAAGCATATGAAAAATGTTTTTGCCTTTTATTTAATCAGTGGGTTAAATCAGTTTCCATCTGCTCCCTCTGTCATATGCAAATAACACATCACACATAAGAACAGCATGTTGGGGGGGGGGGTCCGTCTGGTGTCCCATCTATATATGCCTGCATCCCAGTAGTCGTTTACACCTGGGCTTCAGGATATCTTTCCCAGTGTCAGTGAACAGACTCTTATTGTGACAAGTCCTTGGCAGGGCGCATGCATAAAAAACATGAGGAGGCTTAACTTAAACAGACTGTAATACTATGGAAGCAGAAATCCATTTTCTTTATGCCAATGTATAGGGCTAGTCAAAAGGTGAGGATGCTTTTGCTGAGCTACGACTCACATAATGCTCAGTCATGCGGATTTACAGTTACAATTAAGGGGGGTGCTAGACTATGGTGCCCACCACAGCGATCCAAAAGAAATATATTGGCAACCTTCGGTATGATTTGTAAAATGCCCAGCAGCTCCAGAACTAGGAAAGCGAGCACTTTGCATTATAAGATTACGCAGAGGAAAAAAAACATTAACAGAACCAGACTAATCTAGTGACATCACTGCGAGGTGGCATTCCAGGCAGATGAGCAAATAGAGAATTGGAAACATCTCTTCCAGATCATAATCTCTTCATAAATAAGAAAATGAAACAGCACTTGGTATATTTTACTATGTGTGACATTATGTGTAACAGGCAGTATAGGGGGTGCATGTGCATTGAGGTAATTAGGTTTGCCCCAGCATAGTGAGCAGAAGCCTGGCTCATGGTCTGAATAATAGCATACCTCCCAACATGTAAAAATGTGAAAAAGGGACACTTTTTTTTTTTTTTAAATCGCTCTCGCAGTTGCACTTTACAATGTCACGCTCGCATCGCCACTTAAAACACGCTTTGTTTTTGTCAGCACAGTTTGCATATTAAAAATAACCAGCACATTGAATTGAATTCCCATGAGGCTCAGCCAGACATACTACTTCCATGATGGTGGCTGAGCAGTTAACAGTAGATAAAGCTGCAGATGTTAGCTGTGAATTACAATTCCTATGATGCTCAGCCAGCCTGGTGTCCACCATGACTAGGCATCATGGGAGTTGTAATTCACAACTAACACCTGTCACCTCATCTGCTGTTAACTACAGTTAACATGAGGCTCAGCCAGAGTCCACAGCAGCAGAGATTCTTTTTTTAATTAAAAAAATAAAAGGCTAATCTTTTCCTCCCTCCAAGGACCCTTACACACTGCCTTTAGACACACACCTGCCCATAAACACACATATACACATACCCTGCCCTTACACACGACTGCCCATACACACACCTGCTTGTAAACACACATAAACTGCCCTTACACACACATTTACACTTCCCTTACACACACACATATACACGTACACTGCCCTTACACACACACATATGCATGTGCACTGCCCTTACACACACATATATACACATACACTGCCCTTACACACACCTGCCTTTAACACATATACACACACCTGCCTTTACACACATACACTGCCCTTACACACACACACACATATACACTGCCCTTACACACACACCTGCCTTTACACACACATATACACATACAGTGTCCTTACACACACATACACTGCCCTTACACACCAGCTTACAAATACCTATACTGCTCTTACATACACCTGCCCACACACACAAGCTTACAAACACACACACACACACACTGCCCTTACACCCTTTTCTCCCCATCTCTTACCTCTTCCTCCATCCTTCCTTCTTCGTCCTGTGGTGGGAGCGCCAGGTCTGTCACTTCAGACCTCGCTTTACTGCTCCCTCATCACTACGCGCCGGCTATTGAGTCATTTGCCGGCGCGTAGTCATGAAGACCTCGTGCTCCCTAATGTTGAGCTGATTAGAGGGAGATTGTGATCTCCCAACTAGTCCTGCAGGCTGCATCTGCTGATCGGGCGGCTATGCACCCCCTCGCAGCTGCACCAGAGATGAGTACCGCTCTCGCCTCACCCTTCCTCCACCCCTGCAAAGCAGGACAGAGGTAGGGAAAGGCGGGACAGAGTCCCAAAATCGGGACAGTTGGGGGGCATGAAATAGCAACAGCTTTTTCTGACACAGAATAAATGCAGGTGCATGAGGGTCTTATTTTCTGAGTCTACCAGGCTTCCTATAAAAAGGGAGCTTTCCTGGCATGCTTAATTTAACATCTGTAACTAAGCTTACCAATAGAAATATTGCTGTTAAATGGCCAGAAGGTACACACGAGCCATCATATTCTAATGAGTGTCACCTAATGAGAGGGTTGATAGAGGGTTCCATCATTTCCTTTACATTTACAGTTTCACCATCCCCACCTATTCTATAATATGTATCTCCTGCTTAGCAGTGCCCATGCACATGTCACGGTCGCTCATGTGAGATTTCCAGTGGGTCAAGAGCCCCTCTAAGATCTTTGTGATTCACACCAGTTTTGGCTGCTAAAAGCAGCCAGTTGTTAAAAGAGTTATCATTGATATCTATGGGATCACCAAATCAAGGTATGAGGGGGTCTGATCAGATCCGATCTCAACAGATAAGAAAACGGAGTGATCGCTTCAAATGTTCATACCTCTGTTTCTGCAGAATCCCCCAAATGCATTTGCCCCTTTACCCCCAAAGTTCCAAATCCTATCCATAATTTAAAAAAATCTGGTAAATAACATACAGTAACCATCATGTGCTCCTTCATTTCTCAAGGTTTCATTTCTATACCCACCCAACAAACATCCTGTACATACTATACTATGACCAAAAGTATTCTGCCCCAGTCCATTGTAAGTGATATTGTTGTGAAGTGGAAGTGTCAATGAGAAAAAAAAGAAGATGCAAACCACGCACATGCCTTGTGCTAAAGCTATATTATTAAGCTAAAATTCCCTGTCCTCTGTAACATTACTCACTAAAGAGTTCCAAATGCCGACGCAAACGTCAGCTGGGGTTCTGTAAAACACTGTTCGCCGTCAGGAGCTAAGGTCCACAAGAGCAACTCTATTGGTCGTCGGCAGGGGCCTCCTCTAGCATTAACCATTGGTTGATGCCAGAGGAGGCCCCTGAAGGCCACCAATAGTCGCTCGCACGGACCTTTACATCTGACGGCGACCATGGTCTCCCCGCTCCAAGAGTTACAATTAGAGTCGCTCGTACGGACCTTTAACTTCTGGAGTGGGGAGACCACCCAGGCCGAGTTTCAGCACCAGGATTTTAAAAGTCTGTACGAGTGACTCTATTGGTCACCAGCAGGGGGCTCGTCTGCCATTAACCAATGAAGTGCAGGTGCACGAATATAAGAATGTACACAAATATTCGACCAAACATAAGAACAGGCGAATATTCGTGGAATACAAAGATTTTTTTTCCCCCACGAAGACGAACACAAAGAGTTGGCTGGCACCAATGTCTAGTTAATACCCATAGTTTTGGAGTGGAATTTCATAAAGCTTATATAGGTGTGATAGTCGGGTATCCACATCCTTTTGGTCATAACGTGTTAATGACTGACACAATTTTAAGGATTATTTTTATTCTTTATTTTTAAGGAAAATTACGGTATATGGATATAAAGGCATACAAAATCTTGGATGGCATGTTCTACATTTGTATTGTTCCTTTTGCATTATAGGCTAACTTTACACATGAGATTATACATATAAATATATATATATATATATATATATATATATACACCGTATTTGCTCGATTATAAGACGACCCCCCAAAATCTGAATATTAATTTAGGAAAAAAAGAAAAAGCCTGAATAAAAGACGACCTTATAGGAAAAAAGTTTTACCAGTAAATGTTAATTCATGTAAACCATTACATTTTTTAATAAAAGCTATGATTGAGAAAAATATTTTTTTGTTTTTATTTCCAACCTGCCCCCCAGTTACGCACATCTGCCCCCAGGCTTGCCACTCCAATATGGCACTGTGGCCCATGATATGCCTTTTAACCCTCTATATGCCACGGTGCCCCATGATATGCCTTTTAACCCCCTATATGCCACTCTGCCTCCAGAAATGCCTTATACCCCTATGTCCCATTCTGGCATTTAGGGGGTTAAAGGCATATTATGGGGCAGAGTGGCATATAGGGAGGTATAAGGCATTTCAGGAGGCAGAGTGGCGTATAGAGGGTTAAAAGGCATTTCTGGTGGCAGAGTGGCATTTAGGGGGTTAAAAGGCATTGTATAGAGCACTCTGCCTCCAGAAATGCCTTATACCCCTATATGCCACTCTGGCATTTAGGGGGTTAAAAGGCATATTATGGGACAGAGTGGCATATAGGGAGGTATAAGGCATTTCAGGAGGCAGAGTGGCGTTAAGGGGGTTAAAAGGCATTTCACAGAGCACTCTGCCTCCAGAAATGCCCTATGCCCCCATTTAACACCCCCCCCCACCACCACACACACACACACACACTTACCGGTGCTTCCAATTTCCTGTTGTATTGCCGGGGCAGCGGGTTGACGTCTACGCGATTCGCTGCAGCCGGAAGGAGGTGGAGTTGGCAGCAGGGGTTTGTCTGCGTCCATCGCGCAGACCTTCACCGGCTGTCAGAGATCAGAGTTCCCCGCACCAGTGCGGCACCGGCACCAGGAACTCTGATCTCTGACAGTCGGGGAAGGTCTGCGCGACGGACGCAGACAACCCCCGCTGCTAGCCACACCTCCTTCCGGCTGCAGCGTAAGTTGTCTACACGGATCACGTAGACGTCAACCCGCTGCCCCGGCAATACAGCAGGAAATTGGAAGCACCGGTAAGTGTGTGTGGGGTAGGGAGTGTTAAATGGGGGGGAGACAGAAGGATCCAGGTCCCCTGCAGTGAGGGGGTCTGGATCTTAGTCTCATAGTCAGACCTCTATTTGAGGTCTGATTATAAGACGACCCTGATTAGAAAACCTCGTCTTATAATCGAGCAAATACGGTATATATATATAGATAGATAGATAGATAGATAGATAGATAAATCAGCTTCTTTGTGCACCATGGTGCAGTATGTATCTTGATGACTTTTGTAGGAGGCAAAAGGCTCAATAAGATTTCTCCCCAAGATGTAGTGATACAAATGTTTTGCATGTTATAAGTATAGTACTGTAATCAGTGTGTGACATACCCAAAAGGGGAGCTGTCCCAATTGCTATGAGTGTCAAAAGTAAGCTGGTGTCTGAGATATTTTAAACACATCATTTGACATATGGACTCTTTCAATTAGGTACTTTTCAATCACACTTTTTGCAGAAGTGGTGTGCTTTAAACTCTTCTGCATCACCCGTCAAAAGATAAATAAAGTGTACGTTATGTATTGGTTCCCTGACGACTTTGGTGCTATCATCTACCCAGGAGAACAGGGCATGTAGGGCTGCCCTTACTGTAGTCCTATAGTAATGAGAATCTCATCAATCACTGTCACCAAAGATTATTAACTGCAAGAAACTGATAGCATAAAAAAATATTTTAAGAATATTAATCAAAATAAAGCAAAACAAATATAATCGGTTAAATGGTAAACAAATTCAATGGAAAACAGAGTAATATAAGAACTTGACTACTGACCTGGTTTTCAGCATCTGTGCTCATGCCTGTCAAACAGGCTAAAGTGCCACTGGCAAATAGAGAATTTAACCATGCTCATACACGTGCACTCAGTATATATGATTGACTGGGTTCATTCACTGCAAAACTTCAGGGATCCTTTGAAACTTTTGCAATGAACTTTAAGGTGCTATTCCACTGTAATTTCTAATTTATGTTAAATTCTGCCTTAATATCATTTGCTGGAACACTTGTTATTTGACCAAAAAGCAAACTGAAAAAGCTTCTAAGTTTTTGTGCCATTTTTAAGCAAATAAACCCTCAAAGGACTAGCCTAAATTATAAATTGCTTCTCTCATCCGTGAAATTGCTATAATATCTGTATATCAAACTATAATTTTAACTTTGTTTGTATTCTTAAGCATGATATATTGGACAATTAGATGTCCAATTTCTGAATTGATGTCCCTCACAGACACGTATTTCCTATGCATTCAATGAGAAACATTTTGAAAGATTTTGAAAGTCCTCTGGAACTCTACCCTAGAGACGAACCAGCTGAAAACCCAATGATAGTAGGAAAGTAAGCACTTTATCAGTTTCTTCCATCCGGCTTTCACTTCTCACCTTCTGAAAAGCTATCCCAAGCCACAAAACGTGTCTCATCCCTCTCCATGCTCACCCAGCTGTACTAGGGTCCACTGTCTAACCAGGTAGTAGCCAGTGCATAGTAGCAAGCATGTCTGCTCAAAATAAACAGGTCAAACACTAAGCTTGAAATGGCTTGACTGCATCTTAAAAATGCATATTAGATTTAACCCCTTGACTGGTAACGACGGCATGGTGCCGTCGCTAGTAGTCCCAGTCAGCACCATGCCGTCGCTAGAACTACCTTACCATGATGGAGGTCTGTGGACCCCCATCACCACCTACCCCGGCGATCTGCCCCTCATATTGAAGGGCATCACTGGGACCACCCGATCCGGCCGGTGACGTCGCGCGTAATGACGCGATGACGTCACCGCGCAACTTTATTGAAAACTGACAATTATCAGTTAAAGAGGTATGGGGGCATGCTGCTTAGATGCCTGTATCTCAGGCATCTAAGCAGCTACAGACCCCGAACATATACCGTTGGAAAGGTAATCGCTTCACCTTTCCAACGGTATAATGCTTGTGAAAAAAGAATAAAAAATATTAAGTAAAAAAATTAAAAATGTACAAAAAAAGTAAAAAAAATGATTTGGGGGTCTCTAAAGACAGATAAATAAAGCTCAAAATTGCCCCCAAAATTAAATTATCTAAACATAAACCAGTTTAACTTAAAAAAAAAAAAGTTTAAGTATTCTAGCTAAATGATCACTGTGGTAGCCAATGTTACCACAGTGATCATATAGCTATGAAAAAGTCACATTCCCTTTGATCATGGGGTTAAATTTAGCCAATGGTAGAGGGAGGCAATTTTTGAAATCCTGATGAACTGCAAATATTATTAAAATCAGCCATTTAGCCTGTGCGGTACGTGAGTAACCATCTCATCGCTGGAGCGCCTTGCATTTTTACTGCAAAACTTATTTTTGCTGTAAAAGTTTTTTTTTTTTTCTTTGGGATTGTAAGGGGAAAGAATGGTGTGTGCTTCTGTGAGTGAATGTACGGATAGTATGGTGTGTGCTTCTGCGAGTGAATGGAGATATGAAAGGCGTGTGAATGGTCAGTAATTAGGGTTGAAGCCTTGACGTGGCATTACTGCTCACGTAAGAAGTTAAATTATGGCATAAAAAGTACATATTTGCAAAAACTACATCCCTTGGCACATCAAATGAGGGGCTGCATGTGTTTCTAGTACAAACCTGGAGTGCGCAAGAGACAAATGAACATGTCGCTATGGTTAGAAAAAACATATTTTCTAGCCAAAGCGACATATTCCATCATTATTTGTGCACTCAACTTTTATCCTATAAATACATGTAACCCTTCATTTGAAGCTCCAAGGGGTGTAGTTTCTTGAAACGTGTACTTTATGTACCCTAATTTAACTTCCCAGATGTCTAGACCACTTTAACTTCAGATATGGCAGATTGGAGAATCTTGTTAGAAAATTGTCTTAAAACATTTAGGGGTGATGCCTGTATTTAGACAGCTCTAGACAGCTGGGAAGTTACATTATGGTACATAAAGTATATATTTTCAGAAACTACACCCCTTGGCGCATCAAATGAGGGGCTGCATGTATTCGTAGCACAAGACTGGAGTGCGCAAGACATAAATGAACTTGCCGCTTTTAATTTAATTTTATTTATTTTTTTTTAAGTGTGATATTCACTTATTTGTTGTGCACGTCAGATTTGTGATACAAATACAACTAAGACCTCATTTGCTGCAGCTGGGGGTGTAGTTTCTAAAAATATATAGTTGGCATATTTTAACATCCCGGGCAGCTAGAGCTGTTTAATTGATGGCAGCCGTGCATTCAATTTAAAGATGTCTTTTGTGATAGTCTAATAAATTTAACTTTTAGCTATAAAATATTAGAAAAGCACAGTCTACTGTTCTCAATTTCTGTTTATTTTAGACCGGTTACCTACTACAAAAATTTAGCAACACAGCTTTTGATATTAGACTTTAGAAAAATAACATTACGAATTAGTTTTTATTGAGTCGGAAGTGAAAAATTACACTTTTTTCCCATTTTTGGCTTTATTTTGCAAACCCTAATGAGACATACACATATAAAAATGGTATATTTGGAATCTGCTGGGTGTGCTGAAAAAAACAATATATGGTTTGTATAGTTTATTCCCAAGAAATTTACTTCTAAACGCGTTTAAACGTGAGATGCACCAAAATGCCGAAAACCAGCTTAGCACCAGGGTGGGAAATGGCTTAGCAGCCAAGGGGTTACATATTGCTTGGGGTAGTGTAGTAGTATAACGCTATTTACCCTAACTAGTTTGCATACTGTTCTATATTTATGAGCATTCTATTCTTGAAAGTTCTTCATTTAACCAAGTTTACAATTCTTATCTCACCATCCTTCCCCATTATGTCTTCATATAAAGTCACTTAATGTTGTACAAAACAAGAGTCATTACAGTAAATCACTCCAGACAGATCTCAAACAAAACTATTACTTGGTTCACATTTCAGATGGGAAAAAGGGGACACTTCTGTTTTCCAGAACATGATTGTGGGGAAGGCAAAGTTTTACCAACATCTTGTGACCTACCAAAATTTCTGTCCAGCGCTGTGAAAAAATATTTTCACTTCCCAGATTTCTTCTATTCATGCATATTTGTCACTCTTAAATGTTTCAGATCAAACTAGTTTTATTATTAGACAAAGCTAACCAGAGGAAACACAAAATGCAGTTTTTCATAGAAAATAGCTATCTAACCTTACCTGACCCAACTGTATGTGAAAAAGTAATTACCCACTTAGTTACTAAATTAACCAATTAACTAAATGTAATTGATAATTTGGTTTGATTTCACTAGACAGACACACCCAGGCATGATTACGGACAGCCTTGTTAAATATATTCAACATCAATGAAGCAGATGAGCATACCTGGGAACTCTCCTGGTAAAGCACTGGTTCTCTGCGGCAAGACCCGAATCCTCCGGGTCGCGGGAGCAGGGTCTTGACACGCCCCGCTCCCCGCCCATTTTCCTTTTAACCCCTTCGTGACAAAGGCTGATTTTACTTTTTATATCCTTTGGGACAATGGCTGTTTTAACATTTCTGCGCTGCTCGTGTTTAGCTGTAATTTTCTTCTTTCCCGTTTACTGAACCCACACAAGTTATATATTGTTTTTTTCAGGACAAGAAGGGCTTTGTTTTGATTGTATCATATTATTTACTATTAAAAAAGTATAAAATATGGTGAAAAACTTAGAAAAAAATTACTTTTTCTAACTTTTAGTTAAAAAATCTTTTACTCATCTATAAAAGGTAATGCAAAAACCTGCTAAATAGATTCTACTATTTGTCCTGAGTTTAGAAATACCCAATATTTTTATGTTTTTTTGCTTTTTTTTACACGTTATGGGGCAATAAGTACAGGTAGCGTTTTGCTATTTCAAAGCCATTTTTTCCAAATCTGGTAATTCTTCCCCCCATGTGCCATTTCAAGTATCTTTGAAGCTGGCCAATGCAATTTACCCCATCAAATCATATATTTTTGAAAACTGGACACCCCAGGGTATTTCAAATGCTAGTATTTTAACTCTTTCCATGCACCATATCTACCTACAGTCTTTGTCAAACTTTTGGCTGGCTGTTTGGGGGCAAAAGGGCCACATTTGGGCCATGCACATTTTCAATGTTTAACTTTGGCGTTTGGCGATCAACTGCCCATGCCCTATTTGGTACATCTTTGAGCCGGGCCATTTCAGTGTGCCCAATAAAGCCATATATTTTTGAAAACTAGACACCCCAAGGTATTTCAATTGCTAGTATTTTAACTCTTTCCATGCAACATATCTACCAACAGTCTTTGTCAAATTTTGTGGTAGTCATTTTTTTGCATTTGTTTTTTCACACACATTTTACTTCAGGTATGAATAAACAGGTTCTGGTATATGTCACTATCATAAAACACCCCAATATGTGTTCAGCAACATCTCCTGAGTACAGCGATACCTCACATGAATGATTTTGCCTGGCTGTTTGGGGGAAAAAGTTGAACTCGGCCAATTCAATTTACCCCATCAGATCATACATTTTTTAAAAGTAGACACCCCATGGGCATTTAATATGCCAGTATTTTAACTCTTTCCATGCGAGAATTGTAGGACTTGCTCACAAAAATATATTTTTTATATATATATTTTATTTTATTTTGCCTTTTTTACATTTTTTTCAACTTGAAGGTTCCCCTGATAGTGACATCAGTGGGAAATTATTTTTACATTTTACTGTTTTTTTAACTATTTTTTTCTAATTATTATTAATTTTATTTTATTTTTTAATTTATTTTTACTAATCACACTGTGATTAGAAAGCTGGGCTCCATTGACTTGCATGGTTGAATGCAGTACCTGTATTCAACCTGCAAGTGGAGCCAGAGTTCTCTAGAGGGTCTGAAGACCATCTAGCGAACTTTTTCATCTTTATTATTTTTTTTCCCGGGCCGTCGCCATCTTGCGGATGGTGAAGATTGCGTGCAGCTGTGGCTGTCACCGCTCTCCGGAGCGGTCACAGCCCGTCCTGGGGTAAGTGTTTGGTGTCGCTGAATGCCTCCTGATCGAGGCATTCCAGCGACACCATTTAAGTTTAGGAGGTGATCGTTGATCGCCTCCTAAACGCTTTTAAAACGGGCATCCGCCGCCATACAATGTATGGCGGATGTTGACGCCCCGGGGAGGGGCCAGACATGGCCCCTAGTGCCGATCGTGGTGTTGCTGAATGCCTCGAGGTCGAGGCATTACAGCAACACCGTTTCGTTTGGGTGCAGAAAGCGAACGTAGTGGGCCGTCCTGGCCGCGTCCGGCAAAAGAAAGTTCCCAGGTATGCAGATAAGACACAAAGTCATCACCATGCATCAGTCTGGAAAGGGTTACAAAGCCATCTATAAGGCTTTGTGACTACAGCAAAACACGGCGAGAGCCATTGTGAATAAATGGAGCAAACGTGGAACAGTGGTGATCCTTCCAAGAGTGGGCCACCTACCAAAAGCACATCAACAATTCATCCAGGAGGCCTCAAAAAACCTAGACTAACATTTAAAGAACTGCAAGAAAGCTCAAGAGCAGTTGGGTTGTGCAGCAGGGCAATGATCTAAAGCACACAAGCAAGTTTATTTCTGAATAGCTTAAATTCAGGTTTTTTGGAGTGGCCTAGTCAAAGTCCTGACTTGAATTCGAATGAGATGCTGTGACCTTAAAACAATTCTGCCGAGAAGAGTGGGCCAAAATTCCTCCACAAAGATGTTAAAGCTGCATTGGCAGTTATTGCAAACGTTTGATTGCAGTTGCACAACCAGTTATTAGGTTTATGGGGGAATTTTATGTTAACATAAGTTGTCTCTGTTTTATATTAAAATTAGTTGGATGATCTGAAACATTTAAATGTGACAAATAAGCAAAAATAGAGGAAATCGGGTGCAAATACTTTTTCACAGCACTGTAGCTAATTAAGGCATTTAGAACCATTTAATGTAAACAATTTCATTTTATACACATTGTTGTCATCTTACAGCTATCTAGGGCACTACAATAGTCATAATCAATAAAGATTCTAAGCTTCTAGAAAACCCTGACAGAAGGTCCTATAGATGTTGTATCTCTCCTAAAGAGGGACTTAAAATGGACATTTATGTTTATTAGATTTTTCATCACCTAAGTTGATGGAAGCTTAATGATTCTGACAACCTTTGTGAGGGGTGCAGTGACGACAGTGGAAGTGAGCTTTAGACAGAAAAAAATCATTAGTTTATCTACTGAACGCAATATTGCTTATATTACTTGTTCCCTATACAATGAGCCCTTCTATGAGAAGCAGGGTGCTGGAAACTTGAGTGTTTCCCCTTCCAGAAGCAGGGTGCTGGAAACTTTTTTTTTTTTCAAATCTCCGTTTTATTGAAAAGAAGTCAAAATTGCAAGATACAAGATACAGGCATCGTAACACAACAGTATACATCAGGCGAGGCACAATCAAGAAGAGGACAGTGCGAGCGTAAACTTCAGACATCAAAGTGCGCTGCACGAGCGTAAACCGACATTAAACAAAACAAAAAGTTACAACACGATCAGTGTCACGGATGCAATGTTACAGAACCTGTCAGCAGATAACACTGTCCTGGAGAATTGCCGAGATTAAGAAAAGAACGTAGTGTGTAAACCAACTAAATAAAGAAAACAAAACAAAGCACGTAATTGTGAATGTACGATTGGATGGATGTATGGATAAATGGATGAGGCGCCGTCTATTAAAGTCCACAGAGTGAGAGTGGTGTAGCGGACTGCAAGGCAGGTGGGAATGGTGAGAAAATATGTGCAGGCGAGCCGATGTGAAGTGTGGAGGTAAATGATCTGCTCAGGCTACGTCCGGGTCGGGGGGGCATCGATATAGCCGCCTAGGACGGTTCGAAAAGATGGAGAAGCCAGAAACTCCTTCCATGGCAGCCATTTTAGCCAAGGCCCCTGGAAGTCATGACCAAGTCCTCCATCTGACATATAAAGCCAACTTTTGTAAGCCACACAGAGACAGGGGGGGTCTAGCCTGCCTCCAGAAGCAAGGGATGGTAGCCTTGGCCGCGGTAATAAAGTGGATGGTAAGTGACCTCTTGTATGAACCCATGCTAGAGGGAGTGTGATGCAACAGCATTCTCTCGGGGGTGGCCTGGAAATCGGGGTCGTCAACTGCCCGTATCACCGCGGCCACAGCCGCCCACAGAGGTTGCACTAGGGGGCAGTGCCACCATAAATGCATTTGGAACCCACGTCGGCCCCACATCTCCAGCAGGGTGGGGAAACGTGTGGGAGGAATCGATGCAGGTCAGCGGGCACCCTGTACCACCTAGTAAGGAGCTTGTAAGCTGACTCCTGCAACCTACTCGATGTGACCCCTCTAAGGATAAGCGATATCATTTTGTCCCACTCGTCCGGCTCGAACATGTGGTTCAAGTCCCTTTCCCACAAACTGAGGAAGTACGGTTTTCTAGGGGTACGGTATGTGAAGAGAAGCCTATATAATGTGGAAAGAAGGTGGGAATGTCTGGAGGAGTTCATGTAGAGTAATTCGAACAACGTCAACGGTCTGGTCAAGTCAGAGGCGGGGGACAGGGAGGACAGGAAGTGTATAGGAAAGTGACCCTAAAGGGCATGGGCGTACCAGACAAAGTCCGATATGGGGCGAATAGAGTCCCCGGTGTAAAGGTGCGTAACACGAAGCACCGTCTTCCTTGCTGGCATAAGAACCTGTACATCAGCGTGGTTCAGACCCGGAGGGGAGTCGGGGTTGGAAGAGACGGGAGTCAAAGGGCCAGGGCAGGTCTTGATGGGGTGTTTGGGGAGGGTCTTATGAAAGACGCGCAGCGTCGGAGTGATGGTCGGGTGTCGCGGTATGTCGGGGAGGCAATGTGTCCGTGAAAGCCATGGTATTGCGGCAATGTCATGAGGGAAGAGGGAGTTTTCAATTTGAACCCAGTGCTTGTGGGAGTGAGACGACCATTCTATTACCCTCCGGAGGTGGGAGGCGACCCAGTATCCCTTAATGTCCGGGAGGCCCAACCCGGCACAGTCCTTAGTACCGATCAGGTAAAAGAGAGCCAATCTAGGGGGACGGTTGAACCAGACGTACCTTGTAAAGGTCCTGGTCCACCGTTTAAGGAAGGATTGGGTCAAGTAGACAGGGAGGGTTTGCAGGAGATATAGGATGCAGGGGGAGGATATTCATTTTGAGTACGCTCACCCTCCCGAACCAGGAGATGTAACTGAAGGACCATTTCCTCAGGTACACTGAGACTGACGCCAACAGGGGAGCGAAATTTAACTCCACCAGGGTGGACAGGTCGGCTGGGATGCGCACCCCGAGGTAGGTCAGATACGTATCCGTCCACCGAAAGGGGTAGGCGGCCTGTATCTGCGTTTTGACGGAGGGGGGATATGTATTCCCAGGATTTCCGATTTTTGCAGATTGATCTTGTATTGGGCCAGGTCATGGAACTGCTGCAGCTCAGAGGTAATGTGTGAGAGGGAAAGCATAGGGTTTGTGACTAAGCACAGCATGTCGTCGGCGTATATAGATAATTTATATTCCTGAACTGCCGCCGAGAGGCTCGAGATATGGGGGTTGGCCCGGATGGCGTTGGCCAGGGGTTCCAATGCGAGGAGGAATAATAGGGGGGGAAAGGGGGCAACCCTGTCTAGTGCCGTTGGCCAAAGCGATCCTTTTGGAGAGGGTGCCGTTAATGCGGACATAGGCCGAGGGTGAGGAGTATAAAGATCGTATATGTCGGAGGAACCTAGGACCCACGGCCAGCTTGTCCAGGACTCGGAAGAGGAAGGCCCACGAGACCCTGTCAAAGGCCTTCTCAGCGTCCATGGATACCAGGAGGAAGGGAGTATTGCGAGAGTGGGCCAACGCCATAAGGTCCAGGACCTTGAGGGTATTGTTCCTGGCCTCCCGACAAGGTACAAAACCCGACTGGTCGCCATGGATGCATCTGGGGAGGAGTGGATTGAGTCTGAAAGATAAAATTTTCGCCAAGATTTTAAGGTCGGTGTTGATGAGCGAAATCGGGCGATAATTGCCGCAGATTTCAGGGTCTTTGCCTGGTTTTGGGACGACTGTGATGTGGGCGGTGTTCGTTTGGGGATGAAGGGGTGACCCATCGGCTAGGGCGTTAAAAAAGGTCACCAGTTGGGGACCCAGGATTCGTAGAAATTTGCTGTAATATAGCAGAGTGAAGCCATCCGGGCCAGGACATTTGCCCTTTGGCAGGGATTTGATCGCCCGTTCTACTTCCTCCAAACTAATGGGTGAGTTGAGGCCAGCCCTGTCCTCAGCGGTGAGTCTAAGCGTGAGATGTTTATCTAAATATGCTGCCATACGAGTGAGTGTTGATTCATGAGGGTCCCTCCCCCCGTTTAAGTTATAGAGTTCGGTGTAGTAGGTAGAAAAACAGCGGGCGATGTCTCTCGTGTGGTGGTGTAGTGTGCCTGACGCGTCCCTAATCTTGGGGATGTAGGTGGCTGATCTCTTGGCCCTAAGGGCCCTGGCGAGTAATTTCCCAGGCTTGTCCCCCAATTCAGAAAAGTGTTTCCTGGTAAGGAGGAAATTTCGCTTTACCCTGGAGTCCAGGAGGGAGAATAGATTGGTGCGCAGGGCCTGGAGCTGTTCATGGGTGTCGTGAGAAAGAGTAAGCTTATGCCTGAGTTCCAGAACCGCTATTTGACGTGTAAGGGAGATAAGGGACAGGTAATCCAAACGTTTCAGTTTGGCTCCAAGCTGAATAAGATGGCCTCTCATTACCGCCTTGTGGGCCTCCCAGACCGTCGGGACCGGGGTGCCTCGGGCAGAATTATCATCAAAATAGTGTTTGAGGTGTTCCTCGAGCTCCAGGAGGAATGTGGGGTAGTTTATCAAGTTGACATTGAGGCGCCAGCACCATACCTTGGGAGGATGAGAGGGGAGCCGGAGAGTCATATGGACAGGGGCATGGTCGCTGAGCGCCTGTGTCCCAATGGAAGCGGAGTGAAGGTAGGGAAGGTGGTGGTGGGATAAGAATAAGGCATCGATACGCATGTATCTATTGTGAGGGGAGAAGAAGGTGTAGTCTATGTCAGTAGGGTGGCTGGCCCTCCATACGTCTATCAATTGGTTAAGGAGGAGCATCCGTTTTACTTTCTTAATTTTCACGTAAGGGAGATGGGACGTACCTGTCGAGCAGTCGAGTCTAGGGTCCATAACCATATTAAGGTCTCCCCCGAAAACCGTCATTCCCTCCTGGAGATCTGCTAGTTTGGAAAGGAAGCGCACTAAAAAAGGTATTTGGTCCTTATTGGGGGCATAGACAGTGGCTAGTGTAATCTTATGCGTACCCAGATACCCCTTTACAATCAGACTCCTGCCCTCCGTGTCCCTCCAGACATCAAGGAGTTGAAAGGAAAGGCTTTTGTGTAGTAAAATGGCAACACCCTTGGTTTTGGTAGTTGAGGAGCTGGAAAAGTATGCCGATTGGAAGTGTCTATTTGTTAGCCTAAATTCCTGCGCAGCTGTGAAGTGGGTTTCTTGGAGGAAGGCTATGTGGGTTTTGTTTGAGTGGAGGAGCAAGAATAATTTTGACCTTTGCTGGGGTTTATTCAGGCCTCTGACGTTCAGAGACGTACATTTAAGATGAGTGGTAGCCATAGGACATTAAGGTCCAAAAGGCAGCAACATGTGGCGACGGCGCACCATAGCATCCAATAGAGTACAATAGGACAAAAAAACAAAACATTGTACGTGCATGAAAACAAAAACAGAAAGTAGGGTAGGGGTGGTGGAGTAGTGCAATCAGTGGTGTATCGTAGCGACAGGGAGAAACGGCAGCAAGTTAGGGCGCAAGAGCACCCTCTCCGCATCAGATAGGTAGAAAAATTGTATGTGGTAGCGTGAAGGGTGAAGGTCGTGTGAATAGGGAGGGCGACTGAAGTGGAAAGTACATATGAAAAAGAAAAACATGTCCTGTGATATAGCGTATCGATGGAGTGGAGGTGGGTGACCCCATGGTATGAGGCACGTCAGTGTATAAACATTGGTGTGTGGGGCCACTCAAGTGGGACAGTAAGCCGTACCGGGACATAGAGGAGTACGGGGGTAGAGTAGAGTGTGTGCGTGGTCGTGTGCGTAAAGAGGGCTGGGTACCCGTGAATGCAAAGGACCGATAGGAGCTTTCAGTGTGGCGGCAAGTGGGGGAACGTGTGGATGTGGATGAGGGAGAGTATGATGTGCGTGTCAGTGCATATGTAGGGGAGTAAAGGCCCCTGTAGGACCAAGGGGAGTAGAAAGAAAAAGGCCTGGCGTGAGAGGTCTGGCCGGGTTACCCTCCAGGGGGAGCAGTCCCGAAGGGCGCTGGGGTGTCACGGGCCGAACCATGCAATCTATGGCGACAACTTAAGAGAGTATACAGGGGGGAAAGAAAAAATAGATAACCATAATTGTATCAAACCGTAGATCAAGCGACAGCGGTGGCGGGTCTGGGACGTGGCCAGTGCAGCAGTGCGTCCATTAAAGTGTCCGCGGCCGAAGAGGCGCCCCAAGTAAAAACAGCAACTAGGTCCAGGAGGGGGCCACCCGGACGGCGTCGTATCGCAGGAGCCTGTGGAATGATGGAACCAGCAGGGCGGCGAGTCGGCAGGAGAAGCAGGGGCAGCAGTAAAGACGGACATCAAGGTAGCGTCGGCGTGTTGATCAGGGAGCAATCCTGAAGAGAGGGAAGATGCTCCAGTGGATGCAGACAGAAGATCCTGGGGGGACAGTCCGTCTGAGGCTGAGGGTGATGTGAGTGTGCCAATAAAGTCCAAATAAACGGTTGAGTGCTGTCCGAAAATAGGGTGCAGGTATCCGTTGGTGAGCCAGAGACGTAGGGTCACGGAAAGTGAAGCGTGGGAACAAGGTACGAGCTACTGTGGGGTAGCGTAAGTTCAGGTCGCCGGGAACTTCGGGCGTTTGTTTCACTGAGGCCTGGGCGACCAGTCCCTAGATGGATCTCGCAGACGGAATCCAAACTTTTCAGGAAAGATGGTGCATCTGATGCTTGTCGAAGGACGAACGTGTCAGAGCCTTTCCAAGCGATTAACCCAAACGGGAAACCCCACTGGTAAGGGATCGATGCCTCTCGCAAGGCCACCGTGAGCAGTCTCAGAGTGCATCTGGCCTGTAGAGTAGTGGGGGAGAGGTCCGGAAAAATTGCTATGTATGGCCGTTCCAGGTGAGGTCGCCCCTTGTCCGACAGGCCCTGAGGATGCTCTCTTTCATGGGGTAGTAGTGAAGTGGGCAGACAACGTCCCTCGGGGGACTTTTGGCGTCCCCTCTCGGTTTAAGAGCTCTGTGGGCTCGATCAAATTCAATCTGCGTATCAAGAGGACGCTGCAGGAGGTTGTTGAAAATGGCCTGAAGTGTCAAGGCAAGCGCGGTGTGTTCGATGTCCTCAGGAATACCGCGTATCCTAAGATTGTTGCGCCTGCCACGGTTATCGAGATCCTCTAGTTTCCGGGCCAGGAGGCGTAATGTGTGAGAGTGCTCCGACACTTGCGTAGAAAGAGTGTCCACTCAGTAAGTGATCTTTGCGGTGTCCGTCTTGAGTGGCTCTTTCTATTAGAGGTATCATCTCATCCTTTGTCGGCAGGAGACGGAGAGTGTCCTGGAGTGTGGGGTATTCCCGGAGGTCGGAGCAAGAGTCGTCAGGGCATTCAGCACTCGAGCTGGCGGGAGAAGGCGCCATTTTGTGGAAAGAGTCCCTGGAGTCTTGGTCTTGAGTCCCCTGGAAATAGGAGCGGACCGAGGTAAGTGAGGATTTGTCTTTGCACCTCGAAGGCTTAGGGGTGCCAGGGGCTTTGTTTGTTTTGCCCATTGTGGTGGAAAAACACGCTATTTTGTAGAAGACACGGAGAGGGTTAGCAGAGCAAAAAACATAAGCGGCCATCTTAGTCCGTGGCTAGCCACGCCCCCTGGGTGCTGGAAACTTGAGTGTTTCCCCTTCCAGTGATATGACATCATTGTCTAGCACTCCTTATGTCTTTACCAGGACTGTAACTAACATGGGGCAAGAGGGACAGCTGCCCCAGGTGCTGCAAGGTGAGAGGCGTACTTAAGTCACCTAACAGCAATGCCCCTGTAGATCCTTCTGCTTCCTTCTGGTACGTTATGATGTTAGTACAGGGCACGGAGTTCTCTGGTCTGTATAACACACGGATATCACATATATACAGTATGCAGCAAGGAAGAACACAAGTGGGAAGGAAACATAGTTTTGTTTCTAAAGAGAGTTGTTTGTACTAGCCAGAAATAAATGCATATACTCCCTTCCAGTCATAGCTTTCCAAAAGTAAACAAACCCACCTCTGAACATCCTACCCTCATAATTAAATTGTACACTATTAGAATTAGTGTAACTGTAGTTTCACAACTTCCCTGATTTGAGCATTTTGCTTTATGTTGCCTACCAGGTTACTCGGGAACAATACAAAAATACAATTTGTATTATAATCAGCTGATCATATTCTTGCCACGTTTGGTCAGCATTATAGTTAATTATGGGGGTCAGAGCTCTAGGTCTAGGTCATAGATGCCTGAGATCTGCACAGTCCCTTGTAGTACAAATGGTTTTCGAGGGACATCTCTTATATCTCCAATCCTCAAAAGATAGCTGCAAAGTACAATAGAGTGTTCAGACTGGTAAAGAGGCCGTGTGGCTGAAAATTGGTTTGCAATACATTACAATGATAGAACTATATGAGTGCCATCTGTGCCACCTGCATATGTTTTCCCTTCCTTCTTTTTAAAGGCTTTTTAGACCAAAGGGGCCTCTGACCAGCTGCTTAATCTGAGTATATGGTAACACTAAAGTCAGCATGAGAAGTCTACAGGTGCCTCTAACCAAGACAGCCTGCCTCTTGGTGGTCTGAATAGATAAAGCACTGCTCCCTCTGTGATTAAATCATCCTTCTGTCAACAGTGCCGACTGCTTTGATTCTGACTTAGTTATACAGTTACATTTGTTAATTAGTAATGAGACAGAAAAGAGACACAAGGCAGACCACACAGAGGCAGCTATGTTTTTTTTTCATCCAAATGCATAGGGGATTCATTAGAACACATTTGGTCTGTTCCCCTATGCCACAGAAACTTGCCTTTTACCTGACGTATCCCCTGCTAAGCAGCCCTCAAGTGCAAGGTACTCACCTTGAGCGTACTAAGTACTTGCATATGCATATGTTTTTGGGGCAGTCATTTTTTTTTTTTTATCATGGGGACAAATACTTACTGGTAACCTTTAATGTTCTTATGTCCTTGCTTATTGTAGAGGTTTTCAATAGTTTGACAGATTTAACTTACTGTATGCCATCAGGCAACCATCCTTCACAGTAAAGGAACATGGCTCACATTCAGTAAATAATTTCACATTTTAGTGTTTATGTTGATTTGTTACTTAAGCATTGTTACCTTCATCTAGGTACAATGCAAACAAACTTAGTTTAAAATGGAGGCAAGAAAAGCAGAGAATATCTGGAAGGATTAAAACCCAAGCAGTGCATGTCTACAAACAAATACTAGGTCACAAATAATCACAATAATCCAAAACCTGCTTCGACTACTAACAATTGACATCCCGCAAACTAAAGAACTAATATACCCGTAAGATAAATAGTAGTGAAAAAAAACAGATGACAATACTAACTCTCCCAAGTGTTTTATTGAACACAGACTCACAATTAATCTGCACTGTAAGTGTTAATATAGCTAATTCTCCATTCTAACTACCTTGGGCTACAGAGACCATATTCAAGGAAGTAATTTCTGATATTTAATAGGCAGCGGTACCTGCCAGCTTGGTGTTAACGATTTAGTGTCTTGCATAAAACTGATTAAATATTACCTGTTATTGGTAAGTGTGGCTGACTCACTTGAGCAAGAAATATTTATTCGGACTCCATCGCAAACAATAAAATGGATTGGGTACGGAAAAAAAACCCAAAACATAGAAACCTAGTACTTGGGATCACAAATTTGTTCTAAAGAAAAATACATTAAAGTGAGAAAACTTCACAGATAAATACAGATCTCTCCCATTCATCTGCCAAGGGGCCGGTTATACTATTTGGGGCTCTATGCAGCTGCTTAATCTGTTTTTATGTTTTTTGAATACAAGACTAAGCAAAGCAAGACATTAGAAACGCTGGTTAAAAGGCGTAAGCTCTCCTGACCAAATTTTCCTCGAGGCATCTTTGCTTGATTGGGTCATATAGTCTGTTTCCAGCTGAGCTGCCATATGCCCTTCTTGTCTTAATGAGTGGCCATTATCAATGTACACATCACATCAGTATTAGGCATTACAATAACTGCGAAAGGTTGCAGGTCTTAAAGATAAAATCAGTGAGATATAAAAAGTATATTACAGAAATTCTTGATACTGTTAATATATGTAGCTATGTTGCAAATGAGTCGATTCCTTAATATGCTAATAAAAAATAGCAGCATACAGAGACACACAAGAGGTCATATAGCATCGCCCGGCTGGTAGGCTCATTCTGGAAGCAGCTCTCTGTACTTAATGCAAAGTATGTGGACACAAACATCTTTCTAAATAAACATGCATGCTAGGGTAAGAGTGAAAAAAGAACATAGAATATTAAAGTCAAATCCACTAACTAGTAACAAAATTATTGCTTTCTACTGGAGATACTGAGAAAGAATATTTGATATACATATTATTTATATATTATGTTTCTTGGTTTTAATTCATTTCAAGTACACACAGCAAATGTGAAATGCAGCTTTGTATAAAATAAAATAGTAAATAAAAATTATATATATATATAAACAAAATGACAAATATAGATAAATGATACACAACAGATATATACATAGATGATAGGTAAATAATAGATAGATACAAACACATGCAATGTAGGTCCCCATATAAAAACAAGCTGTGCTGTTGCTTTAAAAGGATTTCCAGTTTACCTTTGCTCTGTTTACACTGTACGGTTAGTGATAGATGCGAGCAGACACTCACCCTGCAGAGTTGCCCCTGTGCTTCACTTCTGGGAGATGCTACCTCCCCTCCTAATCCACCTTTAGCCAGGACCTCACAGCGGGTGAGAGCTGGCAGCAGCCCTGCATGCACAGCCAAAAGAATCCCAGCCTCCTGGCTCACTCCGCTTGCAAGCCCTTGATGTGTCACTCTGGCCCCTCCCCCTTTAAAGGTTTTGGTGACATGCCAGGCAACTGCCTGTCTTTGGAGGGAAGGGTTTGGGCAGCAGAGGGGATGTGCCAAGGTTTAGAGGAGGAGATGGCTGCCAAGGGAGCAGCAGGCATACAAGCAAAATATAAACTGTGTAGGGTTTTTTTTCTTCTTATAGCACCTTTCATTCAGTATGTGGGGAATGGACTAGTGTATCCCTCTGAGTAAATACCTTGGTGAACAGTTGTTTAGTGTCAACCTCTCAAGGGCCAGAGTTATTTTATGCTACAGAGCATTTTTTGTGTTTTATCCAACCGTTCTCTCTCTCATTTAGGGTACCTACACAAATATATATTCTGCTTTTTTTTTAATAAACCAAATATGTTTTTTTTAAAACTATATTCATAGATGTAAGATGAATACAATTAAAAAAATGGGTATTGTTTTTATAAAAATATGTATTCAAGGTTTTACATGCATATTAATCATCTACAGCTAGTATAGGTAGGAAAAAATACCAAAAATATATTTATTAACTTGCCCTGATTTTAAAACCACCATATATTCCTATTGTAAGCTTGCGAGCAGGGCTCCCTCCACCTAATGTATCGGTTTGTCTAGTCTTGTCAAACCGCTTAAGTACATGTATTGTAAGAAGTGCTGTGGAAATTGTTGGCGCTATATTAATAAAAGATAATCATAATGATAATAATACAATTTTTATTTATTTTAATCCCTACCTAACCCTATCCCTATCTAACTAATTCCCACCACACTAATGACCTATTAAAAATGTTATATAAAAAATGACCCCCTTAGGGTCAGGTATAAAAATATGTGTGTGTATATATATATATATATATATATATATATATTTACTCACAAAGTACATTGCACACCATTCCAAATTTCCCAAGCCTGGTGCTAGTAACCAGCAGTTTCCATATAAAGCATTCAAAAGATGGTCAGCACTCCAGGTCTTTAAATTAACAATTTCTCTTTATTCAAAGTCAAGTCGACGTTTCAGTCATTGCTGACTTTCCTCAGGAATATATATACAGACAGACAGAGGATAGAGAACTGCCTTTGGCATTTAACTGGATCTGTGTATGTGATCGCCTGTAGAAGCGATCACATGCATGGATTCTGCTACGTTTCTGGATTCCAACTCCCTGCTTCACCCTCTTCAATCTGTTTTTTCGCCCTCGACGCTCTACTGAGACCGCCCTTACTAAAGTTACTAATCACTTACTCACTGCTAAATCCAAGGGCCACTACTCCATGCTAATCCTACTGGACATTTCTGCTGATTTTGACACTGTGGACCTCCCTCTTCTCCTTCAAATGCTTCATGATCTCAGCCTCCGTGACACTGCTCTCTTCTGGTTTACTTCCTACCTCTCCGATCGTACCTTCAGCGTCTCTCTCTCCAGTAACACTTCCCCTCCTGTTCTCTCTTTACACTTCCTTGCTTGGCAAACTGATCTTATCCTTTGGCTTTCAATACCACCTGTATGCTGATGACACCCAGATTTATCTATCCTCCCCTGATCTCTCTCCCTCTGTCTTAGATCGTGTATCTAACTGCCTTGCATCTGTCTCTACCTGGATGTCTGCACGTTTCTTGAAACTTAACCTCTCCAAAACATAACTTCTCATCTTCCCTCCCTCCATTGCTAAGATTCCCCCATCAATTTCCCTCATTGTTAATTGTGCCATCATCTCCCCGTCTACTCATGCACGCTGACTCCGACCTCTAAAAACTGTCGCCTCCATCTTAAAAACATTGCCCGCATCCGTCCCTTCCTAACACAGGGTGCCACTAAGGCCCTGATTATCTCCCCTCTTGATTACTGTAACTCCGTCTTAGCTGGTCTCCCTCTCATGCAGGCTTACAAGATTTCTCCAGGGCTGCCTCTATCCTCTGGAATGACCTCCCCCAGTCTATCCGTCTCTCCCCCTGCCTTCAGTCCTTCAAAGAATCCCTCAAGACCCACTTCTTTAAGGACGCTTATAATATTGCACATTAACGCCCTCCCATATTCCTTTAACCCCTTGATGACAATTGCCGGTCCGGGCACGTCACGGAAATTCAAGTCGATAACGACAAATGACGTGTCAGGACCGGCACGTCATTAAACGGGTGCAGAAAGCGATCTATTCTCGCTTTCTGCACCGAAACGGCGTTGCTGTAATGCCTCGACCTCGAGGCATTCAGCAACACCATTATCGGCACAAAGGGGCCATCTCTGGCACCTCCCCGGGGCGTCAACATCCGCCATACTTTGTATGGCGGCAGACGCCCGTTTTAAAAGCGTTTAGGAGGCGATCAACGATCGCCTCCTAAACTTAAATGGTGTCGCTGGAATGCCTCGATCAGGAGGCATCCAGCGACACCAAACACTTACCTGGGGATGGACTGTGACCGCTCCGGAGAGCGGTCACAGCCGCAGCTGCCGGTGATCTTCGCCATCAGCAAGATGGCGGCGGTCCGGGAAAATTCAATAAAGAAAAACAATAAAGTCTAAAAAGTTCGCTAGACGGTCTCCAGACCCTCTAGAGAACTCTGGCTCCACTTGCAGGTTGAATCTAGGTACTGCATTCAACCATGCAAGTCAATGGAGCTCAAATAAATAAATTAATAAATAAATTAAAAATAAAAATTAATAATAATTAGAAAAAAAATAGTAAAAAACCAGTAAAATGTAAAAATAATTTCCCACTGATGTCACTATCAGGGGAACCTTCAAGTTTAAAAAAAATGTTAAAAAAATAAAAAAAAAAGGCAAAAAAAATAAATATATATATAAAAAATATATTTTTGTGAGCAAGTCCTAAAATTAGCATATTAGCTTAAAACAATTCTCGCATGGAAAGAGTTAAAATACTGGCATATTAAATGCCCATGGGGTGTCTACTTTTAAAAAATGTACGATTTGATGGGGTAAATTGAATTGGCCGGGTTCAACAAGGTCCCAATTAACACGGGGGGGAGGATGGCCACACATCTAATTTCCAATTAGAAAAATGCACACGTACCAAATGTGGCCTTTTAGTTCCCCCCAAAAATGACAAACCCATGCATGTGGGGTATCACTGTACTCAGGAGATGTTGCTGAACACATATTGGGGTGTCGTGTGACAGCGGCATATACCAGGAGCTGTAAATTCATACATAAAGTAGGTGTGTGTGGGAAAAATACACACACAAAAATACTACTGCAAACTTTGAAAAAATGCTGGTGGTAAAATGTGTGCATGCAAAGAGTTAAAATACCAGCATTTAAAATACCCTGTGGTGTCTAGTTTTCAAAAATATATGGTTTTGTTGGGCACACTGAAATGGCCCGGCTCAAAGATGTACCAAATAGGGCATGGGCAGTGGATCCCCAAAAGCCAAAGTTCAACATTGAAAAATGTGCATGCCCCAAATGTGGCCCTTTTGCCCCCGAACAGCCAGGCAAAATCATTCATGTGGGGTTTCACTGCGCTCAGGAGATGTTGCTGAACACATATTGGGGTGTTTTGTGATAGTGACATATACGAGAACTTTTTAATTCATACCTGAAGTAAAATGTGTGTGACAAAACAAATGCAAAAAAATGACTATCACAAAGTTTGACAAAGACTGGTGGTAGATATGGTGCATGGAAAGAGTTAAAATACTAGCATTTGAAATACCCTGGGGTGTCTAGTTTTAAAAAATATATAGCTTTATTGGGCACACTGAAATGGCCCGGCTCAAAGATGTACCAAATAGGGCATGGGCAGTTGATCCCCAAATGCCAAAGTTCAACATTGAAAAATGTGCATGCCCCAAATGTGGCCCTTTTGCCCCCAAACAGCCAGGCAAAATCATTCATGTGAGGTATCGCTGTACTCAGGAGATGTTGCTAAACACATATTGGGGTGTTTTTTGATAGTGACATATACCAGAACCTGTTTATTCATACCTAAAGTAAAATGTGTGTGAAAAAACAAATGCAAAAAAATTACTACCATAAAGTTTGACAAAGGCTGATGGTAGAATAAGTGCTTGGAAAGGGTTAAAATAAAAAAGCATTTGGAATACCCTGTGCTGTCTAGTTTTCAAAAATATATGATTTGATGGGGTAAATTGCATTGGCCGGCTTCAAAGATACCCGAAATGGCACATGGGGGGAAGAATTACCAGATTTGGAAAAAATGGCTTTGAAATAGCAAAACGCTACCTGTACTTATTGCTCCATAACGTGCAGAAAAAAGCAAAAAAACATAAAAACATTGGGTATTTCTAAACTCAGGACAAATAGTAGAATCTATTTAGCAGGTTTTTTTATTACCTTTTATAGATGAGTAAAAGATTTTTCAACTAAAAGTTAGAAACAGTCATTTTTTTCTAAATGTTTCACCATATTTTATACTTTTTTTAATAGTAAATAATATGATACAATCAAAACAATGTCATCTAAAGAAAGCCCTTCTTGTCCTGAAAAAAACAATATCTAATGTGTGTGGGTTCAGTAAACGGGAAAGAAGAAAATTACAGCTAAACACGAGCAGCGCAGAAATGTTAAAACGGCCATTGTCACGAAGGGTACAAAAAGTAAAATCAGCCTGTCACGAAGGGGTTAAATCACCTCTCCTAGTCCCTATAATGCAATACATACACTAGTGTGGCTGGTCTATCCCTTACAATTGCACTTTTACCTATTGTATAATGCACCCTAAATCCCTCTAGATTGTAAGATCGTTTGAGCAGGGCCCTCCTCACCTGTTGTCTCTGTAAGTCAATTTGTTATGTTACATACTACTTGTTATGTCCTGTCTACCCATTGTACAGCGCTACAGAATTTGATGGCGCTATATAAAACAATAAATAATAATAATCTCAGTCACAGAGCAGTCAGCAACATAAATGACTGCAATCACCATGATAGCGCTGACTTGGTACATCATTGGTCTTCTAGGGGCAGCTTTTCATGATGTACTTGTTAAGCTTTTAGTCACAAAGGGGTTAAAGAGACAGTTTATTGTCACTGACACCACTACTAACGAAGTACTTTACTATGTATTTACAACAGCAACTGAAGCCCAAGCAAACTTGCAAACTTTTGCTAAGGTATACAGAGTGGACCAAGAGATCTCCATAACTATCTGTTATTGTTTTCTGTATTGTTATTATTTTCCAGAATTGCCTATTACCCTTTTCTGTCTATCTGTGCTTGATAGCCTAGGAATGCCCATACTGGGATATGTAGCATTTTTTCACGGATTGTTTTTATTTGTTTGTTATATTTTACTTTCTATCTTTCTGCTCTACTAACCCCTTATCTCCTATATCTGCCTTCTTACTGCCCCTGTCCACTTTAACAGTATTCAACCCTCTCTATTACAGCCCTCAAAGCCTGCAATACACTCCTCCATTTTCCCAACAACAATTGAATTATTTGGTTTTCTCCAGATCATGCTCCCTTTCAGATTTCTCCATCTCTCCCTTCCCTCTGTCTGACCACCACCTTCTAACCTTTTCTCCAGTTCTAACCCCTAACAAAACAAACTTGCAGCGCTCACCTCATATTTGTAGGCCATTACCAGATAATACCATTACTCAACTGTCAGCATCACTAGAAACGCCTCTCTTACCTTCCATTTTCAGCCTCTCCTGCCCAGATGCAGCAGCCACTTTTTATAACAATACACTTGCCTCATCTCTCGACAGCAAAGCTCCAATTACTAAATGTTACAATTGAAACGCCAACCGTGGCATACCAAAACCACACGGTTTCTTCAGAAGTGCTGCTGCATGGCTGAACGCTACTTCAGAAGGTCTAAATCCAGCAAAGACTTTACTCACTATAAATTCATGCTTCGCACCTACAACTCTGCCCTCTCTCTCGCCAAACAGCTCTACTTCTCCACTCTTATATCCTCCCTTCTTCCAACCTGCGACGCCTTTTTTCTACCTTCCACTCTCTTCTCTGTCCCTCCATACCTACACCACAAAACTCAATCACTGCCCAAGATCTTGCTACCCACTTCAAAGACAAGATCAAGACTATTAGACACAACCTCTTTTCTTTAGAACCCCCTCCTACACCACCCACCACCACTCTCTCCACTCATCCCATTCTAACTGCCTTTTTCCCTATAACCGAAGAAGAGATTGCCCCCTCTTTCTTCCTCAACAACCTGTCCCATTGACCCCATCCCATCACACCTCACAGGTGTCTTTATGTCCATCCCTTGGTCCATCACTTACCCACCTATTTAATCTTTCTATATCATCTGGAACTGTATCAACAGCCTTCAAGCTTGCGCCAATTCTAAAAAATCCTTCCTCAGATCCCATCCGTCTGACTAAGCAGGGGCTAATATTAAAGAAACTGCCAGTTCAGTTGTAATCATATTTTAATCATAGTCTTTACTTCAAATAAATAAGTACATATTATGTAGTTAAAAATGCATGTCTAACGCATATATAAATATATATATATATATACCCTTACATAAGTTATGGTGGGTAAAAGGTGATGGAAACCCTTCCACTTAAATTTAAGGGGTAGTAGAAGTATTATTAAACACTCATCTACAGACACCAGACAAGCCGGAAGGCTTGTTTTTCCCTCAGAAATCTCATGGTGCTTTCACAACCACAAGGGATTCTGGGTAGGCACATGCAAATAAGGTTAACAATTATCACCTTTGCCTCTATATCCACTTTATACATGGATCCCTTGAAAGTAATTGCCCGCTGTACAAGACAGCCTTTAGACAAAACTCGGGAAGAGGTACAATAGCCAGATCAATTTTCACAGCATTCTTTGCCAAGGGAGCCAATATTAGTGGAGGGCACTGTAATATTATATATATATATATATATATATATATATATATAGTTCCCTTGGGAAGAGGATTTGCCATTTTGCTCTCCAAAGAGTGCTGCACTAACCATCACCCCAACGCAATCTTCCTCCTCATATCCAAAATGAACAATACCACATAATCCTCCTAAGAGTTTGAAGGTGATGTCAATACCTTCACTATCTCTATGCTTGACCTATAGTCTTTAGATGAAGTGCTGCTTCACTGAGTCACTCTTCTCCTATTGCAGCCATGCCCACTCCCCACCAATTCCCTTCTCCACTCCTAACCCATTTTCTGCTGAGTTCTTCATGCGCATATCCACTCCACTCCACCATGTGGCTAGCCCTGAGCCCTCTTTAACCCCCTCGATCAGACAAGAGAGCTCTGGGACATTCACAGATATGGCAATGCCCCATGGAGCATTATGTTTTATGCCATATACAGTAGTGTGGATTATTTTGTTTAAATACATTTTATGTATCTGCAGACCACATGGATGGCATTGTAGGCAGTTATGATATTTTCCCCTGCTCAAAATGCTTACAGAAAGCTAGAGGAACCCTACTTGTCACAAGGAGGTGAAGTAGGAGCAGTAGGGATGTTTTTCCTCCCTGGTTTGATCAGAGAATCTTTCCAAACGGTCCATGCTCCCTACTGCCTACAACAGTTGGGCAGCTACCAGGCACAATGCTGAAAAATCAGGACTGCCTCACACTGGGACTAAAGCCTTAACAGACACATTATGATAAATGGAAATTTTACTGTTTGAACATAAATCAATCAATTGCTTGTCCCTTCTATCTTTTCCCTCTTTTGGAGGCAGTAATTGCCTCGCTTGTGTGGAGGTAACATGTAGTCACTTAAAATAAATATCCAGGATGTGCCATTATCTGTCTCATTTTAATGATGAGATAACAGAGATACATAACTAAATCTTAATTTATCCCTCTTCTGATTCCCTCAACACAATCTTATAAAGGCTTAGAAACCTCATCTAAAAGTCTCAGAAATAATATATAAATATATCTAAATATGGGTGTATATATAAATGTTTGAGTTTATATGTGTGGGTGTATTTATATAAATATATAATAATAGAGCGCTGTATGTATGTGCAGCTGCAGGTCTGAGATAATGCATGAAATGTTAATCTTTTTAGTTTGTGGCCTCCAGGTAATGAATTACTATTCCAGACTGGTTTAATGAGTATTTGTGTACAGTAAACAAGCATTTAGCGACCAAAAAAGACGAACCTTGCCTAAAAATGTATCACATGTGGAGGTTTTAGAGGATCTGAGCACAGAAAGTAATTTTCATAAAATATGCACATATATAAAAGATTAATCAACAAAGATCCCAGGAATAACAATAAAATGGTTGAGTAATTATATATGCAAACAGAGCAGCTTCAGATCTGCAGATACAACAACCTTTCATATAACAGGTCACATTTAGTCTCCATATAACTGACAAAACACAAGACCTGTGAGGTTTGGATACATGAAGAAGTTCTGGGCCCCTCATGTACACACTGTTATACAGGTCCAGTCCGAGTCTAAATTATTCAAATCACATACAAAAAGTGTTCATATATGAATTCATAAGTACATTGATACTATAGGTTCCAGTGTGTTATGCTGCATGTAAAATATCACATAATTATGGGTTCTAAGAATTAATTTTAATTTATTTTAACAAAGTAATGAGCTGTTCTGTTAGTACACAAACCAGAACCCAAGTACAATTACTTTTGCCCATTGTAATTTCCCAATAGCTTCTTATAGTGTTTCTGGCCATAACCTGTTGTGAAAATATATATATAATATAACCCTTATTGGGATTTAAAAGTAGTGACCGTTAATTCTAGCATATGTTCTCTAAATTGAGGGGAAAATGTCAGAATGCAAACCTTCCACTTCATTTTCTCATCCCAATCAAAATGCATTGTCCTTAGCAACCAGATGAGCTATAGAAAATAGAAGGAGCAGCCATCAAACTGGCACCATGGCAACATCGCCATGGTGACCACGTAATTGGTCTGTCCCATATCCCTGTCACATATCAAGAGATTCCAATTTCGCGAAGATGCAAAACAAACATTACATTAAGACAGGTAACTAGCCGTTCATCATCTTGGATATGCCCAGGTACATTGTGTTTTCTCCATCCATATGCCTAGTTTAATTATAAGTGAATGAAGAGGTGGCAGAGGTGACATACTGTCCCTTCTTTCTGTATGTACTGTTAAAAATCCTTGCCCAGCCAACAAGTCAGGCAAATACCTCTCAGTTTTATTTGAAGTAAGAAGCTGTAGGAACGGTTGAAACATAATATGGAAGTTTAGTCAAGTACAAAATTCCTGGTAGTAAATATATTCATCAATGAAGTTCTTTTATTTGGTGGGATTTAGCATAATTTGGATAAAGTCCATTCAACATCTATGAAGTAGCAATGACTTCTAAATGCAATAATGGCATCAACCAAGAAACCTTTAATTCACTGTGGCAGGCAGATACACATTTGTGTGTTAATAAATGCTTAAAGGTGCTGTTTCACATAGACAAAACATGAATTACAATCCTTAGAATATTAAGCAAGCAGATCAAGCAGATTTGTCATTTTCTCTTTCCTCTGAAGATTTAATCAAATAAAAGGGTGCTGTTTGGGTTTGCACGGCAACAACCTGTTAGTACCTGTGTCTGTATCACAAGACAACCAAGCTTCTCGGGGGAAAAAAATCCAAATGAGAACATTTTTCCTTGATTAAATAATTATTTCTTGTAAGGTTTGGATCATTCAATTGTAGGAATGATGTTTCCAACGCTGCATTTATTTACAAACTCATCAATAGTAAATATTCATCACAGTTGGTGAAACGCCTGACTACAGCCATGATCCATTTTTGAAACTTTAAAATTACTCAGCAGGAACAGCATTGTGAATTCCTGTTTGACTGGAGTAAATATATTTTCTTCTGTAGATGCTTATGAAGTAGACTGCAAGTTAGCCCTGATTAGCGATGGACTTGTAGCTGTAGGGGTGATTTACTGTAGAATGCTTGTGTTAGATTTATGGCACAGCCATCGCCTTTTCAGTATTTATGACGTTATCACACTTTGTAGAACTCCCCATGGATGCAATTTTGTGCCAAGGAACATCTTGATAGCGTGAGTAAATAAAAGATGCAATGTCTGTTTAGCCGTCCTTTTAAATATTTAAAAAGAAAATAGGTAAAGGCCTTAGCTCATTTTGTAATACCTCTCTTTTCTCCCTCACAATCTGTTATGTTTTTCTCTCTATCTCTCTACCTTGTTTGCTTAAACTTTTCTATGGGCCATCAGGTTGCTAATGCGTGCGCTTTTGGTTAGGAATGAGAATTTGATGGTTGCCTCACCCTGTTTTGTTTCTATCATTTCCCTATCTGTGTGTCTCCAGTCCACTTCAGCATGGAACACCCAATTTGGCAGCTAACCACCAACACACTGTACACACCAAAAGAAAATTGCATATGGCATATTTTCATCTCCATAATGCCACCTTATATCACTTAACAGAAATAGCCCACATTTCCTTCACATGACTAACTTACAGCACACATGTCCCTGTGGCCTTACCCAAATCTCATATATTTTACATAGTAGACAGTGACAGTTTTTATTTTCTTTTACGCTATTCTCCTTCGTTCATAAAAATTGCAAAGCATAAGAAAGCAGGCTATAGTGACTTTGCCATCATCAACCTTGTTAATAAAACAGATACTGCATATTGTTGGATTGAAAGATAG
The DNA here is from genome assembly GCA_023333645.1 of Sceloporus occidentalis. Lineage (NCBI taxonomy): Eukaryota > Metazoa > Chordata > Lepidosauria > Squamata > Phrynosomatidae > Sceloporus > Sceloporus occidentalis. The sequence goes on from JALMGF010000055.1 coordinate 3,004,313, forward strand.
ATGATAGATATATAGACATATGGATCCAAAAGTAGACCTTGTGCTGGAATTTGTAGCTGATCAGAAAGGACCAAGGTGTGCATGTTCTGTATAGAATCTAGTTATCATCATGTTTCTTATCTTATATATGTTTAATTTTGCTGATAAGTATTGCTTTTGACTTTCAAAAGTCCTTCTTTTAATCTGAATGTTAACACAGCAATGCAAATGTAAAATAATCCAAAACTGACATATATAGCAAATACCCTATGTACTTATGGTAAACGTACATTAAATTGTATGTACATGTTCAATACGTGCAGAAACCTATTACGCAGCTGACCATATTGGCCATCATTACCAAATGTGGCAATTGCAATATGTTTGTGGCAAATGCAGGTGTTTTCCATAGCTTATGACGCTATCCTTCATCAGTTGTTTTTGACACCCCTTCTATTCCTTAAAATCTAATTTTTCTTAGTGTTTGATTTTTTAAATCAAGTAACACAAAGGAACTCTAATTGATATCACTTAAGCATAATGGATTAAGCCAGTTCTGATAATGGAAGCCTTTAGCTAGTACTAGTACTGTTTAATAGAAACCATAGATGATTTAGATAAACACTGGGATAATACTTTATATAAAGCCCAAGTCAGAATGGAAACTTGTTGGTCCCCTTCCAACTTTTGACCTCAGGGAGGTAAAAAAAAGTACCGGATATTTCCTGCAGCAGGGCATATCTTGTGGGTGATGCTTCATATATTTATCTCCCAAGTAGCCCTCTCTGAACCCCAAATCTATGTATCACAGCTCCATCCATCCGCTGAGGCATGGCTAGTGGTAGATCTTTGAATCTGCCACCACCAAGCAACCTATTAAAAACAGAACATTGATATATGATGTCATCTCATTTTGAAATGTCAGGCATGATTGCCTCCCCTAATCCAGTCTAGTCCCTTTTTTAAAGTAAGAGCAAATGGCTTTCCGAGCCCACTTCAGTTACCTCTAGTCTGAATCCAAACGTATCTATCTGGTACAGATAACTTCATGTCAGAAGATTATAGCCACACGATAGACACCTCACAGCAAACAACTTAAAATGCAACTCCCCAGTTATAGATCTCAAATATTGCAGGTAGCAACATACTGGCACATACACTATTTGGACAAAGGTATTGGGATATCTGGCCATTACACCAACAGGGACTTTTATGACACTGAATTCTAAATACATAGACAGTAAAATGTAATTGGTACCCACTTTGCAGCCATAACAGCTTTCACTCTTGTGGGAAGGCTTTCCACAACATGATGTAGCGTTTGTGTGAGAATTTTTGCCCATTCATCCAGTAGAGCATTTGTGAGGTCAGTTAATGCATAAATGCATACTAGGCACTCGCCCTTCAACTGGTCTGCATACCTCCCAGTGCCTCTCTTTAAAAGGGACAGTACCTCTTGTTTCTTAATCCCCTCATCCCTATTTTCTTGCCTGCTATCCCTCTTTTCTAATAACACAAAACGTTTGGGGAGAATGAGTGTATCGAATGGTCTACAGCCCTAAAAGTTAGAATAAATTGCATAGAAATTGCATAAAGTGTGTTTATAAATTAAATTGGGTAAATAAAATGTACTATTTTCCTTCGAAATGCTAACTAGCTAGAGGTCAGAAAGTCACATGAAAGTCTTTGAAAGGTGTCGGGTCAGTTCCTTCAGTAAGCTCCCAGGCATAATAAGGTAATATGCTGGAATAGCACATGCCAGAAGTACCTATAGCATTCTCACGCTTACATCAGTAAGAGGGGAGGGCAACATGCTCAATGTGTACTAACTATGTTTACAGAAAGGCAATGCAGAGAAAACCAATAAGAGGTTCACAAAAATGCTGCCATAAGTCCTTGTTACTCTAGGTACCCATGTGGATAAATTTGAAATTGAAGATAGCACATAAAACAGCATCTGATAGTATCCACAAATGTTTTTAACAGAGTAGTCCAGGGAACATATGTCCCCCTTCCCTAACTTGTCTCCACTTGTCTCCTGTAATTCTACGGCTAACACGGTACCAACTCTCATCTTGTATTAGCATGACATCCAGGGACTGATTTTTTTTTATCTCCAGTGTTACTGTATAATGCCTATACCTCAACTTAAAGATGTGACCTATAGATTAACAACCTTTTTCAACCTTTTTCATCTCCTACATGCAGTGGCGACTCTAGAAACAATATATAGGGGGGGCACACAAGATATCACATTCAAACTGGGGGGGCATTCATAATTTCCAAAAATAATGTGCTATGGAATTATACTTTTGTTATTGGGCTAAAATAATACTTGATCATTCAACATGGGAAGCCTGAAGCCACAATTGAGTGCAACTAATCCTTGAAATAAATATTATAACACAATAAATAACTTTTCCACTAAATGATTTGAGGGCCTTGAACGTTTTGTCCCCTGAAGTCACTACAACTTCAGGAGGGCATTTTATCTCTGGATAAATATAAATGAAATAATTCCTACTGTAAGTTAAGTGCCAGGAACAGATGACCAAACACACACACCAACACAGGCTCTGTCACACCAACACCCAGACACACACACCAGGACAGGCTCTGTCACACCAACACCCAGACACACACACCAGGACAGGCTCTGCCACACCGACAACCAAAAACACACACACACACATCAGGACAGGCTCTGCCACACCCACATCCAAACACACACACACACCAGGACAGGCTCTGACACACTGACACCCAGACACACACACACCAACACAGGCTCTGTCACACCAACACTCAGACACACACATACCAGGACAGGCTCTGCGACACCGACAACCAAACATACACACACACACCAGGACAGGCTCTGCCACACAGACACCCACACACATCAGGACAGGCTCTGCCACACCCACATCCAAACACACACACACACCAGGACAGGCTCTGCCACACAGACACCCACACACATCAGGACAGGCTTTGCCACATCCAAACACACACACACACACCAGGACAGGCTCTGCCACACTGACAACTGAACACACACATCAGGGCAGGCTCTTCCACACCCACATCCAAACACACACACACACACAGACAGGCTCTGACACACTGACACCCAAACACACACCCTAGGACAGGCTCTGCCACACTGACAACTAAACACACACCAGGACAGGCTCTGCCACACCAACACCTATACACACACACCCGAGGACAGGCTCTGCTACACTGATAACCAAAAACACACAAACAGCAGGACACAATTCACGTCACAGACGTCTGAATCAGGATGGATTTTTCACACTGCATTGTCGTTTATACCCCCCTTAGTGTTTTTGCCCCTGCTGCCCATATATATTAATATTAGCCCCAGTTGCCGATAGCAGGTATAGATCAACACATTAACACACAAACCAAGCTTTGCATGGATAGATCAACTGAAATTCACCTGTGATCTCAGCACTGAAGATATATATCAAATAAACAGAATCAGACATACAAATCCTGTATTTGCAGGTATATAGTAGTATATGAAACGTAGCATTGCAGGTATAGATCAAATAAATACATGGAAACAGCATTGCAGGTATTAATCAACTGAATAAGACATACAAACACTGTATTTGCAGGTATACATAAATAATGTATGGAAATATATAGATATGGATCTACAGAATAACGCAAAAACCCAGCTTTGCAGGTAAAGATCAATTGGAATTCACATAAAAACACGTCATTAAAAGGTATATTTAAAACCCCCTAAATTACATGCATAGATCACAGGTTGCGCACCCCAAAGCCGGCCCTGCCGTCCACACTGCCCACACAGCAATCACACTCCTATCATACCCAGGCAACCAGTAAATGCTGGTACCTAGGCATGATGGGACTGTGATTGCTGTTAGCAATCACACTCCTATGATGCCAGGTCAGCCAGTACATGCTGGTACAGGGTGGCTGTAAGTGATGTGCAGACCCCATACTGCTGGCAGCATCAATACACAAGGGGGCAGCTAGCTAGGTTTTAGCATGTACTGGCTGACTTGGCATGATAGGAGTGTGATTGCTAACAGTAGTCACAGTCCCATCATGCCTAGGTTCCAGCACTTACACATCCAACCAGTAAATGCTGAAACCTGGGCATGATGGGACTGTGATTGCTGTTAGCAATCACACTCCTATCATGCCAAGTCAGCCAGTACATGCTGGTACAGGATGGCTGTAAGTGATGTGCAGACCCCATACTGCTGGCAGCATCCATAGACAAGGGGGGCAGCTAGCTAGGTTTCAGCATGTACTGGCTGACTTGGCATGATTGGAGTTTGATTGCCCCCCCCTTGCCCCCCTGTAGCGACGCCACTGCCTACATGTGTTTATAATGGCACTGTTTTCACACATATGATGATTGTATATCCCCTTCGTGACAAAGGCTGATTTTACTTTTTGTACCCTTCGTGACAATGGCCGTTTTAACATTTCTGCGCTGCTCGTGTTTAGCTGTAATTTTCTTCTTTCCCGTTTACTGAACCCACACACATTAGATATTGTTTTTTTCAGGACAAGAAGGGCTTTCTTTAGATGACATTGTTTTGATTGTATCATATTATTTACTATTAAAAAAATTATAAAATATGGTGAAAAATTTAGAAAAAAATGACTGTTTCTAACTTTTAGTTGAAAAATCTTTTACTCATCTATAAAAGGTAATGAAAAAACCTGCTAAATAGATTCTACTATTTGTCCTGAGTTTAGAAATACCCAATGTTTTTATGTTTTTTTGCTTTTTTCTACCCATTATGGGGCAATAAGTACAGGTAGCGTTTTGCTATTTCAAAGCCATTTTTTCCAAATCTGGTAATTCTTCCCCCCATGTGCCATTTCGGGTATCTTTGAACCCGGCCAATGCAATTTACCCCATCAAGTCATATATTTTTGAAAACTAGACAGCCCAGGGTATTCCAAATGCTAGTATTTTAACCCTTTCCAAGCACTTATTCTACCATCAGCCTTTGTCAAACTTTATGGTAGTAATTTTTTTGCATTTGTTTTTTCACACACATTTTACTTTAGGTATAAATAAACAGGTTCTGGTATATGTCACTATCAAAAAACACCCCAATATGTGTTTAGCAACATCTCCTGAGTACAGCGATACCTCACATGAATGATTTTGCCTGGCTGTTTGGGGGCAAAAGGGCCACATTTGGGGCATGCACATTTTTCAATGTTGCACTTTGGCATTTGGGGATCCACTGCCCATGCCCTATTTGGTACATCTTTGAGCCGGGCCATTTCAGTGTGCCCAATAAAGCTATATATTTTTGAAAACTAGACACCCCAGGGTATTTCAAATGCTAGTATTTTAACTCTTTCCATGCACCATATCTACCACCAGTCTTTGTCAAACTTTGTGATAGTCATTTTTTTCCATTTGTTTTGTCACACACATTTTACTTCAGGTATGAATTAAAAAGTTCTCGTATATGTCACTATCACAAAACACCCCAATATGTGTTCAGCAACATCTCCTGAGCGCAGTGATACCCCACATGAATGATTTTGCCTGGCTGTTCGGGGGCAAAAGAGCCACATTTGGGGCATGCACATTTTTCAATGTTGAACTTTGGCATTTGGGGATCCACTGCCCGTGCCCTATTTGGTACATCTTTGAGCCGGGCCATTTCAGTGTGCCCAACAAAACCATATATTTTTGAAAACTAGACACCCCAGGGTATTTTAAATGCTGGTATTTTAACTCTTTGCATGCACACATTTTACCACCAGCATTTTTTTAAAGTTTGCAGTAGTATTTTTGTGTGTGTATTTTTCCCACACACACCTACTTTATGTATGAATTTACAGCTCCTGGTATATGCCGCTGTCACACGACACCCCAATATGTGTTCAGCAACATCTCCTGAGTACAGTGATACCCCACATGCATGGGTTTGTCATTTTTGGGGGGAACTAAAAGGCCACATTTGGTACGTGTGCATTTTTCTAATTGGAAATTAGATGTGTGGCCATCCTTCCCCCCGTGTTAATTGGTACCTTGTTGAACCCGGCCAATTCAATTTACCCCATCAAATCATACATTTTTTTAAAGTAGACACCCCATGGGCATTTAATATGCCAGTATTTTAACTCTTTCCATGCGAGAATTGTTTTAAGCTAATATGCTAATTTTAGGACTTGCTCACAAAAATATATTTTTTATATATATATTTTTTTTTTTGCCTTTTTTTTTTATTTTTTTAACATTTTTTTTCAACTTGAAGGTTCCCCTGATAGTGACATCAGTGGGAAATTATTTTTACATTTTACTGTTTTTTTACTATTTTTTTTCTAATTATTATTAATTTTATTTTATTTTTAATTTATTTTTTCTAATCACACTGTGATTAGAAAGCTGAGCTCCATTGACTTGCATGGTTGAATGCAGTACCTATATTCAACCTGCAAGTGGAGCCAGAGTTCTCTAGAGGGTCTGGAGACCGTCTAGCGAACTTTTTAGACTTTATTGTTTCTTTATTGAATTTTCCCGGACCGCCGCCATCTTGCAGATGGCGAAGATCACCGGCAGCTGCGGCTGTGACCGCTCTCCGGAGCGGTCACAGCCCATCCAAAGGTAAGTGTTTGGTGTCGCTGGATGCCTCCTGATCGAGGCATTCCAGCGACACCATTTAAGTTTAGGAGGCGATCGTTGATCGCCTCCTAAACGCTTTTAAAACGGGCGTCCGCCGCCATACAAAGTATGGCGGATGTTGACGCCCCGGGGAGGGGCCAGAGATGGCCCCTTTGTGCCGATAATGGCGTTGCTGAATGCCTCGAGGTCGAGGCTTTACAGCAACGCCGTTTCGGTGCAGAAAGCGAAAATAGATCGCTTTCTGCACCCGTTTAATGACGTGCCGGTCCTGGCACGTCATTTGTCGTTATCGACATGAATTTCCGTGACGTGCCCGGACCGGCAATTGTCATCAAGGGGATATACATATTATGGCTTGAATTTACAGATTTGACACACGCTTGAAAGTGTTCCAAGTTTCTATATATAATGTTTACAGGAATGCAAGCAGGTAACAACTGCATAAAAAGTGGATATATCTGAGTGATTGAAGATTATATACTCTGTGGCATATTAGTGAAGTTTTGCACCACTAAGTCCCACAAAGGCTTACTATATAAAAGTCATTCTCTTTGGGCTCCATAAACAACTGTTTGTTGATTCCTAATTACAACAGGAGATCATTTTTAGAAGGGTTACATGTTCTGGACTCACCAAAAAGCTCTGCATCTGACAGTTTCTACAGCTATTTATTTATGTCTGGCAACTCCTAATTAGCTCAGCAGTGCGGTAGTAAATAATGAAACCCTAGAGAGGGCCTTCATACATTACATCCTCATCATTTGGAAACGATGGGAAATATTCAGATGATTTTGGATGAATACAAGCATTTAACGAGACATACCGGTATATTTCCTAACTTGAATAGTGACACAAGAGTTAGCTAAACAGCTAACCTGCCTGTCACTCAGTCGATTAAACTCATTTGGTTTTTCTGTTAGCCCTTTTGACAACAAAATATCAAAATACTGTGGGTTTTTTTTTAGATACCATGAGGCTGGAAATCCACTAGGTGGCAGACTATGTACAGGTGGCATGACAATTTGCAAAACACCTAGCAGACTGCAGATTTTTATTATTAGCATATTTATGGTGGAATTTCATTATAAACGAATAAGATATCTGGGAAAGCAATTTTCTGTGAGTGAAAACCTGCATAATCACATTACTAATCTGGGGTATGCAATGTGCAAATGTCCCCATTTATTAGGTAAATCCAGTCCCCCTACTTTATAGGGAAATAATAATGTAAATCCAGGGTATGTAGGGTAAATTATATATAGGTTATATAGGTTATAGTATTTTTGACAGGGTATCCTCATTTTAGGGGACAGCACCTTGATTGTGACATATGTGCTCATAAACCCCTTAATGGTAAAGATAAATTACTTTAATGAAGAAAAAAAAATATTTTCTTTAAGTATCATTAGGGTTAACTATGGCACTTACCATGGCATTATAAACATCCCATCAGACCCCTTTTTTATTGAATACTACCTTTTACCCTTACCTTAGTGTGTATGTGTTAGGGGATGGTGTTTGCATGTGTGTGTGAGTGTAGGGTAGCGCGTGTGTCTATTACTGTATGGTGTTTGTGCATGGAGCTTGTCTGGCAGTATATTATGTTAGAGTGTTTGTATATGTTAGTGTATGGTTTTGTCCCACCTACAGAGGTATTACGCAGCCATTATGTTGTCTAGGGTGGTAGTATGACAGAGACCTGTACTCCAACTGAGTAGCTCTGTCATAGAAATCTTTCTTGCCACTGAAAGCTCAATTGCTCAAGGGATTAACCCTTTGCAGGGCCGGCCCTACAATGGAGCAGAGTGGAGCAATTGCCCCAAGCGGTACTTTTGAAGAGGCGGCACTTTGCCCCCCAAGCGTTTTTTGGGTTTTTTAAAAGCGGAGGAGAGAGAGGGGCGCCGAGTGGTTTTCGCTTACCAAGTTGTCAGTACCCGCTCTGCGCCCCTCTCTCTCCTATGCGAGCCCTCTAGCTCTGCCACGGTGCTGGCTTGTAATGCTGAGTGCCGGAAATTTACGTCACTTCCGGCGTTCAGCATTACAAGCCGGCACCGAGACCGAGCTAGAGGGCTCGCAGAGGAGAGAGGGGCGCCGAGTGGTTTCCGCTTACCAAGATGCCAGTACCCGCTCGACGCCCCTCTCTCTCTCCTCTGCGAGCCCTCTAGCTCGGTCTAGGTGCCGGCTTGTAATGCTGAACGCCAGAAGTGACGTAAATTTCCGGCGCTCAGCATTACAAGCTGGCACCGTGTCAGAGCAGGGAGACTCGCCGCAGGACTGTTTAAAGGTAAGTACAAAGGGAGAGGGGGGGACAGGGTAGATAATGGTGTCGACGAAGTTTAAAATGCCGCCCTCCCCGATGTAGCATGGATATTTACATACAAACACAATCAGATAAGTAGTATAACCCCATCAACTACCAGACAGCCTGGTGCCTCCATACAGTTCCATTGTCTGCAATGCCCACCTGGTAAAGACTCACTATTTCGGATTGATCCAGAGGGAGCGGCGGCAATCCAGGGAACGTCCCAGTAGATGGTCCGTAAAGTAGCCGGGCCAAAGTTCCACAGCTCTAGCTGGGTAAACCCCAGTTCTAAGGATGGGTAATAAAACCAGGTTTCTCAAATGAGCTCCCTCTAAGTAACCACCTCGGATTGTGACCCACCACGAGCAGAGCTTAACTCCAGAAGAGCGTCATGGCGGGTCATGGGACGACCGTAGCAACTCAGTTGCAAAGTTTGTTGGGCATCGTGGTCCCAGTCAGGAGCATGCAGTGTTTCGATTCATGTAGAGCCCATAGCCGGCTAGTCCATGGGAGTCTGGTTAGGGCAGGCCAGACTGGGGTTTTCAGTCACCCTGTGCCCCCAAAGAACACAGGGTGACTTAGACATAAGAGGGGAATGGGCAGGCAGACAAGGAGTCTCCCCATGAATTCATCATGGTCCCCCTACCAAACTCAGACCCATGTGTCCTCGGCCTCAGGGTGTTACCGTGACAGAGAATGTAGTATAGAGGCCCTAAAATTGTGGGTACCACTGGAGCAATCCTACTCCTCCACCATCCCCAATACCATTTTATGGGCAACCTGGAGTTTCTTCCAAGGCTTAATCCCTGTAATTTCAGGTATTTTATGTAAGGATAATTTCATTTCATATAATTTTGTTCCTTAAAATCACTGGATTATTTTGGAGATATACAGCCAGGGCTGAATCGACAACTAGGCATACAGAACCATTGCTGCAGGGCCCTGGACCTCTGATGTTCTAATGGGTCCATACCTTTCACCTGTCCCACGAAGCACCGTTCCGATCGTGTTGCATAACATGCAGCAATCATCCTCCCTCTCTACCAGTGTGTTCCTGGAAATGACATCACTTCTCTGTGTGTAGTGTGGTACTAGCAGTGGCAGCAGTGGTACCACTGGCAAAGGCAGTACTGAACAGAACAAACTCTATACTATCCATGATGAATGCTTAACCAAAGTAATACAGGCTAATTGCAAAGTACTTACTGCATACACATGGTATATGACCGAATGTATGTGGACACCCCTCCTAATTACTTAGTCAAACCTATTGCTATCAAGTGTCCAAAATCAAGCACATAGGCATGCCTTTTCCATAGGCAAACACTGACGATAGAACGGGTTGTACTTTAAATGTGGCACTGTCATTGGATGCAACCTTTGCTACATGTCAGCTTGTGAAATTGTTGCCCTGCTGGATCTACCCTGGTCCACTGTACGTGCTATTATTGTGAAGTGGAAGCGTCTAGGAGTTTGTCCTCTGTAGCATCACTCAGTACCACGTGCCTGTAGAGTCAGCACAAGCACTGTAGGTCAGGAGCTTCATGAAATGAGTTTCCATGGCTTAGCAGCTGCTCACAACCCACAAATCACTATGAGCAATGGCAAGTGTTGGCTAGAGTGCTGTAAAGCATAGTGCGACTGGACTCTGGAGTAGTGGAATTGTGTTCTCTGAATAAATTACACTTTAGTAGAAGTCTGATGGCTGCATCTGATTTTGCCAGGAGAATGATACCTACCCAAATGCATAGTAGAGATAATGGTCTGGGGCTATTTTGCCAGGGTTTGAGCTGGGCCCCTTAATTCCAGTGTGGCACCAATTAGGGGGAGGGCATTTCTTATTACAGCATTACTGTGCCCCTCTGTATAAAGCATTGTCCATAAAGACATGGTTTGACCTTAACTCCTTTGTACACTTTTGGAATTAATTGAAACGCCGATTGCAAGCTGTGCCTTTCCATCTAACATCAGGGCCTTACCTGGGAAATGCTCTTTTGGTTGAACAAATTCCCACAGACACACTCGAAAATCTTGTGAAAAAATCTTCCTAGAAGAGTAGAGGCTGTTATAGCTGCAAAGGAGGTGAGATAATTCCATATTAATGCACATGGTTTTTGAATTGGATGTCCGACAAGCTCATATAGCCCAATATATACATACCTGGGAACTCTCCCGTTTTCACCTGGAGATCTCCGGGCGAATCCGTTTCTTCAGGTGAACACCCAACACCCAAATCCGCTGTTTTTTTAGGGACACCAGAGAACACATACAGCTCAGCACTGCCAGTGACGCTCTCTCTCTCTCTCTGATAGGGGTCACTAATGAGAGGGGTAGGGGTCATCCAGTAAATGTCATATTGATCAGACTCAAATCTGTGGGGACTTAAAGTGATTGCAGCATTGAACAGGTTAATACTGCATCACTGGGAGCTAGGGTGACCACATTGGACATGTTTTCCAGGAAACATATAATTTGTACATAATGCCAGCTAGATGTAATGGTGCCCTGCAGTATGTGGGAGGTATAGACTTATGGAAGAGAACCAGTCATACATCCCCCATACTGGAGGGCACATTTTTTTCTGGGCTGGTCAGCAATATGTGAAAATTACATGTGTCCTGGGAAACATGGCTGACGTGGTCACCCTACTGGGAGCTGAATATGTCCTGGATTTTGTCCCTGGAGCTGCCTATGGCAGCTGGCACGCGTGGGGTTAAAGCTGTAGAATTTGTACTTGTATAATACATACTCCTCTTTTCAGGACTCTAGAGAAAGAAAGGGGGGGATTGTGTGTATTAAGGGTGGCTCTTTGGATAATGTGGGCTGCTGGCCACACTCACTTCTAGTACCAGTCGTGCCATCCTTCCCTCTTGCCACACATGTCAACACAACAGTCCTGATTTGAACACCTTAAACTGCGCTACCCCTCAATGCTGCTCCTTCGTTCCCTGAAATAATGGGATGGTCATATATGTGTCACATTATGTTTTTGCAAAATATCCTGTGCAAATGCTACTTTCTTAACATTTTCAGAAGCTCTATTGAAAAAGTGAACATGTCATAATAAGCAAAATGATTTAACATGATCAATAGTTATTTATAAAAGTCACACAAAGAGCCTTGGTAAACCACTGCACCTAAACACACCTACAACCACTCACCGTAAAAAGGGTCCATTTGAAAGATTAGGAGGTATTTTAGAAGCAGACAGCACCATTGTTTATTGGTATTGGTATCTTCTTACCAAATGTCAGCAACTATGAGCAACTAGTGTTAGACAAGGGGGATTGTCAGGGCCCGGGTAATCAGGATGGGTAGGAGCCTCATTGCAGGGGATACCTTGGGTTCTGTCTGCACACGGCGATGCATGGTAACCAAAGGATAAGACAGACAGGCACAAAGGAATACGCCACAGGCAGAATTCCTGGTAATGCTATGTATTGTATATTATGGCAGGACAAGCAAATACAGGTTAAACAGTCTCTTAGCAAGAAAGGGGACATATGGCAGGAAGCCCACTGGACAGGGCTGAAGGCAGGAAGCCCACTTGGCAGGGCACAAGACAGGAAGCCCACTTGGAATGGCACAAGGCAGGAAGCCCGCTTGGAATGGCACAAGGCAGGAAGCCCGCTTGGAATGGCACAAGGCAGGAAGCCCGCTTGGAATGGCACAAGGCAGGAAGCCCGCTTGGAATGGCACAAGGCAGGAAGCCCGCTTGGAATGGCACAAGGCAGGAAGCCCCCTTGGAATGGCACAAGGCAGGAAGCCCCCTTGGAATGGCACAAGGCAGGAAGCCCCCTTGGAATGGCACAAGGCAGGAAGCCCCCTTGGAAGGGCACAAGGCAGGAAGCCCCCTTGGAAGGGCACAAGGTAGGAAGCCCACTGGCAGGGCTGAAGGTAGGAAGCCCACTGGCAGGGCTGAAGGTAGGAAGCCCACTTGACAGGGCTGAAGGCAGGAAGCCCACTGGACAGTGGGCTGAAGGCAGGAAGCCCACTGGACATTGGGCTGAAGGCAGGAAGCCCTCTGGACAGGGGGCTTAAGGCAGAAAGCCCTCTGGACAGGGGGCTGAAGGCAGGAAGCCCTCTGGACAGGGGGCTGAAGGCAGGAAGCCCCTGGACAGGGGGCTGAAGGTAGGAACAGTATAGGATCAGTTACACAGGAAGTCAGGAACAAGTCAGGAACAAGTCAGGAACAAGTCAGGAACAAGTCAGGAACAAGTCAGGAACAAGTCAGGATCAGATACAGGGCCAGAGCAAAACAGTCCTATAAATTCAATGCAAAGGCACCTAACAAACAAGGGAGTGTCCAGATATAGGCCTGGTCATTAGGTCAGGTGTGAATGACATAGGCTTCAGGTGAGGGAGGCAGGGTAATAAAGCCTGTTGGTTAGGTCGGGTGTGATATAGGTATAACCAAACAAAGCTGAACATAAATACACAGAACATGGATTAAGTACATAGCAAACAAAGAGTTTATCTTGACCTATTTAGCAGACAGGAATTTAGATTTGACTGAGTATAATGTGAGTGAAAGAAGAACTTTATTGAACAGCTGTTGTAGCAGTTCCATAAATCACTAATAAGGTGATCCAAATCCACATTACCCCAGTGAGGAACTAGGAGGTAGAACTTGGCACAGAACCATTGTAACATGAACCTGGGTCTAGCAGGAACTTCCCTGGTTGCCATTGCAATCTTCCTTATAGCAAAAGGCATCTACAAGATGGGTAGCTGCTTTGGTTCGCAGAGTAAAGGTGCTCCTCTGAGGAAAAAAGGTCTCCCAAAGAATCGCACCTCCAGTTATGACACTACACCCAGTCAGGATGGAGGAGAACACACTTCATTGGGACTAGGCATGGTTGATATAGCTGGCTTGGGGGGGATTGACAAACACAGCAAAGGATTTACATACGCAAATGCGTCTTATAATCGGACCTCAAATAGAGGTCTGACTACAATACAGATCCCGCTAAGATCCAGATCGCCCTTAGCGCTGCAGGGGACCTGGATCCTCCTCACTGGCAGCTGCTCCCGGGGCTTCTATGATGGAGCAATGGCATGACATGACCTTCCGGTGCTCCATCATAGAAGCCCCGGCGGAAGTACCGCCCAGCAGCGGAAGTTGTCTGTGTGCATCGCACAGACGCTCACCGGCTGCCAGAGAGGAGGATCCCCTGCCGCGTGCAGACAACCTCCGCGGCTGTCAGCACTTGCGCCAGGGCTTCTATGACGCAGCACCGGCATGACGTGACCTTCCAGTGCTCAGTCATAGAAGCCCCTGCAGAAGTCCCGGGTAGCAGTGGAGGTTGTCTGCGCACATCATGTAGACGTCCACCGGTTTCCCCCACTAGACAACAGGGAGTCTGGAGCACAAGTCTAGGGATGCATCAGTAACTAGGGAGGAGGCATATCAGGGGGGCAGAGTGGCAAATAGAAAAGTATGCAGAGTGGCATATAGGGGGTATAAGGCATATTGTGGGCAGAGTGGCATATCAGGGAGGCAGAGTGGGTTATAGAGGGTATAAGGCATATTGGGGGGGCAAAATGGCATATTCGGGAGACAGAGTGGCATATAGAGGGTATAAGGCATATCGGGGGGGCATGTCGGCACTTCTAACTGCCGCTGAACGTTCTGATGCCCTGCATCCCAGGACTTCTGACTGCCACTGGAGATGAGGATCTGGGTCCTGTATCCCAGCATCTCAGACTACCTCTGTGGATCGGGTTCTGGGTTTCCGCATGCCAGCACATATGACTTTTGTGGGAGTTCACCTGTTCTGTAACTCCGCCAAAGTTGATGGGGCTCTGCTGCTTCGCATCTTGTTACAAAATATTACGCTAAATGAGTTGCAGAGATACTGTTTAAGCATATTTACCTACCAAGCTCTTTTAAATCTCACAAAATGTTTTTCTTTTAGAAAAAAAAGCTAATTGATTCTTGAGTAAAAAAGTGCCAGTTGAAAATATAAAGCTCACCTATCACAGATACTTGGTTTGGGAGCTCAACTATTTTGTCTTAGTTTAGTGACACTTTCATTCAGAAACAAAGAATTTGACAGTGGTTAGGAATCATTCAGCCCATCTAGTCTGCCAATGTTTTCTAATGTAAGACTCATGTCTGCTTAGCTTTACATAGCTTTATATAGCGTTATGCCTATCCTATAAATTCCCTTAATGAATAAGACGCTACCACCCTTTCAGTAAACTAAGCCTTTCTTACATTGCATCTAAACCCTCAAGTTTTAGGCCATGACCACTTGTTTTAATATTTCCCCTCTTTTAACTTCCCTCCTGTACTTTGTTAAATCCCTTGTAGTATTTAAATGTTTGTATCACATCTCCTTTCTCTTCTTTCTTTCAAGCTATACATACTATGCTGCCTTCGTCTTTAGTTTTTATTCTACAAACCATTCAACATTTTAGTAGCCATCTTCTGAATCTTCAATATGTCTGCTTTCCTTTAAGCCCCCAGAAGTCATCAATCCTAAATCCCCCTCTTCTGTTTTTATATCCCAAGTGCATCATTTTCCAGTTAGGACTCACATCCCATGGGGTGCCTTGACGTGGCATATAAGCTTATGTGATTTAGCAAAATATAGTACTAAACCCTCAGGTTTATTGAAAGTATTCACTTGTAGGTTTAGATTTGAACGCTACTGATTTATTCTTTATTTTTAAGTATAGCTACTTTTTATATAATTGTCACTGCCTTTTAAAATTGTGAACAAGCTCAGACAATAACTAAATAACAACATAACATTACTAAAGTATCCCACTCATTAATATTAATCACACTCATATGGCTTACTGTAACTTCTTCGCTTCCAGAAACACTGTTTTCTAACAATCGAACCAGCTGAACATCAGTTGGATATTCAGTACGATTATTACATTTTCTCACAGTGGTACAGGACACAGGTCATGAATTATTAATAGAGTAGGGAGAGCATCCTATTTTTCAAAGATCAACAGCAAGCCTTATAAGCACAGGCATTGTAAACAATGAAAATAATATTTTTCGTCATAATTATCATCAGTGTAGCACAAAGAGCTGCCAAAAACACATACTCTGACACATAAGTCTCAATAGTTTTGGTTTTGGAGGACAATTTTCAGGCACTCCTCCACTTTCCTGAGTAGTTGTCGCACTTTTGCGTGCAGTGGGGAGCATGGGTCAGTTGGGGAGATCCTCTCCTGACTGACATAGGAAGGTGATGCAGCACAGATTTCCATTTCAGCTCCCAGTTTCCCTCCTTGACTATTCGCTTAAGTCAAATAGGTGACCATGCCTCCCACCCAGCTAGGATTAGTCCCAACCACCATATCTGGGAATTTGTGGTCTCCTTCTAGCTGGAGCCTACTTTTGTGGGTCGTGGCCAGTACTGCTCACTGACGTCAGGGGAGTGGAGCATATCAAGACCCTGCTCCCGCGACCCAGAGTTTTCAGGTGTTTCTTCTCCTGGAGTTCCCAGGTTTGCCAACCACTCCTTAGGCCTGTCCTGCCTCTTGTCATGTACCCCAATAAAGGTGTCTCAGTTTAGGAGTATGCTAAGACACTATAAGTACATATCTAATACCACCCACAACATGGCAGGTGCCTGAATTGGGGCACCTTTGTTGAGGTGGGGTGGCAGTGTGAGTGGAGGAGGACAGTGATCCTTAGCAGGACAGTGGGACAGTGTCCCAAAGTACAGACTGTCCTGTGCAAAACAGGACACTTGGAATGTATAGTACTTCCCAAAATTACAATTAGGCAACTTTGGTGTTCTTGTATTGCAATTCTTAAATACAAGCGGAATCTATTTCAGCTGTAAATGTAAGAAGGTGCAGTCAAACTATATTAACAATCTATAAATGTAAACATGATAATTCAGATGAAACCTGACACTTCCAATTAATTGCTAAGGCCCCTGGGAACTGTCTGCATTTTATTTTTAATGAAATCCTCACCTTTCACTCTCCCAACTTAATCTTTTTTAGTTATCCTCATGGACATTTAATACTTTTTGATATAGCTGAGGATTAATCACTCTGTGAGAACAATTTCCTTGGTCTTTCAGTTTTCATTTTTTTTTCCCCCAGGGCTTTAGTACAATCAGACCTTTAAAAAGGTATCCCCATGCGGGACGAATGTAGTTTTCATGATTATGATGTCTGATGACCTTACCACTTTAGTCAGGTTAATTACATTTGCTCTGTTTTAGCATTTTACCAGTGGTTGCCTGATCTGTGCTGCACAACGCAAACCCATCAGTAACCACCATTCCCATTTCTACTACTGTGCCTGCCTTTGGTCTAGTCCACTGCACCAGCATCTTCCAAAGAGCTGCCAAAATGTAAGCTGATGTGTTCTGCTCATCCATAACCTCAGCATGGAGTAGAAAGGATCTATAACCCTGCTGCCTTTCTTCTCCTTTTTTACGACGTTCTTTTCACCCCATGTGCCTCTGCCTACACCGGCTACTGTGGTCTTGTCCTTGTCCTCCAAATATTTGGGCAGCCACCAGTGTGCAGTCAGTGAAAGAAAGGCATGCTGTGCACTAGTGGCGCCCCATATGTCGGAGCTGAAGTGGATGGTTTGTCCAGCTGCCTTGTGCAGCTCAGCCTTCAACAATGACCCACAAGACTAGTAAAAGGGGCCACTACAGTCCTGCCGACAGGGGAGATGGCAGTGGGGAGCAAGAGCATCTAGCAGCTGCCTGAGGGGCTCTCCCTCAATCATGGAGAGGGAAGCACCTCCAAGTCGTGTCACCTTATTTGACTGCTGCTTTGACATGCCCCTTGAATAAAAAGCCCCAAAGTAATCTAGGGTAGGCCGGTGCAGTTCCTGTGCCCTACCTGTCTCAGGGAATCTTGAGAGGGCTGAGTCTCTTTGCTCTGGCAGCTGCTGCTGGTGGCTGTTGTGGGTTTCCTGTTGACGCCAATGCCTTCAGTTTCCCCATGAAGCAAAACTGCACATCTGGTGTGTACTTAGTTGTTGATTTATCACAGGAATTATGAAATTACCTTTCTCCTTACCCCTGGTCACTACCTTACAACACAACTTGCACTGTGCCCATCTCCCACAGTCTCAAAATGCTCCAACAGTTTACTACAATGTAAATCCAGGTCATTGTCGTCATCAACATCGTCATCAAAGATGACATATCCTTTTCCACCTGGGCAGAAGGTGGAGTAAGGTCCACTTCTGCTGCAAGAGTAGACCTTCCCTCTTCTTCCTCACTATACAAAAAAAGATCTGCTACCATCATCTGACAGTACCACTGCTTGCTGCCCCTCTTTGCTCTGGAGAGTGCTGCCAGAGCTTAGGGTAGTGGTAGTGCCAGGGGTGGTAGTGGTAACCCCAAGGCTGGTTGTGGTTCCACTGGTAGTACTCTGTGCTTCACCATAAGATAGCTTGCAAACTATCTTTGCTCTTGATCCAGAGTCCTTGGTTGAAATTGTGACTAAAACTGCGCCTTACTTTGGTAGGTGGAGTGGACAAGATTTTAGCACTAGTAGCAGAATCAGAATGTTTGTTGGTTCTCGTCGGTAAAAAAAAAAAACGACCCCCAAAATTTAAATATTAATTTAGGAAAAAAAGGAAATATAAGACTACCCTATAGGAAAACTGTTTTACTAGTAAATATTAATTCACATGTAAACTATTTTTCATATTTAAAAGAACTATGATTGAGAAAAATGCATTTTTTGTTTTTATTTCCTTTTATTTGCCAACCTGCCGCCAGTTATGCACATCTGCCCCCCAGATATGCCTTATACCCCTGTATGCCACTTTGCCTCCCTGATATTTCTTTTACCCCCCTATATGCCACTCTGCCTCCCTGTTATTCATTTTAACCCCCTATATGCCACTCTGCGTCCCTGATATTCCTTTTAACCCCCTATATGCCACTCTGCCTCCCTGATATTCTTTTTAACCCCCTATATGCCACTCTGCCTCCCTGACATTCTTTTTAACAGCCCTATATGCCACTCTGCCTCTCTGATATTCTTTTTAACCCCTATATGCCACTCTGCCTCTAGAAAGCCCTTCTACCCCCCGATATGACACTCTTACCCTCCCCCGACTTACTAGTGCTTTCCTAGACTTCTCCCCGTGCTTCAGATGTCTTGGTGTCTAGTGGGGGCAGCCGATGGATTTCTGCGTGATGCGCACAGACGTCCTCCTCCGCTGCTGCTGCCGGAGAGGAGGATCCAGGTCCCCTGCAGCACTGCAGGCAATCTGGATCTTAGTCTTCTAGCCAGACCTCTATTTGAGGTCTGATTAGAAAACGGCCTCGAATATAAGACTATGGTTATTTTTCAGAGCATTTGCAAATACGGTAATTAAAAGGTGTACCCCACACCAATATTTATTATACAGCAATAAATTGAAGATAATAAAATATATTTTGTATTGTCCACAAATTAGAGGTAAAATGGCAACTCTCTTAAACTAGTACTCTTAAACTAGTTATATTTCAAACAACTGAAAGCCTAGTGGAAAGCCTGTTTTTGTCACCAATATTTATTTATCAATGAAGACTAATAGATGATATGATAGAAAATAATAAAAAAATTTACTTGTCCACAAATTACAGGTTTGGCTAGTAGCATAAATGGGCAACTGTCTTCATCAACTAAACTACTCAGAAACAGGGCCGGCCCAAGACATAAAGCCGCCTGGGGCGAAGTTTAAAATGCCGCCCCCCCCCCGCCGACGCCAGGAGTCATTATCTACCCTCCCTCTCCCTCCCTATTGTCTACCCTTCCTCTCCTTCCCTATTATCTACCCTATGCCCCCCCCCTTGTACTTCACTTACCTTTCTGCAGTCCTGCCGCGACTCTCCCTGCTCGTTCTCGGTGCGCGCTGCTTCACTGCTGAGCGCCGGAAATGATGTCATATTCCGGCGCTCAGCATTACAAGCCGAGACCGAGCTAGAGGGCTCGCACAGGAGAGGGGTGCCGAGTGGGTACGGACTCCCCGTAATTGCCCCAAGTGCCGCATGGGGCAATTGCCCCACTCTGCTCCATGGAAGGCCCGGCCCTGCTCAGGAACAAGGGAAAAATGTAGTCACTATAGCTTCTCCAATCCATCCTACAACAGTAAATGTTCTGTACTAAAATAATTAACTTGCAGTATGGTAGGTGAGCAATGAGCATTGATCTCAGCCTCTGATAACCTAACTCTCAACAGTCTGTAACTGCTACTGACAAGCTAGAATGGTGTGAGCACACTTATATACACCAATCAGCCATAACATTATGACAACCTACAGGTGAAGTGAATAACAGTGATGATCTTGTTGTCATGGCACTTGTCAGTGGGTGGGATATAGTAGGCAGCAAGTGAACATTTCGTCCACAAAGTTGATGTGTGTTAGAAGCAGGAAAAATGGGCAAGCGTAAGGATCTGAGCGACTTTAACAAGGGCCAAATTGTGATGGATAGACAACTGGGTCAGAGCGTCTTCAAAACTGCAGCTCTTGTGGGGTGTTCCTGATCTGCAGTGGTCAGTACCTATCAAAAGTGGTCCAAGGAAAGAAATGCGATGAACCAGCGATGCATTAATGTAAGTGGGGGCAAAGGCTGGCCCGTGTGGTCAAATCCAACAGGCAAGCTACTGTAGCTAAAATTGCTAAAAAGGTTAATGTTGGTTCTGATAGAAAGGTGTCAGAACACACAGTGCATTGCAGTTTGTTGCATATGGTGCTGCATAGCCGCAGACCAGTCAGGGTGCCCCTGCTGACTCCTGTCCACTGTCGAAAGCGCCTTCAATGTGCACGTGAGCATAAGAACTGGACCAATGTCCCTTACAAAAACTTACTGCAGTTTTTCTGGAGTAATACTGCAGTTTTTTGGACATGAAAAAACTGCAATACTGCACTTTTACTGCAGTATTACTGCACATTTACTGCACTTTTACTGCATTTGTACTTCACTGTACTGCAGTTTTACTGCACATTTACTGCACTTTTTTTTTATATTGCAAACCTACAGTTGTACTTCAATGTACTGCAGCTTTATTGCATTTGTACTTCCTTACAAAAATAACTGCAGTACAACTGCAGTACAGTGAAGTACAAATGCAGTAAAACTGCAGTAAATGTGCAGTAATACTGCAGTAAAAGTGCAGTATTGCAGTTTTTTCATGTCCAAAAAACTGCAGTATTACTTCAGAAAAACTGCAGTAATTTTTTCGTAAGGGATAGAGCAATGGAAGAAGGTGGCCAGGTCTCATCAATCACGTTTTGTTTTACATCGCGTGGACGGCCGGGTCGCTTACCTTGAGAACACATGGAACCCAGATGGATCCATGGAGCCCCCACCTTACAGCTTACAGGACTTAAAGGATCTGCTGCTAATGTCTTGGAGCCAGATACCACAGCATGCCTTCAGAGGTCTAGTGGAGTTCATGCCTCAACAGGTCACTGCTGTTTTGGCGGTAAATGGGGTACCTACACAATATTAGGCAGGTGGTCATAATATTTTGGCTGACTGGTGTATCTAATGCTTGTTCCTTTCCCATTGTAAATGCTGATTGGCCAGAGTGAAAAAAGTAAGGAAAAACTCTCACGGATTTTTGGACCCATCAATCACAGCCTGTTTATTTGGCTACTTCTAGACATACACATTAATATGTACCCTCATACACACAGTCCCTCCCACTTTACCTCATCAACAAGTGGTAAAACCGCTTGTAATCACGCCAAAATGGCTTGTAATGGCTGCTACACGTGTCAATGAATGAACGAATCTTAAGAAATTTTAGGCACTTTTGCAATTTTTTGCGTTGATTCGCATGAATGCATGAAACAGGCATTTTTTTATGAAAAAATAAAGTTTGTACGAAAATGAATGCACAAGTCAAGTCTTCATGGATGGGTGGCAGCCAAAAGACACAGCCCCTCCCCCAAAAAAGCATAGTCTTCAGGGACCCGACTCCGCTATGGCATTTTTATTGTAAAACTATGTCAGTGACTCTCACTGTTAAAAACAACTAAAAAATAGTTCTTGAGAACAATGTGTGGTAGCAAATAAGGTCATGGGCCTAAGAACCCCCCCAAAAAATCTGGATGTGGGGGTTGAGTCCTATGTTGAGAACCCTGCGCTACATCCTTATGTGAAGGAGTGTATGTATTTTTGGATTTGTGATTGCAAACGTATGTATATCCTCAACTATAAACAAAAGCCTTGGGGGAATTTTCTCCTCTTGTCACTGCTGCTTCCTGCGCCCATGAGTAGGGATATGAAAAGATAATTTCCAGAACAACTCTGAATATCTGTAGAATATAGTTTTTCCTAAATAGATGCCTTTTGACTTTCCCAGTGCTAGAGTAAATGCTTTGGAGGGAGCTTTGTTAATCCCACATCTCTTTTAAAATTCTCCAGTGAGCAGGACTGTGTCGTCGGATATCTCAGATGTGATGTGTTACCAAGCAGGAAGGATGGTTTGACATTTAAAAACCAGTGACATGTAGACATTGTGTGGGAGGGAACTTCCCCTGGCACCTCTTACTCATCTCTCTTTCTGACACCTCCGTTATTCCTTCTAATACACCCGCCAGCCGCCTATACTGTCTCATTCACAAATACTCTACCTCTCTCTCTTTTTTCAGTACTATAAAGAGTGGGTAAACCAAGACTAAGGACTTCACAAATGCATCTGAATTTATGAATAACTAAAAATATTCCTGTCAGTGTCCTATAGATTGGGAGCCTGTGAACAAATTTTTTTTTTTTTAAACTACTTTTTGCAATGCAATGCATAAACGTGTTATACATTCTGCATTATGCACATCAATTTATGTATGTTTTATGTTTGTGAGATTTAATCTTACTTACACGCAGCACTTCATATTCAGATATTATGAGTGTTACGCATATCTAGGAACTTCCCAGGATAGTCTACCCAGAGTTCTTCTTTTGGAATATCGGCTTTGAGAGGGAGCCAGGGCTAGCAGGCTGTGCAGGTGCCCATACCCCTTTGTTATTTCTCCAGTCAGTGTTCATCTCCCTCCCCACTTCAGTGTCCATATCCCTCTACTAGACCTTACTTGAAGTCCCAAGTGTTCAAGTTTGTGCGGGTCATGCCTTAGGTCTCTGCAAGGTCAGGTCTACTATTTGGCTCTCACAACCTACCATACTGAGGCGTTCCTTCTCCTACTCTGGTCTTTTTCTTTGCTGGGACATCACATCATATACATGTGCTCCACCTTGGATGCCCACTGGGCTGCATTGCACTAGGGAGGAGAATAGGGTAATCAATCCTAGTAAAGGAGCTGTAGGACACATCACCACCATTAGACCGCTCCGAATACTTTCCTTAGTCCCTGGCCTTATCTTATATCATATCCCCCGTGTCACATGTTCTTACAGGCTACATATATGTTAAGATTCTTTAGCAATTCCTGGTAAATTTTATCCTGCAATTCATGAACCATTTTAGTATCCCAGAGCCGGCCTTAGGTGTTCAGGCGCCCTGTGCGGGCAACTGTCATGGTGCCTCCCCATAAACATTGACACAAGAAGAGAGGAAAATTAAAGATAATTGCAAGTGCAATAATAACTGGGAAGACTGCTGCAAGATATTAAAAACTATGTTTAAGTATATCAAGGGCACAGTGGCACATAAGGGGTATAAGGCATACTTGGGGGGGAAGAGCAGCATATTTGGAGGGGGCAAGTGGCATATCTGGGGGTATGTGGCATATCTGGAAGGCAGTGTGGCAAGCCTGGGCTCACATGTGCTTTACTGGGGGGGCAGGTTGGGAAATAAAAACAAGAAATGCATTTTTATCATTTTTTACTCTCCTGTTTCTTTTTAACATCCTGTTTGTTTATTAAATTATTTTAAATAAATGAAAAACTTAAATTTATTTTTATAAATAATTGGCCAACTAATCGATTATGGAAATAATTATTAGTTGCACTTTGCCGCCCCAAGCCCTTTTTTTTGTAAAGCGAGAGAGAAAGGGATGCCGAGTGGTTTTCGCTTACCAAGCTGTCAGTACCCGCTCGGCTCCCCTCTCTCTCTCCTCTGCGGCGAGTCTCCCTGTTCAGTCTTGGTGCTGGCTTGTAATGCTGAGCATTACAAGCCGGCACCGAGACCGAACAGGGAGACTCGCCGCAGGACTGCTGAAAGGTAAGTACAAGAGGGGGGGGTAAGGGTAGATAATGGGGGGGGCAGGGACGGAGGGGGAGATAGGGTAGATAAGGGGGGGGACGGCATTTTAAAATTTGCCCAGGCGACATTTTGCCTTGGCCCGGCCCTGGTTACAGATCAAATAAATAATGCATGGAAACCTTAAATAACATGCATAGATCACAGGTCGCATGTATGTTTGAACAACCACAACAAACAACCCCTATCACTTCTTGAAAAATATATTAGTTAAGAAAATAATTAAACCAGTTACTGCACTTTTAAGAGGTAAATAACCTTTAATATAAAAATAAAATCTATAAATAGGTATCTTTGCAAAAAACAACTGAACACTGGCAATAACAAGTAAGCTCCATACTCTAATTGACAAGATAATGTCAGGCATACATAAAATGGCATTTGGTAGTCAAAATCACATTTGTGTATTGACTTAAAAATGTGAATTTGACAACCATAAGCCAGTTTAGAAACAGGAGCAATGTTATCAGCACATTATAATCAAACATTCCACAATACTGAGCATGCATAGCAGCTAATGCTCTTTTTTATCTAAGATACTGTGAACTTGATTAAATCAGGCTTTTCAAAAGTCAATACATTACACCCAAAAGGAGACCCATGTCCATTGTCTTTTTTTAATGACTGTTCAGGTTTTTTTAAAATGCAGCAGCACTAATTACGGTATTTTTTTGTATTCATATTTGGTATTTTTACTGGCATAAAACCTGTATTTTCTTTTTAAATGGCATATCCTTAAATAAAAATGTGTTTTATGGAGTTACAGTTAAACTGAGCATTATTTTTCCATATGTAAAATGTGTTTAATAGAGAAGGCAGTTATTTCCAAACACAAAAAGAAGTTCAAGGGGTGCATCTTTTTTCACCCTTCATTAGATTACATACACTATACAACAAACTTGCACTTACTTAATGTTTTCTTAAATTTTTTTACTGTAGTTTTCCTATAGTTATTTACCGAGCAGGGCACCCTGGATCCTCTTAGTCTGTCTGTCTGACGCTCCTGACACCACCCAACGCTAAGTGGCGGAAGGTCACGTGATGTCACATGACCCTCGACGCTGCCTGTCAATTTCGGTGCCAAGCGCGCCCTGATTATCAGAGTGAAGTGAAGAGGGGGTGGCAGCCAGGGAAGGGCTGGCAGCCTAAGGCCTGGGGGTCAAGTCTAGTCAAGTGGCCACCGAATCAGCACACCATCCATGCCCATCTTTTCCTGATTTTCTAACGCATATTGATGTGATGGGACTGGGAGTAAAAAAAAAATATGTTTAATACATTAAAAAACAGCTAATCTTTGTAAAAAAATTAATTTAAATAAGGAAAAATTGGACCCTAGGCATTTCCTTGGGCCCCTGCCTGTAATCATCCCCAGAGTCCCTTTGTACCTCATTCACTAAGCCACACCTCTGTTTTACTTACTCCCTGTAGTTCAGGTATAGATCAAATAAACAACACATGTAAACAGCACGTGCATGTATAGATCGACTGAATAAGAAATACAAACCCTGTATTTGCAGGTATACATAAATAATGTATGGAAACAGCATAGCAGATACAGATCAACAGAATAACACACAAACCTAGTTTTGCAGGTACAGATCAACTGGAAATCACATAACAACTAAGCATTAAAGGTATAGATAAAACCCCCTAAATTACAGGCATGGATCACAGGATGCACACCCCCAAAGCCAGCCCTGGTGTCCACACTGCCCACATAGAACCCGACCAGCACCAAGATAACATTAACAAATTACAGTCCAGAGTGAGCCAACTTTGTCCCCAAACAGCCCAGCGTGAGCCAATTTTGTCCCCAAACAGCCCGCCCTGACAACAGTACAAGCTCTGCAACACCGACACCCAAACATACACACCAGGACAGGCTCTGCCACCCAGACACACACACCAGGACAGGCTCTGCCACACCGACACCCAAACACACACACCACGACAGGCCCTGCCACACAGACAGTCAAACACACACACCAGAACAGGCCCTGCCACACAGACAGCCAAACACACAGACACCAGGACAGGCTCTGCCGCATCAACACCCAAACACACGCCAGGACAGGCTCTGCCACACCGACACCCAAACACACACACACACACACACACACACACACACACACACCCCAGGACAGGCTCTGCCACACAGACAGCCAAACACACAGACACCAGGACAGGCTCTGCCACACTGACATCCAAACACACACACAAACCAGGACAGGCTCTGCCACAGCTACACCCAAACACACACACCAGGACAGGCTCTGCGACACTGACACCCACATCCAAAATGCTTTCCACACTGATTTGCTGTTTGTTTTCACCCCTTGTGTATTGATGCCCCAGCCACCCCCCCCTTTAGTTTTAATGTATTTCCCCCCACACCCTTGTGTATTGCCCCATGTGGATTTGTGCCCCCAGCCAGCCCCCTTTGTACATTATGCCCCTTGTGTATTGCCCCATGTGGATTTGTGTCCCCAGCCAGCCCCCTTTGTACATTATGCCCCAACACCCCTGTGTATTGATTTATGTGATGTCCCCAGCCAGCCCCCCTCCCTTGTGTATTGATGCCCCCCTTTGCATTGTTAATGTCAATAATGTATTTTGAACCCAGCCACCCACCCCCCACCTTTGTGTATTGATTTATGTGGAGCCCCAACCACCCTGTTATGTACTTATACCCCCTAGCCACCCCCATTTTGCATTTAATTGTTGTCCCAATGCAGCCCCTCCTTTGAATATGGCTCCCCTTCCGCCCATTACCCCAACTATTTTTTTATTTTTTTAATACTTACGTTTTTGCTGCCATCCTTCACTGCTGCTGTCCTCCAACTGGGCGGCACTGTGCAGGCACGCTGCAATGGCCACATCGGCTGCAATGGCATCTTGGTGTGCCGGCTGGCCCACCGCGGATGCTGCGGGCATTAAAGACGGCCCTGGCATGGCCGAATCGTCCATTTAAATGGGCGGCCGTTTAATGTAGATTCAGGGTGGCCTGGGGGGCAATTGCCCCCCGGCCCAGCCTGCCCTTGGCGGCAGCGGACCCAGCGGCGGTGGCGGCTGACACTGCTCCGGATCGCGCGGCGGCGGTGGCGCCCCTGAGGTGTAGCGCCCTGTGCGGTCACACACCCCAAAGGCCAGCCCTGTAGTAGCCCTTCTCTGGACTTTCTCAAAAGTATCTATATATTTCTGGAGATATGGTGTCCATTACTGTAAACAATATGCCAATCGAAGTCTCACCAGTGCTCTGTAGAATGGCAAATGACTTCCCTCTTTCTACTGCGAATATCTATACAATCAAGGAAAATAAATGAAATAATTACCCCTAAATTCCTTTCCTTAGATGTTGAGGTTAGGACAGTATCAAATATTTTATACTCTGCCCTTGGGTTTTTATGCCCTAGCACTTATCCACATTGAATGCCAGTTGCCTCCCTGCTCTCCCACCCACCACACTCTGCACACTCCAAATTTGGTCCCAAGTTGCCAGAACTGTTCCTTCCCTGCACCATATCACTAGGGCTACCCCACTTAGCTCGTTGGAATTGCTAATTCCGGACTTACATCTTAGCTCCTGGGGCACTGTTCTTCCTTTGAGACTCGGAGACCTATTTGACCGTGGCTCCCTACGTCCCTTTTCTGATTTATGTTCCACTTTTCTATTGGCACCACGGGACTTTTATAAATACTTACAAATCCGACATTTGTTGCAGTCCAGATCCCCTTTTTTTTTTCCAGGTTAATATATTCTCCTCCCACCCTTTTATTAAACTGTGCTCTGCAAATGCTCCGCAATGAGGTATGATATCAATTTGTTATGCTTTCCTCCTTTCCGGTCTATGGGAGAATAAACTCTAGGGCTGCAACTAACGATTATTTTAATAATCGATTAGTTGGCCGATTATTTTTTCGATTAATAAAAAACGTACAATTTACATTTTCATCTCTTTCATGTCTTTATTGCAATGGCCTCTCTCTATTCACCTTATTTTACTGACATAATAATAAAAGATACAAGAACCCAAACAAAGTGTTTCTCAAACTAGGTTTTAATACAAAGTTATTAGTAAATAATAATTCATATGTTAACTATTTTTCATATTTAATAAAAACTATGAGAAAAAAGCCCTGTTTATATTTTCTTTTATTTACCAAACTGCCCCCAGTTATGCACATCTCCCCCAGCTTGCCACTCTTGCCACTCTTCCCCCAGATATGCCTTATACCTCTTATATGCCAGAGATTCCACTGTGCCCCCGATATGCCCGATAATCCTTATATGCCAGTGATATGCAACTGAGCCCCCTGATATACCTTTTACCCCCAGATATGTCTTATGCCCCCCTGATATGCCTAATATGGATATGCCTTATACCCCCTATGTGCCTTATAACTTCCAATATGCCACTCGCCCCCATTTATGCCTTATACCTCCCTATATGCCACTGTGCACCCTGATATGCCACTCCGCTCCCCATAAATGCCCTGCACCACCCTGAAAATCATTATACTCCCTGATTCACCACTCTGCCTCCCCCAGATATGCCACTCTGAAATTCATTATACGCCCCATACACCACTCTACCTCCCCCTATACACCTCTCTAATTCCCCCAGATATGCCATTCTACCTCCCTGAAATTCATTACACCCCCATACACCACTCTGCTACCCTGAAATTCATAATACCCCCCATACACCACTATAACTCACCCATACACCACTCTGCCTCCTCCTCCCCTCCCATACACCACTCTGCCCCCCCATACACCACTCTGCCTCCTCCCCCTCCCATACACCACTAAGCCTCCTCCCCCTCCCATACTCCACTCTGCCTCCTCCCCCTCCCATACTCCACTCTGCCTCCTCCCCCTCCAATACTCCACTCTGCCTCCTTCCCCCTCCCATACTCCACTCCTCCTCCCCCCATCCCATAATCCACTCTGCCTCCTCCCCCCTCCCATACTCCACTCTGGCTCCTCCCCCTCCCATACACCACTTTGGCTCCTCCCCCCCATACAACACTTTGCCTCCTCCCCCCTCCCATACTCCACTCTGCCTCCTCCCCCCTCCCATACACCACTTTGGCTCCTCCCCTCTCCCATACACCACTTTGCCTCCTCCCCCCTCCCATACTCCACTCTGCCTCCTCCCCCCTCCCATACTCAACTCTTATCTTAATAGTTAATTAAATTAGCTATAAATAAAAGTAATAATATTAATTAATTACTACTAGCGTATAGTTCAGCTAATCTTATTAGTACTGGTGCTGCAGCTCTATAGTTTGTGCTTTGTTTTAGCAACAGTAAGAGACCAAGTCAATTTTTCTTAATTAATCTTTCATTTTATTTCATTTGTTTTGCTCACCTCAGTCCATCAGTGAAGTGAACTTGTTGGGCTAGTGAGTGCAGCCGCATAAGTGCTGTGTTTTTTTTTGATCAGCAAGCAGTGACGTTAACTGTTTTGCAAAGATTTTCTCATTTATTTTACATTTTATTTCAATTTTATTAAAAGTACCCTTAGTGTTTTGCTCACCTCAGTCCATCAGTGAAGTGAACTTGTTGGGCTAGTGAGTGCAGCAAGCAGTGAAGATAACTGTTTTGCTGTGACATTTTATTTTATTTCTAATTCTTTTCAAGAAAAATTGACTGTGACGAGCTGTACTAAGCAAAGCTTCAAACTACTAGCTGTAGTACTAAAATAATTCTAATCTTCTTTAATCTTAATCTATAATATATTATAAATAATAATATTCTAATTCATAATCTATAATATAAGTAATTCTAATTCTAAATTCTAATTCATAATCTATATTCTTCTATCTATAATACATAATATATAAGTAAATTAGTTCTAATCTATTAATATTATATAACTTAATATTAATTAATAAATCATATACTGAATCTGATTTAACCTCACTTTAGCTTAGTGGGTTTGAGAGCGTCTGCCTAGAGGTAGACTTATAGTAAGGAAATATAGCTTTAGGCTAGCATAGTGGTAGGCTAAGCTCTTAGGCCCGTGTAAATTCAAATTAAAAATAAAATACTGCTAGTTATTAAATAGTTAATCTTGAGTTAATAATTTCAATAACTTTAGGATTTTGGCAGATTGCACACAGCACAGTGCAGTAGTGCATAGTTTTACTTTTTAAGCAGTAGCACTGAAGAGAACTTCCTCTAATTTTTTTGTCTTTAATTCGTTTTTCCTTTTTTTTATTTTTATTTTTTTATTTTTTTTTTTATAGTTTTTTAAACACTACACTACACTACACTACACTACACTACACACACAACACAAAATTTGAAATGGATCCTCCTTTTGGGACTAAGGAGGGACAAGCTCCATCTACCACCACCACCACCACCACCAGCACCACCACCAGCACCACCACCAGCTCTAAGATGCAGCCTTTGCGTCAGTCTAGTCGGCCAAGTAGGCCAAGCTCTCGCTTATCATTTGGGGAAGCATTGCTTGAAGGATCATCAAGTAAAGGAAAGGCACCAAAAGCAGGCAGTAGTAGTGCGGCTAGGCCCACAAGCTCTATGGTTTTTTACGGAAAGCCTAAAGCACCAGAAGCACGTTCAAAGTTAAAGGGTAGCACAAGTAGTACCAGCCCAGTGACTAAAAAGAAGTGCCTTTTGCCCCAAGCAGCATCTTCCCCATCCACCAGCAGCATGCAAGGTACCAAGCAGAGCCAAATTAGCAGCAAGACTCAGAGGGGTCCCAAACCAAAGCGATCTCATTCCTTTGTAGGGAAAACCACCACCACCACCACCCCCACCTCTACCACCACTAGTGCTGCGCCTACTGTTCCCACTGGTACCGCCACGCCATGTCCTCCTAGTACCTCTAGCAAGCCACCAAGTCCTTACAAAATTTTTGTAAAGACAGTTAGAGAGAGGGCTACACATAGTGGAACTCCACCTAGCGAGGTAGCAGAGGAGCCTGAGACTGAGAGGCCAAGTGCAGAGTCTATTCTTCCTGCTCGCACTACTACTAGTCACGAGTCTCACGACGATATCAGTCTTAGCTCCAGCCTAGCAGGAATTCCATTCGATCTGGCTAATGAAGAGCTAGACTATGAGCCAGAGGAAGTAGAGGAGATGAGTGGTCAGGAATCAGATTCCTCAGGGAGCAGTGTCCAAATGACTAGTGCACAATTTTCCCCTGAGCCTCCACCTTCTCCGCTACGATCATCACCATCACCACCACCAGCAGCAGCAGCAAAACCTAGCAAATCTAAAGCAATTAGCAGTCCCACTATGGCCAGTACTGTTACCACCAGTCCCACCACCACTAGTTCTGCCTCTGTTCATCCACCCCGAGCAGTAAGAGCAGCACCCAAGGCACACTCCAAGGCTATGCGCGCCCCAATTTGGGAGCACTTTGAAAATGTTGAAGAAGGGCGCTATGGAAAGTGCAAACATTGTGGGAAGCTAATAAGCAGAGGGAAAGTGTCTGGCCATTTTACCAGTGCTAGCATGAAGCATCACCTCAGCACTCAACACAACGCTGTGCTATTGGGGAAAGATGCAGAGGTAAAACTTAGTGCAGGCAGCATAGCTGGTGGCCGTGGAAAAACCCCAACAGCTTCTTCTTCTGAGCCAATAGCAGCAGCAGCAGCAGCAGCAGCAACTAGTGCTGGCAGCCAGAGACCAAGGCAGGTTGGAGCACTGCATGCCCAGCCCACCCTGGAAGAATTTGGGGCATTCCACTCCAAGAGAACGATGCCCAAACAGCAGGCCAATAAAGTAACGCGACTTATTGGTCAGTTCATTGCTGTTGGAGGGGCATCCTTCTCCATGATTGAAGGGGAGCCTTTCAAACAATTGATGGCGGCTGTGGCTCCACAATACACAGTTCCGTCACGTTCCACTTTCAGCAGGAACATTGTCCCCTCGCTGTATCGGTCCTGTGTTGCAGCAGTGAAAGAGGAGCTTTCCAAGGCTGCTGGTCAGTGTGTTCATTTCACTACAGATTTGTGGAGTGCACCTAGCACCCAGCATGCCTTTCTTTCTTTGACAGCACACTGGTGGCAGCCCGGTGTGTCTAAGGAAGTTGCTGCAGCAGGCTACCGATCATTCCTTCTCCATGCAGAAGTGATGGATGAAAAGCACACTTCCCAAAATATTCTGCATGCGATTAGGAAAATGTTTAGCCTTTGGGTGGGAGCAGAGGCGGGCACCAATGTTGAAGTTGGTTTTGTGGTAACTGACGGAGGTGCCAATATGGTGAAAGCGCTGCGAGATGGTCATATTGTTGGTGTGCGCTGTGCAGCCCACATCATCCATCTTGTAGTGAAGGCAGCAATGTCAGAAGGAACTAATGTGGCAGCAGTAGTTCTGTCCCGCTGCAGAAAGATCGCTGGGCACTTTCACCATAGTGTTAAGGCTAGCCAACTTTTGAGGGAAGAGCAAGAGAGGTCAGGTCTTCCCGTACACTGCCTACGTCAGGATGTCAGTACACGGTGGAACTCCACGTTAGACATGCTAGAGAGGATTTTGGAGCAGCAGAGGGCAATCCATAATCTTGCCTCAGAGCACAATATTGGGATTACCTCTCCATTGAATAGGGAGGATTGGACAGTGATCGCCCAGCTAGTGGCAGTCCTTAAACCATTCAGGGATGCCACAGAAAATTTAAGCTCAAACACTGCCAGTCTGGCCCAGGTAATCCCAGTGTTCTCCCATCTAGGCAGCAAGATGGATGTGTTCCTTGGAAACCGTGAGGCTGTTCAAGGTGGCACTCTACATCCTGACGTAGCAGCCATAGTCAGGAAGCTGAAGGATCTGCTAAAAGTACACCTTCGCAAGCGAATGGAAGAGAGTCCCGAAATGATGCTAGCGTGCCTTTGTGATCCAAGAATTAAGGGAAAGCTAGCTTTGAAATTCAATGTTCTCAGTAGCTACCGGGAGCAATTGGTCAACAAGGTGCGTGACTGGCAGCGTAAAATGGGAATGCTGTCCGAGGAGGGTGAGGTGCAGGAGGAGGAAGAGATGATGTGGTCTGCTACCCCTAGCAGCAGCATCAGCAGCAGTGCCACAAGCAGCACAACACAGCTGAGTGGAGCAGCTGCGTTTTGGGAAGAGGCACTTGGCAGTATAGTTGGACCATCTGACAGAGCTAGCAGCAGAAAGGAGAGTAGTGCTGCTGAAATGGTCAAACTTTACCTCTGTGAAGTTCCTTCTGCTCCTAATGTTGATCCTCTTAGCTACTGGGATGAAAAGAAGAGTGTGTGGCCTGCACTCTCATGGGTTGCGCAGCAGCTTCTATCATGTCCGCCAACCACTGTTCAAAGTGAGCGCGTGTTTTCTATGACTGGAAACATACTGAGTCCACAGCGCTCACGCATGGCACCTCATCTGATGGAGCAGATTGCCTTTCTTAAATTCAATCTGCCCAAATTGGGTTACCCAGCTCTTAGCTTGGAAAGTTAAATTTTTTCTCTCTAATGTTTAAGGTAGTTTCTCCCCCTGGTTGCACTTGCTGCGGTGTGGCAATGCCTGCTACCTCCGCTGGTGTAGCCAATTTACGCTAGGGCCTAGTGTCTGAGCTCTGTAAATCCGCTCCCAAACGCCTAGGACTGACAGTCTTTGGATGCTTTGCCCTGGGGTGAAACAGGTGAGTGGGTCGTCAATTGCCCACTCATTCACCTTTTTCCGTTTCCAACGCTGCTGCTGGTGGTGGTGCCAGTATCTTTTGCCAGTTCGCTTCCTGGCTGAAATCATGCCTCAGATGTCCCTAATGGAAAGGGTAGTTTCTCCCCCCTGGTTGCACTTGCTGCGGTGTGGCAACGCCTGCTACCTCCGCCGGTGTAGCTAGCTTATGCTAGGGCCTTGTGTCTGAGTTCTGTAGGTCTGCTCCCAAACGCCAAGGACTGACAGTGCTTGGATGCTTTGCCCTGGGGTGAAACAGGTGAGCGGGTCGTCAATTGCCCACTCATTCGCCTTTCCCAATTCTGCTGCTGCTGGTGGTGGTGCCAGTGTCTCTCTTCAATGCCAGTTCGCTTCCTGGCTAGTGTCATGCCTCGAATGTCCCTGATGGTAAGGGTAGTTTCTCCCCCCTGGTTGCACTTGCTGCGGTGTGGCAACGCCTGCTACCTCCGCCGGTGTAGCCAGCTTACGCTAGGGCCTTGTGTCTGAGTTCTGTAGGTCTGCTCCCAAACGCCAAGGACTGACAGTGCTTGGATGCTTTGCCCTGGGGTGAAACAGGTGAGCGGGTCGTCAATTGCCCACTCATTCGCCTTTCCCAATTCTGCTGCTGCTGGTGGTGGTGCCAGTGTCTCTCTTCAATGCCAGTTCGCTTCCTGGCTAGTGTCATGCCTCGAATGTCCCTGATGGTAAGGGTAGTTTCTCCCCCCTGGTTGCACTTGTTGCGGTGTGGCAACGCCTGCTACCTCCGCCGGTGTAGCCAGCTTACGCTAGGGCCTTGTGTCTGAGTTCTGGAAGTCCGCTCCCAAACGCCAAGGACTGACAGTTTTTGGATGCTTTGCCCTGGGGTGAAACAGGTGAGCGGGTCGTCAATTGCCCACTCATTCGCCTTTTCCAATGCTGCTGCTGCTGCTGCTGGTGGTGGTGCCAGTGTCTCTTCTCTGCCAGTTCGCTTCCTGGCTAGTGTCATGCCTCAAATGTCCCTTATGGTAAGGGCAGTTTCTCCCCCCTGGTTGCACTTGCTGCGGTGTGGCAACGCCTGCTACCTCCGCCAATGTAGCCAGCTTACGCTAGGGCCTTGTGTCTGAGCTCTGGAAGTCCGCTCCCAAACGCCAAGGACTGACAGTGTTTGGATGCTTTGCTCTGGGGTGAAACAGGTGAGTGGGTCGCCAATTGCCCACTCATTCGCCTTTCCCAATTCTGCTGCTGCTGCTGCTGGTGGTGGTGCCAGTGTCTCTTCGATGCCAGTTCGCTTCCTGGCTAGTGTCATGAATCAAATGTCCCTAATGGTAAGGGCAGTTTCTCCCCCCTGGCTGCCTCTGTCTGCGGTGTGGCAACGCCTGCTACCTCCGCCGGAGTGGCCAGCTTACGCTAGGGCCTTGTGTCTGAGCTCTGGAAGTCTGCTGCCAAACGTCTAAGACTGACAGTGTTTGGGTGCTTTGCCCTGGGGTGAAACAGGTGAGTGGGTCGCCAATTGCCCACTCATTCGCCTTTCCCAATTCTGCTGCTGCTGCTGGTGGTGGTGCCAGTGTCTCTTCGATGCCAGTTCGCTTCCTGGCTAGTGTCATGAATCAAATGTCCCTAATGGTAAGGGCAGTTTCTCCCCCCTGGCTGCCTCTGTCTGCGGTGTGGCAACGCCTGCTACCTCCGCCGGAGTGGCCAGCTTACGCTAGGGCCTTGTGTCTGAGCTCTGGAAGTCTGCTGCCAAACGTCTAAGACTGACAGTGTTTGGGTGCTTTGCCCTGGGGTGAAACAGGTGAGTGGGTCGCCAATTGCCCACTCATTCACCTTTCCCATTTTTCAATGCTGCTGCTGGTGGTGGTGGTGGTGGTGCCAGCATCTCTTCTCTGCCAGTTCGCTTCCTGGCTAGAGTCATGCCCAAAATGTCCCTAATTGTAAGGGCAGTTTCTCCCCCCTGGCTGCCTCTGTCTGCGGTGTGGCAACGCCTGCTACCTCCGCCGGAGTGGCCAGCTTACGCTAGGGCCTTGTGTCTGAGCTCTGGAAGTCTGCTGCCAAACGTCTAAGACTGACAGTGTTTGGGTGCTTTGCCCTGGGGTGAAACAGGTGAGTGGGTCGCCAATTGCCCACTCATTCGCCTTTTCAATGCTGCTGCTGGTGGTGGTGCCAGCATCTCTTCTCTGCCAGTTCGCTTCCTGGCTAGAGTCATGCCCAAAATGTCCCTAATTGTAAGGGCAGTTTCTCCCCCCTGGCTGCCTCTGTTTGCGGTGTGGCAACGCCTGCTACCTCCGCCGGAGTGGCCAGCTTACGCTAGGGCCTTGTGTCTGAGCTCTGGAAGTCTGCTGCCAAACGTCTAAGACTGACAGTGTTTGGGTGCTTTGCCCTGGGGTGAAACAGGTGAGTGGGTCGCCAATTGCCCACTCATTCGCCTTTTCAATGCTGCTGCTGGTGGTGGTGCCAGCATCTCTTCTCTGCCAGTTCGCTTCCTGGCTAGTGTCATGCCTCAAATGTCCCTAATTGTAAGGGCAGTTTCTCCCCCCTGGCTGCCTCTGTCTGCGGTGTGGCAACGCCTGCTACCTCCGCCGGAGTGGCCAGCTTACGCTAGGGCCTTGTGTCTGAGCTCTGGAAGTCTGCTGCCAAACGTCTAAGACTGACAGTGTTTGGGTGCTTTGCCCTGGGGTGAAACAGGTGAGCGGGTCGCCAATTGCCCTCTCATTCGCCTTTCCAATTTTTCAATGCTGCTGGTGGTGGTGGTGGTGGTGGTGGTGCCAGCATCTCTTCTCTGCCAGTTCGCTTCCTGGCTAGAGTCATGCCCAAAATGTCCCTAATTGTAAGGGCAGTTTCTCCCCCCTGGCTGCCTCTGTCTGCGGTGTGGCAACGCCTGCTACCTCCGCCGGAGTGGCCAGCTTACGCTAGGGCCTTGTGTCTGAGCTCTGGAAGTCTGCTGCCAAACGTCTAAGACTGACAGTGTTTGGGTGCTTTGCCCTGGGGTGAAACAGGTGAGTGGGTCGCCAATTGCCCACTCATTCGCCTTTTCAATGCTGCTGCTGGTGGTGGTGCCAGCATCTCTTCTCTGCCAGTTCGCTTCCTGGCTAGAGTCATGCCCAAAATGTCCCTAATGGTAAGGGCAGTTTCTCCCCCCTGGCTGCCTCTGTTTGCGATGTGGCAACGCCTGCTACCTCCGCCGGAGTGGCCAGCTTACGCTAGGGCCTTGTGTCTGAGCTCTGGAAGTCTGCTGCCAAACGTCTAAGACTGACAGTGTTTGGGTGCTTTGCCCTGGGGTGAAACAGGTGAGCGGGTCGCCAATTGCCCACTCATTTGCCTTTCCCATTTCCTTTTCCATTTCATTATTTTCCTTCTGATACACAACCAACCAAACATAACACACACAATAACACATATAACACATATAACACACAGTGACATCACACATAACACACATACACACACACTTACAATGCACAAAACACAAGGACCTTTTCCTTGTTATTTGCCCTGGCCTTCACTCACTAATAGCATTACATTAACACTATAACTCACACTTCACCCTATAACATTTTTCCATCCACATACCTGCCAACAGACCCAACTTTTTCAGGGACAGTCCTGCTTTTTTCCAGTCCTGTCCCATCTAATTTAGCTAAACTAGGTATGCAAAATGCAAATACACATAGGTAGTTATAGCTCGGTAGGTAACGCTACTATAAACATTTAATAAATATAATCAAGTACTAAATAATAAATCTAACTTTAAAATACATTTAAATAAACCCCTATTTTTTTTAAAAAAAAAACATTAAAATTAAATTATTATTATTTAGACATAATCCATCTTTAACCAAACCAGTGCACTGCTACTAATCTTAAACATAACCGTACATTAACCCTAAGCTATTTTTTAGTTCTTGTCCAACATTTTTCCATCAGCATACCTGCCAACACACCCAAGATTTTGGTGGACAGTCCTGCTATTTTCCAGTCCTGTCCAATAAGTAAGTTGGGTTGTTGCAAAGTATGCCATTGTAAATAGGTAGCAAATGTTAGGCATGTAAAGTGGTCCAAAATCAATTTAAAAATGTAAAATATTCCCTATTCTTTTATTAAACATCTATGGACAGTACACCTCGGTATGTGTGTGCAACTCTATTGGTCGTTTCGGCAGGGGGCTCGCCTGCCATCAACGAATGAAGTGCATTCTGCAGTTCTGCAATTCACTCGTTGATGCCAGACCAGCCCCCTGCCGAAACGACCAATAGAGCTGCACACACGTACCTTCACGGCAGCTGCTGCTGCTGTGATGTGTTATTAACCCCGTATTAACCCCTGCTAGGCAACCAGGAGGAAAACGAAGATTAAACGAGCACGAAGAATGTCCGCGAATATTCGCCCGAAGAGAAGACAGGAACGGGCGAATATTCGCGGAATACGAAGATTTTTTTTTCCCCGAAGACGAGCACGAAGACGAACACGAAGAGCCCCCTGGTGCCCAAGTCTAGTTATTTCTACTTTTTGTTCTAACCACTTGTCAATGCAATATTTGTCATTCGTACCTTTTAATACAGAAAAAATTTAAATTTAAAAAAAAAAATGCCAGTTGCCTAAGCTGAGACCATTTTCCGGTTTACCTAAATATAAAGTATGTTGCTTTATGAGTGTATGTTAGTAGGTATGTGTAAGTATAATACTGTGTAGGTAGGTATGTTATTATAAGCATGTGTACGTATGTTAGTGTATACGTAAGTACATACAGTATGTTAGTGTGTTTCACAGAGACCCGTACTCGGACTGAGTAGCTCCGCCGTAGAGATCTTCCTTGCCGCTCAAAGCTCAATTGCTCAAGGGATTAACCCTTCATATTCCCCCAAGCACTAGTCAAGACTTAGTGTAGGGGTAAAACAGAAAACTGTTTATTGAAGAGAGCACAGATATTTATATACACAACACATGATAGGATTAGGGGTATAATCTCATCAACCACCAGACAGCCTGACACCGTCATACACTTCTATGGCCAGCAATGCTGGAAGCGGCGTCAATTCCGGGGTACCAGTGTTATGGTCCAAAAACCAACGTGATCCGACGTCGGGACCCTAAGCAACAGTGTCGGAAACTTCCCCGGGAATAGTCTTAATTCCTATGAAAGCAGTAAGTGTGTGCTTGGTTTTTCACACATGGCTTCTCCATTTGGCTTCACTTTTGTTAAATAAATCAGGACACAGTGTAATATGTCATGTCTGATTAATATGCAAACCTTAATTTGAGTTTATTTGACTGTTTCAATGTGAGGTAAAGTTGCCCAGAGAAAGGCTAACATACAATATAGTGTTTTTAGTTAAACAAATTGTAATCCCTGGTATTACTACACTAAAAAACCCATCTATTAAAAGAAACATACAGCCTACCCTCCTATTACCCCCAACTTGCATCTTTAAGAAACCATCCCTCTTGCCTACTTTGTGATCTCCAAGCTATAGAGTTCTCCGCTAGACCTTTACAATCTCCCTTACCCAAGCATTCCATCTTCTTCTATTCCATCCCCTCAACTTCCTAATAGATTGTAACCTCACAAGAGGACAGTTTTCTCCTTCTATACCAGTATGTCTTGACGTGTTGCTCTCATTGTCAGATTCATTTTTCAATGTGCCTCTAATAACAATACAGAATATTATGCTCTATAAATAAATTTAAATGTAAAAGCTGTGTACAGTATATGGGATTCACTTGGGCGAATTATTACATGTTTTGCAAAAATGAGTTGTACTAGTTTATTCAATAAAGTGTACCTTGTAAATTCGTTGAGGAGAGAGATAACAATGTTTTAACACCTTAACAATGCATTACGAAGGGCAAAGCCAGTGAGTTTCACCTGAAAATGGGTCTCTTTAATTAATGCTACGGGTGTCAGTCATTATAGCTTGCATTGAACCCTTTGATATTGGCTTTTCCCCAGCCGTGGGCCCATGGCTTTGTTATGTTTCCATAGTGAATGAGCTAATGTGATATGTTGAGAAACTCTTGAGATTATCTCTGTGGGCTGCTCTGTGAAGTCGGTAAACTGGCAAAAGTTAGATGTTCTGCAGTAGTACATGACTAAATGTGTTGTTGCGGTCAGCAGCATAAAAACCAACAGTATTGTATGTGGGATGATCCAAAAATGTCCACTTTGCCAGAGGTGGGTAAAATGTAGGGTAAAAGTATAATTGGATAAGAGACGTATAAAGCTAGATAGTTAAGGACAAAGTGTGAACATGCAGATACACTTTTAAAGGATTTGTAGGATGTATTTACTAGACTTGGGCACCAGGGGGCTCTTCATGTTCGTCTTCGTGCTCGTCTTCGGGGGGGAAAAAACCTTCGTATTCCGCGAATATTCGCCCGTTCCTGTCTTCTCTTCGGGCGAATATTCGCGGACATTCTTCGTGCTCGTTTAATCTTCGTTTCCTTCCCGGTTGCCTTGCAGGGGTTAATACGGGGTTAACAACACATCGGAGCAGCAGCAGCTGCCGTGAAGGAACGTGTGTGCAACTCTATTGGTCGTTTCGGCAGGGGGCTGGTCTGGCATCAACTAGTGAATTGCAGAACGCACTTCATTCGTTGATGGCAGGCCAGCCCCCTGCCGAAACGACCAATAGAGTTGCACACACGTACTGAGGTGTACTGTACACAAAATGACCTAGAGACAAATGCTCCAAGGAACTTGGCCTCCGTTTATCATACACAATCACACATCCATAGATGTTTAATAAAAGAATAGGGATTATTTTACATTTTTAAATTGATTTTGGACCACTTATAATACATGCCTAACATTTGCTACCTATTTACAATGGCATACTTTGCAACAACCCAACTTTTACTGGACAGGACTGGAAAAAAGCAGGACTGTCCACCAAAATCTTGGGTGTGTTGGCAGGTATGCGGATGGAAAAATGTTGGACAAGAACTAAAAAATAGCTTAGGGTTAATGTACGGTTATGTTTAAGATTAGTAGCAGTGCACTGCTTTGGTTAAAGATGTATTATGTCTAAATAATAATTTAATTTTAATGGGTTTTAAAAAAAAATTAGGGGTTTATTTAAATGTATTTTAAAGTTAGATTTATTATTTAGTACTTTATTATATTTATTTAATGTT
This sequence comes from Sceloporus occidentalis, assembly GCA_023333645.1. NCBI lineage: Eukaryota > Metazoa > Chordata > Lepidosauria > Squamata > Phrynosomatidae > Sceloporus > Sceloporus occidentalis. Next base: position 3,045,177 of record JALMGF010000055.1, read on the forward strand.
TATACTAGTGCTACCTACCGAGCTATAACTACCAACATGTATTTGCATACCTAGTTTAGCTAAATTAGATGGGACAGGACTGGAAAAAAGCAGGACTGTCCCTGAAAAAGTTGGGTCTGTTGGCAGGTATGTGGATGGAAAAATGTTATAGTATGAAGTGTGAGTTATAGCGTTAATGCTAGTGAGTGTAGAAATGAAGGCCAGGACAAATAACAAGAGGAAAGGTCCTTGTGATTTTTGCATTGTACGTGTATGTGTTATGTGTGTTATGTGTGTTGTCACTTGTCACTGTGTTATATGTGTTATGTGTGTTATGTGTTATGTCACTGTGTTATTTGTGTTATTGTGTGTGTTATGTTTGGTTGGTTGTGTATCAGAAGGAAAATAATGAAATGGAAATGGAAAAGGAAATGGGAAAGGCGAATGAGTGGGCAATTGGCGACCCACTCACCTGTTTCACCCCAGAGCAAAGCATCCAAACACTGTCAGTCCTAGACGTTTGGCAGCGGACTTCCAGAGCTCAGACACAAGGCCCTAGCGTAAGCTGGCCACTCCGGCGGAGGTAGCAGGCGTTGCCACACCGCAAACAGACGCAGCCAGGGGGGAGAAACTGCCCTTACCATTAGGGACATTTGAGGCATGACACTAGCCAGGAAGCGAACTGGCATCGAAGAGACGCTGGCATCACCACCAGCAGCAGCAGCAGAATTGGGAAAGGCGAATGAGTGGGCAATTGGCGACCCACTCACCTGTTTCACCCCAGGGCAAAGCACCCAAACACTGTCAGTCCTAGATGTTTGGCAGCGGACTTCCAGAGCTCAGACACAAGGCCCTAGCGTAAGCTGGCCACTCCGGCGGAGGTAGCAGGCGTTGCCACACCGCAAACAGACGCAGCCAGAGGGGAGAAACTGCCCTTACCACTAGGGACATTTTGGGCATGACTCTAGCCAGGAAGCGAACTGGCAGAGAAGAGATGCTGGCACCACCACCACCAGCAGCAGCATTGAAAAATGGGAAAGGCGAATGAGTGGGCAATTGGCGACCCACTCACCTGTTTCACCCCAGGGCAAAGCACCCAAACACTGTCAGTCCTAGACGTTTGGCAGCGGACTTCCAGAGCTCAGACACAAGGCCCTAGCGTAAGCTGGCCACTCCGGCGGAGGTAGCAGGTGTTGCCACACCGCAAACAGATGCAGCCAGAGGGGAGAAACTGCCCTTACCACTAGGGACATTTTGGGCATGACTCTAGCCAGGAAGCGAACTGGCAGAGAAGAGATGCTGGCACCACCACCACCAGCAGCAGCATTGAAAAATGGGAAAGGCGAATGAGTGGGCAATTGGCGACCCACTCACCTGTTTCACCCCAGGGCAAAGCACCCAAACACTGTCAGTCCTAGACGTTTGGCAGCAGACTTCCAGAGCTCAGACACTAGGCCCTAGCGTAAGCTGGCCACTCCGGCGGAGGTAGCAGGCGTTGCCACACCGCAAACAGACGCAGCCAGGGGGGAGAAACTGCCCTTACCATTAGGGACATTTAAGGCATGACACTAGCCAGGAAGCGAACTGGCAGAGAAGAGACGCTGGCACCACCACCAGCAGCAGCAGCAGCAGCAGAATTGGGTAAGGCGAATGAGTGGGCAATTGGCGACCCGCTCACCTGTTCCACCCCAGAGCAAAGCATCCAAACACTGTCAGTCCTAGACGTTTGGCAGCAGACTTCCAGAGCTCAGACACTAGGCCCTAGCGTAAGCTGGCTACATTGGCGGAGGTAGCAGGCGTTGCCACACCGCAGCAAGTGCAACCAGGGGGGAGAAACTACCCTCTCCATTAGGGACATTTAAGGCATGACACTAGCCAGGAAGCGAACTGGCAGAGAAGAGACGCTGGCACCACCAGCAGCAGCAGCAGCAGCATTGGAAAAGGCGAATGAGTGGGCAATTGACGACCCGCTCACCTGTTTCACCCCAGGGCAAAGCATCCAAAGACTGTCAGTCCTTGGCGTTTGGGAGCAGACTTCCAGAACTCAGACACTAGGCCCTAGCGTAAATTGGCTACACCGGCGGAGGTAGCAGGCATTGCCACACCGCAGCAAGTGCAACCAGGGGGAGAAACTACCCTCTCCATTAGGGACATTTGAGGCATGATTTCAGCCAGGAAGCGAACTGGCAAAAGATGCTGGCACCACCACCAGCAGCACCGTTGGAAAAGGAAAAAGGTGAATGAGTGGGCAATTGACGACCCGCTCACCTGTTTCACCCCAGGGCAAAGCATGAAAGTCTGTCAGTCCATGGCGTTTGGGAGCGGACTTCCAGAACTCAGACACTAGGCCCTAGCGTAAATTGGCTACACCGGCGGAGGTAGCAGACGTTGCCACACCGCAAACACGTGCAACCAGGGGGAGAAACTACCTTAAACATTACAGATAAAAAAAATTAACTTTCCAAGCTAAGAGCTGGGTAACCCAACTTGGGCAGATTGAATTTAAGGAAGGCAATCTGCTCCATCAGATGAGGTGCCATGCGTGAGCGCTGTGGACTCAGTATGTTTCCAGTCATAGAAAACACGCGCTCACTTTGAACAGTGGTTGGCGGACATGATAGTAGCTGCTGCGCAACCCATGAGAGTGCAGGCCACACACTCTTCTTTTCATCCCAGTAGCTAAGAGGATCAACATTAGGCGCAGAAGGAACTTCACAGAGGTAAAGTTTGACCATTTCAGCAGCACTACTCTCCTTTCTGCTGCTAGCTCTGTCAGATGGTCCAACTATACTCCCAAGTGCCTCTTCCCAAAACGCAGCTGCTCCACTCAGCTGTGTTGTGCTGCTTGTGGCACTGCTGCTGATGCTGCTGCTAGGAGTAGCAGACCACATCATCTCTTCCTCCTCCTGCACCTCTCCCTCCTCGGACAACATTCCCATTTTACGCTGCCAGTCACGCACCTTGTTGACCAATTGCTCCCGGTAGCTACTGAGAACATTAAATTTCAAAGCTAGCTTTCCCTTAATTCTTGGATCGCAAAGGCACGCTAGCATCATTTCGGGACTCTCTTCCATTCGTTTGCGAAGGTGTACTTTTAGCAGATCCTTCAGCTTCCTGACTATGGCTGCTATGTCAGGATGTAGAGTGCCACCTTGAACAGCCTCACGGTTTCCAAGGAACACATCCATCTTGCTGCCTAGATGGGAGAACACTGGGATTACCTGGGCCAGACTGGCAGTGTTTGAGCTTAAATTTTCTGTGGCATCCCTGAATGGTTTAAGGACTGCCACTAGCTGGGCGATCACTGTCCAATCCTCCCTATTCAATGGAGAGGTAATCCCAATATTGTGCTCTGAGGCAAGATTATGGATTGCCCTCTGCTGCTCCAAAATCCTCTCGAGCATGTCTAACGTGGAGTTCCACCGTGTACTGACATCCTGACGTAGGCAGTGTACGGGAAGACCTGACCTCTCTTGCTCTTCCCTCAAAAGTTGGCTAGCCTTAACACTATGGTGAAAGTGCCCAGCGATCTTTCTGCAGCGGGACAGAACTACTGCTGCCACATTAGTTCCTTCTGACATTGCTGCCTTCACTACAAGATGGATGATGTGGGCTGCACAGCGCACACCAACAATATGACCATCTCGCAGCGCTTTCACCATATTGGCACCTCCGTCAGTTACCACAAAACCAACTTCAACATTGGTGCCCGCCTCTGCTCCCACCCAAAGGCTAAACATTTTCCTCATCGCATGCAGAATGTTTTGGGAAGTGTGCTTTTCATCCATCACTTCTGCATGGAGAAGGAAAGATCGGTAGCCTGCTGCAGCAGCTTCCTTAGACACACCGGGCTGCCACCAGTGTGCTGTCAAAGAAAGAAAGGCATGCTGGCCGCTAGGTGCACTCCACAAATATGTAGTGAAATGAACAGACTGACCAGCAGCCTTGGAAAGCTCCTCTTTCACTGCTGCAACACAGGACCGGTACAATGAAGGGACAATGTTCCTGCTGAAAGTGGAACGTGACGGAACTGTATATTGTGGAGCCACAGCCGCCATCAATTGTTTGAAAGGCTCCCCTTCGATCATAGAGAAGGATGCCCCTCCAACAGCAATGAACTGACCAATCAGTCGCGTTACTTTATTGGCCTGCTGTTTGGGCATTGACCTTTTGGATTGGAATGCCACAAATTGTTCCAGGGTGGGCTGGACATGCAGTGCTCCAACCTGCCTTGGTCTCTGGCTGCCAGCACTAGTTGCTGCTGCTGCTGCTGCTGCTGCTATTGGCTCAGAAGAAGAAGCTGTTGGGGTTTTTCCACGGCCACCAGCTATGCTGCCTGCACTAAGTTTTCCCTCTGCATCTTTCCCCAATAGCACAGCGTTGTGTTGAGTGCTGAGGTGATGCTTCATGCTAGCACTGGTAAAATGGCCAGACACTTTCCCTCTGCTTATTAGCTTCCCACAATGTTTGCACTTTCCATAGCGCCCTTCTTCAACATTTTCAAAGTGCTCCCAAATTGGGGCGCGCATAGCCTTGGAGTGTGCCTTGGGTGCTGCTCCTACTGCTCGGGGTGGATGAACAGAGGCAGAACTAGTGGTGGTGGGACTGGTGGTAACAGTACTGGCCATAGTGGGACTGCTAATTGCTTTAGATTGGCTAGGTTTTGCTGCTGCTGCTGCTGGTGGTGGTGGTGGTGATGATCGTAGCGGAGAAGGTGGAGGCTCAGGGGAAAATTGTGCACTAGTCATTTGGACACTGCTCCCTGAGGAATCTGATTCCTGACCACTCATCTCCTCTACTTCCTCTGGCTCATAGTCTAGCTCTTCATTAGCCAGATCGAATGGAATTCCTGCTAGGCTGGAGCTAAGACTGATATCGTCGTGAGACTCGTGACTAGTAGTAGTGCGAGCAGGAAGAATAGACTCTGCACTTGGCCTCTCAGTCTCAGGCTCCTCTGCTACCTCGCTAGGTGGAGTTCCACTATGTGTAGCCCTCTCTCTAACTGTCTTTACAAAAATTTTGTAAGGACTTGGTGGCTTGCTAGAGGTACTAGGAGGACATGGCGTGGCGGTACCAGTGGGAACAGTAGGCGCAGCACTAGTAGTGGTAGAGGCGGTAGAGGTGGGGGTGGTGGTGGTGGTGGTTTTCCCTACAAAGGAATGAGATCGCTTTGGTTTGGGACCCCTCTGAGTCTTGCTGCTAATTTGGCTCTGCTTGGTACCTTGCATGCTGCTGGTGGATGGGGAAGATGCTGCTTGGGGCAAAAGGCACTTCTTTTTAGTCACTGGGCTGGTACTACTTGTGCTACCCTTTAACTTTGAACGTGCTTCTGGTGCTTTAGGCTTTCCGTAAAAAACCATAGAGCTTGTGGGCCTAGCCGCACTACTACTGCCTGCTTTTGGTGCCTTTCCTTTACTTGATGATCCTTCAAGCAATGCTTCCCCAAATGATAAGCGAGAGCTTGGCCTACTCGGCCGACTAGACTGACGCAAAGGCTGCATCTTAGAACTGGTGGTGGTGCTGGTGGTGGTGCTGGTGGTGGCGGTGGTAGATGGAGCTTGTCCCTCCTTAGTCCCAAAAGGAGGATCCATTTCAAATTTTGTGTTGTGTGTGTAGTGTAGTGTAGTGTTTAAAAAACTATAAAAAAAATAAAAAAAAAATAAAAATAAAAAAAAAGGAAAAACGAATTAAAGACAAAAAATTAGAGGAAGTTCTCTTCAGTGCTACTGCTTAAAAAGTAAAACTATGCACTACTGCACTGTGCTGTGTGCAATCTGCCAAAGTGCTAAAGTTATTTAAATTATTAACTCAAGATTAACTATTTAATAACTAGCAGTATTTTATTTTTAATTAGAATTTACACGGGCCTAAGAGCTTAGCCTACTACTATGCTAGCCTAAAGCTATATTTCCTTACTATAAGTCTACCTCTAGGCAGACGCTCTCAAACCCACTAAGCTAAAGTGAGGTTAAATCAGATTCAGTATATGATTTATTAATTAATATTAAGTTCTATAATATTAATAGATTAGAAATAATTTACTTATATATTATGTATTATAGATAGAAGAATATAGATTATGAATTAGAATTTAGAATTAGAATTACTTATATTATAGATTATGAATTAGAATTTATATTGTTATATATTATTTATAATATATTATAGATTAAGATTAAAGAAGATTAGAATTATTTTAGTACTACAGCTAGTAGCTTGAAGCTTTGCTTAGTACAGCTCGTCACAGTCAATTTTTCTTGAAAAGAATTAGAAATAAAATAAAATGTCACAGCAAAACAGTTAGCTTCACTGCTGGCTGCACTCACTAGCCCAACAAGTTCACTTCACTGATGGACTGAGGTGAGCAAAACACTAAGGGTACTTTTAATAAAATTGAAATAAAATGTAAAATAAATGAGAAAATCTTTGCAAAACAGTTAACGTCACTGCTTGCTGATCAAAAAAAAACACAGCACTTATGCGGCTGCACTCACTAGCCCAACAAGTTCACTTCACTGATGGACTGAGGTGAGCAAAACAAATGAAATAAAATGAAAGATTAATTAAGAAAAATTGACTTGGTCTCTTGCTGTTGCTAAAACAAAGCACAAACTATAGAGCTGCAGCACCAGTACTAATAAGATTAGCTGAACTATACGCTAGTAGTAATTATTTAATATTATTACTTTTATTTATAGCTAATTTAATTAACTATTAAGACAAGAAAGAATTATAGAATTATTGATATTACTGATTTTAGATTAGACACTAGTAGATGTCTTGAATGTCTACAGTACACTCTACACTAGTATACTATTACTAACTATAACTGACAAATATATATATAATTTTATAATGAATTCAATTATTAATTATATTAATTAATATTACTGATTTTAAATTAGACACTAGTAGATGAATGTCTACAGTACACTCTACACTAGTATACTATAGAATATATATATATATATATGACTGACAAATATATATATATATAATAATGAACTATTAAATGATAGATTCTATTAAATTATTATTTATAAATTCTATTTAATTTATTTAAGCAGGACAGGCAATAGGCACTAGTGCCAGCCCAGGGCAAGGGCACCCCAGTGCCACTGAGGCACTGGGTGCACTGTCAACTCAACAGCACTTACACTACAGTTGATGACAAATTAAATAAAAAAAATTAAATTAATCAAATTATTATTATTAATTATATTAAGTAGCACTGAAGTGAGGATGAAGTACACTGTGAGAAATGGCAGGCTAAGGCTTACCAGTCTCACACAGAACAGAACAATCTCTCTCTGTAACGCTCGGATGCAGCACAGCAGTGTTGCCAAAGCAGTCACAGCGAAAAATGAATGGATCTCTCAGGCAAGCTCTGGTCTTATAAAGGCGCCTTCAGAATTCAAAAAACAGCAGCACAGGCATTGGACGAGACCCTTAGCGTGACGTCACAAGAGTGAGCTGATTGGACAGACGAGATCAGCTCACTCCTGTTTGAAATTTTGGCGGCTGCGCGGCAAAAACGAAGACGATCACGAAGAATCTTCGATTCTTCGTGGTTGTGAGTCTTCGTCTTCTCCTACGTTTTGCCTGTACTGTATTCTCTTCGGCGTGTCTTCGGAACGAACAAAAAAACGGCCTCTTCGTGCTCGTTTTCATGTTCGCCCGAAGACGAATGCGCAAGTCTAGTATTTACTGGGTGTGTTTTTGTGATCATGCAGTGTGGAGCTGACTAACTATATTATTACTAAACAACATATGAGTGTCCAAATAGTCCTTTTCATAGTGGTGCATGCTATCACAGACAAAGTCCTTGCTTGAATACAGGTGACAGTTCTTATCTATCCCCATTAACAAGACAAGTAGAGGTTTTCATTAGAACCATTTGGTTCCCTCCATTAGGGAGTTTGTGGTAGGCTATTGAATTGTTAATATTTGAAGAGTCTCGGGTCCAGTTCATTTCCTTAAATGAAGCACATTAGGGATCCAGACATGCTTTCACAGTGTTCCTATTTAGGTAGGACACCCACTCTTTGGCACTCAAATACCCCTCTTTACTTCATATTACTTCTGTTCATTCTCTTTTTTAGCAGCTTAGTTTCTGGGTTTAAAGTGTATATGGCAATATCATACCCCACAACATGTTAGGTGTCCAAATAAGGACAACTGTTTTGAGTGTGTGGCTAGGCATGGTAGGGCTGGGGTTATTTGCCTGCCATTCTTGAAGAACCAGTTCGAAGTGGTCATAATGAATAAAAACAGTATACCGTATTTGCTGGAATATAAGACAAGGTTTTTTTCAGAGCAATATTTGAGGTCGCCTTATAATCAGATTTCAAATAGAGGTCTGACTATAAGACTAAGATCCAGATCCCCCGCAGCTCTGCAGGGGACCTGGATCCTCCACTCTGGCACTTCCACCGGGGCTTCTATGATAGAGCACCGGAAGGTCATGTCACGCCGGGGCTCCGTCATAGAAGACCTGGCGGAAGTCCCAGGCAGAAGTGGAGGTTGCTTATGCGCATCGTGCAGATGTCCACCCGCTGTCCCCACTGGACACCATGGAGTCTGGAGCATGGGGGGGGGGCAAGTCTGAGAATACATGGGTAAGTCTGGAGGGCAAAGTGTCATATGGACGGTATAAGAAATATCAGGGAGGCAGAGTGGCATATAGGGGTATAAGGCATATCTGGGGGACAGAGTGGCATATAGGGGGTATAAGGCATATCTGGGGGGCAGAGTAGCAAGCCGTAGGACAGATGTGCATAACTGGGGGCAGGTGGGCAAATAAAAGAAAATAAAAACAAGAAATGCATTTTTATCAATCATAATTTTTATTAAATTTGAATAGTTTACATGTGAATTAATATTTACAAGTAAAACTTTTTTTTCCTAAAGTGTAGTCTTTTATTTTTGGAGGGTCGTCTTATAATCGAGCAAATAATGTAAATTCAATTATTAAATAGTCTCAGTCAAGTACATTATCCTGTTCTATGAATACATAGCAATAGGTTTTTAAGCTTCCTGGCAAACTGTCTAAGCTAAAACCCCTAAAACAAAAAGTGACCCTTGTCATTGAAAGGCTGAGAGGTAGGAGATTGGATATAAATAGCCTAAACTCCTTGTAATTCATGATCCACGAGTCGTTATGCCTGGAATTTCATGATTAATGCTTTAAAAAGGCTTTTGATACCGGTCCAGACCCATAGGGGGAAAAAAGAGCAGCCCATGGGGCAGACTCCCTCTCCTATCCTTGTTAGTCCTCCCCTGTTTACAAAGTTACCAAGAGTGGCGATGAATGTGTGGGTGCCCTGTAATATTGTCCCAGCTCAGATCCCCAACCTGCTGTGCAGAACATCTCAGTAATGAATGGGTTAGCAGCATGTTTGTGGAGCTGCTCCACTGGGGACAGTGTCATCTAGACTCCCCCCTCCATCTCCACCCCTCTTCTCCCTCTCTCTCTTATTGCCTCCAGTGCCCCCCCCCCCCACACTCTGCTGGTGCAGAAGGGATCCCTATCGCTTTCCACCTGCTTTCTCTCTTCTCCCTCCTCTCCATCCGTATCCCATTCTCAGTCTGCCTGTTTACCTTGCTCTCTCCACTCCCTCCTTCTCCATCATCCTGGATGTGTGGATACGGCTTTTCCTTAGTAAGGGATCCCGGAGCTGTGACATAGTGCTGGGGGATCTGCAAGAGATCATCAAAGAGGTATATGCGCTTTGCATCATTGTGTGTGTATGGATAGGTGAAAATATTCGTGTACAATCTAAAGTGTGTAAATGCACAGGGTATTTGTATACCTAGAGTACAGTTAAGGGGTTGTCTTCATGAAATTATTGTTTCACATGACATTAGATGTGTATACTTTTGCTGTAAATTTTCATATGCATATGAGTGTATACAGCTTATATAAGTAAGTATACAGCTAATGGCATATACAAATTCCAAATGTTTATGATAGATATTTCTATTATCTGTCTATCTATCTATCTATCTATCTATCTATCTATCTATCTATCTCATACCTGTGTATTGTATACCTGAATATAGTTATACATAAAGTATGCTTTACACAGTGTTTATATACCTTTTTTGTTTTCTTTATATATTGGAAATATTATTATGCGTGTAACTTGTCGTAACTATACTGCTACATCGGTTTGTGTAATTATTTATGAATGACTTTTGGCTTTATCTGTATTCATTTGTGTATATGGGGGTATTTTTACTTGTGTGCAGTGTTAACACATTCACTGTTGTGTATTGTGCCATATTGCACTCCTTTGCCTTCTGGTAACTCACCAGCACTATATCCAATTGCAGAAACTCCTTAAAGAGTGCCTTAGTGCTCGGAAATATTTCCTCGTTAGCCCAGCTCAATACCGGCCTTATAATACCTGTCGACCTCCTAGCACCGCACACAGAAATATACAGGACACAAATGAACCCTAAGAATTGTTAAAAGCCCCTTTTCAAGGGAATCTGTGATGTTTACACTGTGTATTCACAGTCTGCAGAATAAGCCGTGTATTTGATTTGTCCAGCACAGAAAGGGTTAGCTGGGGTTCTTAATGTGCCATTTGTGTCTGATGTTCTTGGGCCCCCACCTATCTTGCCTGTCCTTTACAGCCCCTCCCTCTAAAAAACAGGGGGGATCTCTGTGTGTGCGTGTGCAAGAGCATCCCTAGGATCAGCCAGAGGAGAGCACAGCGCTATCTGCAGCCAGCAATAGAGGGACAAAGAGACAGAGGGGCAGAAACAGAGAGCTGGCTCATCTTGAAAACAAAACACGGTAAGTACCAATTCTCACTCGTCCCCCCCATCGCGAAACTAGAGGATTAAGTGAGTGGAGAAGGGAGGTGGACTGAGTGACCTACAGATGGGTTAAAGGTGAAGGCGATGCCAAAACATCAGCGAATTTCAGAGTACTCTGGCAGTGAAGTGGCAAAGCTTCTCAGATGCACAGGACATCCTACCTTCTATGAAAAGAATAAGGAGAGGGGAATCCAAATGGAGGGAGAGTAATGATGGGGAGGGGGTGACAGGGCAGAGAGCATGACAATAAGATGGAGAAGGTGCGCGTCTCTGATAGAGAAGAACAAAAAGTAATGATAGGAGAACATAGGCATAGAGAGGAAGACTTTTTGTTACCCAGTAATATTTGACATTTCTAAAGCTAATGGCAACCAAAAGATTAATATCCACTTACCCCTTCCCTAACCAAAGGACCCAAAAACAGAGCATTAAACTAGGGAAGATCAACTATTTCCGACAATGCCTAATTTAGCCAATTTTAGTTTTTTCATAATTTTAAAAAGGGGGCCAGGGATATATTGCGTTAACACCTTGTAGATCAGCAATACATTGTACCGTCTGTTATAGGCTCCTGATTTGGAAACCTACAAAATAATTTGGTATTTTTATGGAAAGGTCATTGTGTCTATGATGGTGAAAGATGATGAAACAAAAAAGGAGTGGAGAAGATGCAGGTGCATCAGAGGACACGGCTATAGGCTTAAGGGGATGTAGACGTTCAATTTCACAAGGAGGTGTAGGTGTGAACGTGTACAGACATTCCACGTACAATGATATGCAGATGTGCAATTGTCGTCATAAACGTGTATGAGAACTGATTTGTTGACACACAGGTGTAAGGCAGACGTGTGCCCTGTGTGTGTGTGTACGGTGTTTCTAATCCATTCACGATGTATTGCCTGTGCATTAATTAACGAGAGCAGGAAAACAAATACAAGGAACAGTAGGAGGGGAGATCATGATCTATAGTCGTGTAGGCATAAAAACATGCAGGTTTGGGCATTGAAGAAGTGTATGGAAAATATACATCATATTTCAGGTAAAAAAATATGATGACACCCTTGCATTAGCAGAACACAGCTTTGAGACAGCAGAGTGTAGAGGTGACTAACTAAAGATCGTAGAAATAGGCCCTAAAAAGAGATATGGTCATAAAGATGGTAGACGTATTATTGTCACATTATCCCACCTGAGAAATCTCACAATAAGTTGATCCCGTGTCTCTAGTAAGTCCACCACAGGGTGTTATTGTGCTGATTTACTTGTTGTGGCAGCTAAATGGTTCCAACAGCTGTTATAAAAACCATTCATTGTCAGGAGGTGAGGATAATCTGAATTGTCACCTGCATTCAAGCAGGTCTTCCAACGGTGATATAACAAGAAAAGCTCCTATTGGGTATAATGAAATCAGACCAGAACATGGTAAAGTCCCCTGTACACTGCAAGACGCCAAGATTCTACCCACTCACCCCGAGACCCTGAAATTGGACTAAAAATCCTTACGCTCTCTACGAGTTCCCAGTTATGGACATCATTTGCGTTTGACTTAATCACCAGATGAAAAGATTATTTTGACGACATGAAAAAAACGATTTCCACTAAAACTGTGTTGACACAACATTGAATGCGGGAATTTATGTATAAAATTGTGCATTATAGATTTGCATGGTAATCATCTGTGATCTAATTTACATTACATTTCCACTTTAACATAAAGGACTTTTCTCTCGTTATCAGTAATGTGTTGTATGCTGAGTCTGCTGCTTGTTGGATTGCCATTGACTAAATTATACAGGAATATACTGTATTATAAAACAAGACAGTGGAGTAATGGAAACCTTCCACTTTTAGGTTAATATACTGTTAGCATGTAAAATTCATGCCCTGTGTGCACTTTGTAGAAAAGGAATGATTTTTTTTATACTACCATGTAACTTTTTCAGCCTGACCTGCAGCCAGTAGAATTCATAGGTGTTAAGTTTTTAAATTCCCAAGGTGGCTACAGTCTAGATCTTTCTACGAAGTTGATGGGAGCATTTGTTGCGGTAACATAGGGAATCCCTTTCTAATGAAGACAGTTTAACAAATACATTTTAATCACAGTGTCACCACATTGACCAATTTTTCATAGACACATGTTCAGTATATTTCATGTTGATGTGTCTTGATAAAAATGGCTTAAATCAAGTGGCAACTCATTGCCCCTGATACCGTGGGATATTTTAATAGTTATGAGGTCATAACACAAAATTTGCCATCCACCAGGATGTTAATTAGCTGTACTTGATTTACAGCCATGATCCTCAAGCATCCAGTACTTAAAGGTACAGTTCAAGGCCTTCCAATGAAGAATGCCTATTGAAGCACTTTGTAAATACTTTTAATGGGCACTCCTACCGTCATATGCACTTTAATGCACATGGTAGCTGCATGGTAGCTTTATATTTTCAGACCCATCCCCCTATTAAGTGCGCATTCCTCATTGACATTAAACTGTCCCTATAATGTGCATTCCTAGAAAGCAGAGGGGAAATAAAACCACTTACTTTTAGGGGAAACTGCAGCTCCATGGATATATAAAATGTTGCGGGAGAAATTATTTTTATTTTTATATTTTATTTATATACCAAAAACAATTTACGTGGCGCTTCTTATGATACATATAAGACAAGACTAGAATTGACAGACTAAGACAAACCGATACATTAGATGGAGACGGCCCTGCTCGCAAGCTTACAATCAGGTATAAATATATAAATGTATATATATATATATATACACACACAGTATATGGGTGAAGGTTTCAATTAAAATAATGTCATTATTAATTGTCTTTCCATACCAGCAATCACCACACATACATAAAACTGTAAATTATCTACACAGAACTGCCTTAGTGTGGCTTTTTATACATTGAATGCACACAAAAACCTTTAATTAATGATGCACACTATTTATGTTAATTAACTTTCAAGAATGTCACAACTGACACGCTGGTTCTTGTTTCCAGTCTCATTAATGCAACTTAATCAGATTTCACCCTGCTGCACTTCTACGCCTTTCGTTCTTGGTTAACATTAAGATACATTGGGGATTATGTTAAAAAATAAAATAAAAAAAAAGTGATTCTGGTGCAAAGGTTGAAAAGTGGAAACAATAGCAACCAAATCCAAATAACAGCAGAAACACTTCATAGGTTGGTATGGGGCAAAGAACACTTTTGAATCTGGACCCAAATCATTTTTTATACAAAACCCCAATGTGTCAAGTGGAATATATATATATATATATATATATATATATATATATATGAGAGTGCTTTATATATATATATATATATATATATACATATATTGCATGTAGTATGATACACTGGAGTCCATGTCGTTTACATGAAACCAGGGCTGTTGTGTTCCCTGTTTATATTCATTTTTTATTTCATTCATGGGAGGACATTTGATATGTCTGTACCGTTTTAACAACCCCACTGTGTAACTTAGGCCCTGTGGACAGATTCCCTGCAAAATAGACTGGTTAGGGCAAAACCAGTTTTTAGAATTATCTAATAAACTAAAGTTTGATGTCACTCTTGAACATTTTAGATGACATTAATACTCAATACAAAAATATTTCCCCAAAGTAGGATATTTGAGAAGTCGGTAGGAACATGTACAAAATAAAACATGCTATAATGTATAGAATAGAATTTTGTATTATATATATATATATAATTAGTTATTAAACCTGAGATCATATGGTTTGGAAGCTATTCTTAGCGTTCTTGACAGGAAACTCCAAAGTGTTTAGACACAGCCACATATGTCTCTGTCTGATCAGCTGGAAATAGATCAGACCTAGAGAAAAATGCTATAATGCAACAATGATGAAATTTACATTCCAGGGCAGTTTAAACGGATACTCTTTAAATTATTTTTTACTTTCTCCTATGCATTTTCATCTTTGTCTGCCCTCCAGCTACTAGGCTTGAACAACTTAACAGGAGAAAACCAAATACAAATAGTGAATAAGTATGTTCACCTGCACCGGCTGCTGTGGGATTTCCGGGTGCTACGCTAGACATGGCCAAAAAATCAGGAATGTCTCTTAAAAACCAAGATACTTTGGAGGTTTGAAATAGAGACAGACTTTGACAGCAGATAAGAACCATTCAGTCCTTCGAGTCTGCCCATTATGCCTGATATAAAGGCTCAGACCTTAATCAGTCTTTGGTCTCGTCTTAGATTCAGGATAGCTTTATCCCTGTCCCATGAGTGTTTAAATTCACTAATTGTATTGGCATCTACCACTTCTGCTGGGAAGCTGTTCCGCTTAGCTAATGCCCTGTTAAGTAAATCAGCCTTACAACGCATCTAAGCCTCTGACCCTCTAGTTTATGGTTAGGACATCTTGTTCTAACGTTTCTCCTCCTTTGAAGAAAACTTCCCTTTCTTTATATAAATGTTTTTGTTCATTTCTTTTGTTTTGCTCCAAGCTATACATGTATACATGCAAACCACTTACCATTTTAGTGGCCCTCCTATGATCTCTCTCAAAAATATCAATAACCTTCTGGAGATGGTGGTCTCCAGATCTGTAATCTGACCAGAGATCTATTAAGTGGCACAACCACCATCATCTCTTGCTAAATGCTGTATACTGATAAGAGATAGGCACACCAAAAAGGAACCACTTTGAAGTAAAATATAAAGCTTTTCAAATGTGTAGGAACTGAGGCTACAAATGTATTTTTAAGTAGTGTGATATAAAATTAAATCAAAACACTGTAGTGATGAAAAAGAGAATCTGATTTGTGAGTGGGTTCATAAACATGGTAATTTTTTCCCTTCTCTGCTTTTGCATCTGGAGGACCTAGACAATTTTAATAACACGGCGAATGTGCATTGAATGTGTGAATCCCCTGGGTAATTACCATGTTCCTAAAAGCTATGCTTACTTGAAAGAAATTGAGGTACGAAACAAAGGGAGGAACATCAGCTCTTTGTCCACATACGAGCAGTACAGTTGATGTTGAATGTGCTTTAAAAAAAGGGGGTTACCAGCTGTTACCTTTGACCGGAAGCACTTATAGGATGTATGTACTGCATGGCTAAACTAAAATATTTGATGCCTGGCAGGATGTATTTTGTGGTGGAAATGACCTGACGATTACATGTGGCTGATGTGGTAATCCCAAATGCACTTTTGTACCAATCAATGGAGGTCTGTACTTTTGCATTATAGCTGGAGCATGGCTTCCTCCATGACGCTAGCATCACAAAGTGGCTATTTGGCTAAGGCTGGTGGGCATACCTGGAAACTTGTTCACTTCGGCTACCCGGAGCCTTCCCTTGAGGGACATGGCCAGGACTGCACACCGGCGTCGGTGGGAGTTCCCGCTGACGTTGAGGGCTTTCCCGCTGAGCAAGCGGGGCGTGTCAAGACTCCGCGACCCAGAGGATTTGGGTTTGACCTGGAGAACCGGTTGACTCCTTCAACACCCCCTTCTAGGTCCAGCCGCACCCCTACCTGCCTCTTGCTCTACCACCTAACAAAGATGTCATGGAGGGCTGAAATATTGGGGGTATGGCATGTAGTATTCCAGTTTGAAATTCTATCCCCATATCAGAACACACATGTCCTGGTATATTTTCTTCAAGTTGTCACCAGTTTTACCAGGTGCACTGTAAATCTTAATTTGAATTTAAGCAGATGAAAACAACATTGCTGGAAACACATACCTGCCAAAATATGCAGGCAAAGCAATCCATCAGGAGATAGAAGAAAGGTCAAACTGGATCAAACAACCCCCCAATGTTTTTGCAACAATGCCTTTGTCAGTCTGGATGTCCACTCGGTTCATTGGCTTACAGTATAGGTGTTTTTTGCATTATACTTTCGGTTTGTGTAAAGAAAGATCTGAATTTGCATTCATATTTGGTAGTGTATTTATTTGTATTTTGTTAGAAATACAGCCTACAGCTCTACATTGAGTTTTTAAACTAGGTTAGAATCTGCAGCTACGCAGCTGCCTTTCGCCTACGTGGTTTGAAGATTCTTGCCTTGAACCAGCCAATCAGTGGCAGGAAAGTGGTCAATGGGAGCCCATTCCGTGCATGCCCACGGCTGTCTCTAGCATTCCCTGAGCTGGAGCTGATTGGTGGTGAGAATATGGAGATGTAATCATTCAAACACATCTGCGACACTGCTGCCTGGGGAGGCAAAATTGCATATGGGGGAATCCCCCTTGCATTTTCAAAGTGCATACCACGTAAATTTATAGGGACCTCTCAGATATCGTATGCATACAAGTATCCCTTTATTGGAATGATGGCTAGCGTGCCATCTCGAACACCATGCGGCATTTGTCTAGGTGCAAGAAACTGTCGTGGTACAAATTTGGAAAATGGTCTTAAAATCATAGCAACAGAGAGGGCAATCTAATCGGCAGCATTCACATGGTTACTATAGTGATAAATAAACTTGTTAAACTTTGCACCAGAATCAGTTTTTACATAATCCCCAATAATTATATTCATTATATTGCTTATTTAAATGGTGAAGATCCTGGAATCTCACAGTTGGTGGATATGATTAAGCAGTGAACTTTTTTGGATTTACAAAATTAGTTTTTATAGTCCGTTTTATGAAAATCTGTTTTTCTCAGATTCAACTCCCTACTATCTACAGTATATTTTTACTTTTTCCCAGGGTCACTCATGGACACAAGTGAAAGGGCTCCATTAAAGTGACCCTTGGGCAGAATGCATAATTAAAGGCACGTTGTGGACAGCAGATGATCTATCACATTTAGAGTGAGGTGGACCCTGGTGTGTTGAAGCAGACAGGTAGTGGACAGTTTTAGAGAGCTGGTTGAGGGAAGGGGCAGCAGGTGCACAGATTAGTGCTTGTTCCCGATTCGGATTGGGAGGCGTATGGATGGGCCCCGCATAATAGTCTTTTGCGTTTTTGTGCTTCACAGTCCAGAAATAACTGAATGCAGCCTTTGTTTGCTGGGTACTTCAGGAATAGAGAAGGCAAAATACCTGACCCCTCCTTTCCATCCCAGCTCTACATCTGTCACCCCCCCTCCCCAATTCCCCATCAACCACTTCAGTGCTACCTCCCACCCTCCTCCTCCTTAAAATCTCAAGTGTTTGCAGGGAGTCTGGGGCTCTTTTTGAGAAACTAGAAGTGAGGTGAAAAGACACACGAAGAACAATACATGTGTGGTGAGTGTATAGGTTGGGGGTATCTGCATCTTTTTTTTTTTTTTTTTAAATAAGGCAGGTGATCTGAAATTGAATCACGGAAACATATGCAAATGGAGAAGAGCCCTGAGTAATGATTAGGGATATTTTAGTACCGAGGGACAAGGGCTGCCTGGACAAAGATGGAGGAGCTGGTTGCTGATGCACAACAGAAGTTACCTGATTAGCTGCTGTTTTGGTTAATTTGTTATCCTCTGGCCTCTTAGAGACACAAAGTTCAAAGGTTTGTCTTTGCATGGATGTGACTGCCTATATTTGACTGTGTGTCCAGATATAATTGACATTTTGTGTTTGTGCACGTGTTATTTTTTTCTCTTGGAGACTTTTAGAGCTCTTTTGGGGAGAAGGGGTACCATGTTGCCAATGAGGTCTACATAACTAGAACAATCTTTACCAAATGTACCCTGGAAATTGATAGAATCCACAGGTGGATATTATTTGTGCCCTCTTGTAGCAGGCAGATACAATAAATGTTGTGTCACTGGTTATCCCGGTGGTGTTTAATTGGAAGCCGGCAGTTATTTGTTAGCTTTTAATCTTATATACGGCCACTAATCTGCTTATTAAAAGAGGCCATAGAACCATGTCATTTAATGTATCCAATGGCCTGTATTTCCCAGCCTTATGTGGCTTCTTGGATGTCTCTTGCATGAAGAACAAGAACAAGTGTGTTTGGCAGTTCATTTTCTTTTTTCACCTGCTAATTACTAATCATTTCACATCCCGTTTCTTCAGTTGCGCTGCCCCTGCTGTGGTGTATGGCTTTTTATTCCTATGTGATTGATTTCATAACTCATGTAGGGCTGAAAGCCATGCACTACATAGGGGATAAACAACCTCCAAATTCATCATAAAGCCATCAGTAACATATTTTCTTGTCAGTTACTGTCTACCTCACAATGCAATATGGTCATAATCCCACCTAGTCCCAAATGTCTTGTTTTCCACAGGACAAACATTGTCTTCCGTGTCCTGTGTTTGCAGGCTGTGGTGTTTATTGGCTAGTTGGGGAGATCCACGGTCTGAGCTTCTAGTTGAGCATTGGGGTATGACATATCCTGATGCTCTATATTACGGATAGCGCAAGTCGCTGGCCATACTTCACTTTTGCCTATAACCATGCCCCAATGAAGATGTTTGACTTTGGCACCTAAAATGTTTAGGGGTGTGCAGGAGACTAAAACAGGCTGATATTCTGTATCAACTACCCCCAATGATTTTCTTCCAGCATGCAGCACATGTATATGGATGGACTGAGGATGTCTGACCATAGATGGGGCTACTATAAATCTCAATATTTTCTAACAAAAACATGTCTTTGATTGCTCCATTTGTGACAGAAATTTGCAGCGTCAGGCATGTAATTGAACTGTTAAAAAGATTAACGTGAAATGATACCTTTCCCGGAGCACGTAGCTAACTACGATAACTGTACATGATAGTGCCTTATGTGTCACGGTGCAACATATAAACTATTAACTTAATTCTTATTAATTGCAGTCTGACACATCTACATGAAATGACAATATCGATTAACATAATAAATAACATTTTATTTTGAATCTGTAATAATGGCCAGCTTATTGTTCATGTTTGGACTCCTGAATCTGAATCCTGAACACAGAGCTTCCTGAAGTTCACTCACAATCCATAGTTGTAGCATCGTGCCTTAATAACCAGTGGCTAATAGGTGCAGCTTACACCAAATAAACATATGGTATGGTGTGTTTATATATTAAAATAAGCATATGTATTAAACATCTAGGAGCAGCAATTTTAACTTTCTGCAGGATTTGCTTGAATTTGTGCTTCTTACTGAATTATGTCAGTCCTGTTGTTTAAGTCATTGATTATGGTTGATTGGTTCGGGTAGCCTTTGTTGGGATGAGCAAGGAGAACGAGGCAATTGATAAGACAATGTTAGTTGTGTCAGATTCGAGATCTGCTTCACAGAGGTAAATCTCCAAAACAATTACACTGATTGACAGCTTGCACTGAAAGCACAAGCTAAAGATAGTTTTAATAAATGTACTGATGGTAAAAGCTGTGAAGGCTTTCCGGTATTAAGTCAAAGTCCAAACATCAACAATGTGCTCGTCTTATATCTGTTTCTTTTGCAGCTCAGCCTCTTATCTATTTTTTCCCCATGAGTACGGATCTATTCCTTCTCTCATTTCTATTGCTTGTGTCTATCATTCCCATTTCAGACAGCTCTCCTTTTCTATCCCTATTCACCTCTCCAACGCAGTCTTTATTATCACGGATCCCTGTGTGTCTGCCGAATCCTGCTGTACCTGCCCCATTGTGCTGCATGTTCTGCAGCCAATTCACGTGGGATTAAGCGAGACAAAGTGTCAGTGAGAAAAGATAGAGAAAGATAAAGTACAATTGGGGCGATAACAATGAATAAAAAATGTAAAAAAAATTATATACCCAGTTAACCCCTTATCCACTCACATAATTCTCGAGTGTTGCTAAAATGTGATAATATGACTTTTTTCTATAGAGAAAATAATTTGCAGATGACCCCTGATTGTTGGGGATTATCTATGCAAAGTGGATAGTGCAAAGTTTAAAAAGTAGTCTTTATGACCAACTAACTACAATGTTCAAGCCAATTGATCCATTGAATAAGACTAATTTTTAAGCTTTGCACCAGAAACATAGATTTTGACTGCAGATAAGAACCATCTTAACTGCCTTATGCTGAACCCAGGGGATCACAAATACTCCCACTCCCATCATGCCCATTTACTCATTTGTCTAATCAAAAATCAACTTTGTTAGGATTTAGAGATGTTAACTGGGCATACAGCGTGTCTGTAAATGGCATAATTTTATTCTATGATTATTCTATACAGAGATTCAGCCTTTACATCACCTGCCAGGAAGATTGAATAGTGTTTCTAGACAAGATAAAGGACTAAATAAGGTTTGGGGTTTTTACATAATGGGCAGACTATAGGTCGGAAAAGTTCTAATCTTCTCTCTTCCCTGTGCATGTATTCAGGCTGGTATAATGTCTTCTTGCAATACATCTGCACTTCAAAAAGTATAGCGAAGCCTTTGTAATGTTCAACTCACTCCAGCTTAATTAAATATTCCCATAATACTGTATATTCTAATACAGAATATAATATACGTAATATATATTCTAATAAAGCCTCAGTAAAGATGAATGTGTATTAAAGTACTTAGTATGTACTTTAATATGCATTTATAACTTTATTAAGTTAAGAATGCCCCTTCTGCCATCAATGTACATCAGTTACGGCTATATAAAGCAGGCAATCACCGACAGGAATTTAAAAGATGTACTTTTTGTGCATGCACATTGGGGTTTTCTTAGACCCTTTGGTACTCTTGTGTGAGCCAAAACTGGTACTGGCCAGCAAGTACCTACACATACTGTACATACTACTGCACATCCTTACCTAGGGTGTTATTTGGTCAATGTGGTTTTCAGTTACCCTCACTGAAACTTATTAAAACGTTGTTGCAACAAATGCTTGTTAACAATGCTCACCTTTACAAACATAGTAAAGCATAGTGATAGTACATACAATATAAATACAACTACAGTTTCAATACATTTTTGCATACATTTCAGTTTTGTTTTGTTTTTTCTCATATGTACCTCTCATTTAAAGAAAAGGTTGGCGATCCCTGGTTTAGAGAGAGCAGTTCAATGTCATAACAGCATCATGTATACAGATGATGTAATTTTTTATAGCTCTGCTAGAATGCTGAAGACTTGGCATCTTATTATACTGTAAAGTGCCAATGCTTTACCTGGAGTAGCATTTTGAGGCCACCACCTGTCCTCGAAACTTAAGAAGATTTACACCAGGAATACCCCACCCTGGAAATCATTGTCGTATATTGACCTAGGTGGTTCCCTGCTTTCCAGTTTTAGTCAATTGGAAAGTACTTATTTTGTCTGACAGTGAGATACGAAATTGGCAAATACCAAATATTAGCAAACATGGATCATGCTGATTATAGACAGAACAGACAGCTGCCAATAGTATTAGTGTGGGTGTCGAGGAATTTACACAAATAATATCCCTGTCAAGTTTTAATCATAGAATGGCAAGCATGTTGTCCTATATTCAGATCTGTGTCTAGGGCAGAATTCACAAAAGTTCAAGTTGAAAAATAAAATCTTGTTACACTATGTACTAGATTATTATTATTATTTATTGTTTTATATAGCGCCATCAAATTCTGTAGCGCTGTACAATGGGTGGACAGGACATAACAAATAGTATGTAACATAACAAATTGACTTACAGAGACAACAGGTGAGGAGGGCACTGCTCAAACGAGTTTACAATCTAGAGGGATTTAGGGTGTATTACACGATAGGTAAAAGTGCCGTTGTTAGGGATGGACCAGCCACGCCAGTAAAAGTATTGCAGGAGAGGGACTAGGAAAGGTGAGCTAAAGGAATATGGGAGGGCGTTAATGTGCAATGTAGTAAGCGTCTTGATGGATTTTTTGAAGGAATAAACTCACGGAGAAAGACGGATAGGCCGGGGGAGAGCATTCCAGAGGATAGGGGCAGCCCTGGAGAAATCTTTTAAGTGTGCATGAGAGCTAGAAATCAATAGTAGAGAGGATAGAAGAAGATCATTGGATGAGCAGAGAGACCGGTGTAGAGTCTATTTAGAGATGAGTGATGAGATGTAGGTAGGGAAACTGCTGTGTAGGGTTTTGAAAGTAAGAATAAGGACTTTAAAATGAATCCTGAAGTGCACAGGCAGCCAGTGAAGAGACTGACAGAGGGGAGAGGTGTTAGTGAAGCGATGGGAGAGGAAGATAAGTCTGGCAGCAGCATTAATGGTGGATTGTAGAGTGGTGAGACGGTTAAGAGGGAGACCAGCTAAGACAGAGTTACAATAATCAAGGTGGGAGATAAGTGCATGGACGAAAGCCTTTGTGGCATGCTGTGTTAGGAAGGGACGGATGCGGGCACTGTTTTTAAGATGTGAGGTGTGAACGAAAGGTCGGGGACAGTGGGCATGAGGAGACGGGGAGATGATAGCACCATTAACATTGAGGGAAACTGATGGGGGAATCTTAGCGTTGGAGGGAGGGAAGATGAGACATCCAGGTAGAGACAGAGGCGAGACAGTTAGTTACACGATCTAAGGCAGAAGGAGATAGATCAGGAGAGGATAGGTAGATCTGGGTGTCATGAGCATTCAGGTGGTATTGAAAGCCAAAGGATGCGATTAGTTTGCCAAGTGAGAGAGAGAACAGAAGGGGTCTCAGAACTGAGCCTTGGGGTACCCCCACTGAGGGGAGGAGGGGAAGTGTTACCGGAGACAGACGCTGAAGGTACGATCAGAGAGTGAAGCAGGAGAGAGCAGTATCACGGAAACCAAGAGCATGAAGAGTTTGAAGGAGAAGAGGGTGGTCCACAGTGTCAAAAGCAGCAGATTAGCATGGAGTAGTGGCATTTGGATTTGGCAGTTAGGCAGTTTGGCAGTTAGGTCATTTGTAACTTTAGTAAGGGCGGTCTCAGTAGAGTGTTGAGGGCAAAAAACAGATTGAAGAGGGTCAAGTAGGGAGTTGGAATCAAGCTTAGAGGTGAGAGGAAGTAGAGAGATGGGAAGGTAATTGGACAGATCAGTTGGCTCAAGGGAGGGCTTTTTCAAGATTGGAATAATGGTAGCATGCTTGAAGGAAGATGGGACAGATCCAGTAGTGAGGGAGAGGTTGAAGATGTGAGCTAGAGTAGAGACAAGAGTAGATGAAAGAGACTGGGTGAGAATTGATGTAATGTAGTGAAGGGAGAAGAGGTCAGTGGGTAGGAGGGCGCATTGTCAGAGGGAGGGTGAGGGCAGGGTGGTGACTGTACAGATATGTCATATCGGATAGTATCGATTGTATTATTGAAATATGTGGCAAAGTCAGAGGCATTAAGGTTAGTGGAAGGGGTAGTAGGGATAGGTCGAAGAAGGGAACTGAAAGTGCTAAAGAGTCGTTTAGGGTTATGAGATGAGGGAGGTGAAGTAGGTTTCTTTAGCAAGGTTGAGAGCAGAGTAGTAGGAACATAGCATACATTTGTAGTCCAGAAAGTCAGCCTTGGAATGAGGCTTTTGCCAACTACGCTCAGCAGTGCGGGAACAATGTCGTAGGTGTTGGGTAACAGTTGTGTGCCAGGGTTGGAAACGTGAGCGTCGTGAAGAGCGAGTAGTAACTGGGGCTACATGTTAGCACTTCTGGGTGAAAAGGCATTCTATGGCAAGTCTTATTGTTGCTCATTTAGTGCATCTATGCGTTACTCATTTAGACAAATTATATCTGATACCCATACTCAGGGGGTTTTGCCTGGGGTGGGCTCTGGGGTTGCACACTGCTTCCTCCTTCAGCTTCTTTAGTTGAGTACCTTAAGTAGGCCAGCAGCTCCCATGGAGAGTGTTAGGTGCACTGACAACAGGGTTCCACGTGAGGTGGCGGGGGGGAGAGTCAGGGAGATGGGGAGGGAGAATGAGTCATAAAATGAGACTATGTATGTTTGTGTAAATATGTATGATGTTAGAGTGACTGTGTAAGCCTATAGTGTTAAAGAGTGTGTATATTTAAATGTAGGGTTTTAGTGTGAGGGCCTGTGTTCATATGGGTAAATGAATGCTGTTAGTGTGTCTTTGCATGTGTCAGAATAAGTGTGTGTTAATATTTGATGTTAGCACGTGTAAGTGTGTGTGTGCATTAGTGTATTAGTGTATCAGCATGATGCTAGAGTGTCAGAGATGAGGCTAGGATAAGTGGTGCCTATGAGGGGAAAAGAGATATATAGAGAGTGTGTGTGTGTTAAGTTGCATGTGTTAGTGTATGATGTTTGAGTGGGTGACTGAACTCAGCCCTATGGTAGAGGTCTTAAGGACATCAATCTGCAGGGGGGCATAGTTTGCTGCCCTGTTCCAAATTCACAGGACACTTGGGTACCCCTGCAGGCTCCAATTATGCAGGTGGCACTGCTTTGCTATAAGGAGGGAAGCCACAAGCACACAAGTAAGTTGAAAAGCAGCTGGACAAATGTATGTAGGGTTTAGGGACTGTTTCTACTGTTTTTAGTTTAGCTAGTGTTTTATATGCATGTGAAACTGAGGCTGTTCGCACAGAAAGCTGCAGGAGCAGTTAGAGGTAAGCAGGGGTGGGTGGGGGTTGGATGTATGGATGTGTATTTGTGTGTGTGAGCATGGATGTGTAATTGTGTGTGTATGTGTGAGCATGGATGTGTAATTGTGTATTTGTGTGTGAGCATGGATGTGTAGGTGGGCTGAGATGGAGTGTGTGTTAGAATGAATGTGTGTTAGTATGAGTAAGTGTGTGTAATTTCTGTAAGTAGGTTTACATATGTGTGCCAGAGTGTATGTTTGAAGGTGGGGTGCAAGGGGCAAAGAAGGCGCAGACAAGCTGTTTGGGGGCAATCATGGCATAGACGAGCTGTTGAAGTTGGGGGGCCCTGGGGAAATTTTCATACTACGGACTTGTGGTTTCCAGTTACTCCTCTGCCTGGAGACTGTTGGCCAAAACAGAGAGTTCCCAGTTATGGTGATAACCATGAAGCTTACGCTTTAATCAATCACTCTCTGTTGCTGGTAAATGTATGTGCTGGGCAAATTGACACCACTTGAATAAAAGATTTTAATTGGAAAAAAATATTATATAATTGAAACTATGTATTATTACTGCACAAGCTATTATGAACTTAGTATGTGCATACTGCATTTTTTTATTTTTTAATAATTTTTTTTTTTTCTGCAGGTGCCCTTGGATGTCACCCGTTGTCTTTTCTTTCCTACCAATGCCTCAGTTTACTTTTGCGTGTTTCTGCGGCCTTCACGGGTTCTGCAATACAAAGAGGAAGAAAGAGGAGCCACAGGTTGAACAGGAGACCTCCGTATGAGGGGCACGTTTAGCTTCCTAGGGATAAAGCCATGGGGCAACTACTTCAGTAGGACCACTCGGAATGTACTCTGTGCTAATATTTCCTGAACTCCTTCAGTACCGGACTGACCTGTAAAACAAGTTGCCAAACAATGAATTACAGGCCTGTTTAGTAGTGATGTAGTTAACAAGAAATATCAGCGGGGGTTAGAAGTACTCTTTCGGGTTAAAAACAATTTTAACAGCTGACATTGTAGATGTCATAGAAGATGGAGCTTCCAGAGGAAGAGGCGGCTGTTTAATACCCTCCAGTCTGGTTGGACCATCTCTAAAAAATAAGACGCCTGAGGCGGGAGGTAATGTAGGGCACAGGCTGCCTCACAAATATGTTTGCAGAATTTGACTTGTTTCGTACTGATTTACCCAAGCAGTTGAATATATATATATATATATTCTTATTTTACATTATTACTCCAGTCTATTTTAGGATGTCACCATGAAACACTGAGCACATTATGTCTGTTGCTTAAGAAGAGTTTACGCATGTGCTGAGCTCATGCACTGCCAGGAGCAGGTAAACACCACAAGACAAATGCAGATCTGATCTCTGAAGAAAGCAAAATTCAGGCAAAGTAATGAGTTATATATTGAACAACATCTTCACTTTATGTGGCCTTGTGATACTCTGTATTGCCAGTTAGCAGCTATGTCACTTCTGAAAAGCCCACATTTTATAGCTCAGCACATACTGTAAACATAGGAAATGCTGTTTACAGATTGAATAAGCAATATATATTTTGGATTACAAACTCGCCTTATGTGAAAACTATGAGAGCAACCATCATAACTATCCTGTCCCCAGGATTTGAATGACCTTTCCTGTTGTTGAGTTCCTTCTCCAGAATGATCCTTGTAGATGTGAAGTGAGGAGAAAGTCAGGATTTGATGATAGGAAGCTATTTCTTATTCTAGTTTTCACTTATTCTCCTTTAATATATAATAATTAATTAACAGTTGAATGTTTTTTTTTTAGAAACTTCAGTATTTCACTTACGGCACATACATATAATGCGGTTTATTACACAATATTTTATACATGTCATTCAAAGAATAAAATTCTGACACGGCACGTTCACTGTAATTATATTACTAAAGAGGTCATGCTTATTAATATTATAAATAGATCAAATTGCATGTTCATCATTAGGGATATTTAGAAAGACTCTTGCACACAGTACGTTCATGTTTTCATAAATCAGCTTATAGAGCTTTTTTTTTTACTTTCTAATCAATGAAGCCTCAGTAATATTGTGCAGAGCTATACACAACCGTACAGATGAATGGGGTTGTTGGTATATAGTGATCGTTTGCTCAGTTATAGAGCAGTGGTTTCCAACAGGATACATTAACGGTACAGGTTTTATAAATCTCCCCTTTGGAGTAGAATGTGGTAATAAACAAATCCTGTAACAGTTAACAAACATAAAGACTTGAAGACTAGGTTAGGAACCACTGTAGAGGAAAGTGTTATTTGACCATATTTGTCAATGCTGTATTCTCTTAAAAGCAGTCAATGTTTTTAGGTTATATTTTTGCACTGGCTAGTCTTGAGCCTTTATACATATACATATATAAATATATAGCCAGTACATATTATTATACAACGTACCCAGAGTTAGCACAGTAGAGGTACATGGCACCAATGATAGAGAGTAGAGTAGTTAATTTACATTTCTAAAATATGTTAGATAGTTCATAATACAGAGCAGTTTATTAATAGAAAAACTCAGTAACACTATACATTGTACCATTATCATTGTGTAATTACCATTTTTTATCCTTACAATTATATTGTATATTTTATCGATCAAAGTAGAACCTTCACAAGTGAGAAAAAACTCATGTCTTCAGTTTTCAGTCTTGTCTAGGAGGGAGGTTAGAGTTGCTATTGTGCCTGCTGTTTTTGGATCTCTCCTCCATGCCATAGATCTTTATCTTCACCCTTGTTGACTGTCTAAGCTGGCAAGGGAATGTGACATTTCCTTGTGGATCACCAACAGCATGACTGGCAAGTAAGGAACAAGGAAAAAGAAGGCCTGGTGTTGTCTACCTCAAACAATGTAAGGATGGGAAAACTTGTGGTCAGTGTTCTGTCCAATCCATAACTCTTGTAGGTCAAGTACTGTCTGTGGTGATGTGAGATAGACCACAGTAACTCTAATACCCGAAAATAATAATGCAGAATAATAGATACTAGACCAGCTATGATGGTTAATGTAATGAGAAAAGCACTTCAAATGTGACAGACCCACTTTAATTCTAGTTGCCTATGAGTACTACATACTGCTGGATTCAATGCTGTGGTAAAAAAAAAAACAAAAAAAACCTGGCACCCATAATTACTGTGCAAAAGTTATTGTGCAATACATAGTGTTGGTGACTTTCAATCACTGGATCGTTATCTTTGTAGTTGGATTGCCACTGGTAGACCATCAGAAAAAAAAATTGGCACAAATATTTGTGGCGCCTGTGATGCCAAAATGCGAACGGGCCTTTTTAACGCCTTGTATAGCAATATGCACACAGTAGTATGTAAGGTCACCATAGAGTTGCTTTATATTTTTAAATGGGGTCACAGATGTTCTAGGAAAAGTGAGGACTAAACTCTGTATTGGGTATGTTAAAAGATCATAGGTTGTTTGTTTTTTTTCACTTTAAACATTTAATACAGTTAGTAGTATTAAAGAAAAGTGGATTTTTTTCACTTTGTCTCGACAAATTTCTTTTATCTACAGATCATTAGCCATCGTAGGCACTAGTGACATATTGGGTGACTTTGCCTACTCATACTGAGCTGATTGTTTATGGCAACACTAATGAACTACTTTACTTAGTAGAGCTTTGTGACTCAGAAGGATTGATAAGTAGTAGACTGAGCATAGCCTGCAGAGCTAGAACACATACACCTGACAAATATGCGGCTGTCTGAAAACATTGTGTGATCACTAGAATACTTCTTTTTATAAAGTATAATTCACATGCAAAGTCCTGGTTTAGTATAAATAGCATTTCAATAAACCACAGTGTTGGAGATAAGTATTTAAATAGAGATGGCATAAGAAATTGATGAGCTAAGGCGCTCTTTACCAATTTAACACCCTTTCACTTTGGATTATTCATACATTCATGCATGTCTTTTCCTCCATATCATTTTTCTCTCTACTTTAGGTTCCCAGTAGCCATACAGTTGCTTATCCCCTCTTATAACTTTTAGTTTTATTTTAATTCCCTCTGGCTCCTCAGAGCTCTTTGAAATAAGGTAGCAAACAAAGCTCCACTAGGACAGAACATGATGAGGCTACAAGAGGTCAACCCAGATACGCTTTATACTCAGATACACATCTGTAACACCCATACACTGTGGCGGTGGCATGGCATTTGAATTACTAATCTTTTCTACTTGTTATGAATGGATTTAAGAAGAAAGCTTACTTTGTAACCTATTTGGTTTCCTTCATTCTTTTAGTCTCAGCATGTCATAAGAATCTTTGCATTGTCTTAAATGTTTTTCCTTCTCTGCGGATCCAGTATACTTTACAGGAAAGGAAAGTACCTTTGTTGCTCTGGCTGTTTAAAGGCAGATCGTATCGCTTGCAGCATAATCCAGAGCAGATAGGTATTATATATCAAGTGTCATGCAAAAGTCTGAGCTTGACAATTCTCATGGAGACAAAAAGACAAAGCATATTTGTGCCACAAATAGGTGACTTATGAGGTCAAATAAACATCCTATACTGGGGTATAATTATATTTTGTAGCAATAACTCAGGTAGATTTAGTACAATACTTTTGGTGGTTAATTTATAGAATGAAGGCCTAATGTTAATCACCATATACACAGATATACACCATATACATATATTTTTTTTCTTTACAATTCATTGTTAAAGGTGTATAAAAAATAAATTAGATCTTGACATTTGTACAACTCACTCAGATTAAACCTAAATGAACAATGCCATCGGAATTGCATTCTTGTATTGCATTTTTACTGCTATCGTTACTAGTCAGTACAATCAACAATATTATTTATTCTCTTACTGTAACTGAATGTTCACAATGAAAAAATAAATGCAAAGTTATATTTATAATATAAACATACAATTAATTAAAAATGACACTAAGTGGTATCACTGCTTATTATTAGGTTAATGCATAATATAGCAATATATATGGATAATAACCTGTACGATGGAAGTCATCGGTATAAGGTATACATTAGGACCATATGAGCCTGTACTTTACTGAATGTATTTATTCATACATTGTCAGAATAGCTTATTTATTATTAAATATGTATACCTGGACTATTTTAAGATTTGTACTGAATGACCTTGCATATATTACCGTATTTGCTCGATTATAAGACGAGGTTTTTTTCAGAGCAAATGCTCTGAAAAATACCCCTCGTCTTCTAATCGGGGTCGTCTTCTAATCAGACCTCAAATAGAGGTCTGATTATGAGACTAAGATCCAGATCCCCCGCACCGCTGCAGGGGACCTGGATCCTCCTGTCTCCCCCCCCCACACTTACTTACCGGTGCTTCCTGCTGTATTGCCGGGGCAGCGGGTTGACGTCTACGCGATCCGCGTAGACAACGTCCGCTGCAGCCGGAAGGAGGTGTGGCTAGCAGCGGGGGTTGTCTGCGTCCGTCGCGGATACCTTCCCCGACTGTCAGAAATCAGAGTTCCCCGCACAGGTGCCGGAACTCTGATCTCTGACAGCCGGGAAAGGTATCCGCGACGGACGCAGACAACCCCCCGCTGCCAACTCCACCTCCTTCCGGCTGCAGCGGAAGGAGACGTCAACCCGCTGCCCCGGCAATACAGCAGGAATTTGGAAGCACCGGTAAGTGTGTGTGCGTGTGTGTGTTAAATGGGGGACATAGGGCATTTCTGGAATGCCTTATACCCCTATATGCCACTCTGGCACTTAGGGGGTTAAAAGGCATATTATGGGGCAGAGTGGCATATAGGGAGTTATAAGGCATTTCAGGAAGCAGAGTGGCGTTAAGGGGGCATTTAATAGAGCACTCTGCCTCCTGAAATGCCTTATAGAGTGCTCTATACAATGCCTTTTAACTCCCTTAATGCCACTGCCTCCTGGAATGCCTTATACCTCCCTATATGCCACTCTGCCCCATAATATGCATTTTAACCCCCTAAATGCCAGAATGGGATATAGGGGTATAAGGCATTTCTGGAGGCAGAGTGGCACATAGGGGGTCAAAAGGCATACCATGGGGCACAGTGGCATATAGAGGGTTAAAAGGCATATCATGGGCCACAGTGCCATATTGGTGTGGCAAGCCTGGGGGCAGATGTGCATAACTGGGGGACAGGTTGGAAAATACAAGGAAATAAAAACAAAAAAAATATTTTTCTCAATCATAGCTTTTATTTAAAAAAATAGTTTACATGAATTAACATTTACTGGTAAAACTTTTTTCCTTTAGGGTCGTCTTATATTCAGGCTTTTTCTTTTTTTCCTAAGTTAATATTCAGATTTTGGGGGGTCGTCTTATAATCAGGGTCGTCTTATAATCGAGCAAATACGGTATATCAAATAATAAAATGCACTAACTTTATGTAAAATAAATGTGTCTTTTTTGCTTGCTTAATAAGAGGAAGTCAAACATGTGAATATGATGCCTGTGTATTAGGAGGAGGTGGGAGCTATGTGTCCTTGTAGTTTTATTAGGAGGAGGTGAGAGGTATGTGTCCTTGTTGTTTGTGTATTAGGAGGAGGTGAGAGGTATGTGTGCCTGATGTCTGTATTAAGTGAAAGCCATTGGTATGTGCTTTTAAAACCCACACAGGCTTGCATGTATAATAAGGGTGATGCCTGTACGCGAAATGCCAGTTCTAGTTACATCTTCTAGAAAAGGTATGTTTAGCATTGTGTTGACCACACATATTCAGCCCACACATAAAGCACCATGCAGCAAAGCTAAGTGTCAACAGCCGGAAGCAGAGATCAATGTAGCCTGTAACATTGAGGAGAATTGTGCTTATCTATCTGTGTCCTCAATCATGTAATCTGAGGAGGAACCTTCATTTCTAGGAAAGAAACTCCAGTCAATGTTCCTGTACCCACCACCTGATGTAAAGGCTGAATCTCTATACATAATCATATCATATGATGATAGATAAGAACCATAATTCGCTTCCAGACTGTCGGTTTCCCCATGTTGCAAAATTCCCAAATGTTATACAGTTCCTGTAATATATTCAGGATAGCCTTACACATATCCAGGGCCTCTTCGGAATCGAAACAGTAATAGTAATGGATAGACTGTCAAAAGTCACACATAAACACTGTCCTTACAAACACCTGCCCGCACACATTCACACAAACATCCTTACACTTTACCTTAGACATACACTGTATGGACAAAAGTATTGAGACACCGGACCATTACACCAACAGGGACTTTTATGACATTACCTTCTAAATACATAAATTATACATACATTATAGATTAATATGTAGTTGATCCTCCTTTGCAGCTATATCAGCTTCCACTCTTCTGGGAAGGCTTTCCACGAGATTTTGAAGCGTTTCTGTGGGAATGTTTGCCCATCCCCCCCATCTCTTACCTTTCTCTCTCTTCTTTTCTGCTTAATTTATGTGATAGGAGTGGATTATTTGTTCCTACAGACCTCTGCTTCATTGCTCCCTCACTGTGTGTGCAGCTTCATTATTGAGTGCAGGAATAAGATATCGCAAGGGAGCATCAAAAACAGAGGTCCTGCAGGAACAGATCTTGCACATTCTTTATTTTGGACAGGCTCGGGGGTGCATAAACACTGTTCTGACCCTTCGCTGTAGTTACCTCTACTACTTCTGTTGGAAGGTTGTGATACAATATATTTTTATTACACTTTATCACAGGAGGCCTGCCACCCTAGCTCTCTACCATTACAAGTGCACCTAACATCATGTTATGTGACCCTGCTGGGTGCCTGCCTCCCAAAGCAGAAAGTCCTGCTTTAAGAATTATGATGAGCCCAGGTCTTCACTCTACTGAAACAGCTCTAACAAAAGTCTCCAATGACTTGCTCTCTGCCAAAGCTAAAGGTCACTACTCTATTCTAATACTACTGGAACTCTCTGCTGCTTTTGATACTGTTGATCACCACCTTTTTCTAGACTCACTTGCTTCTATAGGCATTCGAGATACAGCTCTCTCCTGGATCTCCTCATATCTGTCTAACCATTCCTTCTCTGTCAACTTCTCTGGCAAGACATCATCGCCCCTTCCCAGGGCCGGCCCGACAATGGAGCCAAGTGGGGCAACCGCTCCAGGCGGCACTTTTGAAGGGGCGGCACTTTGCTGCCCAAAGCCCTTTTTTTTTTTTAAAAAAGCGAAAGAGAGAAAGGGGCGCCGAATGGTTTTCGCTTACCACGCTGTAAGTACCCGCTCGGCGCCCCTCTCTCTCTCCTCTGCGGCGAGTCTCCCTGTTCGGTCTCGGTGCCGGCTTGTAATGCTGAGTGCCGGAAGATTTCCGGCGCTCAGCATTACAAGCCCGCACCGAGACCGAACAGGGAGACTCGCCGCAGGACTGCTGAAAGGTAAGTACAGAGGGGGGGGGGGGGGCGGCAGGAAGGGTAGATAAAGGGGGGGGGGGCGGCATTTTAAAATTCGCCCCAGGCGGCATTTTGCCTTGGGCCGGCCCTGCCCCTTCCACTTTCGGTTGGTGTCCCCCAAGGCTCAGTCCTTGGCCCTCTGCTGTTCTTTCTTTATACTTCATCTCTTGGCAAACTAATCAACTCATTTGGCCTCCAGTATCATCTATATGCAGATGATACCCAAATCTACCTGTCTTCTCCTGATCTCTCTCCATCTCTCATGTACCGTATTACCAATTGCTTGTCTGCTATTTCTTCATGGATGTCACAACACTACCTGAAATTAATCTTTCTAAAACTGAACTCATTATCTTCCCTCCCTCCATCTCCACTCCACTACCTGAATTCTCTATCACCATTAACAACACGACTATCTCTTTTACTAACCAGGCTCGATGCCTTGGGGTCATCCTTGACTCAAACCTCTCCTTCATCCCTCACATTCAGTCCCTCGCCAGATCCTGCCGCTTGCACCTAAAAAACATCTTTCGTATCCGCCCATTCCTCACCCAAGAATCCACAAAAACTCTGGTTCATTCACTTATCATTTCCCGTCTTGACTACTGCAACACTCTTCTGGTTGGAACTCCACTGTCTCGACTCTCTCCTCTACAGTCTATCCTAAATGCCGCTGCTAGGCTCCTCTTCCTTGCACGTCGCTCCCCTTCTGCTTCCCTCCTCTTTGAAACCCTACACTGGCTCCCAATTACCTTTAGAATTAAATTTAAGATTCTGGTACTGACGTATAAGGCCATCCATAAAACTGCTCCTCCGTACATTTCTGACCTCATTAGCAAATACTCTCCTACTCGATCCCTACGTTCTTCCCATGGGAAACTGCCTTGTGGTATCTGGAAGCTTTGAGGTCACCCATGGCCACCCCCAAGTTCTAAAATATCTGTTGGTCTTATTTGACAGATGAAACCTGTCTACCAAATAGTGACCTTCCATATTTACTGCTAACATTTCTACAACTCATTGGCATATAACTAGATTGGGAAAGATCCCAATACAAGGCCTAATTTTATTGCAAGTTCTCTTACTTATTACAATACCATAAGCCAACAATTGATTTTTTTGTAAAACACTAGCGACCTTTCAACAAAAATATTTTAAACATGCTGTATGTCAGGGGTGTTTTTTCTGCAGTGGGCCACTTCATCAGAATTGTATACGTGCGCGGGCCGCACTCATTTTTCACTGTGAGAAAATATGGCCTTTAATAAAATATGCAGATTAAAATAAAGTAAATGCCACAAAACCTTTACTTTTCCTCTCACTGATTTCTGGGCCTAGAAAGTGTTGACTACAAATTCAGGGTAATTAAAAATGAAATAGTTCTATTTATTCTAGGGATGCACCAAAATGAAAAATCTGGACCAAAACATTCACGGTTCACTTAGCCAAAACTGAAAATGACCCCCCATCTTTAAAAATAATAATAAAAACTCACATTTTTAATAAAAGTAGGTAACACACCACAACTGGACAACAAAAATTAGCAATATGACTTGGCTAACAGCAATCACACTCCTATCATACCCGCACAACCAGTAAATGCTGGTACCTAGGCATGATGGGACTGTGCTTGCTGTTAGCAATCACACTCCTATCATGCCAAGTCAGCCAGTACATGCTGGTACAGGGTGGTTGTAAGTGACGTGCAGACCCCATACTGCTGGCAGCATCAATACACAAGGGGGGCAGCTAGCTAGGTTTCAGCATGTACTGGCTGACTTGGCATGATAGGAGTGTGATTGCTAACAGCAATCACAGTCCCATAATGCCTAGGTTCCAGCACTTACACATCCAACCAGTAAATGCTGGAACCTAGGCATGATGGGACTGTAATTGCTGTTACCAATCACACTCCTATCATGCCAAGTCAGCCAGTACATGCTGATACAGGGTGGCTGTAAGTGATGTGCAGACCCCATACTGCTGGCAGCATCAATACACAAGGGGGGCAGCTAGCCATGTTTCAGCATGTCCTGGCTGACTTGGCATGATAGGAGTGTGATTGCTAACAGCAATCACAGTCCCATCATGCCTAGGATCCAGCACTTACACATCCATGCTATCACACACTCATTCATTCATATACTCATTCATTCACAGATTCATTCCCTCAATCACGGATACTCATTCAAACACCCTCCCCACCCCCTTACCTGAACTGCAGCTCCTCGATGCCGCTCACAGACTTCAGCAGGGGGCGCGGCCTCCCTCTGTGTTCTCTGGTACTGGAGCAGAGTCATGTGATGTCACGTGAACTCTGTGGCGTTCCGCTTCCTCTGTCCAGTACAAAAGACCGTCCCACAGGTAAGTAGCAGGGCTCTTGTTGTAGCAGGGTTCGAGGTGCGGCCCGCGTAAGATTGGTCGCCCTGGCTGCCGATCTTACGCAGGACGCACCTCGAGGTCTCGCGGGCCGCATTTGGCCCGCGGGCCACATGTTGGACGCCCCTGACATAGACTATATAGAAATATATAGACTATGTGGAAAAACAATGTTCTCCCATATCCTCCAAGCCACTCATTGAAACACCATGAAACATTCGATTTGGAGACTTTTGTAGGCCATAGCTATTAGTAGTGCACTAAACTGTCTGATGTTGGCTCTCTAATAAAGAGGGGGGATTGCAAGCTTAGTCTAATATTTTTGTTTTTAATTTTTATCCATTTTACACATCTGTCAGTAAAGTGGCAGTTATGTGACACCCTATATATATGAAATGACTGGCAACTTCAGTTGGATGGAGGGGCAAGCTCAGCCAAATGACCCAGTAGAAAAATGACCCAAGACACCTTTGGCAGATAAATTGGAATTACACAGAACTAAGAAATGATGCCTAAATTTACTCTTCATGTCTGGTGGGTATAAGTAGAATCACAAGCACACAAAGCACAGAACATGCATCAGTGGCTCAAAATCTTCATTTGCTCCCGGCCTTCTTTTTAGTGCGCCATGAGTGCTGTAGCATTGTTCTTAAGCATTTGTTGTTAATTACATTTTGCTTTTCTGTCACTACCCAGAATTCCCTAGTAATACAGTGAACCTACAGTACCTACATGCACTAGGGGCCTATGTGTGTTGTATAAAGAATTATTTAACAGAACTTAGCACCATAGAAGTGTTAGATTTATGGTATTCTGTTCATTTGTCTCTGTTGATTGATTTTGTGCTAGGAAATGAAATATATTGATACCAGATTGGTATCCAAATTGTATTTGGACTCTGACACTTGCAGGGAGCTGTCCAGATGCTACAACAAAGAGTAAGAGAAGCACTTACAGTATTTGTGTGTTTGCACAGACCCATGGATCCAACAAAGACATGTAGTGAAGTCCACATGCATGTGTGTTTATACCACTACCTATACACGCATTAACATGATTACAATGGCACACATATCTACTAATAATAGCAAAGAAAAAGTAAGATTTCTACATTCATAAACAGGACCTTACATACCTAGATACAAAGAGATGCAGACATACACACACACCTTGGTATAGATATATGCTTCATTCCGCACCAAGGAATCTCCCTGCTCTGGTAACCATGGAAACAAGCTATTTTTAGTATATTTTAGTCTGCTTTTCTTTGGAATACACTCCCTGGCTGTACCCCAGATAACAGAAGAGAAACCACACTGTACAGTGTTGTAGGTCAATGAAATCTGCCAATTTACTTTGTGATATATACAATATATGTTGTAACCTAACACCACATAACTATTTCTTTACTGACACATCAGACACAAGATGACTGCACAGTGGTAACACACTACAGTAATTGTGGTGACAATCATCACATCAGAATGCCACCTTAATAATAGGTAATGTGTTGAGATGGAAAGGCAGCTGGGTTCATTAGAGAAAAAAAAGCATTAGTTTGTTGATGCTGAGTTCCGGCACTGACAAGCTGCCCAAAACCGAAGCCTTATTTTTATTGCACGGAATCAATAAAGTAAACATACCGGTATTTTACTTCACTAATCTATATAAAAATCTCGGAACCTTTAACCTTTTAATTTCATTGCCCTTGGTGCAATGCACCTGTCATATCAGGGGTAGTTATCAGTATCAAATCTACCTGTAGTTAATTACACCTGTCAAAGTAGATACTATAAAAACCTGAATATTTCATAGGACCATCTGGCACGTGAGATTTTGAAAAAATAAAATAACACAAATTTTTAGAACATTATAGCATCATAACAACCCTGTCTTCTACTCTGGCTACAAGGTTGGATTTCTCAGCAAGTAAACTAAGGAATTTTAAGAAATAGGAATAACAATGTCCATTTCTAGCCTTGCTTTGTATGACTAACCTATATTCTATTACATAACTTACCAGCTATTTAGGAACAGTCAAATAAAATACGCATATATTTTTCTAAAACATGCCTGCTACCTAAACACAAAACCACGCAGGCTGAAAAATCACGATAAATACACTTGGCTTCATAGGATCACCCATGCAGCATCAATTGCTGTTTTTCAATCAATTTAAGCTTATGAATGTCACGAGCGCTGTGGCCTATAAGCACTCACCTCACTCATCCCTGAAACAAGGGGTTGAGTTCACAAGGGAACACGGACTTGGACGATCCCAACAGTGAAGAGGCTCAGGTATAAGCAGGTAAAGTTTGTTACTGTGTTTTAGGCAAAGCATGGATGGATCCAGATACCTATATAGGTACACCTGCAGGCAGAAGTCACAGACAGGTGACACAGGATACCATGTGTTAATACAGAATGGATGGTCAGACACAGCCAGGTTCAGTACAGTAAACTGGCATTGATACAAGCCAAAGGTAGAGTCATGGAGCAGGTAGTCACACAAGCCAAGAATGGAACATAGGCAGATCAAACTGAAGTTGAATAACTCTGCAGGAGAGCAGTCAGGCGAGCCAAGGGTCAAATCTAAAAACAACAGAAGTGTATACAGGAAATACAGCATAACAGGACAACAGGGTGACTAGGAACTGCAGTTCTTGATTTTTAAATTCAGCGTTGTGTACGCCTCGCCTTCTGATACATATCATATATGCATATACATATGCATGCCCTGCTATATTCCTTTAGCTCACCTTTCCTAGTCCCTCTCCTGCAATAATTTTACTGGTGTGGCTGGTCAATCCCTAACAACGGCACTTTTACCTATTGTGTAATACACCCTAAATCCCTCTAGATTGAAAACTCTTTTGAGCAGGGCCCTCCTCACCTGTTGTCTCTGTTAGTCAATTTGTTATGTTACATACTACTTGATATGTCCTGTCTACCCATTGTACAGCGCTACGGAATTTGATGGCGCTATATAAAACAATAAATAATAATTATAAATACACATCACACACATGTCTGTAGATGGAATTGTCCATTGGGAGAGCTTTTCCTACTAAACAATGCATTAGGGAAAGAGGGGCCCGTCTGCAAGCTTATAATATATAGGATCTTTGAAAGTTATGCCCATAGTTTAAAGAAAAACTTCTGCCACATAAGATAGCATAAGGGAAAGTCCTGTACATAAGCGGTCTTGTTAAATACCTATGTTCTAACCACCTCTTATCACACTGTCTAAAACAAAATCTCCCTCCTTGGTCGCTTGATATTAGGATCCCGATAAAGTCTGTGTAATTTAATCGTACCTTCAAAGTGCCCCTCTTTTCCGAAGATACAATCTCTCTTTGGTACCCAAATATGTCCTTCTCACCTCCCTAATGTACCATATTTGCTCAATTATAAGACAAGGTTTTTTTCAGCGTCAAATGAGGTCTGATTATGAGACTAAGATCCAGATGCCCCGCAGCGCTGCAGGGGAGCTGGATCCTCCTGTCTGGTAACCTCAGCTGCTGCCGGCTCTTACAATGGGCAAAGGCAAAAGTGCAGGCAGCAGCAGAGGTTGTCTATGTGCATCACGCACCTTCCCCGGCTGCCAGAGAGGAGAATTCCCCTCAGCGCTGCGGCAAATTCTCTTCTCTGCCAGCCAGTGAACATCCGCTCCATGAACGCAGACAAGTACTGCTTGTACTTCCGCCGTAGCTTCTATGACGCAGCACTGGTGCTCATAGAAGTTCCGGCGGAACACCTGCTGCACCTGGTGCACCAGGCACCAGGGAGTCAGAAGCACTGATATGCCTTTTAACCCCCTATATACCAGAGTGGCAAATAGGGCTATAAGGCATTTCTGGAGGCAGAGTGACATAAAGGGGCATAAGGCATTTCTGGAGGCCGAGTGGCATACAGGGAGTTAAAGGCAAACCAGGGAGGCAGAGTGGCATATAGGAGGGTATAAGGCATATAAGAGGCAGATGTGCATAACTGGGGGGCAAATAAAAGGAAATAAAAACAAAAAAAATATTTTTATCTTTCATAGCTTTTATTAAGTATGAAAAAATAGTTTACATGAATTAATATTTACTAGTAAAACTTTTTTCCTATAGGGTCGTCTTATATTCAGGCTTTTTCTTTTGTTCCTAAATTAATATTCAGATTTTGGGGGGGTCGTCTTATAATCAGGCAAATATGGTACTTCTTTTCAAGGAGCTCAAAATGTTTGGTGGATATGAGTGTATATAAACAACAGCGTCAAGGGTTTGGAATAATGTATTTGTCTTGCCATTTTACCTTATGTTGGCTTAATCAAGATTCCCCTTTTTTGCATGACAAGTAGGATTCTTTATTGAAAACACACAAACAATAAAAATTAGGAGTAATAATAAGATAAAAAAAACCTATACATAAATAAAAAAAAAATTACTTTTAGCAATTAAATTCTGTTTCTCAAAAGGTATCTGGAGAAACCGTCAGCGCTACGGGATTATTTTTTTAATAAAAACAAAAACAATTTAAAATTTAATTTATTGTTTATTTTTGTCTAATAAACCTGTAATAGACACGGTACCCCCAGTTTTTATATCTCACTGGACGGATCCAGTGTAGTTTAATAGTGGTGTTTTTCGTATATTTACGGTTATAACCTCCTATTTCTCCACTCACACATATACATAAAAATGTTAAAATTCTAATGTACGGCAAACGTATTTTCTTGCTGGTAAGTAGTGTGTGTCGTTTAGAACTTTTGCCTTTTCCCGCTCCCCCGTGAAATTGGTACGGTCCGCGGGAGGTTTGAAAGCCGAGAGCTGGAGGTGGTACCTAGCGCTGAACAAGGCGGGACATGTCAGTAAACTGAGTGCTGCGGGGCCCAGGTGAGTTAGAGGGAAAGGAGTAAGCGTCCTGTACAATTAATAGGCGATAGTATTAAGGAAATTATATTTATTATGTATTAGTAGAAAGCACGTCATTCTCTGGTTGTTAAATGATTTACGGTAGAATCGGTGATTTTTTTTTTTTTAATTTTTTTTTTACAACGCCGAGCTCGTAGTGACTGGAAACCGCGAAAAGCGTTCGTTCGCCGATGCTGCACTTGGGATAGGAGTGCTTTGCTTGTTAAATTGTTTATAGACATCATAAGCGCGAAGCAATCTGTGAGAGCGTTTCATGGAATACCATCGTGGCGAGGACCTCGTGGCGCAACGGTAGCGCGTCTGACTCCAGATCAGAAGGCTGCGTGTTCGAATCACGTCGGGGTCAAGTTTTTATTCTATTATCTTTTTTCGTACTAACGCTCCTACTACGTTTTTGTCAAATGCAAATCTTATTAAAGAAATACTAATGATGTTGCCGATTCACGACGTCAACACAAGTGTCAATGCTCATTTTATTTGGGATGGGCTGTAGATTAGCCGCTCGAGTCTTATAGGCTTCGTTTTCTGTCGGTTTAACCCACTCGAGCTACAATAATCGATAAACTATACTAAAGCTGGCTTTCTATCTGTGTATGGATGCTGAACAAAACTCGCCCGTGTGACAGAATCCATTCGTAGACCTCGTGGCGCAACGGTAGCGCGTCTGACTCCAGATCAGAAGGCTGCGTGTTCGAATCACGTCGGGGTCATGTATTTTTTTTTTTCTCATTCGGTTTCTAGAATAGTCTGAGTTTGGTTTGAGGCATATGTAAACATAAATCCTATTTTTATATTTTTTTTAACAGCCCTTCCCATTGAGGCTCTCTCCCCCCCCCCCCCCCGAGGAAAAAAGTGCACAGTAGGCCCATGTATATAGTTTTATTTTATTTTTAACTGGTTATCCAGTACTCCCCACCCCAAAATCACTGAAGTAATGTAAAATAAAAAGAGAATTTCTCAAACAAGTCGTGGCTTTCTTGGTCTTTTGGCTAAAATAATGAGTACCTGTGAGAGAGCATGATCTTCTGGCTTAAAGCTGGGGGTGCATGAAGCAAAAATGACCCTAAGGGTGGCTCTGTCCACATGCTGCTACGCTCTGACCTCATTGTGCTTGGGTTGGTAAGCCCAGTATTTTTACATAGACCCTTCCTTTGTGCTTTTTTCGATTCCCAATTTGGCCTGGCCAATGTGGAATATTCTACCCAAATGATGATGTTAGGGCTGCAGCTACCAATTGTTTTCATAATTGATTAGTTGACCTTTTTTTTTTTTTTCTTTTTTAATTAATCTGATTAAACTCATGGGGTAGTAGAAGCATTATTAAACACTCATCTACAGACACCAGAAAAGCCAGAAGGCTTGTTTTTCCCACTGAAATTTCATGGTGCTGCCGCAACCACAAGGCATTCTGGGTAGGCGCATCTAATAAGGTCAACAATGATCACCCTTTGCCTCTATATCCACTTTATACACTTCGATAAAACTCAGCTCTGAAGTAGCATGTGTCTGAAGTAAGTTAACATGTAACTTTAAAACAATAGTGCATGCTGTACCCAGGCCAACTTATCGATAATGAAAATCATTGACAGCTATTTTAGTTGTCGATTTAGATTAGTTGTTTCCTTGAAAGAAAATATCACTGGTATAGGCGCATTAAACATGGAAAAGGGGAAATCATGGTTGAAGAAAGATTGGAAAAAAAAATGTCAAAAGCTCCAGTTGCTTAGTGTACTTGCAAAATCAGCATGATCGAAAATTAATCTTCCAATACAAATACCAAAGAATGGTCTAAAATTTACACACCAATGCATGTCTAATATTAAAAGGCCGGTAATATGGCACTCGTTAAAAACAGCTGCAGTATCTCTGAAAAAGTCAACTGGTGAATCGGTGAGCTTTATGAATGGGTGCTTGGGGTCAGATCAGGACAGCATGCCCAAGTCGTATAGTCAGAGGCTTGATTTGGAAAGGAGGGAACTGTGGTTAGATACATGGCCGCAACCTATTCCCTTCGCTTCTATGGAGTAATAGCATGGTGAAAAAGGTGTGGACTGCCATGGGAATTTGCTCAATGGTTAATTTTGTCTTGTCTAACAAACTTTAGGTGCAGTAAACAGTCTATTGCCCTAAACAGCCTTGCCAGTGATTTATGCATATTAGTGTTGTAACCCCACCTGCCCTTCTTGATATACCGTGTCGTAATTAAAATAGTGGGGTTTAAGCCCTATATAATGACCGTTTGTCACGTAATAAAAAGTGCACAAACCATTTCTGGCTATCTGATCGTGGTGCAGAGTATATCGGCGGTATAGCACCAGCTTCTCTGATTGAAAATTACTGTAAAAAAAAAATAAAAAAATCAGATACCTTCAGACAGGAGAAACTCTCAGCCTTGCTGTCATTCTGGGATCAGACATGCCATAACCGTACACCCCCATTTTACTTAAATTATTGCATGTGTGTGTCTATGTAAATATACTGTGTGTAATATATAGTATAGATATATATAGATAGATAGATATGTGTGTGTTTGTGTATTTGATGACTGGAATGTAACTGAGTTTCCTTAAGAAAGAGCAGTAGTATAGCCTGGTGTCTCCATATCATTATACAGACTGTTATGCTTATTTTGTCCCTTTCTACACGTAAAGCTATTTTAAAGCTGATCTGCTTATGAGAGCAGTTTTATGTTCAAGCCTGCCAGCTGCCTGACCTTTCTGAGCAGTCAGTCTTTCTTCATATTGGCAGCCATGCCGGCCCTTGCAGAAAATCCTTCCCAGCTCTCTAAAGACCAATTAAAAAGTAGATTAATTTCTCATAACGTGCCCCTGCCTTGGGGTGACCAAAAGAAAGATGTTTATTTGCACCTCTACTTAAATCACGTTTTCCACAAAGAGGGAAATTTTGACTTTTCGAGTGACGAAGAGGATATGTCACCTGCAAATTCTGTAAGTGTGTGAGTTGGGCTGACTTATGTTTAGAGGGTGGCAATATAAAGAGCTGTAGTCAGTGTGGCTTATTGTTAAGACCTTCATTTTATCGTTTCATACTGTAGATTTAGAGGTAAAAATATAGTACTTGCTTTATAAATGAATGGTAAATGGCGTAAACAAAAGATGCTTGCAGTGTGAAGATTCTAGCTTCCCAGCCTATGTCTAAGCGTGTCCTCGCTCTACAGCATTGTTGGGGTGTTTATTTTAACTAGTCAAATATTAGTCAGAACAAGTAGTTTATATTCACCCAAGAAAAATAAAATCTTGGCAACTTTGCACTAGCCCATTGAGCAGAACAGTATGCCGATGGCATGCAAGTCACAGCTTGGGTTAGTTCAGAACCTGGGTGTTATAGAGTCATTTATTGGGATCACGTTGGCATCCGTTCATAATGTGCACAAGAGCTGGAGATGCTGCTAAAAGTCAAACAAACGGTTGTATCTTGAAAAGTTGTATAATAGTCCATTTAACCCCCATTAGTCGTGGGCTTTTGTTTCCTTAGTGTGTTTCAGGGTTTATCTATAAGCTATACACATCCTATTATCGCCTTCCAATGCTCATGTACCTGTATGAGTTCTCAGTCATAGCTGGTCGGTAAGGAATGAGCTGGTTATATGTTAGAACTTGAAATGACCAGTAAAGCAAGTCATGGTCATTTACTTCTTCTTCTTTTTTTTTTTTTAAAGCCGTCTTTCTGGATGTTCCCCGACTGTATTACAGTGTAATATGTGTATTGTGTAATACAAAATAATTGAAGAATTATTTTGTTTGCAGTGTATGCTCAGTTTACCCTGATTTTCATACTATTGTCTCTGTGAAAAGCTGGAACCTCCAATACAAACCCTTGCTTTAAACCGATCATGGCTCTAAAGTGCAGCTTCATGAAATGGACAAATAATACTACCG
Organism: Sceloporus occidentalis; assembly: GCA_023333645.1. Lineage (NCBI taxonomy): Eukaryota > Metazoa > Chordata > Lepidosauria > Squamata > Phrynosomatidae > Sceloporus > Sceloporus occidentalis. The sequence continues at coordinate 3,089,998 of JALMGF010000055.1, forward strand.
TCAAAATTCATGCTGAGGTGAAAGAGCACTCTGCGGCTCATTAAATCTGGCGTTTAACTAGGAAGCAGTTTCTAGCACCGACAGACAGGGCCAATAGGTCATCTGCTGGAGGGCCGTTGCTTGGTAACCGATCCCTTTTGTGTAAAATGTTGACAGATTTTTGAACCTCCTGCTAGACAGGTGTCAAGATTCAGAGCACGTTTTTTTTTCCTGTGCAAATTACCTTTTTCCCTGTTTACCGCTTAGCTTCAAAACATGGAAGTTTCCTTTTATCTATAGTTTGTTTTGGTTTTTAAAAGTCTGCTTTTTAACCCCTTAATGACAAAGCCCGTACATGTTCAGGCTGAAAATGCATTGTTTTCAATGGGTTTAGGGACTGCCCATTGTCCTTAAGGGCTTAAAATATTTTCTGTTCAACCTTGTCGTCGGCAATGGTAAACTTAAAAGCAATATTCCAGCTGTCATTTGCTGTTCCTCTGCAGATGCAAAGTAGAGCTAAAGATCCGCAGCTCTTGTATACCTGAATGTTCTGCATGGGGTACATTGGAAGAAAGAATACTTGTCCTTCATGTGTAAAAAATGGTGTAAAATAGGGAAACCCTTGAAACAAAGTCACTTTTAAATTTTTTTGGAGCTGCCTCTGATGAATGAAGGGAGAATACCTCCGATATGCTGCTGCATAAGCTCATAGTCCATGCAAAAATACCGTATTTTTCGCTCCATAAGACGCAGTTTTTTTCCTCCCAAAGTAGGATGAAAAATCAGCCGCGTCTTATGGAGCGAAGATGCAGGCAGGCAGGGAGGGAGGGGGCAACGATATACCGTATTTATCGGCGTATAACACGCACTTTTTTAACTAAAATCCGGAGCTTAAACCCTACCTGCGTGTTATACGCCGATAAATCCGGGGTCGCAACTGAGGCAGGCGGCGGCGGCCGCCAGCAGAGGAGTCCTGGATTTCTGCCAGTCAGGGGGGCCCAAGGGGTGCTGAGCGGTTGCTGAAGACAACCGCTCGGCAACTCTCGGGCCCCCCTGCCTGACAGATATACAGGAATCCTTTGCTGGCGGCGGCCGCCACCGCCGCCTGCCTCAGCGCTTCAACTCCTGTGTTGGAAGCGTTTGTCTCGGGTGCCGGCGCGTTACGCTGGGCGCCGGCATATGACGTCAGACGCCGGCGCTCAGCAGTGAAGCGCCGGCACCCGAGACAAACGCCTCACGCTTCCAACACAGGAGTTTAAGGTAAGTGACCGGGGCGGGGGAGATCCTGAGAAGGGGGGGTTAGGGAGTTAGAGGGGAGATACTGAGAAGGGGGGTTAGGGAGGGAGGTCTTACTGTGTGTGTCTCACTGTGTCTGTGTGTGTCTTACTGTGTCTGTGTGTGTCTTACTGTGTGTGTCTTACTGTGTTCATAGCTTATTCAGTTATTGTAATAAATATTTTAGCCCATTTTTTAGCTCAAAATATTTTTTCCTTTTTTTTCTCCTCTAAAATCTAGGTGCGTCTTATCAGCAGGTGCGTCTTATAGAGCGAAAAATACGGTATATCCCAGCATATAAATGTACATTTTTTGGAACCATGCTACTCCTTTTAAGAGGTTTATAAATGCTGATCCGTATCAGAAGTTCTGGTGCTATGTGTGGTGGCTGAGGATAAACATTAAGTGTGCATGCTGGTTGCTGCACTTTTGGTTCTGAGGTTATAATTCAAAATATGGCCTACCGTTACCATAGAGTAACTGGGATGTATTCATGGTCATTACAAAGAGCTGGTGGCCTTGTTTGACACTTATATGGAGTTCTTTAAATGTGGGACTTTCCATGTCATTTCCAGTATTATATATTATAGGATTAATTTTTTCCCTACCTTAAGTTTTGGTGTTTTTTTTGTTTTTTTTTTTGTTCTTCCTGAGTCAGTCTTTTTATTCACTCAAGATAAAAGCAGAGGTTCTGGGGGTTTTGTAAGTTACTGTCCTACCTGTATAGGCAGAGCTATCTGCTCTATATATGATACCAGGTTTAGGCTTTCTCTCCTCATTCTAACATGCACTCTGATCAATAATATAAATCAGAGGTGCATAAACCACTGTATTTTCCAAGTTGCTACCCGTTATATAAAAGGTTGTTAAAAAAAGGATATAAAACAGTGTTATGTTGCATTTAGGCTGTCAAAGTATTGTTTGATGTGGCATGCAAAATGTTAAAGGGCAACTCCTCCCATCTAGAACATAGAGCTTTCCCCAGCACTGAAACATCAGGCCTGGTCGCTGTCCTTTTAACATAGCGCTCTGTCTTCTCTTTAAGCTTCCGCCTGTGGGAGATCCCGAGGAGGGAGGTGAAGACAATATGGACGTGAAGAGCCTGAGCAACACTGAGCTGAAGGAGCAGCTGCTGAAACGAGGGGTCAAGCCGGGACCTATATTACGTATGCATATGTTTTCTGAGCTAGCAAAGGAGGTGGAAGTGCCTGTTCATTGGCTGGCCGTGGTGTATACAGTACCTATGTAAACAGCTACGCTGTAAGAAATGAAACCTCAGGATTGCTTGCTTGCTTGCTTTTACCAGCGGCCTATGTCCGTTATCTGCAGTGGTATTCTGTATTTAAGATTAGATATGTTATCTACACAAAACCCCCTAATGCTTTCTTCTGCATCGACTGACTAATATATATATATATATATATATATAATATTATATTGCATAATACATTATTTTGTATGCTCAGCAAACCATTTTTTTTATTTCCTGTGTCCTGTTTTTTATTTATTTATTTTTGTTTACTCTGTTCTGCTTCACCTTTGGTGAGTGTGTATTGACTTGATATGGGGAACATATGTATTTTTGACAAAGGGAATTAAGTCTTATTTTTTAGTGATGCTCAGGATCTTTCTAATCACCTTCAAGTGATGTAGAATGCCTATGAAGCAGCAATACAATTTACAATTAATATGCTTTGATATTAGATAATTTGGGAGCAAATTTAGCAGTGGGTTAAATGCTTCTTGTAGGGGGTCACAAATGATGTATTTATGAAGGTCAATAGAACATGGCATAGAGAGAGAGCTTTTAAAACCGAAAAATGTTTTGAATAGATTGAGATTTCTTTTCGCATTTTCATTTTCGCTAGTAGTAAAAATATAAATAATTAAAGCAAAGCCCTATGAGATTCCACAACTATGAATATTGCTAGACTTTTACTTATTGCCCTAGAACTGTGTGTGTCCATCGCTTTGCTCACAGCCACTCGCTCAAGTGAGGAATCCAACACCTTACTTGTGAATCCCCGGAGAAGCCAAAACCTAAGTCATGGAGTTCAATTGAATAAAGACTCTTAAACATGTTCTGTACTTGGACTGCTTTACACCCTTGCCAGCCAAAGCAAACTTACTTCCAGAGCTGTAGCAAAATGGATAAACCTTTGAACTGCGCTTTTTAAATTTAAAGTTTTACTGGCGTTAGCTGCAGACTAGTTTGTGATTGAGTCTGAAGGGTTTAGTGATTATTTATTTTTCGCTTGATTTTTTCCCCCATAGCCAGCACGCGAAGTGTTTACGAAAGGAAGTTACAGCAGTTGATGGAGGCGCTGGTGAAACAAAATGGGCCAGGGAATGAAGATCGGTATTCAGACAGCGAAGATGAAGGTTAGAGCGTTGTCAATTGTGGAAATAGTTTGGGCATTTCTCACTATTATAATCTGCGATAGGCACAAACTTTTCTGAAATAAAAAAAAAGTGTTTTGAAGGTTTTCCATTGTCCAATGTACATGATTGCTATATAATGTGACGGTCCCCTGTATTTATCTGCTGCATGTGCACTCATTCCTTGCTTTGTAAGTTAATCTTCAGATTACATGTCAAACTTGCCAGGTTTTTATATACTTAACATGCCATACAAAAAATGGCATCGCTTTTTTATTTTTTATTTATTTATTTTTTATTTAGGACACTATAAACAAACTAACCAATACTAACCAAACAATTATTGTAGAATTTGTAGCTTCCCAAACATAGATGATTAATATCAATGTCCTGCTTCTTTTTCTTCTATAATCCTGCAGAAGGTGCTCCAATGAAGAACGAGGGGGAAAGTAGAGAAAAGATTGATATGAGAACACGTAATGAAATGTACAACAAAGCCAAGGTAAGCAGCTCCCATTAACCCCTTAGGACCAGTAGCTATTATGCTTCTGCTCTGTCCTCCATATCCAGTATCATGCTTTTCCTACTCAAATGATCCCTCACCAGGATAATTATATATATATATATATATATATATATATATATATATATATATATATATATATATATGTGTGTGTGTACCCATTTTCTTCCCTATAGTTCTGATAATTGGGGTGCATATTATATCAGTACACATTTGTTGTAGACATGTGCTGCACAACACCTCGAAAAGGGTGTAGTGTTTATAGGCTTGCGGGGACAAAGTGATAATCACTTATTTTTCTGTGGTGCTCATGTTTAGCTGTAATTTTCTTCTCTTGTTTACTGTACCCCCGCATGAGATATATATTATATATAATTAATCACAAGAAGGGCTACCATTATTTTCACCGTATTGTTTAATTTAAAAAAAAAAAAAAAAAAAAAACCCAAAAAACTTCTGACTTCTATATAAAAAAATATTTACTTGTCTATTTACTTGTGTATCTGCTAATAAAAAATGCTAAATAAATTCTAATATTTGTCCTGAGTTTAGAAATACACATTTGGAACATCTTTGAAGCTGGCCAATTCAATTCACCTTCATCAACTCATATATGTTTGAAAACTAGAGACCCCATGGGAATTTTAAATGCTGGCATTTTAACTCTTTCCATGCCCTAATTTTACCATAAGCTTTGGTCACTTTGTGATAGTATTTGTTTTATGTGTGAGTGTTCTGTGTTTGTGTTTTTTGCACACGTTGCAATTCCAGTATGAATTTACTGATCCTCATGTGTGATATCACCAATCCAAAGGTTTGTTAGGTTGTTTGGGGGCTACAACATTTGGGAGGTGCACATTTTATTTATTCATTTTCATATTTGGTCAGTATGTGTACATGTCCTATGTGGGACGTCTTTGAACCTGGTCAGTTAGATTTTTATTTTATTTTTGAAAATTTAGACACCCCACAAGTATTTCAAATACCGGTATTATGACACTTTCCATGCCAGGATTTCTGTGAAAATATAGAGGTAATGTTAAGACTAAAAAAAAAAAAAGCCTAAACAAAAAAACAAACTGCATTTATATAATTTTAAATACACCACTTACAAATCCACTACTCCATTTTTTTTTTTAATGCTTTAGGCTGGTGGCAGTTTTTTTTTTTTATTTTTTATTTTTATTTTACTCAGACATGGCTGAGTTTCTCATGGTGACATGGGATCACACCATTTTCAATTTGTCGTGTGGGTATCAAGCTCTGTCCTCACGGACTGGAATTCTCATGTAATGAAAACGTTTAATTTTAAATCCTGGAAGCACTTGGTGTCCTACGTTTAATTATGCTGTCCCACTGTGCTTTAGTGATATAGTCCCTCAGACACTACTTTTATTGCCTTCGCATGGAATATCCACCACAAATAAATCCAAGCTTCTGTGACCTATAAATGTAATTCACCTGTAGGCATGCAGTTTACTGGACCGAGAGAAGATGGTTTAGAAGGCTTTCCATGTTCCTTGGAATCCTTATAATTGTGTGGTATGAAGTTATATGTATATCAGATGAACATAGCCTTCCTATTAAAGAATGCTGATAACACCTTTAAAATCCCTTCTTAGGTTTTCACAGTGAATGTTCCTGTTCGGCGATCTTCCTTATCAAACGGCTTTAATATGCGCCCACCTCCAGGCCCATACACACATGTAATTCTACTGTAAAACCTTTTTAGTCACTGATTGAGGGGTCACATATGGTAATACTGCATGTCACAGCAGTGTGGTTGCACTTGTGTATTCTGTGGGAGCACTAAAATTTGTTTTTCTTGCTTCCAGCAATTTTGCAATATTTTCCTGGTGACCATTTTTTTTCTTTACAGCTTTTGTTAAAAGGTCTCACCTAGCTTGCGTAAAGCATCAGTATGTAATAATTTTCCTTTAACCTAAGAACGCGGCTTGCAGTCTTTACATTACTGTTACATGTTCACAACTTAGATCTTGATGTGCTTTGGTTCACTGTGGTGCCGTGGTCTTCTGCTCTTGTAGTGGCATAGATCATTAGATGCCAGGCCCTCGTAATATCCATATGAGCATAATAAATCTCAACCAGTTTTCCATTTACAGATTCCAGCATCACTTGCAGCTGAATATAACCAGAACCTGGCAAACTTAGGGGATGACTTCAGTGTTACCAGAATCTTGAAGCAGGAAAGTACCATCTTTACCAGAGAGTGTATAAAAACATGAAAGCTCTATTTAACAGAATACAACAGAGCACTTTGGTGTGCTGTCTTAGTGTTGGGTAGTGGCTTTTATTATGGGAGACCTAAAAGCCAATTTGGTTTGTTTGGTGTGGTAAATGTAGAAGCTGATGTGTAGCTTGTCATTGCTGCTGTAATGTGTGACTTCTGTTTGATAAGCAGATGGAAAGAAGGTCATCTTTGGGACATGTTCCAATGCACAAGAGGGAGCAGGACAGCAAAAGTCTTCCCAGTCAGGTAAACCGACGGATGTCTCAGAGGATTGCTTTCATTTAATAATCCATTGTGAGACAAATATTTTAAGTTGCCCAAATACCCAATGTATTATGAGACCTGATTGAGTTTGTCTTGCAAGAAAGATCAACTTGGCTGTGCATATTGGTTGGTTTAAATGGTGCCAGATTCCTGGTGGAGTGTTGGCTGCTTAATGCATGAGTCACAAAATAGGACAGGGTGGTTCCTCACTAAAATCAGGAGGCACACTAAATTCTGCTGTTTGTTGGTAAAACTGGATCCATAAATAAGGCATGGCTCCACCATATTGGCTTTCTACTTGTGAAGGAATAGTATGTAAGGTCTTGTTTTTTGACACTTTTGACCAGGTAGCATAATTATATTTGGCCACCCCTTATTCCAAAATTGTGGCCAATAATAGTTGCCACACATTCAGGTTTGCTATAAACCTGATGTTCGAGGAAAGATTCCTACTAGGTGCTGATTGTTAAAATGGTATAACTTAATTCCATGCACCCATGACTGTTTGTGTGTCGGGCACTGATGTCTGCATTCAATTCACACAAGGTATCAGGACTCCATGCAGACAAGTCAAGTTTGTCTTCCACCATTTCTACAAAAAATATAATCTGTATAAACCTAGTATTGTGTACTGAAAGAAGGGCATTCCCCAAGATGTTCCAAATTTAATATGTTGCAGAGGAGGAAGAGGAATAAAGGCCTTGGTGTTTTTCATGTTGACATATCTTAATGTCACCACATATATTGAAGACCAGATTGTCCCGAATGTCAGTCATGTTAAGATGTCTCTTCACTGGAACAAAAACCTAACATGAACAATGAAAAATAGCCGTTATTCCTCTTTTGTCTGTAACATGTTAAATGTGGCACTCTGTACTCAGGTGAGCATTATACTGATAATTGGTGTTGCCCTTAGGCTTGTGTGTGGTTTCTCAAAATGGTTCCTGATCTAGTGTTGCTTTGAGACACACTTTGGAACTCTTTAGTGAATGTTGCAGACTGCAATTCTGCACAGTATGCTGTTCCTTTTGTTACCAACCATTTTAATGCTTTTTAAAGGTTTCTACTGCACAATAAAGCCATTTTGGAGTTTATCTGCTCTAGGAGAGCAGAAACTTGACACACTTTATCATTGTTAGAAAGGTGGCATCCTATGACAATGCCATGTTGAACGTTGCAGAGCTCTGTGCTATGGGACATTCCAATGCCAATGTTTGTAGGCATTGCATTGCTACGTGCTTGGTTTGTATGCTCCCCTCCCAAAGGATTGATATCTGTCCAGTGTTGTCCAAAGTTTCAATTTGTTCCATAGACTGTTAAGATATGCATTCGGAAGCTGCATTGGTTTAATTAAGACTGATTTATATCCAATGAAATTATACAAATTTAAACTTGAAAAGACTTTGTGTACGCATGAACACCTGTAATACTAGGTAACGTTTCAAGTATTTTAATTAGGTGGTGTGGTTTCAGGATTTCTTTAATTAAAGCAAAAAAAAATTTCATTTGTCAGGAAAAGTTGACGGCAGACAAGAACACAATGACCTACAGATCTCCAGCTAACACTCCTAAGGCCTGCATTTTTAAGCACAGCAGACAGCAGGCAACATCTGTGTTTCTATATTAACTCTTGTCAGAAGGCACTGGGCATCTTTTTATTGTAATATTTACTGAGAATGAATGTGGTGTGTGTGTATATATAATAAAACAGTATCTGGTCCCATGATTTCCACAAAAGATTTATGATCTACATTATTTCAGGTGTGACCTACAATAACATTCATTCTCAGATAACTTTGTGGGAAGCTTTTGTTTTGAAGGTTATCACAATCCTCTTTCTTTCACACGTCCTCACTTAATACTTTATAGCAACACTCCTGGTTTTTCTCTTATTTTGGTTTTCTCTGTACCGCCGTTCTACGTATCCGGTAGTCTTCATTGTTGAGCTCAACTTGAGCAGACTTGCTAAACAAGAACTAGCGCAAACCTCTCCCCTGAGCAATCTTGCAAATTGTCTGTTTCTTTCTGGTTCATTTAGAGAACACCCACAAGAGGGCCTCCCATACCAAGACACACTAGCAAAATATCTAGCTAAAAATAGTATTATCACATCTTGTCTTGCTGAATACATGACCAACAATCTTCAATCAATGCTGTTAGAGTATTGGTGTCTACACTATTACACATTTGTCTCCATAGTCATCAGTATGTGCCTACTTACTCTTATTCACTGCTTCAATTGATAAACACCTTTTTAAAGTTAAAATGTCTCGCTACAGTACAGGGATAACAAAAGTAACTTTTTTTTTTTTTTTTACAGCCAGATGCTGACTCTCCTGATCTCCCTGATCCAATGTCCCAGTCTCTTCTTGGAATGAGGTAAAAATGCTGACATGTCTCACTTTATAGAGAGAAATGTCCTGCGTGGCATGAGCAAGCAACAAAAGCAGAGGCAAGCAACTGCAGTGAAAACTAATTTAATTGTATTTAGGGTAATGATGTACACAGAAACAAACGAACATTCTGACAGATTGGAGCTGCAAAACTTATCTCTACTGATCACTTTTGGGATGTGGAGGCATGTATTGGGGCAGGAGGTTTAATTGATTATGCTGAGCATACGCCTGTGCTGTGGCATAACTGGACTTGCCTCTCTAGGGGGCCCAGACAAGCCCTGCTACCAATTTTTCCTGTCTATCTGTGGCGCTTCAAAATTAGTCAGAAAGGGAATTCCAGGTGGGAAGGGCCCTTTCTCAACAATTTTGAACCGGCACAGAAACAGGCATGTAGCAGGGTCAGATTTGAGCAGTGGGACAAAACTTGCAGGAGAAGATAAGAAAATGCAGGTGGGAGAGAGGGGGTATGCATGTTTCTATGCATGTGAGTATGCATTGTCTACATATAAGTGGTACGAGAGAGTGTATGTTGGAGGGGGCAAGGGGCAATGATGGCACAGACAAGCTGAAGCAAGGATGGCATGGGTACGCAGTTTATGGGTTTTATGCAAAAGAGGTACTTACAAGTTGGGAGCATAGTCGATACTGTGGAACATGTTGGGGACCCTGGGGCAATATTTGCAGTGGGGCAGTTTCTAATTATGCCCCTGTGTCTGTTTGGAGGATTCCCACTGGATTTTCTGTTTTTATTTGCATGTGTTTTGGTAGTAATTTTGATTGCCAAACACATGGATAAAGCAAATTAATACCAAGTATCATTAGCCCTGATTAAGAAAATGACTGCTGATGGTTGCTGTTCTGTGCGAACTCTTGTCTAAGGCACTGTAAAACAAAAAAAAAAACCTTAGGTGAAAATGTATTTTACTGGTTGATACAATTATTAATTAAATATCTCCTTTATCTTCAGTGCAACACGCAGGAAACCAATTAAAGGAGCGGCAGGACGCCCAATTCAGTTCAGATACGATGATCTTGCCACCAAGGCAAGGATGCAGGAGCACACAAAGAGCACCACAGTGGAGACTGGGAAAAAGCGTCTAGTTTCAGTGCCCCTGCAGATTGCACTGTTTCTCCTAATTGCTTTCATTGCTGTAGTATTGTTAACTATGGAGGGGAGTCCAGAAAACCCCTTTGTTTCACTTTCAGAGAAAACTGCTGAGTCAGGACCTTGAAGGTCCTACAAATCTGAGCAAGGAAGATGGAGCAGAGATTTTTTTTTTAAAGTACAGTACTGGAAAGACTGAGATAAACTGCTGTTATAAATCAAACTCCTTTTGTTTCCTCTTATTTTTTAAACTGGTACTTCGACACTAAGCCAACACATGAAATTAGAGATCTTCATGTATGGCCATTGAACTATGTATATTACACATCTCATGTGCAGAGTAGCGGTGTCGGTGAAGGTATCCATGAATGCTCATGAATGAAATCCAGAATCAAATATTCACACTCCTGTACAGCAGTAGAATAGACTTTCACTTCCTTTTCTTCCTTGTCACGTGCCCTTTGATATCTTTGCCATGGGGCCTATCCTAATGAAGCAATGTCACACCAGTACTGAGTTTTGAAAGTCGGTTAATAGGAATCTGCATTTGCATATTGAGGGTTTGCAGCCTGATGCTGATCACAAGTTGAAAGACCACCATCAGCAGGGGACATTGAAGTGCACATTAACATTCAGTGTTATTTTAATGCTTTAATGTTAGCATGGGTGAGAACAAGAAAAAAGGGTATTGTGTTAACCAGTTTCTCTTAAAATTAGTGCCTTTGTTAAATGATCCCAAACTGAATTGTTTGACAGGGTATTTATTTTAGATTTATTCTAAATTATGACAGACACTAGTGTATCATTTGAGATACTAAAAAGGGGACTTTGAAAACCAAAAATACTGTCAACATGGCATGTCTCATCGTGAAGCCTTCCAAAAATAGGTTTAATGTACCGTATTGTCTGGTTTTAATTTAATTCACTGTTTAAATAAAGAATGTATTTTTTCCCGCTCTTTGAGAATGTCTTCTTTTGATTAAGCATTCTATGCTGTGACCTGACGCAACAAGGATGATCTGACTAAGTTGCTCATCTTGTGCCAATAAACTGGATGGAGGGCTTACCCAGCTAAAAGAATGGCAATTCCTTGCAGACTCGAATACATAGTTATCACAGATAGTTTGGATGGAGACTGAGGCAGATCATCTCAGAGAAACATGTTCAGTTTTTGCTTGAATTTGACACGCTAAACAACATCAGACAATTTGCATAGAGGTTCCTAGAAGCTGTCGGCGAGACTCTTACCTTTGCCATGCCTCCTTGCTCAACATCTATTTAGGTTATTTGTTTTTAGTTTTATTGCTAGTGATGCTGTTATACCTTCCTAGCAGGAAGTTGTATATATTGTTGCTTCCTTGCCTGATTGTGCTGTTGCATCTTCCGAGCAAGATGGTGTATTTTCAGTTTTTCTAGTGGTACAGTTTGCAGTCCTAGCTATATACTGTATGTTTTTCGCTAGTGATGCTTTGCCATCCTCCTATCGTGTGTGTGTATATATATATTTATAAAGCGCCGACAGATTCCGCAGTGCTGTACAAAGATGAAAATGTTAGATAACAAGTATAATACAGCAATGGACATACAGATACAAGAGGAATGAAGGGCCCTGTTCCCGCAGGAACTTACAATTTAGGTATATATATCTTGTTACTATGTTCTGTTTTGTTGTTTGTAGGATGTTGGCCCCTGATAACACTGACAGACCTCCAGTGGAAGAAAAATCCAAAAAGGTGCTAAACTAAGCAAATCGTGCTGGCTGCCATAAGTCTATTCAATACCCTAAGAAAAAACTGTGTCCGTCCTGTCTGGAGTCTGTGGCAGACACTGAGCATGCAGGGGGTAGAGAATTATTTGACTAGCTGAAAGTTGAGATGCAAGCCACATTCTTGGTTTGCACTCAAATTCCCCCAGAATTGGCAAAGTTAAGCCAATTCATCCCGTTTTTCTGACTCTGAATTTGATTATCCTGAATTGGAAGATGACTCGTCGGAAGAGGGGAAGTGAAAAATCAGAATCTCCTTTTCCCTATTGAGGAAGTAGTCAACCTGATTCCTGCTGTTAAAGCTGCTATACAGATTGAGGAGGAACCTAGACCTAAGAAATCACTTGTTTTTCCTCTAGCTTTTCCAAACGGAATCCCTGCTTTCCTGTCCACCTTGTTTTGTCAGACATCACAAAGCAGGAATGGAACCACCCAGAGCTCAGACTTAACCTATCCAGACGCAAGACCTTCAAGAAGGAGATCTGAGCAATTCACCTCCCCAAACTGCTCCAGGACTCAGACATCTTCATGACTCTTCCAATAGCCTGGTAGGGGAAAGACTTTTCAAAGATTTTTCAAAGACAGCTGGTTCTAGATTACTCAGGATCCCTGGGGTTTTTTTTTTTTCTTTTTTCATCGAGGCTGTAAATCGGTTTCAAGAATCGCAAGCTCTCATCCCAGTCCCCACGCTGGAGCACGGTCAGGGTATATATTTTCCTGGCATACAGTGGCAGTATGAGTGGGTAATGTCCTTTTCTTAGGGACAAGTAGAATCTAAAGATACAGAAAAATTAAATACTCCGGAGCCCCTCCTCCTTACCCATAAAGCCCGAGCCGACCGCAGGAAGTCAGTTTTTTTTCTTGTCCGTTTCAGGGACGGACAGAGTGGAATCTTCGGTCCGGACAGGAGTCCGGTATTTTCAGCAGCTGGTGAGGCGCACGGGTTGCTGCCTGGGGGTTTTGGATGCCTCCGCTTGCTCCCCGGGTGGTGAGCAGAGAGAGGTCTTCCCTCCGTAGCGGTTCGCGTTACGGAGGATGTATGCATTTCTTCCTTTTGTCTCCAAAGAAGTGGGAGCATGCGCAGTCTGGTGGAACGCACCCCCGGGTGTCGTTGCGTTCCACTGAAGATCCGATTCTCGCTACTGAGCATGCGCGATTCGGATCTTCCGGAGGGCGGCAATTTTAAAATTGCTTATAAAGCGCTTTGCCTGTCTGACTGCTGGAGCTTTCGTCAGTACAGTGCAACCGTGTCACCAGCCCCCCCACAAGATTCAGGTGGTTAGGGTAAGATATTTCTTTATCTTGGCTCTTTCTGCTCCTCTTCCCTCCAAAAAAAAAAAAATTTTTTTTTAAATTGTACGCTTTTTTTCTTTTTTATCATCGGATGTCTAGTCCGGTACCTCCAGAGAATCCGGATCAGGATAAAAGACCTGCTCCAGCTCCCAAAAAAAAACACTTCTAAAGCAAAACATTTAACATGTTCTGAGTGTGCTACTCCACTTCTTGATGGCTGCAGGAAAAAATTGTGTAACTCCTGCTCTGCTGAACAACTGGCTTCTGAGAAGCGTAAAGACCTACAATCTTTCCTTGGGTGGTTCCAGGAAAATTTGGCTCAGACATTTGAAGCTTTTCAATTCTCGGCAGCTCAAACCCAGGAGAAAGTCAAGTTTGGTTCTACCCACAAGCGGAAGAGCTCCAGGTCTTTCTCTCAATCAGACCTTTCCTCTGGTGAGATCTCTCGTTCCTCAAATTCATCATTAAGTTATAGTTCGGAGGATGAGATGGCTTTTCCTCCCCACGACCTCCGTAAGTTCACCAAGGAGGTGACTCGTCTACTCCTGGAGGATGATGTGGGAAGGTTTCCCTGTGCTGCCTAGAGTGGATGACCTGATTGCCAGGGAATGGAAGCACCCGGGGAAGCAAGCTTTCATTTCCAAACAATTCAAGCAGTTGTTCAGGCTTCAGGGGGAATATTCTTGGGATGAGCCCCCCAAAGTGGATGTTCAAGTTGCCCAGCTCTCCAAAAAGACTACTCTCCCTATTGGTGAGGTGTCCGGGCTAAAAGACCCCATGGACAGAAGAGCGGAGATTTCATGCAGGCGTATTTTTCAGGCTGCAGGTTCACAATGTAAGGTGGCGATATCCAGTGCAGCGGTGGCTAGGGCCCAGCACATGTGGATCCAAGCTTTGCAAGATTGTCTCGCGGTTGATTCCGATTCAGAGATCGCGAGGCTTTTAAAGAACTTGAAACTTTCTAACAGTTTTTTTGTGGATTCGGCTCATGAAGCTTTGAAGCTTTCAGCTAAGAACATGGCTTTGTCGTCTGTGTCACGCAGAGCCCTGTGGTTACGGTCCTGGACGGCAGATTCCGCTTCCAAAGCTGCACTCTGTGACTTACCTTTAGAAAAGAAGAAATTGTTTGGTGCTCCTTTGGAAGACCTTATTAAGCAGATTTCAGGTACTAAAAGAGCCTTACCTCAGGATAGAAGACCAAGGTGGAATCGTAGATATCCATATAGAAACCCGAGGCCTTTTCACCAATCCTCTAGATCAGGGGTGTCCAAGTTTTTTCTGCAGTGGGCCACTTCATCAGAATTGTATACGTGCGCGGGCCGCACTCATTTTTCACTGTGAGAAAATATGGCCTTTAATAAAATATGCAGATTAAAATAAAGTAAATGCCACAAAACCTTTACTTTTCCTCTCACTGATTTCTGGGCCTAGAAAGTGTTGTGACTACAAATTCAGGATAATTAAAAATGAAATAGTTCTATTTATTCTAGGGATGCACCAAAATGAAAAATCTGGACCAAAACATTCACAGTTCACTTAGCCAAAACTGAAAATGACCCCCCATCTTTAAAAATAATAATAAAAACTCACATTTTTAATAAAAGTAGGTAACACACCACAACTGGACAACAAAAATTAGCAATATGACTTGGCTAACAGCAATCACACTCCTATCATACCCAGGCAACCAGTAAATGCTGGTACCTAGGCATGATGGGACTGTGCTTTCTGTTAGCAATCACACTCCTATCATGCCAAGTCAGCCAGTACATGCTGATACAGCGTGGCTGTAAGTGATGTGCAGACCCCATACTGCTGGCAGCATCAATACACAAGGGGGGCAGCTAGCCATGTTTCAGCATGTCCTGGCTGACTTGGCATGATAGGAGTGTGATTGCTAACAGCAATCACAGTCCCACCATGCCTAGGATCCATGCTATCACACACTCATTCATTCATATACTCATTCATTCACAGATTCATTCCCTCAATCACGCATACTCATTCAAACACCCTCCCCACCCCCTTACCTGAACTGCAGCTCCTCGATGCCGCTCACAGACTATAGCAGGGGGCGCGGCCTCCCTCTGCGTTCTCTGGTACTGAACAGAGGAAACAGGACTGGAGCAGAGTCATGTGATGTCACGTGAACTCTGTGGAGTTCCGCTTCCTCTGTCCAGTACAAAAGACCCTCCCACAGGTAAGTAGCAGGGCTCTTGTTGTAGCAGGGTTCGAGGTGCAGCCCGCGTAAGATCGGTCGCCCTGGCTGCCGATCTTACGCGGGCCGCACCTCGAGGTCTCGCGGGCCGCATGTTGGACGCCCCTGCTCTAGATCTCAGAATTTTCGTGGGCCCTTTGGAGATAAGAAATTCCAAGACCAGCCGAAAAAACAGGACAAGAGGAAGTTCTGACAAAGTAGGAGGACGCCTGCGGCACTTCAGACTCTCCTGGGAACAGACCACTCAAAATCCGTGGATTCGACAGATTGTTTCAGAGGGTTACAGGATTGAGTTCATTCATCCTCCGGTCCGCCAGTTCCTGATTTCGTCTTATCCCTCGGCAAAAAAGAATTTGGCGCTTTATTCAGAAAGCATGACGCTTTTGGAAAAGGGAGTTATAGGGAAGGTCCCTGTTCACCAAAAATTCCAAGGAGTCTATTCCCGGTTATTTCTGGTTCCGAAGCCGGACGGCTCCTTTCGTCCGGTTCTGGACCTAAAGACTGTCAACCGCTGTATCTCCTATCAGCGTTTTCGTATGGAAAGCATCACCTCAGTCACACAGGTTTTAAAAGAGGGAGATTTTATGGTCACCTTAGACCTGAAAGACGCATACCTTCATGTCCCTATAGCCGAGGCAGATTCTCTCAAACTGGTCCAAGCAAGAAGAGGACCTGGACACTTCCTTCACAATAAGTGGCCAGGTCCTATCCCAACTGAATTGGTGGAAACAGTCGACCCATCTCGCCAGAGGTCTTTCCAACCCAGAAGGTGGATAATTGTTACCACGGATGCCTATGGCCGAGGATGGGGAGCCCATTTGGGTTCCCTTTTTCGAAGGGGAGATTGGGCTCCAGTGGATGCTGTCTGCTCGTCAAATTTCCGGGAGCTGAAGGCAGTTCTTCAGGCTCTCCTGGTCTTCGGGCCCTACATAGAGGGTCAGGCGGTGAAGATCCAATCAGACAACGCCTCGGCCGTCGCCTATATCAACAAACAAGGTGGGACGCGGATACGGAGTCTTCAGATCCTGTATGCAGTTATTATGGAGTGGTCCCAACTTCGTTTGGAAGATATTTCGGCGACTCATATTAAAGGCCGCTACAATCTAATCGCGGACGATTTAAGCAGGGTAAAGTGGTCTCAGACAGAATGGTCTTTGACCTCAAAAACCTTCTGCACCTTGGTGGCACGCTTCGGTCTCCCGGAAGTGGATTTGATGGCGACTCGACGAAACCGCAAGGTTCCGGTGTTCGCGTCCCTCAGCAGGTGGGACTCGCCTCCTTTTCTGGACGGTCTTTCCATGGTGGAATTGCCGGTTGGCCTACATCTTCCCTCCGGTAGCTTTGATTCCTCGCGTCCTGTGGAAAATTCGCTATGACAAGGCCAGGGTCTTGGCCATCCTTCCTTACTGGCTCAACAGGAGTTGGTTTGTCCTCCTCAAACAGTTGACCGTGACCTTCTGGGAGCTGCCGATTTCAGCACAGTTATTGGAGAACATCGACCTTCGTCCGGAACTCCTTCAAGTGTTCCGACTGACAGCCTGGCTGTTGCAAGGCTGATTTTGCATAACCAGGGTCTGGACGACGATATCTCTGATTTTCTGTTAACATCGGTGAGAAGTTCAACGTCCAGAATTTATTTCCGGGTGTGGACCAAGTTCCTCCTGTGGTGCTCTGCCAGGAATCTTACGATTTTTCCTCCGTCCATTAACTCTATCATTCAGTTTTTACAGGAGGGTCTGGCTTTGGGCCTTAGTGTCTCGACCCTTAAAGGGCAGATCTCGGCCCTTAGTCATTTTTTTATTTCTGATCTGGCCTCTCACATTCTGATTAGGCGTTTCTTTAAGGCCGCCACTATCCGACGTCCTCCTAGGAGGTCTTTTTTTCCGTCGTGGGATCTTACCATTGTTCTTCGAGCTCTATGTTCGGCGCCCTTCGAACCTCTGGAAGAAGTTCCATGAAGCTTCTCTCGCTGAAAACGTTTTTTCTGGTGGCTATTACCTCGGCTAGGAGAGTAGGAGAAATCCAGGCTCTTTCTTCCTCTCCAGAGTTCACCATTTTTCATGATGATAAGGTTGTTCTCCATGTCAAACCCTCATTTCTCCCTAAGGTCATTTCCAGGTCCAGTATCAATCAGCCCTTAGTTCTTCCTACTTTTTTTCCGTGTCCTTCCTCTCCTGAGGAATCTGCATGGCACACGTTAGATATCAAAAGGGCTTTGGAGATTTATATTGCCCGTATCTCCTCCATCCTTACCTCGGACCATCTGTTTGTAAATTTTTTCGGCCAGGAGAGCGGCTTCAAAATCTTCCATTTCCAGATGGCTTGTGGACGCCATCCGTATGGCCTATCAGTCCAATGACCTCACTCTGCAATGGCCCATCAGGGCCCATTCCAGAAGAGCCATGGCAGCCTCCTGGGTAGAAAAGGCTGCAGCTTCGCCTGAGGACATTTGTAAGGCAGCTACCTGGTCCTCGTTCTCCACCTTCGTTCAACATCATCGGCTAGACATCTTCTCCTCCTCTGCGGTGGATTTTGGGCGTAAGTTGCTCCAGGCGGTGGTCTCCTGATGTGTTTTCCCTCCCAGTTACCGGGATCTTGCTACATCCCACTCGTACTGCCACTGTATCCCAGGAAAAACTGAAATTTTTTACTCACCGTAAATTCCTTTTTCCTTAATACAGTGGCAGTACAGGTTTCCCTCCCCAGTTGTGGTAGAATACATTTATTTTGGCAAGCTATTTTGTGTGTGTCTTGTTACTTACTGACTTCCTGCGGTCGGCTCGGGCTTTATGGGTAAGGAGGAGGGGCTCCGGAGTATTTAATTTTTCTGTATCTTTAGATTCTACTTGTCCCTAAGAAAAGTACATTACCCACTCGTACTGCCACTGTATTAAGGAAAAAGGAATTTACGGTGAGTAAAAAATTTTCGTTTCCCCCATATTCCTGGTCCCAAAATCCTCAGGAGGTTTCAGACCTATTAAGACCTATGTTTTCTAAACCAGTGCCTCAGATACTCCAGGTTCAAAATGGAGACTGGATTTTCAAGATTTTATGGGTTCTATAGACCTGAAGGATGTTTACCTCAATGTACCTACATCTTACCAGTGGTACCTGTGTATAGTGGTTCCATTGCCCTCGGGAGTGTCCCACCGTCCATTTCAGGCCCTCCCCTTTGGACTCGCCTCGGCTCTCAGGGTCTTTACAAAACTTTAGCAGTTGTGGCTGCACAGCTCATATCGGTCATCCTGTACTTGGATGACTGGCTTGTTCGGGCTCATTCAACATCCTCCCTGCAGTCTCACCTATCAAGTCATCTCCAAGTTGCAGGATTTGGGATGGCTGATAAATTGGGATAAGTCAAGCCTGACCTACTCCTGATCAGGGAAAGCCTTTTTAACACCTACAAAGTGTGAAGGCATCATGTCATTGGTCTATCAGGTCTTGTCTTCCAAGAGAAGCTCAATAAGAACTTGCATGTCCTTAATTGGCAGAATGGCCTCTTCCTGCTACGCAGTCACCTGGGCTCTGGCCCATCTACAGGTCATTCAGCACTTCATCCTACACTGCTGGAATGGGAGTCTGTCCTCTTTGGATCATCCGATCTGAATGCCTGCTCACGTCTGGACAGCTCTTGGATGGTGGCTTCAAACAGAGGTTTTGTCAGCTGGAAGACTGGCCAATATTAACGAAGGAAGTTTTAACTACAGGCGCAAGTTCCAAGGGATGTGTCGCTACTTACCTAGACCAGTTTTGTTTAAGGCTTCTGGGATCTGACTGGGGAAAATGCTCTAGATCATTGGACACCTCTAGTTGCAGGAAAAGAAGTTCTGGTTCAATCATGGTGGGTTATATAAACAAGGTGGCACCAGGAGCCCTGCTCTACTTAGAATAGCCGTCTGAATTTGCCTGTGGACAGAGGCAAATTTTTTGCTTAACCTTGGTTCAAGTGATCTTTGAACACTTAGGCAGACTTCCTGAGCAAAATGTCAGTCTTGAGAGGAGAATGAGCCTTGAATTCCGAATCCTTCAACCTCATTATACCAAGCTGGGGTCTTCCAGAAGTGGACCTGATGGCCCTGATCTCACGAGTAATTCAGAAGGTCAAGTCAAATGAGGCGTCGGTTATTCTAGTAGCTCCATATTGGCCAAAAGAGTTTGGTGCACGGATCTGATCCAGCTTAGCTTCTCCGCTAACGTTCCATCTCCGGAAGGACCTCCTTCAACAAGGACCCAGATTTCATCCAAACCCTGAGATTTTCCATCTGACGGCCTGGAAGTTGAACGGGAAATCATCAGAGCCAAAGGATTCTCCCCATCAGTAACAGAAACTCTACTCTTCAGCTGTAAAATAAGGTGACTTTACAAAATTTGAAAGACATTCTGTTCATGGTGCAGCTCTAGTTCTTCGTGTTCACCTCTCCAGATTCTCAACTTTTTCCAGGAAGGCTATGATAATGGTCTGCAACAGTCTACTAATAAAGTCCAGATATTGGCCATCAGCGCTATAACAGGTCTTGAATTGGCAGCTCTTGCACCCTTCATACATTTCTCTAAAGCGTTGGTCCGGATCAGGCCTTGTCCTATAGTCAAGATGGCCCCCATTTTGTAGAAGTCAGCTGAGAGGATGAAATTGGAAAAGAAGATGAGTGGAAAGAAGTCTTATCATGTAAGTCACCTATCTGGAGAGATGTATTAGTAATTCTAGAGATACTAGTGGTGTGGCTTTAGTTATACTGAGCACAAGGATTTTAACCTACAACAGTGCATGGATTTTTAAGCAGAGCCTCAAGCTAAATACAAGCATTTGTCTTTCTTCATGAGTCCATCATCATTATTCTGGCCTCAGAGTTCTTCTGTTAAGATCAGGAACTAGAATTCTGCAACAATACTTGTTTTCCAACAAATAAAACTCCAATTTGTCTGAACTTAAAAGGTATGAAATCAAATTCATGTCCTGAAAACAAATGAGCTAAAAAATGACAAATTGTACTATATTTAGTTAATTTAATCCATACATATTAAGTGTATTAATCAATGCAAAATTTTGTTAAATGGATTTCATGCAGGTCTGGAAGCTAAAAGCAAGAAGTCAGAAGATGACCCAATCATTGTAGATGGTCCTGAAATCCACAAAGAACAGCTGATAACTCAAATGGACACTGACAGTGTCTAGGTCTCCCAACCTGGTACAAGGGCCCTGGGACAAATTGTGTTTGTTACACGAGAACCCACAGCCTTTTTATATTGTCGTATAGTATTTTCTGTACAAATGGTGCACCCTATCTTGTTTTTTAAAACAAACAACTACATAAACGAGTAGGCTGTGAGCTTAGAGAAATTGAAAGAACTACATGATCATTTTAATGCTTAAGTATCCCTGTTGTTTTGTATTATAAAATGTTTTGTGTATGTTAGATGTTTTATAACCTGTAGCAGTGACCTAATTCAATTTCAATATACATTTTCTATACACTCGGAGGTAATTTAAACACGGCTTTAATATTTACCTTTGTTAGCAGAGCATTCTTCCCTATATATCTGATCCAATGATGCATAATGCAACGAGATTTCATCCTTGACTATTTCATCATTTAATGAACCACCTTGAGGAAAAGATAAATTATATATAAATCTGAAAGAACCTGGTTCTTTTTTTAGGTACTTAGCCTAGAGGGGATAAACAAAAACATGAAAAAAGGTGGCTCATTAAAAAGCCCTTCCATCCTACCCAAGCTTAATTCTTTATCAATTTAGCCTTTATCATTTGCATATTTCTGGTTCTCTACCTAAACAAAACCTTCACCTTTATAAACTGGAATTCTAAAACCCTCCATAAAACCTTAAGTTTAGCCATCCGTTTGTTTGGTTATCTGTCTAAAAAGGGAAGCAGCTTTGCTATTCTCACTGGAGCCACTGCTTTTCTGAACCTGCTCTTTTCCCATTCTGCAAGTTCCTACGAGAACATCTAAGTGGATGACTCCCAGCACATACTGTACGTGCCTAAATTAGGTATTAGGCAATTTACATTGCAAGTCGTTAAAAGCCCAACAAATACATAGTTATACATAGTTAAATAGGCTGAAAAAAGACATGCATCTATTAAGTTCAGCCATTCCCTTATCTGGTAATTGCTGTTGATCCAAAAGAAGTGGCTTTTTTCAATTTTGCAACAAACTAGGGAAAAAAATCCTTCTTGACCCCAGATGTCTCCTTGGACCAAGAAGATGTTTCCCCATAATTTAAAAATTATATCCCTGAACATTGTTTTTGCAAGTATTCAGCCAGTTGCTGTTCAAATGTCTGTACGGAGTCTGATAAAAGTACCTCTGCAGGCAGAGATTTCCACATCCTTATTGTCCTTACTGTAAAAAAACAGTGTTCCAGTCCTTCTATTAATTTTGTCGCCCACCTCTGCACCTTTTCCAGTGCTATAATATCCTTCTTTAGAGTAGGTGACCAAAATTGCACAGCATATTCAAGGTGTGATCTTACCATTGATTTATACAGAGGCAAAATTATATTTTTATCCCGCAAATTGATACCCCTTTTTATACACGACAATACCTTACTGGCCTTAGCAACTGCTGACTGACATTGCACATTGTTGCCTAGTTTCTTGTCTATAACAATTCCCAAATCCTTCTCATTTGTTGTTATCCTTAATTCACTACCATTTAGGGCAGGGGTGTCCAACATGCGGGCCGCAGGCCAAATGTGGCCCGCGTGACCTCGAGGTGCGGCCCGCGTGACCTCGAGGTGCGGCCCGCGTGAGATCGGCAGCCAGGATCACAAGCCTATTCTCTGCTCCAGTCCTGCCTCCTCTGTGGGGAGAACGAGGGAGGCCGCGCCCCCTGATGAAGGCTGTGAGCGGCATCGAGAGCTGTAGAGCAGGTAAGGGGGTGAGGGAGGTTGTTTGAATGAGTATGCCTGTGAGGGAATGAATGTGTGAATGAATGAGTATATGAATGAATGAGTGTGTGTGATAGCATGGATGTGTAAGTGCTGGAACCTAGGCATGATGGGACTGTGATTGCTGTTAGCAATCACACTCCTGTCATGCGAAGTCAGCCAGTACATGCTGAAACCTGGCTAGCTGCCCCCCTTGTGTATTGATGCTGCCAGCAGTATGGGGTCTGCACTTACAGCCACTCTGTACCAGCACGTATTGGCTGACTTGGGATGATAGGAGTCTGATTGCTAACAGCTAACAGCAATCTGCTAACAGCAATCACAGTCCCATCATCAGGTTCCAGCATTTACTGGTTGCCTGGGTATAAAAAGAGTGTGTTTGCTGTTAGCAATCACACTCCTATCATGCCAAGTCAGCCAGTACATGCTGAAACCTGGCTAGCTGCCCCCCTTGTGTATTGATGCTGCCAACAGTATGGGGTCTGCACTTACAGCCACCCTGTACCAGCATGTACTGGCTGACTTGGCATGATAGGAGTGTGATTGCTAACAGCAATCACAGTCCCATCATGCCTAGGTTCCAGCATTTACTGGTTGCCTGGGTATGAAAAGAGTGTGTTTGCTGTTAGCAATCACACTCCTATCATGCCAAGTCATATTGTTGATTTTTTTTTGTCCAATTGTGGTGTGTTACTTTTAATAAAAGTGTGTGGGGGGGTCATTTTCAGTTTCGGCTAAGTGAACCCTGAATTTTCGGTTTTGGTCCAGAATTTTCATTTTAGTGCATCCCTAAGATAAATAGAACTATTTCATTTTAACTTATCCAGAATTGTGAATTTGTAGTCACAAAACTTTCTAGGCCCAGAAATCAGTGAGAGGAAAAGTAAAGGTTTTGTGTCATTTACTTTATTTTAATCTGCATATCTTATTAAAGGCCATATTTTCACGCAGTGAAAAATGAGTGCGGCCCTCGCACGTATACAATTCTGATGAAGTGGCCCACTGCAGAAAAAACTTGGACACCCCTGATTTAGGGTATAGATTGCTTGTGCATTCCTTACCCCGAAGTGCATAACTTTGCATTTATCTACATTCAATTTCATCTAAATCCCCCTGCAGCAAAATAATATCCTGCTCACATGGTATTACTTTACAGAGTTTAGTGTCATCTGCGTCACACGTAAAAATGACTTTCAATGCCTATTGCAAGATCATTTATAAATATGTTGAATAAAATTGATCCCAGAAAAGAACCCCACTTGCCACTTTTGTCCAGCTTGAAAATTACAACTCTCTGTACTGCCAATATTCTACCCAAGAACAAGAATTTGCATCTAGACCAATTTCTTTTAGTTTGAATACTAACCTATTGTGTGGAACTGTGCCAAACACCTTGGCAAAATCCAGGTAGATTACATCCACTGCAACACCTTGATCTACACTTCTACTAACTTCTTCGTAGAATGCAATTAGGTTAGTTTGACAGGACCTATGTTTTATAAAACCATGCTGATTTTTGCTAATACCACTGTTCTTCCCAAAACCTGTCTGTCTGCTGAGCAACACTTCCTGCAGATCTAAAATTGTTAACATGCCTTTGGGGCAACATAATACTCACCCACGAACCCATACACCATTTCAAATTTTTATGCACTGACAACTTCTGTCTAAAAGTCTCATCATAGTTAAACCACGCCAAACCACAAAAGTTCTTTTATGCTTCTAACACTGCATCTAGATGCTGAAAAAGCTGGCCTACGTCTTTCCTCCTCCTTATCACGTTTCAATAAAAATTCCTTAGACGCTGGAAATAAAGGCAATATATCCAGATACTCATCATTTAAATTTTTTCTTTAACAGACTTACATAAATTAAAACCTAAGGGTGACGCCTTGCAAGACAGTCTTTCATATAAGCTTCATTCACAACATTAGACCTTGCCTCACTAGCATTAAAGTCAGTATTTACCCAAGCCTGAGCTGGACTCTGGCATTGCATGCGCTTCAAAATACCAACAAGTGATGTGACAGCATCATTTAACTTTCTCATATTAACATCAGCACACTCACCAACATCTTCCCCATCTCTGCCTTCTGCCCTCAATGAATCCTCCTGCAGCTGCACAGACCTTGGTACAACCTGTTCAAGACGTATCCTGAAGAGGCTTCCTCCTTCTTACAGTCTCCTTCACCCTTGTAGCAGGCCTTTTCTTCCTCTGTGCTGTCCGCACAGACTTTCTTCTGGGTTTGTCCCTCACTTCTGGAGTCACCGTGACCTCTCCACGCAAAAATGATGCTTGGCCACCTTCTAGTGAGAATGCTCCATCTTGCGAGACTTCCACTGCCAGCATCTCGTCATCCGGCTCCTCTTCCGCAACTTCCTCCAGTACGCAACTCGGATCCACATGATACAGCTTGTCGGCACCAGAAGCAGACTCCAAGCAGCCCCAAAGCCGTTCTTCGCCACCTCTCTCCGCAAAGCAAACACAAAAGCATTTTCATCAGCTCTTCCATGCTGTCTCCAGCTCACCTGCCTCACTGCTGCTCACCAGACTCAAGGTCAGTGCAGACAAGTTAGCGGTTTGCTTAGCAAGTGAAAAGGCACCTTCATAACTCCACTATTTATATTTAAAATTCCAGACCATTAGCGCAGTGCAAGCCCCCCCGGGAAGAGAGTAAATAACGTGGTAAAGTGCAAGCGCAAGTGCAACTAGAACCTTCTTATGTTACATGATCTTCTATTTTTTTACATAACTTCTGACCTTTATATAACCTATATTTTTTGTATAAAGTTTCACCTTAACTTGCCCCCACAACCTCATGTTACCCTGCTCTAAAGGTGCAGGTTTCTCCACTACAGGTGTATTTATACTGAGATCATGTGACACTTAGATTACACACAGGTGGACTTTAGTTAACTAATTATGTGACTTCTGTGTAATTGGTTACACCAGATAGGAGGTTCATAGCAAAGGGGGAGAATACGCATGCACCACTTTTCCATTTTTTATAATTTTTCTTCATTTCACGTCATTATTTTGGACTATTTTGTGTAAGTCCATTTTAATTCCAGGTTGTAATGCAACAAAATAGTAAAAATGCGAAGGGGGATCAATACTTTTGCAAGGCACTGTCAGGGTCGGCCCAAGACTTAATGCTGCCTGGGGCAAAGTTTAAAATGACGCCCCCCCCCCAGCCGACGCCAGGGGGGGGCGGCATTTTAAACTTCACCGACGCCATTATCTACCCTCCCCCTTTGTACTTACCATTAAACAGTCCAGCGGCGAGTCTCCCTGCTCTGCCACGGTGCCGGCTTGTAATGCTGAGCGCCGGAAATTGACGTCACTTCCGGAGCTCAGCATTACAAGCCGGCACCGAGACCGAGCTAGAGGGCTCACAGAGGAGAGAGAGGGGCGCCGAGCGGGCAAAGTGCCGCCCCTTCAAAAGTGCCGCCTGGGGCAATTGCCCCACTCGGCTCCATTGTAGGGCCGGCCCTGGGCACTGTACATACAGGTCTTCATCTATGTTTTTCATCCCCTAAAGCAGGTTACACCTCAACTGGAACCACTTTTGAAGAGAAAAAAATGGGTTACACTTGTAATGAAAATAAATACTTTTGCGTAAAAAGAAACATGGGGAAGATGTGTGTGCTAATTTTTTTCTTAAAACAGATAAAACACAAGCCTCAAATTTGACTTTACTGATCAGATTCAGATCAATATATTTTTGACATTGGTCCCATAAAACAGAATTATGACAAAATGAAGCATTTGACTGTGCTTGCACACAGTGTATTTTAGTTGTTTATTAAATATATACTATTCCTGAGTAGAGTGTAGTTGATTAAAATAGTTGCCTGGTAGCCTGATTATTATCTTGATATCTTTAAGTCGTATCATATATTATAAATTGATAGATATTGGAGACAAAACCAGACATTTTACTGAGCTTGCGCGCAGTGTGACTGTGTTTTAGTTGTTTACAATTTAAAACCTGTTTCTGAGTAATTTAAGACAAGTTGCCCATTTAAGCCAAACCTCTATTTGTGGACAATTTTGAACATTTTATTACGTTTATATCTTATTTCAGAGGCGTCCAACGTTCATATCTTATTGCACGACGGCTGCTTTGAACTTCACGGCCGGGCGGCCGCTTTGAACACGTGACGTTTAAGGGTCCGAGCTCACAGAAGGTGTTCCTCGTGGCAAGGAGAGGGTCATCACAACGGAGAAGAGCACAGGAAAAAAAGAAAAAAGAAAAATGTAAGTATTACCAAAAAAATTGTTAGGGTTTATAGGAAAGCAGACCCATATTCAAGGGGGGGGGGGCTGGGTTATGGCATTACAAAATAAATATAAACAGGGGTGTGTGTGGGTGGGAGGTAATACACATGGCAGAGGGGGCATCAATAGACAAGAGGTTGGTTGGGCATCACATTAGCCAATACAAAAAGGGTGGGGGCATCAATACAAGGGAGAGGGTTGGCTGGGGCATTACATTACTCAATACACAAGGGTGTGGGGGCATAAATGCACAAAGGGGGGCAATACACAAGGTTGTGGGACACACACATTAATCAATAGTAAAGGGGGCCTGTCTGGGGCATCAATATACAAGGGGCAAAAATACAAAAGGGGCAAATAATGACAAAGCAGTGTAGAAAATCATTTTTTTATGCTTCAGAGCCTGTCCTGGTGTGTGTTTCTGAGTGTCGGTGTGGCAGAGCCTGTGTTTGTGTGTGTGTGTTTGGGTGCCTGTGTGGCACAGCCTGTCCTGGTATGTGTGTTTGGGTGTCGGTGTGGAAGAGCCTGTCCTGGTGTGTGTGTGTTTGGGTGTCGGTGTGGCAGAGCCTGTCCTGGTGTGTGTGTGTTTGGGTGTCGGCGTGGCAGAGCCTGTCCTGTGTGTTTGGGCATCTGTGTGGCAGAGCCTGTCCTGGTGTGTGTGTTTGGGGGCCGGTGCGGCAGATCCTGTCCTGGTGTGTATTTGGTTGTCTGTTTCCTGGCATTTTACTTACTGCAGGAATAAATAGAACTATTTCATTTTTACTTATCCAAAGATAAAACTCCCTCCTTTCTTGGCCCAGAAATCAGTGAGAGGAAAAATAAAGGTTTAAATCTGCATATTTTATTAAAAAGGATCAGTGACACTAAATTGTGGCTTCAGGCGTCTGGTATATGATGACTTTTTTAGTGTACTGATTACTCCCAATCCCATCACATAAGATTCTATCCTATATTATCTGCCGAGCACTGATGTCATCTTTATCCAGTATACATCGATGCAAGATTCTGTCTATTTTATTTATTTCCATAAAATGGCCACCAAAATCCTCAGCACCAGGCCTGTGATGCTCTTAATCCGGCCTTGCCTCCAGTGTGCATCAGCCACCTTAAATTCATCTTGTAGCCACAGTGTGCTCCAGCCTTGTGCAGTTTTATTTGGTTAAACTTGTTTTAAATGGTTTTTGGACTGACTTTGTTTTACTGTTTAAGTAATTTAGTATTGATAGAATGACATATAAAAGTTGATCAAGAAAATCAAGATATTCCCCAGTGATCTGCTGGTGTGGAACTGCACTCAATGGTTGAATTAAGCTGAATCCACAATGTAATGGAATAAAATGTACTATTTATTTAAGGCTATAAGCCAAAAAAACTTATTAACAATCATCCACCAAGGCATGTTTAAAAGATAAATAAAAAAGTTCAATAAAAAGAGCTCTGTAAGATCCTCAACGCGTTTCGTCGAGTTGTGGCTTCATCAGGAGTATCTTCGGTGTTGATGTGTGGTTCTTTTAAATTATGTGGGGCGCCATCTTAATTTGCCGGCGTCTGACGTCGGCCCGTCTAATGTCGTCATTCCGTCTGCCATTCGTCATTCCGTCTGCCGTTCGACCTTCAATACGTTCCGTGGATCTCCAATCATAAGTAAGAGAACACTCTTATTAATTCATTTTATCGGCGATCGAAAGTGCCGATTAGTGCTGCAGTACTATGATCACCTACTACGTCGATACCGATCGCCTGCTGTACCGGATGTGTGCCCCTACACCGTGCATCGAGTGGGGAGTAGGTGAACTATATCGTTATTAGGTGAAACGGCAATTATAAATGCCGATTAATGTGGTCATACTAGTACCGCCTACTATATCGATGGGGTCCGTCCCCCTAGAGCTGGCTGTTTATGAAGTGAAGACTTAGGATAATCGGCAGTAATAGTTAAATTAAAGAACGTGGGGAATAAAAACATGTTACGGAAAACACCTAAAGAGAGGGACTTTAGTTTTTCCTTTTTTACACAATACAACACTCAAGCAAATAAGATTAAACAGATCATAAACAAACATTGGCATATATTAAAAAATGATGAAGTCTTAGGTATGGTACTACCCGATAGACCACAAATAATTAAAAAAAAAACTGGATCACTAAAAACAATACTGGCCCCGAGCGTCTTACTGAAACAAATAGCAGTACAAAACCCGAAAATGTTCGTAGGAAATAAACCAAATGGGTTCAACAAATGTGGCTATTGTAAGATGTGTACATCCCTACCTAAAAAAACTAATCAATTTACAGGCACAATAACAGGTCAAACATACACCATTAAACACTTTATAAATTGCCTAACAAAAAATATAGTTTATTTATTAGAGTGTGGGTGTGGCCTACAATATGTGGGCAGGACCATAAGACCCATGAAAGAGCGAGTACTAGAACACCTTGGGAACATAAAAAACAAGAACACTAAACATAGTGTTCCCAGACACTGTAACATGTGCCCAAAATATTCTATAGAATCTTTAAAAATCATAGGTATAGATTGGGTTCCTCCCAATTGGAGAGGTGGCAGTACGGTAGATAATTTATCCAAACAGGAAACTGAATGGATTTTCAAATTAAAAACTTTTAAAAAAGGGGGTCTAAACATGGAGCTGGACATATTGACGTACATGTGAGAATTTAGCTGATCACACTTATACGATATATACACACACACCATCACACTTAATGTAGTTAATATGGGCAACACACAATAAAAAATAAATTTTTATGCATTGATATGGAAAATACATATCTTCATTTATATTTTTATTTTTATTCAATATTTCATTTCATAATATTTTAATAGTACAGCAACACTTGATAAGACAAATTAAAAATAAAATAAACTCAACTGGGTAAAAATAACTTTTATTTAGCATTAACTTTACATGCATGTAAGATAATAATAATATCAAAAACACATACTATATATTTCCAATTCATTGGATAATCTATTTTTTATTATTATTATTTATTATTTTTTATGATTATTTTTTATTCAGATTACACAAAAGGATTTTTTTGTTTATTATTTACATATCCACTTTTTGGCCACTTAGGTCGAACAGAAAACTAGACATCCATATTCGAATAGATATGAATGCAACTAGAGGATAGGGTCCTTCCCTAACAATAGAAATCACAGAGTATAAAGACTTAAGCTTGGTCACACTTTTTTCTTAGAAATACTTACCGGGCGGAGATATTGGCTCCCCTACTTCATTCTCCTGATTGGTATCTTTATCTATTTTATGTCTTCCACACGTTCTTTAATTTAACTATTACTGCCGATTATCCTAAGTCTTCACTTCATAAACGGCCAGCTCTAGGGGGACGGACCCCATCGATATAGTAGGCGGTACTAGTATGACCACATTAATCAGCATTTATAATTGCCGTTTCACCTAATAACGATATACACATCCGGTACAGCAGGCGATCGGTATCGGCGTAGTAGGTGATCATAGTACTGCAGCACTAATCGGCACTTTCGATCGCCGATAAAATGAATTAATAAGAGTGTTCTCTTACTTATGATTGGAGTTCCGCGGAACGTATTGAAGGTCGAACGGCAGACGGAATGACGAATGGCAGACGGAATGACGAGATTAGACGGACCGACGTCAGACGCCGGCAAATTAAGATGGCGCCCCACATAATTTAAAAGAACCACACATCAACACCGAAGATACTCCTGATGAAGCCACAACTCGGCGAAACGCGTTGAGGATCTTACAGAGCTCTTTTTATTGAACTTTTTTATTTATCTTTTAAACATCCCTTGGTGGATGATTGTTAGTTTTTTTGGCTTATAGCCTTAAATAAATAGTACATTTTATTCCATTACATTGTGGATTCATCTTAATTCAACCATTGAGTGCAGTTCCACACCAGCAGATCACTGGGGAATATCCAGAGCCATTGGAGAAGAAGCAGAGGAAAAACACTTGATGTATATGGGTATTACACCCTCTCAAAAAGTGTAAGTGTATTTCGACATTTGCGTGTTACAACAATTGCTTGATATTACACCATTGTGGTCCCTACCTGTCTTTTGCTTCTTTGCATACACTTCCAAATATCCACCCGGAGGATTGGATGTTTTATGAAGCCTGAATACATGTACACATTGTGAGTGTATTATATAGACATATAGTGCCATCATCTGTGCATAATACTACACAATAATTTTTTTCTGTTTTATATTCTATTTTTTCGAACCGGCATACACGAGCGCCCCCTAAGTGATCTTTGTTCTAAGTTTTAAATACTTGGAGAGTGTTTTGTACGGGTTGCAGCTGGGTATCCGGTAAAGTGACATAAAAGGGAAGTATAGTGATCATTGTTTCTTCTCTATATACCTCACTTCACACTGGTCTTCATCACTCTCTTTTTCTATACGGATGCCAGGTAACAGGAACCAGGAGGGAAGTCAGACAAAGCATGGGAACATGCAATACTCAGAAACGCTCTTGATAGCTGGAGCTAAACACAAGGACAAGGAGGAAATGAGCCTTAGCTGTTAAATAGCCTGAAAGAGGATGGCTGATAGTAGACAGGTGGGTAACTGTGGTAACAGAGATAGAAAAGCTGTTTATTAAACATCAGCTAATTACTGTAAGTCTATTAAAGTTAAAAAAAAAAGGCACCAACACCTGGTAGCCCCATGTGTTCTCCCATCCAAGTACTAACCAGGCCCAATGCTGCTTAACTTCCATGATCAGCAAAGATCAGGCCCATTCAGGGTAGTACAGCCAGAGGTATCAGCTGGGTGGCCCTGACACATATGTAATCAATCTTTTAATTGTGTCTGCATTTTCTTGAAAATGCCGTCAAGTCTGGTGTTCCCCATCCTGAATGCAAATCAACCTTATAAATTGTAGGTGTCATATTTTCCTGTGTAAGACCCAAGTTAAACATACATTTTCTCCAAAGTAGTGCGTATTGAATACAACTTTTGCACTGCCCGGTACTACTGCAATCCACAACTGGAGAGGACATTGATCCACAAAATGGCTTTCTATATCAACCCAAGGCATCACATATTTAGGGTAAGACCATGCATATAATTGTGAAAGGCTTCCACAGAAATCCCTGAGGAAGTCTGCATCTTCATGTTGCTGTTGACAGCTTCATCTAACTATTGCTGATTGATAGTGTATCTGATTTCGGTGTATCTACTCCCACAGATTACAGTGGTACTGCCATTCAGGGGATTTTTTGCAACCATTTGGTGCGACATCTCCAGGCTAGTAACCTGTGTAATTTTATAAGCACTTTTAGCACTTGAGCTAGTCTCAGTGGCAATTTTCTTGTGAGTTGATAATAATAAATTGTATTCTGATTTTTCACTTTAGCTCCTTCAGTCCCCTATGGAAGTACCAGTACGTCCAAAAATGCATCTAAAGAAAGTCTGTGGGGACTTGCATAGAGATCACAGTGTGGCATTAATAACATGTTCAAGGGGTCCCTAAGAGGACCTCTAACCATACTGCACTGATAACAGTGCATTTTTTTTATCTGGCTAATGCACCTCTTCCTGAGTTTTGTCTAAAGGCTGTCCTGTACAGCGGGCAATTACTTTCAAGGGATCCATGTATAAAGTGGATATAGAGGTAAAAGGTGATAATTGTTGACCTTATTTGCTTGCGCCTACCCAGAATCCCTTGTGGTTGTGGTAGCACCATGAGATTTCTGAGGGAACAACAATGCTTCTACATAGTTTTATTTATGGCATAGAAAACATCTTTTCTCAGCAAGGCATAAAGTTCCCCTCTAGTTTGGATAATCTAATGGAGGGTGTTCTTCTCAAGGGTTTTGACTTTATAAATTAAGTAATTAATCATTCAGTTGGCTAATCAATGCCGTAGCCTTTTTCTTTTTCCTATCTTAAAGACTACCCCTCTGATTTATGATTAATGCGTCTTCCCAAATATATCAATCCCCTGTGTATTATTTAGTGCAAAAAAATCTTTAAGAAATGTATTTACCTCCGTTACTACTGACTGATCCATTAAAAGAAACGGACTCCTAGCCTCACAGCTTTCTGACCAAGCACAGTGCACTCCCCAGCCCTGTGATTAGACCATGTCATTTTCGATGCATCATTCCCCAGATGTCAGCTAGGATGATGGTTTTCATCATGTCTTTTAAAAACCTAGAATTGCTATAATCTGGCTTCTGACGCATTGCGGTTGTCGTATTGTGCGGAGTCCCCACAAGTAACAAATTTAGGTCCTTTCCTCTTGAGTATCCAATGTGGTGCATGATGACGCATATTAAATTGCTTGCCCCAATAACTGGAGATATGAGATCTTTTAAAATCAGTTTCTTGGAGTAATATTATGTCTCCTGTCATCCGTGTGCAGTATCTTATAGCTTGTCTATGCTTTTTGGGGACATTCAGGCAGTGGACCTTATGCAAAATCACTCTATATTAGGTTGTTATAAAGGGGCTGACTTGTTGCTGGTGATGCGCGGGATGGTCAGGATATGTATTCTGGTCACTTGCTGTAGTGTTTTCTCTGGCGCTACTCCGCAAATTATTAATTCCTTTATGGTGTGTACAGTCACGTAAGTGTCTAAAACCAAAGCAAATTAAGGAAAGCAATAAAAAAGCAGAAGGAAAAGGAAGGAAAGAAAGAAAAAAAGAACCAACAGCTTTGTAGATACCATTGAGTATTTTGTTGCAATATAATATATGTGTCTGCCTTAAACTGGTGTACATTCCCATAATCCCTTCTCTTGTATCTCGCTGTACCTCCATATAGCTAACAATATTGACGCCTATGGTAGATTCACCAGACTCTAAGCCTTGGGGACACTAACCCTGTGATAACCATACAACGGGACTCATTCAACCCATGCTAGTGTTATTAATTTAGCAGACTCTCATAATTTCTGGGCTAAAAGCAAACAGACCTTAAGGTCAGGTAGTTCAATATCAAAAACATTTCTAACTGCTAGATAAATCAACAAAATAAGGCTGACAGCAACTATGGGCAGCACTAGATCCACTGGAGCATTAACCATTAGGGTGGTGGGCCTTGATGCTCTTTGTGGGTGCTAGTACCACCCAAGCACCCCAAAGTCAGACTACCTCCGAGTACTGACCCTCAAAGTTATTGGGACAAGAAAGCTGTTGTCTGGCCAGGCCTCTCCTTAGTGGCCCAGCAGAAAGGGAAAAAAACACAAAAGCTTAAGCTTATGCTAGAGTGCTGTTGGATAGCTGTGCAGAACATCACAAGATATCTGGCACCAAGCTTACTCTGGTAATCAAAGGGTTTAGTTCTGCAAAACATTCTGTTTCCCTTGAGTCTGGACAATGTCTATCATTATAAACATCTCCAAGGGTTTAGTAGTTTTAGCCAGATTCAGTAAATAAAATTCACCGGCTAATGAAGGGCTGGTATTATAATGTATTGGTTAACTTGTTCCCCGACATTGAAAGGTTAAATATGTCAAAAGAGATATTACATGAAAAGGGATTTCCCACCATTTCTATAATACTAGTGTTGCATTAATGGCATGGTTTTTAAAAATAGTGTGTTTTCACATAATATTTTTAGACAGCTGCATATTTGTAATATGTTTTTGCTCTTCTAACTTAGCTGACTCTAAGAAACAAACACTCTGGCTTGTCTTGCATTAAACTTTAGAATTATTGAGTCTTATTCACCATCATGGACACTTTTACTAATGGAGGTTGTGAAGGAAATTACTTAATTAGACTTCCTAAAATGGCAGGCACCAGGCATAGAAATTATATTCACTTGAATAAAATTAAATAAACCAAGTTTAGTGCTCAACTACATTGCTGTATACAGCACTGTATAGTAAATATTTTATATGGGATCTTTGAGAACTAATGTGGCATTCCAGTTGCAAAAATGTAATCACCACATAATTTAATTGTCTGTGTAATAAACAGCTGTATGAACTTTCCATAGCGTCTCATAACTAGGCTAGGTCTATTACTTTGGAAATCAAGAAGGTGCAGTTGTTTCTAAATGTATTCTTTTTTTATAATTACTTTTAAAAGAAAACTAATCTGAAATCATAAGCTAAACATTTAGGAAAATTTAGACTTCTGTGGGACTACTAGTCAAATTAAAACTAGAAAAAACAGTTCAAAAAAATGTGTGTTTTCAATAACTTCCCATTTAGCACTTCCACTCATTTATAAAAAAAGATGTCCAGGCAAAGATGAAACACTCAACCTCCCATAACTTTTTCCAAAAAATAAGCCTGGAATGCAAGCTCTGAAGGGCAGCTTCTCTGAAAGTTATGGCAAGAGGGAAACAAGGGCCAGTTACAAGGGAGATCACCAATTGGTCTAATAAAGAGTATGATTACATAGTTGGACAATTTAGTCCTACTAAATGAACCCATAGACCGCCTCAAAGACTAGACTGCCCTAGACCTAGTTTGCCTAGACACACATTGTGAACAATCACAATGGAAACAAATGTGATATATCTACTAATTGTTTAATAATTCACAAAATAGACAAATAATGATGTGACACAAGTGTGAGGTCGGAAACTGGTCCAGGACATGCCTATAAATGTACATATATATTTATTAAGCTTCTCTGGACAGACTCTTCGCATATTTCTAGCATCCTGTGTCTTATAAGGGCTACAGATTCAAGGGAGAAAATGTCAGGGATGCAGCTGTCAAAGTTATTCACAAGCTGAAGCCAGTGAATTTTAATTTTCTGCTAGCATTTTCCCCTTTCCTAGAATTTAATTTGAATTTAAATAAGGCTGGCTTTTACAAATCGTAAATGGAAAAATAAGACATCTTTAATTACTAAGTACATTGTGTAGAAGGAAACAAATATACTATTTCTCATTGTAAATAAGGTGTATTTGGACACCAATGAAAAGGCTGATAAAGATTTAGAATTCCATACAGTGTACCCCTAAATTTGTTAGTATTTTTTTACACACATTCCATTTATTTATAGAGTGCCAGCAGTGTTGATAGCTCTTCTACAGCCGGGGAAGAGCAAATCTTGAATCAAACAGGGAAAGGTCCCTCAAGTGCATTGGTAAGCCAAAAATCTGTTAGTGGTGTCACTAGAGTTGGTGTCACCCAGTGCGGTAACTCAAGGTGTCATCCTCATGGATTTCCTCTCATATCAGGCAACACAGAATCTCACCGCCGTCTCAGAAGGAGTAAAGCAAGTTCTGTACACGCGTGTGGGGGAGGGTCACCAGAGGACAGCAGCTTTGGTTGTCAGCCACGCTGTACCTGCTGTACTTGCTGTACCCCACTGGACCCTGACATAACTTTCACATCTAGGCATTGTTGTATTTAACTAGGGTGTGGCTGTAGGCCAGGCCTGGACTTTACAGCAACTGTCCTCACTGCTGAGCACCCATATATGACATAATATCCCAGCACCCCATCTCTTAAAGGTGCACAATGCAGTATACTGTGTACTACAGTGGCTGTGTCCTGTCCGCCTTACACGAAGAGATACCTCACAGCCCTCAGTTGCAAAGCATAGTGAGGAGGCCTAAACTCAATAATTAGGAGGGGTGTTCACATACTTTTGGTCATATAGTGCACACCCACATACAATGGATACATTTACCTATGGGGGTCTGGACTGTTAAGAAAATTATTTTGTTTCCATTAGTTTTCATAATTGGTTTTGTATATACCAGGGTAAGGCTTGCACCATACCAGGGAATTCTTCGGGTTTGGCCAGGAGAACTCTGGTAGAAGCGCCATATCTCCGGGTAAACACCCGAATCCTCTTTGTCAGGGGGAGTGGTGTCTTGACATGCCCCACATCCCGCCCATTTCTCCTTTAAATGGGGGTGTTTCATGCAATGTCAGTGGGAACGTCCACTTATGGCAGCGGGACCACCCACTGACATCAGCGGGGCTATCCTCACCCCATCCCGCAAGGGTAGGCTCTGGGTAGCAGGAGCCCACAAGTTCCCAGGTATGTCCATATGGCCCAGGTGGCCAGGAAAGCCAAGTAATGCCGTGACTCCTACCAGCTTGCCTCTACTATGCACAGTGAAACAAGTATAATATGTTTTTAATACTTGCAGTATTATATCACGTGATGTAAACAAGGCATTAATAAATAGCTTAACTTTACCTGAAAGGAAAAAGCAAGGATCAAGTGTAAGCTGTTTAAAAGGTAACAACAGCAAAACCATGAAAATTTGCCTGGCCTATGTGGTCTACCAAACTGAGTTTATCCTGGGACTCAAAGGTCTTATTTTGAAACCATTTCAGCCCTGGTCAGTGGCATGTGAAATTCATTGTGTATTGCTAGCCCTCAATCAAAAGTAAGCATTAGGATAACTGTGTTTATTGGGAGTAAAATTAACATACAGTTTATTTACCGTAATCTGCTTTAGAACTGGTATCTGAAATACATTTTATAATTTTTCAGATGAGTATTTCTATTCACATCTGTAACGTAAGTAGGAAATCTTTAGAAATTAAAGATTTGTATGTTTTAATGAAATTGTCATTTTTAAAGCTTTTTTAAAAATTGGATGTCACTAACTTAACTTGATGCCCGATTACACGTAGGCTCATTAAAACATTAAGAAACAAAAAGTCGAAGAATTCAGTGTGTGCACAGATGGCTCTCTGACCCTTAACGGTTTCATTTTAATTAAATGCACAGAGTGTTTGGCAGGCCACAAAAGCTGTTGATAATCCCTAAATAAAACAGCTTTAGGTGGGGTTAGCCAATAAAGTGTAGAATTCCCCTTGTGGCTTAACTCTATGTTTTGTATTGGTATTATTGAGAAGGATAGGTGAAATGCATGTGAATTATTACATGATTAGAATAAGCCCTGCAGGGATGGAATCTCAGGACAGGGTGCCATCACTGGGGAAGGATAGGGCACACAAGAATGAGTATTTATCCTGCCCACCCTCCCTTTTTTCCAGATGGTTGGGTGGTTTAGTTATTTATTTTGACTTGTCCTGGTATAGTGCAGGAGCAGACTGTCTGAAATATGGCATTGTTCGCTTGCTCGGGGTGTACTAGCCTTTGGGCGCGAGTACGCCGCCTGGGCCTGGTGACCCGGTTATAAGGCAGGTTGAAACATACCTTACCAAAGTTAGACAGCTTCCCAGGCTTCAAAGACAGGATAGACTTTATAGGAATTCCCTGTAAATTAAGCATATTAATACAAGGATGGTTTCTCTGCATGGATCATCAGTTCCACATCTTCAAACCTGATCACAAAGACTAAAGATATAATGTTAAAACATTACGTAATGTCTTTCCCTTTTGATCAGTGATTACTGTACCTCTTTTGGATCTTCAGTTTTGAGATCTTTTATTTTGACAGTTTATTAGTCCAACATTAGTACAATTTTGCAAAGTTGACCTTATTTAAAGGAAAAAATATAACGAAACCCACTGGAAAATCATAATAAATAATTTATGATAGCTACCTTTCTCCAAATCTTAAGCTTTACCAATCACCAGTTAAAAAGTCACATACTACATCACCAGCTGGGGCTTCCTTAGGATGTGATGGGACATGAGATTTCTTGTCAAATTTGCACTTTTCCATCTATCTTCTAGCAAGTGCTAGTTATTCCTTTCTCACTTGATTGCTTCCTCCTTCTGCTGCCTTTTCAAGTATTTTTTTTTCTATTTCACGAAACACTGCTTCAATCACAAACTGTGTCATTCCCTACAGGCTGTACGAAAGCAAGGGAAAAGGCATGCATGCGAGAACTAGAGGCAGTGGCAGGAAAAGATGAGAGGCTGGAACATGCTGTGAGAAAGAGCTGGCATGTTTAGCTACGAGACAGGAGAAAGAAAATGACGAAATCTCTGGAATCCACAATTCCATGAAATTGGACTTTCCTAGGTATAAAACTTAAAGTCACAAAGGGAATCCCTATGTACTGGTGAGTAGGACATATCCTCATTTTTGAAGTGAAGAAGGGGGTGCCTATTGTGAGTGTGCTTTACAGAGATGGAGTCTAACTATGAAATGCTTCTAGGTAAAGCAATGCTTTACGGCTATATCCGACTCCTAGAGATGGGGAGTACCTGGTGGTTGTTACTATTAAATCCATTAAAGGGACACATTACATTGTAGCCCATGAATACAGAAGGTTTCCAGTGAAATGATTTTGAGACACAAAGCTACATAATTAAATAGCCCAGCTGCTCTGGGATTCAGCAGTGAAAAATCTCACACAATGGTTTTTCTTTCAATAATCGTATTTGACTTTAGTATTAAACATGTGTAGAAGGGAACATTCATAAATGGTTGAATTGTTTAGTGTGTACAAGTAGGACCTTAAACTGGCATTGATCTATAGTGAATCAATTCAACTGTATATGCACTGTATTTTGTACATAAAAGAAAGAATTATAATTATTCCTTTTCCTTATCAGTGCATTTACTTTGTTTTGCATACAGCGTTCATTAAACCGCTTAAAATCTTCATCACTTTTAATACATTGTTTGTGGATTGATAAATCAGAGATAAGGCACTAAAGCATCAACAACATTAAAAATGGCTTTTGAAAAATAAATTAATAAATTACATCATTCGATTGTTCCACCACCTGTGGTCACTTCGCTTGGGCTCTAAAAGCTACTCTCTCCAAAAGAGAGGCGAATAAATTGTATTGACACTAAGAGAGTTTAATTTTAATAAAGTTCACTGATTAAACAGAATAAAAGCAAATTGAATTAGACAAGATGATTTATCTACCATCATGACTCAATGTCGATGTCTGAGGTAATGTGGCTTTATTAGAAGTGCTTATTTATGATAAAAAATAAAATGGTGGCATAAGAGAGTAGCGTCATTTCTGATGTCAGAATCCCCAGTATACAGCAAAAAGAATTTTTCACTAGATGAGCGAAACAATACTGATTCTTTCCTTGTTGCTTCCTTTGCAACTTTAGATTTACAATCAGATATTTCTCCCATGCTCCTTCCTATGACTTTGTTTATGCTATAAATGAGCGCTGGAATTCTATGTCAGAATAGATTTGCATGCTTTGTCAGGGCTGTCTATTTCCTTTCCAACCTAGACCTTGCACTGGGCATAATCCCAGCACACAGGACTTGCTATATAAACAGTTATAGCCTATTGTAAAGCTGGGATGTGTTTATGTTATACACATTTTTTTTGATCTGTGGGCTTACGATCGGTTTTGGCTAACACTTCAGCATGTTGGAAAGAGGTTGTGGTCTTTAGGCTTTCAATAATCAAAAATAATATTTACATAATGATTATATACAGGAAGTTAAGGTTTGTAGTAGGTCTGAGAACTTTCTAAAATTGAGTTTTCATAGCAAACAATTGTAAATTATTAATGTAGTTGTTGTACTGGATAGTACATAATCTTAGCCCTAATGAAAAATCAATCGCTATTGGTTATCAACGCTGTGAACACTTGCCTGTTAACTTAATAAGAATAAGACATATGCTGTGCATTGAATATGAAATATATCCTGGGTCTACTGGCTGAATTTCAATATGGACCATTTGTTTTGCTTAGCAAAGTCAAATTGAGTCTCTATTCTGACAGAGCTGGGCAGTTTCTCCAAACTTTTAAGTTTACCTAAATGGATCTAAGCATTCCGTATGGAACCAAGGCATGGATGACATGTTTTTGGAGCTGCTGAGGCTACTATACTACTATAACCTATAGTCTT
The DNA here is from genome assembly GCA_023333645.1 of Sceloporus occidentalis. Classification (NCBI taxonomy): domain Eukaryota; kingdom Metazoa; phylum Chordata; class Lepidosauria; order Squamata; family Phrynosomatidae; genus Sceloporus; species Sceloporus occidentalis. Next base: position 3,130,362 of record JALMGF010000055.1, read on the forward strand.
ACCCATTTTTTTTATCATACTGCTAAGCGTGCAGATTGTGCTTAAAATTTCATTCCCAGGGGCTCCAGATATATTTCCCCCAGACCAGACCAATTTACCAAGTTCTGCTACGGTTTACGGTACAACCTAATAAATCGTTTATACCTATGGAAACTATATTTTTACCACACATCACATGATATAATATATACAACAATCTAAATTGTATTTATCCTCATATTGTCATATACTAAACCGATATCAAAATAATAAAATTGTCTAAAACTATTTATCCAGAAACTTCTTATATATTTATTACATTCATCATATGTACATATATGCAGATTGCAGTGCAAACACATGTATATGGCTGGCGTAGGGTAGGAAGTTGTAGCCCACAAAAGTTGATCTATCCTTCTTTGTTTCCAAAAATATATTTAAAATACATGTATTGGGTGAGGACATCATGCATGCTGTCAGATTTATCTTACATGTCTCACATATACGTAAGAAAGTTTAGATTGGCAGCTCTACTGCACTAAAGAAAGCTGATCACGCGGGAATGGGATAGAGTGCCCCCACATATGGGATACATGATTGGCATCTGAGGGCCGACCTTGTATGCATACATGGGGACACTGAAAGAGTTAATATATGTTACAGGAATATAGTGCCCCCACATATCACATTTTATGGGTAATAGCTTGTCTATACGTGATAAAACCCCGGAGACCCTGGGTCATGGCCCGAAATCTCCAGGTTTGTGAGAACACCATTTAGACATGCTCATGATCAGTCCCACCCCAACCCCATTCAAATATAAAACAGTTGGGGCTACAGACCTTGCTCTCCTACCGCAAGGATCAAAAAGACAAAGGGGAGGGATAAATGTAGGAGAGGGGAAGAGATAATGAGAATAAAAGAGATAGGGAGATATATAGAGATGTAAGAGAGATAAGGAGAAAGAAGAAAAGAAGAAGAGAGTGTGTGTGTTTTTAAAGTGTTTGATTGTTAGAGCAAGTAAGCATGTGGCAGCAAGTGTAAGCCATGATGTTTGTGTGTAAGGACAAGCGTGAATTTGAGTGTGTATGTATGTGTATGGGCCAGCACTTAAAAGGCCAGTGTATATGAATGTATTGACACTCTCCATTACTACTGCTATTTTTAATGCCTAAAAGGGTATGATTTACTCTAACATACTGGAGTGCCACTTGGTCTAGGACTGGCCCTACCAAGCCCGCTAGGTTCTTATTGCAGGGGAAATTTGCAAGGGCTCGTCCTTCATAACACATAATAAAGTTAGTGAGTTGAAACATCGACTCGTCTGTTTAAGTGAATGAACCACATGGGCTCATCTTGGTAATTCCAGAATTTCTGTACCCATATACCAAGCTGTAGGTTTGCTTATATCGGTAGTAAATTGACTCCAAATGTTATGACTTCCTTCTGGTGGAAAGAGAATAAAAAATATGATCCTCCCAAATAAGTATAGTTTTGGTGAAAACAAATAACCTTTGGTACTAATGTTTATACATTCCTTTTATTAGGTTGTATTGATTATGGGACATGAATCTTGGTACCGAAATCCATATGGATCGACCAGACTAGATCAATCATCACTAAAGGAAAGCATGTTACCCTCACATCATGATTCCCCAGGGTTTAATGCACAAACAAGTGACCTGGATTTCTCTACTTTACTGCACATCCATCCCCCACAAACCCTTTCAGTTCCACAAACAGTTCCACAAGTTAGCATGACTAAACACATTTTTATTACATTGCATACAATCTTACAGAGTCACACAAAAAAAAAAGTCTAACATATCTGGTTAGCAAATTACAACTACATATAGCTACATGTTTGATATTCTTGATGTCTTTTTACAAGTCCTTGTTCGTTAACTCTGGCCTTGTTGTGCCGCATGGTGAGTTCATGTGGGTGGTGGTTGCTAAGTAACCAGAACTCATCAAGCTGAGCGCGAACGGCTGGGTAGAGAGGTGCAATTCACATGCTGCTTTGATTAACCCCCCAACTTCAATTTTACCTCCTTGAATGCAAATTTTCTTAGAGACTGACTAATGCTTGCCCAAGAACAAGTCATGGACAATGTATGTACACAGTGCTGTATAAACAGAGGATTAGCAAGCTTCTTATGCCAGGCATAAGACCCTGCTATCATCTCAAAATAACAGACATACCCTTTAGGGGAATTTTAATAGTAGCAAAATAAATAAGGCAGAAGCCCCCCAAAAATAAAGAAGCTGAAGAAAAGACGGTAGACTTGTTGATTACTAAACCAGAAAAAGAAGAATATTGCTTAGGGTGACCAGATGTCCCTGTGACATCTGTGACACATAAACTGAAAAACAGTAGATTTAGAGTGATGTTCACAAATGGACGTTGTTTAGAGAACAAGATCCCCAAGCATTCTGCATTGGAACCTACTGACAATTTAGTGACAGTTACCGAGACCTGGTACAATGAACCAAATCAATGGGATGTTGTCATACAAGCATAACTGTAATAAAGAAAGGATGCAGAAAAAAGAGCTGCCCTTGTATAAGAAATAGCTTAAAGGTTAATCCAATAAAAGGTAAAGACGAGAGTCTAGAGATGATTTGGGGTAATTTAAGAGATTTACGGGCGACATTAATCTCCCTGATGTAGACTGGAAAAACCAAACAGCTGGTTCAGTCAGGAGTACAGACATCTTGAATTGTTTACAGCAAGTGTGTTGTGGGCAATTGGTAAAGACATCATGAACTGTTTACGGCGAGTGTGTCGTGGGCAATTGGTAGAGCAGCCAATAAGGAAAGATTGCTAGATTTAATATTTAGAATTTGAGATTTGATTTCAGATGTCATCGTAGGAGAGTGTTTGGAATCCAGTGATCACCAATCAGTATGGTTCAATATTAGGACAGAGATTGCATTGCACCACATTAAAAGTAAGCTGTAGGTGAGTCTTTGATGGTCTCGACATCTTTAGATGAAGTCCAGGAGAAATTGAATTATTTAAGGGATATTCTGCTAAAGGCATTAAACTTGTTACTAAAATTAAGAGAAAAGGGAAACAACTGTGGTACTCCACAGATGTGGGACAAATATCGAAGGAGAAAAAAGGTAAAGTTTTGGAACTATAAGCAGATTTACAATGAAAAAGATTTCGATGTCTCAAAACACACTCAAAGCACCAAATTCTGAGATTAACAAAACAGAGTGTTAAAAAAAATTTTTAAACACAAATTTGCCTCACAATTAGTGCTACAGGTCATGGAACTGGATAATCGTGTCCGCCGAATTAATTTGTACACGAAGAATACCGGAAAGTGAGCACGAAGACAACATACAAGCTGTCTTACCTGGGAGATACAGAGTTTGACCAAGCTCATCGAGCCCTGAGGCCTAAAGGCTAACCAGACGTAGCTCCACGTGACATCATATGCTGCGTTCGTCAATATAGACAGAAAGCACAGATATTAGCAGTGGCAAGGAAGAAAAATATAATGGGTTACCTTCTCTTATCTTATAGAATGTCTCCTGGATAACTTTACAGGCGAGAAACACGTTACGGCCGGTAACAGAGGCACTTGGCAAGGCGGGGATACAATTTAGCTGAAGATACCCCTAAGCATCAATGTTCGTAGAGGCACCTCAAAATATTTGGTGCAATCCCCAGAGGATGTACTACTTTTCTGTGAGCAGCTGCAAATACCACCGGTGTAGATTGGACATCTCCAGAAGAATTTAAGAGTATGACAGCACAATATGCCCAAACCGCAAAGAAAGGAACAACGCAAGACAAACAACAAAATGAAGCCTGGAGCTATAGCGGTCACTGCTGTGCAAACATTGAATGGCCAAGAGGAACATCACCACTACTAGACAATGGAGTCCCAATCAACGACACAGAAACCACATGAGACACAAATGATGACCACACACTTCCGCTTTGTGGGGAACCTTTGGACACCCTGCAAAACATCTCTGTGTGGTAATCCTTTTTCCAGTCGAACCTAGTACCTGCATATGGATGGGAATTTATGCAGGAGCGTAACCCACTCTAAAAGTCATACTAAAGGATGTGTAGTCCCACATCATGTCTGAAACCTTCCTTCAGGATGGAGGACGAAGGTATCCCTGCCTGAGGGACTAGCCCTGGGCTGCTTAGCAGACCGCTGGAAACAACTGGCTCAAGCTAAGTGACTTTAGCTGTGAGCCAGAGCCTTTCTCCTGAACTTTGGACATGGTTTCTATCTCTTATTTTTTTAGTATGCTTTTGATGGGTGTCCAAGGTCTCCAACACCAAAAGTGAATGACCACCTTATTCATCACACATAGCATGACACACACCAGCATCATTCACCCCCTTACAGAAAAATCACGCTGCTCTATTACAAGGCACTTGGATACTGTGAAAAACAGTACCCTCTTGCTTTACCACAGTATGAATTCTAAATAGGGAGTTTGCCTGACACAACCCTCAGACCTGATGCAAGCTGTACATATGGCCGAGTTGGGGGCATTGCTGTTTTGTATGCCCTCTCTTATTCTGGCATCAGTGGTCACAAAGTAGAATGGCTCTATTGGCTTAAATAGTTTAAATTGTTTTTATGGTTTGATCTGTTTTTCTGTTACAACAAAGGCGACTATATACACATAGATCTGGCTGCCGCAGAAGTCCCCTTTAGTATTAAATCACGGTCTTCAGTGGCCAGTGCCATCAAAAGTGGTCCAAGGAAGGAAAAGCCGCGAACTGCCGACATTGTCATGGCTGGCCAAGGCTCACTGATGCCCGTGGAGGTCGTAGGCTGGCTTGTGTGGTCAAATCCAACAGAAGAGCTTCTGTAGCTCAAATTGCTAAAAAAGTTAATGCTGGTTCTGACAGAAAGATGTCAGATACACATTGCATCGCAGTTTGTTGTATATGAGGCAGACCAGTCAGAGTGCCGTGAGCAGGCACAGGCACGTGAGCAGAAGAACTTGACCACAGAGCAATGGAAGAAGGTGGCCTGGTCTGATTAATCACATTTTCTTTTACATCACGTGGCTGGCCTAGTTTGTGTGGTTCGCTTACCTGGAGATCACATGGCACCAGGATGCATCCATGGAGGCCCCACCTTGCAACTTACAGGACTTAAAGGATCTGCTGCTAAGGCCAGATAATACAGCACACCTTCAAAGGTCTACTGGAGTCCATGCCTTGAAAGGTCAGGGCTGTTCTGGTGGTAAAAGGGGACCTACACAATATAAGGCAGGCAGTCATAATGTTGTGGCTGATCGGGGTATACGTCTTAGTTTAAAATGTTGCAACATCTCCACAATCGTGGTGAACGTTGGGCCACTGCTGCTGCTGATCCAGCCAGGCCAGCAATAGCAAGAAAGACCCCTCCCACCCAAGCCCCAAAAGCTCACTGAGGCTTAACTCCATTAGGCAGCTTCAAGGATAGCAGTTAAAACTGCTACAGAGCCAACCAGGAGTGGGCTAATGATGATTAAATCACTCCTGACCAATATGAGTGATCTGATCATGACAGCCACTGGATGACCCCTGCACTAAAACCATCCAAAATGCCCCCAACCCCGGGGAAGAAAAGACATTTAAAAAAATTGCCCTAGGGAAGGAGCTTCAGGGAAAAAAATGCCATGTGTATAAGAAAAATACAGTAAAGAATTTACTGTCCCAGGTAACCCCAGTGTGCTTGACACGTGAAAAGGTAGAGAATAAAAACACATCTGAAAAAAGTATTTGAATTTTTCAGATGATGTGCTTTGAAGGGAATATAGTTTGCAAAGTAATTTTGGTGCTTAGGGTAGTTTTACTCCCAAAACCATGAGGTGCACCTTCCTTAGTCATCTGTAAAAAAACAAAAGTGAAACCTCTTTGCACTTTGATTTGGGGGTTTTGTGTGACACATATATGGTGTCTGTGTGATCAGAAGTGTAAAATGTTTTGTATTTTCTTTCTTGTTCTAGGTAGCCCCATGTGCAGCATTCATCCCAAACATGACTGAAAGGTGAAAAGGTAGAACAAAAATATCAAAACTGTGTTCCCGTTAGATTTGTGGATATAGAGGGCCACCTAGAAAGGTGAGTGTCTTTGAGATAACTAAGGGATGCACTTTTATTGAATATATAGTTTTATCGGGTTAAATTGAAATATTGGACCTTACCCATGCATGTGGGATATTGCTGTACTCGGGGGGTGTTCTTTCACATATCCATTTTAGGGGAAAAAACATGGTGAAACTGCAAAGTGGATGTGAAAAAATTTTGGAAAGTCACACCAACTTTGGAAAGTGCTGGCGTGGAATCAGCATTCCAATATGCCCCTAATCAGATTCCCTGTGTTGTCTGGTTTTTTTAAAACAATACATTGGACCAAGTGAGACATGGACATGGCAATTTGATCTGTCAAAAAGTTTAAAAATGAAAAATTACAGTTTTGACCCCATGACTAGTGATGGGAAGTTCGGATCATTGAAGTAAATCGGATCATTTCGACTCGTTCATTGAAATGATCCGATTCATGATCTGAATCTTCGGATCATTCAGTGTGACTCACAGGAGTTACTGTTTCCCAGTCCCTCCCTGCAGTCGCACTAACGATTGGCCCCTCCCCTTTCATTACAGTCAATGAAGCCTCCTGCCTGCCTACTCTAGCAATGTCGCTGAAGGCATAGAATCGTTCAAAAATTCGAATCTTAGAGTTTAACCCTAAACACCCCATCAACCATAACTGCCCCTAAAATTAGGTGTTTAGGGTTAATTTAGGGGCAGTTATGGTTAATGGGGTCTTTAGGGTTAATTTTAGGGGCAGTTATGGTTGATAGGGTGTTAAGGGTTAATTTAGGGGCATATATGGTTGATGGGGTGTTTAGGGTTAATTTAGGGGCAGTTATGGTTGATGGGATCTTTAGGGTTAATTTAGGGCAGTTATGGTTAATCGGGTCTTTAGGGTTAATTTAATGCTGATGACTGAGGGTTAATTAAATTTATTTTTTAAAGTTAACTTAAGGTGCAGTTAGAGGTAAAGGGGGGGGGACTAAGGGGAATCTAAATCCTGGGGGCAGTGAAGATTATTAATTTATTTATTTATAGTATGGTGTCAGTGATATTCTCTGTATTTGAATCATTCGAATCTTTGAACGAGTCTCTGACTCTGAGTCATCGTTCCTCTGTGAATTAATGAGCTGTAACCTGATCCCAGAGTCTGTGTCTGAGTGCTCTGCAGATGACTCACTCTAGGATCAGGTTCCAACTTCATGATTCACAGACTGAACTGCTACAAATGAATCGTTCAGTCTACTGAACCGATTCATCCGGATCACAAATGAACGATTCGTTCATGATCCGGACATCACTACCCATGGCATCTGGGAAACATGCCATAACCATGCGTGGGGTGTTGCTATACTTGGTGAAGTTGTCTTCAGTAATTGCATGTACCCTGGGAAAGAAATTTACTGAAATACTATGTTTATTATGTCGCTTGACCCCCTATTTGCCACTCTGCCCCCCAGATATGCCTTATACCCCCTATATGCCACTCTGCCTCCCTGATATTCCTTTTAACCCCCTATATGCCACTCGGCCTCCCTGATATTCCTTTTAACCCCCTTTAAGCCACTCTACCTCCAGAAAGCACTTATACCCTCCATATGCCACTCTAACCCTCCCCTGACTCACCAGTGCTTCCCTAGACTTGTCCCCCGTGCTTCAGATTCCTTGGTGTCTAGTGGGGCAGCCGGTGGAGGTATGCGCGATGCGCGCAGACAACCTCCGTTGCTGCTGCCGTCACTTCCGCCGGGGCTTCTAGAGGAAGTGCCGGCAGCAGCGGAGGTTGTCTGTGTGATGTCCACTGGCTGCCAGAGAGGAGGATCTGGATCTTAGTCTTGTAGTCAGACCTCTATTTGAGGTCTGATTTGAAGACGACCTTGAATATAAGACAATGGTTATTTTTCAGAGCATTTGCTCTGGAAAAAACCTTGTCTTATAATCGAACAAATATGGTAAATTGTAATTTCAAAAGAAAGCCCAACTTGTCCTAAAAAAAATTGTGGGGGTGCACTAAATGAGTTTGCTCTGGTCCTGTAGAGCTAACATCGTAAAATGTCCCCCCTCATAAAGGGGTTAAAATAGTTCAATGGAAAAAGCATTTGAGTCACAGGAGACAGAAGATTATAGTTATTGGTGTGTATTCAGAGATCTTATTACTAGGGGGTACATTGGGGATCAGTATTGTGACCCATACTTTTTAATATATTTCTTAGCGTTATTCAGAAAGGTCTTTTTTATTAAAGTATGTATTTTTGCAGATGATACATAGGTCTGCAACAGGGTAGACATTACATCTTTTTGTCGGAAGGCCTTGGGACCAATTATTTCTCAGGGGTTTAAAGGTGAGAAAGGTAAGAAAGCAATGTAATAAAGTATCAGAAAAAGCAAGCAGGGTGCTGGGTTGTATTACTAGAGGCATTAGTGGTAGAAAGAAAGAAATGGTTCTGTCACTTTTCTGGTCAAACCTCACCATCCCCAGAAGGATACTGACCTATTGGAAAGAATTTGGTGGAGGGCTTCTAAAACTGGAAATGATTTTTCAGGATAAAAATTATCTAAGGGGTACCAATATGTATAGCCTGAAGGAAAGAAGAGAGAGGGCGGATGTGACTAAAACATTTAAATTCTTTAAGGGATTTAACAAAGTCTAACGAACCTACCCTAAAAACAGGGCCAGATTAACATAGAAGCTGATGGAGCTGCAGCTCCAGGCTCCTACCTGAAAATAGGCCCAGTCAGGGGCGGGCTAGCCCACCGGGAAATTTCTGCTCACTGGCATGTCGGATCCCACTCTTTAAATGTTTTTTTTTTTCACTTTTCATGGTAAGGTAGCAGGCAACCATAGTGTAAATGTGATGCTTTCCTTTTCATAAAGAAAGTCTTGTACAATCACGTGATCACGCAACAGTTATAACGTGGGGGGGTGAGTGAGGTCGCCCTCTGCCCTGGGAACCTGTCATGAATTTTGGCACATGTTTTCATGAACGCCATAAAGGTTTTGAGAAGTTAAAGGGACAGTATAATGTCTCTGACACCTCCAATGTAGAACAATGGTTTATAGTTTTGAAAGCTCATCCTTAAAATAGAATGTTAGTCCAATAAACCCGGATAGTCTCTGTAGTGACCCATAGACCCGGAGAAACAGCACTTAAAGTGAATGTGGTACAACTAAAATACCAGCTGGATCTTACTTTTAGTATAAAAACATTTTAGAAGCAGTGTTATTTAAAACAATATGGTATTCTGTTTCTGCCTGCTCGTTAGTTAATGTGACATGTGTGTCAGGAACAATAAATCAAGGTCACCGTTTATGACTTCCTTATTGATTTTATATTGAGGTCAACCTGTCTGATGAAATTTGACATATACAATATATCTTTATAATAGTGTTTATGTGCAAGAAGAATATTCCTAAACCAGGATTTTCACATTAATATAGTATTATATGTATTTTACCTACAGGTTTCTCCTTCTCGAAATTCTGGATAATGCATAGTTGATGTGGTAATAGTTCTTAAAGTCACCTCACACATTTGAAAATGCATTAATGTATTATATAGGGACAGATCAGTTCTTGTATGTAGAAGCTCCATGAGACTGAGGTTTCATAATGCATAGTGTCCGAGAGGGGATGTGGGAGCTGCAAAGGAGGTCTGTGCTACAACATCACAGACCTCCATTGCTTTTTCATTTCCCCAGGCCGGTCAACCAGCCTATACTCCCCACAACCACCAAGGACAGAACTGTCCTAAGGAAACCAGGACTTTTGGGAGGTATGAAAATGGACCACAGTATACATAAAAAATACATTGAGTGTCCCTTTTAATGGTTAACTGTTAAGATTTTTTTTTTCCACATGACCTACATTTCTCATTCTGTAATGTTTAGGTTTCACAGACTGTGATACTAGTGTTTCAAGCTCCACATCATTAGATCTTTCCATGGATTTGCTTCTTAATCCAATCTAATCCAAATCTACGGATTTTAAACAAACCTCAGAAAATATGATTGAAAATGAACCTAAATGCAACTAAGATATGGCCTGAGCAGCACTATTCTTTTTTGTGTCCACGCTCCAGATAACTATTAGGATCTTTCCATCTAAATCTAAGATCCAGTAAAAAAACAGGTAAGCGAATGTATTTTCTAGCACATTCGATGTTTCTAGCACTCATCCAATATATTGCAATATTGAAGTTGAGGTTGACTGCTTTCATTGGGCCAACATAGAAAAAGATGTAACATAACACAAGCTTTCAGGAAACTTTCTAAAAATATACAAATAAAACTACATGACAGTATTCACATCTTTAGTTTATTGCCCACTAATTTAAATCATCCCATAAAATCATTTGTAAAAAGTAGTCTACCCAAGATATATTTATATATTTCTATTTCATTTCTTTTAAACTGTGTTTATTCAGATAGTAGGGATTATTGTATGAGGGACTTTCTCTTACTGATCGACAAGACAATAGGGATTTTTTATAAAAAAGTACAAACAATAAACAACTTTTTTATTTATTTTTTTAAATTTTTTTGTTCTTGTGCAATCAGTTAGCGGTGTATTATGGCAGGAGACCCGCACAAGGTGTCCACATACCCTGCGGGTCAGTGATGATGTCACCAGCAGAAAACATCTGTAACGGCAATATATCAGAGTGCTGTCACATTCAAAAAATGTCGTCACCAGCTGTCAGAGGGGAGACCAAGCTTGCCTCATGTTTCTATTGCATCCCCCCTCTCTTTTTTCTTTCCCTCAAGCTGTACATATTAAGATCCTTTAACCTCCTCTGATCATTTCTGTCCTGCAAACCACTTACCATTTTTGTAGCTCTCCTCTGAACTCTCTTCAATGTGTCATTGTTTTTTTAGATGCTTTATTGCATTGTCTGCTTACCTGCTAAGTCATCAGAAATAATTACCCCCAAGCCTCTTCTGTTGTCACTGACAGAACAGTGCCACCAATGCTATATTCTGCCTTGGGATTTTTATGTCCCAAGTGTGTTATTTTACATTTATCAACATTAAACTGCAGCTGCAGCTGCAGCTGCAACACTCTCGACCTTTCTTCTAATTTACTTAAGTCGTTCCCAAGACTGATCCCTGAGGTACCCCACTAACCACAAGTTCTTCTTCTGCATATACACCATTAACTACAACCTTATGCTTCCTATCACTCATCCATTGCCTTATCCATTCAACTATTCTGGCATCCAACCCCAAAGACTACAATTTATTTATTTTATGAGGGACAGTGTTGAATGCCTTACTAAAATCTAGATAGGTGAAAGCAACAGCTCGTCCTTGGTCTATTATCTTAGTTACCCAGTCAAAAAAATAGATTGTTAGTTTTACAGGATCTTCCTGTAATAAACCCATGCGGTTTCATCAGCATTAAGATATTTAACAATCCTACCCTTTAACATGGTTTCCATTCATTTGACAACTACTGAAGTAAGCCTTACTAGCCTATAGTTGGCTGAGTCTTCCCTACTACCTTCTTTGTGCAGTGGTACTACGGTTGCCAACTTCCAGTCTTCTTGTACTACTCTTGTCATCAGTGACTGGTTAAATAGATCTGCTAGCACTTTTGCCAGGACACGTCGAAACTCTTTTATTAAACTTGGGTGTATCCCATCAAGTCCCTTTGATATGTCTGCTTTTACTTTGCAAAGTGCAAGTAGACCTTCTTTCTCTGTAAACACAGCTATGTTACATGTCACCAATTTTTCTTGGCTTACAAGGATTCCTAGATCTTGGCTAGATCTTTATCCTCATTTATATAATTCCCTTATTTTATCTTTAGTTTAACTATTTCTGGTTTATGTTTTCTTCTCTCATATATAAAAAGGTTTTATCACCCTTTTTGTTGATAATCCCTCCCTAAACTTAGCTTTATTTTTGCTCCAAACTTCTTAATGTTGAGTCTGTTTATATTTCTTAAAATCTAAGGAATTTAAGATGTTTCTACTCCTGGCTGAACAAGTTATTTGGTTTTTCCAGTATACATCAGCGAGATAAAAGTCTCCCATAATAATAACCTCACCTTTCATTGACATATTGGTCATTTCTTCATGTAGTAGATTGTGAAGCTCCTCTGCTTGTCCAGGGGTCTATACATCATACCAATGTGAACAGCCGCTTTTTTACAAAGTTTCCCTTTATAAGAGTTACCTTTAAACTTTTTTACATAAAGGGCCAACCCCCTCCCTTTCTGCCATCTCTATCTATATAACATTTAGATAAGTCTGTAAATTAATTCCGAGAAAAAGAGTAACACCACAGGCTACTAGCAGCAAAAGAACAAAAATGACTCTGAATCACATAGTACATCACATCTTTTGCATTGATTGTAGGCCTTCTTCCAAATAGTCTTCTCCCTGCCAGCAAAAAAAAAAAGGAGTTGTGGTGTGTAATTGGAAAAAAAAAGTATATGTACTTAATGTACTTATACCCTGAAAAATACCATCCAAACTAAGGATTAAGAACCCTCTGTTATGCATACACCAGATCAGTAATCCAGCATTTAAATCTGTGAATAAGAAGCTTGTGAAATTACTTCACTGGGTAAACTTTTTATTCACAAAAAAGGTGTATGATTTAAGAACAATCAAACTCAATCAAAACAGGACCACCATACCCAAAAGTCATTTGGCCACAAAAATCAGGACTGTCCCAAACAGTATGTAAATGACACCACAGGAACTTATACTTTTCGATACCCTCATTTTTTCCCAGTTCCGGTAATGTTTTATACAATAATTGTATATTGCAGTTGCTTTGACTTGCTATTAGGGGCGTAGAACACTGTGAAACACTCGGCAAGCATTTTGACCTCTTAGAAAGGTGGATCATCAGGGAAGAAAAGGCACAGAGTTTTTGGTAGCAATAGGCCGATCTGCCCCTAGTAAAGTGGCCCAGGAGCTGCTGCCACTTTATACCTGTCTCCCTACGACGAATAGGTCATTACAATAATCCCAGGGAGATGCCAGGTATGCCTGTGGTTAGATCAGCCCTGGGAACAGGCATAACACCTACAAGCTATAGGTAATCAAAGTGTTCAAGATCTCCACATGCTTGAAGGTGGATAGATCTGTGTCCATCATTCTGTTAGATCTACCCGTGTTACTGAATCATGGGTATCCATGGGTATCCTTCAACAAGACAGTTGCAGAGGAAATCGTAACCACAAGAGGGCAGTGTTGTTGCACACAGAAATAAAAGCTCAATATTTTGTTATACTTTAGGAATAGTAATTTACAGATTCCAATGGGTGGGAAGCAATATTTACAAATTGCTCACATAACATTATGTAACAGCATATGGGGTGGAAATTAGGGGCCCTTTTCAATGACCCATCTGAAGTGTAGACTTTTGCCGAGAATTAAGATACTATATTAAAATCATACCCATAAGAAAGCAGTTTAAAGCCCAGGGCACAAACCAAAAAATACAACACACCCTAATGAACACATGCGTTTGACGTGCAAATCACAGATGCACGGTTCACATCCTAACCACTAGACATCTAACAGGGTCATTGGAAAGCTTATTAAGCCGGTACAGCAACCAGTGTAAGCACATCTTACTTATGTATAAAAATTTTAAAAAATGTGTCAGACATTGGGATAAAAGTGAAAACATAGGACTGGATAGAAAGCACAGAAGTAACAAGTAAGTAAGCCTGCACCACCTATTTTAAACAAAATCTGCAGTTCAAGTTTTATTTATTTTGTAATTTTATTATGTAAAATGTAAGCTTTTGTTCATGATAGATTGGAAATGTTTGATTAGGCTCCTGTATTTCTTTGGATACATGTTTAACTATATCTATTTTGGTGTTCAAGATGCAGGCTTTCCAGCACCCAGATGCCAAAGACTTTCGCTGGCAGACGCTGGCTCCTTTATCCAGTCCTCGTGTGTATTGCTCTTTGGCTGAAGCCAGTGGGCAGATCTTTGCCATAGGAGGATGCGATGACGCAGGAAACCCTATGAACACATTTGAGGTGTTTTCTCCTGAAGCAAACCAATGGAGTAGCTTGGAGCCCATGCCATCAGCCAGGGCTGGGGTATCTGTGGTGGCACTGGGCAAAAGGATCATGGTTGTTGGAGGAGTGGGAGAAAATCAAACACCCCTAAAAGTGGTGGAGGTCTATAACATTGACGAGGGAAGATGGAAGAAGAAGAGCTCTCTTCGAGAGCCAGCCATGGGAATATCAATCACTGCGAGAGGTAACTGTCCAGAAGAATGATAGTTATCATTGGCTCTAACACTAGAGGGTCAGTGGCTTAGATGTAAAGAAGTTTTACTTTACTGAGGGGGTGGTAAATAAGTGGAACCTCCTCCCAGCAGATGTGAGTGTTAACACAGTAAGGAATTTAACCATGCATGGGATAGCCTTGTGGCTATACTTAATCTAAGACAAGACCAAGGACTCATTGAGGTTTGAGTCCTTACAGCAGGAAAAACGGGAGGACTAGATCGGCTGAATGGTTCTTATCTGCTGTGAAATTGTATGTTTCTATGCAGGATGAATTTCACACATTTACTGACTGAGTTGCTCAGTCAGTAGCAGACTTCGAGTGAAATTCTTCATTTCATTTAAAATAAAAGCAGATCGTGTGTTAGAATAGCCCAAACATTTTAGCAGACAATAATAGACAATGCGTTCCCTTTTTCAATGTCCCAAGAGTTAAACACTTATTTATGACAGATATCCCATATGGGTGTTCACCAATGCAGTCTTTTAATGTATGTCTTTCCTAAAAAGTATTTTCTGTTCCTTTCACATTGGTTATTGTTTTTCTAGTTCCGCACAGAGATATATATAGTCATTGCAAATGTTTGGATGGGTAAATCATTACTGCCATGCCATTTAGTGCTCTGATTATCTCACAGTAACACGTATTATTCCTACTTCAGACTGCAGGGTCTACGCTGCCGGTGGGATGGGTGCAGATCTGCGACCACAATGTTTCCTGCAGCAGTTTGATATGCTGAAAGATATCTGGGTCTACTTTGCGCCAATGCCAACACCTAGATATGGTGCCACTTCCTTCTTGCGTGGAACCAAGATCTATGTACTGGGTAACCACAATAAATTTCCCATCGCCAGGACACATAATGAACCAGGATTTTAAAAGTCTGTACGAGCGACTCTATAGGTCACCAGCAGAGGGCTCGTCTGCCATCAACCAATGAAGTACAGGTGCACTTCATTGGTTGATGGCAGAGGAGGCCCCTGCCGGCGACCAATAGAGTTGCTTGTACGGACATTTAAAATCCTGGCGCCAAAGCAACACGAAGAACGTACACAAATATTCGCCCAAACTGAACACAGGAACGGGCGAATATTCGTGGAACACGAAGATTTTTACCCCCACGAAGAGGAGCACGAACACAAAGAGTTGACTAGCGCCCAAGTATAATAGTCAACATATATCTGATACACTGTGCAAGAACCGGTCACTGTGTTACTAGTTTAATCTATTGCAGCTGTCTCTGTGTCACCACAATTCTGACTAGCTCTCACAGAACCACTAACTGATAGTGATTATTACAGCTTCATAAATCCATACAATTTAATCAAAAAGTGCTTGTGACTTATCAACAGACCTAGAAATTCATGCTCAGGTATTTCTCATGTCTCTAGAAGTAAACAAACTGCTAATTAATGACCCTTTCCTTTCAGGAGGAAGGCAGTCTAAGTATGCTGTTAATGCCTTTGAAGTGTTTGATATCGAGACACGTTCATGGACTAAATTTCCAAGTATCCCTAACAAGAGAGCATACTCTCGATATGTCCTGACAGAGGGGTCTATCTACAGTTTGGGGGGGCTGCGACAGGGAGGCACTTATCGTAGGCCTAAGTTTACGAAGACGGTGGACATATTCGACATGGAACAAGGTGAGCATTGGCATTAAAATAGAAATAAAAATACACATACCTAGTATTCAGTATTATGGCACTTTAATGCTATGTAGACTAGTGATAAATCTATTAACAAACGTCCACCAATGGGGTGCTGGTTTTCATTTGAGAAAAAAGTTACTTGTATTGTAGGGTATATTATGAGCACAGATGCACAGAGTGGGTGTCGGTACATGGGTTGCAAAGAGGCTGGAGTCGAATATGTGGGTTTATAAAGTAGTGTTTACAAATAGACTGGGTGTAATAATCAAAACCTATTCACAAAAAGACAGAGTTGGCATATACACCAAAAATGAACATAAAAATGAACATATAAATGAACACATAAGTTCGACATCATGTAGAGAGAAGTTAAAGACTCATCTGTCATTTTGTTTCTCTCCTTAATGCTCCCTGTCTCTTAAAACTTGTATTTAAAATGTTATTGAAATACTACAATTACCTAGAAACAGAATCCTTTCATTCCTTCAAAGTCCTCGCCTATGTATTACATTACAGCAGTCTGACGGCTTACAGCCACTTCCACGTGCCAACATTTCATGCTCCTGCATATGAAACAGTAAAGCTTTACAGATCTACATTTACACAGTGATGGCCAGTAAGTGTGATTGAATGAGGTGTTCTGCGTGATAGGTGATATGAGAGTTATGAGTGCTTAAAGGTAATTTCACCTTCTGCCATGTCAGAGATGACCAGGCTGAGCAGTGATGACAGGCAGGATTCAGAGGCCCTGCTGAAATGTTTTAAACATGAAAATACAGAAAAATGGTATGTTATTTAAAAAAAAGGAATAAGCATATTTAAGATGTATTCCAAATTAGTACATAATAATATAAATGTCTAGGAATATTGAGAAAAGTGTGTGAGCATGGATGTCTATGTGTAAGTGTTTGTGTGTGAGCATAGATGTATAAGAGGTATGAGATGGAGTGTGCGTTAGCATTAGTGGTGTGTCAGAGAGTGTGTGTGTTAGAATGCCTGTGTACATGTGTGTTAGTAAGTATGGGAAAGTGTGTGTTAGCATGTGTAAATTTGTGTGTGTTTACATATGTATGCCAGTGTGCATGTTGGAGGGGGAGGAGCAAAGATGGCACAGGCAGGTTGTTTGAGGTTAGGATGGCACCGATAGTCTGCTTTGGGACAAAGGTGGCACTCAGAAGCTGTGTGGGGGCAAAGGAGGTACTCACAAGCTGTTTGGGGCAAAGTGGAACCGCTGGATATGTTGCTTGGTGAAGTTGCACTGGGTCCCTGTGGTTTCTAGTTATACCCCTGCTTCCCATTAACATATTGGCACTGTCCTTCAAAAACTGAGACTGTTGGGAGGTATGAGTAAACATTCACAAGCACAAGCTATGGGCAATTTTGATAAATGTATGCTGAAATCTGTGAAGGTGACAGTTCTACTTTTTACATATATTGTGTCAGTGCTGCACAAGAGTGTTGAATTATACTTTAAAACAGTGGTTGACATATACTTATGTATATTGAATCGCATGGCTTATTGTGTACAAATATCTACATATCTCTTACAGGAGGCTGGATGAAGACTGAACGCTCCTGCTTTTTAAAGAAAAGGAGGGCTGACTTTGTTGCAGGATCAATACATGAACGAGTTGTGGTAGCAGGCGGCCTAGGTAAGAACAGAAATGCCATTCTCCCAGGAAAGTAGACCTTAGGTAAACATGTCTATGAGCTGACTTATTACTTCACTAAGTAAACAATGACAAACATGAGAATTTTTACATGGGAGGTGCCCTAAGGGTATCTGTATAAATAATATTAAAAAGTCCACGACGATATACTATATGCTAACCAGTCCTAAAAGAGACACTTAGGGGTTTACTGTAGTTCTCTGCAGAAAGAAGAAAATACCATACACATTTTTTTTTAAATGCACACCAAGAACAGAACAGCCTCTTTATATCCTGTCCTACGGTGCATCTGTGCTTGGGAGCATCTCAAGTTTTATCTCTCTTGTGCCATTATAGAGGAAATATTTGGATCAACAAGGTCAGTTCAGTACCAAAATGTGAAACAAATTTCCCCTGCACAAGGTAACCAACAACCCCAGATGTAAGTGTCTGGCTTCATGGCCTTGTCAGTGGGGGTCACGTTGGTATCCCTCTATGCTAAAGAGAGCAAGAAGGCCCACTTCTGGACTCGGCTTTATGCTTTGGGTGGGCCGAAGGGTGAAATAGTATAAAACCTTGAGATTCTCAAAGAAGAAAATACCTTTTCAAGTTTGCCCTTCAAGATACATAATGCAATTTACCGAATTTTTATTTTCTCTACGTTCGCTTGAGCAGGGCCCTGCTCAACTTTTGTTTCTGTAAATCCAAATTATTATGTGATGCAATACTTGCTATGCAATATGCAAAATCAATAGCTCCTTACAATAACTTATAATATCATAAATACAAACCTATGCAGTTAATTGTTTAAAGTTATTGTGTTCTCTCCCATTTTTCTATCATTATTTTCTTTCCGCTCCTATAATTCTCATCCCTCAGGTAACCAGCCATCAGTACTGGAAACTGCAGAGATCTTCCATCCTGAGAAGAACCGATGGGAGAATATTAGTCCAATGCCCACTCCGCGTTGTGCATGTGCTAGTATTGTTTTGAAGAACAGACTTTATGCTATTGGTGGTGTGAACCAAGGGCCAAGTTCTGCTGTGGAGATGCTGAGTGTGGTAGAGAGCTGATTACGTTTTATGTATTTGAAGAGGACAATGAATGCATCACGATACGGGTGTGTTTGATGCAGTGTATCCACAAGCCATCAAAGCACTAAGAGTGTGTGTGAAACACATTGCTCCCTAGAGGGTAGGTAAGTGCAGAGAGTGCCAAGAAGTTTGGGAAGTGCGCAGAAAATTCTACATAAACACAAGCAAAACCTTATTTTCTAAGAGCAATGCATCCCCAGCGGGCTTTGGGGGCTATTACATAATCAATATAATGCACTCATGTGTCTGTGATACAACAAATAGAACATGTAACATTGTCACAGATAAGTACAGACACTATATATAAAATCAGTGGGGGCGGCATACCTTCTGTTTCTAATATGTCTCTCGCTAGAATCCTTCAAGTCTAGTTTTCTTTGGACATGTCCATATTGGCCTATGTAGATCTATGTATTTTTTAGGAGCCAGCTCATTTTTTTGTAGGAACCATAAAAGAACTAAAGAATGCTATTAAACAGAAAATACATTATTCTGCAGCAGTAATGTTTAGGCATCTATGGATCCTGTGATTTGTCTAGCCCTTATACAATATATGACAGTAACAGGGGTTTGTGTCTGTTTTATTAGTGCCCCTGTACCTGACAATAAAGTAATTTCACATCCCAGAAAACATAATGTGTCTTCCATTTCCTCACACGTGGAACAATGGGCAAGAATGTTAATTAAACAAATTACCATGTTGTGCCTTCCTGGGGTGAAATGTACACACTGGGAAACAGATAAAGGATATGGATTTCCAGTGTTAAATGGAGCAATTACCTGTCGCTATGCACAGGTGTTAATATTTGACTTTGAAATGTAACATGCCATCTAGCAGTTCTGCCAACAATCACAGCCATAAGTTGTGTTATTCAAATAACCGATCTTGTTTTTTTATATAACATTCCACAAATAACCAGCTTCTTTCACCAGGTGAGAAAAATACACACTACATTGGTATAAAAAAAGAGATCTGCACGCAAGGAAACAATCCATGTGAAGGACGGTGTGAAGAAAATTAGTCTACCCCACTCAAAGAGTAACTTGCACTCCTTACTTTAGTTTAGTAGTACTAACGTTTAGGGGTCTTTTACCCCTTTGTCAACTTGTCGTCTCCCTTTTTTGACTCTCCTTGGATATACTGTACATGGGCTGAGGAACGGCAGGTCACTTACAGAACACTGCACCCTACAGACACCCTAATGCTTTGTGGATGAATTTCCATTATCAACAATTTAAGTTTCTAAATATGATTTTGACATACCAATGAACCAAACATTAAATTTAAAAAAAAAAAATTATTCTGTCAAATTGAACATTTTCGTAACTAAATGCAGTATTAGGAACATAATTTCTAGTCCTAAGAATCCTCACCAGAAACAATTATTTAATCATGTAAAATGTTGCCTTATTCATAGTTTTTAGTTAGATCAGTGAGGTTTAATTAAGCCTATTGTTTAGTGTTTAATCTGCAGATGGAGGGCACCATTTATTAAAGCAGCCCAGGAGCAGGAGACCAAGCATTCTAGTGGGGTGCAGCCCATTTAGCTAGATTGCACAAATATTAAACATGAAGATTTAGTAGTCTACCATGCCACTGGCATAGATAGGTGCTGGTAGGGTTAAATCCTGAGCCCTACATTTTGGGCAAAAGTAGATCTGGTGGCGCAACGTGCTAGAGGTTGGCACTAAAACTGAAACACTTATCATTTGCTTTACTATATCCTGCAAAGAAAAAAGGACATGCATGTCCCTTTAAAGTATAATCATTTGAAGTAATTTAAATTTCTGCCTGCAGTTTTCTGTTAAAGAAATTATTATTATTCCAGTTTATTCAGTTTAAAGATGGTTGCTGCCTCCTTTCTCTCTATGTATCGGTTGCTCTCTCGATGCTAATTCTTTTTATGACATTCTCAGGAAATTAGATGGACAGTCAGTATGTGTCAGTGTGATGAGAATGCCTTTGTTACCCTGAAAGGAAAGCAGTGTGTGAAGGGGCAATCTGCATGCTATTAATTGTTAATAATTAATTCTATTGTCTGAATCAAAAAACATTATAGACCAGATCCTTTTGCCTCAAATTAAATAAGGTAATTGTGCATCTTATCTGAGTTGAACCTTCTGAGATCTACATTTTGAAGTAAGGCTTTAACTATCATAAAATCTTTACATTATTAGACATTAACAGAGAGTAATAATATCTATTGATTGCATAAATCTTTTTTTGCCAATAACCCACAGCTTCCAAGTAACAGGCCTATGTGATGGACTTTTCTCCCTCTCTACCGACATGACTATAAATGAAGCAGCCACAAACCTGTGTTGCGTCTATTGATTTATTCTGAACACAGTTAGATAGATACCAACACATTCTCACCATAGAAAAAATATCAAGTAAACACATAATACGTATTATGTGTAGCCTCAACACCATCTCATTTCGCCCACACCAGGTTAAATGCATGCATAGTTTTCTCAGAGCACAGGATGGAACAGTTCATTGGAATTTATTAATCTTAATCTCTTTCGCCCTGTTTTTATCTCGTATTATATGCCTGAAAATAATCAAGTGAACCTCGCCTTACTGTATGATTAAAGATCTTTTTATATAGTTAATATATAGGTAAATAATGCAGACTTGATCTGTAACACAGTAATTCCCTAGTGCCTCTGCAATCTCCCCATCTACCCTTCCCCATTTACCTTTCCCTAACATGTTGACAGGGCCTTATCTATCCACTACCTGCCCTCACCCCAAAAGTACTAGTAAATAAGTAGAGGTTTCTTTACTACAGAGAGGAAGAGAGAACTTATGAGTTTGGCCCCCTGTCAGTTAACAGAAGTTAATGCTTGTTCTCCAGCACCCACAAAGGCAATCATGTCATGACTCGTGAGTTTTTCATCCATGGTACTCTTATGTTTCACACTAGACATGGTCCGATCACAAGAAAATCTCTACATTTTATTGTATATATATTTTTTAAATGTTTTTTTCTGTAAATATCCATTTACTGTGCAGCAAAGCAACAGAAGCTCTGGAACCTAAAAGCTATCCAAGACCTTCACCAAGCTGGAAGCCTCCAGGAGCTCAGTAGGTTCTGGGATCTCAAACAGGCTTTCCTGATCTCCCTGAATAAACACAGGTGGCTCAGACAGTATACTTAACGTATTGGGTGAGAGGGGTGGTAAGGTGGTCCAACAAGATTTTAAAAACCATCAGATATGCCAGTGTAGCACTTTGAAAAAACAGACTTTGGGGTTAAGACATTGCTCAGTGACACGTAATCATAATAGGTTATTTATGTACTTAAAAATCCTGGTAAGATTATCCCTGATGTAATAAATCCTGTTTGGGCACTAAACAAATTAGCCTAATTCAACCTAAAAATCCTGATTGAGGGACATCCTGTTTCAGATATATCGGATTACAGAATGACCCTTGTATTGTCAGTACAGCTTCCAGATTTATTACAACCAATGTTTTAGTATCTAAGGGAACAAAGAAGAATCTTGTCCTCGACTCGCTCCCTGTGTGGTGCAATCGGGCATCTCAAAAAACACATTTCTATTAGACTTACATACATTTTTGAAAACTACTTTATTCAATCATAAATGTTTATGCTATATGCTCTATGCACCCTTCCCACTGTAATGAATGGCAGGATCTTTTGTCGTTATTAAAGAGATAATATTTTTTGTTATAGAAGCTGGATTTAGCTTCTTCATGTGCTATATAAACTGATGCATTGATGGATTATAGATAGTGGAGACTAGGGACTGTTCCGTTCCAAATATTCACCATTAGAGGGCACTATAAATACATTTAATAAAAAGGTTGTTCTTACTATATTTTATTTATATGGTGCCAGCAATTAGCTCTACCTACAGTACATACATTCAAAGTATATGATGTGTCACATTGCTGTTCTAGGACCTTAGCCTTTAGCCCCTTTGCTTCATGCTAGGCAACAGTTTGTCAACACATATATTACACCACATGCATAGTGACGTGGCAGGTAAAAGTGTGAAAGCTAAAATGGATTAGTATTACCTTTAACAGAAAAACAAGTGAATAAATGGCTTCCTGAAGTACAGGTGAATACCGGCCTATGTCTCTTTCTCAGAGTTACTACACTGCATGATATGTTGTATGTTTGTGAATGGATAATGAGCATTTACTATGCCATGATGAAGATTATATGTAGTGACTACATTACCCAAATGACTCTAATATTGGTCCCCATGGAAACCTTGACTTGTTATTATTAAAAGATACACTTAATTAAGTCCACTAAGCTCAAGCAGGTATATATCAACCATGGCATACCTTTAGGAAAACCACCAATCAGGAGTCTTTTATGCGATCACAGCAGTGTGGAATAGGGAGTCAGCTATAGACAGTGTAACCCTGAGATTATGCCCTTTTGCCCTGAGATTGGGGCAGAAACCCTTAGCCAAACCCTAACATTTCCCAGGTATGATAATTAAGTAAGAATGGTGTAAATCAGAGCATCATTGCACTTTTGCCATGGTCACTGAAACACGTTCACTGTTTTGTGGTGAAATTCCCTATTGTGTTGCCATAGAATTATTTCTGGTTGTCTGCAATGCAATAATCCTAATCATTTGGCTTGAATCATGAATGGAGCAGGTGTTCATTGTTTTTGGTATAAACCAAGTATATGAGGGATTTTGTACCGAAACTGCTCCTCTTTATCCTCACCCCAGCCAGATACAAAGGAATGATCTGCTGGGCAAATTCCTCAGGGCAGTGACCCGTGAACTCCTGTGCTGGATTCCAGTACAAGACAAGGCTGGAGAGTCCCCAAAATACCCCCAGCAGGAGAGCAGTTCTGGATAGCAGTCAGTCGGCATTGACACATGTGACTAGACTAAGACAAGGAATTGTTCCAATCCCTTACACTTGTAGCTAGTCAAAAAAAAAAATTCCATTCTTTGAAGCAGGTGAAATTTGAACCATTGTCCCATTTTTTTCTTCTGACTCAAACCGTCTGTGTTAAGATTAAGCAATTAACTTGTAAACTCTCCGGGGCAAACACTTTGCACAGTGTCTGTCGTCTTAAGCAGGTATGGAGGAAAGTGTTTTATTAGTCAAATACTGAGTACATGATTTCTTCAATTATTTAATATAATCAACTGAACTGCAACGTGGCGGACATTTTCTGAAAGCCAGAAAAATGTATTTTCTTTACCAACCTATATGAGACCACAATATCACTTGATATTACTATTTATCCGTTATCTGATTATTTTAACTTTATTTTCATTTTATGAAACAATAAATAATATTAATGTTTATATACGTGTATTGCTAAAAGCTGTTTTAAAAAAATATCTTAATATAAAAAATCTAAATTAAAACTTCCCCTTACAAATGCATGGAGGTATACATCATAAACCCCCTATGCATCCCCAACTGCCTTGTCTTCCAGATGCATTTGGTACAATATCTCTCAAAGATTTGGTCTAACAAGACCTTCCACACATTCATACACCGAAAGTGATCACACTGACTTCAATGGGAATGTTTAAAGCAGTTAAAATTGGCCCCAAATGGGGCAGTGTGTTGGGGTTTTTTTTGCATTCAGGTAAAGAATGGAAAGTAATGTATTTAAAAAATATATTAATATGCATCTTTCATTGGTAGGACGGTATAGGGCATTAGAATATCCCTTTAAACTGCATATCGCTACTAGCCTTATTTTTGTCCTAGAATTACAGCCTGCTGTATGGAACAAATATTATAAAATGTGGAAATTACGGGGTTAATTATACACGTGGCAGGAACCTTGGTTAAACAGTATTCTAGTGAGTTAACATAAAAGAATATAAAATGCATAGTTACAGGTTACTGCATAATATGATTGCAATATTGATGACACAAATGGGCTTCCCTGTATCTGTAAGCAGTATAAACAGCACACACCGCCACTGCCTGGGTCTGTGAAGACAGACACTGAAAGGTGATAGGCACATTAAGCAGGACTGGTTTTCCCCAATATTTTATATTATAATGCCTGGTTTTGTCACCGATATTTTTTTAATCAATAAAGAATAATTGATAGATATGATAGAAAAATAATGAAAAATTTACCTGTCCACAAGTTACAGGTTTGGCTAATAGCATAAAGGCCTCTGTCTGAATCAACTAAACTCCCCTCAGGAACAGGGGGAACATGCGCTACAGAAGCCACTGCAGCTTCTCCAATCCGCCCTACAACAGTACATTTTTTGCACTAAAATAAACTATGAATTAACTTGTAGTATGGTAAGTGAGCAATGAGCATTAATCTCAGCCCCTGCTTAGCTAACTTTCACTGTCTCACACTCCAACACTCATCAGTTGTAACGTCCACTCCGAATGAAGGCCCATCCAGGCTGTTCAGGCAGTATCCAATTTCTCAAGGTTTTCCTTCTTGCTGTGTTCCTGGCCTTGTATACTGAGCTAATGCTTTGCTGCATCTGATCTGTTTCCTGTGTATGACCTTGGCTACGTTCTTGATAATGAATTGTGTACAGACCCCGGCGTGTCCCAGACTTACCTACCTTCCAAGCAGTGTGCCCTGCCTGAGGGCTTCCAAGCCGTGTGCCCTGCCTGAGGGCTTCCAAGCTGTGTGCCCTGCCTCAGGGCTTCCAAGCCATGCGCCCTGCTTGAGGGCTTCCAAGCCGTGGGCCCTGTCCTAACTTACAGTTCCCCTGTCCTCACTACAGTTCCCCTGTCCTCGCTACAGTTCTTTTACCTGAGTGCTCCTGCTGTGTGCCCTGCCAGAGGGCTTCCACACGTGCTCCTGTGTGCTTACAGCTGTGCTCCTACCTCTTGCCTTGACGGTGGCCTTCCAGTTTCCTGCCTGTACTGAGCTTGTAATGGCGCCAAAGTGGCTTTTAACGGCGGCTACACATGGCAACTAATCCAAACAAACTTTTGTCACTTTTGCAGTTCTATTTGCTCAGTTTGTAGGAGATCGCCCTTTTTTTCGTTGATTTGTAAGAAACATACAAATAAAAATAAAGTTCATACAAAAACTAATGCACAAGTATTTTCCTTCTGTATCAGACAAAAGTATTCGGATGTGTGACCATTACACAAACAGGGACTTTTATGATATCGCATTTTTAATACATAGACAATGTGTAGTTGCAGCTATAACAGCTTCCACTCTTCTGGGAAGGCTTCCCACAAGATTTTGGAGTGTTTCTGTGGGAATCTTTGCCCCTTCTTCCAGTAGAGCATTTGTGAGGTCAGGCACTCATGTTGGACGAGAAGGCCTGGCTAGCAATCTCCGTTCCAGTTCAACTCAAAGAGGTTTGGGGGTTGAGGTCAGGGCTATGTGCGGGCCAGTCAAGTTCTTCCACACCAAACTCAATATGTCTTTATGAACTTTGCTTTGTGCACTGGGGGACAGTCATGCTGGAATAGAAAACTGCAAAGCATAGCATTGTGCAAAATGTCTTGATATGTCCCTTTAATACTTTTGTCCATGTGTTGGATGTTGGTGTTAATTTTGTATTCTCCCTCACTGATTTACAGAGGTATCTTGCTACCACCACTTTTACTTGACATCCAAGCATCAGCCACTTGTTAGCATCCAGTGGCAAGAAAAAGTGAACCCTCTGGAATTACCAGCATTTATGTATATATTTGTTTAAAAATATGATATGATCTCATTTCAAGTTACAATAACAAAAAAAACCAATCTGATTTAAATTAATAACACACAAATTATTTTATTGTTTGTATCCATATCGAATACATCATTCAAACATCGACAATGTGGGTTGGAAAATATAAGTGAACTCCTAGGCTAATCACTTTTTTAGCCACTTTGAAATAAAAATTTAATTTTGAGTTTGCTATTCTCAAGAAACATCTGCTGATTAGAACCAAAGAAGAAGTCTCAGACCTACAATGATGAAATGTTGATTTGGATAAAGCTGGAAAGGGTTACAAAGTAATCTCAAAGAGTTTACGCATTCACCAGTCCACAATTTAGTACATTGGCTATTCTCACTACAAGTGAAAAAGCTGTTCTCTCTAACAGCTGGGAGAGCAGCTCATCCAATGTGCGGGGGAATCCGAAAGGAAGGAAAGCCCAGGCAGGTTGTGGTGGTAGGGGATTCATTAATCAGGAAAACAGACAGGGTAATCTGTAGCTCTGATCGCAGCAACCGAATGGTTTGCTGTCTCCCGGGTGCCCGGGTTCGGCATGTTGCGGACAGAGTGGATAGATTATTGGGAGGGGCTGGTGAGGATCCAGCTGTCTTGGTGCACATTGGCACCAATGACATAGTAAGAGGAAGATGGAGTGTACTAAAAGGTAATTTTAGGGACTTAGGTAGTAAGATTAAGAAAAGGACCTCCAAGGTAGTATTCTCAGAGATACTACCTGTGCCATGCGCTACACCAGAAAGGCAGTGGGAGATTAGGCAGCTAAATGCATGGCTGAAGTCTTGGTGTAAGAAGGAGGGCACTGGGCTGATTTTGCTTTGGGGTACAATCTCTATAGTCATGATGGATTGCACCTAAATGCAAGAGGGTCCAATGTGCTTGGGGAGAGAATGGCTAGACGGTTGGAGGAGATTTTAAACTAGGAATGGGGGGGAGGGAATAAATACCGGGCTACACAGTCAGTGGCGTCGGCAGGGGGGGGCCAGATGGGGCCATGGCCCCCCCTACATCATGCTGTGCCCCCCGGTGTGCCCCCCCAATTGAAACGCCGTCTTTTTTTTTTTTTTTTAATAGACCCGGAGGAGAGACTGAGAGGCGCCGAGCGGTTGCTGAGGAATAAGTTCTCAGCAACCGTTCGGCGCCTCTCACTCTTCTCCGCGACCGCGAGGCCTCTTCCTGGTTCGCAGTGCCGGCATTTCAAGCCGAGCGCCGGTATATGTCGTCATATCCGGCGCCCAGCAGTGAAGCCGGCAGAACCAGGGATACAGAGACCTCGCGATCTCACCGCTGGACAAGCCCAAGGTAAGTGAACTTCAAAGGGGGGGGTTAGAAAGTTAGGAGGGGGTTAGAGAGAAGAGGTAGATAGGAAGTGAGAAGGGGTAGATAAGGATAGATTGGGAGAGAGAGGGGGTAGATTGGGAGGGAGATGGGGGTGGATGGGATACATTGGGAGGGAGAGGGGATAGTTAGGATTGATTGGGAGGAAGAGGGGGTAGATAGGATAGATTGGGAGGGAGAGGGGGGTACATAGGATAGATTGGGAGGGAGAGGGGGGTACATAGGATAGATTGGGAGGCAGATGTGGTAGATAGAGAGGCAGATGTGGTAGATAGGGAGGGAGATGTGGTAGATAGGATAGATTGGGAGGGAGATGTGGTAGATAGGATAGATTGGGAGGGAGAGGGGGTAGATAGGATAGATTGGGAGGGAGAGGGGGTAGATAGGATAGATTGGGAGGGAGAGGTCTTTATGGGACAAAAACGGCGTACGTTCAGCTGTTTGGGGACAAAGTTGACATAATGTGTAACTTAGGTGCTGGTCAGGTTCTATATGGGCAGTGTGGACACCAGGGCTGGCTTTGGGGTGTGTGACCAGTGATCTATGCCTGTAATTTAGGGGGGTTTATCTATACCTTTAATGCAGAGTTTATATGTAATTTCCAATTGATTTATATCTGCAAAGCTGGGTTTTGTGTCATTCTGTTCATCTGTATCGGCTATATTTCCATACATTATTAATGTTTACCTGCAAATATAGGATTTGTATGTCTTATTCAGTTGATCAATACCTGGAGTGCTGTTTCCATGTGTTGATTATTTGATCTAAACCTTCAGTGCTGAGTGTACATGTGATTTCCAGTTGATATATACCTGCAATGCTGGGTTTGTGTGTTCTGTTGGTTTATACCTGCAATGCTATGTTTCCATACATTATTTATGTATACCTGCAAATACAAGTTTTTTTTTAATCTCATTCAGTTGCATGTGCTGTTTCCATGTGTTGTTTATTTGATCTATACCTGAACTACAGGGTGTAAGTAAAAGAGCGCTATGGTTTAGTGAATGAGGGGACTCTGGGGATGATTACAGGGGAGAGGACCTCTCAATGTCACGGTGCAGTCAGAAGGAGGGAACACTGCACTGACTCTCACTGTCTTCCCCTGATCTGCAGTCAGTGTGGCAAATATATTGGCAGCAGGGTCTAATATTAATATATATTGGCTGCAGGGGCTAATATTAATATATATCGGACGCTGGGACTAATGTTTATATATATCAGCAGCAGGGGCTAATATTAATATATATTGTCTGCAGGGCCTATTATCAATAAATATTGGCTGCAGGGTCTAATATTTATATATATTGGCTGCAGGGACTAATACTATATATCGGCAGTAGGGGCTAATATTAATATATGTTGGCAGCAGGGTATAATTTCTATGTATATCGGCAGCAGGGTATAATATAAGTATGTATCCGCAGCAGGGGCTAATATTAATATATATCCGCAGCAGGGGTTAATATTAATATATATCGGAAGCAGGGTCTAATATTTATATATATTGTCAGCAGGGGATAATATTAAAGCATGAAAAATAACTGTCACTTTAGCTGTTATTTTGAAATCATATTTTAATCACAGTCTTAACTTCAAAGAGATAAGTGCATATTATGTAGTTAAAAATGCACGTCTAACGTGTGTGTATATATATATATATATATAGTGTATATGTACCGTTTTATAATTGGCCCCCCTACTTTGGTCCCTGGCCCCCCATGTGCCCCCCTAAATATGAAACCTGGAGACGCCACAGTAGACAGTATAGAAAGGGAAGGCGATTTACTTAGTAACCAGGTGGGTGGATCTGGGGGCTTGGTCTATACAGATAATAGGGAGAAGCATATATTTTGCCCCCCAAAGCAAGGACAGAAAGCGATTGTAGCATCGGTGTTAAATGACAAGCTAAAGGTCATGTCTACAAATGCTCGCAGTTTAGGGAATAAGATCCATGAACTTGTAACAGTTGTGGCAACTGAGAATGTTGATATAGTGGCTGTTACTGAGACATGGTATAATGAGAAAAATTACTGGGACATATCAATACCGGGGTACTCTTTATATAGAAAAGACAGAAAGGGCAAGAAAGGGGGAGGGGTGGCCCTATATGTGAAAAATAACATAAAATCTAACTTAATACAAGTTGGTGAGGAGAACTTAGAGTCGGTTTGGGTTACAGTACAATTTGGCAAAAGTAAAGTAACTCGCATAGGTGTGATTTATAGACCCCCAGGACAAGTAGAAGAACTAGATAATCTACTAGTGGAGGAAATAGCTAGAATGACAGTGAAAGGGGATGTTATAATCATGGGTGACTTTAATCTCCCTGATGTAAACTGGAAAACGAAAGTAGCTGGTTGTACCAGGAGTGCGGATATTCTAAACTCCTTACTGGGATTATCTTTAAAACAGGTAGTTGAGGAACCAACTCGTAAGGAGGCCATATTGGATTTAGTGTTCACAAATGGAGATTTGTTAACAGATATTTCTGTAGGTGAAAGTTTGGGATCTAGTGATCATCAGTCTGTGTGGTTTAATATACGAACAGTGACTGAGTCACACCACACAAAAACAAAAGTTTTAGATTTTAGAAAAGCTGACTTTTCTAAAATGAGAAAATGTATAGAGGAGTCATTATCAGACTGGCACAATTTAAATGGCGTTCAGGAGAAATGGGATTTTGTAAAAGCTGTTTTATTGAAGATATAATTGTAATTGAAGAAAATTGTATTAGGCTGGTCAGTAAGAGTAAAAAATTAAGGAAACCGCTGTGGTACTCTGCAGAAGTGGACAAAATCGTGA
Source organism: Sceloporus occidentalis (assembly GCA_023333645.1). Lineage (NCBI taxonomy): Eukaryota > Metazoa > Chordata > Lepidosauria > Squamata > Phrynosomatidae > Sceloporus > Sceloporus occidentalis. The sequence goes on from JALMGF010000055.1 coordinate 3,160,891, forward strand.
AAGACAAGAAGTTAGCCTTTAGTAGATACAAAAATACCCAAAGTGAGGAAGATAGACAGATCTATAAAATTAGGCAGAAAGAGGCAAAGAAAGTTATAAGATCTGCCAAATCACATGCAGAAGAACGAATTGCCCTCTCAGTAAAAAATGGAGATAAAACATTTTTTAGATGTATAAATGAGAAAAGGAAAGTTAAACAAGGATTAGTTAGACTAAAAACAAAAGGAATATATGTAGAAGAGGATAAAGGTTTAGCTGACTGCCTCAATGAATATTTCTGTTCAGTTTTTACAGATGAAAATGATGGAATGTGAGTTTATCGAGGCGGAGGTTCTACTTCAGTTGTCTAAGGTAAAGACAAATAAGTCGATGGGGCCTGATGGGATACACCCCAAGTTATTAAAAGAGCTTCGGGGTGTACAAGCAAAACCGTTAACTCATATATTTAACGAATCATTGGTAACAGGAGTCGTCCCAGGGGACTGGAAAGTAGCGAATGTTGTACCCATTCACAAAAAAGGCAGTAGGGAGGAGTCGGGCAACTACAGGCCAGTTAGTCTTACATCTGTAGTGGGGAAATTAATGGAAACAATGTTAAAGGAAAGGATTGTTGAACATCTGAAGTCACATGGGTTTCAAGATCAAAAACAACATGGGTTTTCCTCAGGAAGATCTTGCCAAACAAATCTTATAGATTTTTTTGATTGGGTGACTTAAGTAATTGATCAAGGTGGTGCAGAAGACATTGCGTATCTGGATTTCAGTAAGGCCTTTGACACTGTCCCACATAGAAGATTTATAAATAAACTGCAATCTCTGGGTTTAGATCCCAATGTTGTTGAATGGATTAGGGAGTGGCTGAGTGACAGACAACAGAGGGTTGTAGTGAATGGCGTATATTCAGAACAAGGTCTTGTTACCAGTGGGATACCTCAGGGATCTGTACTTGGACCCGTTCTCTTTAATATTTTTATTAGTGATATTGCAGATGGTCTTGATGGAAAGGTATGTTTATTTGCTGACGACACAAAAATTTGCAACAGGGTTGATGTTCCTGGAGGAAGAAGCAAAATGGCAAACGATCTAGGAAAACTGGAAAAATGGTCAGAGCTGTGGCAATTGGCATTTAATGTAGATAAATGCAAAGTAATGCACCTGGGGCATAAAAACCCAAGGGCAGAGTATAGAATATTTGGTACTGTCCTAACCTCAACGTGTGAGGAAAGGGATTTAGGGGTAATTATTTCTGAGGATTTAAAGGTAGGCAGACAATGCAGTAGAACAGCAGGTAATGCTAGCAGAATGCTTGGTTGTATAGCGAGAGGTATTAGCAGTAGAAAGAGGGAAGTGCTCATGCCGTTGTACAGATCACTGGTGAGACCTCACTTGGAGTATTGTGTACAGTACTGGAGACCCTATCTCCAGAAGGATATAGATATGTTGGAGAAAGTGCAGAGAAGGGCTAGTAAAATGGTTTATGGATTACAAGATAAACCTTACCAGGACAGGTTAAAGGATCTTAACCTATACAGCCTGGAAAAAAGACGGGACAGGGGGGATATGATAGAAACATTTAAATACTTAAAGGGAATCAACAAGGTAAAGGAAGAGAGTTTATTTAAAAGGAGAAATACTACCACAACAAGAGGACACAAGCATAAACTAGAGGGGCAAAGGTTTAATGGTAACATCAGAAAATATTACTTTACGGAAAGGGTAGTGGACGCATGGAATAGCCTCCCAGCAGAAGTGGTAGATGTTAATACAGTAAAGTCATTTAAGCAAGCATGGGATAGGCATAAGGCCAAGCTAGATATAGGATAAGGGCAAGTACTAAAGGAAAGTACTCAGAGGTTGGGCAGACTGGATGGGCCTACTGGTTCTTATCTGCCGTCACTTTCTATGTTTCTATGTTTCTAAGTGGGCACCCAGCCAAGATGACTTGAATGCTCAGTGTGGTTATAAAGATCTCTAGCGTAACAACTAGAGGATTAAAGAAATCATTGGAACGGGTCAACATATCAGTTCACGTGGCTAGCATATTCAAAACCTTCAACAGGCATGTAGTCCATAGTAGGACACCACAAAGGCAGCCACTGCTCTCCAATTTAACATCTCTGTTTGCCTAATCTTTGCCAAAGGGCACCTTGACACTCCACAACGTTACTGTTTTTGTGGACTGATGAAAATAAGGTTGAATTGTTTGGGAAGAACATGCAGGACTACGTATGGCATAAAAAAGAAGCATCATGATTTAGGGCTGCTTTACAGCCCCAGGGCCTGGTCAACTTGTCATCATTGATGGGACAATGAATTCCCAAGTTTATCAAAGTATCATACATGAAGCTCAGTACAAGTTGTGTAATGTAGAAGTATAATGACTCAAAATCAAAGTACAGAATCGTTTTAAAAAAGAAAAGCCACCTAATGAGCCCAGAACTTAACTTATTAGAGATGTTGTGGCACCAAGAGAGCCATTCACATCAGCTATTCTAGGAATAGGACTGAGTTTAAGCAGTTCTGTAAGGAAGAATGGTCCACAATCCTTCTTGAAAGTTGTACAGATCTGATCTGCAGCTACTGGAAATATTTATTTGAGGTTACTGCTGCCAAAAGAGGTTGAAATAGTTATTAAATGCAAGATTTAACGTACTTTTTTCAACCAGCACTGTGCGGCACCGGTGCGGGGAACTCTGATCTCTGACAGTCGGGGAAGGTATCCGTGACGGACGCAGACAACCCCCGCTGCTAGCCACACCTCCTTCCGGCTGCAGCGGACGTTGTCTACGCGGATCGCGTAGACGTCAACCTGCTGCCCCGGCAATACAGCAGGAAGCACCGGTGTGTGTGTGTGTGTGGGAGACAGGAGGATCCAGGTCCCCTGCAGCGGTGCGGGGGATCTGGATCTTAGTCTCATAATCAGACCTCTATTTGAGGTCTGATTAGAAGATGACCCCGATTAGAAGACGAGGGGTATTTTTCAGAGCATTTGCTCTGAAAAAACCTCGTCTTATAATCGAGCAAATACGGTATATTGGCCATCTGGCACACTGGGCAAATCCCTGATGGGGAGAGTGGCTAATAGAGCCACATACTTACTGCTACTCCAAAGGCATCATGCCCTGCATTTACTTCATTTAGCAGCTGCTGGCCTTAAGGCTTGAGGGCCTCTTATCCCCAGTACTGCCCTGGGTAGGTCTACTATATTAGAGACAAACTATACTTTTATATCATGGCATAAATCTAGCTTGAAAAGAACAAATGTTGTGTAACCATAAAAAGTTCATCCAGATCTGAAAATGGTAACATATAATAATACAAGTGCATGATATATAAGCAGTGCTAATTACAAATCTGGAAAAGTATAGTAAATTAATCCTCTAAAGGTTTTTAGTCTGAACCTAATTTGAGTCAGCAGGATACTACGACATGATGTAAATATAAGAGGTGTGTAGAGTGATTTTTTAAATTTGGTGCTTTCATGATAATTCATGAAAAATCAGGGTTTGGATATTTAACACAACAGCAATCGGGGCGCATGTGTATATAGGGAAAAAAGAAAAATGTATATGATAGTGTGATACCGTTTTATAAAATGAAAAATGTGAAAAATGTGCATATTTTTCACATTTTTCATTTTATAAAACGGTATCACAATTTTTTAAATCGTTACACAAGGGTTCCTCCTGAACCCTTTTAAACCCATTAACCAATGCTCACTGATATTGTCACATATCATATATATATTATTTCCACCAACCTATATTATCCCACACACGAATAATTCCCTTACATACCGCCTCCCCGAGACCCAAACAAAACAAACGCCGTAATATTCATGGTTTTAACCTTTATTTTGTTCCCGGGATACGTGATCCCTCATTTCACATAGAAATCACACACCCGATACATTATACGGGTTGGAAGGAATGAAGTACGAGGGACAACACGGAAACGAGATACACCGCACGCACGCACGCACACATACACGCGGCAGAATGAATACGCGATGACGTAACGGGAGCAGACACACAAGCAGACGGAACGAAAGAAACGCAGACGACGCATCCGGGGGAGCATAAAAGAATGAACACCATCCATTTGGTCATTATTATACCTCCTGAGGAAGCCTTTTTACCTGGCGAAACGCGTTGAGGATTGTTTTTTACTTTGAGGATTTTTTTACTTTGGACTTCATTTCGTCTTTCATATTGTTTTATTCTATTTACATTTTTTATATTATTTACATTACTTTTTATCCCGTTCGGACAACTTTGTATACACCTGTATGGTGTAGTTGCCGACCAGGGTTTAGTAAGGGCTTGGTCCCAGATTAAATTATTTATTTATTTATTCTACCTGGTATCTTTTGATCTATTTATGGCACACAATATCAGTTCATAAATTACTGAACATACACTATTTATATATAGCACTTGCACTTTATCAACACCCACACTGGATCTTTGAAGAAATCTTCTCGTGGAATCCAAACAAAGCCTCCCCAGGAACTTCATCAAGAGACCGGCTCCACTCCAGGACAACAAACCAGACGAGCTTGATATCTTCCAACTAAATGTGAGTGCATTACCTTATAGCGCACATACAAATTATAAAGGTATCACCCTATCAGATATCTCTTGTCTTACATACACGTGGAGCCAAGAAATCAACACATATACCGAGGAGTGGTTTTGATACACGCGCCAAAGATCCATTCACATTGTGAGTGTATTTATTGAAGCGTTGTGCCGGAGTTACATTTGTTACTGTATTACACTATTTTTTCTTTTTCCTTTTTTATCATTTTTTATATGAGTTATTCTGGATCATGGGTTTGCAAGCGCCCCTAGACAGAAGTCAAATTTGTGTTCCTTTTTTCTACATTCCGTGGAGAGTGTATATAGGGCTGCAGCTAAAAACCCGATCTCAAGAAAGGAAAGTAATTCTTTTTCTTTCTTTCTTTATTCTCACTTTTTGACACTTGGTTTCACATTTCTCACGTTCTACAAAATTGTTTTAATTCAGCCACATATTTTCCAAGTATAAACTGACTTTTTAAGGTCATTCTTCAGAATTTCAATTGTTCCGCCCAGGGGAAGCTGGAACGGAGGAGGGTCATGTGACGTACATTCACAGAACTCCACTGGATTTCTGCTTCCCCTGGGTGGAACAAGAGACTTTGCTCCCACACATTGTAAGCCGGTAAAATGCAGGGTACCTGTGGAAGAGATTGTGGTTGCTGCAGGCTTTTGCCTCGCATTAGGGCGGCCCTTGCTGTTGTGCGGCCTCATTGGCCACTTCAGTGCGCGGCCACATGGCCATTTAGTTTTTATTTAGGGCGGCCTGCGGGGCAATTGTCCCCCGCCCCAGCCTGCCCCGATTGTTTTAGATCAGCCAAATTGGAGGTTTTTAAACACAAACTGTCTTTTAAAGGTCATGCCACATCATCTCAATCAGATTCAATTATTTACATCGACTAGGCCACTCCAACACCTTCATTTTGTTCTTTTGAGCCACTCAGAGGTGGACTTGCTTGAGTGCTCCAGATCATTGTCCTGCTGCATAACTCAACTGCACTGGAGCTGATGGCTGGATATTCTCCTTCAGGACTTCAGGAATTCAGGATTCCATCAACTATGCCATGTCACCCAGGTCATAAAGCAGCAAAGCAGCCCCAGACCATCACACTACCACCATGTTTTACTGTTATGATGTTCTTATTGTGGAATGCTGTGTTAGCTTTATACCAGATGTAACGGGACCCATGTCCTCCAAAAGAGTTCCACTTGTGGCTCCTTAGTCCACAGAATATCATCCCAAAAGTCTTGGGGTTGGTCAAGATGTTTTTATAGCAAATGTGAGACAAGCCTTTGTGTTCTTTTTTGGTCAACAGTGGTTTTTGCCTTGTAGCTCTTCCATAGATGTATTTTTCTTATTGTGGAAGCGTGAACACCAACCTTCACTGAAGCAAGTGAGGTCTGCACTTCTTTACATGTTAGAAACCGCTTTGTAACCCTTTAAAGACAGATGTCAAATAAATGCCTTGTTGTGTCTAATTGAATTGTACTGGGGTATATATAGACAAGGTACACTGAGTGTACCCTATTGCCCTAACCCCAGCAGACAACATTCTTTACTGTGTAGTGAATTGCTCCCAACATGCAATCTCTGGTAAAGCTAATAGTGTATGATAAAAACACTCACTTGTGTTATAACAAAGTACCAATAGTAAAAGACTCTACTAAGAAGTATTATAATCATAATTGTATTGGCGCAAACATACTTTATGGCTTTTTAAATAAACAAGATATAAACGTGTGATGTGTATTTAACCAAATACTAGTTGGCGATCACACCGTAATTGCTCGATTTGCCTGTGCCACAAGAATACATTAGTTTTAGCTTTGCAACAAAAATGTGAGATTTAGACAAAGTAGAAGACTGGGCACTTAAACTACCAGTGTTTAAACATAGAAAAGTGAAAAATGATGTGCTTTTTTTCCAGCTGCTATCATGAGGTGTGGTGTCCAGTTTGCCACAAGCATTAATGAATTGGCCAACTTGTCCTTAAAAAAATATCCGTTTCCCCAGGTAGAGTTTTTAGCAGAAAGTGATAGCTTTTATTAGAACCAACACGCAAGAAGATGTAAAGGCCTAATTTTCAGATGCTCCTGTTTACTAAAGATTTTCCCTGCGGTAGGTGGATCATATAAACCGTGCTAATATGTTATATGTCCGCCATGCTGAAGGGCTGCACTTTACATGTGCTGGCTAGCAATATGTGAAATGCATGGGTGGCCCTTGAAATAGAAACAAGGTGGTCGCCCATTTTATAATACAATGCTTATGTGTAACAATAAATAGCCATAGGTGAAATATTTCTCACACTCCTGATATATAGACTCCCTTTCCCAACATGTAGATTGAACCTAATTATCAATATCCTGATACACAGGGTGACATTCTATTCATGCAAATAACAGAATACACACTACATATGGCATGCACCCATTGTCTGGCTTTCTCCCACTCCATTGTGTATAACATGCCCTGCTTTTCATTTCTCCTCATACCGTCTGGGGAACTTCCCCTCCAGTTCTCACCTGCTAGTCTTCCCGTAAAAGGCGGGACATTTAACAGCTCGCTGACCTGGCAGCCAATCAGCGAACCGAAAGGAAGTAAAGCAGGGAATGTAGGAGTGAGTAGCAGCCAATCATTCGTGAGGCAGGCGTGGCGGAGGCGAGATGTAGGAACCGGTACAATGTTGCCTGTCACTTTTGGAAGCAGTCGTAAGCGAAACACAAGGTGGTACTGATTTTGCTGTGCGTGCAGGTGAAAAGTACTGAGCAAACACGCAAACAGCACTGTACGTACACAACAGCATATCGTGCTCGGCACTGTGCTTCTGGAAATGGAGCTCCGAGAAGCTGGTCTGCGGAGACAGGCCGTAAAACGACATCTGCACAAGCACAATCTGAAACACCGCTATGAGTTCCTGGAGACCCTGGGGAAGGGGACGTATGGAAGAGTGAAGAGGGCACGGGACAAGCAAGGCAGAGAGGTGAGAAGCGGCTGCGAGCTCAGGGGGGATGCCTTTCCTTTTAAAGTCGACCGAAGAGCTTACATTTTGTTGTCCCTGACAGTATTGCTGTAATAGTTGTGCCCTGCTTCTTACGTTCTGAATTGTTTACTTACATCACGCAAATATGTGAACCACATAATGGGAGGTAGAGCTGATTGGGAATTGGAATACTTTTTAAATGATGATGACAAAAATACTTCCTATGTATTGGTTATGGTGTCTGGGGCAATAGTCACCAGCTGCCCTATGTGATTGGGTACATATCCTGGAAATAGGCACGAATATATATATATATCTATATCTATTGCAGTATGCATCATATTCACTCCAGTAAGGGAAACCTTTGATGTCTCTGTTATGTTATTTTTTTCAAAACTTACTTTAGTGTTGTACCCATTATTTTTACTAGTTTTCTAGCACTAGTTATATACCGGTGTATATATAATTATGTATACATACAGTGCATATGCTTTCTCCACTGAATCACAGACCACAGGATAGGTGACTGTTTTGTCTGCACGTTTGTCGGGTTTGTGCCTCTGAGGCAGTACAGTCATTGTCTTGGCTCATTGGCATTGCCCTTGGAAAGTGTTGGCACAACGTGTGTTGTTCTTCTCAATAAAGTGAACGTTTACTTCCTTGTACCTAATTGTAATTGTAAGTGGAATGTACAGAGCTCCTATCCTGTAAATCAAACCCCTTCCAGCCACTCCACTATTAACAGATTCTTTCAACAAGTACCCCAATACAGACTACCATTAATTTAGGTAATGAAATGGGTACCCATGTGATAAATCTACCACAAGCACAGGGCATGAAAAGTGTATTTGATAATTTGTAGCCCATGCTATCTAATCGGATGCTCCATGCTCTAATTCCCTGCCCAGTAATGGCCTAATGTAAGGGGCATTTCAGTACATATATTTTCTGATGAAGACTTTTCACTGCAAAACCCTATAAAATAAGTCTATTATTGTCTTCTACAGTACGGAAACATTATCCTAGGCAGATCTTGCAGTATTATTGTATTGATAAAACTCAAGTATGTCTGGAGACTCAACTGAGATGCTCCTAAGCGCCTGCCTTAAATTTGTTTTGTATGGTATTTCAATCTCCGGGGGTCTTTTCTGGCCCACGCCAAATGTTAAGGTGAGACTCGATGTGGCCTTCCTTGCCCTCTTGTGCCTAGAGGAAAACCAACCGAGCCCCACTGACGAGGCCCATGAAGATGAAAAGTGCGTCCGGAGTTGTTGGTTCCTTCATGCAGGGGAAATTTGCCTGACATTTCGGTTTTGGACTGCCCTTATGTCAGGATCAAACCGATAAAACGTTGATGGATATGTTCCCTTTGTAATGGCACAAGAGACCTAAAACTTGGGGTGCTCCCAAATGAGGAGACACCATAGGACAGGCTATGAAGCGGCTGTCCGTTCTTGGTGAGAATCTCAGATTTGCTTGGCCAGAATTTGGATTTCATTGCTTAGTGTTTTCTGAGTAACACAAGATAATGAGTAATTTTGCAGATTAGCATTGTTATTGAAATCAAAAGGTAACTCATGTTTTCAACTGGACTCCATTACTGCAGACTCCTACCAAGCTCATCAAACACGGTGGATTCCATGTAAGAAGTTCAGTATGTGAAATCCTGCCATGTAAATTCACCTATATTCAGAAAATTAATATGCCTGTCTAAAATAGGTAAAACAATGACATAATGCCCACAGTTAACAATTTTAATACACAGCCCACACTTTCATAAATATTAAAACTGGTAACCTTGAGAAATAAGTATTCCTGAATGTTTGTTTACAGTTTGAACAGGACTTTCCCCACTTTTTGTTTGTGTAAATCCAAGCAATGTTTTACTTTTTCCGTAGTACGTTGCTGTCGAATATGATGGCGCAACATAGTTCCCTACATAATACTAATACCGTATTTGCTCGATTATAAGACGACCCTGATTATAAGACGACCCCCCAAAATCTGAATATTAACTTAGGAAAAAAAGAAAAAGCCTGAATATAAGACGACCCTAAAGGAAAAAAGTTTTACCAGTAAATGTTAATTCATGTAAACTATTTTTTTAAATAAAAGCTATGATTGAGAAAAATATTTTTTTTGTTTTTATTTCCTTGTATTTTCCAACCTGTCCCCCAGTTACGCACATCTGCCCCCAGGCTTGCCACACCAATATGGCACTGTGGCCCATGATATGCCTTTTAACCCTCTATATGCCACTGTGCCCCATGGTATGCCTTTTGACCCCCTATGTGCCACTCTGCCTCCAGAAATGCCTTATACCCCTATATCCCATTCTGGCATTTAGGGGGTTAAAATGCATATTATGGGGCAGAGTGGCATATAGGGAGGTATAAGGCATTCCAGGAGGCAGAGTGGCATTAAGGGAGTTAAAAGGCATTGTATAGAGCACTCTGCCTCCAGAAATGCCTTATACCCCTATATGCCACTCTGGCATTTAGGGGGTTAAAAGGCATATTATGGGGCAGAGTGGCATATAGGGAGGTATAAGGCATTTCAGGAGGCAGAGTGCTCTATTAAATGCCCCCTTAACGCCACTCCAGAAATGCCCTATGCCCCCATTTAACACACACACACACCCTATACCCCCATTTAACTAACACACACACACACACACTCTCTCCCCCCCCCCCTCTCTCCCCTCTCAGCCCTCTCTTACCGGTGCTTCCAGCCGGGGCAGCAGGTTGACGTCGCCTTCCGCTGCAGCCGGAAGGAGGTGGAGTTGGCAGGGGGGGGTTTGTATGCGTCCGTCGCGTATACTTTCCCCGGCTGTCAGAGATCAGAGTTCCCCGCACCGGTGCGGTTCCGGTGCGGGGAACTCTGATCTCTGACAGTCGGGGAAGGTCTACGCGACGGACGCAGACAACCCCCGCTGCTAGCCACACCTCCTTCCGGCTGCAGCGGACGTTGTCTACGCGAATCGCGTAGACGTCAACCCGCTGCCCCGGCAGTACAGCAGGAAGCACCGGTAAGTGTGTGTATGATGGGGGGGGGGGTGAGACAGGAGGATCCAGGTCCCCTGCAGCGGTGGGGGGATCTGGATCTTAGTCTCCTAATCAGACCTCTATTTGAGGTCTGATTAGAAGACGACCCCGATTAGAAGACGAGGGGTATTTTTCAGAGCATTTGCTCTGAAAAAAACCTCGTCTTATAATCGAGCAAATACGGTAATTGTTTTATTACAATTCAGCTTCTATGTAACTCTATGTTTTCTAGGCATAGAACCAAGTAACAGCTTGGCCTGTTTTACTGCTGCTTTTTTCAGTGTCTGTTGATAAGAGATTGAGCGGTAGGCATGGGATCCCTCTTAACATCATCTTCTGGTGTTGCATGGATACACACAATAGCTGCTTGGCTTTCAAACATTTACATTGACCGCTAATCTCTGGATAAAAGCTCGGCCTCCTTTTTATAAAGCACATTCCAGGCTGTATCCCAGTCTACGGTCGCACATTCTAGACTTTTAACTCTTTCACAGCCATATGGGACCTATATCTTATTGGTGGATAGGAGTTGGTTTATTTATCCATCTTATGTCCCTTACAGATCTATATTCTTTTTTTTTTTTTTTTTTTTTTCTTTTCTTGCATTGAGGCCACTTCAGCACCATTTATCACCATCAAAGGGGCACCCATTCATTCCAGATTCTTGAAATGATTAACTTGGCAACTTAGTGGCCTGTCTTTTTTTAATACGGGTAAAGAAACCACCTAATAACACTTTCGACCAGGGACCTCGTTTGTCTTCAAGCACGTATGACTAAGGGAAACAGACGTGTTTCTCAGCACCCATCTTTTAGTGTCATGTAGCTTATGATGGGAAGAGCTCATGCCTGTGATGTCAATGATTCTGTCACCCGGCAGCTGTCAATACATCCCTTCTATACTAAGCCCCACTTTTGTTGGTGGCAAATTGTGCTTTCTTTGTCTTGTGATTTTTGTAGTTGAAAATCCCCAGTCCGGTTGTGTTTGCTGTCTGTAAATACAATGACACATCCCACTCCTGGAAGCCAGCCAGCATTTAACAAGTTAGTTTTTGCAGAGCGTGGGTGAAACAGACATGTTAAAAATAGCTGCCAAGTTTCACTATCCCGGCTTCTCTACAGGGCATTTTCCCTTTGATATATTTTGAATAACAACAAATTACCTCACTGACCCCTGGGAGCCAATCAGAGCTTTGAGCCTGATTCTGGCTTGGAATGACAGAGATTAACCTTTACAGTGCCAATAAAAAAGTTTTTTTGGTCAGATGAGATCACAATATAAATGTTTTCCCCATTTCCAGCACACTGTTTTTCTATACAGTAAACCAAATATTTCACCATGGTGAAGACCCTCATGTTACTTTTAGGGTGAAATACTTTGTATGTTATAACAGAGGAATTGTTTCAGATTTTTTTTTTTTTTTTTTATTTCAGTACCAGCTAGTACTATAAATTAACGTGGATGTGTTTATATAGGTAGTGTGTGTTTGTAGAGTTTGGTTTGGGGAATGTACGGAATGGAGGGAAGCTGTATATTTGAATAATAAGTATTTGACAAATTTGAATCATTCTGTCCATCTAGTCTGCCTATTGTTCCTGATGTAGAGACTAAGACCATAATCAGTGTTTGATTAAAGATTATGCCTCATAACATTATCTCATGCATGTTTAAATTCCCTCACCGTATTAACCACGTCATCTATCATCCTCTTGGTACAGTAACATTTCCTTACATTTAAACCTCTAACTCCCTAAATTTTAATTATGAATTCTTGTTCTAATATTTCTCCTCATTGAAATAAGCTCTTGGACTTTGTTGAATGCCTTTATTTAAATGTTTCTATCCCGTTTCTCCTCTCTTGTCTTTCCTCAAAGCTGTACATATTGAGATCTCTTAATCGTTTCCGATAATTCAATCTTCTGATTGACGTGATATGTTTCCAAAAACAGCTTGCCCTCCAACCTTTAATAACTCAGCCCTTTTGCACTCTTAGGATTGTAATGACCCTGACATACTTGTCCTGTGCACTATGACATCATTTGTTCTACTCTTTGAAGAGGGAATTCAGGTCTAGTGGCTCCCTCCTCCCCATTACAGATTTTCTTTGGTTCTTTCTTTTTTTTTTTTCCATGATATTGAGTTTTCCGCATTCTTACTCTAGCAGTTTTAGAGACAGCAGCCTACCCCCTTTCAATGTCACCCTTGCTTAAGAATTTTAAAAGCGTGAGGAAAGGGGAAATTTACACCTCCCTATCTGATACTCTCAGCTCTCGAACACAATAGGAATCACGCTAAAGTTTTATAAAGGCTGTTCCTCTTCCTTTACAGGAACTGGAGGAGTAATTGGGTTGCTCAATAAGCAAAGGTGATAGGTCTGCACAGTAATTTGAGACCTTTTTCTCTCCCGAATGTTCTGTGCACCTGTCTTAGCTGCTACAAGGTTACTTGAGTGTATGATATGTAGAAACTTTGCAGTACACACATTTGTATCACTTTGTATAGATTTAATGGCTCTATATGTGTAATAAAAGGTAAGATTATGAGCTCTCCGAGAGGATATGTGAGCACACACACTTTAGATAATAATGTTACTGTTCAGTTCAACGAACGAAAGTCTGTTTTTATAAGCTGGCTGTTTGCATAAAACCCTATTTATGATGGGTTTTATTTTCACGGGTTTAAAATATACCTGTACAATGACACTGGTGTCCTTCATGAAAACCATATCCTTTTGCCTATGTAGTGAAATACCCACAGCAAAAGCCTGTTTCTATCTAGAGGTACTGCTCTTCACTAGCATTAAGTCATAATACACAACTGATAAACACCTCATAGTCCCTACACAGAAAGTGCCACGTAGGAATTCACCAAATTCAGTGGAAAAAAACTTCCTTACACATCAACAATGACCAACTTAGTTTCAGCTTACGTATCAGAGCTTAACCATTTTTTATATGGTGGGTGTTCTGTCTAAATGTCTCATTCTTGTTAACAGGTAGCAATCAAGTCAATCCGCAAGGACCGTATAAAAGATGAACAGGATATTCTTCAGATCCGCAGGGAGACAGAGATCATGAGCTCCCTGTCCCATCCTCATATCATCTCCATATACGAAGGTAAGGAGCTAAACTGCTCTTGGCATATGGCATTGGTATAAGCGTGCCCCACGTGAATACATGAAAAGCTGACCTGGTGTTACGCATAACACCAAAAATGATAATGTTCATAAAATACTCTTATGTTACATAGGAATGTTGTAACGTGGTACAGAGGGCTGAAAACAGTTTACATTATATACTTATTATACTATATAATTGGCAGATTTTAATCAAGGGAGGTTTAGTAATGCTGCTATTTTTAACATGTTTCCTCTGCCTTGTGCTAAGGAAAACAACGGCCCTCCCTGTAACATAACACACACCCCAGCTGCATGCTTATACTGGCAGGTTATAGCCGCAGGGAGCTCAGCAGGTCTTTACAGGTAGTAATCATTGAGCAAGCAGATAATGATCTTTCCAGCCCTGTTTGCAAGAAGCCAAGCTGCAGGTCTGAGGAAAAGTAATTTCAGATTAGGTGATAGAGGAGTTCATGGTCTAATCAGATGACTGGTATCCTGTAGGATGATGTCACGTGAAGCTCACTATACACAATGAGTGGACCCAGGGCCGGCCCAAGACAAAATGCCGCCTGGGGCAAAGTTTAAAATGCCCCCCCCCATTATCTACCCTTCCTCTCCCTGCCGCCCCCCCATTATCTACCCTTCCTCTTCCCCCCCCCCCCCCGTACTTCCCTTTCAGCAGTCCTGCGGTGAGTCTCCCTGCTCGGTCTCGGTGCCGGATTGTAATGCTGAGCGCCGGAAATGACGTCATCTTCTGGCGCTCAACATTACAAGCCGGCACTGAGACCAAGCTAGAGGGTTCGCAGAGGAGAGAGAGAGAGAGAGGGGCGCCGAGCGGGTACTGACAACTTGGTAAGTGAAAACCATTCGGCGCCCTCTCTCTCTTCTCGGTTTAAAAAAAAAAAAAACATTTTAAAAAAAGGGTCTTGGAGCGGCAAAGTGCCGCCCCTTCAAAAGTGCCGCCTGGAGCGGTTGTCCCACTCGGCTCCATTGTCGGGCCGGCCCTAAGTGGACCCTTTGAAGCAAAATGCCAAGGGCTATTGTCATCAGGGGTAGGCATCCACGTTCTTTGCAGAAGACATTTGACTAAATAATAAACAATGTCTGTATAGAGGCTCGTGGAAGCCGCTTTGCCTATTGCTGATTGCCATACGCCCCCTGTCTCTTGGCACCTCTTCCATGTAATCTATCATGTCTCTTTGGTTCTGAAATCAGATGCATTGGAGGATGATGTCATTTCATGTTTTAAAACAAGATTTGTCATTTAGGAAGTGATCATAACATACACCCAAACATATATCCGTTCAGAAGTAGTGTAAGCAAAGAGGTTCTCTTTAGCTTTAGTTTTCTATGGGCATGTAAAAGCTCACGAGGGAGGTTTTTTGGGTTTTTTTTAGGTTGACAATGCGGGTTTCAACATGCTCCAACCTCTATCTCCAACACAGTCCAATGCTGCATGAATACCAGTATTCCAGTCTGACTGTTATTAGCTATTGTACGCCAGTCCACACCCCACTCCACTGAGGATTCATGCCATTCTCATTGTGATCTTGTTTTCAATTACTCCAGATAAATGTATCTGTGGTGACAGAAAATACATTCCTCAGCTGATTGCAGCACTAAATGTTGAGATTAAGTCTAGGATAAATGTTATCTCGGGTAATTCTATCCAGCCCTTTGTTTGATTTCATTTTCACTTGCCAATTATACCTTCCAAGTAATCACCTTGATATATTGCCAGTGACCAATGATGTCCAACAGTCGCTAACAAGTGATAATTCAACAGCTAATAGAATATAGCAAGGGTCTCCCTGGCGTTTTTTTGACAATCAGATTTATAGGGATTCCTTAATCATCAGACGTAATTTCAGATTTAAGTGAATGCATATTTGAAAAGGTCTTATCTTTTGATAGTTTCACCATCACCAAACCCAGTTTCTGTTTTCTATACCATAACCCAGAGAGGACACAGGGCATCTGCTTATCAGACACACTGTCAGTTAATAGCATGGTGCTGTAAATATATAAATAGCAGTTCCTATCTAAGCAATGGAACTATGCCTTGTCTGCACACACCTTATGTTTTGCATCCTGCCCTTCCAGGCGCTAAGCCACCTTTAAAGAAAACTTTTCTCCGTGTAAGACACATGCTGGAACCCCACCCCCCCCATTTCTCTGCAGAGGTTTATGTTCCTAGTTCTCTAAAACCTAATTCCAGAATTGTCAGATAAATCTGTTGTCCACTAAATTAAGCAACTCTCTGGGCCACGCGTCTCAATATGCCATATTCAGTTCAAAGTTTATGTAGTGCATCTGACTTTCTACAACCTAAACTGTAACCCACCACTATTCCATACTGTTATCCAACGTCCGCATTTTGGGGGCTACACAGCCTCAAACCTAGGCTAAAGCAGTGGGCCTCTGACTGCCGATTGAATCAGAGTTCAGGGTGTATTTGCCTTGGCAACATTTTAATAGTATGTAACAGTGCTTTTCCTAGACAGTTTATGGGGATATAGTGTGTCTGTCCATGCTGCACCCGCTGGTGCTATTTTCCTGTATAGGGGGTTGGGAAGCTCTTTTTGTTTTCTCCTCACATTGTGTCTACTTAATTTTAATTGCACTTAATCTGCAAATAAGCTACTATATAATGTAAATCCCTGTAAAGGTTTCTGCAGATGAGTTCACATGGAGGCATTGGTACAAACAAGTTAAAAACATCAGCTTCGCGTGTGCTGTGCTTTGGAATTGCATAATCTTGTGTCAATGATTAATGTTTCTGAGGAACCTTTATTGAGCTTTTGTGTCAATTTGTTCCTTAGTTCTCACTCAACATTTGGGTTATTCACGAAGGTTTGCCCCCATCTTTTGTTTTCTTTTGCTGTGCTGCTCACCCCTACATTCTTTATTCTCCTTGTTTCTTTGGGGCTTCTCTGTGTCTTTGTTATTTGCCTTTTCTTATCTTTCTCTGACTGTGATATATTTTGTGTTGTTCAAACCAATCTCCCGTGCCCCTGCAGTGTTCGAAAACAGCAGCAAGATTGTCATTGTGATGGAATATGCCAGCCAGGGCGACTTGTATGATTATATCAGCGAGCGCCAAAAGCTCAGCGAACAGGAGGCCAGGAGATTCTTCCGGCAGATTGTGTCAGCCGTGCAGTACTGTCACGCGGTGAGTGTGTGTCTGGCTTATGATAGTGTTGATTTCTTATATGTAGCAACGTATCGTATTTAATCATTTGTCTGTCTCTCGCAGAATGGGATTGTGCATCGTGACCTTAAGCTGGAAAATATCCTTTTGGATGAGAATAAGAATGTAAAGGTGAGTGGAAATGTGCAGTTAATGAGAAGAGTTCTTGACCCAGTGGTGGTGTTTAGTTAGAAGAACACACAAGGAACGGGCTGTAAAATTGACTGTATTGCATGTGTATGCACTTGTACGCATGCGGGACACTGACATCTACTTTGTTCAACCAAGGAAAGCATAATTTTGTAAAACTAATACACTGGGAATTTCCCTCCTGTGCCCTCCTTTGCTTATCTACTTTCTCAGTCAGCCATGGATAACATAACAAGGTCACTAGTTTAAAAAGAGCTCAGCTAGTAAAGGTATTTAGAGCATTACTGAGTCCATCCTCACACACACATTCAGACTAAAAGGGAGTCATTTTACTGTATTTCCAGATCTAAAAATAGATTTAATTTTAATTTAGAGGGCTGTAGATAAGCAGGGTATGTCGCCTTCCAGCAGACATGGCAGAGGCAATTGAAACATGCATGGCATAAACAAGTCAGAATATCCTGTATACAAGATGAGATTAAGCACTGAAAAGGGGTCTTGTAGCATTTAAAAAAAAAAAAAAAAAAAAGACTGACTGTATAGTTCTTATCTTGCGTCTTTCTACGGTTCTTCTATGTACCGTAATCTTTGCTGGACCTTCTAATGAACTACAGTGGTGGCCATATCTTGGTCCCTAGTTGATTTACCCTTCCTATGGGTTTACAGAGCATAGTTTCAGTTTTTCATTTATATTAAACAGTCTCCCTCCAGTGACATCTTTTGGGGTTAAAGTATCTGTGTCATCTTCTAGTCCTTTTGCCGTTGATGGACTTTACCCTGTATCAGGGACATATTTGAATATCCCAAGCTGGCTGGATTCCAGCATCCGTGTGCAAACACAGAAGGGAGGGTCAGAGTAGAGAATGTTTTACTTTAATTTGCATACAATATTCAGAGTCTGTCTCCTACACTGTTCCTTGTCTGTACATGCACAGCCTCCTCGTCTCAGTAACCCTTTCAATGCAGAGATTGTGCCTGTGTATTTATTTGAATGTTTCCTTTTTATTTAGATTGCTGATTTTGGTCTGTCCAACATTTACCATTCTGATAGCTACCTTCAGACATACTGTGGAAGCCCGCTTTATGCCTCTCCAGAAATAGTTAATGGGCGGCCATACATAGGACCTGAGGTGAGGCTAAATCATGTGCACTTCTCTCCTTGATGAAAACTTTGTGTCTTCCACCACATGTCCTGCTATACAGACACAACCCACTCCCCAGAAACACATACAAATTGTCTCTTCTAGAACACCTTTTTGGAATGTATAGCGTTCTTGAAGAAATATCAGGGACAGGTCTCCAAGGGACACCATTATATGCATTCTTTTTAACCTTAAAAGTCACATGCAGCTTATAGAACACAGTCATTCAGGAATACCCATTCATTGCATGTGCCCAGACATACACCATAACTGAGAGATGCTGTTATACCTAAATTCCAGTTCCTAGGCAACAGGGTTCAGCACTGAGCTTAGAAACACACTTCCAGGAAATGCACTTTTTACATACATCACTAAACAAATGACAGATACGGTTGTTGTTTGGTCAGTTTGTAACGCACAGGGTGTTTGTGTCGCAGGTTGATAGCTGGTCCCTGGGAGTGCTCCTTTACATCCTGGTTCATGGTTCCATGCCCTTTGATGGTCACGATTACAAGAAGCTGGTAACTCAGATCACCTGTGGAGCATACAAGGAGCCAAGCCACCCATCAGGTGAGTGAGGCATTATGGGAACATTTTGGCTCAATCTTGACACTGCAGGAGTGAGCAGCAGCATAGGTGTATTGTGTTCCTAGAAAACATATGTCCATTGTAGTAGATTTTGTTTTAGTTGTTTGTGTTAGCTAGGTTATGTCTTGTATATCTGCAGGTTTATCAGTATTTTCTTTAAATGTTTCTCCCTTGATCATTGCAGATGCTTGTGGCTTGATCCGTTGGCTCCTGATGGTGAACCCAGAGCGTAGAGCTACTCTTTCTGATGCTGCCAACCATTGGTGGGTGAACTGGGGTTACCAACAGCCTTTGAATGAGCCAGAAACTTGCAAGGATGCTGACAACGCCCTATCTGTTGTGGGCGATTGGTTTCGGCGTTCTTCTCGTCCTCTTTGGGAAAATGGCTCTAAGATGCGTTGCTTTTTGCGACAGCACCTACCTGGAGCAACCATCACTCGACAGCGCTCTCTCAAACGCTCTAAAAGGGAAAACATGAGCCAGGGATTAAGTGTTCAGGGGCCACAAGACAAACCCCACACTGCCCCACCTGCTCCTAGAAAGGGTATCCTGAAGAAAACACAGCAACGAGAATCTGGGTACTACTCTTCTCCAGAGCAAACTGAGGCCGCAGCACTTGAACACCCAGATGTTGAACCCCCATCGCCAGAACCAGATATACCCAAAGAACTCCCAGCTTCTAATCCTGATGCAGGGAACCATGAAAACCACCCTAAGAATGGTGCTAGGAAGGGGATTCTCAAACGAAATGGCAAATTTTCCTCTGCTTGGGCAGCCCCTGATTTGTCTTTCAGAGCACTTGACTGTCCATCAGGAGATGAAAAGGCATCTGTTTGCCCACTGGCACGAGAAAGAGCACAATCTTCTGTCAGCCAAGAGAGCATCCTCTCTACTGAATCCTTTGAATTACTAGACTTTTCCAGCAGGTGCCGAGAACGAACACGGGCCAGGCCCCGACACATGCGAACAAGTATTTCTGCAGAGGATCTCCTACAACTTGATGTAAGGGAAGATGACGTTGAGGAGAAACCTGGGCTCTGGGAAATGGGGTGTTATCGGTCACGGGTAGCTGAAAGCTGCCTGTCTCTAGGACCTGCAGAGGAAGAGGTTATGCAGGTTTATAGGAATGCAGTCCTCATTGGACAGAAGCTGAGCTGAGAAGCAGTTAATTGTCACTGCTACAGACTGGCTCCCAGAAGGAGTTGAGGCCAAAGGACCAATGCACCTAGAAGTGTTTACTTGTTTCATGCAGAATCGTTTTTATGCGTTTCAGAATATTAAATAGAACAGAACACAGTGGGATTAGCATCTTGCAGGTCGTGCTTAGAGATTGCACACATTTAACGTTGATGGGTCCCCTGAGTAAAATGTTTAAAACATTAGAAGCTTGCATGATGAAAGCATTTGGAGTAATGTGAATTTGCCAAAGTATGCATCCTGGCGACCACAAGGCCCTCAAGGTGCTGTAGACCTCTGGATAATTGTGGACTGACCTGAAATGTTGCCTTAAGCGATAGTGCCTTATTGCAGATACAAGGCCCAGAAGTCCAAGATTGTGTGCATTGGGTGAATAGACGGTTTCTTTTAATGCACTATAATTGATTTAAAAAAAAAAAAATGTAGTTCGTTTAGCCAATTATTGATGGCAGGATATCTTTATATAAATATGTAAGAATAGCGAGAAATGCTCCTGGTACTTGAAAGGTTCTAACTAGTCATATCTGCTACTTGTTAAATGTACACAAGAGAATATGCTTAATAATTCACCGACTATCTCTGTTGTAATGGATCAGCCGGCAAAGCGGGCAGACCGTACCTACAATGAAGGCTCCTTTTAGCACGAGCAGGACTCCAAACGTTTAAACAAATTCAAAAGATGCTCAGCAATAGGATAAATGAGTTCCAATTCCACACGTTTGTCATACAATTACACTCATTTATCGTATTGATAATTAGGAGCATCTTTTGAATTTGTTGTAACGGATCAGCACAAGTTGGGGGTGTCACTTGTTTCACTCAATTGTTTCATTTTTGCAATCGAGTCAAAACAGGGGAATGTACTCCTGCAAGTAAAGTAGTTAATAGTACTTTACTTACTATAGGAGCTGTCTTCAGTTTTACAGATTAGGTTCTAGTATCTGTCTAGCACACTAGGTCTTCTGTATTTCTGTGCATGAACACAAAGTAGATATTTCTTTTTGGGGCATCCTGAAAGCTTTTATTTTTTGCACAGTGTTAGGTCATAGAAGAGGAACTATTTAAAGTGTCTGTGTACATGGGCATATACGTATGATCTGGAGACCTGGTACCTTTTTTATTATTTTTAATATTTTATGTTTTCTTAATAAGGGAATAACTGGAAAATTATATTAATTATAGCCATGGGATATTACAAATTTGTCTGGAAAGGAGCATCAAGGCTTATTCATCTGAACTTGTTTATTTAAAATTTAAAGTATTTATTTTGTTTCCTGTGCTGGTATTTCAAAATGTCATGATTAGTTTTAAACACTACCTTTTGAATATCATGTTGGTTTCTATGTATGAAGAGTAGTTATGGGACAAACGTATCTTGCCATGTAACCACAAAAGCAGCTAGTGCCATGTTCCTGCCTAGTGTTCCACTCTTTAGCAAAATTATTCTGCATACATATGGACCAGGTGATGATCTGCAATTTTCCTGGATTGTTTCTTTAATCCTTTTTTTGCAAGAGAAGCCTGCAGGTGTTTTGTTGTATTGGTAATGTAACTTCCCTTCAGTAGTGAGAGAATCTAAATAGAAGTGTGGGTTTGGCATTCGCAAGGCTGTAATGGCTGTTTTGTGTAAATAGTGTATGTGTGTGTGTGGAAAAACAGGCGTTCCACCTATTAACACTTTAACTGCTGAATAGCACTACAGGCTTCTCTTGACAAAAAATTGAAATCTGAGTTTTAGCAGAGCATGAGACCTCTCTTGATTTGGTAATTTTGTATACTTTTTCTAAAATATGGTCCAGATATTTCCAGCAAAATAAACCAAATTTGAGACAATGTTGGTCTTTGTGAGTTTCACTGTGTCCTCCCATATTAATCATCCTTATTATTAATTACCTTAAAGCGGGACATCATATTTTGCAGTTCTGTACTGTGTGCAAGCAGGACATAACAAGTAGTACAACACAAAGATTTGAACTCACAGAAAAACATGGGGAGTGCTCGCCTCCAATGTGCTTTTATGTATAAATCTTTACCTAACATTACAACATACACCGTAAGTATACACTGCTCCTTTGAGAAGATTTTAGTTAATAGTGCCAAACTACACTAACAACGAACTACCAAACAAGCTTGTTCTCTGACCAAGGCACCAATGATAATAAGCCTTTAATACAGTCATTAAAGGGATGCACGTTTCTTTGAGCATGAACCGCCGATAAATAGATTCAAAGATCTCCGTGCATCACACGGACTGTTTTTCTTTGGGCTGAAACCAACAATTCAATGTATGTAGTTATGGAACAGCCAGTGTGCAATATATATATATAATATATATATATATATATATATATATATATATATAATGTGTTTGTATATTCACTCAAAATGTTAAGGTCCTTCCAGAAACCTCTTCCATAAATGTGTCCAGCCTCGATAAGCAAAATAAAGGAGCTTCATCAACGCATGGTTGTCAATTACACCTGTGAATTACCTAAGCTTTATATTTTATTTTTGTTTGGTCTCTGATGATAAAAGTAAATATGTTTTTAACACAGAGGGTGTGCTATGTAATGCTAATACAGCAGTGGTAACTAATGGTATGCCAACTATTTAAAAGGTGATCTGTCAAACAATGCTGCTTTTTCACGCAGGAAAGAAAGGCTGCACCTGTAGGGTAATGTTCGCTAGGATTATATAAGAAGGTTAGAAGGAAAAAAAATAATTATCAGAAACCTCCATCAAATGCGCTTTAACACATATGGTAGATGAGCCGTCCCTTTAAATTTGCATGGTGGCCCCCCCCCTTCTTCAGATCTCCCCTCATATGCATTCACAAAAGCGATGTTCCATGCAGGATATATTTATTAAGTCATCTCTGGCTGGGCGAACATCACATCAGTGGGTTTAACGAGGACCCTCTTGTAGGCATGTGTGAAAAGTGCTCCAATTGATTTCAATGGGAGTGATTCCCTGACCCTGACTGGCGGCGGAAACAGACATAAGTGGCAAAAATGTTAGACTAATAAAGGTGGGGAGCTGCAGCTTCTCCTTAAGGAATGCATATTAGGGAATGCATATTCACGAAGTAATGTAGATTCTCCTTTGGTGAGACCATCTGCTTAAACTGTCCCGTTGACTCAGGGATAAGTAAATATCTTGATTTCTGAAGATTTCCTAGGTTTGTAAACATCACCCTGTAATGCTTGTTTTAGCCCCATATATTGCTGCAATATAATTCAGGCACCACTAACAAGAGCATTTCCCTTTAAATGGCGATAACTCCTCATTACCCCTAGGCACGTATTTGTAAGTTGGAACCCAAACCCTTAAATTAAAAGCTAAATGGTCAGAGGAATTCAAAGCCAGGTCCACATTCCTTCCAAATGATCTATTGTTAAGCCTGGAGCTATTGTGATTTTTAATGTTAACCACTCCTCAGCTCTGTGATTTTTTTTTTAAATGTATGTCTACATATGAGTGTATAATATATAATGTAGAAATATGGAATGGGATCTTTCCATTTCACCCTACTTGTATTTATAGAACAGGATACAGACAGGGGGCATGGACTTAAAAGTTTGGTAAAGATCATGTATGACGATCCTAAACATCCCTAGCTTTCCAGTAGACCGCATGCTAAATCAGATGACAAGATTGAGAGGTAAAGTTGGGCAAGCAGGTGTCAAGCTGGACTCTACCCAATGTCTGGCTAGGATAAGCTGTTTCGAATTTTGATTATTTCTTGTTATCTCAAACTGTAGATAAAACATTTATTCAATAGTTTATGTGCTTTAGTTTATTACAATATTTTCTAGAGATATGAAAATGATGGAATAAGCTGAAAATGTAAAGGGAAGTTCATTCAAATAACTCCAAATCTGCTATCATTCTCTAAAATCAACGGCTATGGGGCATTTACAAACATGATGTAGGCCAAATTGTTAACGCTAATGGTAATGCTGAGTGAGCCGCAGTTTGCTCAAGCTGTGTTTGAGCCCAGCACTTACATATATTTAGGGCAAGGAGAAGTATGAAGGAGATCATAGTGGTCAGGACTGGTGTATTGAAGATATTAGGGACAGGTGTGTTTGTGAAGTGATGTATGCACAGAAACATGTAACGTATGTTGGATTACCATCTTTTTCTATATCGCTGTGTCAATAAGATTAAATCTTTATATACATATGTGGGAGATTTTCCTTTCTGACTGGTCACTTCAGGGTTTCAGCATGCCAACTGTTTTTTTTGTCTGAAGTTTCCTGTCATGCTATAAAACAGATGGAGGGCTGGATCTTTTAGGTCTCCCTCTGAGGAGGGGAACATCTGGAGTCTTTAATGGGAAGTGGTGATGGAAAGCCTTCAGCAACTCAGGCCATTTTCTGTGAAGTGCAAAATATTTTGACGAAAAATCCCCATCAAACTGTGGCTAAAACAACCATAACATTTTTCACAGTTGAACATAAAATGTTATTTGAAGGGATAATTACACATACACATCAAAATAATCCCCACAAATCCCTGATGATTTCACTGATGAAGACACCCCACTTACTTTTTTTATTGTCAGAAAACCACAAATCTTCGATTAACAGTGAATTTTTGCCACGTGATGCACCTTAATCGGGGGAACCTGTCAGAGGAGCAAGGCCGGTTGAGGAGATTATGGATCTCCCTTTAACCGTCCCATAAAGAAGGGTATGCAAGGTCAGTTCA
Organism: Sceloporus occidentalis; assembly: GCA_023333645.1. Taxonomy (NCBI): domain Eukaryota; kingdom Metazoa; phylum Chordata; class Lepidosauria; order Squamata; family Phrynosomatidae; genus Sceloporus; species Sceloporus occidentalis. Next base: position 3,185,597 of record JALMGF010000055.1, read on the forward strand.
TACATACCTCTGCTTCAGTGCTCACTCGCACTATGTGCAGTGGCAAATGATGCCAAAGGCTGGGATATGACATCATATACCAGCCTTTGGCATCATTTGCCGTTCAGCACTGAAACCACAAGCATCAAAAGGGAGGACTGAAACGTAAGTCTGTATGAACAGACCTCATGCAACTACCACGAGAATCAAGGGAATGGAAGGGATACTGAGAAATGAGAGAGATAGGGAGAAAGATGGGGAAAGATAATGAGAAAGGATAAAGTTTATGCTTTGAAAGTGCTTGTATGTTAGAGCAAATGTGTCTAAGGGGAAGAAAGCATGTTGCAAGGGCAAGTGTAAGTCAGGATATTTGTGTGTGTGTGGGCAAGCGTGAATGTCCGTGTGTATGTATATGGATATTTGTGTGTGTATATAGGCAGGTATTTGTAAGGAAAGTTAATATGTGTGTATTTTGACAATTTTGTTGTAGATTCAGATTCACATTTAACCCAGAAACATTTTTTAGAGTCATTCGCTGAGTCCAACAACTTTGAGAATGTCATAAACCATGTTCATGCTTATCCCTAGGGAAAATGTGTGTGTCAGTGCACAGGTTTGAAATAAGTGAGTGTGTCAGTTTACAGGGTTAAAGTAAGTATGTGGGGGGGCTGCATACACGTTAAATTGTGTATGTGTCAATGTACAGTTATAGACAGTGTGTCAGTGTATGGTGTTTGTGTGTGAAAAACTAGACTGTAATATTTTATTGAGTATGTATGACCAACATAGAAAAGGCTACCAAATATGACAAAATTTACATAAAATTGCATAAACATAAAGACAAGGGGAATATTCACATACATAATTGTTTTATGTGAATATTACATTATTGAGGGGTTACTGGGTAAATTAATAGTTTAAGAATATTATGGAATAGGCAAATCTGAATCTTATCTACTATTAAATACTATGTGCTTCTATATCGGTAGTGTTGAGCAGCAAATGCATGTGTTTTTAAATCTTATGGATTCCCACCTAGTACCTAAAGAGGCTTGGAGTTGAAGCTGGGCGCCAATGCCTCTCATAAGTGTAAGTGATTATTGTTATTTATTTTAAACTTTTTTACAAAAACGTATTTAAGTACTCAGAAAGTACTTAAATAAGCATGAACCTGTCCCTTTTAAGCCCTTAATGGCAAAGCATGTGAAATGCTGTGTTGAGCAATGATGGTAACCTTCATGGATGAGTGTATAGCCTCACCAGCTTATGTACTAAGCATTTTGTTATGTAATTAACTAATATAATAAGATTGTTTAGAGACTTGCAAGAGGAAGTGACCCACACAGGGATTCCTTATGGGCCGTTATATTCCACGATACATATACATTTCACATGTATGATGCAACATGTAGGATGTAAAAACTCACAGAAGAGAAAATGTTATTGTTAAGATAAAGTTGTTCATGTTCCTTATGTCTAAATTGTGAATTGTTTGTTTAACCTGCCTGGAATTTGAACCTTGTTGCTTATCTTAATGCCACCTAAAAAAACATGTATACCCCCCACAGAGCTGTGTGTTATCACTAATTAACATATTAAATAGAACTTGCCATAGCACACATTCTCGAAATACTTTTCACTTAACTAGTTCTTGCTTCTCATATACCTTATTAACCAAAATTGTGTTTTGTGTTCATATGTCAGCAAATACTTAATCGGACAGTTCTATTTGCGTCTACAGTCATAGTTTGTGTCAAACGCATTATTATACTTAAAGTAAACCTGGCACTTTGACGCATACTACATTTTACCATTCAGTATACTTTTTGCTTTACTGATGCCTGAAAACAAAATGGGCATTGCTCACTGTTTAAGTGCATTTATAATGTGACATAGTTAACCTTATATATTTATATGTGATCACTGAATAATGACCTTTGAGGTAACTGATCATTGGTTGGTCTCACCAATCAATAGCCAGCCACCTAATCTGATCATCATCCTGATCGTTAACACTATCCACTAACTCTAACCAAACCATAATAGTACCCCGACTCTATCCCTTACACTATCCCCTAACCTAACTCCTAGATATAAGACACCAAAAAACTCTTTAAAAACATTTCTCCAAACCAAGGGAAGGAGAGAGACAATTAAAAAAAATGCCCCAAACTCAGAAAAGGAACTGCAACAAAAAAACATGTCACGTGTGCAAGAACAAAGGAAATACTCTTACATGTATCATACAGTGGCATATCCTGGCCTGGGCTGATACATGTTGATCAAGGCCCACGGTGTCCTGCTGCACAATGTGCTGGTTACAAGCAAAATCTTTGATCACCCCAACAGGCCTATTTACGCAATGAAGCATGTGAATACAGCACCTTTTTTCTGTACTTGAGACGCTGACCATAGAGTGGGAGGCAGCATTAGGAGTGCTGCCCTAGGTCAGGCCTAGAGCGGCCCCAAAGGTAGATTCATCACTGGTAGCATTCGTCCAGAGAGGTGGAAGAAATGTGAAAATGTAGAAGAAAGCAACCTCATTATTAAGTGTTCATACTACACCATTATTGTTGTTTCAATTCTCCCCATATATATGCGCTCCATGGTTGTCATATTGTTATTATTAAGTGTTCCTGTTAGATTTGTCGTTGTGGCAGTCAAGCTAGAAAGGTAAGTAGATTGTCTTTGAGGTCCCTGGGCCATGTGCGTTCAGAGAATCCATAGTTTACAGGAGTTATTTTGATGTTTAGGAGTAGTATTACAATTTGCGGGCAGTGTTCCCTCTAAGCTTTGCGCTTGTGTGGGCGCACATGGCTTTTTTAGAGAGCGCACATGTCCAAAAATTGTGCGCACAACAGTTTTTCCCCAAAAAAAGAAAAAAAAAAAAATTTTTTGAAACTTTATGCGGCGCGGATATTGTGCGCACAAAATTTTTGCTCTGTGAAACTTTTTGCTCAAGAGAAATTTTCTGCGGACGCCAACTAAGAAAAATTAGATGGAACATTGTTTGGAGGGTTGGAAGCAATACCAATCCAATCAAGATGAGGTGATAGATAGTAGTAGTAAACTTTTGGCTAGATAGAGACACCACATTTCACACTCTTAATTTATTTTACAAATATATAGATTGGAAACAGTGATGCACATCTTTATCTTTATCATATTTATTTAGCTTTGTAACTATCAAAATAGATTAAAATACAAGGTATATGAGGTGCTTCCAAAATCACAATTACGGTACTTAAATTATCCCTCAGAAAGTCCTGCTACTTTCTGGACCCTGGTATTTGAGTAAAATACCTTAAAACAACAAAACGATACAAGGTGGGTGAATTAAACCTAGAGTGTTGTAGTAAACACAATACCCCTATTTAAACTCTGCTCTGTAAATAAAGCCCGAGGGGGAAAATGGTAACATCATTCAAGGACAGTTGAGAAGCAGCCAGCAAGTAAAGTGCTTGTTTGTAATTCAAGGCTGGCAGCAGCTGTCATCTTTAAGAGAGCAAGGCATTATAGTAACATAGGAGCACACACACACGCAATTTAATCGGCAATTTCGTAACAAGGGAGCCCAAAGGACTGGACTTGAATAATGGAGCTGAGAAAGCCTCCTCTTTGAGGAAATTTGTTATTATGTAAGCCTTAGCCATTCTAAAGACCGAATACAAAATGGTATAAAATTTAGATTAATTTTTTTTTTACAGGAGTCTAATACTCTACTAATGACATTACATCTAAAATATGAGTGTTGTTTTCTATGGATTATGAGATGTTTACCACAAACATTCAATTGAAAATCAGTTGTCATGCAACATAACAAAGCACAATAACACCTGGCTTAAAAGGTCACTTTAGCCATCAGATGCACTTTAATGCATATTATAGCTGAGTGTTCTTTTTATTGTTTTCACCCCCTGGAAATGCATGAATGAATTCTGCGGGACACCCCCCCCCCCACACACACACACACACTCTGTCCAATGCATTTAAACACTCTAACATGTTTCAGAATCTCTGGCTACATTATGGTAGTGTCATATGAGCCTCGTTTACCCCATCATTTCGTGCATCCATGTCCGTTAAGTACCTTCTGCTTTCCTCATTCAGGGCCTTTGCATTGTATGAGTTGCATCCCCTGACCTGTTACCATACCTGGGAACTCTCAGGGTTTTACTTCTCCGGCTTCTTCTGTTCTCTGGGTCAACACCCGAACCCTCCGGGTCTAGAGAGCAGGGACCGCCCATTTCCCACTTAAATGGGAGTGTTTCCTGCGATCTCAGCGTGAGCGCCCACAACCTCAAAGGAAGGGGCGTAACTAGACGCCTCAGGGCCCGGGTGCGAGAATCTGTTAAGGGCCCCCCCATCTGTTAAGGGCCCCCCCACCCCCTCACACCCCCCCAAAAAACATGATTTTTACCCAACAATTTTTTTTCAACTAATTCAACAAATTCAATTTACATATTGAATCATATCTGTAAAAAAATCAAAGAAAAAGGGGCGCATGTACAAAGGGCATAATCCAGGGGTGTCCAAGTTTTTTATGCAGTGGGCCACTTCATCAGAATTGTATACGTGCGCGGGCCGCACTCATTTTTCACTGTGACAAAAAATATGGCCTTTAATAAAATATGCAGATTAAAATGACACAAAACCTTTACTCTTCCTCTCACTGATTTCTGGGCCTTGAAAGTTTTGCAACTACAAATTCAGGATTCCCTAGATTTATTCTAGGGATGAACTAAAATGAAAATTCTGGACCAAAACATTCAGGGTTCACTTAGCCAAAACCGAAAATGACCCCCACCTTTAAAAATAATAATAAAAACTCACATGTTTAATAAAAGTAGGTAACACACAATTGGACAAAATTAGCAATATGACTTGGCATGATAGGAGTGTGATTGCTAACAGCAATCACACTCCTATCATACCCAGGCAACCAGTAAATGCTGGTACCTAGGCATGATGGGACTGTGCTCGCTGTGATTGCTGTTAGCAATCACACTCCTATCATGCCAAGTCAGCCAGTACATGCTGGTACAGGGTGGCTGTAAGTGATGTGCAGACCCCATACTGCTGGCGGCATCACTACACAAGGGGGGCAGCTAGCTAGGTTTCAGCATGTACTGGCTGACTTGGCATGATAGGAGTGTGATTGCTAACAGTAGTCACAGTCCCATCATGCCTAGGTTCCAGCACTTACACATCCATCCAGTAAATGCTGGAACCTAGGCATGATGGGACTGTGATTGCTGTTAGCAATCACACTCCTATCATGCCAAGTCAGCCAGTACATGCTGGTACAGGGTGGCTGTAAGTGCAGACCCCATACTGCTGGCAGCATCAATACACAAGGGGGGCAGCTAGCCAGGTTTCAGCATGTACTGGCTGACTTGGCATGATAGGAGTGTGATTGCTAACAGCAATCACAGTCCCATTATGCCTAGGTTCCAGCACTTACACATCCATGCTATCACACACACACACACACACTCATTTATTCATATAATCATTCATTCACAGATTCATTCCCTCAATCACACACACACTCATTCAAACACCCTCCCCACCCCCTTACCTGCACTGCAGCTCCTCGATGCCGCTCACAGACTTCAGCAGGGGGCGCGGCCTCCCTCTGCCTTCTCTGCTAAAGCACAGAGGAAGTAGGATGTCACGTGAACTCCGCTTCCTCTGTGCAGTCCAGAAGACCCTCCCACAAGTAAGTAGCAGGGCTTGAGGTGAGGCTCGCGTAAGATCGGTTGCCCTGGCTGCCGATCTTACGCGGGCCGCACCTTGAGGTCTCGCGGGCCGCATTTGGCCCGCGGGCCGCATGTTGGACGCCCCTGCCTTATTTAAAAAAAAAAAAAAAAACGGAAAAAAGATTTTGGGCGGCCCCTTGGCTTGGGCCCCCCTGCCGCCGGGGCCCGGTCGCAGTCGCGACCCCTGCGACCCCGGTAGTTCCGCCACTGCTCAAAGGGAACACCCCCAGCAGGCAGTCCTGGCCACGTCCTGCCAGGGTAGGTTCCTGGTAACTGAAATCCAGAAGTTTCCAGGTATGCCTTCTACTGTTAGCAGCATTCTGTCCGTATCCTGCTGTTGGCTACCCAGCCACATTACCTGGTCCGTGGGCTACCCAGCCTCAGAGCCCGGTCCGTGGACTACCCAGCCTCAGCGCCCGGTCGGTGGGCTACCCAGCCTCAGCTCCCGGTCCGTGGGCTACCCAGCCTCAGCTCCCGGTCCGTGGGCTACCCAGACTCAGCTGCCGGTCCGTGGGCTAGCCAGCCTCAGCTACCGGTCCGTGGGCTAGCCAGCCTCACCTCCCGGTCCATGGGCTAGCCAGCCTCACCTCCCGGCCCGTGGGCTAGCCAGCCTCAGCTCCCGGTCCGTGGGCTAGTCAGCCTGAGCTCCCGGTCCGTGGGGTATCCAGCCTCAGTGCCCGGTCTGTGGGCTATCTAACCTGTGCTATCCATCTGGCCTGGTCACAGTCAAGGTGCATACATTTCTAACTGCTTGATTCTGTCTGTGCCTTCTGGTTACTGATCATACATCGTGGGGTACAGACAGAGTCCCTGGTATCCCCTGCATATAGGCTCCTCCCTGACTTCCTTGCCCAGGTCATGACATTAATGCTGCAAACAAGATACCAGTGACTAATCTATTAATGAAAATGCCAACAATCACACCATAAAAAAAATGACCCACGTTATGTTTAAAAATCTTTCAAGGATGAAGTGAGTCTTTTTTTTTAAATTAATAATCACGAAAACATGATAAAATTAACACATACAACGTCTTGTGAACTTGTTCATACATATTACTGTATTTGCTTGATTATAAGACAACCCTGATTATAAGTCAACCCCCCCAAAATAAAAATATTAATTTAGAAAAAAAGAAAAAGCCTGAATATAAGACTACCCTATAGGGTAAAAGGTTTACTAGTAAATATTAATTCACATGCAAAGTATTCATATTTAATAAAAACTATGATTGATCAAAATGCATTTGTTGTTTTTATTTCCTTTTATTTGACAACCTGCCTCCCAGTTATGCACATCTGCCCCCCAGCTTGCTACTCTGCCCCTCAGATATGCCTTATACCCCATATTTGCCACTCTGCCTCCATGATTTGCCTTATACCCCATATTTGCCACTCTGCCCCCCTGATATGCCTCATACCCATTATATGCCCCTCCCAACTTACAGATGCATCCCTAGACTTGCTCCGTGCTCTAGTGGGGGCCGCCCATAGACATCTGCGCAATGCGCGCAGACAACCTGTGCTGCTACCCAGGACTTCCTCCGGGGCTTCTATGACTGAGCACCAGAAGGTCATGTCTCGCCAGAAGCGCCGGCAGAAATGTCGGGTATGAGCAGAGCTTGTCTGCGGGTATCCTCCTCCTCTCTGGCAGCCACAGAACGTCTGCTTGATGCACGCAGACAACCTCTACTGCTGCTGCCCGATTATTCCGCCAAGGCTTCTATGGTGGAGCACCAGAAGGTCACACCAGCGCTCCATCATAGAAGCCCCGGCAGAAGTGCCCGACAGTAGCAGAGGTTGTCTGCGCACGTCGTGCAGACGTCCACCAGCTGCCAGAGAGGAGGATCCAGGTGCCCTGCAGCACTGGGGGGGTTCTGGATCTTAGTCTTATAGTCAGATTTCTATGTGAGGTTGGATTATTAGACAACCTCGTATATAAGATGAGGAGTATTTTTCAGAGCATTTGCTCTGAATAAAACCTTGTCTTATGTTCAAGCAAATACAGTACTAAGCTACAACCAGGACATTTCTATCATGCTTTTTATATATTGAGAGTGATTTATTGCCCGCTTCTTTATGATGTGCCATTTCACCTGGATGAGGACCTTATACGGTGCTGTGAAAAGGTATTTGCCCCTTCACGATTTCTTCTATTTTGGAATGTTTCAGATCATCAAACACATTTTAATATAAGATAACCCAAGTAAACACAAAATGCAGTACCTAGCCCTGTGTGAGAAAGTAATTTGCCCCTTCGTTACTAAACCAACCAATTAACCAAACTGAATTGATAATTGCGTTAAATTTCCATAGACACACCCAGGCATGATTACTGTCAGTCCTGTTGAATCTAACCATCAATTAAGTACCTGTCTTGCAAAGTGAAGTAGGCTAAAAAAAAAAAAAAAAAGGTCAACATAGCAGGGACTGGGGTTAGGGGTGGGCCAGAAATGCATAGGGGCCCACATTGCCTGAGTTGCTCCCCTTTTCATCTCTCTTTCTTCCCCTCTTACTTTCACCCTTTTCCCTACCCCTTCCCCACATACACACAATATGAACATAGACTGGACATTGCCTGTGTCCAGACCTTTCTTCATATACAGTAATCACCACCAGTGCAGAGTCCAGAAACCCCAAAAGTGTTTCAGAATGTTCAGGGTACTATGGGCACATAGCGTTTCTGTGGCTTTCATAGAATAGACACTTTTTCATGAAGGAAAATCCGAGCTCTCTAAATTTAAGATTAATGCAATTAAATCACAGTGGAAAATATAAATAAAATATCTATATGCAACACTGGACCAGGCACCGATCTCACAACTTCAGCCTAATTTCCCATACTGATGGTGCACACTGAATTACCTGGGGGTTTGGCAGACCTCTTTCTGCTATACCAGCTCAATTTCCAGTGTTATGTAGGATACAGAAAGACCTGAAGACATGGAGCTTTCCTGACGTCACATGGACAGGCAGAATAAATGTTTTAAAAATGAATCTGCTGCCGAAACGTCTCTATCTTTTTCAAACAATAGCAATAGTGTTACCCAGATCTTTTTTCTCATTAGTGCACTCTGCAATAATTAAATACATTTGCCACGACAAAAGGTCGAGATTGAAACATTAGCAACTTATCCTGCTCAAGACAAAAGGTAACCTTGCACTCCCAGATGTCAAACCAAAAGACCAAAATACAGCACAAAGGCTTGTCTCACATCTGACGTAAAGCTAACGCAGCATTTTACAATACGAACATCATACCAACAGTCAAACATGGTGGTGGTAGTGTCATGGTCTGGGGCTGCTTTGCTGCTTCAACACCTGGGTGACTTGCCATAATTGATGGAACCATGGATTCTGATATCTACCAGATAATCCTAAAAGCAAATGTTCAGCAATTAGTTTGTGACCTAAAGCTCAAGGGCAGTTGGGTTATGCAACAGGACAATGATCTAAAACACACAAGCAAGTCGGCGTCTGAATGGCTCAAAAGAACAAAATGAAGGTATCAGAGTGGCCTAGTCAATTAAATAAATCTGATTGAGATACTGTGGCATGACCTTAAAACAACAGTTAGTGCTTAAAAAACCCTCCAATATGGCTGAATTAAAACAATTCTGCCAAGAAGAGTGGGCTAGAGTTACTTAGTGATTTAAAAGACTCATTGTCAGTTATTAGATTTAGGGGGGGGGGGTAACGACTTTTTCACATGAATTATATAGGTTTTGATTAACTCTTTACTGTCAACAAATGAAATGATCATTTAAAAGCTAAATTGTATGTTTACTCACGCCGTCTTTGTCTTATCTTAAAATGCGTTGGCTAATCTGAAACATTTAAATGTGACAAATAAGGAAAAATAAGAATATATTGGGAAGAGGCAAATCGTTTTTCACAGCACTGTAGGTCTAAGAGGGCCCAGAAAGGATATCCGTTTAGGGCCCTCATCCATAATCAAGTTTATAGCATTACAGGGCATCATTGGAGGCCCTATACACTGGTGTTGCTAAAGTCTAGCTTGACCAAGGGAGTCACCAGCTTTATGTAATGGTCATGTTCTGGCCCAGGCCTAGTGCCTTCTAGATGCCCAATATATTCCCTATAGCCAGAAAGTATTAGAGGTTTCCTCTATTTATGGATTTCAGTAGCTCCATTACACTGTCCACTACATGGGCATGGATAGCGCAATCAGGATGCTGTATCTGAGGGAGTCTTACTTATCTTCCAAACATATCCTGCAAAAGCAGGGTAGAGATATCATTTTTTGGCTGCCAGAAATACCACCCTGTCACAATAACAATGGAATAATATGAAAATATGATGAGTAATATGATCTTTCAAATTTTGCAGTGCATTGCATGATTTCTTTTCAAGAAGGTTTAATTACTATGCAAATGTCCTGTGAATAATTGTACACAAACTGATCAATCTAATTTACAGTTCATACGGTAACATGCTGCAGTGTGTAAAACTGGGAGAGGTGCGGAAGTGCTTCTAAGAGCTTTATTGGGTGTAGCAATGTCTTCAGGAAGGGCTGTGTGAAGATGTTCTGCACTGGGAGCAGCATGTGTAATGGGTGAGGCGCTCACAGCCAGATTTCCTCTCAATAATGCAAGTGCTGGCAGGTGACCGACCAGAGCACATTCCATACAGTTACCTGTGGTACCTAAGAAAATAGGCATAGAGAAATTGTGTAAGCCCGGCCTAACATAAAAGAAATGAGGACTTTGTAAAGAAAATAATTGGAAAGGAAAGGCAGAAGAAAAGTAAAGATAATAGGCTAGCAGCTATAAAACACCAAACAGAGCAGTTCCCTATGCTCTAGAAAAGAAAATGCAACAAAAAACAAATACTGGTATTAGCGCTAGAAACCATAGGAAAAGCTGGAATCCTTCAAAAGGAAGACAGTTAAAGAGTTGGGAACAAAGCTAAGGGAAGAAAAATGATTAGTAGGTCCTAGAATGAAAGAAAAACAATAGCTTCCCTTGTAAAGTCTTTCCTTTGTATGACCCCAGCTTGTTCTCCTTACATGTTACCGCTGATTGCATTAATTACAGTTAGAATAAGTCTTTTATTGTATATACATTTGAATACACTTGAATTATATTTATTAAACTTGAATTATATTTATTAAACTTTTCTTTTAAATATTTATGCCTTCGGCTTTAGAGCCCTGCTGTTCCTAGCACCAATACCAATATTTGTTTTTGTATAAGAGAAATCAACATACATAAGTATCTGTTACCTGCTTGGCTATTGGTCATTTGTATACCAGCATTTCAAAGAGATGCATATGAATGAATGTAACTACACTTACCGTATTTCTTAATATGATAAATATATGCGAGGTGAATGTGTTTATCAACTATGGTTAATAAAGGACCAACCCAGTTTTTCTTTGCAAGAAAAACTTTAATAACTGACCCTATTGCAAAGTGGCCAAAAATGTTTAATCTCAACGCAACTGCAGCTCACTATTTATGTTGGCTACAGTGACAAAAAGCATTGTAATTAAAGGGTTACATGTCTAAGGAAAGGAAGATGATCACATTAGGCATTTTTTTGTGGGGTGAGTCAGCACCGCACCTCACCAACTTAGCTCCCAGCCCTTCAAAAACATCCTGGGCCAAACACGTGAAGCCATTCTGCTGCTGACAAATTAATGTGTACTTGGATTGGGAAGCTGTGTACTTCCCTTTGGTATTAACCCCTTCGTGACAAAGGCTGATTTTACTTTTTGTACCCTTTGTGACAATGGCCGTTTTAACATTTCTGCGCTGCTCGTGTTTAGCTGTAATTTTCTTCTTTCCCGTTTACTGAACCCACACACATTAGATATTGTTTTTTTCAGGACAAGAAGGGCTTTCTTTAGATGACATTGTTTTGATTGTATCATATTATTTACTATTAAAAAAAGTATAAAATATGGTGAAAAATTTAGAAAAAAATGACTGTTTCTAACTTCTACTTGAAAAATCTTTTACTCATCTATAAAAGGTAATGAAAAAACCTGCTAAATAGATTCTACTATTTGTCCTGAGTTTAGAAATACCCAATGTTTTTATGTTTTTTTGCTTTTTTCTACACATTATGGGGCAATATGTACAGGTAGCGTTTTGCTATTTCAAAGCCATTTTTTCCAAATCTGGTAATTCTTCCCCCCATGTGCCATTTCGGGTATCTTTGAAGCCGGCCAATGCAATTTACCCCATCAAGTCATATATTTGAAAACTAGACAGCCCAGGGTATTCCAAATGCTAGTATTTTAACCCTTTCCAAGCACTAATTCTACCATCAGCCTTTAGCAAACTTTATGGTAGTAATTTTTTTTGCATTTGTTTTTTCACACACATTTTACTTCAGGTATGAATAAACAGGTTCTGGTATATGTCACATCATAAAACACCCCAATATGTGTTAAGCAACATCTCCTGAGTACAGCGATACCTCACATGAATGATTTTGCCTGGCTGTTTGGGGGCAAAAGGGCCACATTTGGGGCATGCGCATTTTCAATGTTGAACTTTGGCGTTTGGCGATCAACTGCCCATGTCCTATTTGGCACATCTTTGAGCCGGGCCATTTCAGTGTGCCCAATAAAGCCATATATTTTTGAAAACTTGACACCCCAGGGTATTTCAAATGCTAGTATTTTAACTCTTTCCATGCACCATATCTACCACCAGTCTTTGTCAAACTTTGTGGTAGTCATTTTTTTGCATTTGTTTTGTCAAACACATTTTACTTCAGGTATGAATTAAAAGGTTCTCGTATATGTCACTATCACAAAACACCCCAATATGTGTTCAGCAACATCTCCTGAGTACAGCGATACCTCACATGAATTATTTTGCCTGGCTGTTAGTGGGCAAAAGGGCCACATTTGGGTCATGCGCATTTTTCAATGTTGAACTTTGGCATTTGGGGATCCACTGCCCATGCCCTATTTGGTACATCTTTGAGCCGGGCCATTTCAGTGTGCCCAACAAAACCATATATTTTTGAAAACTAGACACCCCAGGGTATTTTAAATGCTGGTATTTTAACTCTTTGCATGCACACATTTTACCACCAGAATTTTTTCAGTCTGCAGTAGTATTCTTTTGTGTGTATTTTTCCCCCACACACCTATGTTATGTATGAATTTACAGCTCCTGGTATATGCCGCTGTCACATGACACCCCAATATGTGTTCAGCAACATCTCCTGAGTACAGTGATACCCCACATGCATGGGTTTGTCATTTTTGGGGGGAACTAAAAGGCCACATTTGGTACGTGTGCATTTTTCTAATTGGAAATTAGATGTGTGGCCATCCTTCCCCCCATGTTAATTGGGACATTGTTGAACCCGGCCAATTCAATTTACCCCATCAAATCATACATTTTTTTAAAGTAGACACCCCATGGGCATTTAATATGCAAGTATTTTAACTCTTTCAATGCGAGAATTGTTTTAAGCTAATATGCTAATTTTAGGACTTGCTCACAAAAATATATTTTTTATATATATATTTTAACATTTTTTCTCAACTTGAAGGTTGAGATCAGTGGGAAATTATTTTTAAATTTTACTGTTTTTTTACTATTTTTTTCTAATTATTATTAATTTTATTATTAATTTTATTATTATTAATTTTATTTTATTTTTTAATTTATTTTTACTAATCACACTGCGATTAGAAAGCTGGGCTCCATTGACTTGCATGGTTGAATGCAGTACCTGTATTCAACCTGCAAGCGGAGCCAGAGTTCTCTAGAGGGTCTGGCGACCATCTAGCGAACTTTTTCATCTTTATTGTTTTTTTTCCCGGGCCGCCGCCATCTTGCTGATGGTGAAGATCACCGGCAGCGGCCGCTGTGACTGCTCTCCAGGGCGGTCCATCCCGAGGTAAGTGTTTGGTGTCGCTGGATGCCTCCTGATCGAGGCATTCGTTGATCGCCTCCTAAACGCTTTTAAAACGGGCGGATGTTGACGCCCCGGGGAGAGGCCAGAGATGGCCCCTTAGTGCCGATCATGGCGTTGCTGAATGCCTCGAGGTCGAGGCATTACAGCAACGCCGTTTGGGTGCAGAAAGCGAAAGTAGATCGCTTTCTGCACCCGTTTAAAGGCGTGCCGGTCCTGGCACGTCAATTGTCGTAAACGACGTTTTTCCATGACGTGCCCGGACCGGCAATTGTCATCAAGGGGTTAAGGGGGTGAATACACAAAAAATAAAACATTGTTTCATAGTGCATATCCTATAGAATTCTTCAGTATAGTACCATTTAGAAATAACATTATGTTGCAAGCAAGATTTTAGGCATTACACGTCCTTTGTGTTTGTGACACCTTTGTACATTAGTTGGATTCATTAATTCACGGGGTAGCAGAAGCATTATTAAACACTCATCTACAGACACCAGAAGGCTTGTTTTTCCCTCAGAAATCTCATAGTGCTGCCACAACCACAAGGGATTCTGGGTAGGCGCATGCAATTAAGGTCAACAATTATCACCTTTACTCTGTACCACTCTTGTTTTTTTCTTGTGAATGTGTTTTTATTTACATGCCATATATTATATTGTATTTTTTTACTATTATCCAATAAACGGAGAATTGAAGAAAAACAAAAACAATTATCACCTTTTGCCTCTATATCCACATTATACATGAATCCCTTGAAAGTAACAGCTGTCCATGAATGGTGATCTGGCTATTGCACCTCTTCCCAAGTTTTGTCTAAAGGCTGTCCTGTACAGCGGGCAATTACTTTCAAGGGATCCACGTATAAAGTGGATATAGAGGCAAAAGGTGATAATTCACAGACTATGCTTACAGAGTCACTTATTCACTTAGACACTGGAGATTCAATCAAGGGTGTACCATGGCAGCAAAGTGCCCTGAAATATTTTGGGTACCCTTATCACTTCGGTTAACTTATTGCAAACAGGATGGAAGGCTCTGTGCAAGCCCACTACTGGCATAGTACATTCTTCTCTTGCACCCTGCATGTGTTAGGGCAGCACAACTGTATGTCCCTGGCTGCCAAAAAAGAGAGAAGCAGCCTTGGCTAACACCTAATCCCTGTTTCAAATACTGTGATTTATGCCCGGACTCCAAACCTTTATTTTTGCCCATCTGTGTTCTATAAAAAGAATACATACTAGCTCGTAGATGATGCCATCTGCTTTTGTAAGGGGGATGCTTGTTTGCACTGGACAAAAGACTCACTGCTGAGCTTAGCCCGAGGGCCTGTCTGACTGGTAGTCTGATCACATGGCCGTCAGGTGCAGGAGAAAGTCCCACTTCAAAGCCCATGAAGAATGTTAGGAATGTTCAGCTATAATTATTCTCCCCCACCACAGGAACAGACTATGCCTCATTTGACACCTGAATGTAGGGACCATGAGTAAGGGATAACAGGGACGTAGACTGTGGAACAATGGAGAGGGGGAGAGATCTTGAAATATAAGAAAAGAAAATGTTGCGTACAGCATTGAACTGTGAGATGAAGAGCTGGCATACTGATTGACAGAATTTAGAGGGAAACCTCCACTTAAGTGGACCTTTTCACATTTTGAGGAGACAGCAGGATAAAGAATAATTGAAAACGGAGGAGGACGGACAAAAGAAGTCATAAGTTGTTTTGCGTCACTGGAGCCCAAGGATTATTTTAGGCCTTTTAAAAATGCAAGGCCAATTATAATACATACAAGTGTTCACTATCATGTGCAGTATGAAACATCTGCCTGGAACTTGATGTAGGGGAAATTGGTTACATGTTTCGATATCATGTAGGAAATGGTCACAATTAAGCTTCCACAGACAGACCACAACTAATCTTTAATAGTTTGATATAACTAGCATGATGATATTTTTCACATGCTAGATGCCTGTTGGCAAGTAAAAAAATTAGGAGATGACATGACAGATTACTTCATATATTAACATTATACTACATAATAGATATAAAAAGATGCATGGTAATGTTTGTATAGTTTTCCGTAAAATAATGTTTTCTTTCCATTCGTTAGCTGTTATATAATAAAAGGCAAACACCACACAGCTAAATCGGTACATTCACCAAAAAGTAATGTATCAACAGCATGTGCAGGCAGTGGCTAAAAATGGAAAAATGGAAACAAAGTAATGTACAAGATTTTTTTCAGCTGTCAATAGAATAAAGGTTACTACAAGTAATTTGTCTTCCTAGAATACTGTAAAGGGCTGCAGAATAACATTATATATATATATATATAATTAGGAAAAACAAGAATAGTTTTGTCTTGTTCTATTCTCGTCTTGTCATACCCCTTGAATATATGTATTGTATTAAGCGCTGCGTAAATTGTTGGTGCTATATAAATAAAAGATAATAATAATAGTTACGATAGTACCCTGATCATATCCCTGATAGTGATAGGGTAGTACACAGATCTGATTTATGGGCGCCCTCCAGTGGAGGATTTACCTCACATCCAGAATACATTGTAATGCACGTGAAAAAAAACTGTATGTCATGTAACCTATTGGGGTCACTTACTGATTTTATGCCAATAACATATACCCACACATATAAAGGATATACATTTCAGATACATCTGCTCTCATCATTTGCCTATACCTCACGTATCATTTATCTATATCAATGAATATCTCATATGGATATAATCAATTGCAGTGTCAACAACTCTGTGATGGGAGGCTCCTGAAATCTTCTGCCTATGATCACTAGAGGTATGAAACCAGCCTTGAACGTCTCAGTAAAACAAAAGACACAAAAAGATTTCTGTTAAACGTGAAAATTTTATTTCCACACAAGCAAGAAAATGTGACATACAAATCTTGTCTTGTGATACACACTGTCAGCAGTAATTAAGAGATCTCAGAAAATTGGGAGTCTGCCCTCCCACAGAAACAGTTAAACATACAGCTGGCAGTACCACTCCTGCCAGCCTTGAGAATCATGGAATGACCAGCTCAGAAGCAGCCTCACAAATGATATGTTCACTTTGGTACGAGGGTGAAACCTCTCTACAGATACACATTTTATGATAGAATCTAAATAAAGTGAGATGGCATCACACTGGAAGTGATATGGAGCGGGAAATTTTGAGTTGCTAAAAGAAAATAAAACAAATTTTCTGAAGCTAGGAATATATAAAAAAAACTTTGACTGGTGGTATAATTATCACAACTGATAAAAGTGCCAGAAGAAAGGCAGCGCCACCTACTGGAGCAGTAACCAGTTCTAATACTGCAGGGCTGGGTTTAATAATCTGTTAGAACCATACAAAAAGAAATATAATAGATAGCATTGTTTGTGGTCATCATAGGAGTGCATGCAGTAGATAAAATAAATAAATAAATAAATAGGACGGACTATTTATGCCTTATCAAACATAACGTCGGGAAATTTAACAATAGCAGGATATAGGAAAATGTTTTTCCTAATCTTTCTATTCCAGACCAGTATTTTCCTTGCCGATAGGCTGGTAATGATATGCAATGTTATCCAACAAAAGGAGCTGGAGGGCATCTCATTGTTATTGCATTTAGGTTATAAATGGTTACATTTGTTAAAAGCACCGTCATGCCAAAAAAAATAGACAGACACTTGCACTACTCGGACTCTTGCTGGGGACCTTTCCTGTAAGCAATAAATTACTGTGATTACCAAAAATAATAATAGAAAAAATGGTGTGACGGGAATACAATATATATTCCCTTAATGTTCACCCACCAGTTACCTCCTTAGACTCTCTCAGCTAACATCATGTCTCCTTTGATGTTTCGGAGTCTTGGGGCAAGTTCTGCAAATAGAAATATGTTTGTCCAACATTAAAGTTGGATTGGTGGGTTTTGGGGGCTTCAGGTTCTCACAATCGACAACGTTCGATTCAAAACTTTCTATACTTTGCAAGGCTCGATCTTCCATAATGCAAATATCGCATATGACCTAGTTTTTTTTTGTTTTTGTTTTTTTAAATAAAAGGAAGCACTGCACCTCAGTTACACTCTGCAGAACATAATTTATTATGCAGATTTCTGCAATTTATCTCACCTAAAACGACCATGTACCTTTCTTATTATATCAGCTCTATGTGCACAGAATCATTCCACATTCTGTGTAGAGCGTTAAGTCTATAAAAATGTTGTATACCTCTGCCTCCTTGAACTGAAAGGAAGAGAAATAAGTTGCCCCTATGTTAAGGTTTATATAGGTTTATCAATATATGGATAAATAGATCTATATATATATCCAGCACACATAATATGTACATATATTAACTGTACTGGACAACACCTCCCCCAGCATTTCTCATATCCCTTTAGACTGTGGGAAGGAGGACACAGTTGCAAGATCACATTGTGAGGGCATGGAAGTAATCAGCTGGGAAGCAGGACATGTTCCAGGCAGTCCCAGTGCCTCCAGAGTGTAAGAAGAGAGAGAAGAAAGAGCAGGGATGAGAGGAGACGTAGCCGGGTTTTGACTAAAGGGGTGATAAAACTAGCTGCTGTAGATACAAAGACCAGAAGCACCGCCATCAAAGCCAGCAGAACGTTGATGAACTTGCCCAACAGAGCTCGGGCGTTGGCATTTTCCACACCTTCCAATTGCACAACCTGCTGCTGCTGCTGTTGTAGCTCCAGCTTAGTAATTCGTGTCAGGCAGGACTCCACTGCTTCCTAAATGAGAGACTGTGTTACTGTATTGGTTTAACTGAAAAATTAATATACAAGCGGATAGAAAAGAAATAGCTAAGAGAGAAAGTAAAAGCAAGATTTTTTAGGAGTGGGATGAACTGTATGTTCATGTGATTGACTAGGTATTGGTGAAATTGAAAGTTAAAAAAGGAATAACTCATTTTACAAATTATTATTTAATAAAGTGCAATTAGAACTTTGCATAATGGATCCTTTATATGGGACCTAACAGTTACCCCAGACTCCAGTCTTTTAATTAGAGTGCTCCTGTGTGGAAAAACACAGCAGAGCTGATGGATGTACACTATGTGTTACAAAAACATCTATTTTCCTCACATAATAGCACAGTACAGAAGTATAACTCTACTCTGCTCAGTGGATGCGACTATGACATTCTTTGATGATGTTCTGTATGCCCTCTTAAGCATGTTCTGGATACTCTTTATATATAGTGGGACTTGATGGTAAACATACACTATATGGACAAAAGTATTGCAACAACCCTTCTAATTGTTGAATTTAGGTGTTTCATACACACTGCTAACAGATGTATAAAATCAAGCACAGAGGGCAGCTATCTCTATAGATAAACATTGGCAGTAGAATGGGCAGTACTGAAGAGCTCAGTTACTTTAAACATGGCAGTGTCATAGGATGCCACCTTTGCCACAAGTCAGCTCTTGAAATCTCTGCCATGCCCTGGTCCACTGTATTGTAGTGATATTATTGTGAGGTGAAAATGTCTAGTAGCAGCAACAGCTCAGACACAAAGCTGTAGACCACACGCACTTGAAGAGCAGGGCTGCCGAATGCTGAACAACGTAATGCGTAAAAATGATCTGTCCTCTGTAGCATCATTCACTAGAGTTCCAAACCGCCTCTGGAAACAACTTCAGCAGGAGCACTGTGTCAGGTTTTCCATGGCTGAGCAGCTGCAGACAAGCCATATATCACTATGCAGGATACCAAGGGTCGCCTGGAGTGGTGTAAAGCACACCACCACTGGACTCAGGAGCAGTGGAAATGTGTTCTCTGTAGTGATCAATCAATCACCATCTGGAAGTTTGATGGACGAATCTGGGTTTGGTGGATGCCAGGAGAACACTACCTAATTTAATGCATAGTGACTACTGCAAACTTTGGCAGAAGAAGGATAATGGCCGGGGCTGTCATTCAGGGTTTGGGATAGGCCCCTTAGTTCCAGTAAAGGGTAATGTAAAAAAAAATATAAAAACATTTTAGACAATCTTACTTTGTGGGTGAACTGGAACAGAGATTAAGAGCCAGGCCTTCTAATCCAACATGAGTGCCTGACATTACAAATGTTCTGCTGGATTCAAGACTTCCCACAGAAAAACACTCCAAAATCTTGTGGAAAGCCTTCCCAGAAGACTAACTACATACCGTATTGGCTCGGATATAGGCCGCACCCGAATATAGGCCGTGCCCTAAAAGTTAGGTGCTTTTTTAAAGAAAAAAATTTCTTAGTTAAAAAAAAACACTTAGTGGAACAGATATGCTGCCACTCTGCCCCCGTGAGATATGCTGCCACTCGGCCCTCCCCAGACATGCTGCCACTCTGCCCCCCCGAGATATGTTGCCACTCTATCCCCCCCGAGATATGCACTCTGCCCCCGAGATGTGCCCCCCCCCCGAGATATGCTGCCACTCTATCCCCCCCTGAGATATGCTGCCACTCTGCCCCCAAGAGGACAGCTACGCAGTACGCGTATTCAACTTCCGGTGCTGGCACTTCCGCAATTGGAAGTGCCAGCAAGGAAGATTGTTAGCGTACATCGCCCAGACGTTTACCGGCTGCGGCGATGCAAGCGTTAACAACCTCTCGATGCTGGCACGTCTGCACGTTGTGCTTTAACAATCTCCCTTGCCACGACTCCCCCCGTGGGAATTCCCGGCAAGGGAGATTGTTAAAGCACATCGTGCAGATGTGCCGGCAGCGGGGGCTGTTTACGCACATCGCCGCTTCCGGTGAACGTCTGCGCGATGCGCTTAGACAACCTTTCGTGCCGGCACTCCCCCCAATGAAAGTGCTGGCAGGGGAGGCTGTCTCAGCGTATCGGAGAGTAGGATGCAGATCCCCTGCACCGCTGCAGGGGATCTGTATCCTAACCCTGCTGCCTGCCCGGCGCCCGGAACTGCATGTCCCGGGCGTCGGGCGCTAGACCCCGAATATAGGCCGCACCCCCACTTTAAAGACTTAAAGTGGGGGAAAAAAGTGCGGCCTATATTCAAGCCAATACGGTATTAATGTCTATGTATTTAGAATGCAATGTCATAAAAGTCCCTTTTGGTGTAATGGTCAGATGCCCCAATAATTTTGTCCATATTGTGTATGTATGGTGTTCCTCCATACAGAAAGCATAGAAAATAGAAGAATGCGACAAATTTCAAACTGGAATGAAGATTGTAACTACTGGATTAGAGGCTATTTATTACTGGTTAGCAAACAAAGAGATTACATTGCTCTCTATTCATACCTGAATGTCCCTAGCTCGCTCATATGATTGATAAGCAACTTTTTCCTCCATGCTTGCCAGTTCCTGCTTCAGAAGTGTCATCTCATTTTGGTGAAGCTCTGTCAGGTCATTTAGCTGCTCTTCCAACCTCTCGTACCTGGGGAAGAGGGGCAAGAAACAGACAAAGAGTGTCTTTTACATATTTATTTGTGGTGTAAAAGCAGGGGACAATATTAACAATAGCTGATAGATTAGCAACCTTATGGCTACAGTAATACGTTTTTGTATGTTTTTGAAATGGTATAAATAAATATTTGACTGCTCAAACCAAATGTAGAATTTAGAAGCCAGACAGACAGTATAAAAATGAAGCCAGGGATGTATCCAGAGAAATCCTGGCACCCAAACGTACATAGGCCAAGGTTTCTTGTAACAATTAACCTAAATAGGTCTCACATTAACCTCATCCCACTGTGAATGGGTGGGTAATCCTTAACTCAACTGACATCTTGACTTCTTAATGAACAGACCCAAGAGTATGACAGAAGAACTGTTCTTCTGGACAGTCTTTGGTCATGGAAGTATTTTTGTAAAATTAATTTCAGTGACACTAATTCACTACCATGATTCCAACAATGAACATGAGAATGCACTCCATCCGTGTGTGCCATTTGTAATTTTTTTCCGAACCAAGAAGCATATTTAAATCCATTTAAAACTACTGTTTATTGCACTCAACCACAGCATTCAGAAAATAGTTTCAAATTAACAAATGCATCTTGAAACCAATGTTTATATACCACATTTGCTCGATTATAAGACGAACCCTCAAATTTTGGATCTTATTGGGGGGAAAAAAGAAAATGCCTGAAGACTACCCTAATGGGAAAAAAATCAAAACCACTGTTTTTGTCATCTTATTGCATGTGTAGAGTGTTTTTTTTCTTGCTCACCAGTCAGTGGCTCAGATAGGAATAGCACATCATAATGGGGAAAAATAAATAAATCCAATACATTTCCTATTAGTGCTGCTACTATTTTAGGAAAAGAAACATTCCATAACATGTACCTTCTTGGGAATCAAGACCCTAGTTTGGGCGTGACACCTGACATCAGTGCCACCTATGAATACAGTGAATCAGAAACTAAACAATGCTGGGGAGACAGAGGAGTTTCAAAGAAGTGATAAACAAAACTTCAAAGAAATGCATTAAGAAGGGGATAACAGGTATTGCAACATTGAAAATGCATTTTCTTACACAGTGATTCATGTTCCTCTGATATGTCTGATCTAAATTTATGAAGGACTGTTTTGACCTGTGGGTAATGTGCTAGACACTTCCTCCTGGCTATAGACACTTTGTGTCACTGTTATAACATGGAACATGAGCTGTTGGCTATATGACTAAACATTTAAAAGAATATGAATAAACAAAAAACGAAAACACAATGAACATTTTAGAAATGCTGCAATTTTTAGAAAATTTAACATTTAAAAAATGTTGTTCATGTTTGGTAGTTTGGGTTGTTTTTTTTTGTTGTTGCCTAATTTATCCTCATTGATTTTGTCTGCTAATTCGCCATATCTGCAGTCTCTTGAAAAAAAAAAGTTTGATATTTCTGCATAGATTGTACATAGGGGCAATGATGTATTCTGGCCTAGGCTTACTGGGCCCCAGGCCAAGGAGGGCAGTAGTCTGCCTGATGCACAACTGGGGGCAGATTGCACTCTTGGGAGATCAGGCCCAGTCAGCACAGCCCCATAGACTGCAGTAGAAGGTGATTAGACATCATATCCCGGCACTCCATGTGTTAAAGGAACAGTGTGCCTTTTAATGCAAAGAAGATGCGGGGGGGGGGGGCTGCCATAAAGAAGGTAGGCACAGAATTTTACTGATAAAACATTGGGGTTTATTTAATAAAAGGAAGAATTGGCAGGAAATTCTGCAGGTGAGATATAGGTTTAATCCCTTCAGGTCTGGTGACATACCAGGTACGTCATGCCCAAGCGGGCTCACCGGTCTGTGACATACCTGGTACGTCACACCAAATAAATGTCCACATCACCAATCATTGTGATCGCGGGGGAAATGCGGCTGTTGTCTGCCCAGGTGTCTGTTGTGGTTGCCGTGGGCCACATAGAAAGGTAAGTAGGGTGTCTTTGAAACCTTCAAGGGGTGTGCTTTTAGGAAATACATATAGTTTTATGGGATTAAATTAATATTTGGGACCTCTACTGTGTCTCAAACGAGACATGAGCCTAGTAAAGATGTCTGTCAAAATTCCAAGTTTGAAAAATGAAATGCACATGTTCCAGTTTTGACTCCAAAATTGTTGACTCCATATTGTTGTATACGAGGGGTGTTACTGAACACAAATCAAGACTTTTTATTGTTCTTTGACATATCGAAAAATAAACATGGGGAAGCTGCACAGTGAATGTGAAAAATATTTTGCTTTTTTGGAAGGTGCTGGTGTGGAATCAGCTGCATGAGACAGGTTAATATTCCCCTAACCAGATCCCCTGAGCTGTCTAATTTTTGAAAATATATAGTTTTAAGGGGTTTACTTGTGTACCCTTCATGATAAACAACATTTCTGTGGTGCATGTTTAGCTGCAATTTTCTCAATTACTGTACCCACACAAGTTATATTTTTTTCCCCAAAGACAAGAAGAGCTTTCATTAGATATCATTATTGTGATCATATATACAGTATGTGCTCGATTATAAGACGACCCCCCAAAATCTGAATATTAATTAAGGAAAAAAAGAAAAAGCCTGAATATAAGACTACCCTATAGGAAAAAAGTTTTACTAGTAAATATTAATTCATGTAAACTATTTTTTTCATCTTTAATAAAAGCTATGATTGAGAAAAATATTTTTTTTCTTTTTATTTCCTTTTATTTGCCAACCTGCCCCCCCAGTTATGCACATCTGCCCCCAGGCTATGCCTTGTAACCCCCATATGACACTCTGGCATATAGTGGGTTAAAAGGCGTATCATGGGAAAGAGTGGTTTACTAAAAAAAATATTATGAAAAAAAAGACTTTTATTTGAATATTTTAACTATCTACAAAAGCTTATGAAAATACCGGCTAAATAGATTCTAATACTTGTTTAACCCCTTTGGTCCCTTATGCACCTTGCTTGTCTTAAAAATAATAAAATTTAAAAAAAAAAAACCTAAAAAAAAAACAAGTGACCTCAAACGTTTGAACAGTACTGTATATATACTGGCTCAGTATACAGCAGAAAACCCATTGTGATTCTACACAGCAGGCAAAAGGGGGAAAATGCTAGGCTTGTGCAAATGACTTACTGAACCAACTAGACTCGTGGACTAGGAAGTATTCACTCACAGGTACCCACCTGTAACGCTCCTCCTGTAGACACTGTGTCATGTAGCTATAATCTCGCTGCAGCTGTGATTTCAGATCTTCCATTGTATCTTCTATATGGCTCTGTCCATCTTTGATCTCACACAGCTCTTCCAGGATAGCATCAAAACCCCCATGGTGCCCATGGTGATGCCCATCCAATGTGTTAGATCTAGGGCTGCCTGGCCCTACTGGTCCTGCCCCAGAGTTACTTCCTCCCCCGCCCGATCCAGATGTAGCACTGGAACACTCATCATCACTGCCATACTTGGGGCTAGGTGCAAGAGTGGCACTTCCACTTAGAGCTCGAGCACCCCCCTGTCCCTCTCCATCTTCTTCTAGTCCATCCTTTAGGTGTGGAATGTTGTCTGCACTTCCAAATTTGTTACGTATGAGACTGGCAAACTCCCGGGGTTTTGATACCACTGCAGTGTGTGTAACCTGAGACAGGCCAGAAAGTCCTCCCTTTACACCCTCCACTACCCCACCCCCAAAGCCACTGATGCCTGCTCGCACGTTGGCTCCCACATCTTTGAGTCCCTGCTGCATGTCCCTCAATACATCTTTGGGCTGCCGAGAAATACCATTCTGCTCAATTTCCTTCAGTTTCTTGTGATAATGCTCCAGTTTCTTGTGCAAATGAGCAATTGTTTGAGCAGACTTCTGATTCTTCTTCTCAAAAACCTGAGGGTTATGAAAACAGAAGACAGATTAGGATTATTTGGCCCATCTAGCCTGCCCATTACTTCTGGTGCAAAGACTCAAAACTCCCATCGCATGCCAAGAAGCCCATGTGGATACTGACATAGGCTGTAAGGAAAGACAATTATATCCCTTAAGTCCAAATTTTGCTGGGCTGTCACTAAAAAAACCAAGGTTGTCAGCTTGGTGTAACTTTGCTGAAAATTGTGAGCAATCAATTGTGTGCCACTATACTTTACATTGCAAAGCTTACTTCTGTAGCAAACATGATTTCATCAGACATCTCCATATTTGCATCACTTATTCTTAGGTAGAGAAGAAGTTACTTTTAAAAAGTGATTCTGGTGCAAAATACCAATATGCTACTATTTACAAAAAATGTGCTAATATAGGGGTAGACCAATGTCAATAAAAAAACTGAAGCTATAAAACATCCAGAATTTGTTCCATTTTACTAAACATCACTTGCCAAAATGCAAACATATACTATATGGACAAAAGTATTGGGAAACCTGACCATTACACCAACATTTTATGAAATCGTATTCTAAATACATAGACGCTAATATGAAGTTGGCCCCCCCTTTGCAGGTATAACAGCTTCCACTATTCTGGGAAGGCTTTCCACAAGATTTTGGAGTATTTCTGTGGGGATTTTTGCACATTCATCCAGTAGATTATCAGTGAGGTCAGCCACTTATTTTGGAGGAGAAGGCCTGGTTCCCAATCTGTGTTCCAGTTCATCCCAAAGCTGTTTGATAGGGTTGAGGTGAGGGCTCTGTACAGTCCAGTCCAGTCAAGTTCTTCTACATCAAACTCATCCAATCATGTCTTTATGGACCTTCATGTTAGAAAATAAAACTGTCCCCCAAAGGAAGCATAGCATTGTCCAAAATGTCTTGCTGAGGCATTAACATTACCCTTTACTGAAACTACTGTAAGTGGCTTAGTCCAAGCCCTGAAAAAAAAGCCCCACCAAAAGTGAGCTCTTTTCTTTGCAGGACCCACTGAAACAAAACTTTTCACCACAAAAGGTCACCCACCTTATAGTTCAGATGGTTCAATATTACCTTTGGCTCTTCAGAATATCAACTGAATTATTTCCCTAGTCTTTTATCACCAACATCAGCACATAGATGATTAGTTACAGACAAAGGAACATTCTACAAACTGTAGGGTCACAGTTTATCTCTGTATCTGGTGGATCCATGTTACCTGCTTAATACGAGAGGCCTGCTGTCGGTCTGCGTTGTTAGCCAGCTTTAGATACTCTGCTACATTATCATCCCGAGCTTCCTGTTCTATTTTGATCTGTTCTGTGATTTTGAGGATCTTCTGGTGGAGATGGTCCATGGCCGCTTTGGTGCGTTGGGGGTCCGGTGCACCCTCTGGGACTTCCAAGCTGATGTTTCCCTCTGAGCCTCCATGAGCTGCACAGGGTGGGAGACTCAAGGTACTCAGATCCCCCTTGTCCAATTGCTGATGGGAGAAAAGATTGAAAAGATGAAGCTTTATGGCATATTATCGTCAATTCTGTGACAGTCCAGTGAAGTCAACACAAGCACAGCCAGACAGTTGTGAAAATTCCTGACATAGACAATCTTAACCTTTACGCTTTGATGCAAGTTTTCCAGCAAAGTTTGAATCCATATATTTGTTTTGTTACAGAAAAAAATTACATTTTGGGGAAAAAAATATTATGCGATAATTGATTAAAATTTACTTTAAACAATACAATTTATTAGCTTTACCCTGGTTAGCTTTCCTTATTGAACATGTGAACATGACTAAATCCTCTGCCTAACAATGCTCATCAAACCACTGCTTAACTTTACCTAGGATTCGGGAGGGCGCAAATAATTTGATACACTTCGCTCATGAAATTAAACAAAGCCTTGGTCTTAAGATCTATGTGAGAGGACATAGAGGAGACCGCAACGGACACTGTGCTCTGGGTGTCTGAGGATTGCTACATATAGTTAGACGCATTGTAAATGGCACAAAGGGACACTGATAGTTATTGACAGCATCCTGGTATGCCTGAATCAGTAGGATGCTAGGCAGAAATGGGTTTTTCCTAGAGGGACAATGTGGTGACAGTCCCTGGGCCACTTTGCTAGGGGCAGATTTCCCTATTAAGAGCCAAAATTCTCCTCTTTCCTCCCCTGATAACCCTATTCCCTAAAAGCTCATACTCTTTGCTGACTATGAGTGTATCACAGTGCACTTAAAGTCACAATAATTTGTATAGAAACTGCTGGAAATTGGTTTTAATTTACAAGCACTCTTAAAGTGAAAAACATAAGGAGGGTGCCAAATAGTATTTTTTGTTGCGGTGCCATTTGGTCTAACCTGCTTGCTCCCTTGGATCCACACTACAGTGTACATGGGGAGTAGGTGAAACAAATGACTCTGGCAGCCCACCGCAGGATAAACATGTTGCTGCTCCGGCATTATAGCCTGCTTGGATTCTACGCCTTTACTTACTGCACCCAGCAAAACAAGTTCCAAATAACACCAAGGAGAAAAAATGGCTACACAGCAAATCAGTATGTGTTAAATGATTTGCGTGGGCTCAAAAAAAAAAATCAATGCAAACCTGTTTGGTATCACAGCAATAATAATGCATATTTAATTGGTTAGTGTGGGTGTGATATACAACATTAAACCTGCTATATTGCAGGCTCCACATTTTTACTTGTTGTTGGCCACATTCAGCTGTGAACTATGGTCAGAGCATTCTTCCTTTATCTGGAGAGATGTTTAATAACTGTACCTGGTTAAAAATGATAATATTTTTTTACTTTAAGAGCATTAAATGATGCGTACTATATAGAAGTTTGGTGTAGCATGAAAGAAAACAAACATATTTGCTGAAAAGCATGTTGGCAGTGTAGGTAATCAACACAATCAAGAGCTCAAATTAGATATTAAGGGACACAAAGACCTTTATTGTCACACCACAACCATGCTACCCCTCCAACAGCATACCGTTCTTGTTCCCTACATTATTTCCTCAGTCACCTGTGTCCATTTTAGTGCTTCTACAGATACCCCTGTACCTTCCAAATGTCTCTGATTAAAGGGGACAGTCCCTCTTTTGGACATACATCCCCCTATTGCTCTTTCTTCCACTGATGTCCCAGAGGTATAGTGTACATCAGCCTTAAAAGTCATAATGTCTATGTAAACAGCTGAAAATATGTTTACAAATTAAATTGTGCAAATAAAATAGATCGTTCACATGACAAAAATGCATACGTTAAGAGTCCCAAGAGACAACTCTAAACCCCCTCCCTGAACAAAGCATTTTCCATTGTTCCCCCCACTGTTCATTTCTTTCCCCTTTTCCTCCTGTTCTCTTATCCATTTTCTCTTCTCTAGACATTTCTTTTAGTTACCACAAGGTAAAAGTGAGATTAGGACTTTTTGTCTAGTAGAACGGGATAAGATAGCGTCACTAAATTGCAATTATACAGCATCAGAAAGCCATAGTAGGAAGGCTTTGGCTTTTCACTAAATGGCACCAGTGAAAAAAAAGTTCCCATTTAAACAGACATTAACAAAAATCATCCAATTATCTGGATGAAACCAAGGTGAAACAAGCATTGCACTAACCACTGCTAAGGGATGAAAACCATATATTTAAGATAATAATAAATAAATAAAACGGGGGGTCATGAGGAGAGTTCAATACCTTTAAATGCGGCAATAGACAATGCTATGCTTCCTTTAAGGCATTGTTTTACCTCCTTCAGTACCGAGAGTTTAGGTAAATAACGTTTTTATTGACAGAAAAGGAGTACAGCAAGAAAGGGTAAGACAAAAAGAACATTGATACAATGATGGTCAAAAATGTGTGATTTCTGTAAACTATCTATTGCATTGGAGGTCAGACAGCGTACAATAGAATCGCATTGATAACAATTGGAGGCATACAGAAGAAATCGAGCAGTTAGACATTCGCGGTGTAGGTCGGAATTCATAGAGATACAGATCATAAAATTGCAGGCGTCGGGTGAAAGCAAATGTTTCCAAGTACATGGAGCAATATATATGTCTCGTGAGCCAGAAACCACAAATGATAATATCACACTTGGGCCAGTATGGGGGGGGACCATAAAATGGAAGTGGAGAAGGGCGTCCAAACAGACAATACATCACTATGGGAACACAAGGGGGGGGGGTTCGGTGTCAAAATCACTGATTCGCATCGCCTCAGGTGAAGGCCACCGCCCTCCCGGTCCCCAGGGGATAAAATAAAAAATAATAATAAATAAATAAAATAAAAAGGGGGGGGAGAAAAAGGAAAGGTAGGGGCAAAGAGACATGGAGGGGTATCACCTCAGGAGCTCTGCCAGTGCGGGGGACGACTGGAACGACAGCCAAGTATCCCAGACCTTAGTATATGCTTCCATCCTGTCATTAGACAGGTGGATCAATTCTTCCATTGCCCTTATCTCCTCCACCTGAGCCACCCAGTGACGTAGTGATGGTGATTCAGTGCATTTCCAGTGTCTAGGGATCAGGGAGCGGGCCGCATTAATTAAGATGCCTGGTAACAGATCGTTTCAAAGAAGTCAGGGAAGCATCTGTATGGGAGATTAGGCAAAAAACCGGGGGTGCAGGACACTTCTCGTTTCGACACCTCCTCCACTCCACGTACAACGCCCCGCCAAAAAGGCCGGATCCTCCCACATTCCCACCATATGTGCAAAAACGTACCAGGCTCCTCTCCGCATCTCCAGCAAGTCGGATCACTCCCCGGACATATCTTATTAATGTACACTGGAGTCCTATACCACATAGTGAGAATCTTATAGGCCGTTTCCTGGAATTTGGAAGCAATAGAGCTCTTGTGTGTGAGAATGCAGATCTTTTCCCACTGCTACTCAGAGAGCGATTCCCCAAGGATCTCCTCCCATGCACCCATAAAAGGGGGCAGCGCAGCGGGAGTGCCCGAGTTTAGTAGCTGGTACGAGGTTGAGATCCCTCCCCTCGGCATCTTCTCCAATTGGAGAAGCCGTTCAAAGGCGGTGAGGTCCCTGGATAGGTGATGTTTACCCGGGAGCGATTTGATGTAGTGTATGAGTTGAGAAAAGCGGTATCTGTGGAGGACGCTAGGTCCGGGAAGACCTTCTCAGCGACCAGGGGAGCACCGTTGTCCCAGAAGTAAGTTGCACGGGCCTTGGGATTTAAGCCCATAGAGTGTAGGTATCCCTCTTCCAAGCCTGGAGGAAAGTCTAAGTTGCCTGCTATGGGTGTCAGTGGGGAGGGGAAAGAGGAAAGGAGCCCCCGACCTGACGGGATCTCCATACAGCCAAAGTGGCACGAACAAACGGGTTAGTGCAGGACGGCGTCAACAGGGCTTCAGGGCGAAGCCACATGCAGGTAGATAGAGGAAAGCGCATGGTGGACTGCTCCAGAGCTATCCATAATTTCGAGGGCGGATGATAATTCCATTCCATGACTCGTTGCAGGTGGGAGGCACGATAATAAGTGAGAAAGTCAGGCAGACCAAGTCCCCCCATGTTTTTTGAGCGGGTGAGCACGGCATATCGTAGCCTGGTGGAATCGACCTCTCCAGACATATCGAATCATTAAGGAGCGAAGCTCCCCAAAGAAGACCCTCGGTATGGCTATGGGGAGAGTCTGAAAGAGGTACAAAACCCTTGGGAGTACATTCATTTTGAGCACATTAATTCTGCCGTGCCACGATACGTGGGGGAACGACCAGCGCTGCAAATCTTTTCTGATTTGCGTTAGTAGATTGGGGAAATTAGCGGCGTACACAGTGGTGAGGTCATTCGGCACCCAAACCCCCAAGTATTTAATGCTGTGGTGGCACCATCGGTATGGAAATGAGCTCTGGATCGTCCGCGCCTCTACCGGTGGCAAAGAAACATCCAGGGCCTCGGATTTACCTGTGTTAATTTTGAAATTGGAGCGGGAGCCATAGACTTGCAGCTCTTCATGGATGTGCGGTAGTGAAATGAGTGGCTGTGATACTGCGAATAGTAGATCATCCGCATAGGCGGATACTTTCATGGTACGACCTGAGCAGGCCAGGCCGTGCATGTTAGGATTATGCCGGATAGCCTGCAAAAAGGGTTCAAGGGTGAGGGTAAACAAGAGGGGAGATAGGGGGCAGCCCTGGCGTGTACCGTTAAAAATCTGGAACGGTGCTGTTAGTGCTCCATTTACGCGCACGCGGGCGGAGGGCAGCGAGTACAAAGACGTGACCCAATGCATCAAAGAGTGGCCAAAACCCATAGTCCGAAAGGTTAGGAACATGAAGTCCCAGGCCACCCGATCAGTCCACCACTAGGTCTAGATGATAATACTCCATTAAGAGGAGATCGATTCTGGAGTAAGATCTATGGGGAGGGGAGTAACAGGTGTAGTCCCTGTCTTCTGGATGGAAGGCCCTCCAGCAATCAACTAGTCTATGTTTATGCAGGATAGAATTGAAACGTTGAGTTTGAGACGGCGGGGCTCGAGAGGAGCCGGAGGAGGTGTCCACACGGGGAGCGGGCGGCATGTTTAGATCCCCTCCCAAAACCAGAATACCCTGTTTAAACTCCATAAGGGAGCGGAGAATGCGGGAGAGGGAGGCACACTGTCCCGAATTGGGGAGGTATATGGAAGCGAACGTAAATGTTTGGTCCCGTATGGTACCCTTAACAAAAGTGTATCTACCTTCGGGGTCTCCCCTCATCTCAGACAAGATGAAAGGAGTGTGACGGGAAAACAATATGGCTGTGCCTCTAGACCTCGAGGCCGGGAAGTTGCTGGTGTAAATCAAAGGAAAAGCGGGGTTCCGCAAAGCAGGTGCGTGGGACTCCTTGAAGTGGGTCTCCTGCAAGAGGGCCACAGATACCCTTGCTAGACGGAGTTCTCGGAACAACCGAGACCTCTTTTCCGGGATATTAAGGCGAGGGCCGGAAGGGCGAGTCACAACGAGGCATACTGAAAGGCCCTGAGGCGAAGAGGGGGAGGAGAGGGAAGAAGGAGAAGAAGAAGAAGGAAGAAGAAAAAAAAAAAAAGGAAAAGGGAGGTGAATTCAGGGGATCCTAAAACTTCAAGGGACCGAGAAGGCAGGGGCCCCCGACGATGGTCACTACAGCAAAGACCAAGATGAGCTTCGCCTGTAAACTCCGGATATATTCCGAAGTCCGACGCCCAGGGTAATCCCGAGTTGCTAAGGGAAGTGGAAACCTCACCAGAGAGGTTAGTAGACTGAATGAAACAAAGTGTCGAGCAAGCAGAATAAGAGGAAATTCACAGTATCTGCGCGGTGAAAACTCACAGAAGTAAGACAAATTGTATTACCATCCAACATAGAACATAGGTATGGCATAGAAACTCCCAACCAGCCTCTCAGGCTAAACCGTGTATAATGAGCAGACAAAACGAATATCAGCCCACCCGTATAATCCACAACTATCAGTAGAACATACAATGGTATACCATCGCGTAACAGCGAACGATGCTAACCTGTCCCGTGTGTGTGACCCAGTAGGCGCACGCGTCATATGTGTAGGAGACGGATCGCCTGACGCGAACCTCGTCTTGTCAACGTGTCAATGTAGTGCAGTGTGTCCCACCGAGCAGTGAGACTCGCCAGGAGCTGATTTAGGAGGAGGCCGCCCAAAAATAAATAAATAAATAAATAACATATTTTTTTTGTGTATTAGGGGCTGGGTATATGGTAGGTGTAGAAAGGTGCATACTTCAGGGGTGTTAGAATAGGCAGAACCACGATAGTGCGAGGTGTGAAAGTGAGTGCAGATGTACGGGTGACAGCATGAAAGCGGTGAGTAAGCACCCTAACCTAAACCCAGCTTCGTAAACCAACAGTCCCCATATACCAGGCGGCAGTAGCAGATTCATGGGTACAATACTGCCGTCGAGTAGACGGTCGTCAGGCCTCCGGTCCGAGGTCTTTGAGACAGGAGGACGCGACGATCCCACCAAGAGCGCAAGTCTCTTCGAGAGGAAACATCCAGGCGTGAGTAAGGGACCATGGAGAACAAGGAGCCCCCATTCGCGTAAGGTGCCATCAGCGGCTAAGGCACACGGAGCAGTCTATAAAAAAAGTTAAAAAAATAAATAAATAAATATATATATATATATTTGTTGTCCCCAGCGTATTTCGTCGGCAAATGCGTGGAACAGTATGCAGTAGAATCATTCTTCACGTGTGTGCGGGGGATGACTTCTCTCGGCAGCGCCGTCTCTGCGCTCAGCTCCCTGGCGTCTAGGCAAAGGGCCCCTTAAAGGAACATTCCCAGAGAGAAGGGAAGGACTCTGCCAATCTTCCACACGAAGTGAAGGAAGGCCCAGGGCATTGAGAACGTCTGCGACGTCTCTGTGCCGACGCACAGTATGAGTATAGCCCCCATGCGTTGAAAGGGGAATCCCCAGCGGTACCGAATACCTCTATCCTGTAGCATGGCACTAAGTGGTCGCATGGCGCTGAGATGGTCGTTTCAGTCTGCCCATATTGTGAGAAGGCGATGGATGGATGCGGATTTTAGGTGAGTGAACCGCGGAGCAGTGGAATCAAGCTGCCATCTCTAAGCAAGGCAAGCCACGCCCTAGTACCGAGAGTTTTTAGTACCCTAAATATTGTACTTTTTTATTGCAATTTTTTATATATGTTGGTTTGCTCAACATTCCCATATTTCCATGCAAATAAGACATCCTTTTTCAAGATAAGTAAGGCTTTTGAAACATTACAAACACAATGATCCATTTATATTTTGCAACATACATAGTTTTTTTTAATGTTCTAGAGGGCTATATCCATCCTTACATATTCCCCTATAGTGTACTATTGTCATAGTTTCCAACAGTATGTCAGGTCTGTGCAAACATAAACATACATTGTACAGCGCTACGGAATTTGGTGGCGCTATATAAAACAATAAATAATAATAATAATACTGCATTGCATTGTGCACAGGCAGCATGGTGTTTAAACTGTGTCCGTCTGAGGGACTTAATGGTGGTAAATGAGCTCAAGATACTCAGTATCTGAACCAGGTAGCCTGGGGATCAATGCTGCAGGGTCACAAAGCACTGCGTTAACTCTGCCTACTTTAGGCTCCATCCCTTTTTTAAATTAATGTTATTTTTTTTTCTCTTAGAATTGTTTAATTGTAGTGCTAGGACAATAGGATGTCAGGGAACTTTAAAAAATAGAACCATTACACACTACTGTATCTGTATGTGCTGATTTAATATTGTTATTTATTATTATTATTTCCCCTGGAATTCTCGTACTTTGCTAGGAAGTTATTTATTCTTAACTGATTTTGTGATGATTCCCCCTTTTCAGATGTTAGCTTATTTTATTTATTTGATATTCTTTTGTTTTATTTGATTCCACTTTGTTTTGTTTACTTTTATTTTAGTTAATCACTAAGTGGATATTTATCTGTGTCTGAAAGTAAAGAGGAGAGCTGTGTCCATACCACCCAACTGAATGCCAACTGTCAAGAAAGCCATTGGGTTTTCTGCCATATTTAGGTATTGGTGTGCTGCTATTCAGTAAGCTTTATGTGCTTGTGAGTTGACAGTCCAACTTAAAAATTCAATAAAGCCAACTCCCAATAGCACTTCTAAAAAATCATTTAACACAATTTGCATACACACGCCTGCAGAAAAGTCGAATGTATGCTACTTGAGAAAACGCACACAACTCGCAGATTCATTAACCTGCAAGTTGCAAATGCGAGTTGGAACGTACTTCCTACTCATAAAATCCATGTGAGTTGAGGTCCACTCCCATATAAACTTTCAATCAATGAATCAATAAGCAATAATATAAAAGGAAGGTTCCCCAGGATACCCTAATAACCAGAAGGGGACCTAACAATTGTTATCAAACAAGAAATCTAAATAATGATTTAATAATTTCTGATAGTCTCTATGATACTTTTTGTAGTATAATCCCTAATGCAAGTGCATACCTATTTGCATCTGATACTTACCTTGGATCCTAGGAGAGGGCTTCCAAGCTGTATCATCCCAGGCACAGGTTCAGCTGGAAATAATTCAGGTAACAAGAGACCTAGGGGGCTGGTGCACAGAGCCTGTCCAAGTACCCCTACAAAAGGCAGCTCTTCCTCTCCCTCCCTCATGCTGACTTCCAAGTTAAAGAACAGCCAGAGAGGCATAAAAGGAGAAGGTGAGCACACTGTGGGTGATTGGATATGGTTGAAGAAAGAAAACTTGGATAAGGTGAGAAAAGCAGAGACAGGTGGGAAAATAGAAATCTAAGAAGAACATGAGACAAACAAATGTGAAGCATTCACACGTGGAAAGGAGAAGAGAGAATAAGGCGGAGAACATAGAAATAGAAGAACAAGTTTTGCAGAAAAGAAACAGAGAATGGGTCTTCCAGTACAATCTCTAAAAAGTCTGGCCAGATATGAAGGCTACAGAAATAAAAACACACCCCAGCTGTCTGAGAACAGCCCCGTGAGGAGTACCCTAAAGGCAGGAAACGGCTCTCTCTCCCAGCATGCAATGCTAATCAATGACCTGCACATCAGCAGACACTGGGACTCAATGGTGCCAGCACATTGACCCAATTCTGGGACATTTGTTGGCAACTGATGCAGGAAATCTAGATCTGAAGGATCTGTAGGCATATAACCTTTAAAATTGTCAGTGTATAGGACACTGTGTATCCAGGCTAAAGGACGAGTATATATATTGTACATCACACACTAGCCTAAAATAAAAGGACAGCTAGAAAAAAATATTGTTCTACAATTAGTATGTTACTGGCTGCCTTTGCTGGCCTCAAAGGAATATTACATATGGTATTAATAATAAATGAAATTCTCAATTTCACTATTATTATGTTTTCATTTACCCAAATAATTACAGCTGTCAAAGATAACCTAAGCTTCATAAGCTGGAACCTGTCTATTGTGATCCACACACAATTCCCAAGCAACTCCAGTGATCTGCTTACAGGGTGCTACCCTAGATAAGGAGCTTCTGTTGGTTATACACATTTTATACACCTCTAGAGAGGCCAGACTAACCAGTGACCACACGGCTCTTTTAACCCGCTGATCATTAAATTATTTATTTTCCACATACAGAGTACAAGTAATTTGGTCGGCATGGCCCACCAGTTTGTAAAATTCATACAATGGTACCTCTAAAATGAATTAAGACCAGGGCTCTCTCCACTGTTGATAAAAATAATAAACAGGCTGAGATTTTCCATTACTTATTGCCATCATATTTCGCAGTGCTGAACAATGGGTAAACAGGACATAACAATGAGTGCATAACATAACAATTTGACTTACAGAAAAAAGAGGTATCAATGGCTTACCTCCTGACTGTGTGACCCTGAGGTTTTGCCCATTCAGCTTTAGACTCAGGGTTAAACACTGAGCGTTCCCAAGTATGATCATATCATCATCATACCTTGTGTAATCTAAATGTAGTTCAGACCATGACCGTGTTACTTTGTGTCCCTCATCAGTGATGTTATAAAACATGCTAAAAGAAATTGCAGATTGCATCCAGCAGAATGGAATAAACACACAGCAGGGGTCAGGAAACGGACCCAGATCAATAAAAACCAGACAAGAGGACACTGCACCCTCCTGAGAACAGACACAAGCTCTGTAAAATAGCATGCAGACCTAAATGGCTTTAATCGGCAGAAAAAGGAGCACAATGACCATGAACCTCCAAAACCTATGCACACAAACATTTTGCTGCAGTATTCATAATCCAGAACTGTACCTGATCATTAATTCCCCAATAACAGCAATAATTTGATAGTGTCTGTAGGCCTTGCTAGGCTGACAATTTAATTCTATTACCCTCGGTGCAGGTGTATTACCGGTATGTTGTTTCACCAGTGGACATCATTTATTAGTGAGCCTGATACAACCGTACAAGGTGCTTACCATCTACTGCCTGCAGCACAGGAATATACAGAGATGATAAAAGGCTCTAGTCTTAAAGAATCACATCTCCATTAAGGTGTTCCTTCATTACTCTACTTCTGTTCCCTAAAAACTTACCTACAGAGGATACGGCTTGCGTTCCACTGAAGATTCACACCATGCACAGAGGAACGAGAATCGGGGAGGGTCTCGCCAACATGGTATATTATCAGTTGACTGTGAAGCTCACATTGGAGAAGAGTGGTAGGCAGCAGATGGTGTACTGGTGACAAGCACTAGTAACTTGATCACATTATCGACATGCCAAGATGTTACTGCCTCCCCTTAAACATTCACTCTGGTCTCGTTATGTTATAGATAGGAATTAGAGGGCTACGGGGAAATATAGCAGTAAATCAAACATTGCCACCTTTCACCTTATTTTTTCTCATGCAAGACAGAGCACACATACCCGAAACCAAAATGTTTACTTAACTTATGCAGGGCTGGGTCATTTTTCCAATTAATACCGAGTAATTATTACTGAAAATTTTAGGTGTAAAATGTTAATCTTATTACTATCACCACAGTGAACCATGGAGAGCTCCTAGAAATTTACTATGAACAAGTTTACTTCTCATGTGTTAGGACACAAGTACAGACAATAATGCATCTTTTACACATTTGTAGCTTTTTAAAGATTCTGTGTTTTTACATGATTAAGGAATAATGTGACAGAACTGCTAGTGTTTTTTTGTCTTACAGGAACAGACCTGTTGGACCACATTCCAGTGGATAAATGCTACCACTGAACATTTGTTAATCAATACAGATTACAAACTGGATTACTTTGACAGGTTACACCGGGTGAGGTGTCCATTATAATCACCATACCAATTTTAGTTTGGGTTTCGTCCAATTGTAGACCTGACCAGTGTTCCCTCTAAGCTGTGCGCTTGTGCGCGCGCACATAGCTTTTTTAGAGAGCGCACACGTCCAAAAATTGTGCGCACAATAGTTTTTCCCAAAAAAAGAAAAAAATAATAATTTTTTTGAAACTTTATGCGGCGCGGATATTGTGCGCACAAAATTTTTGCACAAGAGAAATTTTCTGCGCACACCAACTAAGAAAAATTAGATGGAACATTGGACCTGACCCTAAAGATTTGGATGAAATCTGGGTACACAGCATGACTACCACCGTTACTTCAATGATACTGTAACTTACCTTTGTTTAAAGATGTCTTCTCAGAGGGTAAACTTAAACCTCTACGTGAACTTTCACAAACGACCTTACAGCCCTTTAGACAACATTTTATTTATCATGAACTAAAAAACTACATTAGCACTTTACAACAATCCCACGCCATCCCCCATGCCTTTCTACCATTTGAAGAAATTGGCTCTCAAAACCCACCCCGGACACTCATGTCCCTCATCTACAAATCATTGACCATGGATCAAGCACCTGCGATTCCGTATTATCTTAAAATGTGGAAGTGAGATCCGACTCTTGATTTAACGGATACCCAATGGTAGAAAATATTACTGCTAACACAAAAAAGCTCTATAAGTAGTAGTATTAAAGAATCATTTAAGATGCTTATGAGATGGTATAGAGTTCTCACATTGCTACAGCCATTTTTTACCCCCACCTCTCGGAGCAGTGCTGGGAGGTGAAGAGTCGAAAGAGGAGACTACTTACACGTCTGTGTCAATGCTCTCTACCCGCACCATTCTGGTCCTGCATTGTAGCCATCATTAGTTCTAGATGACCCAGACTTCCCAAATAAATCTGAGGCAGCTCTCCTACATTATATGTCCTGTTCACTCACCTTCTATGGAAAAATCACTCACTATACATTTTCTGAACACTGGGAAAGCCACCATTCCACTGACTTAGAAGGCCCTGACCACTCTGATCCTTCATGACTTGGTTTCATAAAGATCTATAGAAGACCTAACTCATTTGCAGGAAAGGGGCCTGGACACGAGCTCAGATGGATGCCTTCAGTTTTCTCATCTAGTATAGAGTAAGATGCCCATCCTCTCTCAGACACTCAGTAACAGAGCCTGACCTCCAACTCGCCCTACATGGTTCTAAATGACTAACATTACACACATATTCAACATATTTAAGCTGTACCACATCTAACAGTATCTGTTAATTCCTTTATGCTGATTTATGATGTTAAGGTTGGTTGCCCGCCAACCGCAGTTCTCGTTCTTTTATTGCATTCTATAGAATAGGTTATCCGCAACCACACAATAACGCTGTTTCCGCTGGCAACCTGCTGGCCTTTATAGTTTTTTTTCTTTACAAAATGTATCATATGCCTGCTGTACATGCAAAACATAAAACAAATTATGCCATAGACATTCTCATCTTTTGTATCCTCAATAAACTTTGGGGGAAAAAATCAATAAAGAGAACAACTCAAAGTCAGTTAGGGATAGTTTCAGTAAAATCAAATATGGGGATTGTATCAGTAGTCACAATAATATACAAAATTAACCCATTTTATAGTGGGGTATATTTTATTGTGTATAATAGCTCTTTGGGTAACCATATTTGCTGATCATCACACATCCAGCGTAAAGTAAACCACTCTTCATATATCCTGCTGACTCTGTGCCTGGCACATGGAGTATTCATTGGTATGGCATGGCATGTCTGACTCAGTGACACAATATGGCATCCCATTACCTTTACATAAACATCAACCTGGCAGAAACAGATGGAGAGAGTTCACTGCCAAATAGGGGGCACGAGAGGTGAAAGCCACAGCACCATCCTTGTGCACAGTAGAGTATCTAAGTCCCAAAACAGGGAAATGATGTACCGTAGCTGGTATCTCAGAAATGATATAGATGGTATCAACATAGATTGTAAGCTTTGAGCAGGGCCCTCCTCACCTGTTGTTTGTGTAAGTCAAATTGTTATGTTACATACTACTTGTTATGTCCTGTCTACCCATTGTACAGCACTATGGAATTTGATGGCGCTTCATAAAACAATATAATAAGAAATAAAATGGCTGAAGCACATTGCTGTGCATTCTACTGCCCTGTTTATACATCAGCAATATAGTTATCCCATAAACTAAGTTATACTTGGATCTTCAGTAAAATTAAGTAATCAAACGTTTGTTCAAACAAGACTTTAGTGAAATGTAAGGAACTTCATCTATAGGAGAGCAATAACTTAATGGGTGGATGATAGCTGTTGACATAGTAAACAAATACTGTTGGTTTTTGATCCACAAACACACACATATAAAAAGTACAGATGTGTCCTATAATTATTATAATTCTCTTTTATTTATACAGTCCCAACAATTTAAGCAGCACTTCTTTCAGTACATACGCTCATACATTGTATGACAAAACGACAATTGACAGGCTTAGTGTAAAGTGGGCCCTTCAAGGTTACATTCTGGAACGTATGATAAAATGTTACCTATTTACTTCTGAAATGCATCTTATAGTCACAGATCACTCACCAGTAAGTGCACCATGTCCTGGTTTCTCCAGGGCTAATTCTGAGCCAAACTTAATGACTGTAAGGGACAGCTTCATGTGCCTTCTCTCACTGCTGCACAGAGTAAAGTGTCTGGACCCTCTCAACTCCCCCACATAAGTGTCACACCACAGTGCCGTCCTGTACCCACCCCCACTGATGGACAGTCACCCGGCTTGGGAACCTTTAATCCCCCCCTGAGGAATTATGGGAAAAGGCTGGCAGGTCACCAAAGCAGGATTAGAGAAGAGGCAGCATCTTCACTCTGTGAACATACATGCATCTTTGCTGCAATATTTCTTGCAGCCACATGAGGGAGCACTTTCACCATAAAGAAATGAAAAACGCTCACATCCTTCAACCATTATGACAAGTGCAGCTGCCCAGTGCATCATCAGTGCCGATGTCAAACCTGCCATTTCCATCAATCCTATGGTAAAATAAAATAATACTCCAATCAACTACAAGATAACTTCCAAATTGATAAAAAAAAGTTCTATAAGATACCTACAAGTGAAGCACTATATTTTAACAGAATCGCATTGGTTATCTAATGGAGCATCTGCACAGATTGCATAGTTATAGATGTTTCATATGTGAAATTACACTGTGTCACCAACAAATTCAAGCTTATGTACAAATGGGAAAGAGACTTAGAAAGATCTTTTTTTCCCCCCGAGGATTGGGAACATACATTTGTCACCACTCACAAATCCTCTAGAACAGATGACTAAATTATTGCACAGATTGGGTCCCTACTCATCTAGCACAAACATACTCAAATGTGTCAGCTGAATGTTGGAGGGACTGTGGTGAAGAGGGTTCACTTTTACACGTGTGATGGCACTGCCTTAAGCTATACAAATTGTTGATACGGATATTTCAGGATGATGGGACGGGTTATTTCAGTCCAAACTCCTGTAGAAATGAACAACTCCATCGGAGTTCAAGGAGTGTATAAACATTATAGAATTCACCTGGACTATGGAACAAATCTCACTGCTGTCTCTAACATGTCTCATGTATACGAGTCAACATGGGCTACTGCAAGTTGGGGAAGCCTGATGATATGCGGCTAATAAACAAATATTTACTGGCACGTGAACCATTTCATGTCTGTACCACTCAAGAAAGCAGTGATGGGAGTATTAGTATTTCTATCACTTTTGCCAGTAGTATTGATTTTTATGTGTATGGTATACATTTTATATCTTTTTTTTTTCAAGCATTGTGTTTGTTTGTTTTTTTACTTTACAATAGCCACAGTTTCATAACAGAATATTCAAAAATGCTTATCAGATTTGCCCGGTCAGGTGCCAGTGGGTAAAAGTTTATTATAACCTTAGTTGTATTTGGATATTGCACAATAGGAGGGTTTATGTATGCACATACTGACATGTATTTGTAGTTTGGACCAAAATTCCAAGAACGTGGATTCTCTGTCAGATTCTTTTACTGTTCTTATTGATGCAATTGGAAATCCAATAAAATAAAATGTATAAAAAATATTCCAGTATGCTTACAATAAGCATGTCATACATTTGATTTTGTTACACCAACAGTACTATATATATTGTATATATACACCGGTATATTTTATTATATTATTTTTTTCTGTTGGTCATTAACTGAATAAAGCTGCTCCTCAACCCTCTTCTCAAAGCACACCCAACAGTACATGATTTAGGTATTACTCAGGCGTGTCTAAGGAGTTGCACAATTAAAACACAAAAACACCTTAGACACACCGGAGTAATACCTAAATCATGGGCTATTAGGTATGCCTTGAGGAGAGGGTTGAGGAGCACTGTAATAAAGCACATCATTTATTTATTCTTCAGGAAATGCCCAGTACAACTTTAAACATGATGCCCGTATTGTGTTTGTTTTTTGGGGGATTTTGCCAAAACTTGTTAACCTAATATTGGATCACACATACACTATAACCCTATACAAGCGCAACATCTAGTAGTGAGATGTCTGACCTAATAAACCTAGCCAAATATACCTGCAGATATATTAACAAAGCTAGGCTACACCGCAACAATCCTGACCACCAGGTATATGTGGCCTTCCCGGTAAACTCTCATGTTTCATGTGCTTATTTAATCACATAAATCATTATTTTAGTGCTGGAACTATATAGAAGGCATTAACCCTTGGTTGCAACAAAGGGTTTTGTGGCAAAGGTTTGGCATGTAATTCACTAAGGGATAGACTTTCCAGTGTGAATGTGAACTCAAACAATTGAAGGCACAGCTAAATGGACAAACACAAGTGAATTATTAATTATTAATTAGCCTGCTAGTAATACCACCTCCATCTCCAGCATCGCTTCATTCACCCTTCCCTAACACCTCATGAGTTCACATTTCTATATTACTCACTTTAATATGCTTTCATTTTAGATTCATATTTTGTTTTAAATTACACATATTGCCCTGGCATACTGAGGTCACATATGCATATGATAGGTAGACATACAACACCATAACAATAATTATTAATCTTTATACATCTGCTGTGTATGAAATACAAATATTTCTGATGTGCCACAAGTTCAATCCAATCTGAGGCATACTCTGACCTACACCAACTACGCTTAGGGAGGCAGGTACAGAAGCAGATTGCTTTATATGACAGTCCGCTTGAAGAGATCTCTCTGATTTCCCTTGTAACTTGCCCAGTTACACTGAGGAATTCTGTGCCTAGCTAGCCCAACTATACTCCACACCATGCATCATTCTGAAATGGAGCGTAGCTTTTCTGGGCTAGGCTTAGGGCAGGGGCTAGCCACCATACATTACTGGACTCAACCCTTAATAATGTATAGGAGACCCCACACCTTTTTTACTTGCTTTCCACAGATCCATACATGTAATCTTACCTTTTCTGTCATCCTTTCCTGGTCCTCATATACAAATCCTATGGTTCCACTTGCTTCTCCTGCTGGAAGTAAAGCAGCATCAGTAGTGGAAGAGGAACGAGGTCGGCCCTGATGATGGTGCAGCACTGCAGCCAGTCCACCATCTAATGGAGAAGGACGGCGTGGAAGGTGGGGGCTTCCTCCTCTAATCTGTGTATGATGTTGGTGGTGCGCAGTATCCCCTGGGCCACTTTTGCTCCGACGGCCACTACCATGTTGACCTGATCCTCTCTTGACAGAGGGTCGGGATCGTATTTGCTGCAGTACACGGTTGAAGGCAGTGGGACGAGCAGGTAAGTCATGCAAGGAGACAGCATATGATACCCTGTGCATTTCTGGGGACCGCTCCTTTTCATCTGCAGAGTCGTGGTCAGAGGAAGAAAGGGGGGCAGTGGGTGCTTGAGGGGTTGAAGGGCCAGGGGTAGAACAGAGGGCCACAGGCTCTGATGATGTCTGGTGATCTCGTTCTCTGGATCGCCTGCGACTGTGGAAGAGATGCTTCAGTCCATGTCCAAACATAGAACCTTCCGAAAGCTGCTGTATCTTCTGAATATGAAGGACAAGACAATGTGAGATGTACTTAATATCTGTCTATCTACTTATCTATACAACAATGTAATACTTAAGTTCACAATAACAATTTAAGCAAATTGCTTATGTAGACAATTCAGAGTATCATGGCATAAATACATTCTACTAGTACAGCAGCAGTGCAAGCCTTTTCCTAAGACACGCAAACAAAATACTAGCAAATAGTGGGCAGCTCACCATTTGTGACAGGAGGCATGTTAACCTACAAAGGAATAAGACAGACAGAACCGAAGCCAAGTAGCAAATGCAATGCTTTAGCAGTATAAGAACCAGCAGGAAGCTTTTATAAGGGTAACGTTTTCTCACAATGTTGAACATTGCTACAAGTTTAATTGCAGGTGTAGCCCTGCAACAATACCCCACCTGCGTTTTAACCCCTTAATCTCCATAATACTTGCAGCCTGTCCGCTCTGAAATCCTTTGCCCTTAGTGTTCACAACTGC
Organism: Sceloporus occidentalis; assembly: GCA_023333645.1. Taxonomy (NCBI): domain Eukaryota; kingdom Metazoa; phylum Chordata; class Lepidosauria; order Squamata; family Phrynosomatidae; genus Sceloporus; species Sceloporus occidentalis. The sequence continues at coordinate 3,229,996 of JALMGF010000055.1, forward strand.
AGAAGGCAACTGCAGAAGACACATCACTTCCATGAAAAATTCACAGCCTTCCAAGTCAGCTATCAGGTTCCCTAACTAGTTTCTGAGCTGTTTCTGTGATACGCATAGCGGTAGAGAGATGTAATGAAAATGGATCACATATTAAAAGAAGGCTCCACAGAAATACACCACCAACATGTCAATATCTCCATATTAAGAGGAGAATGAAGTCAATTAAAAGTACTACTGGTGCTTCCCCAGTGCTACTGTTCCAAACAAGACTACCCAAACAGCACTTTTTTTTTTAATTTTATTAGATAAATACACCATCCAGTTCAGTTAAAGATCGAGTACGCTTCTGAACATTTTAATGCCACCAACTACTTTGACCCAATACAAGAGGACACAAGGATATTCTCTAACCAAAATAACTCTTCCATAAGGGAAAAATGCATGCTCAGATGTAAAATGTTGACTTATTTACCTGCTAACTTGGTTTTGCCATGAATATCACACAGTTAAAACCAAGCTAGACTCATCCCAGAGTGAAATTGAGTATCTGAAATCTGTTGTATATACATGTCTGGGTATGGTTGGCTGCCTAGATCTAACTGAACTGTATAAGGGGTCAGATTACTAATGAACCCAGGTAAAGTATCTGAAGTCCTCCGATGTTGTTTGGCAAATGAGTCTTGGCAAGACCTGGCTTGTCACATTGTGGGGATGAAATTATTATTATTACAAAGTTAAATTGCATTTGCTTAATCTCCCTATTCCCATTATGGCTACATGACCTCAGTACACAGCAATTGTCTCACTTGAGAGTGAAAGTGGACCGCAATGGTTCAGGAAGGAGGTGATGAAATACCGGAAAGTGGAGGGGGGATGACGTGTGTATGTTTGTGAGGAACAGATTATGAGAGAACGTGTTTGACAGTAGTATCCCGTTAATAGAAAAAGATACAGAGGAGAAGCAGGGAAGCTAAAGAGTAAAACTAAATAATTCTGTCTGTATGATATGACAAGAGAGGAAAGGAAATGTTATGTCCAAAACAAATACAGGAAGGGTGTGCATGCTGGGCCAGTCCCAGACCAATTGGCACCCCAGGAAAGAATACTGTTGTCAGAATCCCCACAGCTTTACATATATGTGTATGTATTTATATTTTAGATAGATAACAATTCTTTTCACATATACGACAAACAAAAAAAAGTTAATTCCTGAACTCTGCATGCACTGAAAAAATATACTTGGCAATATACTACACCAACACCATACCAATCAAGTGTTATGAATAAAGTTTCAAAAGAGTATCCTACAGGTATATAATTATATATATATATATATATATATATATATATATATATATATATATATATATTACATATTACATATTATTTGTGTGGATATGCTAAAATGTAAAAAAGCATCAGTCTCATGCCATGAAATACCCTTGGTAGTGAATGGGGTTGACAGACACTAAACATTGAACAATCACTTAAGAAACCAAGTATGACCAGAATATTACTTTGTGTTTTTTTTAGATTATTATATCTAATGGTGACTAATTCAGTGTAACTCTCTCATTGGCAGAACATGTCTGATCACACATATGAAAGGCTTGTGAACATGGGAAATGTCGATCGTAGAAACACAGAATTGGATGTAAGATAAGAACCATTCAGTTGTAGTCATCTAGCCCCTTTAGCCATCTATTCTGGTAATGATGAGTGGGGCTTAAAGTCATGGTGCAAGCATAGTGTATTTGCTGCAATGTGATACTGGAGAAGGGTGAGAGGATGAGGATAGGAGAGGAGAGGACAGAACAAGGAGGAGAGGGGAGAAGAGAGGAAGGGAAAGCAAAGGGTAAGGTGAAGGGTGGAGAATGGAGAAATAAAGTAAGAAAAGGAGGGGGAGGGGAGAAAAGAATGCTGATTTTGGCACGCCATTCTAATAACAAGCCCATATCCTAGCTAGGTGTAAGTTACAGGATTTGATCAGCCTGGGTCTGCATTCATGACGAATAGTTTTTGTACTAAGGTACCCACCATGAAAGGATCTCAGGAAGATAACTCTTCATTTACATTTTACTCTTATTTATAGGAAATCTCAAACCCAAAGCTTCTCTCCCTTAAAGGGACACTCTAGTGCGCCAGACAGCCTCCTAAACAAGAAATGCATACGGAAGTACTTTTTTAAGTGCTTTAATATGTCTTCGCTATACCTGCCAAAAAAATTAAGTACTTTTAGGAGAATCTGCAGCTTCAAAGCTGCAGTGGAGAGCCTCCCCCAACGGCTGATGTTTGACACCATAGATTGGATGAAATCAATGGGAGTGCTTTCTGTGCATATGAGGTCTCCTTCGTTATGCTTGTCCCAGAACATTCGCTGTCAAAGGAGATGACTGTCGATTAATATATTACATGACAGGAGATATGTTCGGGTAAACAGATCGCCTGTGTGGCAAACAGCTAGGGGATGGTGAAAGAAGGAACCGCATATGGGGGGATTTCTGCAGATATCTTCCATGAATTTGCAACGGGGAACACAGTGAAAATTTAAAGGGACCACTCAGATTAGTGTGCATATGATGACAGAAGTAGTCCTTAGTCAGGGGTAATGGCTGAGTTAAATAAAACTAAAATAGATATGCTTTGCTTACCCTGATGACACTGAACTGATTCTGATTGAAGGAGATTCTTAAAGTGGTAACCGCAAGTTAATATAGAGAAGTCGGCATGTTCACTATACAGCTATACACTTAGACCAAACATTAAGAGTGCTCTCCAAACCCTGACTGGCCATCTGAATTGCCAGGCAGGTCTGCAGCTACTCTCTACAATAACTATATTTTATTATTTTTAAGCCATCTGAATCACCAGGCAGCTCTGCGGAAGTGGTTTCTTTCTGCAGTAAGTATATTTTATTATTTTTAGCTTGATGCATATGTAAGTACTTACAAAATACTTTCATATGCATTGTTTGTTATGGGAGCACCCTGGGACCCTCAAAACATATTTTACAAGTGCTGCAAGACTTCACATATACTTTTAAATGTACACTTAATATACCGTTCACAAACCTAATGGACCTATTTACATAAATGGTTTTTATATGGCCTATAACCATGTGAACACCTTAAATATTATATTATTGTATTCATTTTCTAATCTTTTAAGGGAACCTTTTTTTATTCGATTCGAGATTCAATTTTAATCCATATTTTCGATACAGATTGGATTCAACCAAAAATGTGAGATTCGCAGGGCCCTGGTACAATTTTCTTATGTTAATCGTCTGTCTACCAGTCTTTAAAATTAAATCATACCCTCTAGTTCCGGTACCACTTTATTAGTAAAACCTTTTAGTTCTTTTGGACTTTATTTAATAAATCGACATGACTGGATGTTTCCAATATTTTCTGTTTATCTAGGATGTACATATTGTGGTTTTCTTTTTTGTTACAACATTTTAGTGACCCTTTTTGTATTCTCTCTATATTACTTATGTCCTTCTTAAGCCATGGTCTTCGGGACTGAACATCCCTTTTCCTACTACTGGAATACCATACATTTTCCCTTATGTTCTATTTTCCGGTCATTTTTCCTGGGTTTTTTTTTAACATTGGGGGACAAATTTAGTATTTGAGCACATGGAATGTAATCTGAACCCTGGCCTATGGCCCACATCTGACATCTGCAGAATTGAAGATGGACAACACTGCTCATGAGTATACTCATCAGTGGTATCCATTTACTGTGGCTGGAAGGATCTTTTATGTTGGTATAATATTCCCTGGAGGGAGTCTGATTTATCACTAGTTAAGTCACTCAATATTTTTATAACCCACTCCCATGGAATAGCAATCTGGTGAAAGAGATTTACTTCTGAATAAAAGGAATTGTATAGGAAAGGCTGTTCTATGTAGCCCCACACTGACCACATCTAACCCAGTGAGAGCAAAAAAGTGCAGATGTGACTCTTGTCACCTGCCTCATCCTATTCCTATTTCATGTACTGGCCAAAGTCCCCTGAGCAAACCGTAATGGTCAAATCTGGTCGTAACTGAAATCACAACAAATTATCAAAGGATATTTTAAAAAATTAGCAATCAAGAAGCTAAAAAATGTGCCAAGGAACCTTTTCATCTGGAATACCTACTAACATATAGTGTTTTCTTTCAGACTGTATACATGATGGACACTTAACACAAAATAAGTTTTGGTGAGTACCGTTGAGTTTAGCTTCTGCACCTTGTCTCCAACAACAATAATTACTCTGGGAATGGATTAGGAGATTACCAGCTAATCAGACCTGTGTAGTAATCTTGGCAATTTAGTGAACAAAACCTTAAATTAAATTGCTAGAGACATAAATCTAGTCTTAAATTACATAATCTTAAATCTTCATATTCAGTGCCCATATTTCTAGAACATCGGCCCACTCCAAAATCTCACACCAAACACAGACAGCCAAAATGTGTTCTTTTCCAGTGTCTCTATGGAAACAGTTAGAGTCAAGTAAGTTAAACATTTCCACCCTCTGATGTTTTGGGTGAGTGTATTATAACGAAGGTGGCAGAGAAGATCGTGTCCTGAAGTCTGTATCTTTGATGACTCATTTTTCAATAAATAAGGCAATATTTCATGGTACACGATTTCTGTGTATTAATCAACATGAGCAATAACTGGTGGTTATATTTTATTAACATAGTAGATACTGTATCTGTCCTGATAAAAGCAATGTTTAGGTATGTACCCAATGTAATAAGTGTGCGCTGAGCCATTTGCCAGTTCGATCCCCTCTGTATGGACACAGGTCTGTGTAAGGACAGTGGTGCTGTGATTGATGAAAGAGATGTATGATACTATGTGTCCCCATTATGTCAAATTGTGGTCAATTGGGACTTGATTCAGGGATCCATCTAAACCGTTACTTGTTTATCCGGTGGATGGAAATTCATGGTTTGTAATTTAACTCGTAGACTAAACCCTAAATTGTGATTCTGAATTCTAGACTGTATCTCTTAAAAAGTTATGTTGAAATCTACAGAAAACAACTTCTGCTACAAAATTCACCAGGGTGAGTCGATTATCTTAAATGGATATATACACCAGACGATAGAAATCTTAATCTAGAATTCACAAAGCCTGCATGCACTGTGGAAAGCTGAAATAAACACCATATGCACACTAGCCAATATACTACCCCTATGCTAAATTGTATGCCACTTAATTAGTACATTGTTTATTACATGAACTTTTTTATTATACCACATTTGCAGTCACTTCTATAGACACCACTTCTTATACAATCATCTAAGGTTTTTATTTTTATTCCAATACAGTATAGATAATAAGAAAACTAAAAAGATAAATGAAAGGTCACTTAAAATGTTGATGTAGCCTTCCCTTGCAGAATTCCACCATATGCATTTTTCTTTTTCCCTGCCCCCACCTAGATTTCAGTAGATATGCATGGTATACTTTTTACCAGTCAGCTCCAGTGCTGTCTTAAGAGGATAGTCTAATGATAAGCCCTAGACATGGGAGGGTTTTCCTGCCACCAATAAGTGGAAACAGGACTGTGGAGGGGACATCACTCTGAGACTCTGGGACTGCAGCTTAAATATGTTAAAGAATGCATATTAAAGTACTTTAATATGCATTTTGTGTTAGTCTGCTTCATTTGGATACCAGTCCGTTTAACTATGTAGATGATACATGTTTTAGCTACAAAAACAAATCAAATATATAACACACAGGTAAATCAACATCAAAACAAGCATAGGCTAAAAATACACTGCTGAATGTACTTTGGCTGCAATGAGCTTCTGCTGTGGCATGATGTGTGCTAATGTCAATTTGAAATATTACCTTGATCTGATTAAACACAGAAGTATGTATGTGGAAAGAGCACACACTGAATTGTGATTGTAAAATACACACAGCACGTGCATTTGAGCTTTTTGAATGTGTGTTCTGAGAGTTTAACTGGTAAGATGTAAGTATGATTTTAGCATGTAATTTGAATGTTTACAGCAAAAGTCTAGATTTAAAATGGGTCACCAAATCAAGTCCACTAGTTCTAAGGGAATACAAAATACCTGACATTAAAATCTCAAAATTATGAAACCCCTCCAAATTTAAGGGACCCCCCGAAATATAATCTTAAAGCAATTAATGTGATTAATGTCAATTTTGATATCCCCTCAAATAAGTCTTTATGCTTTTTTTATTTTTTTCTATTTAGACAGGTGGTAAATGGGATGGATTAGGCTTATAAATGGGAATTTTCCTTGGACACGGACTATTACAAATGATTTGGTTTTCTAAAGCTAAATAGAACAGAAATAACAGGAAAACAAAGGAGATTGTTGGAGGTCCCTGTGTAGCAGTAGCAGAATTAAGACATGTATTCTCAATCTGCATTTGACTGCATTTTGAACAAAACATTGTGATGCCAGTACACCTGTACAGGTTACTTATTTAATCACAAAAAGTGCATAATTTTTATGGGTTTTTTTTCCAAAGAAGAGCACCAAAAATTGACACATGACATTGCAACAAATACTGTACATACCTTGGGCAAGCAAAGTAAGAGATATGTACTAAGGCATGACAGCCATACCCTGGAGCTCTCCCTACTCTGAGGGGTGGCTTTGCAAGGGGCCAGGATAGCCACACACGTGGGCGATGTAAGGGGCATGACGGGGAGAGCTAGCCCCAGATTGCCTGGAATTATACAGGAGTGGAATTTAGTCAGGGAGTGGGCATGGCTTAACTTCATTCCCACTCCCCAAAAAAGTGCAGAGTGACCAGAAGACCCAGGGAAGCAGTGCTTCCTGAGCGTTCCCAGCTACGATGACAGCTTGATAAGTATGTATTCCATTAAGAAACCTCCTTTGTGTATTTATGTTAATCCAATACGGAGATAGTATGTAAACTTAGAAGAGAAGGTCCCTACTAGTTCTGTACCAATACGTCTCAAAATATGTCAATGTTACTGTCTATCTTAAATTGTCTTTAATTGGTCTCTCTGGTTTTAATTGCAGTTGCTCTACAGAATCTGCTGGCGCAATATAATAAATGTAATGTGCAGGTCAAAATGCTTTAGTGATGAGCAAAGCTCAATGGCACATTGGTTTGGTTACCCCAGAAAGGCTCAATCAATTTGGTCCATACGCTTCATAGAACAACACACACATTCTGAATAAATCTTACCTTGATAGGAACTACACTTATGCTAGCATAATTTTGTTTTATGATCGGTACTGTGCCTTCAACTTCTATCCTATATGAAACCATTTCATGACATATTGGCATATTTAGCGGATATATATGGTAGGATTGCTTTTTGTATGTCGAAGGGCAAACGTGTCTTTAAAAAAACAAGCCTTCAACAGAATATGATATTAAGGACCATTTACCGGTAATTACCTTAAGGTCTGGTGGCTTGCTCCGGATAAAGGCTGGGGGTCCCTGGCTGACTGTTGCCCCTGTGGAAACAACATCTCCAGGCACTGGGCTATCAGAAATTCGTACTTCCATAGTTGAGATTGGTAAAGGAGCATCATGCGCACCCTCTTCGTCAGGGTGTAATTCGTCCGACTTACAGCGCTTCATGTACCCAGGGAGAGAACTGGACAGAGGTACACACAGAGGGAGCAGAGAAGCAGGAAAACGGCAAGATGGGCAGAACAGGGTGAGGATGAGTGGACAGGGAAGGATATGGAAAAGGACAGGCAGGGTGATTGATATAAGGTCAAAATAAACAGGGAGTCAAAGGGTACCATTCATAGAAATGTAATATACATTCATACCAATGTAACCTTCACCAACTCATTTCTGAAACTACCACAATACAGACATTTCACTATTACTGATGTATAACCTACACACCATGAGACACGCTTAAAAGCCATGTCAATATTGCAAACAACATACGTGATTTAGGTTTTGATGACTGGCATCCACGAAACCCAATGCATACAGTGCAGCCATACATCCTCACGCTGCTCAGTTTACACGTAACGATACATGCATTATCCACCCTGATACACCACGTATGCGGTTTACAACTACAGACATAGTACACAATGCTCACTCATACAATGCAGAGACCAGCATCCATACTATGGCCCCATACACACGCTCAGAGGTAGATCAGGAAAGGCTGGGGTGTAAGGCTGAAAAAGGGGAGCTTCTTTATTCCATTGTTACTGAGGCCCCTAAAGCTCCCGTTGTCCGGGGCCCCGGTTCCGCTATCCGCACTTCTCTCTGCAGAGTCTGGGGTGACTAGCGGTCAACCTACCATGACACTTAACGACATTGCTCTCAACCAACAGCCGGAGACAACATCGTTCGTCTCAGCCAATGAGAGGAGAAGGCGGGTCTAAAGACGTTTTTAAGGTTGGTTGTAGTGCAGGGAGCTGTCACAGAAGGTGGTGCTGCAGGGGTTTTCGTGTGTGAAAAGTGTGCTTTGCTGCAGTTGTAGGGCTGTGTCAGGGGCCCGCGCCCCAAACCTACTAATAGGCGTTCTGCACTTAATCTATTGTGAGAAGCGACTACTACTTAAGACAGCAGCTTGTACACGTTCCAGCATTTCACTGGCATTATTCTCCCCCTCATGTTCTTACACCCGTATTTGTCACCAATAACAGAATTGCTGCCAAATAAATCTACAAAGCATCGAAACAATTTCCACACAACCCTGCTAAGACAAAAAAAAAATAATCTAATTAGTGTGTAGTGCTTTTGTGAAACATGTCTTATATAATACCAGGAATCTAAATCACATTAATGTTTGGTGTGACCACCCCTTTATCTTCAAAACATCCATTGTTCTAGGTGCACTTGTGCGAAGTCAGGGATTTTGTAGACATTTGAGGTGTGTGACTAAACAATCATACCAAACAGGTGCTGTTAGATATTTACGCTTGTCTTAAACATCTAGGCTTTATACGTGACCAAAGAGCAATTCAGACCACAGCTTCTAAGTCTTCTTAAATAGGTTTATTTGTTAGAACAAAGTAATATACACACAACACTAATTAAAGACAGATGGTGGTTGTAGGTACTGTAGGCTCTGTATTCTTGACAAGATGGAGGAGAAAGAGACCTCGCCCTTGAGTTTTTATACCCCTTTACATTAACAGGGTAAACGTTTTCACTATGTATGGGCAATGTGTGAATTTTAGGAATCCTTTTGGACTACACCATCATTAACCGAAACAGAAATAAATTCACTAACAAGGTGGGGTTACAGAGACAGTTTGCCATCAAAACTAATACACCATGCCAATTCTGAGCACAGCAACAAGGCGCAAGGTAGTTATACCGCATCAGTAAGGTGTCTCCCAGGCAGAAATTTCAAAGCACAAACGGGCAATCAGGGCCGGCCCGACAATGGAGCCAAGTGGGGCAACCGCTCCAGGCGGCACTTTTGAAGGGGCGTCAATTTGCCGCCCCAAGCCCCTTTTTTTTTTTTTTTAAAGTGAAAGAGAGAAAGGGGCGCCGAGTGGTTTTCGCTTACCAAGCTGTCAGTACCCGCTCGGCGCCCCTCTCTCTCTCCTCTGCGGCGAGTCTCCCTGTTCGGTCTCGGTGCCGGCTTGTAATGCTGAGTGCCGGAAGATTTCCGGCGCTCAGCATTACAAGCCGGCACCGAGACCGAACAGGGAGACTCGCCGCAGGACTGCTGAAAGGTAAGTACCCGTGGGGGGGGGGGCGGCAGGGACGGAGGGAGAGGAAAGGTAGATAAAGGGGGGACGGAGGGAGAGGAAGGGTAGATAAGGGGGGGGCGGCATTTTAAAATTCGCCCCAGGCGGCATTTTGCCTTGGGCCGGCCCTGCGGGCAATTTTAATAGCTGTAGACATAGTTGTTAGCCAAGGAAACTAGTGCACCAGATGAAAGACGCTTCCCTTCGCAATCGGAAGATGTCCAGCTGTGGAAATAGCTCAGCATTGGCGGAGGACAGAGGGACATTGTTATACCCATATACTCTATGGAGATGTCATTATTGCATTTGCGCATTCAGCAATGTCGTGTAACATTACCCGGCTGTGTTTCTGTCTTCAAGAATTTTGTAGTGGCGTAGGGGGCGATTGGCTCCCGGGCCAGCCTGACCTTGCATGGACAGCCTAAAGACCAGCTCAAGGGCAGATAGCCTATAGGGAAATTTCCTGGTATACCAGTTGGCCAGTCAGGCCCTGAACAGAGACTTTGACTTCAAACTATAAAACACTTCCTGTTAATAAAAACTATTTTAAAATATAATAAAAACACAGAAAATTGATATACTTTATTATTGAGCTTTTGTGCACTAATACTCCCATCAAAGTGAATGTAGTAGGGGTAAAAAGGATGTCATACATGTAGAGAATTATTTTCTACCTAGACTTTTTTTTCTTTAGCATAATTATGGAGTTTAATTTTAAACTATTAATGTGTGCGTTCCCCATCATAGTTTATGTACTGTCACCGACACAGGTTGCGTGTGCATTCTACCTGTATCTACAACCACATATCTTCCGTATATTTATTAAGAAGGGTGGAAGCTTTTAAGAAAACTATTTACCTTTAATGTGATGCATGGCTGGTCCTAAACTAGGAACTTATAAATAGCTTAGTTTGTCCTGGAAAAATAGGCTTACCTAGTTAAAGTGTAAGCTGTTTCTAAGGATACCACATAAATGTAACTATAGCAAAACTATAAAAATTTACCTTGTCTCTCATGGAGAAAAAACCTGTTCTGGCCCACAGCATTCTAACCGCTTAAAAACAGGCATGTGAATCAGACTTAGAAAACAGGACAGAGTTTTTGGTCCCAAAGTGAGAGTATCTGTTGAAAAGATACTCACTTGGTGGTGTGAAGCAAGCATGTCAATTTGTATTGATATTTCTGCATAAAAACTTAAGGACCTGTAACTGCTAATGACAAGATGTCAATATGTGGTAACAATAAAATTTCACGCCGAATATAAATTGTGTAATTATGAAATTTATATTCTTAAGAACACAGTTGACTGCCTTATGTCACGGTTTCGTGGTTGTTGTACAGTAACCGACTAAACAAGCATTTATGCATTTCTGTATAGGACGTCTGAAACAGTCCATGAGGGTCATAATCCTACCAGAGTATTTATCTAATTGATCTGTAATTATCAAATTACGTTTGTGAGTCACCAAGTAGTTTTCAAACCATTAAGTTGAAAAACAGGTTTACCCAATAACTGGATTCAGAAAGCCATTAACTGAGTTCTTAGAAAGCAAAGAGCTGATAATAGGTGACTTTGGCATTTCTATCAATCATAGATGCAAGTTCTTCCATTAGAGGTCCACCAAATATATGTTTCTTGTAGAATAGCAGGAATGCAGTATGCTTTTTTTTGCCCTATTCCAATTTGATAATGGCACGCAGTGGGCCTTTTTGTCTGGGAAGGATGAAAACATTATTGGTCTCTGGGATTTAGAACAATAGAATCCACAATGCCATTCCTGACTGTGACCTTTTCATACTTGGCAAACGTGAGCATTCAGCAGTCTGTTCTCGGGTGTGCATGATACAGAGAGGAATCATCTGTGATGGCTCTTTCTCTTTGTTTGTAACTCAGACCACATGTCCTCTGTTTGAATGAATTTTAATAATGAGTCATACACTCTAAATAGGCCAAAAGTCTTCTGCACGTAAAAAGATTATTGGTTTATTTATGAACAGGCACATTTTTCTTTTTTAAATAAGTTGGCTGCTCAAATTAGTTGCATTTGGTTTTATGGTATACACCTCCTGGATCCATTTCCCCATTTTACTTACCAAGATAATTAAAGTGTGTGGGACTTCCCCAAATCTAAAAGGTCACTACATTCGATACACATATCTAGTGGTCACTAAGAGATTAAAATAGGTATTTTATATGCATAATAAACCTACCTTATGTGTATACCACTGTGAGCAGCCATAGAACGGAAAGTCTGGGTACTTTCATATGCATTCTTTAATTATAAGAAAAGAAAAATACAATGTTTACTGTGTTAAAAAGTTCACGCTCAAAGCAGCCAATTGCTTCTTGCGGATGCGCATGGGGCTAGCACTGGAGCTGGCTGAAGGTGAGTACTGGCACGTGTGTATTGCTGAGGATGAAGCAAGGAGATGGGGGTTGGGGAAGAACACCACATGGATAGGAAGGATTCTCATGAATCCTTCAGTGTATTTGGATGCAAAAATAAAAAGTGACACCCAGCTATCATATGTCCTAAAACGGAAGAAGGTGGCCTTGTCCCATGAATCATGTTTTATTTTACATCACAAAACATATGGCACCAGAAGGCATTGATGGAGGCCCCACCTCACACCTCTGACATAGAAATATGTCAGAAGACAGGAAGGCTACGGAAGGGCAGGCAAAGGAGGTTGAAAGGGGAAAAAGACAGAAAAGAAATGGGCTGGGATATGACAGCATGTGTGGGGGTACCATGATGTACGAAGTTATTTATTAATAGGCTACTACATGCCACAGTGTTTTAAATTCTAGTAAGGTGATGTTTAAAAGAAAACAGTAGAAAAAGAAAATTATAACAAACCCATGCAAAGTGTACTTCAGTATGCACTTAACTTAAATATATGGTTAGACTATGCTGCTAACAAATACTACCAATCATCTGAAAACAAAAGCTTCCAAGCATTTCATACTAAAAAAATACTGAAGATACCTGAACATTTAAATAATTGGGTTCTAAAAAAATACTACCATTTAGACAACAGGATCTGGGTAGCTCGATAAATTAATTTGTTTCGTTTCTGTTAGCATTTCTTTTGTTTGTATGTTGCATCATTATTTTTGTTGTGACTGCTCATTCAAATGTACAACTCCCAGCATTTTGAGACTAGCAGAGATTCCCAGAACCCTGCCACCCAAAGGGGCTTTTGTACAATGCTGACATGTCCTCTGTATAGGACTGCATTCCACGTAGACAAAACATTAAAATATGTATTTTTTTGCCATATATATATATATATATAATTTTTTTGTGTGTTTGTGCCATTATACCTTGTGATATAGCCTATGTATATGCATAGCTTGAGTTGGTTTTAATGTAAAAAAAATAGGCAAGTGTTAAAATAGATGGCAAAAGTATGTAAATTGGCCAGGCTACTGAAAGGAAAAAATATATCTGATGCTCAATGGGGATAAATGTGAAATGAAACGTAATCATTTTAACACAGGTACATGGATTCATGGGCAGTTAAAATAATAACAGGTGTATGCTTTTAACATGGCTTAACACCCATTCCCCCCACCTTGAAAAGGATTAAGTATTGATACGTGCATAAAGGGTTACATCCCTAAGAATGAGAAACTCAGAGGTGAAGAACCTACTCTGCACTCTAGCTGACCATGAGAGGCATAGCAGGGTAATTTGTGTTTTAGTTACAGAAGCTTTGGAATCTTTCCAGTCCCAGAAAAAAAAGTTTAAGCAATATTAAATTGTTTAATATTGTAACTAAATGCAATGTTATAAATTACTTTGCTAGCCACTTGTCAGGACTCATCTTTGGAGTCGTACGGTTCTCCCATGAGGACTGCGCTGCCACGTTTAGGTCTACCAGGCATTACGTGACTTTGTGGTCGTGTGTGATTGCACATATGAAATTAATGCCCCTTTGCTGACTTCTTGATGTTTTTGACCTGCACTTCCTCTTTAATTGTGTGTGTATAAAGGCAGGGGTATGTGGTGAGGGCAGTGTATAAATGTGTATGTATGGACAGGCATATGTTAGTATGTGTAGATATATGTGTGTGTAAGGGCAGTGTATCTATGTATATGTCTGTATATGGGCAGTGTATGTGTATGGACAGGTGTGTGTAAGGGCAGTGTATGTGTATATGTGTGTTTCTAAGCTGGTGTGTACGTGTATATGCGTGTAAAGGAAGGGTTGTGTGAGGGCAGTGTATGTCTATACATGTGTGTGTGGACAGGCATATGTTAGGGACAGCTGACCCACCCAATCCAAGCAGGCTTTGTATACAACAACCAGCCAATCACCGGTAAGGTACATCGCTTGCCGTGATTGGCTGGTTGTTGTATACTGGGTAGAGGGGTAGTCTTATACAAACTCTATATTTTAACTGGAAAAGTTGGGGGTCGTCTTATACGCCCAGTCCTCTTATACCCCGGAAAATACGGTAGGTCAAACTAGGCTAAAAAATGAACAATTGTTGTAGAGCAGAAAAATATCTGTATAAAGTCAGGATTCATTGCTGACTGAATCACCTTTGTTGAGATATTTTACTGTAAGCTCTTCAGGTCAAGGATGGCTTTTATTAATGTATTCATACATGATCATAATGTTTGTACATCTACTGTACTTATTATACAACTGCAATTTTTGTACCACCACTTAGTTATATTTATAACAAAACTCAGTTTTTATCTAACTGTCCTTGCAGAAGAAGTTTGGGTTGTAACTTGAAGGGGACACTGAAAAAGTAGGAAGAGTTCCCATGGCAATAACATGCAGTATGTCATTCTATGGCAGTGTGGATGCGAAACAGCCATGTGAGAAATCAGGGTGTTGGGGAGAGTGGGAGGAGAGGATAACAGGATAGAGTCTGTGGGTGGAAGTAAAGAAATAAACTGTATTGGCATTAAGAATGATGCGCTGGCCACTGGTCTGTATCCAGAGACTAGTCAACCAGCAAATCAGATGATATTTTATTCAGGAAGTTAACTCTTACAGTACATGAAGAAGGATCATACGCACTCATTTCATGTCTTATATATACATAATATATATATATATTGTGATCCTGCACCCACACAGGGTACCAAACAGCACAGTCCTCTAGGGTATTAAAGCCACAGTCTCGGTGAGGTAATCAACCACAATTTATTTGTAATCCACGTATGTAGATATTAACAGGATTATACAGAACACAAATTCCCTATAAACAAAAGCCTAGCTCGTCTGAGTCCCTCACAAATCAGGGTCTAACCTTGTCAGGGTCCGGCGACCCGATGCGGTACCCGCCGGGGTCCGGCGACCCGACGCGGTACCCGCCGGGGTCCGGCGACTCGATGCGGTACCCACCGGGGTCCGGCGACCCGATGCGGTACCCGCCGGGGTCCGGCGACCCGATGCGGTCTCTTACCTGGATGCCCGCTACCCGCGGGCATCGGATCCAGCAGGTGTCCTACCGGCCTCTCCACTCGACCGGCTTTTGCTAGGCGCGCGCGCGCCCTCTATTAACTTTATTGTTCCCCGAACAAGGTTTGCGGGAGCTCGCCGCTGTAGCCTCCCGCTCGGGGGCGGAGCTTCCCCCGAGCGGCAAGTTTAAAACCAAGCACTGAGCTTTGCTCAGTGCTCAGTTATTGTGCTTCCCTGCTACATCCTGAGTGCGCCTTTCTAGTGATTCTCCGTGTACCTACCTGGCTTCCCTTTGACCACGCTCCTGCCTGACCCTTATCTACTAAACGGTTCGTGATTCCTGGCTCTCCTTTGACTACGGCTTTGCCTGACCCTTTTGTACCTCGTTGCCCGCTCGTCTACCGTGCCTCGGCTTGTGTCCTGACTGGCTCGTCTGCTCCTCCTGTACCTCGTGGCCCGCCTGTGTACCGTACCTCGGCTTTTCCTGACAGCGTTGTTGGCCTTATCTGCTAAGCGCCTCTGCCTGCATATTGAGCTCTGCTCCCTATTGAACTTGTCCTTTCTGATTCCTGCTCCTGACAAACCTAAACAGAATGTAATCTCACCAACCTAGTTGATGGTTTCTTTTGTACATAGCAAGCCCTACTGCTTCCAAACAAAACTCACTCTCTCTCTCTCCCTATCCAACAGGTCAGGCTTTATTGCAGTCAGTGCAGCTAATTACTTGCAGCTGACCAGTGCATTGGAGTCAGCCTAAGCTCCTGGACTGGATCCTGTGTCAGTCCAGGTGTATGTAAACTGCGGGGTGGAGCACCAGCCCGCCCTACTCTCCGTATGCTCCAGGGGCCCATATAGAAACATATTAAAATCTAGCCCAACACATACTCCCCCTGGGGCTGTATATCATACAAAACCCTGCACAATCGAGGGGGAATGTCGCTTTAGATTCTCCTCAACGTATTTCTTCATGGCTTGTGTCTCCGGTAAAGACAATGTATACACACGGCCTCGGGGTGGCATAGTACGGGAAGTAAGTCTA
The DNA here is from genome assembly GCA_023333645.1 of Sceloporus occidentalis. Lineage (NCBI taxonomy): Eukaryota > Metazoa > Chordata > Lepidosauria > Squamata > Phrynosomatidae > Sceloporus > Sceloporus occidentalis. The sequence goes on from JALMGF010000055.1 coordinate 3,246,160, forward strand.
TAGGACAGTCGTATGACCCATGAGATGGTAGTTTCTCTGCTTCCTTCTTATCAAAGATGTCAGCATAGTGTCTGTATAGTTCTGGCATCTCCACCAGCGGAGACATGGCCAGGGTGGCTAGTTGTACGTGTCTGTGACAATGGGAGCCACAGGTTAGGCTAAAGACCGTTATCTGCCTGACTCTCCAAACAGTGCTGAGGTGGTAGGACTGCAACCACGGAAACCCCAGGATAAGCGCAATAGAAGGGGAGCGGATGATGCTGAACACAAGCTGTTCCTCATGTAGCAGGCCCACTGTGAGTGGTGTCGTGGTGTGTGTGTCTGTGTCATCATCGCTGGCTGGAGTGATCTGTCTATGGCCTCCATCTACAAGGGATTTGCTCTGAGTTGTGTGGGTATGCCTACATGCACACAGAAGATGGAGTGCACAAAATTACCAGAGGCCCCAGAATCCAGAAACGCCTCTGTATAGATGGAACCAGTAGACCATGGTAAATGAACCAGAACAGTTATGCTGTTTCCGGTGAGGTCAGGGGATATATCCAATATACCTATGGCAGGCGGTTTGCTGGCTTGTAAGAACAAAACCTCACAACATGTTCCATCTGGCCGTAATACATACACGGGGCCTGTTTGCCTTCTTCTGGCCGTTCTTGTTCTGTATCGGCTCCTCTGTCAGTCTGTGCAGCAGGGGGGGTGTAAACTGAGGAACCCAAGGTATAGTGGGCCTTCATCCTCTTTCTCTGGGAGTTTGCCTTTCTCTCTGTGCCTGCCGTTCTCTGAGACAAAGGTCTATCTGGGCCAAATAGGCGATTAGTAATCTGTCTCTCAAGCACCCTGTTGTGGTCCTTATGACTATTTCTCTGCTGAGTGCCTGTTCTTCGTTGCCATTGACTCTTTGCCTGCCTGACTGCCTGGCTTGTCTGACTTCCCCCTTTGTGTCTCGACCCTTTGGCTTGTACGACTACCTGACCCGTGTACAGATTCAGGCTATCCTGAACATCCGTTCGTCTTAACCCCTTCAGTTCTGGCCTGCCTGTGGATTTCGTCTGGAGCTTCCTTCACCTTGTCATTCACTCAGTACCTATATCTACCTGCCCGCACTTGCTGTTGGGATCCTCTACGCCCTTGGTTGTCTGCTACTAAGGGCTCCTCTCTTGGTATCGATAGACTGGGCAGAAGAACTTCCATAGTGAGTGCTGTTGTGCGGGTGGTCGTGACACCAAGAGGGTTGGGGAACTCTGTCAGATCATGAACAAGGAGGATGAGGTCTTCCTCCCAAGGAGTTCAAAAACAAAACATACGGCCCCCACAAAATCAGAATATGAGAGGACAGGCGGAGTGTTTCAATCCCATAGGGAAGAAGCCTAAGCCAGCTCCTTGTCTGTAAGAAGGGAGATGACATAACACACATGCATTCTGTGGGAAACAAAAAAAAAGAGTCAATTCGGAATGGATCTCACACTGATTCAGGAAACCACAACAGGCTGCAGGGTCACCAGCATAACATGGTGGCAGTGGCAAGTGGATACTGGCATGGGCCACAGGAGCTGAGCTGGAGCCACTGTGGTGCCTGTTGCACTGGGTTGTTGCACTGCAACAGGGTCTGGTGTGCTTGGGCACAATGGCCTGTACCATGATCCAATTTATTGCCTCACAAGTAGTCACTTGCTGTCTTATTGAAGAGTTCTTTGCCCTCCAACCGGTTCCTCCTCCAGTTGAGACTTGAAAGTCAGGGTTAAGCCAGGGTTAAGCCAGGTCAAACACAGGAGCAGAATTGTAATATAGTACACTGAGACAAGATACACTATGGTTACTATAGGTACGACCATCAGAGGTGAAGGATAAAAGGTTCTCTGCTGGCTTGGGCAGGGGAGAGGAAAGGCACCAAATTTGAATTAAAGTGGAGTGACGTCGCGCAAGACATGTCTGCTCCCAGCAGCCTTCTTGCGTGTGCCTGGCTGCGTGCAAGACTGCAACCGGCCACTTTAGAGGGGAGATGCTGGAGTAGGAACGTTGTGGGACACAGTGTGGTGGCCTTCCCTGACGGTGTGACTGGGGTCCCTATATCATGGAACCAGTTGGGAGCCTTCCCCAACCGCTCTGTGGAGGGACCAGCCGCATGGAACTGGTAGGAAGCTGACGCAGGTAGGTAACAGCTTAGATGTAATGTAAGGGAGTTTTACTTTACTGTGAGAGGTAGAGGAACATGCATTTGATAAATAGTTGGAAAAGGTAAGAAAATGGCCAAATTTTCGACAATTTCAGCTATAAAAACTATACAGAGCCAGTGCAAATGAAAAAAAAAAAAAAGAACTAAAATATTTAGGTATTTGTCCTGATTTTGGAAACACCTCAGGGCATGTGCAAGTATAGAAATAACTCATGATTTGTATTCAGCAATACACCTCGAGTACAGCTCCACATGCATGGGTATGGCATGCTTTTCAGACATTGCAGAGTCAAAAATAGAACGTGCACATTGCAAATTTTCAAAGATCACTCTGCTAGGTCTATGTCTCATTTAAGGCATAATAGAGGTCCCATATTTAAATTTAAACCCATAAGATTTTATGTTTCCTAAACGCACACCCCTTGAAGATTTCAAAGACACTCCACTTATCTCTCTAGATAGCCCACTGCAACCACAAATCTAACAGGAACACAGATGTTGGAGTTTTTTTGTGCTCTACCATTTATCTTTAAGGCACTTTTAGGGCTGAATGCTTCACATCAGGCTACCTAAAACAAGAAAGAAAACACAAAAAATTATCTCACACATAGCACATAGTTACCACATTTGCATAGTATGCCAGCGTAACGTGGTCACAAAAGACATTATGAGAGTGCAAAGTAGTTTCACTATAGTTGATTAAGGAAGGTACAGCTTACGCCCACAAACCAAAATAACTCCAACAAACTATATTCCCTGAAAGCACCTCACCTGAGGATTTCAAGGACACCCCACACACCTTTCTTGGTGGCCCAACACAAACACAAATCTAATGGGAACACAGATTTTGGAGGGTTCTTTCTACCTAGTCACATTTTGGCATGGGTGCTTAATGCTGGCCTACCTGTGACAGGAAAACAAAAAGAAATCTACTGGTGACATAGATGGAACATTTCTAAAATAATATGTCAGTGTTACATGGTCACAAGACATCACCAAATGAAGACACACTCATCATGATTTTGAGGTAAACTACTCCAAACATTATAATAACCTTGATTACCTTTTTATTTGCCAAAATCACAACCTTTCTGTGGATTGTCACAACCATGGCTATGTGCACACATGATACAGGGTTTTTCTACTATCCTTTCATTTTTTTTTGCACATATGATGATTATCTTGCACACAATGTGTGGTTTTTGCTAAAGTTCCTTCCATGGTTTTGGAGGCATGTTTTTAATGTTTTTTTGGTGTCTCTCCTTCCCTGGGTTAGCGTATAGCCTTAGTGATAGGGATGATGATAAGATTAGGTCACTGGCTATTAAACCAATAAACCGAAATCAATGATCACTTATCAGTGACCTATAGTATCACTGATAAGTGATCAAGTTTAAACTGCTGTAGGGTTGAACTGACAGTAATTGACTTGGAAACACCTTTGAGTTCCAGGTAAGTCCATAGGATCACATTGACCCAGCACTAACCCATAACACTGCAATCACTTTTATGGCATTTAAGGGGTTAATGTTGCATCATCGCGCTCACGCTCTCTCAATGTCTCCCTACATTCTCCACCAACAACTTCCTCAGCTCAACTGCTCCCTGCTATCCAGTCTGTTAACATTGTATCCTGGCGCGATTCGGCTCACACGCTTTCCACAGATTGGAGGAATCGGGGGAGAGGCTGTCCCTGTGGGGCTCAACGTGGCTCCACCCTTTGGTGGAAGTACGCCAACATGCCAGAATAATACAGATGGATCTGCAGAAAAAGAAGTGTTTCTCCTCACTTTCCCTCCCTCCTACTTCTTGTGGAGCCCTGCCTTCCGCACAACTTCAGTTAGTAAAGAAGGCTCCTGAAGCTGAGGTAACTTCAGCCTCGAGCCTCCAGCGCTGTCTGGAAGGAGGAAGTAGCAGGCAGCACCAGAGACTCTAGGCTCAAGTATACATAAACCTTAGTGTCCACATTCAGTTATGTGACAAGTGATGTAGAATTAATCTGATTACCGTAATAGTATAAAGGTTTAGATGGCTCCAACGTAAAAAAATAAAAATGCCATGTTTCACAGATCATTAATATAGGATTGGTTACCTAACATCTAAGTTTAAAACAGAAGAAAAATTATGTTAATAGTCAAACCTACACCATTAGGACTGGTAGAAATATGCAACTGACACATTACACAGGATGAAATGCAGTACCCCATAGAAGACTCTGGAGAGCAGTAGACTACTGGTCAACAATTAGCCCTTCATTACCAGGCAGAGACCGTTGCTTTATCAGTTATGAAAGTAAAATTAACATTATGACCCCAAGTGTTGGGACACCCCTCCTATTTATTGAGGTTAGGTGTTTCAGCCACACCCATTGCTAAGAGGTGCATAAAATAAAGCATATAGACATGTCTTCTCCATAAACAAAGATTGGCACTAAAATAGGTCATACTAAAGAGCTCTGTGACTTTAAATGTGACACATTCAGTCAGTTTGTGTCTGGGAACTGTCTAGAAGAAGAAACAGCTCAGCCTTGATGTGGGGCCAACAGACCAAGGCTATTGTGTGCTGAAGAACGTATCACATAAAAATTGCCTGTCCTCTGTATCATTACTTACTACAGAGTTTCAAACTACCTTTGGAAGCAACATCAGCACAAGTGCTGTGCATCGGGAGCTTTATTAAATGGGTTCCATGTCTAAGCAGCTGCAAACAAGCAGAAGATCACTTTGGGCAATGCCAAAAGTCATCTGGGGTGGTGTAAAAGACTCTGAAGCCATGAAAACATGTTGACTAGAGTGAAGAATAATACTTCACTGTTTGGAAGTCTGATGGACGTATGAAATGCATTCTGCCTACTGTAATGTTTGGTGGAAAAATGGCCAGAGTTTAGGGTATACCCCATTTTTTCCAGTAAATGGTAATGTAAATTCTACAGCACGCAAAGACATTTTAGACAGTTGTATGCTTCCAACTTTGTGGCACCAGCCGCCACTGTCCTCAGCTCCCCGCGCGGACGTGAGGAGTGAAGAACTGCACAACGAAGACTGTGACGAATGCCGTCGCAGAGAGGATTTTTCCTTTCTACACTTGATATGAGATTTTCAAGATTAGCTATAAAACTGCTATATCACTGGGGTTTATTCACTAAATAGGTAGTAGGTAAATTAATTGACATATGACTATACAGTTCACTGATTACCCTATACATCATTATGATCAACTCAATGGGTTTTCTCTGCAAGACCAAGTTGTGCAACAATAAGTGAGAGAAGGAAACTTTAAAACCATTAATAATAAATAGTTAATCTGGTGAGATTCTGTGTTTTCTTTCATCTCGCTGGCTAAAACTGCCTGATGTATTAGAAAAACTTTTCGACAGGGGGTATACTTTGATCGACAACTTTGCATATCACCAATTGTCTTATTTTTTCAGACAGCTTGAGTGTGTTGATCCTCTTGATTTCTCTATGACCTTTGACAAAAACACATGGTTTCGATTTTATACTAGGAAGTCTCCTCCTCAAAAGGAGAATCATCATTGCAATAATTTACAAGACTTTGGGAGAGGGATTTGGGGATTTAATTTAACTAGAGAACAATGGCTTAATTTTTTTCCATTGACTGGTGACTGTTTTATTTCCACCAAAGCCCAGGAGATTTTGTTCAAATGTCTCTCAAGATGGTCACTGATGGTCACATTCTCCTGGCGTCCACCAAATCCATATTATTCTATCAGACTTCCAGTTAGTGAAGTGTGATTCACTCCATAGAAAACTGCTCGAGTCCAGTGGCGGTGTGCTTTACACAACTCCAGACGACGCTTGGCATTGAGTATAGTGCTCTTCGACTTAAGTGCAGCTGCTTGGCCATGGAAACCCATTTCATGAAGCTCCTTAATGCTTAGTTGCTGAGCTGTTGTTACACATAAAAGCTTCCACTTTACAATAATAGCAATTCACAAACTGACTTGTGGTAAAGGTGGCATCCTATAACAGTACCACGTTTAACGTATCTGAGCTCTTCAGTATGATCCATTCTACTGCATGTTTGTCTATGGAAGTGGCATGCCTATGTGCTTGATTGTATACATGTATTAGCAATGGATGTGGCTGACTCACCTAAACTCAATAGTTAGGAGGGATGTCCACATACTTTTGGTCATATAGTGAAGATGCGTCTGTCTTTCCTCTAATACAACTTTTTGTAAGAAAAGTAGATAATATAAGTCTTTGGCAATCTTGAAGCCTATATAAAAGATGCATGTACTGCAACCCTTTCTCTTGTGCTCCAAGCAGTAAGACCTCAGTTAAAATCCAGCAATAATCAATGAAAGAACAGATTTTGGAAATGAGAGAAAAGAAGGGGGAATAGGGATCCCAGAAAACGGAACACTTTTTAAAAATATAGGGTTTCCCAACTGAGTACTTAAGGTTTATGAAGGTGTTCAGATCTTCAGATCCTATCCTGCTAACTACCTGCTTATTTAATTACTGGTAAATGGTGAGCATTCATACACTGGCACACTGATACATACCAACAGCACATACATGAATAATACATTAGTGATGTCCGGATCACGAACGAATCGTTCATTTGATCCGGTTCTTTTTAGTGATCCGGATGAATCGGTTCAGTAGACTGAACGATTCATTTGTAGGGGTTCAGTCTGTGAATCATTTAGCTGTAACCTGATCCTAGAGCTGTGAGTCATCCTGCAGAGCACTCAGACACAGACTCTGGGGTCAGGTTACAGCTCATTAATTCACAGAGGAACGATGACTCATAGTGTCAGAGACTCGTTCAATGATTCGAATGATCCGAACACTCGAATGATTCAAATGATTCGAATCTTACAGGGATCCGGATCTTACAAGGATCCGAATCTTACAGAGATTCGAATCTTACAGAGAATATTACTGATACCATACTTTTATAAATAAATACATTAATAATGTTCACACTGCCCCCAGGATTTAGATTCCCCTGAGTTTGCCCCCCTTTACCTATAAGTGCACCTACAGTTAACTTTAAATTAATTAAATTAACCCTCAGTCATCAGCATAAAATTAACCCTTATACCCCATCAACCATAACTGCCCCTGAAATTAACCGTAAAGATCCCATTAACCATAACAGCCCCTGAAATTAACCCTAAAGACCCCATTAACCATAACGGCCCCCTGAAATTAACCCTAAATACTCCATTAACCATAACTGCCCCTAAATTAATTGCATGTACTCCAGATAAATTACCTAATAAATTGGTATGGTTGATGGGGTCTTTAGTGTTAATTTAGGGGCAGTTATGCTTAATGGGGCGTTTAGGGTTAATTTAGGGGCAGTTATGCTTAATGGGGTCTTTAGTGTTAATTTAGGGGCAGTTATGCTTAATGAAGTGTTTAGGGTTAATTTGGGGGCAGTTATGCTTAATGGGGTGTTTCGGGTTAATTTAGGGGCAGTTATGCTTAATGGGGTCTTTAGTGTTAATTTAGGGGCAGTTATGCTTAATGGGGTGTTTGGGGTTAATTTGGGGGCAGTAATGCTTAATGGGGTGTTTAGGGTTAATTTGGGGGCAGTTATGCTTAATGGGGTGTTAAGGGTTAATTTTAGGGGCAGTCATGGTTGATCGGTGTTAAGGGTTAATTTTAGGGGCAGTCATGGTTGATCGGGTGTTAAGGGTTAATTTTAGGGGCAGTCATGGTTGATGGGGTGTTTAGGGTTAATTTAATGGTGAGGGTTAATTTAATTAATTTAATAAAGTTAGCTTAAGGTGCAGTTGCAGGTAAAGGGGAATGTAAATCCTGGGGGCAGTGATTATTAATGTATTATTTATAACAGTATGGTAATATTATCTGACTGATTCGAATCCCAATGAAGGCAGAGAGTCGTTCAAAGATCCGGATCTTACAATGATCCGGATCACTGTAAGATTCGGATCCCTGTAAGATCCGAATCTTTGAACGACTCTCTGCCTTCATTGACATCACTGGAGGCAGGGGGGAGGATTCATAATGAAAGGGGCGGGGCCAATCGTTAGTGTGCCTGCACGGAGTTACTGGAAAACAGTAACTCCTGTGAGTCACACTGAGTGATCCGAAGATTCGGATCATGAATCGGATCATTTCAGTGAACTAATCGAAATGATCCGATTCACTTTAATGATCCGAACTTCCCATCACTATAATACATACAGCTATGGACTATACATACACATACAGACACACAAATGAAACCACCTAGGCAAATTAGATAGAGAAAAGTGAAGATTTTATAAATTATACAGTTAATCGCTGTCTACAATCCGGCCTCTTCACATGGGCAATGCACTACTTCTTCAACTTATACAATTGTCAGTTCTATAGACTACCACTAATGGAATTTGTAACTTAAAAGGCAAAGGTGTCTATCTGATCACATGTAAAAGCATGCAATTTGACTGTACCAGTACATTGTGCTGCACCACATAATTTCAAACAATTAAAGGAACAAGCCTACCATCATATGCACTTTAATGCACAGGTTGGCTGTGTATTCTTTAACACTTTAATGACCAATGGCACTCGGGAGAGCAGTCACAAGTGCCCCTGCGTGAGGTTTTCCAAGTTTCCAAGAGAGTCTCTCCAGACCCTCCTGAGAACTCTGGCTCCTAGGTTAAATACAGGTACTGCATTCAACCTTGCAAGTCAATGAAGCCCAAGTTGTTTGGGGGCAATAATGGCACTTACGAGCAGTTTGAGGGCAATGATGGCACAGACTAGCTGTTTGGGGCAAAGATGACACAGATAAGCTGTTTGGGGGCACTGACAAGCTGGAGCAAAAATGGCACAAACAGGCTGGTGGCCAGAGGCAGGTTATCAACCACCACCCTTGAGAGTTTATAACTCCTGATGCTGCATTTTCGTAATCCTTATAACACGTTTCCCTTTATAGTCTGTTGTTCACTGTGCAGAGATCTAAGTGGTAGATTTTGTATTCTGTGATCTGTTGATATTCTCAGTTGGCAGTGCGGTCTGATTCTCCATTTTTTCTTTATAACATTTAAAATCCCTTGCGTCTGCCCTTTGTTATGTCCCTAGCAATGCCCCAGGATAACCTTATTCAGGTTCAGCTACCTAAAGCCACCAAGTGAAGTGACAGTCTTGTACTGTTGTGCTGAGGAGGGGGATAGAAACAGTGGCGTCACAACCCGGGTGCGGGGTGACACCACACCAGGCAGAGAACTCTATGACAGTGTAATCCGCCTGGGATCACCCTACCATAGCGTGGCCACGGCGGTGCAACCGGAGCGGAGGAGGCAAACCTGGCACTGGCAAATCATCACTGGACGGCAGAGGAGGAATTACGGCACCACGCATGTCGACGCTGCGCATTTTACGCGACGTGCGTAACCTCTGCACTGTATCCTCTTGTAAAATAGCCTACGTAGCATTGTGGTGAAGGTGTCCCTTCTCAAACCGCTATAGAACCTAAAAAAGAAAACTTTTACTTACCTTGATTCCAGCGCTGGGCAAAGCTGCCTGCACTGCCTTATTGAAGTAACCAGGATGCTGCGTGAGGTCCAATCACAGGCTTCTCTATGTTTATTATTATGATATTTTCATATTTGCATTATTTCAGTAAAGTTTTAACGTTCAAATAAACATAATTTATATAACAATTGCCATTGCATTTCTTGTTTTATGGGAGTTATGATTTTACGAGTAACACTACTAAAAAACACATTACTAAGATGGGGGTGACACCAACCGTAGTGACGCCACTGGATAGAAAATGTGCATAAATATAAATAAATGCATACATAAAAATATCCTAGTAAATAAACTGTATCAACATAATTGCATATTATATATAATATTATATGAATTATATGGATAATAATATTGGTTTTGTGACACTGTTCATTTGACAACATTTCACATATTTAGAAGATGCTACAAGGTTTCTTCTGGCCAGATTATAAGACATTTATGGCCTGGGTATCAAAGAATTATATAAATATTTCCATTTAGAAAATGTTCTCACAGAAAACTCTTGCGCTCCATAAAGGATAAAGGCACTTCTCTTTAAACATGGTATAACATTATGCTTTGTGGCACTTGTGGAGGCCAGCTTGCCTCCTAAACTGACATATACGGTTGGCTGTGAAATAGAGTAGAGGTATATTCTAATTATAGTTAGAAGACATATAACGAAAAATATTTCCTTAAGACTTTGCGAGATTTATAAGGGGTTAATATTGTAAAAAACTGCGAGTCATCCTGAAAGTTTCCGGTTTAATGATTCGTATGCTCTCATCACCACCAATAACATGGCGGCGCATTACTGTATCGGCGACAGTATTTCTGAGGAAGTGCTCATGCTTTGGTGGACGCCAATAAAACGTTCTGTGTGACGGAACGTCGTCGGAAAACTACATGTCCCGGCATCCCAAGTAGGAGGCTAGACGCGTAGTTTTGGCGCAGTTTGTTGTCCGCCTCTCCCCCAGGCGCTGATCATAAAGGTTCCATCCCATGCGCAGTGCGGTTTGTTTGTTTTTGTGAGTGTGTTCCAGACAGGGGCTTCGTGTGGTGACATTATAGTGGAAAGCTTGGGATGGAGGAGGGGGATCGCCGGACTGGCTCCTCGGGGAGTTCCGGGCCCTTTTACCGGGAGTTAGGCCGCGTTTTTGTCTACTACAACAAGCATCTGGGGAGGCTGCATCAAAATCTGAGGGAGACGAAGCGTTTTTTTCGGGACATTAAGCATACTTACAGCGGCGGATCGGATTCGGACATCAGAGCGGCCGACTTAGGTGAGACTCTGCGGAGGGAATGGATGCACAATACAGCGGTGATTGGCTGCCTGTGAATGGCGGAGTCTAACGTGGGGTCTAGCTGTCAAGGGGGATGCAGGAAGAGAGGCAACAACTTGGGCTTTATATGCAAGGTGGAAAAGTGAGCTGGGTGCGACTATTTAGCAATGGCTGTGATGCATGGAAAAAGAGAGATCGTTTGCGGTCACACGGAGGGCAACTCCTATGGCCCTCAGCCACTCGGCATATGGAGTTTTACATGCTAGTTCGGGGCTCTTTTAGCTGGAAACGCTGGTTATGTCTGATTGTACATCAGGGATAATAGATGGATAATATTCAGCCCAGCAGCTAAGGTCTAGAGTGTTTCATTTCAATCTTGTCTAAAGCTGTGCTTAATGGGAGTTGCATTTTATCTTTAAACATGCTGGCAGGGCTTTATTTTATCATTATTTTACCCAATAACTCTGAACTCTCCTGTAAACTTAAAAACAAAAGTAACATGTTATATAATGTTGGTAAAAATATTTGCGATAATCAAGTGTAAACGCAGAATTTGACAGCAGATAAGTACAGTTGGGTCCATCTAGTCTTCCTGTTTTCCCTCCAGTAAAGACTTAATCAGCCTTTTAGATTTAGACTCCTTTTAGATTCAGGTTTATCCTATCCCATGCGTGTTTAAATTCCCTCGCCTGTACCACTTTAGCTGGGAGGCTGTTCCACTCATCCACCACTTTGTAAAGTAGAACTTTGTTACGTCTGAACCGCTTGTCCTCCAGTTATAGATGACAAACTTTTATTGTAACATTTTAAATCCCTTTACGTGTTTTAATGTTTCTATCACCTCCCCCCTTACTGTTTTCCTCCGAGTTATACATGTTGAGAGCCCTTAAGTGTACCGACAAGCATCAGCTAACAGTTGGCTAATAAAAATCACATGTGTGTTGGAGATCAAGTAGTACAGAATACGCATTTAATGGGCATTTAGGAATATCTAAAGAAAACCCCACAAATCCATTCTGGGAATTCTGTCGCATTGTATTTATTTTTGTTTAATCGGTCAGCATTTATTTATTCACGTCTTCTGGATATATATAAGGTTGTAGTCCAGATCCCCCTGCCAAATAATTGGTGATGTTAAAGCAATATATTGTGTTCTTGCTTTTTTTCCTGCTTATAATGTGTCTATCCATATTTTTTTTTTTTTTGTCCCCTTTTCTAGAAATGCCGTTTCCATGTAATTTTCCATTATAGACGTGCAGCCCCTGTAGACTTCACGATCTTGTTGTGGCTTCTCTTGACAATTTAGAATAGTTCTTATGAATGGAATGATTAATAATGTGCCCCACTCAAGTTAGCATAGCAAAATAAAGATTTTAAAGCTGCTCTTCCACCTGGTATGTTAAGCAAAAATCTCCCAAATTTACTGAGATTATATGGTCTACATTGCAAGAACCTCCTTTCTTATTGTAGTCATGTCTATTGTACTCCAAAGAACATTTTTCCAGACTCTCGCACTTATTGTATCTTGCTTTTATTAAAGTGTATAGTGCTAAAAATCTGTACACATACCAGGTTGGTCAGTTTATTATTTCTCCTTCTTCTGTGGTCCACGACAAATAAGTGTTCCCCACAAAGATTATGAATTAGGCAAATTGTACCTAATTCAATGGTTTCGGAATTGTGTTTCTAATGCTCCATTTAGTTATGAAAGTTTTTTTTGTTTTTTTAAAGCGGCACTCCAGCCATCATATGCATATTAATGTTTTGGCAGCTGAGCTGTCCCCTCTTGGAAATGCATTCTGCATAATCTTGTGGATTACTGTTTTACTGGTTAAATATTTGAGTAAACCTCACCAGTTTAACTAGGATTGTACCCTCTTAGCCAGTTTGCTGGTAGCAGCTCTTGTGACGAGCGCTATAGAGTACATAACTAAGTAGGTGACACAAAATATTGTCTTCTACTATTAACGGCTTGGTGAATTCTAACTGTATGGCATGGTAACTTGTACAAGTAAGGATCTTGAGTTCTGTAATGGTGTGTTATCTGTTTTTGATAGATGCTGTGTTTTTTGTTTTTTTTTTCTTCAGATATTAAGGTTTATCTACTAGAAATTGAGGACCCTCTATAAATGAAGCTTGTAAAGGGCTTGCTTGTTAGAATATCCTTGGAATGACCTTGTTCTGTGTTTTAGGGAGACCGGTTCCCATTTAAAATAAGAAGAAACTATCCTGGTTGTTCAGCCAGGAAGAAAACAAGTGTAATTATTCCTTTTTAACCTTTTGAGTGCCATACGGGCATGCGCAGTACCAGCACTGATGAGTGAAAATTTTTATTATTTTATAGGCTTGTTAAATAATTACAATATTTTTATTGTTTCCAATAACGTCGGTGAAAGACCACGGATTTTTAGCTTGGCCTTCCTGTCCAAAGTTTCTTTGGGATAACCTTGCTGGTGACTTTTACCCATTACTTTTTTAAACGTCGAGGCTTCCGCTTAGTTAATGATAGTGAAAACAAGTTGTTAATGTAACTAGACTTATACTTGGCACACATTAACGGAAGCCAGGGAATTTGGTTGAAATAGACAGAGGTAGAATATTAAAACCAGTAGAATATTAATATCATGTAGCATCAAGTTCACTTTTCCCTGAATGTAGGCTGCTTCGGCTACATCTGGAGTTTTCATTTTTCTTACATGCACTTTAATGAATATTAAAGCTAATTAGCCCCTTTAAACTGGGGTCCCTTTTGCAAATGCATCGGAGATTTCTGCAGAATGCCCCGCAGATGCACTTGTGCCTACCCCTACCCCCAGCTAGTTGCCATGCAGGACACAACATGCGCTTTCCTTCTGTCAGCCCCCTGTGCATGTGGTAAAAACATTGGCAATAATTTTTTTCTGCTTTTGGAAGAATGCGTATGAAAGTACTCATATGAGCACTTTAGCGTACATTTTTCTTTAGAGAGGGGGTGTCGAGGACAATAAACTCACTACTTTTATTTCAGAGGAAAAATCTTATATTAAAGGCAACGTAGAAAGAAAGCAAATACAATCTGTTTGCACCAAAGCTGATGTTTGGATTAAGAACACGAAGGAGTAAATAGAAGGGCAAAAAAAAATGCCAAGAAAACACATTGAGATATTTTGCACTAAACAGTCTTAGTCGTAAATATTTGACTTTAGCAGGCGTCGTGTCCCAGAGGATGCGATGATATTGTTTTTCCAGGATGCGTGGTTTGCAGAATTATGAGAATAAGGCCCGAGGTGTGCTTGGTTTACCCCTGTTCAAACAGAAGTGTGTTTTGCACGCACGCACGCACGCACACCACACACACCTGTGGCAAGTACTGCAGTATGTGGCATTGAAGATATGTTAATACACACAAAGATATGTTTACACATACTGTGGTGTTTGAGCAGTGGCAGTCACCTAAAATATCAGGTAAAATATCATGAATCTTACAACAGCAGTCTCCAAGTGTCCATGAAGTTTATTTCAACAAGATGAAATGTGTTTTTTTTCTTCAGTGCCAAACTACATTACTGTTTACGACACTGTATTTAATGCATAAAGTCTGTGGGACTTTCCATGGGAGTTGTATGGCAATTCCAACAATAGCTCAGGTGTCCACACATGCTTGTATGTATACTCATGGTGGTTATCCTGTGGATATTAGAGGATAAATGCCAATGGGCAACCAGGGTTATCCCAATTTATCTTGGGAGCAGTTGGTAAGTTTGACATAGGCTAAAGCCAAAACTTGCTTGTAGCTAAATGTCAGATTCCATGTCATAGTGTTTTTGCCTGGTCCACCATCAAATAGCTCTTTAAAATATATAACTTTAGAGGATCCACAATTAGAGAGAGAGCATCATCTTTTGGTGGGGTAGGCATGACCATTCCAGAGGCATTTGGTTTTGCCGTGGCTGGGCTTCAGTACTGTACACATATCTGTCTACACATATGACATTATAAGTATGTGTGTATGTGTATATATATATATATATATATATATACACACACACACACACACAGCTGACCTTGTAAAATGTCTATTTTGAAAAAGCTTACTTACTTGTAGCTGAAAATGCATGTATTTTGTGACTTAACCAGTTAAGGGGACACTCCAGCTATCATACGCAATTCTCTGCACATTATAGCCAAGGTCAATTTAATTTTTCATGGTGTCCTTGCAGAATCACCCAAATGCATTTCCCTCTTTGCACAACCCCAGGTATGCAGGAGATGCATGCGTGGTAAGTACACTTATTGATTTCAAGGGTAACCGGTTCCTACCACTAATCAATAGCAAGGATTGCCAAACACGGGGAGAAGAGCTGATGCAGGGCTGTAACTTCTACTTTTTTTTTTTTCTCTCTCCCCTCTGTTTTTGAAGTGTACTTTACAATGCATTTATTAAGTGGGTCTGTCCCGTGTGCTGTTTCATGTACCCTTTGTAACTAAATGCAGTATTAGAAATAGCACTGTTGTTGTACTCAAAGCCTTCCCAGAAAAAAAAAAATATTTAACAACCAATGACACGCCAGGCATGTCACCGAAAAAACGTAGTTAGGAGCGAGTGATGTGCCTGTTATAGGGTTAAATGCGCTTAGAAAGCGATCAACGATATTGAGGCATTCTGCATACAGCAACCCACAAAAAGTGGTCCTATGTACCGTATTTGCTCGATTATAAGACGACCCCCCCAAAATCTGAATATTAATTTAGGAAAAAAGCCTGAATATAAGACGACCCTATAGGAAAAAAAGTTTTACCAGTAAATGTTAATTCATGTAACCTATGTAAAGAGTTTTTTTTTAAACAAAAGCTATGATTGAGAAAAATATTTTGTTTTTATTTCCTTTTATTTTCCAACCTGCCCCCCAGTTATGCACATCTGCCCCCAGGCTTGCCATTTCAGGAGGCAGAGTGGTGTATAGAGGGTTAAAAGGCATTTCTGGAGGCAGAGTGGCATTAAGTGGGTTAAAAGGCATTTCATAGAGCACTCTGCCTACAGAAATGCCTTATGCCCCCCATTTAACACCCCCCACTCCCCAAACTTACCAGTGCTTCTGATTCCCCAGTGTGTTGTCCGGGCAGCTTCCGCTGCAGCCGGAAGGAGGTGCGGTTAGCAGCGGGGGTTGTCTCATCTGCGTCCATCGCGCAGACCTCTCCTCACTGACAGCCGGGGACGTCTACACGCTGTCCCGGCTACACACCTGGGAATCAGAAGCACCGGTAATTTGGGGGGGGGGGGGTGTAGTCAGGAAGATCCAGGTCCCCTGCAGCGCTGCGGGGGATCTGGATCTTAGTCTCATAGTCCGTCCTATTTGAGGTGCCCAGTAAAAAGGGTCTGTTCACGTACCGCAGCCAACCAGGCAGATCTGTAATACAATTTAAAAATAAAAAACCCACATGATGACACCATCCAGTAAATGTTTTAACAATAAAACATTAACAAAAAAAATTGTGCAAGCCTTAAAATTGAAACTGTGTCTTCTCAAAAATTCTTGCATGGAAAGTGTTGAAGTAACACCATTTTAAATATCCTGTGGTATCTAGTTCTGAAGCATGGCAATTTAATTTACCCCCATCAAATCATACATTTTTCATAAGTCCCCAATAGGGCAAAGAGCCAAATGGCCAGATTTGAAAACAAATGGTTTTCAACTAGCAAAATGCTACTAATTGCCCTAGAACCTACAAAATAACATAAAACATTGTGTATTTATAAACCAAGGCAAGAATTAGAATCTATTTAGCAGTATTTTATATACTGCATGTATTTTGTAGGTAACAAGTGTCAGAAAAGGTTTGTTTTTCCACATTTTATAATAAAAAGGTTAAAACAGCCTCGGTCACGAAGGGTATAGAAATTAGGAACGGCTCGGTCCTTAAGGGGTTAATGTGCAATTTTGCCACATAATATTTTAGGCTCATCTGTCATGTGACAAGCTGGGATGGATGGTTTGTTGCCATAGTAAAAAAGGCTTTTTGTGTGTGTTTGGATATATTTTTTTGTATTGGGTACGGTACAGTGCAAATACATTTTTGGAAAATTCTTGCTGCCCCATTGACCCTTAGAGAGAGTGACTGATTTTGCCTCCGTTGGCAGAGGGTTAGTAATTACAAGTACTTTTCTCACCTCCTTGTGCAACTTTGAAACTTGGTGTTAAATTCTGTAAGTGGATGTGGAAGTACGCCAGCTTGGAGAAGCATAAGATTCTAGGTTCTAAGAGTCTAAGTATCAGAGTAACTAAACAAAATAAATAAATAAAAAATGACCTCTGTCAGTATGAAGTTTTATAGTGATATTTTACTTGTAAGCTTGTTTGAGCAAGGCCCTCCTTACCTGTTCCTTACCTGTTCTGTCTGCCATTGTACAGTGCTATGGAATACTCTATATAAAACAAATACTACCCACACTCATACTCGCTAATTTAACAATGTGGCTTGAATTTTGAGTTTAAGCAGGGCTGCTTTATGTACGCATTTTTAATATAGACTTCCAAACCACCATCTTGAACATAAAATGTGTTTTTATACCTATGTTTGTGTGTGTGTGTGTGTATCAAGTAACCCAATAGATCAAAAATATTTAGCTATGGCCCTACGAACGATTATGCATTGGTTACCGTGTTTTTTCCCATTGGTTATGATCTACATTTTTTTCGGCAATTCCATTAGCCCACTGCTTGAATTATTTTTTATGGTTTACATTATCAATGTATTGAAGACAATTCACACAATCCAGTCAGTTTGTTAGCATAGCTTAAGTTGTGTAACTTTTGGCGTGCTAAATTTAACAAATCGGTGACAAATAAGAAATGGCTATTTCATAGTTCCTTGTTGAAAGTGTGGTGAGCTGATGGGGTAAGATAGTAGTATCACAGTTGGGTCTTAATTTGGTATTGGATGAAGAATCTATCAGGTGTGTGTTGATGCCTTGCATGCCTCTTTCACCTTGGTGATGTTTCCTGTAAGTCCTTTGGACTAACAAATAATTATATCGGAGACATTGCGCAGTGTTCTTTCTCGTCTCTTCGATCTGTGGTAATCTCTGCCACAGGCGATTGTACACCAAAGAAGTATAAATTTATTCTTCAACTTATTCTTCTTTTATCTATGTCTGTAGGCTTTGATCAAAGTGAGGCTATTTCAGGCAGCATTTGCAGACTAGAGTGCCTCTCCATATGATATGTAGGCATTGTGATGTCCGTAGGGCAATGAGTTACAGTCACATGTAGCCTGTGGAATAGTGCATTTTGGTTTAATTCCTTTGCATGAGGTCAACAAAGATTGTATTTTCTTCTGCTTGTCCTTTATGTTCTGGTTTTCTGTTTCGTCATATGGCCCTGTTTTGTTTACTATACTTTGTATCCTTTTTCTGTTAGGAGGTAATTTGATGATGTTGCAGTAGAATGATCCTAGAAGCACCACATAGATTTTTTGAAATAGAGACATGTCTTGTGTTTAGAAAATTTGAATATTAATTTAGGAAAAAAGCCTTCATACAAGACTACCCTATAAGAAAGGTTTTACTAGTAAATATTCATTCATTTTTTTCATATTTAATAAACAAAATAAAATTGAGAATGCTTTTTTGTTTTTATTTGCCAACCTGACCCTAGTTATTCACATCTGCCCCCCAGATATGCATTATACCCCCTTAAATGCCACTCTGCACCCCAGAAATGCCTTTTAACCCCTATATGCCACTCTGCCCCAGATATGCTTCTTGACCCCCCCTATTTGCCACACTGCCCCCGGGTATGCCTTATACCCCTTATATGCCACGCTGCCTCCCAGATATGCCTTATACCCCCTATATGTCACTCTGCCTCCAGAAAGCCGTTATATACCCCCCATATGCCACTCTTACACTCCCCCGACTTACCAGTGCTTCCCTAGACTTGTCCCCTGTGCTTCAGATTCCTTGGTGTCTAGTGGGGCAGCTGGTGGAGGTCTGCAACCTCCACTGCTGCTGGCGGCGCTTCCACCGGGGCGTCTATGAATGAGCACCGGGAGGTCATGTGATGTTGGAGCTCCGTCATAGACGCTCCAGAGGAAGTGCCGGCTGCTGGAGAGGAGGATCTGGATCTTAGTCTTGTAGTTAGGCCTCTAATATAAGACGATGGTTATTTAATATGGTATTTAATACTGTCTTGATAGAGGTTCACTTCATACTTTCAACTGATTTTTGGGGCCTCAAATTTAAATTTGTACTATTTTTTTTCTGGATCTTACTTGAGGGCAAACCTCCAGCTAAAACAAGTGATCACAAAAGTGATGCTAAAACAATAATTATAAGGCTATACAATTCTGATCAAATGCAGCAGCAAAATTAAATGTGTTTGCATGTAAAATCTGAGTATAATGAAAATAAGCTTTGGGATGCAAAGCACAGTTCTGGTGGAGAGTGTTTAGTATTTAAAGTTAGCGAAAAAACATACTTGCGTTTGCATTATTTTTTTTTTTTTTTCTTTTCATGGTTTGCACCAGAATTGATCTTTTTTATGACACGCATTGATCTTTGTACAGAACAAAAACCCACATTAAACAGACGAGATATATATATATATTAGTGCACTTTTTGATTATAGTGTAAGCTTTGTCATTAGACCAATTTATTTTTTATTTTTTTTTCCCCCTCTACTTTTCACTTGCTTTCTTTTACTTTTTATTAAACATGTTTTTATGTCTGTTCCAGGCCAGCTACAATGCATTTCATTTCCCAGACAAGAGGAAGAATACTTAAAGTTGACTGTCCGCTGTCGTCCGTGTATCTTTGTTCTGGGGCAAAACTGTAGTGCCCGTGGCCGTGTGGTGAACACGCTATTGGGTGATCAGCTGCTACCAACTAGTGTCCAGTGTGATCCAGAAACGTGTAAGAGGAGGCGAATCCGTTTTCGACATGGAAAGCAGACACTGGTGAGCTTGGCACTGCCAGAGCAATATGAACTGGTCCACCAGCTGGTGGCACACCAGGGTAAATGGGATACTATCCCAGAGGAGGACCTAGAGGTACCGGAGGATGAAGAAGACCCTGCACACAGACTGGCAGAGCTGGAGGTTACTCTGCCTCATCAACTGTTACAGGTACTCCACCCTACTTTTAGCAGACTGTTATCACGTGCAGTGGATGTGCTCTTCCACTGTCACTGGATTTGCCTAGTAGTTACCTAGTTTAGAGTCAATTTAACCCCTTCGTGACATAGGCTGATTTTATTTTTTGTACCCTTCATGACAAAGGCTGTTAACATGTCTGCAGTGCTCGTGTGTAGCTGTAATTTTCTTCTTTCCTGTTTACTGAACCCACACAAATTTTAGTTGTTTTTTTTTTTTTTTTTCTTTCAGGACCAGAAGGGCTTTCTTTAGATGTCATTGATTGTATTATATCATTTACCATAAAAAAAAGTATAAAATATGGTGACAAATTGAGAAAAGGCTTTTTCTGGCTTTTACTTGAAAAATCTTTTACTCGTCTATAAAAGCTAATGAAAAAAACCTGCTAAACTCTTTTAAAAATGGGCGTCCGCCGCCATACAGTGAATGGCAGACGTTGGTGCCTGGGGAGGGGCCAGACATGGTCCCTGATGCCAATCTCTGTGCTGCTGATTTTACAGCAACACCGTTTGGGTGCAGTAAGCGAACGTTGTTCCCTTTCTGCACCCTTTTAAAGCCATGGCGGTCCTGGCACGTCAATTGTCACTAACCGGATGTTGGTGCCTGACGTGCCAGAACCGGCAATTTGGCATTAAGGGGTTAAAGAGAAAGTGTATTTAGTTATGCTCAAAAGTTTGCATACCCTTTCAGAAATTATAAAATGTTAGCATTGATTTTGATATGATGGGCCATGCAAACAAACTGTCTTTTTATTTTTATTTTTTATTTAAAGCTAGTGATCATATGAATCCATTTATAATCGGTTGTTTGGCTCATTTTCAAATCATAACAGATATCACCGAAATGGCCCTGATCAAAAGTTTACATACCCTTGAATGTTTGGCCTTGTTATAGACACACACGGTGACACGCACAGGTTAAAACATGGCATTCAAAGGTTAATTTCCCACACCTGTGGCTTTTTAAATTGCAGTTAGTGTCTCTGTATAAATAGTCAATGAGTTTGTTGGCTCCCACGTCAAAAGACCTGCATAACAAGGTAATGGAACAGTATAAACATGGAAAAGGATATAAAACGATATCCAAAACCTTGCAAATGCCAGACAGTACTGTCCAATCGCTTGTTATCAGAAAATACAATTAGCATTCTTCCTCACGAAAGCTACACATGGGATGCGACTGGATTTCCAGCACGACGGTGACCCTAAGCACAAGGCCAAGTTGGCCCTCCAGGAGTGACCATCGGTCTCCTGACCTTGATCTCTGGGAAGATCTCAAACATGCGGTTCATTAAAGACGACCAAAGTCTTGGCATGACCTGAAGGCATTTTACCATGATGAATGGGCAACTATATTACCTGCAAGAATCTGGGCCCCCATAGACAACAATCTTACAAAAGACTGCACACTGTCATTGATGCTAAAGGAGGCGATAACAGTATTAAGAACTAAGGGTATGCAGACTTTTGAACGGGGGTTATTTCATTTTTTTTTTCGTTGCCATGCTTCGTTTTGATTGTACAGCGGAGTATGAATCCCATACAAAATAAAAGGAATGGTACATCTATTACAGATTCACCAATGTTATGCAAACTCTTAAGCACAACTGTAAGTGATCTGAACTTAATTATTTAAACACCTCAGTCCCAAAGGCTTCAACTTGGTTCTCTGTTTAAAAGCTATGCATCAGGAATTAGTAGTTAGAGATTTGTTGCACCACTACTTTGGAATTTCCCTTTTGCCGATTTTCTTTTGACAAAAGGTAATTCCTTATTAAATGTTCCCTTTTATTAAAACCGGCTTCTTAGTGTAAAGCTAGTGTATATTTTATTAGTATATGTATGCGCACAAATAGACAGTGTGTAGATGTTGCTTATATTGCATACATTTACACACTATTTTGTGTATTGCTGGCACTGTTCATCTTGCCGTTTTGATAGTCGTGTTGATCTGCCCTGGCTTCCTCCTCATTTTAACGGTCCTGCATCTGACTCATCTCTCCCATTGCTCATTCGGATGCAGACCCCCACCCCCTTCTGTGCAGAAGGCACTAGCTTCCTTTTTGGAAGTTTTGCAATGGTGCAATCAACAGTATCAGTATATATATATTTTTTCTTTTGCTTCTGTGAACTGCATGCTATGTTGAACTGGAAACTAGATTTGTAGCCATCAACTGACCCCTTTTACTGCTTAAAGTAACAAAAAAAAAAAGTTTATATTTTATTACAATAGTTATTTCATTCTGGGATAGCACTGGGTACACTTAAAAGGACACTCTAGCCATCTGCAGTTTATATGAAAGCTGACAGGTCACCTTGCGCGCTCATAGAGTAATTTTCTATTGTGCAAGGGGGCAACATCACACAAGGTAGTCTGCAAAGTCTTTGGGCAGATTCTCTTGCAATTTATCAATTCAGGATCAGGTTATGAGCCCTTGACCAGGCTTTACTAACCCCTGTGCTCCAGAGAAGGGCCAGTAAACCTCTAATTTCTGGTGGCGATTTCAGTGTGTGTCTGTATATATACGCCCTTGGGCTCCTCAGTAGAAGGTCTCTGGTGCCTCCCTCCCCCTTTGCTGAATAATTAAATTGATATTAAGTTGTGTTTATGTTGTCATGTATGGACACAATGAGGACTTTGTGCCGTCACTAGATGATTAGCCTAGTCATGTGTTTGGGCATTTCTATGACAAGTGAATGCTGTTCATGCATGGTAGAATCAGGAAAATATTATTTTCATGCTCCATGGTAGTTTTAGCTTCAGTTCCTTGCTGTGTGAGTTCTTTGCTGAATTGTAAAAAAAAAGTTTCTGCTGCAATAGTTGCCTCCTTGGCTAGTTTCTCCATAGATGCTATGGAGCCATTGGCCTGCTAAGGCACCCCTCCTGTTCGTTGAAATAAGTTATTGCGACTCGTGTCAATATACAAGATGACCGTTTCTTGGGCTTTGGCAAGGCTGCCTTTAGGCCTATATCCTCACGGCTTGGGAAAGTTTCCCCAACTAATCTAAAGTATTTGCCTTCCCATTCATGTAATAGCTTCTCTTCAGTTGTGACTAAAACCACCCCAATCTCTCTAGAATTTCTGCCCTTGCAGACTGCCTGCTGTTTGTAATTGCCATGGATGTAAGCTTGTTCCCATGGGATCTCTTCATTCAGGGTGTGGTCTCTTTGGGGAAACAAGATGTCATGTCAATTACAAGGAGTTCTTAGCAGTCTGGAGAGCATTAGTGTTTTCTTAGAGAAGAAAGATCCTGATTTACACAACAAAATCTGAATGACTTATTTTGATCTCCAAGGAGGTCAAGCAATCCTGTTCTGGAACAGCTAGCAGCTCTCATTTTTCCTGGGCAGAAGTCTCTACAGTCTTTCAACTATTTACATTTAGGGCTCTTGGAATCTTCAAGTGGAGTACATAAGATATCTGGTATGTCAGGTGGAATGGAGTTTGCATCCAGAGGTGAATGATCACAGATCTTATGACATCTGCAGACTATCAATACAAAATACTTTGGATATAATACCTCTGGCTGTGGATGTACTGTCCCAGAGCTGGTTCCTGAGGTTGTGATTTTGAAAGCAGTACACCTTTATTGTCAATGAAACCACATGCCACCATTTTTTTTTTGTGTTATAGTAAGTAGTGCTTTTATGAGGTGTGAGAATTAATATAATTGTGGAATTTTGAATTATAACGTTTATTTCCTGTTACTAACTGGGCATAGATTCCATTCGTTTGAGTACCCATTTTGATTTCCCCATCTGTATTTGTACAAATATTATTTATTGTTTTTATATTGTGCCATCAAATTACTCCCATTTTTTTTATTTTTTTTTGTGAACTTGCATCTTCCACTACTGTAAACAAAGCATTTTGGAGGCATATTCATTAACTGCTTAGCTCTTCAGAACTGCTTTCCTTGGTATTTTAGACCCCTAATAGTCCAGTAGATGGTTTCTGTGTGTGTGTATGAATATAGTACACTTATTTTCCTTCCTTTATGTGATATTAAAAGTAGAGCAAGTATTTTTCTGTTTTTGTGGTACTACAGTTTTAAACCATGCATTTGTTCTCTTGCTATTTCTTGATTCTTGAACCTCTTAATTTAAACAGGAAGTAGATATTGTGGTTTCTCCTTGCCGTGGCTCTCAGACACTGACTTCTACCTTGGAGGACTATATTGACCATGTCCAGTCGGTCGTCGTGTATGCAGTGAGTGAGGACTTGCTGACAAATCAAGATGAGGAAGAGCTGACTGACGTAAAGGAGAAATACAAGCTCCCTCTCTTCTTTCTCCGAACAACACCTCCCAAGGGCAAGATAATAAGTGGACCAGATGCAGGACGTTCGGCTCTCTGTGAGCAGCTCACTGAACTTGGTTATCTGAAAAGGGGGTTATGTAGCTGTGGGGCTGCTGGGTCAGGTAGCCCTGCCCCCAGCTTGCTGGTGGAGCAGTTTGATAAACTGCGTCAATTGTGCAGCTTCTCTCGACAAGTGCTGCAAATGCATCTTGTTGATGCAGCGATGGTGCTAAATATGGTTCACAGCCGCTGCTTGGACCTGTTTATCAACCAGGCTTTTGACATGAGAAGAGATCTGCAAATTACCCCCAAAAGGCTAGAGTATACCCGTCAGAAGGAGAGCGAGTTGTATGAATCTTTGATGCGGATTTCTGATCGTAAGCAGGAAGAACTAAAGGACATGATTATTGAAACACTCAACAGCATGAGAGATCAGCTCCTTGAAGATGCAGCGAACATGGATTTTAAAGGTGGGTACGTGGAGGTTGTAATTTAGGATAGAAGTGTTCCTTTCCTACTGGTGTGTAAAAATCCATACAGTGTTCTGCTTAGTATTTTAAGATCCCTTGCTTTAAATGGCTGACTATCCAAAGCCTCTCCATTAATGCCAACCTTCCTCCCTCTTCTTATTACAGATATCGCTATCCCACAGAACGGAGAACCCATTGGCTCGCAGGAAGTAAAATCCTGCATTTTGCAGATCAAGGAGTTGATTATCTCACGGCTCAACCAGGCCGTGGTGAATAAGCTTATCAGTTCAGTGGACTATCTGCGCGAGAGTTTTGTGGGCACACTAGAGAGGTGCCTCCGCAGTCTGGAAAGGTCTCAACAGGAATCTGCCTCTCATATCACTAGCAACCACTTGAAACAGGTAAGAGAATATCAGCGCAAGATACATTCACCATATCTAAGTATAGGGTAGTTGAACACAAAAGACAAGTAGATTAAAGGTGTGATTTAATTTTGAGTGCTTATTTAGCTTTTAGGCAGCTATGTTTTAGGATCTAACCATGCTGGACAAATCCAGCACAGTGGCATGGTTAGCCTTACTTAAGAATACTGAATGCACTGTGAAGCCTTAGGGGAGGGCCATATACTTCATAACAAAAATGTATTTTTAAATGAACAGTGAATGGTTGCTGACTATGTCAGTGCCACAGTTTGCAGATAACCATTTGGCCCATCTCATCTTACCATTTTTCTTGTAAAGATACAAAGTGTTATTAGTTGCTGGTCTCCTCTGGGAAAAGGACTTAATGTATGTTTATACTTGATACTTTTCTCCAGATAGGGCCTTATGCTGATATTTCGTTTTTATAGAAATGGCTGTTTACTTTTCCTTTTAAGAGTCTACTGCATATCATGTAGATGCAGCAAGACTAAACACTATTAATCTGGATATTGTGTATATACTACATGCCGAAAAGTATGTCAACACACTTGTATCTGTTTTTGTTTGACCTCCCATGGGCTCCCCCTTTGCAGCTTTAATAGCTTTCCAGGAGATTTTGGATTGTGTCTGGCGTTTCAGTTCTTCCCAAAGCAGTTCACTGGATTTAAGGTCAGGGCTCTGTGCAGACCACTTGTATTCCTCCACGCCAAACTCTCCAAATTATGTCTTGTAAACATTGCTTTGTGCACAAGGTCACAGTTATGTTGATCAACAGGTCATTCTACAAACTGGTCCCCCAAAGTCAAGTATACATTTGTCTAAAATGTCTTTGTATGCTGGATCATTAACATTCTCTAACTGCATCTAGCCCAAACCTTGAAAAATGCCTCCAGACCATTTCCACTGCTCCATAGTCCAGTGATGGTGATCTTTGACTTGTGTACAGCTGTTGTTCTTTGGAAACCATCTAGTGATAGTGCCATGTTTGTCTATAGGTCTATAGAGAGGTTATTTCTATGTGCTTAATTTTTATATCCCTATTAGCAGTGGTGTCCACATACTTTTGGTCATGTAGTGTATTCTCCTCCAGAGCTGGCATTCTCATTCAAACTTTGTCACATTTTGCTTATAAGCAGAGAAAACAAAAATCTAGAATCTACCAAATATATTTTAATTTGTATTTTTATAGATATTAAATGCTGCATATCACGTGGAGGTCACTTTCAATTCAGGATCCACGGTCACCAGAATGGTTTGGGAGCAGATTGTACAGGTAAGGATGATTACACTGTTCTGGATCACTGCAATACACAAAGTTGCTCAATATAAAAATACCAGAAGTTTGAATAGAACAAGAAGCAAGAATCATTTCCTAGCCAGCCAACAAACCGCTTGCTAGCTGCTGTCACAGTTAGACTTCCATGATACTCGGTGGTAGAGAAGAACAATTGGTATAAGTACAGTGAGATAAAACCGTATGTGCTCTCAACTGTGCACACATATATACTAATCTTTTAAAATATTTGCACCCAAAAATCAAGTTTTCGCAGAATACCCATTGTTTTTCCCATTGGCTTAGATAATCCAGCGAATCACCTGGGTGAGCCCCCCAGCTATAACTCCGGAGTGGAAGCGAAGGGTGGCACAAGATGCCATAGAAAGCCTGAGCGCATCCAAGCTTGCGAAGAGCATCTGTAGCCAGTTCTGCAAGCGACTCAAGAGCTCCCACGAGGCCTTTGCTTCCTCCCTCAAGCAGGTAAGATCAGGCCTTCTCAGACTTTTTCCATGAAGCCATGGTGCAATATCATACCCGTTTGCTTTGGAGTTGACCCCAGCCCACTCTAAAGTCCTGTTTCTTCTATACAGAATCTCAGTGCTCCAATTTTATATTTTTAGTTTTTTTTGGGGAGAAGGCCATTTAAATGCATGCATATGGGTTGAATGCAAATTAATGATTAATTAGTTATCAGTGTCTGTAGGGAATTCTTGTGGGAATTCATGCTATCCCATGGTACTTTGGGTCCGTGTATTAGTCTTATTTCTGGCACAGTGCCTAGGAACACTTCTGTGACGCAGAGTAAAAATTTCCATGATGATTTTGTGTCATCAGACACTACTGGTTAAGCATTCTCATGACATTAAATGTTAACATTAGAAAATATTTTTACGGTATACCAAAATAGTTTATTTTTGATGGATCATAATGCTCCTTCTATTCTGACATTGCGTGGAATTAACAACCAATTGGTAAAAGGATAATGGGTTTGTATGTTGGTAAGGCCCGATTTTGTCAATAAAAGCTCATTTAAAGGAACGGTCTAGTCCCGTTTTTTTTGTTTTGTTTTGTTTTTTTCTTTTTAGTTTTTGTCATTACTGACATCCAGTACATTTTACATTCATCTCAAATAACTAAATTTATGTACAGATTTGCACATGTTTTTCAGTCCACGTAAAATATGCTTAAATAGGCATGGAGTGTGTGTGGTTTTTTTTTGTTTGTTTTGTTTTTTTTTTAATTATTATTAATATAATAAAATCTCCAATCAAAAGTATCTCAGGTTTATTCCCACACTGATTCATAAAAAGATAAAATACAAAAAATTACCTTCAATTTAGTAATCAATAAAAGCATATATGGCAGAGGAGCGGAAACCGCCGTGAGATCCCAAACCTTTTGATAGTCTTTCTCAAGGTTGATGTGATCATGTGTCGGTGTGGTAATAAATCTCGCAATTGGTTCATACCTTTCCTCCCGTGCAATGTCTTAAAAAGGTTCTCACACTAAGCAATAAGTTACCAAATCCCAATTTTACACATGTGGCTCGAACTCTCATTCAATAAATGAAGTCGTGAGCACAATTATGACAAATGTATCTATTTATTTATTAAAAATCACAATGTACATGAATCCCAAACTAAGCAGATTGATATAAAATGTCTTACAGCTTTTATGCATAAAATAAACATACCAGTTGGTCTCGATATGAAATCTAGCTTCTGTCTTTCGCACTGATCACAATTATAAACAGCATTTATATGTACAGTATAATAGAGTATTATAACTGGACCTATGTATCACTACCTCAAAAATTGTCAATGGTTAGAAAAAATTAGGAAAACTGCAAATTTTTCTGATCTTGTGCTTTCATATAAACAAACGAAATGCATCTTATGTAAAGGGAAAATACATGTTTGGCATAGTTGAATCTTTTACCGTACGTTTACCTGTGCTTGTTACAACTCGATACTTTTTTTTGCGTATCCTTTTTGCCTGTTTATTACTTTTTTTAAGTGCTACTCCATTCAATTTCTTATAAAATTGTATGAAATCATCTGATGCTGTTTTTTAAAAAAACAAAAAAAAAACTTTTCTCATGTTCAGTCTGGTTTTCTACGTTTAGCTGGAGGTTGGTCACTCGGGAAGGCTTGAAAAGACCGAAGATCTTTGGTTAAAGGTTCGTAAGGATCATGCCCCACGCCTAGCACGTCTCTCATTGGAGAGCAGGTCGCTGCAAGATGTTCTGTTACATGGTAAGCAGTAAGAGACTGAACATTGTCCAGTGTTTTAATATGATGTAGCTATAAATAATAAAATGTAAGTTCAGAGTTTACACTCTAGTACATTGGTAGATGTCCCACTGTTCACCAATAGTTCACCCTTGTGCTGTGTGACTATAGTGTACTGTAATATAATCGTTATTAATGTACTTCTACAGTAGCTTCCATAAGGAATTAATTTTGGTGCTGGCTTTTTTGATATCTGCATACCTGAAGCCTCACAGTGACTTGTTCGTAATGCTGGCCAATTTTCAGGAAAACCCAGGCTTGGCCGAGAACTTGGAAGAGGACAGTATGGTGTAGTCTACCTGTGTGATAGCTGGGGTGGGCACTTCCCTTGTGCTCTCAAGTCTGTTGTTCCCCCAGATGAGAAGCATTGGAATGACCTAGCTCTGGAGTTTCACTACATGAGGTAACTTGAAAACTGTTTTTGGTTTCAAAAAGGACACCAGCATGTTATGTTTAAGAGTAATACAGTGTGTCTTTAAAATCTATCAAATGTCTTGCCTAAGAACCTTAAGTAGGGCTGCAACAACTAATCGATAATGAAAATTGTTGCCAACGAATTTCATTATCAATTGGTTGAATCAAATTTTATTGAATATAAGATGATGGTTTTTTCAGAGCAAATGCTCTGGGGATAAATACCCTTCGTCTAATAAATCGACCTCAAGCAGAGTTCAGGTAATGACACTAAGATCCAGATCCCCCGCAGCGCTGCAGGGGACCTGGATCCTCTTCTCTGACAGCCGACGGGTGTCTGTGTGATGCGCGCAGACCTCCTCTGCTTCCGCCGGGGTTTCCGTGACATGACCTTCCGGTGCTCAGTCATAGAAGCTCCAGTGGAACTGCTGGCCAGCAGCAGAGGTTCACTGGCTGCCGTTACTGGACACCAAGGAATCTGGAGCACGGGGGGGGTTGGTTATAAGGCATATCTAGAGGGGCATATTGGGGGTTATAGGGCATATCAGGGGGCACAGTGACATAGGGTGTTTATAAGGCATATCTGGGGTTATCTTGGGGGGCAGAGTGGCATATCTGGGGTATAAGGCATATCAGAGGGCACTATGGCATATGGGGGCGTATAATGCACATCTGGGGAGGGAAAAATGGCATATCTGCGAGGCAATGTGGCAAACCTGGGCTCAAATGTTCCTAACTGGGGGCAGGTTAAGCAAACAGTAACATCAATTATATGGTCATGGGTGATAAGTTGTTTAATACCAAATTCACCAAAAGGCAGACATAAAGCTATTGACTACAATCCACATTACCCTCAGTTGGTGATTTTATGTTTTTTGTCCGCCCCTGTAAAATCTGTAGGGAGTATAACACTTTGTCAGACCATTTTGGTTATCTGTAAGGCAAGAGGGGACTGGCATCTTCTATCTTGGTGCCCAGGTAAAACCAAGTGGCTCCTGGCCCAAGCCCTTTCCTCCCCGTGTAAAGACTAGCATTCTTGATATAAAGAATCTCGTTTAGACATATCTGATTTTACGTTTGTGAACAAATATACAGCAAAGACTAAGGAATCAACATGTATAGGTTGGAGTAGAGAATATTGTGAGGAGGTCATAGAAAAAAGAACCTGTTAAAAGTAAAGGGTCAGAGGATCAGATGTAATGTAAAGAAGCTGTGAGTCTTTACAGGAGGCAAAAAAGTGCCCAGGATAGATGGGCTGAATTGTCATTACCTGCCATCAAATTCTGTTTCAAAAAATAGTTCTACACCTTACAGAGGAACTCTCACCATACCTTTTATATCCTTTTATTATTCTGTTGCTGTAAATAATAGATATACATTTGTGTAATTTTGTTGCAAAAAGTAGCATAAACGAACTATTCATTTTTGTATTTCATGTGAGTACTTTTCTACCCATTACCCTCTAATTGTGAAGCTATTGTAGAAGCTTACCTGGAAGCCTCTTGAGATGGGAACACTACAACCCTACACCGATAGTGTCACACGTGATGCATCATGTGACTTAATCTCATAAATATTAATGCCACAAATGGTGTGAAGCCATCTATCATTGCAAGAATAACAAAATACATCTGTATTTGCAACAGCATTCACATACAGGTTTTCTGACCTCAGTACTTCTAAATCATGCTTAGAGAAAGAGCACCCATGGAAGCCCTTTTATCCTCTTGTGCATCAAGCAACAAAAATCTTGGCCTTTATAGCTAGGTGCCCTACTGGCAATTTCTTGTTGAAACATATACAAACATTTTTTTAGTTTATTTTTTTAAATGGGCATTCTTCTTTAAAAGATCTCCACTTTTCTTCCTACCCTGAGTGGAGGCAAGGCTCAGATTTGATGCAGCATTCTGTCTCCTGTGTGATCTCACCCAGAGGTTTTATTTATGATTTGTATGCCGATCGTTTAGACAAATAATCTAAAATATCTGATTACTACTTGCTATACGTTGGCTAGCAAATTGGTTTCAATCTGTATGTTACTTGCTGCCCGATGTGAAGCCCTACTTAAATGAAGAGATCTGGTCACCTCTGCTTGATTGTATGTCTTAAACTTTCTAGAATACACCTTATTTTTTGTTTTGTTACTCTTGCCTTGATTTGCCCAGGTCGCTTCCAAAACATGAGCGTCTTATTGACTTACATGGCTCTGTGATAGACTACAATTATGGAGGGGGCTCCAGCATTGCGGTCTTGCTCATCACCGAACGTTTGCACAGAGACCTCTATGTAGGCTTGAAGGTGAGTTGGTATTCTAAGTGAAATTTTTATAAACCCCTTTTTTTTTTTTTTTTTTTTAAATGGGTTTTGAATGTTGTACAATAAAAACTGGGGACTACCGTTTGATTTGCTTGCAAATATGTGTATAATAGAAACCTGAAACTTGATTTACTGCGGTTTGCTCTTCCATCCATGATGCACCCAACGCCATCATACAATGCACTGCCTGTGGTGACTGTAACTGACACTTTAGACCACAGTGCGAGTTCAAAATGATAATCGGTCTATTCACGGAAGAGGGAGTTTGCAGGGTTAGTAAACTGTTCATGCAAACCAAAGCTTTGGCTTTTTCTGCAATGAAAGCCGGATTACCTTCATCATTGGTAGTGCTATGAAGTAAATGCCATCTGCTCCAACCTCTTGTAATACACAGTGCCATGTCAACAAAACATAGGTTACACCATGCTGGTCTTGTCAGTCCTTATACTTTATGGCATTCCAACTGTTGTTGGATTAAAGTGACTAACACTTTACCAAAATTCTACTATTATTGTACACTAAATAAACCCAAATAAGTATTTAAAAGGTTGAGATATACACTATATGACCACAACTATTGGGACACACCTTCTAACCTCATCATGGCAATGGCTGATTTAATTTTTTGTACCCTTTGGCTACAAACACATTTCCACGGTACTGATGTTTAGCTGTAATTATCTTCTTTCTCATTTAGTGTACCTACACAAATTATATATATATATTTTTTTTTTTCTTCAAGAAGGGCTTTCTTTAGATACCATTATTTTGATCATATTGTCTAATTTACTACAAATGCTGGTATTTTAACTCTTCAAATGCACACATTTTACCCGCAGCCTCTGTCAAACTTTGCAGTCGTATTTCTGTGTGTGCTTTTTCACACACATTCTACTTAAAGTATGAATTTTTACAGCTCCTGGTATATGTTGCTGTCAAACATCCCCATATGTGTTCAGCAACATCTCCTGAGTACAGTGATGCCACCCATTCATTCATATATATATATATATATATATATATATATATATATATATATATATATATATATATATATAGTAGGGCTGCAACTAACTATTATTTTAATAATCGATTAGTTGGCCGATTATTTTTTCGATTTAAAATAATGTAATAAAAAACGTACAATTTACACTTTCATCTCTGTATTGCAATGGCCTCTCTCTCTATTCACCTTCTTACATAATAAAAGCTACAAAAACCCAAACGCAGCGTTCTCAAACTAGGTTTTAATGCAAAGTTATTAGTAAATATTTATTCATATGTTAACTATTTTTCATATTTAATAAAAACTGAGAAAAAAGCCTTGTTTAAATTTTTTTTATTTACCAAACTGCCCCCGGTTATGCACATCTGACCCCCAGCTTGCCATATATGCCTTATACCTCTTATATGCCAGATTCCACTGTGCCCCCTGATATGCCACTGTGCCCCTGATATGCCTTATACTCCTTATATGCCAGTGATATGCAACTGAGCCCCCTGATATACCTTTTACCCCCAGATATGTTTTATGCCCCCCCTGATATGCCTAATATCGATATGCCTTATACCCCCTATATGCCACTGAGCCCCCTGATATACCTTTTACCCCCAGATATGTTTTATGCCCCCCTGATATGCCTAATATCGATATGCCTTATACCCCCTATATGCCCTGAAATTCATAATACCCCCCATACACCACTATAACTCACCCATACACCACTCTGGCTCCTCCCCCTCCCATACACCACTCTGGCTCCCCCCCTCCCATACACCACTCTGGCTCCTCCCCCTCCCATACACCACTCTGGCTCCTCCCCCTCCCATACACCACTCTGGCTCCTCCCCCTCCCATACACCACTCTGCCGCCTCCCCCCTCCCATACACCACTCTGCCGCCTCCCCCCTCCCATAAACCACTCTGCCGCCTCCCCCCTCCCATAAACCACTCTGCCGCCTCCCCCCTCCCATAAACCACTCTGCCGCCTCCCCCCTCCCATAAACCACTCTGCCGCCTCCCCCCCTCCCATACTCCACTCTGCCGCCTCCCCCCCTCCCATACTCCACTCTGCCGCCTCCCCCCCTCCCATACTCCACTCTGCCGCCTCCCCCCCCTCCCATACTCAACTCTGCCGCCTCCCCCCCTCCCATACTCCACTCTGCCGCCTCCCCCCTCCCATACTCCACTCTGCCGCCTCCCCCCTCCCATACTCCACTCTGCCGCCTCCCCCCTCCCATACTCCACTCTGCCGCCTCCCCCCTCCCATACTCCACTCTGCCGCCTCCCCCCTCCCATACTCCACTCTGCCGCCTCCCCCCTCCCATACTCCACTCTATTTCAAATGCTGGTATTTTTAGCTCTTTCATGCAAAGGTTTTTGGGAAGATGCAGCAGCAATTTTAGAATTATTTTGCTGAAGTATTTGCTCAATTATAAGACGACCCTGATTATAAGACGACCCCCAAAGTCCGAATATTAATTTAGGAAAAAAAGAGAGCCTGAATATAAGACGACCCTATAGGAAATTTTTTTTACCAGTAAATGTTAATTCATGTAAACTTGTTTTAATAAAAGCTATGATTGAGAAAAATATTTTGTTTTTAATTCCTTTTATTTTTCAACCTGCCCCCCCCCCCCCCCCCGTTATGCACATCTGCCCCATAAATGCCTTAAACCCCCTATATGCCACTGTGCCCCATGATATGCCTTATACCCCTATGTGCCAGTCTGGCATTTAGGGGGTTAAAAGGCACATTATGAGGCAGAGTGGCATATAGGGAGGTACAAGGCATTTCAGGAGATTTGTCACTGCCTTATTGTTAGGTTGTTGAATGTTGATTCTGGCAGCCTTTGTAAGGGTGAGAAGAGAGAAATTCGGGACAGGAAATTTAGGACCTAAAGCTTGTTCTGACAATAATATCCTTTTCCATGGGGTTTGCTTACAGACACAATATCTCCAAACCAATTACACCAACTGACAAACAAAAAAAGCACAAGCAGGCAGGCAGTGGATTTACTTAATTGTAAAAATATCATAGTGAGAGTTCCTCTTGGTTTTTAAAAGACTTTGTGAATCATCTTAATGAATTTGCCCCAGAGGCCACTTAGACCATTAAATTGTTTTAAAAAAGCTCCCACTGCCTTCCTGTTGTATGAATAGGCCATTTTGCAATACCACCTAATGCAAAATGAGTAGTCTTTAATTTGTTAAATTTACTTCCCGAGGGCCTACTATTAATCTGTCCTGTTTTTTTCTTTATTATAATCTAATGTATGCAACAGCTGCAAGTCCCTTGTTAAATTGTAACATATTCCAAAGCAAATCTGAATGTATGTGGATTTTGTATATAATCGCTACGACTAGGCGCATGATGGGTCACATGATTCACTTTAAAAGCGTTCAAGATATCATTCAGAAAATAAGTGTCTCCCATCATAAGTAGGCTACATAAATTAGTCAATCACTTCCCGTTCCGTGATCTCCTGTCAAAAACTAATTTACTTACTGTTCAGTTTATTAAATTATAGTCACGTGGTAGTCATATCATTCATGTACTGCATGTGGTTTTACAAAGTAATTTAACAATGAGACAATCTTACCAGCCAAATTAAGTGATAGTTAACCTGTTTTGGATTTGGTCATAAAGTGTAATTTTTAGTTTTGGGTTTTTTTCCACTATACAGACAGAATATAGTGAACTAATAAAGGATCGGTACAATTCCCATAACTTCCTGTGACTCACAAATCATATACCAGGTTCCCTCTACTTCAGGTTAAGTAACCCTTATCTGAAATGTAACACTGGCAAGTGTCCCCAGTTACATGAACTGATCAGACCCTGTAGAATGCATAATTCAGTGGGTGGGGAGACTTTAAAGAAATCTCACTAATTTAAATCTACATTATCCTAGGGTTGCCAATGTCTTCCTGCAGCAGAGGGTGAAACACAACTCTCCTGTTGTGTGGTCACATAACCCTGTGCTCTAGTTTTCTTGTGTACTGTGAGATGTTGTTCCAATCCCCAAACACTGATGAACCAGGGGCTTATCCAGAACCTGATCTCAGGAGGGGCATTCACACTAAACATACATCCAGACACTTGCACTAAAACACGCACTTACATCACATGCAACTAGACACTCGCACTAATGCAAGCACACACACTAACACACACAACCAGGCACACACATTACCATACCTAAACAAAGACACATGTTCACATGCTAATGTACCCAGGCAGACATACGTGCAGCTCACCTAACCCAGGGAGCCTCAACCTGTCCTACAATGTTGCGTGACTCCTCCTCCACCCACCTCAGTCTATCTCTGGGGGAGCGATTTCCTTGTTGCACACCCCCCCCCACCGGATCTGCAAATATACTGTCAGCAGAATCGCTAAGGAGCGTTTAGGGAGATCCATAATCTAACCAACCACCTTGCTCCTCCTGCTGTTCTGCGTGGGATCGCTTCCAATGTAGCGGGCTGGACTGTCTCTCCTGTCCACCGCAGAGGAGGCGCCCCCATGTAGATCTGTGCCCTAGGCCGGTGCCTACCTTGCCTATAGCCAGCACCAGCCCTTAACCGCATTAGCTTTAGTGCATCTGCCCTCAGACTTGTGGAAAGTTTTTTTACAGTTTTTTTTTTTCCTGTGTGGACATTATAGTCCTATTGTGCAGGAACTGGACTATTATGATATTTTGAGTGTAAGCAGATCAGTTGAAGGGTGCAGTTAAAGAACCCACATACTGCAGTTAGTAAGTGAGAACAACTTTCTAAAAGCAAAAAGTTACTGTAAAATAGACACCATTTACCAATGGTAAACAATACCTGTACATCTTTATCCGGTTCCCCCTATAAATACAGGTACATCTGAATGATCGGGCATTCCTTTCCGGTAGGTGTCAATGCTGGCACCCACTGGAAGATCACTGGATGGAAAAAAAAGAGACCTTGGGCTGTGCAGGGGGGAGGAGAGGGAAAAAATGGAAAAGGTGTAAATAAAAATAAATAAATAATAATAAAAAAAACACAAAACAATTCTTCATTTATCCTTGACATCTATCAGCTATAACAGAGATCCCTTAGCTGCCCTACTTCACTACTGTAAAGTAATATGTAATGGATGACCCTCTAGAACAAACTTTCTGGGTTATTATCAGGAAATGTTGCTGAATAATAATGGGGTAATTTTTCAGCAGTGGTTCCTACTGTGTGGAAGAAACACTAATTGTTTTATGTATTTCTATAATTAAAAAATATGCCCCTGAGTACATACAATATGTAAGATCGGAATAATGGTTTAACATACGGTAATTTCAGTAATTGGCTATGGGAAACCTTGGTCAGTAATGGGTTAACCTAGCGCCCAATTAGTTTTCCAGAGATTTTCTCAAATACAAGTATACAAATATTGACAGGTAGCATATGTCAGTAACTGCTACTACTTAACATTTACTTCAGTCTATGTGGTGTATGTAAAATGGTTAATTTGGAGACGAGCCAACTAATAGTTTCATTGGCTGTAGTAAAGAAAGAAAAAAAATAAAAAAGCTGAAATCGTCAGTTCCGAATAATGGTTCCCTAGACTTACGTGTCTGCTTTTTTTTGTTTTTGGATTTTTTTTTTATTTCTATTTTTTAAGGCTAATGGCAAAATGAAAGGAATGCTTTATACAGTCTTGACTTCATGACATTTTCTTATCTGTTTTCCTCATAGGCTGGGCTACCTCTGGAGACACGGCTACAGATAGCATTGGACGTGGTGGAAGGAATTCGCTTCTTGCACAGTCAGGGTCTGGTGCACAGGGATATCAAACTAAAGAATGTACTGGTGAGTCACAATACATTCCAAACTAATCATGTTCTTTGGTTATAACATTGATAATAGAACAGATAATAGATCTTTCGCATGTGTTCACTTCTCAGCTCCCATCTTGGTCAACTTTAGTGTCATCATATATCTAATAGGTTCACACAAACAAATGTTTCTCTACCAGCAATGATGACTGAACAATTTCTTTTGTAGCTGGACAAAAAAAATCGAGCAAAGATTACTGATTTGGGATTCTGCAAACCAGAGGCTATGATGTCTGGAAGCATTGTAGGGACACCAATACACATGGCTCCAGAACTCTTCTCGGGTAAAACATTTTCATCATTTTGTGTGCTTATTTTCTACATTGCTCTGTTAAACTCATACTTAGATTTTAACATCTATCTATAACAAACATGTTCAGAGAACCATATGATCTATCTTAGAACCAACCACCTGAATTCTGAAAGAAATAAATCTGTTTATTGACTGTTGACTTTCCACATGACCCTTCCACAATCATATCGTCTTGGCTCGCTCACCTTCTGTCACGTTCACTCTCAATCTCTGGTCCCTGTATCACTGTCTTAACCCCTTCAATCCCCTATAGACGTACCGGGACGTCCAAAAAACGCCCACTAAGAAACCCCTATGGACGTCCCGGTACGTCCAGCCCTTCGTGCAGCGTCAGGGAGACCACCTGGACTCCCCCCTGGCAGCAGAAGCCGGCATGGCTGGCTTTCTGCTGCCTGATCTCCTGTAACAGCTTCT
This sequence comes from Sceloporus occidentalis, assembly GCA_023333645.1. Classification (NCBI taxonomy): domain Eukaryota; kingdom Metazoa; phylum Chordata; class Lepidosauria; order Squamata; family Phrynosomatidae; genus Sceloporus; species Sceloporus occidentalis. The sequence continues at coordinate 3,284,324 of JALMGF010000055.1, forward strand.
GGCATGAAAGCCGGTAAGCTGTTACATTTGAAAGTGCCCGATCGCGCGTTTCAAATGTACGTGACCCGGAAGGTCATCAGAGGACAGGATATCTCCTGCGGGGATATCCTGCCCTCCGATGAGGCACAGAGACGCTGCGATAGAGATCACAGTGTGATCGGTGCAGGGGGATCGCGGGGATGGAAGTGAGAAACCCCCTCCCGTCCTGAAATGGAAAAGCTGAAGAAAAAAAAGTTAAACCATTTAAAAAATATTAAATAAATCATTAAAATAATGATATAAATACTAAAAAAAATTATGTGAGCTGTGATGTAATTGTGACATCACTGGCATGTTCAGGAGGTCCCTAGGAGGACCTCTAACCATTACTAACAAAAAAAAAAGTGAAAAAAAAATATATAAAAAAAGATGATAAAAAAAATTCTTAAAAAACCTTACTTCCCATTGCCCTAGCATAACATCTAGCCAGTATAACCCTTCTGCCCCCGTTCACAACCCCCAAACCCGTTAAGCCATAGGCATAAAAATTGTACACCTAAAAGTATACTCCCTGGTGCTGGGAAAGTCTGGAAAATCTATATAAATTAGGTATTTCTGAAATCAGGACAGCTGAATTGATAAACTTGGAAGGGATTTTCCATCACTTTACCTAATTTTGTGAGGATTCAGAGGGAAAATGTAAAAAAAAAATTAGTTTATTTTTCTAATCTTCGCTAGTTTTTACTAAATTTCTCATTCTAAATTTTCAGCTAATCATCCAACTATGGTATCAAACGATTTTTCTATCTCTCCTTGAAAAAACAATATGTAGTTTACATGGGTACGCTATTCACAGGAAAAGAGAATAATCGCTAAACCGACATACCCCCAAAAATGGCAAAATTGCTCTGGGCTTTGAGGTATCAAAAACCCCTGGGATTGAAGGGGTTAATGTGTATTAATGTTATTGCCAGCTTAAATGTTATCTTCTACTCTCCTTGTAATAGAGCTATGAGATAAGCTTGTGCCCTATAAGTAAAACATATCTAAATGTGCTTATATATGATGGTGTGTATATATAGCTATTTGTGGGAATACCTAATGTAAATAATTTACATATTTTACTACAGGCAAATATGACAATTCTGTGGATGTGTATGCCTTTGGAATCCTTTTTTGGTATATATGCTCTGGATCCATCAAACTCCCAGAAGCTTTCGAAAAATGCTCAAGTAAGGACCACTTGTGGAACAATGTCAGAAAAGGCAAGTGTTTTGGTTTTTTTTTTTAATGTGTTTTATATACATTTTTAATGTGGTCCGTGTGTAGGACTATAGCTGTATCCTTGTGTAACAGTTTTTTATCTTTTAAAAGAAGAAAACCTCAAAATGTAGTAGCCGTCTCGCCAATATGTTTAGTGTTCCGGTTGTATCTCCTCTCTCTTCTGATGCACCACCATTTGTCCCCATAATATGAATATATGTATGTGTGTTAATATGAAAACAAAACATTTAATAGGCTGGTAAATGAATATATTAATTTATTGCTAAATCAAGATAACAATTGATCGTAAATTTCTAAAATGTAATGAAAGTTTGTTTACTTACTCTTAACACATGCAGGCACATGCCAACACCATACACTAATAAATGCACACTTTAACACTGTAAGAGGACATATACTCACACTAACACCACACTCTTAAAGACATGTACATGCTATCCAAGAACATCCACTATACATACATGCACATGCTGATTCTGGCAATATACATTTACACGCACACTTACGCTAACACTACAGTACAAACTCCATCTTACCTTATGGAGACCTGTCTCCATTGCAGCTCTGCCACTCCGCTGCCTCTCTAATATCACCTGACCCTGCTGGATGCCATACGCCACTACTGTGCATACCCGGGCGCACAGGTTTTGTGGAGTCTTGGACTAAACCATGGATCAATATTTGAAATGGGCAGACTGGATTGACTGGACTATTAAGAGACGCACACACTTAAATCTACATTTTGGTTAATGGGTTTTTATTTTTTTTATTCTAAACCTCCTCCTGCTTTTTATAGAAATCAGATAACTGGAGGCATGGAACAAAACTGCAGTTTGGGGAAAAGGGTACAATGTTTATACATTTTGTACGAGCAACTTTTCTCTCTATTCCCAGGTGTACGTCCAGAGCGATTGGCTATCTTTGATGAGGAATGCTGGAAGCTGATGGAGGCATGTTGGAATGGTGATCCCTCTCAGCGTCCGCTTCTGGGCATTGTGCAGCCCATGCTACAGGGTATCAGAGACCGCCTTTGCTATAAGAAAAAGTCTGGCAAAACCTTGGAAGACTCTACCTGATGTGTGACAAGACTTTCTATATAGTTGATGTTCCTAAACTTCAGACATCGCTTCCTGCTCTTCTTTAACTGCAGCGGAGATACAGAACTCCCTGTACAGCTTGGCTCTTGGCACACACCAAGCCACTGATTCGTAAAGGAACGGAGCTGTCTGTAACCAAACCATGCCAGACATAAGTTGAGTGTGCAGTTTTAACCACCTCTCTTTACCCTGTGTTTGCCAACTACAAGAGTACTGGACCAAGGGTAAACCAGCACCTTCTCCAAGCTTATCATGGGATTGTGTAACAAATATTTTAATTAAAGCCGTGAGGCAAAGTAGACCTTCTTAATAGTAGTGGTTACAAGAAGGTATATTTCAGAATAGGAGCTCGAGTTTGTGTAAACCAGCTTCTTAATTGGGTGCTGTAAGAACTTCCATCAAAAAGCTACATGATTGTGCAGTCATGGACCTTATGTAAACATGCTGTGGTTGCATCAACATCTTTATTGCATGCCTACTTCATGCCTTTCATTTCCTGCCCAATAATTGCCTAAAGCTGTGATTGTGGACCTTGAGATTCTAGGACTAACCATTTTACCTAGGAAGCTAATTCTACTTTCAGGTCACCCAGGTTTACAAGGTGTACCACACAGGTCCATGTTTAATGTATTCCGGGCCACTGGAAGGACATTGGTAGATATAAGCTGTTAAAACTTAAGCACAACTGTAGGTAGATCAGCGAAAAAAATCACTTCAGTCCTATCTATTATTTATGTCAATTTTTTTTTTATTTTTTTTTTCCCCCCAATGTTGCTATGCGTGCTTTTAAATGTGTTTTGCTTTTCTGCCATTTTCTTTCATTTTTCTTCTAATATACTTAATGATTCTTAGGAAGAACTCAGACTGGACAGTCCTTTATGAGAACCTGGAGCTAAAAATCCCCCAACATTTGCTTTAATTGTTCTGTTCTCTTAGCCTTTTATTTGATAGGGATAGCAAGAGTAATACTCTATCTCAATATAGTATGTCCTAAATTTATTTTAGGTGTATACATTTCCTGGTCACAGATTAAAAGTTTAAGCGTGTGAGAGGCTGGTTTTAACTGTAATTCTTGTCATTTCATGTTTTAACATGTAAACGGTAGCTTAATGGTGGTGCATTTTTTTTTAAACTCTTTTTTCTTGTAGAAAAAAAATCCACATTTTGATCCTATGCCTCTGCAGTATACATTCCGAACATGTTCGATTTTCTCTATATGCTATTACAATACATTTGTTTAAAAAAAAAAAAAAACAGAAGTAATCGATATTCAAAGTGAGCTACTTAGTTTTGAAGTGTGTGTGTGTATATATATATATATATACAATAGAGTTCATATGTATTGCTGCAAGTAGGCTATATGCAATGGCAATGTGTTTAGCATAGCTTTCTCAAGCAGCCTTCGAGACAAACTTGCTTGTGAATAAATGGAGAAGTCCTAAGAATTTGGCCCGTCACCAGTATTATGGGGCCAGTGGTAGTCGCATTTCTATTAGAGCATTCCTTTAATGCCATGTCTTCTCATCTCTGATTAAAAAAAAAAAAAAGAAGCTTCAGTTGTAAATATAGTATCCAAGATATATAATCTATCCCCATTATCACTTATTATACATGAACCATTAAAGTGCAATGAAACTTTCACTGTAGGTATTGCGATTTCCCTTTCTGGTTAAAGTGTAAATTAATGACAGCTGAATGAGAGGCCATAAATGATCAAACCATGTTTAGAGACGATATGTTTTTAGAACTGTTTAAATACCTTTCTTTATAGGTTTGATTTAACTTTTTAGGTTGGTATTTGTTTGGTTTAAATATGCAGCAGTATTATACATCTTGGTTTGTTTACATGTTTCTGGAAGTACTGAAAGCCTTGATTATTTTTGGGCCTTAACATAGACCCTTATACCTTTTATTTAACCAGAAACATCTGGTTTAAGACCTTTTTTTATTATTTAGATAATTTACCGGTATATCGGTTCACAACCATTTTTACAGTGTTAAAACTTGATTTACCTTAACCATGAAGTTGACCAACATCTGTTTTATGACAAATTGTTTCTTTAATACCAGAGTACTGTCTTGGTCCATTTGCTTACAGACCTCATGTTGCTAAATTCTTTAATTCTTTTTATTATGTTCCCACTATGCGTTGATGGTGCTAGTTGAGGCTTGTTTTCTCCTGAGTGGAAATTTTCAACTGTACTCTCCCTAGGACTTAACAATTAACAAACAATCCATGCATGGCTTATTCCAAATATAAAGTAGTGAAGGTTTAAAAATGAAATTTACGAACCTTTTGCTATGGTAGTCATAGGACATATAAGTACTTGGGTTTACACATTTTTACCATGTTACTGCCAAAGGGTTGCAGTCTTAACACAGGCAGCCGGAGGGGCCAGGACCAGAGGAATGACTGCCCCCTTGGTGGTGGAGTAACATTAAAAGCGGAGGCGATTCTGTTGCTCCTTAAATTTGTGCGTTTTTTTTATTTTTTTTTATTTTTTCTAACTACAAAGGAAAGTGTTTACGTTTTTTGTTAATGTGTATTGCACTTTGGAGGAGGGGGATAGTAAGCTGCATACTCTCCTATATACTAAACCTAGCACTTTTGCAGTGTTTCTCTCTCTCTCACTCTCTATACTCTCCATACTCTCCACTTTAACCAAATCCTCCCTGAAACACACATTCATGGTTCTTGGAGACGTCGTGCCACAGAATGACTGACTGTAATAGTTAGAGACAAATCACTGAAGATTATTTCATGAGCATTGGTGGCCTGTCTAGCAACTTTGCTTACAGATGGTTTTCTGGGCAGACTTTGGATGTTCTATTTCTGCGAATGAACACGCATTGAGCTATTTTCTCCAAATATACAGAATAAGTAATCTACCTGTATTATGTTAACCAAACACGCCACTTTATTCCACTCTAACTTTAAAGAGCATGGATACTAAGACCCTGTTGCCATTTAGCTACAGTGTGTTCATTTTCAGAGGCTTCCTCACCACCTCCATGGTTTCGAACCCAATGAAGGGCCTGTTAACATTGTGTATCTCTTTGCACCCTTGAGCGCTAAGGTTTGAGATCGCTGGTCACAGTTGATGCATTCTGTGCTGTTGAGAAGATACCATGAATGTGTTTATAACCACCACTCCTCACAGTTGTGTTCTTGTTTTACACTGTTCAAAACACTAATATCTTGACTGTAAATCTATATTTTATGAAACTGTTGGCAATTTTTATATTCAAATGTCTAAAATATTTAAACTTCACACTGTACTGTGCAATTTATCATTAAACTCCTTAACTACATGCCCATTGATATCTTTATTTACTATTGCACTTCATGTTTGTAAAGTGTGGGGTCATGTACATGGTAATCCCTACACACCAAGTGGACCACATCAAGCAGCACTGTGTGTGACAATGCAGCAGGTAAGCAGTAACTGAGGGTTCCTTGCCACAAGGTGCCCTGGAGCAATTGCACTTTTTTTTGTCCATCTACTTAAGGGGTCCAAGCTGCTCTGAGAAGACACCAACATTAAATTAGATCAGGGGCTCATTTCTGCTTGCTCAATAAAGGCACTATCATATCAGTGTTGAATAATTTAGAAATGGTTTTTAGACCTTAGACCATAGCCCGTGGCACTCTCCAAAGAAACTGAAATAGTTCTCTGCAGCAGGAATTTTATCCCAGATCATTGCACAATTGGGAACTGTTGGGCCTTTGATGCACAGATAAAAGGGATGCCTATAATATCTGAGTTACTTTGCCGTATACAATGTACATTTTATGTGTGTTTGTACAGAAAAGGGGGGTTTCAGAATTCCAACCAAAAGTTATTTCAGACTGTTTTGTTGAACTAACTTGTCTGGGGATTCTAGCTACCGCTGCTCTTACTGACATACCTGGGAAGGTCCCAGGGAGGGCAACCTTGAGATCTCTCTTCTGGGGGAGTGCCTTTGTGAAGTGGCGGGGCTACCACCAGTCTTTTAGTGGGAGGAAACTGGAATGGGAGCACAGGAGACCGGGAAAGTAGAATGGGTGGGTGGGAAGAAGGTCCTCACTCGGAGATGCTAGGTCAAACCTAGAGAGTGTTCCCAGATATGCTTACTGACCTCCTTCTGTATGGACTGTTCAGCACCAACGTTTCGGGGGCTACTGATACATTGCTGTACACCTTTTGCAATGTCATACAAATTAGGTGATATATATATATATATATATATATATATAAATTACACACACATACACACCCCTTAAGTACACCTTGCTAGTACCGGGTTTGACCTCATTTTGCCTTCAGCACTCAGATTTTGGTCCATATAGCCACCAAATGGAAACCAGTTTGGATGATTTGATCTTTGTGACATGGTGCATTATTCTGCTGGATGTATCCATCAGGAGATGGGTACACTGTGGTCATAAAGGGATAGACATGGTCAGCAACAATACTCAGGCTGTCACGTTTAAATGATGCTCAATTGGTACTGGGGGTCCCAAAGTGTGCCAAGAAAATGAACCCCACAACACCACCGCCAGCCTGAACTGTTGCTACAAGGCAGAATGGATCTATGTTTTCATGTTGTTTATGCCAAAGTCTGATCCTGCCATCTGACTGTCACAGCTGGAATCCACTCATCAGACCAGGCAACGTTCTTCCAGTCTTCCATTGTCCAATTCTGTGTGAATTGTAGCTTCAGTTTTCTGTTCTTAGCTGACAGGAGTGGCACCCAGTGTGGTATTCTGCTGCTGTAGCCCATCTGCTTCAAGGTTCGACATGTTGTGCGTTCAGAGATGGTATTCTGCATACCTTTGTTGTAACAAGTGGTTACTGTTGCCTTTCTGTCATATCGAACCAGTCTGCCCATTCTCCTCTGAATTCTGGCATCAACAAGGCATTTTCGTTCACTGGGTATTTTCTTTTTAGCACCATTCTCTGTAAACCCTAGAGATGGTTGTATGTGAAAATCCCAGTAAATCAGCCGTTTCTGAAATACTCGGAACAGAATGTCTGGCACTAACGACCATTGCATATTCAAAGTTGCTTAAATCCCCTTCCTCGTTTTGATGTTTGGTTTGAACTTCAGCAAGTTGTCTTGACCACGTCCACATGCCTAAATGCATTGAGTTGCTGCCGTGTGATTTCACTCTGACCCCCCAGATATGCTTTATGCCCCCTAGAAATGCCCACCTGCCCCTGCAGATATGCCCCTTAAAAGTGCCACTCTGCCCCCCTGATATGCCACTCTTCTTCCTAGAAGTGCCCCCCCCCTTATCAAATTAGCAGGGCCAGCCGGTGGACGCCTCTGCGAAGTGCGTCCTATATTCGGGTCAATACGGTATAAAGATATCTCTTAGAAAGAGATCAATCTGCACCCGTTAAAATATAAACAAGTTCTCAAGAGGTTCTCTATAGACCCTCCTTATAACTCTGGGCAGGTACGGCTTTTAACCATGTCATTGGAGCCCAGCTTACATATCGCAATGTGATTAGTAAAATAAACCAAAATAAAAATTTGGCAACATGTAAAAAATAATTCCTCAGTGATTTAGCACAGTATGTTCACAAAACTCCTGACATGGAAAGAAAAAATACTAGCATCTGAAATACCCATGGGGCATCTAGTTTTTAAAAATGCATGGTTTGATGGGGTAAATCGAATTGGTCGGGTTCAAAGATTTCACAAATAGGACACAGGGCAGAAAGACCGGTTTTGAAATAGCAGTGTGCTACTTGTATTTGTTGCCCTATCACTTGTAAGAAAAAGCAAAAAACACAAAACATTCTAAATATTAGAATCTATTTAGCACTTTTTTCATTACCTTTTGTAGATCAGTAAAAAAGTTTTGAATAAAAGTCAGAAAAAGACTTTCTTCAAAATATTTTATATATATTGTTATAGTAAATTAGATGATATGAATAATAGTATCTAAAGAAACCCTCTGCCAAAAAAAAACCCAGCAACCCCAAACCAATATATAGCTTGTGTGGGTTGAGTAAATGACAAAGAAGAAAACTACAGCTAACCCCAAGCACCACAAAAAAAAAAAAAAAGCTCTGTCCTTAATATATGTATAGTGAGTTTTCAGGCTTTAAAAAACATAACAGATATATCCCAAATATTCTGAGGAAATTGGGTCATAAAAACACACTTGGAAGATATGAGATAATGAAGTTAGATGGTGACAGTGCTCCTTTATGCAACCCACTTAACATTACATTTGCAGCATTATTACTAGTAATACAAGCGTAAAAATGTGTGTAACAAAATTTTTAAAAAAGCCCCGGAACCTTATTGTCGTTTGTCTGTTTCCGAGCCGGACGATTAACATTAACGTACACGTCTCAGTTGGCCCCGGGCTGTCTAAGTTACTGCCTGCAATTAAATCGTAGCTGTCCTCGGCGCTGCCTGATTTAACCAAGGGATTTTAACGTATTTACCGCTTATTCTTCTGCATAATTTTCTACCGACGTGCAGGAAATAGCGGCCCCGAAGAAGGGGCCGAGGTAACTGGGGTGCATAGCAGGCCTGATCCGGAGCCATGAACCTCGAGTTGCTAGGTAAGGGAGGGAGGTTTAATAACTGGACTACTAGACAAGGGACCAGCAGGGAGATTGGAGATCTTGTGTACAAACACAGTGTCTGTATATATCCGTATCCTGTGTTTGTTACACAATATGCTACTATAGGTCTAATACACTATATAATGAAGCTATATGATTTCTTTATAGCTACATTTTCTCGCGTATAGTCGGACTTTATGCTCATGCTGTTACTTTGATCTGTATTGCATTATAGTGCACCCCTTATTAAATTACAGACTTGTATTCTCTGATTAAACACGCAGACATATCAATATAATACATTATTATTTATATAAAGGAATTAATAAATGCAGTGCTTTACATGTTGTATAAGCTATGACTTAGCCACACTGACAAAATAAAGCAGTCTATACGGCATGTTTACAATCTGTCAGAACTGTTTATAATGCATGTTCCAGGGCATCACATATGGATTAAACAATGATTTTGATTGGTTTTGTATGTTAGGCTGTATAACTTTGGAGTGCAATACCTAGAAGAATATTGTAGTTTTCAAATGTCATATAGTTATGTTTCTGCATGTGTCATGGAGCACAGTTGGAGTTGTTATGGAGATTAATGTTCTCACATTCAGACATGTAATGTGTTTTTTGTTTTCTTCTTCTTCTTCTTCTTCTTCTTCCTCTAGAATCATTTGGACAGAACTATCCAGAGGTATGCATAAATAACACTGTATTATTAACTAACACAATATTTTAAAAAATTTATTCTGTACAAATCAAATGACAATACCACCCGGTCCCAAGAGAAGTGTATTTGCAAAAGAGTCTCCCTCTCTTTGTACAAAGACCGGAATAAGTGTTAATGGAAATGGAGTTAACACTTCAATACTGCTTGTGAGAAACATTTAAATAATTAAAAATACATTTGAAACACCAAATGTTAAAATCATAACTTTTGCAACCCCCCCTTGTAAACCAAGACAGCAGGTGCACAAGTTTCACACAATGTGACAGAATGAGAGCCTTATTGTGGCAGGAAGGATGCCATTGTTAACTTCAAGGGTTTAATGTCTGTGAGATGTCAGGTCCTTCCACCCTCCTTTCAAATGTTACGGGATATCTTATGAAATTCTACACGTGGGACATTTTGGTATCCAGCTATGTGACGGTACAATCCTAATATTACAGTTGCATCTTTGAGACTTACTGTATTTAATAATTCTATTTTTTATATGTTTTTAGGAAGCTGATGGCACCCTGGACTGCATTAGCATGGCCCTCACCTGCACCTTTAATAGATGGGGCACTCTGCTAGCCGTGGGCTGTAATGATGGTCGTATAGTCATTTGGGACTTTTTAACAAGGGGCATTGCTAAGATTATCAGTGCACACATTCATCCCGTGTGCTCTCTCTGGTGAGTCTTGCCTTTTGAGTAGAATAGCTTTGTGGGGTTTTTTTTAAAACTCTTTCTCTAATTCATCTACAAACGATTGCTAGTATGTGGTCTACAATCTTAGCTGCTAGAACTTCCTTGTCATTGATACGACCACATTACCTCTCACCCTTTCTCTGTGGCGTATGTTTGTCACCCCATTTCTTTAAGATCGTTAGCCTGCGAGCAGGGCTCTCTCCACCTAATGTATGGGTTTGTCTTAGTCTGTCAATTCTCGTCTTGTCATACCCCTTGAATATATGTATTGTATTAAGCGCTGCGTAAACTGTTGGCGCTATGGAAATAAAAAATGATAATAATAATACAAGAAGCAGATTAGCCGCTGGAACACATACTTGCAGCTTCCTCTGTTGAATTATAAATATCACGATACTAAGCCAGCAGATAGTTGTAGGTCTCTTGGGTAATATAGAGGTTGGCTAACACAGACCTAACGTAACTTTATTAGTTTCATAAATAATTAGAAACTTTACTTAACATTAATGAAGCTCAGTACTCCAGTAGCATTTTGGGCACATATAATGAAATGATTCAAGAAACATGGTGTATATATATATATATATAACATTTGAAACTCTGTTTATTGTGTTTAGAAAGAGCCTTTAAAGCTTTATTTAAGTGTTAAGAATACATGGTAAAATTGCCATGGTGTTTCAGACATTTATTTATTTGCCAGTTTTACTGGCTGTTTATGTAGCTAAAGCTATTTGAAAGAAGAAAAAAGTAACATTTGACCTGGCAAGCATGGCTAATCTCTGCATTGGGCCCTAGAAGATTGTAAAATTATATAACCGCACAACGATGAGGTTTATTTCTTTAGACTTTAATAAAATAGGGATGTTTTTGCCATATCAAACTTAGAGGTTGACCTGTAATTAAAGCAGATTTGAATTTGTCAACAAGGTTATAAAACCTATTTATATGATGCTTTCTTATTGAACTTGATTAAAAACAGTTTATGATTCATGTTATTTTCAGTATGCTAATTAAGTTATTAACTTTAATGTTTGAATGTACACTTATTAGCCAACATTTACTGGCTATATTTACAAGTATTTACTGCATGTAAACCTATCCTTGGTTGACTGCCTTGCAGCTGGAGCAGAGATGGGCACAAGTTGGTAAGTGCCTCTACAGATAACATGGTGTCACTGTGGGATGTCCTCACTGGAGATTGTGACCAAAGATTCAGATTTCCATCTCCCATCCTCAAAGTCCAGTTCCATCCTCGTGACCAGTAAGTACAAAGGGTGCAAGACAAAGTGTATTCATGTCAGTTTTTAAATGGCTCTTATTCAAGGTCCTATGTCTCGAGTAACCTTGCGGGTGTAGCCCAAATACGCTTCTGCATCTGTCTGTGTGAAAGGTGCTGTTCCACTTACTCAACTGAATTGATTAATAACACTTTCATAATTAATACATTGTTTGGGACATCATTACTAATGCTGCTGAACATTCAGATCCTTCCTTACAGACTCTCAGTATGAAACACCATAGGCAAGTATTTCCACCAGCATAAAACTAAAAATCATAGCCATTATGGCAATCGGGTGATGCCATAAGCACAAGAGCATGCAACATGTTACTTTAGTGTTGCAAACTATTTGACATGGTGTATGTACTGCATGTTTTGGTGGTTTAGGGCTACAACACAGCTGTTTTAGGTCAAAATTGTAAACCAATAAATATTTTTTGATTGTGTCCAATCAAAGGATATTTGTCTGTGTTGTTGCAGTAGTACCAGTGTAGATAATGGGGTATTTTCAGTAAAGACCAGGATGGCTGAATAATACCATTTGAGAGGCAGATTGTAGTATGAATTTTGCGTTTCAGATGAGTTTAAGACAATAGCCAGAGGGAATGTCTGTGGGGTGCTACATGTATATGTTCTACTGGCAGGTCGATCTCAAGAAAACCACGTGTTAATGAAACTTACCATATATATGTAAATCTTCTTCATTTACATTTCTGTTGTTTCTGTAATTGCCAACTATCTCTCAAAATAATGATGATTGAGCTTAATGGACATCACTTCCTCTTTGCAACAGGAACCGGGTTCTAGTGTGCCCCATGAAATCTGCCCCAGTTATGTTAAATCTGTCTGACTCCAGCCATGTGGTCCTACCCGTGGATGATGATTCTGACCTTAATGTTGTGGCATCATTTGATCGAAGAGGGGAATATATCTATACAGGAAATGCAAAAGGGAAGGTAAGACACATGGAAACAAATATTTGCATGTGTAGTTATTTCTACATTTGTGTTTTAATGTTGTACGCTTCATGTTAATAGGAGGAATACCACTTTATTTTCGTGTTTGACCATTGGTTCTCTGTTCGTCACCTAATAAGAGCATCTATTTCTCTACGAGCAGATTTTGGTGTTAAAGACAAACTCACAGGACCTGGTGGCATCTTTCAGAGTTACAACAGGCACAAGCAATACAACAGCTATCAAATCCATAGAGTTTGCTAGGAAAGGGAGGTAAGACAGAAGAAGCATGTTGAGTACTTTTTTAAATTAAAAATAGAAAAGCATTTTGAAGAAACATTGCTGCCAGTTTCAGTGATTTGTGAATCAAAAATGATTTGCTTTCCTGATACCTCTATCCTTGCAGTCTGAACAGTGTTTCACATGAATAATGAATTGATCAAGTGGCACTCTTTTGTGCCATGGATGCACTAGGCATGTCTGGGGAGCCAAAACATTTTGCATAGAATTGCTTGCAAGAGAACAGGGTGACTTGTCAGAAATGTGAAAAAGTAAAGTTTGAGGTGGCTTGTTCTTTTTGCAGTCCCTGACAGCCTCACTAAGGAATAATGAATATTAAAGAACTCTGAGTACTTTAAAATGCATTCTTCACAAATTAAGAAATGAAATCACTTCCCGGAGTAGAGGATACAGCAAAGCACTCCCATTGAAATCAAAGCGCATGGGGATCTGATTGCGCTGGAGGTGACTGATTGTAGGCACTGCATTCAGCAAATGCATATTGGGGGTTTCTGCTGAATTTCCCAACCTAATTGCAAATGAGACACAATGGAAATTTAAATGGACCTGTCCATTATCATGTGTATATTTTAATAAAAATGTCCAGAACAAAAAAATTATTTTTTTACTTATTATATAAGTAAAATGTATCCATATTGTCTCTCTCCGCAGTTGCTTTTTGATAAACACAGCAGACAGAATAATCCGTGTCTATGATGGACGGGAGATTCTGACCTGTGGCAGGGATGGAGAACCTGAGCCTATGCAGAAACTGCAGGATTTGGTGAACAGGTATGATTTTTCAATATGTGTGAGTTCTCATGATTGGTCTGTTGTGATTCTTGTATTGAGTCAAATCGTTTTGAATGAAAAGGTGAAAGTGTTTGTAAATACAGTCTACAAATCTGCATGATTTTTTGGGAGTGGTGCTATTTTTCTCTGACCTTTCCATTTGTTGAGCTGTTGTTTGTTTGTTTTTATTTATATATATATATATATAATATATATATATATATATATATATAATATAACTACTGTCTGTGATGTAACCAAGTGCTTGGTATATTAGAATTGTGATTTTTTATTTTGTATTTTTTTTTTTTACATTTATTATAAACAACCTTGAAGCCATAACAAAGCTAGTTGATTTTCTTTTTATACGTAATACTTTTTAACATGTCAAATTTAATATTCATTGATGATGCACAGCGCAGTGGAAAGTTTCATGTTTATAAATCTGGCCAATTACCATCCCAGTTGGCTCTGTTCCTAAATATGTAGAGTATGTGAACATAATGGATCTGGGCCATATAACATGAGAACCTCCTAGATAAGCAGCTCATCATATCATATACCTCTCAATTCCATTCCACAGGACGCCCTGGAAAAAGTGCTGTTTTTCAGGGGATGGTGAGTACATAGTGGCTGGCTCAGCACGGCAGCATGCACTCTACATCTGGGAGAAAAGCATTGGAAACCTGGTGAAAATACTTCATGGAACCCGCGGAGAGCTGCTGTTAGATGTGGCTGTAAGTTAATTTATGTGGTGTTTTAACATAAAAAAAGAAAGTGAGATGCCAAGTGTTTCACATATGCATAAAAGCCATCTCCTGATCTGTGTAAAAGTCTGGATTTCATATAGACTTCCCCGTCTAATAACCCATCTGTTTGCCCAGCAAATATCTCCTCTTTTCTGAGCCACCTGTATTTTTGCTTTCATCTCCTCTTGTGGTTTTCTCTCCCTAATTTTTTTTTTTTTACATATTTTAGTTTTTGTTATATTACTGTTATAAATCCTATAGTGATGAGGATGTACCTAGGTTATACATTATTTTATTTTTAGGCCCGTCATGCACAATCTTATTTATGAAGCAAACTAAGATGTTGCCAGGATATCCACCTAACACTATTAGTTAGGCAGTGGCACTGGAATCATTAAGGAGGTGGGAATGAATATTCTATTGAAAGTGGGGAACAGAGACTAGCTGAAAAAGTGACACCCCCCCCTCTTGGACGCTTGCCTTAAGTTATGATGCATCTCAGTCTCACTCACATTCCTTTACAAACGAGAACTATTTAAACAACATGCATTAAGAACTTAAAATGTAAGAAAAACAGTTGGATTGTCTTTTTTTGTTTTGTTTAAGGCATATGAATAGTATTAAACATTTAATATTATGTAATGTTTGTAGTGTGTATTTTGCAATTTATCTGCAAATATGTAGAACGTTATAACAAGTCACTGTTTATATCACTTTTAGTGGCACCCTGTACGGCCAATCATTGCTTCCATTTCCAGTGGCGTGGTCTCCATTTGGGCCCAGAATCAAGTGGTAAGTTTATTTGTATTTATTATTTTAAAATTTTTCTTCGGCATGGCAGACAATCAGATGTTTATTGAATCCATAGCGCTAAATGCACCCATCAACAGTACTTGTTATGTTGTTTACTTTAGGAAAATTGGAGTGCATTTGCCCCTGACTTCAAGGAACTGGATGAGAATGTGGAATATGAAGAAAGGGAGTCTGAATTTGACATTGAAGATGAAGATAAAAGCGAACCTGAACAAACAGGTAATGCATGGTCTCGTCTGCTTCTTGATGTAGCTGTTCTGTGTTTACAATCCCTTCTTCTCACATTCATATATCTACCTATTTTATTAATCATAATTGTTTGAAACGCAGCATTTGGAGTGATCTGTGTAATCGTGTTTGAGTTTATTTTAAAGGGCCACTTTCATCTAAAACAATGGCATGTTACTTAGTAGAATATAAATTATTGCCTTTGTTTTGGACATCTCTAAACTTTACTCATTAAAATATTTGGTAGCATTTCAAATAGTATAACTTTACGTATGGTGCTGTGAAAAAGTATTTTCCCCTTTCCTGATTTTTTCTTTTTTTGCATATTTGTCACACTTAAATGTTTCATCAAATAATTTTAATATTAGACAAAGACGGGTTCAGTCTCACTAGGCACCCCCAGGCATGTGTACTGCCAGCCCTGGTGAATTAAACATCAATTTAATAGAACATGTTCCCCCGCAGCGCACCTGTATCCTCCTCTCTGGCAGCCGGTGGGCGTCTGTGGGATGCACGCAGACAACCTCCGCTACTGCTGGCACTTCCACTGACGCTTCTATGGTAGCGCACCGGCGTCACATGACCTTCCAGTGCTCATACATAGAAGCTCCAGCGAAAGCGCCGGCCACCAGCAGAGGTTTATCTACGCGCAGGCGTTCACCAGCTGCCCCTACTAGACACCAAGGCATATGGGGCACGGGCGGTAAGTCTGGGGGAGCAGAGTGGCATATAGGGGGTATTGGGGTATAAGGCATATCTGGGGGGCAATTTCTTTTTATATATATATAGATATAGGTTTCGATTCATTGTTTACCTTCAATAAATGAAGTGATCATATAAAAGCGGCATTTTGTGTTTTTCTCACGTTGTCTTTTATATTTAGATTAGTTGGATAGAAAACTGGAAGGGGCCATATACTTTTTCTCTTCATTCTTTAATGCAGTCTTTAGCCTAGGAAAAATTACTTTGTTTTAGGATGTAAATCTGCTGTTAATGATTTAACGCCCTTACTGTATCATTCCATCAGTCAGCAGTTCTAATTCTTTATTAAATAACTTCCCTCTTTTCATTGCACGGATGTTTAGTTACTTAGAAAGTGGCAGAATTGAATACATGTAAGGGATGTTATTCACCCAATAAAGCCATACTTTCAGCTTTGGGTGAGGCAGTGTTGAATTGTATTTGGCCCTCGAACTGCAATGTGTATATAAAATAAATAAAAACTGACTTAAAATACTTCCAACAGAATTTTTTATGTAGTATGTACCACGCAATTGCATTTAACAAGTGGATTTTTCTGCAGGAGGAGATGCTGCAGAAGATGAGGAGGTAGATGTGACCAGTGTGGATCCAATAGCAGCTTTCTGCAGCAGGTATATACACTAAGTAATACACATTTTTTATATTCGTATAGAATTGAAGTTCAAATTGATACTAGTATTTATAGTGATCCCCTGCTGATTTTGTACGTTTGTCCACTGACAAAGACATGATCAGTGAGAAACAGAATAACAAAAAAAAAATCCAGAATAACGCATTAGTAATTGATTTGCATTTTACTTGGTGAAATAAGTATTTGACCCCTTTGCAAAACATGACTTGGTGGCAAAACCCTTGTTGACAATCACAGAGGTCAGACGTTTCTTGTAGTCGGCCACCAGGTTTGCACACTTCGCAGAAGGGATTTTGTCCCACTCCTCTTTGCAGATCCTCCTCTCCAAGTCATTAAGGTTTTGATGCTGATGTTTGCCAACTTGAACCTTCAGCTCCCTCCCCAGATTTTCTATTTGGTTAAGGTCTGGAGACTGGCTAGGCCACTCCGGGACCTTTAATGTTCTTCTTTAGACACTCCTTTGTTGCCTTGGTAACTATGGTCCCAGCTGCCTTGAGATCATTCACAAGATCCTCCCGGGTACTTCTGGGCTGATTCCTCACTGTTCTAATGATCATTGAAACTCCACAAGGTGAGATGTTGCATGGCGCCCCAGACCGAGGGAGATTGACAGTTTCTTCCATTTGCGAATAATCGCACCAAACTGCTTGGCGATAGCCTTGTAGCCCATTCCAGCCTTGTAGCCCATTCCAGCCTTGTAGCCCATTCCAGCCTTGTAGCCCATTCCAGCCTTGTAGCCCATTCCAGCCTTGTAGCCCATTCCAGCCTTGTAGCCCATTCCAGCCTTGTAGCCCATTCCAGCCTTGTAGCCCATTCCAGCCTTGTAGCCCATTCCAGCCTTGTAGCCCATTCCAGCCTTGTGTAGGTCTACAATCTTGTCCCTGACATCCTTGGACAGCTCTTTGGTCTTGGTGGAGAGTTTGAAATCTGATTGATTGCTTCTGTGGACAGGTGTCTTTTATACAGATAACAAGCTGAGATTAGGAGCACTACCTTTCTGGAGGAGAGTGCTCCTAATCTCAGCTCGTTACCTGTATAAAAGACACCTTGGAGTCGGACATCTTGCTGATTGATAGGGGATCAAATACTTATACATTGATTTGCATTTTACTCAGTGAAATAACTTATTTGAAACAAATTATTCTGGATCATTGTTCAAATAAACCTACCAATAAAATTATAGACTGATCATGGCTTTGTCAGTGGGCAAACGTACAAAATCTGCAGGGGATCAAATAATTTTTTTCCTTCACTGTATATATGTGCCACTGTTCATTTTTCATTATGTCTGTGTTCCCACTGGGATTTTGATATGGTGAATTAAAGCTGAACATTTTTTTTTCTATTAAGAGGCCTTAATTGGCTTGATAAGAGGAATGTATGCTAACATGAAAAGTGTAGAGTCGTGAAAATTTGAGATTAAATGTCTTTTAGCCTAGGTGTATGTAAACTGTATATGCTACTAACAGAAGATACAAATATCTTTTTAGTTAAACATCAGTAGAGCTTGTTGTGTCTTGTCATTGAAAACAATGTAAAATTGTTCATTTTAAGTCATTTAAGATATTATATCCGCCATAAGCAATTTAACCACTGGTTGTCCTTGCCAACGGGGAAGTTCACTGACGTGTCGATCCCCCAATTACAGGGGTCGTCTGTAGTTACTAGTGTAGGGCTTTCCTACCAAAAACACTATTCTGTGGATGGTTAGAGCCTCCTGCTGTAGCAGACTGTACTGTTTACTCTGCATCCCATCAAATGTGGTTGGCCAACTAGTGATGGCTTTCCGTTACTATAAACAATGAGGAAAAAAATGGAATAGGGAGCCTTAAGCGGTTGCTTGCTACCATGGTATGGTGTTGCATGTTAAAAATAAATAAATGTGACTGCATGCTGCCAGCTGATCTATTGAGATTATTTGGTTAACATGCAATAAAAAATGCCTGGTCTTTCCTCATATGCAGGGATCAGTGTTATGGACAGTTGTATTTTCTGCCTATATTTTATTACTTTAGCATAAGTTTATCATTTTACCCCTTTCTATGCGTCCTTAACCAGCGCTTTGTTGTGTACCATTGCCTACTTAGGCTTTGTGTGCCATTTATATGTACTGGATATGCTCCTCTTGTTACGGTCATTTATTCTTATATAACCATTATATTATGGGATATTTGGTTTGTTGTAAACTATGTATCTATGAATAGATTAACTTCTCCTGAAATAAATGCATGAATATATGTTTTCCTGATATGCTCTTTATAAGATTGTCAACTATTTAGAACTATAGCAAAATTGAAAATGTGTCTGGAACCCCTATGATTGGTTAATTTTAACTGTATAGCCACATATCCAAGTTTGTCTTGCAGCGATGAGGAGTTGGAAGACACGAAGGCCCTGCTTTATCTTCCCATCGCCCCTGAGGTGGAAGATCCAGAAGAGAACCCTTACGGACCTCCTCCAGACGCAGTGCAGACATCTTTGACTGAGGACGGGACAGGCACAGACAAGAAGAGGCAGGCCTCATCAGATGGTGTGCAACCTCCAAAGAAAAAGCCAAAAACGACTACAGTTGAACTTCAAGGAGTGCCAAATGATGGTGAGTCAAGTTTCACCAGCTTCCAAAAACATGGCATTATTTGATAGGTACCTTTAGTTAGTGCCATGTTGAATTATATATATTAAAATATAAGGATGTTGAATTACCACTGCAATGAAGCTTGGCCAGGTTGTGACCAGCCAGACATTTACTGAGGTGTTTTAATATGCAAGATCCAGACCTGGGAGTAACGGATGAAACGAAACTAGAGCATTATGTGATTAGAATGAGTAATTTAGCCTTGTTTTCCTCAACAGAAGTACACCCGCTATTAGGTGTGAAGGGGGACAGTAAATCCAAGAAGAAGCAATCAGGACGGCCAAAAGGAGCTAAAGGTAAAGACAGGGACTCTTCGTTAAAAGCGAAAACCAAAGGGGACAGGGGCTTATCTCTGGAAGCTGCAATGAAAGGCAAAAGTCAGGGTGAGCTGCCCCTGGTGCTGACAGGTAAGCACAGTACTAAGTGGTGCAGTGCCTCTTCTGCTTCCGTGGCTATGGCTTCATGCGGCCATCATCCCCTTTGCACGCTGGTAATAGGGGGTGGTTAAATATAAGTTGCCTCTGTGCCCTGATAAGAATTCTAGCTTTAAAACCGAATTCTGACTGATTATTCTCTGGGCGTGTGAGCTGTACCTGTTCATTACCAATAACTAAAGTTTACCTGGTCTGTGTGATTGGATTAAGACTTTTAGCCTTATCTCTGATCCCAGTGTAGTGAATTGTTTTTAAAAGGAGAAATCCATCCCTTCTTTGGCCGGTAATTTATACAACGTTCTAATTTTTATATTATGACATGAAAACTTGATTCAACGATACAGAGCCTACTCTAGCTGACCCAGATAAATTCAACATAAACTCAGTCCTCTGTTAATGTTGTTTCTCAATTTTTTGAACCAGATGAGCTAACTTTTGTCATGAAAATGGGGCTGTATTTTTTTTTTTTGTGTGTCATCATAGCCACTGTATTCAGAAAAAAGTCTTAAGTATTTTAATATGCATTCTTTTTTTGGTGACACCATCAAGGACATTAAACATTACCTTGTAGGCTTAAGAATCAATTGGATCTCTCCACGGGGAGATTGTGCCGCTGTGGTTGTTCATTCTGTCTGTGTGTTTGATTATAGACATCCCAACCATGGGTGACAACTAGGGTAGCCATTTTGCTTTCTAGGACCCAGATACATTTCACATGCTGCTGATCAGCAAAATATAGAATGTATAAGCTCACAGAGGGGGATCATTTCCCACGTACTGTGGTAACTAGTAAGCAAGATGCAAAATGTATACAAGTCTCGATCAAATACCTGATGTGGCCAAACCAATGACCAGTAGCCTTCTCAGATATATCAATAAGTCGTGTTGATTACAGGCATACTTATTTACACAGCAGCTTCATCTACACTGAAAGTGCTGGGGATAATGGCAGTATGGGTGTTCTGCTTTGTACATTTTTGTTTATAGAATCTGTAACCATGATACAAGAGTGGCAACAGAGACATCCTGAAATTTTAATCTGCTCAAAGCTTGGTCATTCGAACTGTGTTCATGTAAGGAAATATTTAAATATGTCCTTTGGGGCCATATTGTCCCGAGACATGCACGTGCCACTCTTGCATTATTGAAATCTGTGTTTCTGTGTTTACTCAGTCGGCTTCAGTTGCTCCTTTTTGCTTTGCTGCTTCATCCCACTCATCTCTGCTGAAATCTCCCCTTTGTCTCATCTCCTTTCATCCTCTCTTTCAGGAGGCAGTGCCATCTCAGAACTCCTGTAAGCAATAGCCGACATCTTGCAAATGTACGTCAGCTGTGATTTTTTTCCCACCGGTATTGGGCATTCTACAGAGTCTTTATTAGGCCATTATATAGACACGTCGTGTTCAGCACTGCCACTGTGACAGAGTATGGCTTAGTCACATCTGTCTACATCCAGCCATCTTGTGGAATTTTTAATTGAGAAACTGTTTGCTCACATAATCATGTTCTCTACTGTCGTACGATAGTTTTCTCTATTTTTATACCCTTTTGTGTGTTGGCATGCCGTTATTTTGTTTCCCCTTTGATCCATGTGGTTGGCTTTTCTGTAAATTTTATTGCTTTTTTTTTTTTATAAATATTATTTTAAACAGTCAGTTTTACCAGTGTAGTGTGAGTAACAGTATGAGCGGTGAGTATGAGCCTAATGCAGTGACCAAATAAGCTGGCTTACTCTTTAAGGAGTATGTAAACTATTCACCAGCAGTTTTTTTTCTTGTTGCATTTATTGTTTTTTTTTATGTGTAGATAAATGCTGATCCCATGGATTTCACTTCTACCCTAGTAGCTGGGGCAATAAAACTGCTTTGTTTTGTTTGTCTGTGGTTCTTCATGTTGTTATGGGTATGATTAGGAAAACACATAGGGAGGGAGAACAATAAGTAGGTCAGGTTATCAGGCTTGCCTTTTCATTTTTAGTGCCGCAACAAATTCTACATTTTAATAATGCACCTAGTAATGAAGAAACACACAAAAAGATACCTTTGACATCAGCTGGATTCTATTCTGGTGTTTACAATGACAACTCAGCCAACTACACTATAATGGACAAATGTATTGGGATACCTGACCATTATGGCAACAGGGACTTCGATGACATTGCATTATAAATAGACATTAATATGTAGTTGATCCCTCCTTTGCAGCTCAATTAGCTTCAACTCTTCTGGGAAGGCTTTCCACAAGATTTTGGAGTTTTTACATATGGAGTTTTGCCCGTTCATCCAGTAGAGCATTTGTGAGGTCAGGCACTGATGTGAGACAAGAAGGCCTGGTTGGCAAACTCTGTTCCAATTCATCCCAAATGTGTTTGACAGGGGAGGGCTCTGTGTGGACCATACCAAACTCATCCAACCATGTCTTTACGGACCTTGCTTACACTACTGTTCCCTGGAACAAAAAAAAAATCCCTTGCAACCATGCAAGTATCCTATACATTAAGAGGCATTTGATGATGAGTCTCCCTTTAAGCAAAACTACATTTTCAAATTAAATATCTAAATCCACCTGCATACTGAAATATTTTTTTATTGGAGTTAGGTTAGTGGCAACACAATTACTTACACTTCACATTTCCAAATTCACATGATGGACACCAATTTCTCGCATAACATGTTCCATTTTGTTGGCATGTCATCGTCTTGAGGACAGGTTCTTAACAGACTACTCACTAAAAAGGCAGTTTCGCTTGGGCAAAATTTACTGCCCGCCAATCCATCCTGAAGTTCTTCACATAGCTCTTTAGGAAGCCAACAATTAGGCAGCACCACAGAACAAGTCTCTATATAACCATTTTTTATTTCCATTGTTAGGTTTATATCCAACATTGTATGTCTGTACAAAATCTGAAAACAAGTTTTAACTGCAAACTTTGGTGTTTTCCCATAAATCCATTCCCAAGTGCACAATTCCATTTTCTTTTGACATATACCTGGAAATATTATTTCATCTTTTGGGTCTATTAAGTTCACGCTTGGTTTATTGCTATATTGAGCAGAATACTCTGATGCCACAACATCTATAACCTTTTCACAAGTTAAAGAAGAATCTGTCTGAGACAAGTTTCTGACAAGTGCAGGTACGCTAGGGGTGGCATTACTTTGTAAACCATGGTAAGGACTCTGCAAAACAGAGGACAACAGTGTCCCATTTGCATTGCACAATAACGTACAATGATGGTAAGCAACGTTCCTTCCAAGTTTAGCAGCGGTACCTGATATTTTATATTTCCCATCTAGCAGAATATCATACCTATTTGTTGCTTGTACATCAAGTCGAGGTTGCAAGGTTTTAAGAGCCCTAATAACCAATTGTAAGTTTTTCATTCTATCATACTTTTTCCTTGATGTGAAGAATGTTAGGTTAATGTTGCCCATGTCATGAAAAACTGTGCCACCACCACTCCTCCTCCTTGCCAAACTGATTCCTTCTTTCCTCAATAGATGAAGATTGCATTCTTTCCAAGGATTCTGGTGTCTGCCAATAACGACAGATGGTAAATTCTGCCACAGAAAAAAAACATTTTTCTCTTCGAGGTTCATGTGATCATGGATCCAGTCTTCCAGCGCCAGGTTTTCATAAACGTTGTTAGAGACAGATTGCAAGATGAGCCCTTGTTCAGCAGAACTTCCAAAACTGGCTGATGGTAGGTGGTATACACATTTTAGGCACAAGCGTCTTACATTTGACTGGATCAACATTTTGGCCTGGTGAAGAAAAATGGTAAATTAATTAAAAACCCTGGTGGATGACGTGTAAAAGAATTTCCTTCTCTATATTATTATATATTCTATTTACAAATTTATATTTAATGTATTCCATTACATTAAACTGCATATCCTCTCTATTACGTTTTTTACCTTCTCAAAGGGTAGTCATGCCCATTACTTCTGACTTTAGATAAGCAAACCATTTACTTCATTTATTCCTTGCTTAAGAAGTGAGAAACTTCTGGGCAGATAAATATTAAAGTACCTAAAGCATTAGACTGCATTGGCGGTACTGAAGTCTTCCCTTTTAACGTACCAAGCTAGGAGAGGCTATATCCCAGTGGTGTGGCATAGGAGGTGAAGAGGTCTGTTAAAGTCCAGCAGGACACCAGGAAGAATTTACTTTCCTTACACAATTTTGTTTCTAAACACATTGGGGGTCTATTGACTAAAAGGAGAGGAATATATGCATCACTATTCATTATAAAGAGTTTATTCATTAAAGAGTAGAAAGGTTGAGGAAGCATTGTGTTTCCGCAGAACCTTGTGATTCACTCATTCCCAGCAAACATTCAAGGGAGGAAAGATGAGCAGAGGGAACACGATCCTTAACAGGAACCGTCCCTCCTCCAAAATACTGAATTAAGATAGAAGGTCATGACTTTTAAAAATAACCCTACAAGCACTGGTAACCCATAAAGGTTGTTTCTCACAAGAGTAAAGAGAAAAAAAAAAGACCAAACAAACTACAGGTAAAAATTAAATTGTCCATCAAAAGTGTGTGTCGCATGCTTGTCACCACAACCTTACCTACAGTGCAGAATCCTCTGGGTCCCATACACTTAGCACAAACTTACCCTTCTCTGTGTACGCTACTTCCGGGATGCAAGCTACGCATGCGCGCCGTTCCATACTCGTACTCGGGGCCGCGCATGCGCGCCGTTCCAGAGCGATACTCGGGGCCGCGCATGCGCCGCATACAATTGGGTCGTAAGGGTTTCGCTGTCGTGTAGGGGTGCCCATGCCCACAACTAGTCCCCTACTGCGATGTTGGGCTGTCCCCCGATGGTCCTACGTGTCCTTATGCCAGCTGGGGCTCCGTTAAGGGGAGCTTTCACGTTACAAGAAAGTGTAAGCGCTTCACGATAGAGTGTCCTCTAGTAGGCTACAGCACACTCGTGTAGGGACAGCCTGTCAGACGTTTCTCTTGCATTGCAGTAATAATCCTTTCTGGTGATGTCATCAATGACATGGTGTTCCCCTAACATGGAACCTCTGAGGTAAAAAAAGAATCTAGTGGGATACCAGGTAGTTCAGCCTTAGAGAACATTTTATGAAATTTAGAGGAGGATCGGACATTTTTTAAATTTATGTATGTGGGTACCTTTTATGTCACAATGTATGATCCCTGCAGAAACTGGACAATTTAGTATTTTATAACCATTTTATAAACCATCAACTTCTCTGTATATGTATGAAGTCTAAGGCAAGTCTAAGTAAATATCTGCAGTAAAATAATACAATGTCAATTACTCATGATTTAAGACAACCATTGACACAGAGTGATCACAAAACCAAAGTTTGTTACTTGTAACACAAAACACTAGAATTTCATCCATCCCTGCTTCATGACCAAAATGTAAGTCCTTTTTTAAAAAAAATTAAGGAATAAAAATATTTTCAATTTGTAGACAAAATAAAGTTAATGAAATCCTGAATTCACAGTACCTCAGAGATCTTTCTTGGATCTGGACTGGGTACCCCTTATGATGTCATTGTGACATTGTGACAATATATAATTTTTATGTTTTAAATATTTTCGAAGAGGGAGAAACACTCTATTGCTCGCTATTGCCCCTAGACCTGCATTGCTGATCGCAGTTCCTCATTAGAGGAGGGTCTGGATACCTTTTTATTTTTTAATCTTACTTGACCTCTCTGCTGCCTTTGACACAGTCGACCACCCCCTCCTCCTAGAGACTCTAGGAGGAGGGGGTGGTCGACTGTGTCGAAGGCAGCAGAGAGGTCAAGTAAGATTAAGATAGAGTAGTGGCCATTGTTTCTAGCAGATAGAAGGTCATTTGTGACTTTGGTGAGACCAGTTTTGGTCGAGTGCTGTGGGTGGAAACCAGATTGCAGGGGGTCGAGCAGAGAGTTTGAGGACAGAAAGTGGGTTAGACAGTTTTTCTAAGAGTAATGATGTTAATGGAAGTAGTGATATGGGGTGGTAGTTAGCAGGGGAATTTGGATCAAGGCAGAGTTTCTTAAGGATGGGAGTGACCTGTGCATGTCTTGGTGTCCGTGACACTGCTCTCCCCTGGATTAACTCATATCTTTCCAACAGATCCTTCTCTGTGTCCTTTGCTGGCGACTCCTCCTCCTCAATGCCTCTGTCTGTTGGAGTACCTCAGGGCTCTGTCCTGGGTCCTCTATTATTCTCTATCTATACTTCCTCACTTGGAAAACTCATCGACAGCTTTGGATTCAAATACCACCTCCATGCAGACGACACACAAATCTGTCTATCCGCCCTCAATCTCTCTGCATCTGTCCTCTCTCAGATCAGCAGCTACCTATCTGGCATCTCTTCCTGGATGGCCTCTCACCACCTCAAGATAAATATGTCTAAGACTGAGCTACTTCTAATCCCTCCCTAACTCTGTTCCCCTCTCTGACCTTTCTTTTACTGTTGATGGTGCCACTATCTCTCCATCACCACATGTCCGCTGCCTCGAAGTGACCCTAGACTCTAACCTCTCTTTTATCCCTCACATGAAATCACTCTCTAAATCTCGCCACTTCCAACTGCGTAACATTTCCAAAATTCGTCCTTTCCTGACTGCCAGCACCACAAAACAACTAATCCACTCCCTCGAAATCTCCTGTCTAGACTACTGCAACAACCTACTTACCGGCCTCCCTCTCTCCCGACTATACCCTCTTCAATCTGTGCTCAATGCATCTGCCAGGTTAATCTATCTCACCTGACGCTCTGTATCTGCCGCACCTCTCTGCGAGTCCCTCCACTGGCTCCCGTCCATAGCAGAATTAAATTCAAAATACTCACTCTATCCTACAAAGCTCTCACTAATACCGCTCCCCTCTACCTATCCTCCCTCATCAGCAAATATACTCCAGCCCGCCCTCTAAGATCCAACAATGACCTGCTCCTTGCATCTTCACTCATCACCTCCTCCCATGCCCGCCTACAGGACTTCTCTTGCGCAGCACCAACCCTCTGGAACTCTCTTCCCCATGCTGTCCGACTCTCAACAACTCTACCCTCCTTCAAACGCTCCCTAAAAACTTTTCTCTTCAGGGAAGCCTACCACTGAAATAAACTCCCCCTACATTAACATCATTCACTACCACGCACTCCTCACCTCCTGTTTCTCACCCCTTATCCACCTACAATGTAAGTTCCTGTGGGAACAGGGCCATCCATTCCTCTTGTATTTGTATGCCAATTGCTTGTCATTTTGTACTTATCTGTAAAATGTTTACCTTGTACAGCGCTGCGGAATCTGTTGGCGCTTTATAAATAACGTATAATAATAAAGAAATGACACGCCGCTACAATGTAAAGTAGTGAGTACAGCCTGTATAACAGTGTAACTCAACACATAGCCATTAATGTCTAAACCTTGGCAACAAAAGTGAGTTCACCCCTAAGTACAAAATGTCTAAATTGGGCCCAATTAGCAAATCCTCCTCCTCGGTGTCATGTGACTCGTTAGTGTTAAAAGGTCTCAGGCAAATAATTCTCTGAGGATCTGAAAGAAAGAATTGTTGCTCTACATAAAGATGGTCTAGGCCAGGGGCGTCCAACATGCGGAAGCATGACCTCGAGGTGCGGCCCGCGTGAGATCGGCAGCCAGGATCACAAGCCCTGCCGCTTACTTGTGGGAGGGTCTATTCTCTGCTCCAGTCCTGCCTCCTCTGTGGGGAGAACGAGGGAGGCCGCGCCCCCTGGTGAAGTCTGTGAGCGGCATCGAGAGCTGTAGTAGGTAAGGGGGTGGGGGAGGTTGTTTGAATGAGTATGCCTGTGAGGGAATGAATGTGTGAATGAATGAGTATATGAATGAATGAGTGTGTGTGTGATAGCATGGATGTGTAAGTGCTGGAACCTAGGCATGATGGGACTGTGATTGCTGTTAGCAATCACACTCCTATCATGCTGTCAGCCAGTACATACTGAAACCTGGGTAGCTGCCCCCCTTGTGTATTGATGCTGCCAGCAGTATGGGGTCTGCACTTACAGCCACCCTGTACCAGCATGTACTGGCTGACTTTGCATGATAGGAGTGTGATTGCTAACAGCAATCTGCTAACAGCAATCACAGTCCCATCATGCCTAGGTTCCAGCATTTACTGGTTGCCTGGGTATTAAAAGAGTGTGTTTGCTGTTAGCAATCACACTCCTATCATGCCAAGTCATATTGTTGATTTTTTTTTGTCCAATTGTGGTGTGTTACTTTTAATAAAAGTGTGGTTACACACTTGGACAAAAATTACTAGTATAATGCCCAGCCAACCAGTACATACTGGAATCTGGGTATGCCTGAGATTGCTGTTAACAATCACAATATATAATTTTTTTTTACTTTTATTAAAAGTATGTGGGGGGGGGGGTCATTTTCAGTTTTGGCTAAGTGAACCCTGAATTTTCGGTTTTGGTCCAAAATTTTCATTTCGGTGTATCCCTAAAATAAATAGAAATATTTCATTTTGACTTATCCAGAATCCTGAATTTGTAGTCACAAAACTTTCTAGGCCCAGAAATCAGTAAGAGGAAAAGTAAAGGTTATGTGTAATTTACTTTATTTTAATCTGCATATTTTATTAAAGGCCATATTTTCACGCAGTGAAAAATGAGTGCGGCCCGCACACGTATACAATTCTGATGAAGTGGCCCACTGCAGAAAAAATACAGCGGTTTCACAGGACAGGTTCCACTCAAAGCAGGCCTCGCCATGGTCGACCAAAGTGCACGTGGAGTGCACGTACTCAGCGTCATATCCAGAGGTTGTCTTTGGGAAATAGACGTATGAGTGCTGCCAGCTTTGCTGCAGAGGTTGAAGGGGTGGGGAGTCAGCCTGTAAGTGCTCATACCATACGCCGCACACTGCATCAAATTGGTCTGCATGGCTGTCGTCCCAGAAGGAAGCCTCTTGTAAAGATGATTTACAAGAACGCCCGCAAACAGTTTGCTGAAGACAAGCAGACTAAAGACATGGATTACTGGAACCATGTCATGTGATCCGACGAAACCAAGATAAACTTATTTCAACAGATGGTGTCAAGTGTGTGTGGCAGTAACCAGGTGAGGAGTACAAAGACAAGTGTGTCTTGCCTACAGTCAAGCATGGAGGTGGGAGTGTCATGGTCTGGGCCTGCATGAGTGCTGCCGGCACTGGGGAGCTACAGTTCATTGAGGGAACCATGAATGCCAATATGTACTGTGACATACTGAAGCAGAGCATGATCCCATCCCTTTCGGAGACTGGGCCGCAGGGCAGTATTCCAACATGATAACGACCCCAAACATACCTCCAAGACGACCACGGCCTTGCTAAAGAAGCTGAGGGTAAAGGTGATGGACTGGCCAAGCATGTCTCCAGACTTAAACCCTATTGAGCATCTGTGGGCCATCCTCAAACAGAAGGTGGGGTAGCTCAAGGTCTCTAACATCCACCAGCTCCGTGATGTGGTCATAGAGGAGTGGAAGAGAACTCCAGTGGCAACCTGTGAAGCTCTGGTGAACTCCATGCCCAAGAGGGTTAAGGCAGTACTGAAAAATAATGGTGGCCACACAAAATATTGACACAGTGGGCCCAATTTCATTGCCAAGGTTTAGACATTAATGACTGTGTATTGAGTGTAATGGGAACAACATATTTACACTGTTATACAGGCTATACACTCACTACTTTACATTGTAGCAGAGTGTCATTTCTTCAGTGTTGTCACATGAAAAGATATAATAAAATATTTACAAAAATATGAGCGTTGTACTCACTTTTGTGCGATACTTTATGTCACTGACAAACAACACCCAAACATATGTTCAGCAACATCTCCTGAGTTCAGTGATACCACCTACGCATGGGTTTCTCGGGTTGTTTGAGGTCTAAAATGCCATGTTTGGAAGTATGTATTTTCTTTCTTTTCATTTTGACATCTGCTCAGTCTGCGATATGTTCCAGAGAGACCCTTTTGGAAATTATTTATTTTTTAATGGGCAGCACCTTCTTGCTAGAGGCATAATGTCTTGCAGTGGGTCCTGGGGAGGGTTTTCAGAGTCACTGAATGCCTCGCTATTGAGGCATTTTAGGGACACAGTTTAAACAAAGCTCACTTTCTAAGCTTATTTAATGCCATGACGTGTCAGGCACGTCATTGGCTGTTAACTGACTGCTTTTGTGTGACGTGCCTGTCACTCCATTGGTTGTTAAGGGGTTAAATGCTGCAACATTTCTTTATTAAAGAATTATATAAAATACAAGTCAGTGAAATGTATATTCTAACCTATAAACCATAACCCAATGTCTAACCATATAGGGAGGGTCCATGCCCCAACTGCTTAAAATTCTACCTATAACACAGTGCCATTTTACGACCCCGCCACTGTGGGTTGGGTCTTTTGCACTTTACTCATTATCAGCTTGCTTCCAATAGCATATCCTAACTCCTAACCTCTATCATTTCACTGTTCCACCTTCCCCTTAAAAACTCCAGACAAAACCACATCTACCTCACAGGGACTCCTTCGCCATAGGCAACGTACTTGAACCCGACTCAACACGTTGCCCACCTCAATAAATCCATAAACCCTTCCAATCCGGAATCAACATTCAATCACCAGCTGGGATGACTTGAAAAGCCCAGCTTCTGTCACCGAACTGGATGTCACATGGCAGTTCTATTCTGTTCATCGCCAATGAGGAAGTCTTGCATTTACACGTGATCGTGAGAGACTTTGGCCATGGGGAGGGTCAATGATGGTTCCCGAAAACTGCCTCTGGTGCGAGGCCTCCTGTAGGCCCAGACTGGCCATCTGGTACACCGGGTAAATGCCCAGTGAGCTACTAGTACCCTTTACTTACCCAGTCCTGCATTGTGCAGCAACCAGATGGATACACACAGATGGACATTGCATGATAATATAACGCACCTGCTACCACTGAGTTGACTGCTTCTAGACCTGATGTGCCCCTTCCTGAATTAAATGCTGGTGATTGCCTACAATACAGGGGATTCCTGAACTCTTGTAGGCTTCTCTTTTGTTTGACACCACGCACATACAGTATGTTACAGAATAAGGTTCACATAATTGTTTCTCTCTTGAGGGGGGAACCAATCACTTGAGCCCATGGTCTTCTGGAAAGTGATGGTCCCGTGCTCTATCCAGATTGATAGGCATTTGTGTGATCATCAAAAGAGCTAACATCCACATCTTCCTTTTTGCTTCCTCGTGCCAAAGTCAATGTATGTTCCGTTACAACCCACCCTGCCTCTAGTTCTCCACCCAAGCCTATGCAGATAGGCCTAATTCAGGGGGGAGAATTCCAATAAGGACTGTAACATAAAAGGCTAGGGGTGGGGAGTCACGTAAGAGGATGACATCGGACAGAGGGTGCAGAATCCAAATTTACTCTTGGACTACACCGTGCAAATATGTTTCTAAATTTAAGCTAAATACATTCTGTTTAGATTTGGATTTTGGGGGAGGGAGAGGGGATAAAGTTAATGTGAACGATTAAAATCAGGTGGCGTGGCAGAAGTCTGAAGATAAAGATCAGGAAGTCTATGTCTAGCTAGCAATGAACTAACCAACTCCCTAAGGGGATATAATCGATGCTTGCATATTTTACTATGGTCCGTAAAGATCTGAAAGATGTCACAAAGCAACTCCTATAGACTTATAGGCCTTGCCACATTAGCTATTTGATGGACAAACTTGTGGTTCTAGCATGGAAACTGTAGATGTAACATGGTTTGTCCATCTTGTTTCCATGATGCAGCCACTGCTGGTTATGAAAAAAAAATGTTTACACCTTATATTTGTTTAACTTGCCCTGATTTGGAGACTGGAAAGCTGTATGATAGTATGTCATATAAAAAAGAAAGTTTTTATTGTGATCCTTTAAGATGTATATCTACCTTATAATGGCTAGGCTATTTTAATACAAACTGTGTTCCCTCTATCCTACAGGTGTTAAATTATAATGTGTATGACATGTAACACATTAACTTATTATGCTGAGCAATGGTCACTTTGTATAAAGAGCAGTTCAGGTACAAACTGTTAAAAGTGAAAGTGTGATCATTCCTTATTGTTCCTTAATTACACTTGATCTATAAGACCTCCACAAAGTTTTACAGCATTGATTACACACACATACACTGACATATGTATGTATATTATTTTTCTACACAGTGAAGTCTGTCCTTACAGTTATTATTATTATTTTATTATTATTTATTGTTTTATATAGTGCCATCAAATTCCATAGCGCTGTACAATGGGTAGACAGGACATAACAAGTATTATGTAACATAACAAATTGACTAACAGAGACAACAGGTGAGGAGGGCCCTGTTCAAATGAGCTTACAGTCTAGAGGGATTTAGGGTGTATTACACAATAGGTAAAAGTGCCATTGTTAGGGATGGACCAGCCACACTAGTAAAAGTATTGCAGGAGAGGGACTAGGAAAGGCGAGCTAAAGGAATATGGGAGGGTGTTAGTGTGCTATGTTGTAAGTAGGGCTGCAACTAACGATTATTTTAATAATCGATTAGTTGGCCGATTATTTTTTCGATTAATCGATTAATCGGATAAAATTTTTTATTTTTTTTCAATTTAAAATAATGTAATAAAAAAAGTACAATTTAAACTTTCATCTCTTTATCACAATGGCCTCTCTCTATTCACCTTCTTATTTTACTGACATAATAATAAAAGCTACAAGAACCCAAACTAGGTTTAAATACAAAGTTATTAGTAAATATTAATTCATATGTTAACTATTTTTCATATTTAATAAAAACTATGAGAAAAAAGCCTTGTTTAAATTTTTTTTATTTACCAAACTGCCCCCGGTTATGCACATCTGACCCCCAGCTTGCCACTGTGCCCCCATATATGCCTTATACCTCTTATATGCCAGTGATATGCAACTGAGCCCCCTGATATACCTTTTACCCCAGATATGTTTTATACCCCCCTGATATGCCTAATATCGATATGCCTTATACCCCCTATATGCCCTGAAATTCATAATACCCCCCATACACCACTATAACTCACTCATACACCACTCTGGCTCCTCCCCCTCCCATATACCACTCTGGCTCCTCCCCCTCCCATACACCACTCTGGCTCCTCCCCCTCCCATACACCACTCTGGCTCCTGCCCCTCCCATACACCACTCTGGCTCCTCCCCCTCCCATACACCACTCTGCCTCCTCCCCCTCCCATACTCCACTCTGCCTCCTCCCCCCTCCCATACTCCACTCTGCCTCCTCCCATACTCCACTCTGCCTCCTCCCATACTCCACTCTGCCTCCTCCCCCCTCCCATACACCACTCTGCCTCCTCCCCCTCCCATACATCACTTTGCCTCCTCCCCCTCCCATATACCACTTTGCCCCTCCCATACTCCACTCTGGGTCATCCCCCTCCCATACATCACTCTGGCTCCTCCCCCTCCCATATATCACTTTGCTTCCTCCCCCCTCCCATACTCCACTCTGCCTCCTCCCCCCTCCCATAATCCAGGGATTTATTCTGATTGCCATATTTGGAGTCGGGAAGGAATTTTCCCCCTGTATGGGGCAATTGGCATCTGCTTCATAAGGGTTTTTTTTGCCTTCCTCTGGATCAACACAGTAGGGACACAATATGTATATAGGTTGAACTTGATGGACTTTGGTCTTTTTTCAACCTTATGAACTATGTTACTATGTTACTCTGCCTCCTCCCCCCTCCCATACTTCACTCTGCCTCCTGTCAGCCACGGAGGTTCACAAGACACCAGGGAGCCGGGTGGAGAGGCAGAGTGCCGTATGGGAGGGGGAGGAGCCAGAGTGGTGTATGGGAGGGTGGCTCCCATACACCCCTCTGACTCCTCCCCCCTCCCATACACCGCTCTGCCTCTCTACCCTGCTCCGTTACTGGCAGGAACTTTCACTGCAGCTTCATAGAAGCCTCAGCGTAAGTGAAGGTGAGTAACGGAGGCTGTCTGTGCGATGCAGACCCCCACCGGCTGACAGAGAGGATGATCCTCTGTCAGCCGGTGGGGGTCTAGACGATGCGCACAGACAGCCTCCGTTACTGCCCTTCACTTACGCTGAGGCTTCTATGAAGTCAGTAACGGAGCCGGGTAGAGAGGCAGAGTGATGTATGGGAGGGGGGAGGAGTCAGAGGGGTGTATGGGAGGGGGGAGAGAGACGGAAGTGAGAGACCGGCCGACAGTGAGGGGAATCCAGGTCCCCTGCAGCGTTGCGGGGGATCTGGATTCTAGTGTTATAATCCGATCTCTGTTTGAGGTCGGATTATAATTTTTATAATCGATAAAAATCGATTCGATTAATTGATAATGAAAATCGTTGACAACGATTTTCATTATCGATTTTATCGATTAGTTGTTTCAGCCCTAGTTGTAAGCATCCTTAAAGAAGTGGGTCTTGAGGGATTTTTTGAAGGAATAAAAGCAGGGGGGAGAGAGAGACGGATAGACCGGGGGAGGGCATTCCAGAGGGTAGGGGCAGCCCTTGAAAAATCTTGTAAGTGGGCATGAGAGCTAGAAATCAGAGGAGAGGATAGAAGGAGATCATTGGATGAGTGGAGAGACCGGTTAGGAGTGTATTTAGAGATGAGTGAGGAGATGTAGGGAGGGGAACCGCTGTGAAGGGCCTTGAAAGTAAGAGTGATGATTTTGAAATGAATCCTGAAGTGCACAGGCAGCCAGTGAAGAGACTGACAGAGGGGAGAGACGTTAGTAAAGCGATGGGAGAGGAAGAAGTCTGGCGGCAGCATTTATGGTGGATTTTATAGATTTTATAGGGGGGTGAGACGGTTAAGAGGGAGACCGGCTAAGACAGAGTTACAGTAGTGAAGAAGGGGGATAATCAGTTAGGCCAAGTTTCTCATAAAAATAATGCTGTTTGACAAAACAAAAGTTTTATTTTATTTTAAAGTTTTGATAAATTAATTTAGTTATGCTACAATTCCTTTTGGGGTACAGACTCTCAAAGACACCCTAGGACAGCTGTACAAAAGAAGAACAATCCATATATTTAGTACACATTAGAATTGTATTTTGGGTGTGCCACTATATTCAGTAAACAGTTGTGCACCTGATCTTGAATTTTTTAATCACAGATGTTATATTAACATGTTGTTACGTTACACGTCAGCCAGATTGTTTGAGTCATAGTCAGTTTGTAATAAAATAACATCTGATGTGGGAGGTGGGAAGCTTAAATAATTAACTTATCCTATATATAAAGTAGGAATACATCAACATCAAAACTACTTCTTTATTGACTTGGGAGGAGAGGTAAGTGAAAGGTTAAGTCGAAAGACTCACACCAAGACTCACACTCAATACATATGTGACTCTTTTCCAGCAACTTATGATTTAAATGATTTAAGGTATTTAACAAAGTAAGGAGGGAGTTTTTTAAAAGGAATGTTAGAACAAGAGGCCATAATCTAAAAATGTTTGGATCAGAGGCTTAGATGCAATGTAAGAAAGTGTTCCTTTTTTAAGATTGTTGTTGATAAATGGAATCTTGAATATAAGTCAAGACTAATTAAGGTATTTACATCATTACAAATGGTAGCCTGAATGGGCCAAATGGTTCCTCTCTTTTAAATAGTTGTACAACACTAAGGGAGATTTTATTTTTGTTAGCACACAAGTAATAATTATTATTTATACAGCTCCAATTAGTCATACAGAGCTTTTTACAGTACATCAATTAGATGCTTACCTGAGTTTTACACAATCCGATCGGTTCTGATCTGGTGAATACCGAACGCATTTAAATAATTTTCCTGAAATACGTACTTCACTTTACACTTACATTTGTCTGCAGTCTCCCATTTTGTAGATATACTTTTGCAAATACAACATTATGTAAGTTAACAGGACAAAGGGGTTTGTGTAACCAAATCAGCAAAATATACGGCTTTCAGTGCTCTCTTGTTCATTGTTAATGACGGCTCTACTAAAACCCAGGAAAAAATACTCTAATTGCAAATAATAACTGTACAACTTGTTTAACCATGTTACAACAAAATAGCAATTTAAACATACCTTCATACATACGGTATTGTTTTTCTTATTATTATTCTGAAATCGCTAAGTTTATTTTTCCTTCATCTTCCTTTCTTTAACTTAGTTCCTAATAATCACCGCCCTTTACCAGTTTTGCTTCCCCTTCTTACCTTATCTGTTTCAGCCACTGATATATTGTGTCTTTTATGCCTTCCAGCACCAAAAAATTACTTACTTTCATGAGATTGCATTAGTCCGTTGTCACTATAATGTATAGATAATGAATCTATGCATCTTGTAAGAGTAGACACAAATATTGAAATACTCATTAAAATCCATTATTTTCAGTATTCATAGCAAGATTGTAACAGTATAAAGAACATTATTCTTTTCTAGATTTGTCAATCTAGTTTGCCATTTTTTATATCACTTTTTGCTTATTAATTGCTAAGGATAGCTTTACTCACACTCCAAGATTTCCTAAATTCCTTTATTATGCTTTCCATTGGAACTTTTTGTGATACCCTCTTTTTATTACTATATACAGTATATATCCTGCTACTGTCTTTACAGTTCCTGTTTTCATTCTTTTTTCTTAAGTTTGTGTTAACGAAGCAAAATCTGTTTCTTCAATCAAGTTGTATTCCAGATACAATGTTTTATTCAACTGGGATAGACACCTTCAGGACATTGCTGTTTTGTGGACTGATAGTTCAAGCTCACAGTAAGACTGCCTTTTTTTTTTTCTTAATAAAGGTTAAAGGACAACACATATGAGATGGAGTTACAGTTGCTTGTAATTAAAGAAGGAACATTAAGTCCCATAGTTGTAAACATAAAAACATTGCTAAAAAGTGTTTAGCAAGTCATCTGGATGCAAATAACTTAATTGGGACAATTAGTTTTAGGTCTGAAACTGACATAACTTGCATATATTCATACAATTATAGTCCTTAGTCAGTGGTACCAGCCAATCTTAGTATTAGATGTTTTATCCATGAGTGTCCATGGCTCGGAAGCTCACTGGTGTCATTTACAAAATTGTCCACCACAAGGACAGCTGTGTCGCATGCCTAGTTTAATTTCATTATAACTGGCCCACGACACACTGAGTTTTTGAATCCTAATGAGTTTGACAATTGTTTAAAAAAAAAATCTTAAAACCTGATGAAATATACCGGTAATTTAAAAAGTATGATATAAGACATGTTTTTGCTCTGAATATTAAAGTGTTTTTTTTTTTTCAATAGAGCCACTTTAAGGTCACCTTTTTAGCCTCCCAAGCCAAGGAAGTAGCTTTGATAGCATTCGATATCTGGAAATAACTGGATATGTTAATATTTAACCTTTACAGTTCCCAGAATTTATGTTCTTTTTTTTATTATCACAGACCGACTGGGACTCAAATAAAAAGTGTTGGCCAAAGGCAAAATCTAAATTTCTATAAAAAATTTGGCTATAGACCAATACAGGATATTGCCCATAAATATATTCTACATTTCTATCAAAAATTTGGCTATAGACCAATGCAGGATCTTGCCCATAAACATTTCTCTTAGAACAGGGGTGTCCATGTTTTTTCTGCAGTGGGCCACTTCAGCAGAATTGTATACGTGCGTGGGCCGCACTCATTTTTCACTGTGCGAAAATATGGCCTTTAATAAGATATGCAGATTAAAATAAAGTAAATGATACAAAACCTTTACTTTTCCTCTCACTGATTGCTGGGCCTGGAAAGTTTTGTGACTGCAAATTCAGGATAATTAAAAATGAAATTGTTCTCTGAAATTATTCTAGGGATGCACCAAAATGAAAATTCTGGACCAAAACTGAAAATTCAGGGTTCACTTAGCCGAAACCGAAAATGACCCCCCACCTTTAAAAATAATTTTTAAAAAAACACACTTTTATTAAAAGTAAGTAACACACCACAATTGGACAAAAAAATTCAACAATATGACTTGGCTAACAGCAATCACACTCCTATCATACCCAGGCAACCAGTAAATGCTGGAACCTAGGCATGATGGGACTGTGATTGCTGCTAGCAATTACACTCCTATCATGCCAAGTCAGCCAGTACATGCTGGTACAGGGTGGCTGTAAGTTATGTGCAGACCCCATACTGCTGGCAGCATCAATACATGTACTGGATTGTAAGCTTGCGAGCAGGGCTCTCTCCACCAAATGTATCGGTTTGTCTTAGTCTGTCAATTCTTGTCTTGTCATATCCCTTGAATTTATGTATTGTATTAAGCGCTGCGTAAACTGTTGGCGCTATATAAATAAAAGATAATAATAATAATAATAATACTGGCTTACTTGGCATGATAGGAGTGTGATTGCTAACAGCAATCACAGTCCCATCATGCCTAGGTTCCAGCACTTAGACATCCATGCTATCACACACACACATTCATTCATATACTCATTCATTCAGATTCATTCCCTCAATCCCGCATACTCATTCAAACAACCTCCCCCACCCCCTTACCTGCACTGCAGGTCTCTATGCCGCTCACAGACTTCAGCAGGGGGCCTCCCTCTGCGGTCACTTGTACTGCACAGAGGAAGCAGGACTGGAGCAGAGTCATGTGGGTTCCGCTTCCTCTGTGCAGTACAAAAGACCCTCCCACAGGTAAGCAGCAGGGCTCTTGTAATCCCTGGCTGCTGATCTCACGCGGGTCGCACCTCGAGGTCTCGCAGGCCGCATTTGGCACACGGGCCGCATGTTGGACGCCCCTGTCTTAGAACATTGAAACTGTAAATAACAAATTTCAGACTTTTGTAGACT
The DNA here is from genome assembly GCA_023333645.1 of Sceloporus occidentalis. Taxonomy (NCBI): domain Eukaryota; kingdom Metazoa; phylum Chordata; class Lepidosauria; order Squamata; family Phrynosomatidae; genus Sceloporus; species Sceloporus occidentalis. Next base: position 3,323,077 of record JALMGF010000055.1, read on the forward strand.
AAGATGCCATGGCAGATTACAAAAATGTTGTGAAAGCAAATCATCAGGAAAACTATTGCAACTATTTATGTTAACCACTGGGAAATGTCAGGGTACACAACATGTTTTTATAACATAAAACCATGCAGACTGCACAGAAACACGTGAGAGACAATAGACATAGTTCCATACAACTTCTTGTTTTATGTCTTCATTATCTATGGTAGTGTAGGATTAACAAATAATGAATTTTTCATGTATTTTTTTAGCAACACTCTGTGGGTGGATTGATGACTTCATAAACGGAGAAGTTGAATTTTCAGGTCTCACTCCTGGATCCACAGCTAGTTTTCATTGTTTTGATGGGTGAGTTTCCTGTGTCGTGTTCCTGTGTGTTCTTGACATCTTTGTTATAAGCATACCTGAGAAGTAATTTTATACTGTGTCTAACAGATGGTCAACTTTATACTAAGACAGTTATCTTCTTACATAGACATGCCATCTATGTAAGAAGATAACTGTCTTAGTATAAAGTTGAGGGTAATTTATACTGTGGTTAGCTGCAGTTTGAAATGGGGTGTTAGGAATCACCTTCCGGGCCTTATGTGTAATGCCAATATACGGCATTGTTTTTAGTGTATTTGTCTAGTTTCTCATGGTTGTAGCTTGACTGCCCTGAAGCATTGTGGATGGAAAACACAGTGTGAAATAATTCAGAATCATGTGTAGTTTTGTGCAAGACCTGTTTAAAGTCAGTTGTACAGCTCTAGCAAACAGGAAACACTTTTTAACACTGGCAAGAAAATAAAAAGTTTACGATAGAAACAATAAAAGTACTATATTTCACACACACACACACACACACTTATATTCCTTGTTGTAACTACAATGAAACTTTTATTAGAAGAACATGAGGAAGTCAATGGGTTAGTTTGCTTCAAGCTTATATTGTGTAAAGCCTTGAATTACCAAAATGTGAAAGGGCTTGAAAGGTGTGTATGAGCTACAAAACACGTTTAAAATTGATTTGAAAAAAGTTAGAAATCTAGTTAGGGCAAATCTGGAACCTGATAAAATTAATATATAAAATTTCTGGTGACCAGTGAACTTACTAAAAGTGGTACAGGAAGGATTCACGTATACTACAGATGATAAAGGTCTAAACAATGAAAAGACCATTCCAATTCAAGGTATTCATATCATAAACATGACTAGCCACACTCTTCAGTCTTTTTAACATTAAATACAGAAAAAATTAAGGGAACTTGTTTTGGACTCAAATAAATGTAACATTAAGCCTCTGATCACATTAAACTCACACCAAATAATATTTTTTGTCATGTACATGTGATTGCCAGTATACACATTGTTGTGACAGTGTAAAGCAAAATGAGTTGATTAAAGATGTTTACCATTCCTCTTTACAGCCATTGGTCTGTGAATTAATTTACACAGGCTATTCTAATATACAACTTGTCAGGGAGACGCAGTAATGTTGCACAAGGACTGCCACCATCCTCCCTTGTCATATTTTCCCTAGGCCAGAATGTAAAAAATATTTTAATTAATGGTGATATTAAATGCACTGTTTACTTTCATCTCATAGGTATACTTTAGTTGGAGATAAAAACAGGGCCTGCACAGAGAATGGTGTATGGAGTGGAGGTACCCCATCCTGTATAAGTAAGGCAACAGCAAATTTTTAGATATAAGATACCTTTATATGCAGCAGTGTATTTACGTTGGTGCTTTTCTAGTCCCAACCCAGGGCAATACCTCTTGGACTCACCTCCAGAGACGCTGTTAGATATTTGTGTGCCCCAGGATATAATATCATATTCCAGCTCTTAATGACGCATGGCTCAGGGTACAGCATTCTATGAAAGCTATCATAGTGTAAATCTAACCAGCCCATTAAACAGTAGTGCTTCAGCACTAGTACAAAAAAACTGATGACCTGTGTACAGTTTTGCTGCTGCCCTCCGCATGCACTGTTGTTTATAGGTACTTTTATAGGGAATGGTTTTTTTTTTTATAAAGGGAAGCGTATGTGCATATTTAAATTATGCACTTTTTTATCCTTTGCTGTTTCCCATTCTTTTCTCTGATAACAACTGTAAGGAAAAATATTCTGTGGATTGGAACAAATTAAGGAACAAATTCTGTATTTGGTTATCCAGGGTAACTACATAAGGTCGCAACCTAGTGAAAAAAATTTTTGTTTTAGTTTCCCTATGTATAGTAGCCTCTGTCCAGTCCATTTTGAATATATAACAACATTTAGTGAGAGCCATGTCCAATGAAGGAGGGGTATTATGTATCCACTGGGACAGGATTGCCTTTCTAGCAGTACCCGAGAGGATAAATAGCAATGCTTGCTTTTTGGCTGTGGTGTACCTAGGTTCCTCTTGTGGCAAGCAGCCAAGTAGGGTCCAAAGAGGTGTAAGATTAAATTTAGGCTTCAGAGTTTGAGTGACATATTGATGTACCTGGGACCAAAAATGTTGTATCTGAGGACATGGTGTCACGTTCTACCCAGGCTGCGGAGCTGCAGACTCCACTCAGCGAACTCCCGGCCTTTTGCCTGCGGCCATATTGACTAGGACAGAACACCCCTCAGCCGGGGCTCAGGACAGGACCTGCAGCACATGCAGCTAGTACACTGTGTTCCTGTTCTCCTGCCCCTGTTATGTAGAGGACCTGCACCTTGACCAGGGAATCCGTACGTGGTGACTCCAGCCAGCAAAGCGGTAGTGCTGGTCGCCAGCGGTCACTCTTTAAGGTGGCTACGAGAAGTTCCCCCAGGCAATGACACAGTTCCATCGCTATAGATTACCGCAACCAGCCAAGTGGTGGAGAGTACCTTCACTCGTCCCAGAAAGGCCGCTAGAGACAGCTTCCTCATTCCCGTTCAGATATGCTGACTTCTGTTTGGGAGGAGAGTTCGCAAGAGACGGCTTCCTCATTCCTGGTCAGATATGCTGATTCCTGTCTTGGAGGTAGTTGGTCGGCTAAGCGGTAGTGCTGGTCATCGAAGGACTCCTTCTGAAGAGATGCCCACCTGGGAGAGTGCAGTTGCCCTGCACCAGGCCCTGTCCAACTCCGCTACTGCACTGTAACTCCTGCACACAATCTTTGGGCGCTCTGGGTCTTTACAGTCGTCTGTATGGACCCAGCTCCTGACATATGGCCGCAGGCAAAAGGCCAGGAGTTTGCAGAGTGGAGTCTGCAGCGCTTTCAGCTCGTCTGCTTCTGTGCTATGCTGGTTCCGGTGTTCTGTCAGCTCTTCCTGTCTGTTATGATGCATACCTGTTTCTGGACCTGAGTCTGCAAGAGTCAGCTTCCTCATCCCGAGGGGTGTCCTGTCCTGAGCCCCGGCCGAGGGGTGTCCTGTCCTGAGCCCCGGCCGAGGGGTGTCCTGTCCTAGTCAATATGGCCGCAGGCAAAAGGCTGGGAGTTCGCGGAGTGGAATCTGCAGCGCTTTCAGCCCGTCTGCTTCTGTGCTATGCTGGTTCCGGTGTTCTGTCAGCTCTTCCTGCCTGTTATGATGCATACCTGTTTCTGGACCTGAGTCTGCAAGAGTCGGCTTCCTCATCCCGAGGGGTGTCCTGTCGTGAGCCCCGGCCGAGGGGTGTCCTGTCGTGAGCCCCGGCCGAGGGGTGTCCTGTCCTGAGCCTCGGCCGAGGGGTGTCCTGTCCTGAGCCCCGGCCGAGGGGTGTCCCATCCTAGTCAATATGGCCGCAGGCAAAAGGCCGGGAGTTCGCGGAGTGGAGTCTGCAGCTCCGCAGCCTGGGTAGAACGTGACACATGGCCTTAGACATCTGCAGAAGGTCAAGATCGCGCTTAGGGCAGGCATCCGGGAAACTCGGATCAATTTTATTATGTAACTTAGGGGACAAATATACCTGGTGTAAAGTTTTGAAGCACATTTCTGTGAATGACCGTGACACCAGAATTTTCTAGGCTGTATTAGGGCAAACGATCAGAGTATCCATCAGCACGTGTACTAACTTAAGTGGGGAAGCTATGGAATATGGTTTTGTGGAATATGATAAGCCATGTAAATCAAGTTGATTATTCTTGTCCTGATCAGAGAGATTGCGAAATACGGATCTATGAAAGCTAGCTGATTGGAGGTAGCGTAAAGGGTGGATTTAGAGCAGCGGAAATTTATCAAGCACCTTACAATAAGAAAGCTTTGTGAGACCCACAAGTTTTGTGAAACATTGTAAGGATAGAATTATCGTCTACCCCTGCTGGCCAAAAAATATGATCCAAGTGTAAAAAGGCCATTAGGACAGCCTTGTCATGTGCCCCGCTCAAGTAAAAAAATTCCCGAATTTAAGTTGTTATTGGTCATTTGGGCACATGGTGCAGAATAGAGGGCTCCAAAAAGAATTATAAGTAGAACCAAAGTGGGGAAACTTAAAAAGACAAGTAATGTAAAACCAAGATATGCGGGCAAACTTTGTCAGCATCACAGCCTTTGGCCTTATGTAATTTAGTGTAGGCAATCACTGGTATTAAGGCATGGACGTTCTTGATGGAATGTATGACACGTTTGCGTAGGACCTATCAGATCTGCCAGGACATCCTGTAATCTAGTGGCCATTATTTTTGACAACATTTTTAGATCCTGGTTAAAAAGCGATATGGGACAGTAGGATGAAATTAAAGCAGGTTCTTTGTTTGGTTTTGGCAGCACTACGAGTTGAGTGTTAAAATATGTCAGGGGAGGATTGCCTTGGATAATATTATTTGATAGATCACTCAGATGTGACGTGAGGTGTGAGCCTAAAATTTTGTAGTACACCTCTCTTGGGCCATCTGGGCCCGGTGTTTTATTATTGGCTAGAGACGTTATTGCTTGTTGGACGATCTGCGGAGAGATTCGGGCACTTCGGGCCCTTTGAAAAATAGAGATTATATCCCAAAAAATTACACAGCCCAGCTTTATAGAAATCTTTAAAATAATCGGCAAAGAGGACAGCAATACTAGCTGGATCAGAGGTTAAGACTCCTTGCGGCCTTAGGAGTCTCTCAACCCTGGGCTACCCACATAACTTTTTCCTTACTGGGCAGCAAGTTAGATAGCGCAATCTATTTGGGGTTTAATGCAGGGACAAATTCAGGAAGATTTTCTTATTCCTGGGGATCAAAGCTACCCTGAATTCCAATAATCAGAAAGTTCCAATTTATGCTCATTATTGATGGTACATCAAGAGTGTTTGAAGAGGAATAATCTACCTGATGATAAATTGCACCATCTTCAAATTGCACCATTTAAAAGCAAACATTTACGGAAGAAAGTCACTAGTTGAGAGTTATGAAAACCTAATGTTAATTATAAAAGTTTATTTATTAGTACTCAAACTAGTTGAATACATATCATGACCTCAGTAAAAAGGAAGTGGTCTTTCCTATTCTGCAGAGTATAGTAAATATAAAAAGGCAGTGACTTTCTAAAGAGTTGCATTGCAAATTTTCTACTTTCATTGTTTAGACGATGTTTGTTTGTCATTATTTGATTTTATTTGATCATTGTTAGTTGTGTTCTGACCAGGGGTATCATGTGAGCTTCCTAAAGAAATCATGAACGGAAATGTTGAACTAACAGGCAATGTGTTTGGCTCCACCGCAACCTACAGCTGCAATGAAGGGTGAGCTGAAAAGTTTAATTATTTATCTGGCCTGTGGTTAAAATGCTATTGATCTTATAAATCAAATCAAATAATTGGTGTACGTGGTACCATGTAAATATATTTTCCTGGTCATAGAGCATATACTACACCCAAAACCAGTGGTCATCTTTTATAAAGAGAATAGGAAGTATAATATTGTTTATCATCAAGGACAAGGGTTACCTGGGGCACATGTGATAACTATTACATGGCTGTGGCCAATATGCGTCATCTTTGAGTAAAGTCATAACAGTAATTTCCATTTGACAACCCTACTGGCATATTATAAAAAAATAAGGCATAAAGCAACAATGACCACTGTGTCATAAAAGATTATGTAAATGGAAGTACAATCAGTGCAAGTTCTTCTAGTGTTTCAATGGACATCAGCAATGCAGCTTTTCAAAAGTGCTTACAATGTGTATATATTGAGTTGCTTTGGGAATATACAAGATGTTAGACTCAATATGGTGGTATTATGAAAATGAGTTTCACCATAAATTAGCTGTTTGCTCTGAAACTTGAGGTAAGTTCCAGTCACTTAAAAAGCAAATACTGTACATACAGCTGGAAAATGACCCATATTGAGGACAAATGGGAATAAGGTTTGCCTCACAAATGACGAATGCATATGAAAGTACATATAAATAATACTGCATTCTTTGCTTGCCATAAAACCCACCTACCTGCTGAAGATGCTCCAGATCTATTGCTGCAGTGCACCGCTCCCACATCTCTCAGGTAAGCACTCCCACTAAAATCCATGGGTGTACTTTCTGTGGGGTCTCATTAGACTCCCCCAGAGAAATCTCATGTGAGCCAAGGCTAGGGGTGAGTATTCACCATACGAACTGGTAAGCAGCAAATATGTTCAGCCAAACCCTGCATATCAAATGAGCAGGGTGAAGGCACAGAGAGGATTCTGATGAATCGTTATAAGATTCTCAGGAGGTAGGAAGTCATTTTATCATTCCCTGATATTTCTACACAAAAGAACATTGCACAAATTAGAGCAACATCAAACATTGGCCTCTTATACTTGCAGGTTCACTTTAATTGGCAGTCAGCAAAGTGTGTGTACAGCTGATGGTGTATGGAATGGCACAGCACCCATATGTATCGGTAAGTGAATTGGACAACATATTTCAGATATTTGTCATATACAGTCATGTGAAAAAGAAAGTAAACCCTTAGAATTCTTTGTAGTTAGCTTTTCACTCAGGGCTTCTTCATTTTGGTTTGGTTTTTGTTGAATAATTAATGGCACAGTGTAATATGTCACGTGTTGTTGTTCATTCTGAGGTTGTACCTCACAAGTTTTAGACCTGCTAAGGAACAGATGATTGTTATTATGTCCTGATATGTAAAATCGTAAAATTCAATGAGGGTGTAGTTTCTTTTTCACACAACTGTATGTATGTATGTAAAAATGACTGTATAATTTATTTTATGATGTTTTTTTAGAAATATAAATATTATTATATATTATATTAACATGGTGCAATTTTAACATTTTAATTAGGTCTTTAGGTTACCCACACAACCTATTTTTTTTTTTCAGGACACGTAGGCTTTTGATTTGAATATATAAATTTGTATAACCCAACATTCCTTAGGAATGTAAAAAGTGGCACATACTTCATAAATTAGTATATTTGCTATTTGCAATTAGTATTTGTGAGGTGCAGTTGACTTCAAAGTTCATACAAATAAAAATGTAAACCCTATGAGAACCAAAGGTGGGGATCTCAAGGTCCATCTGGATTATTTACTGGATAGACCCATTTGTGCAGGTATATTTGCTTATCTGCACGTCATCCATGTTGGTTGCGGATCAGCAGGGATGACAAGGTCCATCCAATGTGCCTGGTGGATGGACAGTGATGGAGGAAGCAGTGTCATTCGCGGCCCCCTTTGTTATTACCAATTAAAATTGTATTTTTCTGAGAGGAGGCAAGGTAAAAAGTTCCACTTGAATGTACAACTTGCAAGCCATGTATTATTATTTATTTTGCTGTTTTCCAACTTGCTTTAACTTGGCAGTGGTGTAGCCAAAAGTATGTTCTAGTTGAGTTTTGAAACAACACTAAATAAAGATTTGCAGTAGTGAATGTATGAGTTGAGAGTTTGTTCAGGGAGACTTGTTTAGAGATCCAGTGGAGAAACCGGAGAGTGTATTTTACCCTGAAGGGTCCTTCCTTCTGTATCATGCATGGCACCTCTAGAAGTTCAGGTATTTTTGTATTCTCTAAAAACAGTGTCCATCATAAGCACTGTTAACATCAAGGGACCTGTCCTTAACTGACTTATTGTCTTTGTCATAACTATTCCTTTGGATCTCATTTATTATATGTCACTGGTTAATTATGGCAAAGTTCATGAGGACACCTAACTGTAAATATCAACTTTAGACCAAATGTAGAACTATGCCAATTCATGAAAAAGTTTCTCCATTATCTTTGTTCCATTAGCCTCCATTAGAAAGTTGTCACACTCTCGGCATCTGCCTGTAGCAGAGTGCAGCGAGCCTCTAACACTAGAACATGCAGTTCCAGCGAGCCTCTAACACTAGAACATGCAGTTCTATTAAAAAGCTATTATTACAGATATGCTTGAGTAATACAGAAAATATGAAGTTAATATCATGTTTTACAAAAGTGTGAAATGTACGGGTATTTTGTAACAATTCCCCTTGTACCAGAAAAACGGTACAGCATGCTTGTGTCAGGGCCGTCTTTAATGCAGGGCAAAAGGGGCAGCCTGGTGGCCCAAAGCAGCTGCCTCTTGAGCCAGCAATTTATCGATAAAGAGCAGTTTGAAGCAGTTAACCCCTTAAGGACAAGTTGGGGTTTTTTCAGGACAAGAAGGGCTTTCTACAGATATCACTTTTGTTCGTATCATCTAATTTCCTAATAAAAGAAAAAATATTGTGAAAAATTTAAAAAAGCACTTTTTCTCACTTTTATTTGAAAAATCTTTTACTCATCTAAAAATAAAAAACCTCCTAAATAGATTCTACTATTTGTCCTGAGTTTAGAAATACCCAATGTTTTTAAGTTATAGGGCAATAAGTACAAGTAGCATTTTGCTATTTCAAAACCAATTTTTCCCAAATCTGGTCATTCAGCCCCATGTGCTATTTTCACCCCCATCAAACTATATATTTTTGAAAACTAAAGACCCCAAGGTATTTCAAATGATGGTATTTTAACCCTTTCCATGCACTAATTCTACTACCACCCTTTGTCAAACTTTTTGGTAGTAATTTATTTTGTGTTTTTTATCACACAAATTGTACATCTGGTACAAATTTACAGTTCCTGGTATATGTCAATGCCAAACAACACTCCAATATGTGTTCAACAACATCTCCCGAGTACATTGATACTGCCCATGCATGGGTTTGTCTGGTCGTTTGGGAGGTGAAACGCCACATGTGGGAAGTGCACATGTTTTAAATTTGGAACTTTGACATCTGGTCTTTCTGCCACCATGTCCTATTTGGGACATCTTTGAAGCCGACCAGTTCAATTTACCCCATCAAATCATACATTTTATTTCTATTTTTTTTTAAACTCTTTTTATTAATTTTTGAACAAAGAACAAGAACATCGTAACAAAAGATACAGCTACTGTCTCAGAGATGTTAAGGAACAGTACACAGTCCCAGATAAGGGAGACAAGTGATACAATAACATAAAAAGAAAAACAAAAACGAAAACAAGTCCCCCCAGCCCACGCACCCAACCCCCCAACAACCATTTAAACCCATGGCCATGGAAAGAAAAAGAAAAGAGAAAAAAAATGCAGATATATATGTATAAACATGTAGTTCGTCAGTTGTCCAGTCAAACATAGTAACAACTTAGGCGCAAGGGGTAGCACCTCGAGGTATCCTGAAAAGTATGTATAATTTGTGTCTTAAGGGGTTCGTCCAACGTTTTAATAAAGGTTTCCCATTTCGTAAAGAAACGTTTAGTACCCTTGTCTTTATTAAGGGAAGCATCCAACCAGTCCATTCGAATCAAATACAATTTAGTATGAACTAGGGACAGAGATGGTGGGGTCGCCTGTATCCAATGGTGCAAAATAGATTTCCTAGCCACTACCAAAATTATTCTAATTAATGTCACATCTCTGGACCCCCCCATCCTAACGAGGCCATGAATGGCCGCAGCCGGGTCAATACAATAAGCATCAGTTGATAACTGCCTCAAAAAGGTTTGAATAGTAGTCCAGAAGACATGAATTAGAGGGCAAGCCCAAAAATTATGAAACAGGTCAGCACCTGCAAAACCACATTTTGGGCAAGCATCCACTGGTATTATGCCGATTAAAAATTGTCTATGGGGGGATAAGTAGGCCTGATGTGCTATCTTAAGTTACATGTCTAGGTAGGAGCTAGCTGGTAATAATTTACAGGTGGTCAGTGTGCTATGGAGTAGATCGTCACCCGTGACATCAGGAAAACGTGTGGACCATGCTAGTAAACCTTTTGGTAAATAGTTATGGTGAGGTATGGTGTGTATCAGTTTGTAGATAAACTTCGTAGACGTCGGAGTAGAAGAAGGCTGCCTAACCTGTCCATCAAGGGGACTGGTCCAGTCCGGCAGTGTGAGAGGGCCCAACTGCGACCTGACTAAACTCTGTACTTGCAAGTATGCGAACCAAGGTATGGTAATAGACACAAGTCTATCCCTACAAGATAGCAAGGGCAGAAGCGTCCTTGAGGAATGATCCAAAAAGGGGGCAATAGTGCGTATCCCCTGTGTCGCCCAGACCCGAAAAATGTCGGATGCCTGACCATTCTGAAAAATCAGGTTTTGAAGAAAAGGCTGGAATAAAGAGTATCGCCATTGGAGACCCAAGCGTAGTCTGACCAACTTCCAGGATTTTATAGTGGAGTAAAGCAAAGGATTGTCCCTAACGTGTGAATGAAGTTGGGTGCAGGGTGTATGTAGAAGGGCCAAATCATACATTTTTGAAAACAAGACATCCCAGGGGATTTCAAATGCTGGTATTTGAATCCTTTCCATGCACTAATTTTACCACCAGCCTTTCTCACAATTTGTGGTGGTATTTTTGTGTGTTTTTTTTCACACACATTGTACTTCTGGTATGAATTTACGACTCCTGGTATATATCACTGTCAAACAACAATATGTGTTCAGGTGTAATGGATGTGATGGTAGTGAGATGTGAGGAACGGTAGGCACGAGGAAGTGAGTAAAGAAAGAAAGAGAAAGAAATAAAGAAAAAAAGAAAAGGAGAAGAAAGGAAGGTATAACAGAAGTAGAAAGGGAAGAAAATTAGTGAGAGAGAAAAGAAATAAGGTTAAGAGATGAAAGGGGTAATGAAGCATGAAAAGGAGTGGAAATGGAGAGGAAAAGAAATGAAAGAAAGGGAAAGACACAGAGAAAGAGGGAGAGAAATTGAAGAACAAAAGAGAAAAGAAAAAAGTGAAAAAAATAAAAAAAAAATATATATATATATATTTGGAATTTAACCCCATCTTATGTGTACCTATTCTGGGATATGTAGTATACTTCATATGTCAGCTAGCTGTCTTTACCACTACATATATTATATATAATACATTTTATAAGGGGGTCCTGACAAAACTATTTTTATTATTCATTTTTTTATTAAATATGTTTAATCTCTTTTTAGAAATCATTTCAACAACTGAAAATATTTACTCCAGTCCAGCTGTAACATCCATTACGGTAATTAGAACATCTTGGTATGGTGTTTGTACATATTTTCTTTGGTAAAAGAAAATAAGGTCTATCAAGTTTAATAGTGATTGCAGATTAAAATAAGTGAATAGAATCGTGAATAGAAGGATAGAAAAATGATGATAATGCACAGGTTATGGCACAGGCTGCTGCAAATCTTATTTAGGAATACACTGAACCCAAAGAGCTAATACTTGTATTTTAATTGTTAGTTTATATCCATATACTTACTAACACTCAGTTGTCTGCTTGGTAGTTACATTTAAATAATTGTGATATCAAATATTACATATACCAGCCTTTCTTCTGTTCAGTGATTGGGGGGGGGGGGGTCACATGCTAAGTTGCCAGCAGTTCAGTTAAATCAACACCATGGCCAGAAATTCTAACAACTGGGACATTTGCATTTGCCTGGATCTGGACTATGCTGTAATAAGTAGCTATGGCAGGTATAACATTCTTAGTGTCCTGTGAGCAAGTCCAGTGCGGTTTATGCCTGACTTCCCAAACAAAGCTTTTGGTTATAGTTCCACCCTAGCTCTGTATATGCGTGTCACCTACTTCTACAAATAGATTGTAAGCTCAAAGTCGGTATGGCCCTGTATGTCATGACATGCAGTACTGTATTGTCAATTTCAATGTTATTGTTAATGTTCTGGCATTCAATAAATAAAATGGGGTATATGCTGTCTCTTTTTTTCTTACTCATATTGCATGTTATTACAGCAAGAACCAACAATAAACAGCTATGTAACTAGCACCATTCCATCAATGGAAGACCAGTGTGTAAAAATCCAAGCATTGCAAGAAACCATGAAGAGCTGCACGTCAACTCCTGAAGACTGGACCAAATACTTGCAGTTGCAGTATCTGTACCTACAGATTGAGAACATCAAGCTGGATATCGAGAGGAAGAAAAAAGAGGCAGAAGGCACCAGTAATTAATACGATTTTGTAAATGTACCTAAAAGTTCTCCATGAATTGACTGCCGAACCACACTTTTGCATATTTAATTTAACCAGATTATATTAACTTGCAAATCAATTAGCTTTGTTCGTATTTAAAGTTTGTGCTGCCTCTTTTTTGCCTCGTGTCCATCTTTTTTTTTTTACTCTTGTGGCCTTATGTAAAGATCTCTATTTCTTACATAGATGGGAGTGAGGTGTTATGTGTGAGAGCTGGGTACATTGTCTCCTAAATTTTCTCGAACCCCCAAGCAATTAAGTTTTAACTCCTTCTTCATATGTCATAGAAGGTGTGCCAATTATTTTAACATTCACAGTAAAAATGTTTTCGCAGTCCAGCTAATTGTATTGTTTTCTTGATTCTGGGTGGGGGTATTTTAACCTTCATTTGGTTGAGGTCTCTACTTTCAACCCTATGTGTGTTTCTGCTGCATGTAATATCTAATAAAATGTTTTTAAAAATGCAACTTGAGTGATCTTTGAAGTATAGGGGCAAATAAATATGTATAGCTCAAACAGTGAAATATACTGTACCAACAAAGCCTATGGTTCTTATATGTGGGTGTAGTCCCATAGGAAACAGACATTTGTTAAAATACAAAAAACACAGATACACAGAAATGGTAAATGTGACAAATCCAATAGTGACCAACAGGGCCTTCAAAATGATCCTGTTTTGGTTCTGCATGTAAAAAGTAAGACAGCAATAATTACAGAGTACTTTGAACTAGCTTCAAAAGCACCACATCTATACATAGGAGCCTTGGAGCTTCCTAAAACCTTTCCCTGTAATGGTTACAATCTTGAATTCTGGGCACCTGAGCGGAACCTTCATTTTTTTAGAGGGGGGGAGTAAGTAGGAATAAAGAAATTGTAGATCCAATGCATTATGCTTTTTTTGTATTACATCAAATGTAACATCACATAGCCTTTCAAGACCCAACATGCCCCTTCATCTAAATCTAAAGTGAAATAAAATTTGAAAAGAAAAGCAAAATTACAGTTTATGAGACTTTGTAGCTTGAGCACAGCAGCATCGTTGGTACATTATATATGCTTTATTAATTATTAAATTAAATAGTTGGACAGGGAGGTTTAATTACTTTCTGGAGCAAAAAAACATATAAATGTTTTAAATCTGTATCTACACAGCTCATCACAGCGGTGATCCCCAACACCTTTACCCAGGGGCGTAACTAGAAGCCTCAGGGACCCAGTGCGAGAACCCAATCTACCCCCTTCTCACACCATCTACCCCCTCTACCTACCCCCCCCATTCTCACTATCTACCCTCTCCCTACCCCCCCATTCTCACTATCTACCCTTGGGCCCCCCTGACTGGCAGAAGTCCAGGGCCCTGTCTCAGTCGCGACCCTGGTAGTTCCACCACTGCCTTTACCATTAGCAGAGAGTAAACATGAAATTACAAATACATTAGTTAGGTCTATCTAGAGTAGCAGATCTTTTCTCGTTTGTGGCTAAAGCGAAACATAAATTAAGTAAAAGTAACAGTTTTTCCCCAGAATTGTATTTCTGTTTTTTTTAATGCATGGTGGAGTCAATTTTGCGTGGACACCATTGCATTTTACTGCATGCAAATTACAGCATTCATTGTTCTGTCTCATTTAAGACTTCTGCTTGCCCCTACTAAAAATAAGAAGCATTAGTATGTACACTTATTCTATACACTCAATCCCCCTGACATCTTGAAACAGCAGTCAATTGTGTGTATGCTAGCAAAACATCAGTTTTCAGATAGCATACATGTGATTAGGGCTGCAACAACTAATCGATAAAATCGATAATAATCGATAATGAAAATCGTTGCAACGAATTTCATTATCAATTAGTTGAATCGATTTTTATTGATTATAAACTGAGGGTTTTTTTCAGAGCAAACGCTCTGAAAAATACCCCTCGTTTTATAATCTGTTTCAGTGTTACTCACAGCAGCAGTTCCTAGTTACCAGTCCCTCCCTGCAGTCACTGCCGATTGGGACAGGGGTAAAGGGGCGGGACCACCGATTGGCCACACCTATTTCATGTAGCATCCACATGGCTTAGGAACTCATCTGAGTATAAAATTAATATTTGGGCTTCTGAAAGTTAGGGGAGGTGGGGGTTAATTTAGGCGCAGTTAAAGTTAATGGGGTGTTTAGGGTTAATTCAGGGGCAGTTGTGGTTGATGGGGTGTTTAGGGTTAATTTAGGGGCAGTTGTGGTTGATGGGGTCTTCAGGGTTAATTTAGGGGCAGTTGTGGTTGATGGGGTCTTCAGGGTTAATTTAGGGGCAGTTGTGGTTGATGGGGTGTTTAGGGTTAATTTAGGGGCAGTTGTGGTTGATGGGTTCTTCAGGGTTAATTTAGGGGCAGTTGTGGTTGATGGGTTCTTCAGGGTTAATTTAGGGGCAGTTATGGTTAATGGGGTGTTTAGGGTTAATTTAGGGGCAGTTGTGGTTGATGGGGTCTTCAGGGTTTATTTAGGGGCAGTCGTGGTTGATGGGGTCTTCAGGGTTAATTCAGGGGCAGTTGTGGTTAATGGGGTTTTTAGGGTTAATTTAGGGGCAATTGTGGTTGATGGGGTCTTGAGGGTTAATTTAGGGGCAGTTGTGGTTGACGGGGTCTTCAAGGTTAATTTAGGGGCAGTTATGGTTAATGGGGTTTTCTCTTCAGGGCTAATTTAATGCTGAAGATTGAGGGTTAATTTAATTAATTTAATTAGGTTAACTTAAGGTGCAGTTAGAGGTAAAGGGGGGCAAACTGAGGAGAATCTAAATCCTGGGGGCAGTGAAGATTAACCCTGTATTTATTCATAAAAGTATTGTGTCTGTGAACGAGTCTGCAAATCTATGAGTGCACTATGGCATATCAGGGGGGTATACGGCATACCTGGGGAGGACGGAGTGACATATCTGGGGGTATAAGGCATATAGGGTATATAGGGGAGGGTAGAGTGGCATGTCTGGGAGGCAGTGTGGCATATCTGGGGGCATGTGGCATATCTGGGAGGCAGTGTGGCAAGCCTTGGCTCAAATGTGCATAACTGGGGGGGGCAGGTTGGGAAATAAAAACAAGAAATGCATTTTTATCAAAGTTTTTTTATTCTGCTGTTTGTTTTTAACATCCTACGTTGCTTTATTAAATTTTTTTAAATAAATGAAAAATGTAATTTTTTTTTATCCGAATAATCGAAAAAAATAATCGGCCAACTAATCAATTATGAAAATAATCGTTAGTTGCAGCCCTACATGTGAATGGCTATTGCTACTCCCATTGTGTTCAGTCAGAAGCTCCAATTGACTCAAATGGGAGTTCTACGGAGTATGTGCAAGAAGCATATTGTGGTATGCTTCCAGCTTTGAGTAAAGGCAGCTGGGGGAGAGGCTAAAAAAGAACTGCTATTTCTAAAGAAAGCATTCACCCTTTAATCCAATGAATTAATTGTAATCATTTTCTTTTGTGTAATATTCAATATTATACTGTTAAGTTTAAAGTAAACATTGATTTGACCATATTTATGGTGACACAGTAAGGAACATATGCAACATGGACTCGAAAGTCAGTTTTTAAGCAGGACACTCTTAATATTCAGGCACTGACCCATGCAGAGGTCTCCTCAAATCAGCCCACTGAGTTCTAGAATTGATTTGAATCAATCATTGCATCTACCTACTGAAGTCGAGCACTGGGGAATGATCTGAGATCCTGCCATCACAAATGTGCTACTTTCAACCTCTAGTCTTTCCTTCTGTGTGAGAAAGTTGAAGAATTCTCCCCCAATATTAATAGTAGCTACCAATACATGTGTCCAAGTACATATGGGGCCCTGTGATAAGTCAGCCACATATACATATACATATCGATCAGCCATAACATTATGACAACTGACAGGTGAAGTGAATAACACTGATAATCTTGTTATCATGGCAGTGAGTTATATTAGGCAGCATGTGAACATTTCGTCCTCAAAGTTGATGTGTTAAAAGCAGGAAAAATGGGCGAACTTAAGGATCTGGGAGACTTTGAAAAGGGACAAATTGTTATGGCTAGTCGACTGGGTCAGAGCATCTCCAAAACTGCAGCTTCTGTGGGGTGTTCTAGGTCTGCAGTGGTCAGTACTTATCAAAAATGCTCCAAGGAAGGAAAAGCGGTGAACCAGCGACAGGGTTATAAGCAGCCAAGGCTTATTGGTGGATGTGGGGGGCAAAGGCTGGCCCGTGTTTTCATATCCAAGAGATGAGTCACTGTAGCTCAAATTGCTTCAAAAGTTAATGTTGGTTCTGATAGAAAGATGTCAGAACACATAGCGTATCACAGTTTGTTGCATATGGGGACCAGTCAGGGTGCCCATGCTGACCCAGGTCCGCTGCCAAAAGGGCCTACAACGGGCACGTGAGCAAAAGAACTGGACCACCGAGCAATAGCAGAAGGTCTGATAAATCACGTTATCTTTTACACCACGTGGCCAGGTGCATGTGCAACGCTTACCTCTCCAGGACGCATCCATGGACGCCCGACGTTGCAACTTACAGGACTTAGAGGATATGCTGCTGGTGACTTTTTTGTTTCAAATTCACCAAACCTGCTTTAAATCATACCTTCAGCACCCCAAATAACAACCAACATAAAAGTAATGTTGTGGGAACATAACTATCATACAAAGCATAAAGATCAGGAATCCGAAATGGTGAATATATCCTAGTGTAGTCATATGGAATCACCTATTTATGTCTTGAGTAAATATAATCAGAATATTTATCTGTAAATTACATACATAGCTACAACTATCAGACAAGCACACTTTCAGAGGTCTAGTGGAGTCCATGCCTCGGTGGGCCAGGGCTGTTTTGGCGGCAAAAGGGGGATCTACACAATATTACGCAGGTGGTCAAAATGTTATGACTGATCGGTGTGTAAATATATATTCATAGAAAAGGAAAATGAAAACCTTAATTGCAAGCTGGAAGAGCTGGGTTCCATTTATATCCCCAATTAAAAGTACATGTGCTGCTATCACTTCCAGTCATTACATATCCAGGGTCACACTCTATAATAATTTTGTCTTTTTTTGAGAATACATAACCATCTCTTTCAGGAAAGTAGTCTTTTCCATTCCTGAGGACAACAAATCCATTTGTAATACTAGGATAACTGCAGCCAAACCCTAGGATGAAACAAACATTGGGAAGTTTAAGAAATTATTTGACAATTTAATATGCATTTGTTGTGCTAATTTAACGTTAAAGTGGTATCATTTAGACAGGATGAATCAAACTCACAGTTTTCACAGATTGGAACTTCAGGATGCCACTTGAGATCAGAGCCACAGGTTATGGTTTTTGATCCTTTTAACGTGCGAATCGTATCACATGACAACTTTAAAGTATCATCCACATTGTATCCTTTTTCTGCGCCATCTCTGAAGAATTTAGGGGTTCCACTTGAGATATATCCATCAATTAGTTTAGGTTCAGTACAGTAGGTTCCTAAAAAGTTGAATATTTAAGAATGTAATATTGATATAACATATAGTTGTAAAATGCAAAATCATGGCATTTCCTGATCGCTGTCTGACTGGAATCAAGATATAAAATCACATCCCACTCACATAAGCAAAAGCACAAAAAAACTATATATATATATATATATATATATATATATATATATATATATATATATATATACATACACACACACATATATATACACATATAGGTATATATATTGTTTTTATTTGAGGCAAAACACCCTGCTTAGGGCTTCTCTATCACTTCAATATTTTAACACCATAAGTAATTTAAGTTTATGGAATTTTGGTCACTTCACAACACCTCCACCTGTGGGCCAAATGTACATGCTACTATTATGTGCATCCAGAATCAACATTGAGTCTAATACTTAATGGTACTCAGGCCTGCACTGGCTATCTGGCACACCACTCCAGTGGCAGATTGGGTCCTGCAGTGTGCGCCCACCTGCTGAATATGAACAGCTACTGTGAGACCCGTCCTCGGGGTGGTCTAGAGAGAGCAGCGTCAATCCCGGAGTACCAATGGGGAGCTCAGCGTACGAAGATGTTATGATCCAAAAAGCGACTTCCCCCAGAAGAAACCGCACGGTAGCTGGGGCATAGCCGCTGCTGGGTAATCCCGGTCCTAAAGATAAAACCAGGGTTCCCGAACAAGCTCCCTCTCTGTAACCACCACCGAGTGTTGCCCACCACAAGCTTAATGTATCCTCAAAAGAGCCACATGGTGGGGCAAAGGAGGTGTGTACCAACGCTGTTCCAGGTCACCCTGGGCCACCCAATGAGCACGGAGTTACTTAGACATAAGAAGGGACTGGGCAGGCAGCTAAGGAGCCTCCCCAGAAATGCAACAGTGCCCTCCTCCCCAACTCAGGGGCTCTGTTTCATGGTAAGAGTGCCACGTTTCCCCAAGTACCACAACTTTGGAGCTTGAACGCAGATTTGGGGCACCTGCATTTTGAGAGGGGGTTTATGGGTGGTGTTACTCTCCATTGGGTCACGACTTACAGGACAGAGCCCTCCATGGCCAGTATTTGCGCCAGGATCTGATATCCAGCAGGTTTCAGACAGAAATCAGGGAACCACCCATGTTACCATCCTCCCCCACAGACTCAAATAGCAACCACCTTCTGGACTGTGGTGAGCTGAGTGCAAATACTGAGACGTGTGCAAAGGAGGGCCTGATGGAGAACTATGTGCGGTTTGCTGTGTCTATTGTATGTAAATTACCTCCTTGTACTGTTGAAATACCGATGTATTTTCAATAAAACTGAGTCCTGTTTTCACCTCAACATTGGTGCTGTCTGATGCTTGGGATGGGCTGCTGTAATAACTCACTGTCCTTTTCAGGAAAGTACATGCGCTGAATACGCTAAGCTACGGTTAGCCACAGCACCAACGCAGCTCCGGTGGAGCGGCATCCTCCCTCTCTCTATAATGCTGATTATGTCTGACACTGAAGGGGTTAACCGCTGGTGTCCTGGCAGGAGGAAGCGTAGTTTGGCGGGAGTACCCAGTCAGGGTACAGAGCGTCCTGTCACAGAGTGTATCCGACCAGCGTACATATGTACATTATGAGTGGATCTAGCAATCTACCACCTCTCTCATTCTCCCAGCCATTTCCCAGAGTGTCTCTGTTTTGACACGCCCCTTACCTTCAGTTCCTGCTTCCTCTGGTCTGGCCCACCCCCTTTGCATCTGCTGGAGATCATGGCTCTGCTCAAGGTTATAGGGAGGGAGTGTGTAATGGGTGTGGGATGTAATGGGTGTGAGTTTTGACTACAAAATTAGTTTGACCACACAAGTAGTTATGTATATAAAGTGGCCTTTTGGAACGCAATGTCCCCAAAGCAGCCAATATAATGGTCTGTTGGTTAAACTACTGTGGTTAACAAGACCCCATTTTAAACATTGCACCAAAATCAATAAACTGGTCAGTGTTTGGCTCATAATATCTTATACCAATTGTTAATACCAGCTGTAGAAACTTTCATTATAGAAGAAACATTCATGGCTATAAATACTTACTTAGACATTCAGGTAGTGGGGGCTCCCATTTGCTTCCCATACTGCATTTCACAGTGCTGGACCCTTTCAAAATGAAGCCATTTTCACATTCAAATTGCACAACAAAATTAAGCTTGTACGGACCATTGAATCCAGACAACTTCCTTGAATAAGGTACAAATGGGGGAAAGCAGTTGACAGCTGTTTAAAAAATAAAAGTAATGTTTAGCCCATATAAGGTAATATGGTGTTTGTGTAGTTGCTTAAAGCATCTCTAGTATAAATGATCCACATGTTGTTAAGTTATGGACTTAGGCCCATAGATTAGTCTCTGCTGTAGGTATAATATGATATAAAGGATGCTTTGGGCAGCATCCATATTCATACTTTTTATGTCTATTTTTTAGAGTCCTTTATTAAAATTTATATATAAATAATTACAAAAAACATAACAACTATCATACAAAGCATACAGATCAGGAATCCGAAATGGCGAATATATCCTAGTGTAGTCATATGGAATCACCTATTTATGTCTTGAGTAAATATACACAGAATATTTATCTGTAAATTACATACATATCTACAACTATCACACAAGAACATAACATATCATTCCTATTGTGGGTCATCTAATCAAGAATTGGGTTCAAGGATAAGCTTGTTATTGGAGAGAGTTGTCCCATTGGGGAGGTTCATAGCATACTCTAGCCAAGAAGTCCAAATGTTATAGTATAGTATAAAATATATGTAAAGATTAGTGGGTGAAAAAAATATTTTATCATGTCTGGTTGGTAGGAAATTGGATTACATATTTCTACCCAAATTGGAGCCCCACAACTTTTCCAGTACCTAGCTAAACAGGAGTGTGCAGGAGGGTACCAAATCTTCCATTTCCTAAATTAAGATGTTTTGCCAACTTCTTGATTCGACTGCAGAATGCTCATTAAAATAATAAATGTATGACTCCATATCAGCATGGGTTTACAAGGGATCGGTCCTGTCAAACTAACCTGATCAGCTTTTATGAGGAGGTGAGCTCAAGACTGGATCGGGGTGAATCGCTGGATGTCGTATATCTTGATTTTTCCAAAGCATTTGATATGGTGCCACATAAAAGGCTGGTACATAAAATGAGAATGCTTGGACTGGGGGAGAATGTGTGTATGTGGGTAAGTAACTGGCTCGGTGATAGGAAACAGAGGGTGGTTATTAATGGTACACTCTGAGTGGGTGACTGTTGCTAGTGGGGCACCACAGGGGTCAGTTTTGGGTCCTTTTCTTTTTAATATATTTATTAATGACCTTGTAGAGGGATTGTATAGTAAAGTATCAATCTTTGCAGACGATACTAAGCTCTGCAACGTGGTTAACACAATAGAGGACAGTGCACGATTACAAATGGATCTGCATAGGTTGGAGGCTTGGGCTGGGATGTGGCAGATGAGGTTCAACACAGATAAATGTAAGGTTATGCACATGGGGAAGAAAAATCCAGGCTGGGAATATGTATTAAATGGGAAAACACTGGGGACGACTGACATGGAAAAGGACTTAGGAGTTTTAGTTAACAGTAAATTTATCTGTAGCGACCAGTGTCAGGCAGCTGCTGCTAAGGCAAATAAAATCATGGGGTGCATCAAAAGGGGCATAGATGCCCACGACAAGGAAATAATTCTACCACTGTACAAGTCACTAGTCAGACCACACATGGAATACTGTATACAGTACTGGGCACCAGTGTACAAGAAAGATATAGTGGAGCTGGAGAGGGTTCAAAGACGGGCAACCAGAGTAATAAGGGGAATGGGAGGAATACAGTACCCAGAAAGATTATCAGAATTAGGGTTATTTAGTTTGGAAAAAAGACGGTTTAGGGGAGACTTAATAACTATGTATAAATATATAAGGGGGCAGTACAGAGATCACTCCCAGGACCTATTTATACCCAGGACTGTATCTATAACAAGGGGACATCCTCTACGGCTGGAGGAAAGAAGGTTTCTACACCAGCACAGACGGGGGTTCTTTACAGTAAGAGCGGTGAGATTATGGAACTCTCTGCCAGAGGAAGTGGTAATGGTAAACTCAATAAAAGAGTTCAAAAGGAGCCTGGACGTGTTTCTTGAAAGCAATAATATTACAAGTTATGGATATTAGATTAATAGGGACAGAACGTTGATCCAGGGATTTATTCTGATTGCCATATTTGGAGTCGGGAAGGAATTTTCCCCCTGGTATGGGGCAATTGGCATCTGCTTCATAAGGGTTTTTTGCCTTCTCTGGATCAACACAGTAGGGACACAATATGTATATAGGTTGAACTTGATGGACTTTGGTCTTTTTTTCAACCTTATGAACTATGTTACTAATATGGATAAGTTTTGACCTGTGGTGTCCATAAACTTTTGGTCACATTGTGTATCATCACAATACATATGCTTTTTTCATTCCTTCTCATTTTTAATTGTTATATGCATTCTAATTTGACTTTTATCAAACATTTAGTAATACTATACTATAATAATACTATGGGGATGTTTTAATAAAAGCAATTGACATATAGATATAGGCAACATAGTAGATCTTGTGTTATATTTAGACTTATATATTGGTCATATTTAGTGGCTTCTAACCTAATCCTCAAGACACAGCAATGGCCCAATCTTCTTATTGAAACAGAATGTGATAATTACTAAACTCTGCCCTGTAAGTGTGCCTTGAGGAGTGAGTTGATGACAGTAAAAGGGATTAAACATACTAGCAGTTAATTCTCACCTATGCATTCTGGAGGGGATGAACTCCACATCCCATTCTCCATGCAGAATATAGATTTTTCAGTTAGAATGAAAATGTTAGGATCATTGCATGAATAAATCACAGCGTCCAGATAAGCATATTCTTCTTTCACAGGTTCAAATCTTCCACCTAATATAGGTTCCGGAGGTGGACAAAGCACAGCTGTGTGGAAAACAAATCTTAGAATTACCTTAGAATTATGGAATCTTCCGCTTCCATTGTGTATCTTTTTTTTTTACTTCTGTTGGTAATTACAAGTTTAATATACAGGTGTGTGCAGTAATACTAACAGAAATGGTGAGGAAAACTATACTCTCACTTAATTAAAATACACAAAGCATTAGCTGATAAAAATGATTTAAAGCCCTTACAAAAAACCAAATCAACTGAAGTGACTATTTATAGAAATCTCCTATGACAAGCCGCAACCATTCTCCACTAACATTTTTCAAAGGGGCAAGCCAGCTATCATATGTAGTCTAATACATATGATAGTTGAGTAGTAATTTTATTTTCATGCCCCTTTTCCCACCCCCTGCTGTAAAGCATACCTACTAACGGTCCATATTTGGGGGTACTGTCCTGCTGTCTTGGGTTTCTACCCCACCATCCTGCATTTTTAGCCAGCATGAGCTGGTTGGGGAGATTCCCTGATCCACTGCAGCGCTGCAACACCCATTATTGATTAATTTGGTTATGCTGAGAGCTGTGACAGACCCCCCTTCAAGTACTGTTTCTTGGTAGGAGTTTGGAATTACATAATACATCAAATTAACTATATAAATAAAATTTACTCATGTATTTTTATTAATTATTATTATGATTAGGTTACCTTCACATACAGGAAGATCACCGCTCCAAGTTCCATTTGCTAGACATTCCTGAAAATTTATTTTTGAAATCATTCTGTATCTGAAACAAGTCAAGGAGCATGCTGACATTAAATCTGCTTTGGATGCAAGAGTGGCCCTAGGTTTCTGGGGCCTTACCTCTAACAAAAGAGATGGATATCATTAAAGATAAACAAAAAATAAATATGTAGTTTAAGTCCTTCCTGAACAGGGGTATTCTTCCCCGGAACTTTTTGCCATTTTTATTGTATCTTTGAATCATGGTTTCCCTTTCCTATGATTTGTGTACCCACACAGAGACCCAGGGAATCACTTAATCAATTTTATATACTGTTTTCTGTCTCTCTAGCTCATGATCACAGTGACAATGAGAGAGACAAAGAACAGAGACAAAGGCAATGGGGGGTTAATATCTAAATAGTTTATGTTTATTTTTTTTTTCAATTTTCTTATCTCTTCACTTTGTTCCCCTACTGCAGGTGATCACAAAATAATCAGTAAGCAGGTCTCTATACCCTTGCATTGCTGTTCTCACTCAGTACCTGTGACCAGAATAGACCCTCAGGGAACTGTTTTACACCACTGGCAAAGAATCTCCCAGTGAAAGTTTAGGACTTTTTTCAGAGCCATTTCTGAACAATGCTCGCTCCTGCTGACAGGGAGGATGTTCTATTACGTCCCTGTGGCCTAATGTATTTTTAATTGTAATTACACATAACGCCAATGGGGTTTCTAGAGGCTGCAAAAGTATAGGAAGCATTTAACTGGATAGTTAATGTGCTGTTTCTATGTAGTCCCTTTCCATGAATATGTGTAGGAAAGGGCTAGATTGTGCCATTCAGGATACGGTCTGCCAAATGATGTGCATTACTGGGGCACTTGGCTCAACCTGCCCTTGGGCTAAATAGTGCCAGGCCTCCACTGCATGTGACTATTAAACAGTTGCGTTTGGTTAACCTAATTTAGGTTTGTCTTGTTTATAGCAATTTAATTTCCATTTTGCCACCACTGACAGGCAATATTTTCAAGTGGGAAAATGCAAACAATCACTTTACAGAAGAGCAGTATGTACAGAAGAAAACGATGTTAATATTTGTATACTGAAAAGTGTCAGATAGGCAGCGGAGCTTAAAATAAACTGGATCATATATCATAGATTGATTGCTGGTATATGATAAATATAGCTTACCCTTTATTACAGTAATATGTCAGTTTTGATCCAAAAAAAAGTGAGTCTGAAACATCATAATATCCATTTTCTATATCAACTGGACTTCTGCACAATTTCCCTGCAAAGACAGAAATTCCACATGATTTCCCTGAAAATTGGTGCTTGTGTCTTATAAACAATTTTAAGTTGCTTATAAATATTCAGTGTAGTTACACTTTTTACATAAAAAAACTGGAGTTCTGTCTCATCTTCCTGCTCCACCTGGATCTTATACTGGAGACAGGCAGCATACTTGCTCTGTAGCTCTCTTGTAATCCATAGGGTTAGCTGCTGCTAACTCCATCCCCGACAAGGTTATATGTGCCATTTTGGAAAAAAAGGCCACAGCAGGAGGAACAAAGTTCTTCACTGTGTTCTGCATGGCTTTTTATGTATATTAGCATATCTCAGGACTTTAAAAAGATACTTTGCATAATGAACTCTCTAGATTGTAACCTCGTTTGAGCAGGGCCCTCGTCACCTGTTGTCTCTGTAAGTCAATTTGTTATATTACATGCTACTTGTTATGTCCTGTCTACCCATTGTACAGCGCTACAGAATTTGATTGCACTATATAAAACAATACATAATAATAATAATTATTACCAAATGAATTCACTGAAAATGGAACCCTAACCTAGATACAGTTTTACCCAAGTCATTAGGATTGTGTTGACACACTAGAGTATTGTGATGCACATAAAAAGGGTGTAACCTGACATGCATCATCTATAGGCCATGAATTCTAAAAATGCAGAGCTGATCTCTTTTTTAATCCCTGATGTGCTGCTCACTGACGAAAGCTTAATGGAGCTATAGATATGCTCTTCTCTACTAGACTGCTCCCTGGACTTGTGAGGAAGCCAGGTGAGAGGGGTTGATGCCGCAGCAGGACAACTTTGAAAAAATACCCCTGGGACACCCTATAAAAGTAGGCCATCTAGCGCTACTGTACCAGCAATTTGCGACACAGATAATTTGCCAAGCAGCTAAAGCTACACCACAAATGTGTCAGTGACTTGAAAGGCGTTATGAACAAATTTAAGTAGATTTTTGTCCATGAGCCAGAAGGCATGGCCTCTGTAAAATACAATTTGACTAGAAATATATATTGATTTCTGTAGCTGTCACATTATAAAAACATAAAACAACTTAATGGCAAGTTTATTTTATGATTCAGTATTTTACAAGTTTAGATTGCTTTTTGCATGTGCTGATGACCTCTCTAATACCTTAAACGATACCTGATAATATGCATAGGAAAATGAATTGGTGAGTTAGACACTCTTACTTTTACAGAACTCTTCTGGACCTGGTGACCATTTGGAATTCTCCATACATATTAGTGTGCTCTTAGATCCAGGAATACGAACATATCCAGGTTGGCATACATACTGCACTTTTGAGCCTATGGAAAAAATTTCCTGGTTTGTGAACTCTGGTTTCAGCATCCCATTCTGGAGCCTGGGAGGAAGACCACACGAGCCTAGGGCATAAATAACAACATTGAATATTAAAAAAGAATAATGGATAAAAAAAAAGTATTCATGTTTTTCTTGTTTCAGGTCACCCTGTTGGGCCATAGGACACCCCCAGTGGACTGCAGCTACTTGAGAACTACCACAGAATTGTGCTGTGGAAGGCAGAGAGTGGTCTATATGTCCCCTGACACAGATCTCTGCATCTGCACCATTTATGAAAGATTCTCCCAAGATGGCTCCTTGATTCTCACCTTCCCATGTGACACACATGATGGAGTTTAACTCTCTTATCATATGCTGGTGTAATTGCGAGGTTGTTGGAACAGGTGATTCTGCATAAAATAGTGGCCTTCTGCTGAATTCTTAGGGAAATAATGTAGAGTAATGAAGAAGGATCCTACAGTAGAAGGTCACTTAAAAGTCTCCAATCCCCTGGCCCAAATGTGTAAACATGTATTCCATCCAGTGAACATCCAAAATAATAATGAGAAAAAAACAAAAAAAAGTATATAGTGTAGATGTATAATAAAGTATAATGTGCCCTGCGTGTCACAGATTTGCACTCACAGTGTTTCTCTGTTTTTCAGAGTGTAGCAGGGGTCACGTGAGGGTCCACAATAGGAGTCCACAATGAGAAATGTATATCCAAGGAAAAAACACAATACATGAGCGCCCCCTAGTGTACCTTGGCTTGTCTTCAACACCTGGAGAGTGTTTTAAGGGTTGCAGCTGTGTTTTTCCATATATACAAAAGGAAAGTCACTATTATTATTTTTATACTTTCCACTCCTCTTACTGGTTATCACACTATCTTTCATACCCAAATGTGTAAACATATAGATGGCCAGTGGTCACTGACCACAGACAAACAGATACACAGATCTATATATGGGGCCAGCAAATGGTCCTCTTTATTAATAAAGCTATATGTACAGCAATTTATCTATGGGTACAAGCAATATTTGTACGAGATTATTATTATTATAAGGAATGATCTTATGTGTACATGGGGACCCATGGGATACACCCAAAGTTATTAAAAGAGCTTTGAAGTGTCATGGCAAAACTGTTGGCAGACTTATTTAACCTGTCACTTTTGGCAGAAGTAGTTCCAGAAGACTGAAAGTTGGCAACTGTAGTACCACTGCACAGAATAGGTAGCAGGGAAGACTTGGCCAACTACAGACCAGTAAGCCTTACGTCAGTAGTTGGCAAATCAATGGGAACCATGCTTAAGGATGTGATTGTTAAATATATGGGTAACTAAGATAATAGACCAGGGAGGAACTGTTGATATTGCCTAGATTTCAGTAATGATATTATAGAAGGCCTTGGTATGTCTTTTTTTTCAGATTATACAAACTGCAACATGTAAGACTTTCCAGGTGGACCAAGTGAAAAGGCAAATTACTTAAATACATTTGAAGAAGGGTCACAATTTTAATGTTGATAAATGTAAAATAATGCATTTGGGATGTAAAAATCCCAAGGCAGAATATAGCACAAAGGGAGGGACTTATGAGTAATTATTTCAGATGACTTAAAGGTAAGCAGACATTGTAATAAATCGTTGGAAAAAGCAAGCAGGGTGCTGGGTTGTATAGGGAGAGGTATTAGTTTAAGGAAGAGGGAGGTGGTTCTCCTACTTTACAGATGTTTACAGATCTTTGATCTGGCCTCACGTAGATTATCGTTTTGGAGACACCATCTCCAGAAGGATATTGACACATGGGAGAGAGAGGAGGGATACAAAAATGGTAAGAGGTTTGCAAGATAGAAATTAACAGGAAATATAAAATGTATAGCTTGAAGGAAAGAAGAAAGGGGGGGGGTGCAATAAAAACATTTAAATACTTAAAGGGATTTAACAAAGTACAGGAGGCAAGCATATTTGAAAGGAGGAGCAATGTTAGAACAAGAGGTCATAGTCTAAAACTAGACATTCAGAGGCTTAGAGGTAACGTAAGGAAGTTCTACTTTACTGAGGGCGTAATAGATAAATGTAACAGTCCCCCAGCAGAAGTGGTGAAGACTAATACACTAAGGTAATTTAAACAGGTACATAAGAGACATGAAGCTTTCATCAAGGACTGATGTTTCTTTGTTAAATTGACAACAAAAAATAAGTAATCTTGCCAAAAAATAAGAATATAATAATTGCAATGGTTGTATTGCCCTTCTGAAACTATTTCAGTGCCCTGGTAGACTTTACTCTATTGCAACACATGAATATTTGCTGTTCCTATGCCTGAGATTACTTCACAGCTAAGCTTTATTAAGTTCTGGGCATACATCCATGCAAAGTCTATACATTTATTTCCTTGTACTCCTCCAAATAATTCAAAGAGCTTACTGTGAGCAACAGAGATGCATGTATAAAGTAGAGTTATCCACAGTATGGTCCAGTGGAAAGGCCTTGAGATGCAAGAGATGTACTTCATCCTGTGAACAGGGCGTCAGTCTCAGTGCAACAGCCTCGACTTGCAACACTAAGTAAATGAAAACCGTAATTAAGATCAAAATAACAAAATATGTTTATTTTAAATCTAACCATTTTTTTTTAAATCACATTACCTACTCAAGAGTACTATATTATTTCATATAAGTACAATACTACTGCTACAATCTTTCCCCTTTAAACACATATATACATAAATCCATTGTAAGGTAGGCATTTAACTCAATCTGTGGGCTCCAAACACAACCGAGAAAAGCTAGAACCTCTATAGAGGATTAAAGAACTTTAAACTAGAGCCAGTTCTACCATATAGGCAAATTATTCTGCTGCGTTAGTGCTTGGCTGTGAGAGCATGTTGCCCTGTGACAAACTTACTCATGCTGTTGTGAGATTTGATTTTTAATAACATTATGAAGTAACGATTGGCAATTTCTTCTACAAGTAGAGACAAAATTTAGGCATACCTGGTCAGTTGCCGAAGATGCTGAAAATGCAGCCTTTACTACTCAGTGTTCACTTTAATCTTCTTCCACTGGAGTCAATAGGATACTATCCTTCACAAGCGTTTGTTTTATAAAATAGCTTATCTGGCTCTAGTATTAGGCAATCAGTTAATGATTGACGTCTCCTGTTTACATATCCAGATAGAATGTGTTTTCTTTGTGTCTGGAATACATAGCATGCTGTAATTCCAATGAATTACAACATTTCCTATAAAAACCGTCATTAAAACAAATCAGAGTAGATTTCCAGTATTATATGGGAGCATTAAGTTTCCTCACCACTGAGGGGAGGCTGGCACCCTTTAGCCCAGGGGGCAAGCTTAAGTTAGAGGTCCGATATTATAGCGTCCCAAAATATTTGGCTACCTATGGCCATACCTGGGAACCTCTCGGCTCCGGCTACCCGGAGTGTTCCCTTGTGGGACGCGGCGAGGTCTGCCCGCTGACATCAATGGACAGTCCCGCTGACGTCGGGGTGTTCCCGCCAACATTGGGGGCATTCCCGCTGATGTCAGCGGGAAACACCCCCATTTAAAGGGCGTGTCAAGACCCCGCGACCCAGAGGATTCGCGTCTTGACCCAGAGAACCGCATTGATGGGGAGGATCAGCTTGTATTGCAAATTTAAAAGGCTGCAAATCTGGGTGAAGTTTTAATCATGCGATATTTGAATTACCCAGATATAAATCAGAATATTGAAACAACTAGTTCTACTAAGGGTAGCAAGTTTCTTAGCCACTAAGTCACAATTTCTTGTCCCAATTAGTAGAGGCCCCAACCGGAATGAATCTGGTAATGACAACTAACAATGAGGAGCTTATCTCAAACACCCAAGTAAGGAAAGACTTGGGGAATCGTGACTATAACATGATTTCACTATGAAAACTGATTTCATATCCAACAAACGTTCTTTACAGTATGGGCAATAAGAGTATGGAATTCACTACCAAGAGTTAATTTTGATACAAAAAAATTCTGGGTAGTAAATTCCACATGTTTATTCTTCTTACTGTAAAAAAACCTTTTCACAGGTGTAGGTTGCTGTCTTTTTTCAAGTCTGAATGGATGACCTCTTGTTCTTTGTACAATCCTGCAGTGTATGGGGTATTGTTAAACAGAAGGTGTAGAGTGTTGTGGTAGTTACAATCCAATTGTAAAATGTTTTAAGCATAGAAAGGTATTATTTTGAATTAAGTATTTTAAATGTGCTGCAATAATAAACACAGTTTAAAGTTAATACATCCTATTGAAAAGTGCTTTGTATTTTGGGGATTCAGCGCCTACATCTAGTTTACACGTGTTTTCTTGACAAATATTTATCCTTACAAAGTTCAGCTATTCAGTTTGTTTTGTTGCAACGCCTGAATATTGTTTACTTTGCCTAGAATATCTTTTGTTGGACATAAAATGCATTTTTTTCTCTATTTCAATCTGATGAGCTGTGCATCCCCTTACAATTAGTTTGCTACAAGCATCAAAGAAGAACAAATGTCAACAGTTTTTAGACTTCAGACCTTAATCAGTCCTTAGTCTTGTCTTAGATTTAGGATAGCTTCATGTCTAGCTAATGCAAGTTTAAATGTCCTTATAGTAACAGCCTCTACCACTTCTGATGGGAGGTGTTGCATTTATCCAACACCTTCTCAGTAAAATAAAACCTCCTTAGATCTAAACTCTATGGTTTTATACTGTGGCCTCTTGTGTTAACATGCTTCTCTGAAATAAACTTTCATACATAAACTTTGTTAAATCCTTTCTAAATAAATGTTTCTATCACTCTTCTTTCATGCAAGTTATACATTCAGCCTGTACACCCCAGTCTTTCTGTGGCAAGACAAGAGGCTGAAATGAAAGTGTACATCTAAAACGCGCAAACACGTTTTAGACGAGTTCTGACACGTGCATATCACTTTATTACATTACCAAAATGTAGTTTCTCATTTTGCTCGTACTAATTCCACTGGAAGACTCTTAGGGGCACTCTGGCTTGGGGGCAGAATGCAGTGGGGTGCAACCCCACGGTAAAAGCGAGGCTGCTTGCACACCAGAGAGAGGGTGAGGGAGGGAATAAGTATAAATGTATGTTAGAGTGTATGTCTAAGTGTGTGTGGGCATGGATGCGCATGTGTGTGTTAGCGTGCACATGTGTGTGCAAATGTGAGTGCATGTAAATATGTATGCCACTACGTGTGTGTTACTGGGGGAGGCAAGGGACAGCTAGGGACACTTGGCTTCACCCCCCCAGGCTCTTCCATATGTCTACCACACTTTACTGCCTTTGTTTGTACTACTAATTATACCCATATACGAATATTTGTGCTAGTATTCTTGGGTCTGCCCCCCCTAGCTTGGACAGGACTGTTTTAGAGCATTCAGTTTCTGTTAAATTACAAGTACTGCTGTAGACAATATATAGATATGGATAAATAAGCACAGACATCATATATTGCACATATTGCTATTTATTTTGATCACCATTATCCAGCTTTAGATAATACACAAATGTTGACACTGAAATAGCTGAATGTGTGATTCTGAAGAGACAACTGATCTTTTTGCAAAGTGACCTTCTCTTTAACATGGGAAATAAATGTTGTACACATGATTTCCCTTATTAACATTCTGATTTAAGAACACATTGGTTTATCTATATATTTACATTTGTCACATTTACTTATTAATACCCTATTACAATATAGAAGATATAGGAATTCCTGTCTGTTTGTAATTGCGATTTTCAACACTCCTTTGTTATGATTTAGTCCTAAAACCTACAAAACCATATGTAAAGAGAAGGGGCCACTATAGTAATATTCCCTACTTTAATATTCAAGGTCAAAAGATATATGTAAAAAGATCATCTCTCTCTCTCTCTCTATATATATATATATATCTATATATACACACACACATATATATATAATATATATATATATATATATATATACACATATATACATACACATATACATACATACACACATTATAAGTAGAGGTGAGTGAGCTGTATGGCCTCCAGAAATGCAGGTATTCCAGGATAAGTGCCAAGCCTCCCATTTTGGGATCAGTTTGCATTAATTTAAATGGCCAGGGCCGAGTCAGACATTGGGGCTGAAGCCCATGCTGGCCTAGCCAGCTCGGTGTGTAAGTAAGGTACGTAAAAACCCCCCAAAACTTTTAATACAAGAAATTACATTTAGGCAGTACTAATGTTTCAGATTTCAACTTATCGCTTTTCAACCTCATCACTAACAAGGTCATATAACTGCATGAGTCAGTATTTCAGAAACCATCTATTCATAAAAAACCAAAACTGTTCATTGCATTACAGGTCTCTCTGCGAAATTGCAGTTGGAACTGTGTTTATCCAAAATGTGATTTGGTTTACTGAATATTGCATAAAAATGTGCTCACATTAAAAGGATCTATTCACTAGGGAGGCTGAGGGGCCCACAGTTTTTTGGGGATTGAAAATTTAGTAAGATCACTATCTTCCTCAGAATCTAAGGAGATCTTTAGGAAAACAACTTGCTTCTTTTGCGAGGGACAAATCCACCACCAAAAACTGCGCTCTTCAGTACCCCCAAATTTAGTTTGTGCTAACTATTAGAATTTGTAAAATTAGTCCTGGAGTCTTTCCAAAAGACATTCTCAAATGCAAAAGGGTTAATCTAGTTCAGCTGTCCAACATTTTGTGCGTATGCCAGCTTCAAGATTGAATAGCATTATGAAAGTCTGAAATCTCAGAGAAATTTGCATTTTCCGTCTGGATGAAGAATTAACACTGCGGATACAACACATGCAAAGATTTACACTTAGAGCAGTACAGTAATTCAAGCAAATGAACTTCAGTGGTTTAAGTACATTCTCAGATGCTTTTAAAAGAAAGCTTTTTATGAACTATTAACCATAGATCATGTTCTATAGAGATTGCGCAATGAGTAGGTCTGGCCACTTTTTAACCCAGTTCAGTGCATTCTCCATTAAATCCCATTCTCCTTGTCAAGGCCACAACCCATACCATGACAAAAGAGCATTATGAGACTTTTAGTAGAGAACAACCTAACACATCTATCCGCGTATTCCATTCAGTGTTATAAAATGTATACATTAAACACATACCATCCCTCATCTGTCAAATTAAAGTTAAGAACAGCATATTTTTATAAAAAAAACACATACAAAAGGACATAAGACTTCAGGGACAGTGTTCTACACTCTGTATACATCCAAGTCACACATATTGACTTGCTTTCTTATGCTACAGAAAATAAAAATTATTATCATGGCCATTGGATTAATCTCTGATGATATATATATATACACACAAATATATATACACACACGTACACCTGTCACCTATGTGTTTGCATAATTCAAAAGAACCACTACACATTTTTAGGTAAAATGTATGTTGGAATCTATTTTGCATTTGACTGTATGTAAATTTCAGTACACTTCCTTTAAGTAGTCTGTAGAGCTAAATTTTCCATCATTTTTTTGAAATGGGAACACATATAGCAATTTGCATGGGGCAATACATTATAGACCATGCAAAATGGACTGCAACATGCATAAAAAAAAAAAAATGTGGAGATTTTACTATTTGAAAGAAATTTGTTTTAGCTAATTTCTTCTCCTAAACCCACTTACTTTCACCTTAGTATCCCACGATAAGCATACTTGGGAACCCGGAGCCCTCCCTTTCGAGGGCTAATGTCTGTCAGAGGTCCACTGGTGTCCAGGGCCAGCCCCACCCGTTGAAAAATGTAAAGTGGTAGTACGGGAGGTTTCTGGGGCATGCTTCAACGCTGTTCCCTAGACCCAGAGATTCTCTGTGGTGACTCGGAGAGTTCCCAGACATGCTTATAAGGCTTGGTGAAAACACCACTGTGAAATGTACAATAGGACTGGGACAAGTGACAGGTCCACTTTAAAAAAAGACATGACAAAAAGTAAATATGTGAGTAATTTGAAAATATACAGCCATTCAAGATTTAATAAACTATTGTACATCCAGACCAGTGATCCAGATATTGGATTTCGGCAGCTTTTTATGGTATACTGATCCAAACAAAACATACTAAGCAACAATGATTTTACATACATCTAAAAATAAATACAGTCTAAAAATATACAGCTTGGCAAAATTAATAAAACCTTCCAAGGCCACGCATCAACATTCAGGTATTTCTTACAAAAATAAAAGTTTAATTTGTGTGATAAAACAGAATAAAGTCAGCAGGTTTACTCATGCGTACGGCATTAATGACTACATGTAATGTTGCAGTGTATGAAAAGACGGCTCATCCTATTTTAAAGCATTCTTTATAAAAACAAACCATTATGCATCTGATGTAAAAAAAACAAATGTTTTATATTCTTTTTATAGGGCAATTAGGACACATTTAAAAGTAAATGGTTGTATGTAAAGTTTTTTTTGCAACCTTAGTTTTTAATTTTACATGCGTTCTCTAGATGGTAGAGTATTTTACCAACAGCACTTATGGCACAGCTTTTCTGGAAACATTAAAACGTCACAGTTGCATGACAGTATAACTATGTCAGCCAGTGCCTTATTTATTTATTTTTTTTTAAAACGATTTTGAAATAAATTTGTTAAATCTATTCAGAAAAATAGTAGATAAAAGGCTTTCCATATGTGTTTGCATTACAGAATATGTTACAGCCACCTACATTTAAAGTTTCAGAAAAACCTTATACACGTTATTTTGTACCCATGTATAATACATGCACCTTCTCTATGTTACCTGAAACCTGGAAAATGTTTTATTCATGTAGAAACAAAGCATATAAAGGGGGAGGGGGAATAACTTAATAGCTGCCAAACTAAAAATCTAAAATACACAGAGCTTTGCATTCACATATTAAGATGTAATGTAAAAATAAAAAATTGTGAATTGATTTAAGAGCTATATGCCATAGCTCCACATTTAATTTTTGAGGGTTTTAAAAGAGATTGAAAATATGCCGTCTTTCATACACTGCAAATAGTTTTGGGCGTATTCTGCTAATGGAAAACATGCCTTCCATTCCCTTTTAGTGAAACAGAGAAACAGAACATGAACACACTGAAGCTTCTTTGAAACAAAAGAGGAGATTCCAGGAAATCAATGCAGTGGATGGAAGGAAAGATTCGGGCGGCTCCAACCGTTTGCAGCTACACAGTCCTAGAGAGAGCTACAAGAAGGCATCACAACCAATGGCGTCTGCTGGGCCCCTGAAGAAAAGAGAACAATATTACGTCATTTAAAATGTTGTGCTGATGTTCTATAAAATAAATAAATAATTTCACTTCTGCCCATTAAAACAAGTAGTGGGGCCTTTAAAAACCTTTAGGATTACAAGTGGGTATTCAAGGGAGCAGACATGTCCTACTGCCTCATTACCAAAGTGCCAGTGTAATTCTAGCATCTGTGCGCAAGC
This sequence comes from Sceloporus occidentalis, assembly GCA_023333645.1. Classification (NCBI taxonomy): domain Eukaryota; kingdom Metazoa; phylum Chordata; class Lepidosauria; order Squamata; family Phrynosomatidae; genus Sceloporus; species Sceloporus occidentalis. The sequence goes on from JALMGF010000055.1 coordinate 3,358,721, forward strand.
AAATTAACTTATTGATGTTGCCTTCAGAGCAAGCCAATTTGCCCACAGCTGCAAGAATAATACGGATGCCATCATTAATGAGGTGGGGGAAGTGCTTTCTGCAACCATAAACACCCTTGCACTGCTCTGCATTCCAAATTAATGGTTATAGGTCGCACTTTACCTTCCCAAAGTGTAACAAAGGGTGCTGTATATAATCAGGACATGTTTCTCAGAATTTGTGAAATATTCTGTTAGGATTGCCAGGAAATTTAATATTTTAGAGAACAATCAACGACAGAAAATATCGTACTCACATGTAAGTATTTTCCAGAGAACGCTGTTAGAAAAAGACAATTAAGACAGATCAGATAAGAATTTCAGAGGATAGTGGAGAAGAAGGCAAAGGCAGAATTATAAATGTATACATTATATTATGTGATTAAGGAGTAATTTCCAGGATACAGAACCCATGTTTAAATACAAATCCTAGAGAAAAAAAATCATCACAATGCTCCCATAGACTGCAATGGACAAAATGAGCTAAAAACAGATACATGTGACCAAATGTATAAATGGAGATGAAATGTATTTCTTTAATCTAATTTTTTCCATTGCAGTTTATGTGAGAATTGCTATTCAGTTACTTGTGATAGATTGAGTACTCAAATGCAAGAGGAAGGAAGAAAGGATGATGTCAATCACGAAGACGGGGGATAGAGGAAAAATTTGGAATTTTAAAAGAAACCCAAAGCAAACAATGCAATTAAATGAAAAATAGCACATAATTTCTCAACATGTTTTACAAAAAAAGGAAAAATAAATAAAAATATGTTAACAGATCAATTCAAGGCAGAAATTATTTTGGTAAACAAGAGTTCAGGGAGTTAATATGCAAATAATTGGTGATTAACAGTATAATGAGTAAACGCATGTGCGGCCACAGCCACTGACTTGTTTTAAGGGTCGATCAGATCCATCCGGGGCCATTCTGAATCTCTCAGATCCCACAGGTTCAAGAGGTCGACTCCCGACACTGTAATTGCGCGGGCGCCTGATTGTATCCGAGCTGGACAGAGGAGTGAAGCTGTTTCTTCTCATCCGCATCGGGGCTTGGCTTTGGTCAAATACACCCTGATGAGATTTGAAAGTGATGAAGGACCAAAAAAACGGGGATACTCAAAAATAAATACAATATGAAGTAAAAATATTAAACCTTGTCTGTACGATAAGTTTTCTGTATATATTCTCGTATGCATAACTATTATTGTGTCATTTAAGTATACGTCAAAACATAATCGCAAGTGTATTTATATACTGCATATTTTTAAATTATGTGTGCTTATTATGTTTAGGTGTCATAAATCAATCTACGCATCCTGAATGTGAGAAGGGTGGTACTTATCAATAACCATAATGTAAAACCCGTAATCCTGTAAAAAATGCAATTCACAAGCTACAGTTAAATGTTCTAGTATTTGAAAAAAAAAGAATTTTAAAAGCTAGATCTGAAAAAAAACCCACCAAAACCAGAGAAATAAAATGAATCCTTTTCTTAACTACTGTCATACCTCAGACAATTGCTACTGCATGCATTACATAGAATGTTTGGAAGGTCAATATGTTTACTAAATGTACAGTTTCCCATAGGCCAAAGTATGCCTATGTACAGCTATCTGAACAAATCTTTAATAACATTTCTAAAACTAGAAAATAAGAGAAATAAATATTAATTTCTACTAAAAGTGCTTTTCCACCAATGCACATCATTAACTGAGCTATCCAAAGTAACATTTATCAGACCTATAATTCTTTATTCTGAAATGTCTTATTTTCCAAGGCAATAACCTGTAAGTGCCACTTTTTTGTGACACGACAATCAGTTACTGAAAGACATCAGTTTGCAAAAAAAAACAAAACTGGGTTCCTAACTGCCCATTTAGCTATAAAGGTGTTTAATTGAGCCAGTGGGCCACCCCCTTTAATACAACTTGAAAGTGATATATTTTACACTTAAGAAAATGGCAATTAAAGTCGTCCAACTACTGCCGACTTAGAGTAGTTAACACCTGTATAAATTACATCTATTTAGAACAGCAAGTTACGGCTGTCCAAAATGTAAGGATATATTAAAAAAACAAACAAAAAAAAAACAACAAAAACTTACGGGTGGTTTCTCTCTGTGTGTGTCCACGGCATCCACATTAAGCTTTATCATTTCTACCTTACAGCCTTGAAACAAAACAACACACCAAATTACTCATATGTCAATGTGATTCAGGAAATGTTTACATAGCTATAAAACTTGGGACAGATACTTGATTGCAACATACCCCAGAACACATTGCCATCATAACCTAGGAGTAAAAGACTGTAAAACTATGACACCTAAAATTAATTTAGGGTACATAGTTGAGCAAACGTTGTGACTTCACAAAGCTATTCTCCAGCCATAGCCCTTGATGAACTTAAATGACTCTACAATAAAAAGCATTCCCATCAATTACAAAATTAAAAATGTTAGGAAAACAAACTTATGGAGATTTATAATTTTAAATGTTCCTTTAAAAGTTTTAAACATATAAAACAGACGAGGAAGGAACATAATTAAGACTAAGACAACATTAGACAGATTATCGCATAATTAAAGGAATATTTCTGCAAAAGAGCGGGACCCTCTAACAGGCGTGATGTTTTCGAATATCATTTTTAATATGAAGTTCCGTTTCTTGAAAAGTAGAGTCACCTGGTGAATCTATGGCATGCATAGAAGATGTTATAGAAGTTGTATTCACACTATTTTCCTTAAGATTTAATTCTATATGACTGATACTTCTGAAAGTTGTGGAGAAAAGACCAAGCATGACTAATGCCTTATTGTGAAAACAGTAGTTCTATGGAATGAAGAAGTTTATCTGTTATGTGGCCTGGGTCTCAGTTTTACCCGTGGCGGTACCAAGAAGGCGAGTGTGAGAGCCCCAATGGGTTGTTAAGTGTTCCAGCTCTCAGAGACCGAGTTTACAAAAATGCCCTGTAGAAGCATTGTAGTGTCATGTGCTAGTCAATCAGAGCGGTTTTGCAATCTCTAATATAAAAACACAGAAACCATTCGGCCCATTAAGTCTGCCTGTTTATCCTAATATAAGGATTCAGACCTTAATCAGTGCTTAGATTCATGATAGACTTATGCCTAACCATGTATGTTTAAATTCCATCACTAGTCTCTACCTCTTTGGATGTATCCACCATTCTCTCAGTAAAGTAAAACATTGTCAGTCATACGGTCTGTGGCTTAAAGGTAAGGTCCTATCTGAGTTTACTTAGTTTACTTACAGCACTCCAGTTAAACTCAGCCCCACTCAGCACTGCGGTTCCCAGGTGCTGAGGAAGCTTGGCACCTGAGAGTGATGTGATAGGGAGAAGTAGAATAATGCAGTAGGGCAGATAACGAAGGCCACATCAGCTAGTCAAACAATGATAATGACTGCACACTGGTGAAGCTTTAAATGTGCTTACAACCTATGTCTTTTTATTTTTTTTAACAGTAAGGAGACACTCTTTCCCAACAGTAACTTACCATAAGCAACAGGCGTCAACTTAATTACAGTATGCAGTGGGCAACGGAGGTATGGCAAATCATCTAGATTAGTAGAAAACAGGAGAATTATTTTTTGCACTGGTAAAAAATAATCTATATCAGTTTATCAATTTTCTGCCAAACTTTTTCCTGCACTATTTTTAAAGAATTTAGTCAGGAACTAATCCACATAGTTATATGGATACAGGTATATTTTAAGATTCTCCTTAGACTAAATTATAATTGTTTTACCTGCACTTTTGTCTAAGAAGTAAGCCAGAAGACATCTCATGACAGCCTGGTGACAGATGACCAAAACATTCCCCTGACGCTCCAGCTCCATAATGACGGGCTCAAGACGCTGTACGAGGTCCTGGTATGACTGTGGATAAGAAAAGACCAACACATTAATAAGGTTTTGGTAGCAGTATAAACTGTTTTGTGTGCCCACTATGTAGGTGGTGAGAGTAGGTTCTCACCCTATTGAGAGTGTGCCTTGACGTGGCGGGTGAGCTTAATTATGTTTTGGCCAATTCATATAACCATAACCTCTCATTTATATTATGTTTATATATTTGTTGCCAACTTTATTAGGGTGAGAAGCGCAGACAGTTTTTGTTTTTTGTAAGAAAAGAAAAGTATTGGGTTGTGTCAAGTTACAATCACCATGTCAAAATCTAGGTCATACAATAGGACTGCCCAGTCCCTTCTTATGTCTATGTAACCCTGTGCTCATTGGGGGGCACAGAGTGACTGGGAAACCCTGTCTGGTCTGCCAGAACCAGACTCTTATTGACTAGCCATATATGGGGCTCTACAAGCCAGGAGACCCTCGATGCGCTTGACCAGGACCTAGCCGCAAATTCATGGAACTGTGCGGCCCCTAGAAACCACGGCGATGCCCGCCGACAATTAGAACAGCGTCGCTACGGACGCCCTTTGCCCCACCACTTCGCTCTTTTGAGGGTACATTAAGCTTGTGGTGGGCAACACTTGGTGGTGGTTACAGAGAGGGACCTTGTTCGAAAACCCTGGTTTTATTACCAATCTTTAGGACCAGGGTTTACCCAACCCTGGCTATGGAACTCTGGCCCGGCTACCACGGGGACTGCTCCCGGGGATATTTCAGACGCCGTCTCTCAGGGTCCCAATGATGAGCTCTCCATTGGTAACTCGAGATTGATGCTACTCCCTCGGGATCACCCCAAAATAGTGAGTTTTTTCGGGTGAGCATTGCTGGCCATAAAACCGAATGGAGGCACCAGGCTGTCTGGTAGTTGATGGGATTATACCCCTAATCCAATCATGTTTGCTGTATAAATATCTGTGCCGTCTTCAATAAAGGGAGTTCTGTTTTACCCCTACACCAAGTCTTGGCTAGTGCTTGGGGGAACATGAAGGGTTACTCCCTTGAGCAATAAAGCTTTTAGCAGCAAGGAAGATCTCTATGGTGGAGCTACTCAGTGCGAGTACGGGTCTCCATCACAAAGGACACAGAAGATAACTCCTAAATATATTTATCACTGGAAATGTAATTAAAAACTACAAGCTACTTCATCATTTCTGGGAAAATGTCTTTGTTAGTAAGGATAAGTTATGTAGGAAAGAGCGGTTAATCAGATGTTCTGCAGGGTTAGTTTAAACAGAGAGCGAGCAATAAATTGCCAAAGCATCTGGCAGTGACACATATATACGTCTGGTTTTGAATCCCTTGTACCTGGTGTGTGTACTTAATGTTCCTGTTAAGGTAAAAGGGCAGTTATTGTATGCCCTGTTGTGAAATGTATTCTGCCAGGGAACATGGAATAGCATCAGTAGCTTGACTATAACTACGTAATAGGATTGATTGCAGATCAACAAACTGCAAGTTACCTCTCCACCAGGGTAACGATAAAGATATTTATCTTGATCCCTTGCTGCAAACTCTTCAGGATACTTTTCTTCTATCTCTTTGTAGGTCATCTCTTCACATACACCCTAGGGGAAGGAAATACGGAATATGGCTTAGCCAACACTCGTCTTGGCAAAAACATTTACAGCTGAAATATATAATTTAATGCAGTGTAATGTAGCATTTTTTGAGGCAAGAGAAAGTTTTCTTCTACATGCCAGTTTAGTGTCAGCATAGTTATAAGTGGAAATATACATATATTGTTTATCCTATTCATTTCCTAGTCAACTGGCTAGCAAACTATTTTTTTTAAATGAGGTAGTGTAAACACAAAACAAAAAGTGTGCAGGTGAAATATTTCACACAAAAATATATTACATACAGCATAAGTGAAACCAAACGTTAAAGTAGCCCTAAAGTTCATCGTCTACGATAATTATTTGTCAAACACCTACACCATCAATCTCATTAAGGATTTTCCACTGTTCATAATCCACGCCAAGACATTCTGCTGTTTGGATTGTTCTTTTCAGTTGGCTGGTCCAAACCTTGAGGTCCGCAATTTCTTGCTCCTCAATAAACTTTCTGAGTGCTTGGGCAAACTGCACAGAAAGGCACAAAAAGAAACATTAAATAAGAAGAGAACCAATAGACTAGGTAGAATAAGAAAATAACCAATTATGGGTAATTTCAAAGCCTATGATTATGTGCTTTTTGGCACAAAATGCACAAAGTGAGTGTCTACTGTCAGTACAGTGCTGCACCTTTCAAAGAAAAAAAAGGGGAAAATGGGGGGGGATAGGAAGGGGACCCATTCATTTCACTGTGGCTGCTTTATGTGATTTTTTATTTAACACCTATTAAAAATTAAGATCATTTAACCAGTCCACTACTATCCTTAACCCTATAACTCAAAGCTAATTTTGACCGTCTTTTCTTCCATCCATTGGTCTCAAATTCCCTACTCAACATCTTCGAGTTTATTTGTGGTTCTCATGGCAACTTGAAAAAAAAAAAGACTTCTGAAAAAGAAAACGTTGGACGAATTTGGTTCGAACAGAACACAGAGAAGACCCCCCCCCCCGAAAAGGAACACAAATTTCCCGCTGCCCCCTCCAAATGTCTAGTTTTAATAGGTAAAGCTATCACTGACTAGTTTCACTTGACTGTAAATGGCTTTACTTTTTGTCTGTGGGCCTTTTCTGTGTGTATTTTGTCAACAAGGGTCATTACGAGCCAGGCCCTGGTACGTCTAGGCTTCAGGTATTCCAGCATAACAAAAACTTATTTGGTTTCAGTGGCAACAATCCATTGTGTCACATGGCAATTATGTATTCGCTAAAAATTAGGAGGAAGGCAAAAAACCCCCAAAACACTTATTTCTAAGAAAGGACAGAATTAATTAAACAGCACCTTTAAGCCGACTTACTTGTTTTCCCTGTGGAGAAAGTCCTGAATCTCCTCCAATTCTTCCAGCAACGTTACAATCACTTTCACCATGTCGGCATAAGTATATTGTTCGCGGCTGCACATGAATGTTCATGAGGTAGTAGACAATTTTGCTTTGGATGTAATCTTGCACTCTGTTCACGAGAAACCTCTGTCCCACGTTGATGACTTTAATAAGGGAGTGATCCCTATAGCAGAAATGCAGAAGACCAAATATAAAAGTGAAAAAAAACCCATTTCTCTACCTTGATTAAAAGAATACTGACCGATGATGCAAATCAAATTGCATTCTCCTGTGGAAATGGCAAAGCTGACCTTGTATAATTCATGCTTAGTACAATAACAGAGCTATAAGGTTACATAGAAGGGGATCCTGTTTTACAACAGTTTTTTTAATAACTGGCATCATATAGAACAAGAGATAGGGGCCACAGTTCTTTACCTTAATGTAAATCCCATCGTATTACACCACACATTTTCTTGATGTAGGTAAAGCAAATAGCTCTCTGATTTTTACTATTTCTTGTCTGTAAGCATTAACTAATAATGTGCAAGACATATGAAGCATACTTGTCATAGGAATCAGGGTCTAGAGGCTCATATGTAACTTTATAACATTCAATTCTCTTCAGGAAATCATCCATGACATTCTCTCGGTTTATTTCAGGATAATCCGGGCTGGAAACTTTCACTTCCTGAAAAACACAAAAAGTGCGATAAAAGGTTTAAACAAGACTCACTGCTCAGCCAGATAAAGTTACAGTGGAAAAATTTATATGGCTCCGTACCTTGTCGAAGGCAAAACTAAGACGTGATCTAAATTTTAGTTACCCTGGGTGGGACGGATTTCTTCCTTTAAAATGACCCTGATGCCTACATTACTTATTTTGTACAGTTTCAGCACCAATTCCCAAGTCGTTCTTGTTATAAGTGCAGATATACATTAATACATTTTATCTGAGGTAATAAACGGTGTAGGTTATGCTTTAGGTTTCTGAGGTTCTCAAGGGAGATTGGGGGGATTTGGGGTCCTTAGTGCAGAAGCAATGCTAGATGGCTATTTTTGCCTAAAAATTTACTTTGCATGGTCACCGAGATTCTGTGGTACGGGTGGGTATTGGCTGTAGTGCCAGGGCCGGCCCGACAATGGAGCCGAGTGGGGCAACCGCTCCAGGCGGCACTTTGCCGCCCCAAGCCCTTTTTTTTTTTTTAAGCCGAGAAGAGAGAGAGGGAGGGACGCAGAGTGGTTTTATCTTACCAAGTTGTCAGTACCCGCTCGGCGCCCCTCTCTCTCTCTCCTCTTTCGGCGCTCAGCATTACAAGCCGGCACCGAGACTGAGCAGGGAGACTCACCGCAGGACTGCTGAAAGGTAAGTACGGGGGGGGGAGGGTAGATAATGGGTGGGGGGGGCGGCAGGGTAGATAATGGGGGGGGCATTTTAAACTTCGCCCCAGGCGGCATTTTGTCTTTGGCCGGCCCTGTGTAGTGGGCACAGCTAAGAGGGCACAGACAGACTTCCTCGCTTTTACCAACCATTCAGCTCTTGATAAAGTGCTGAAATAGGTTTACTCCAAAACAAACCTTAAAAGCCTACATGCTGGGTATTAACTTTCAAAGATGGCCTAGCAGGGGGATTTCCATAAAGTGAGATCTGTTTGTTGAAGGGATATGGTCTTTAGTGCAGCTGAGAGATATGTTCAGGGATAGGCAGAGTATCTGTACAAGACACACCAATGTCCACGGCAAGGTTTGTGAAGGTCTATAGAATATCATTAAATTGTCCACCGCATACCCCAATAAAGGTCCACCATGAGCAAAGTTGGTGCGTAACCCTGGATATGTTCTTATTACAGGATTTTCACTTCTTATAATTAGTTTGTTTTTGAAGCCCCATCAGGCCTCACTGAGATTGCGAACCCCGTTGTCAGAGCTTGAAAATCTATGTTTTAATGCATCACATTTCAGTAATGTGTTCTCCAATAGAAAATATAAACAAAAAACAAACCGGAAAAATACCAAACTGTAGTAAGCTGTGTAAAACAATATATGGTGCTCCAAACGCAGGGGGCAGGCTTACCTGGTCAGCAGACTTAGGATCTGGCGTCCAAGCCAAAAGCAATAAAAATAAAGATGCAGAGAAAACGATCCAACACTGAAGAGAACAAGACCGCCAAACTGAACACAATCCAAATAACTCCACCAAAATCCGTAAACAAAAGGACTTTATTAGGTGGCTATAAACATGGGGGGGAAATCAGCAGGGAGTAGAAGACTGGCCTAACGTGTTTCGAGCCTTTAGGCTCTTAATCATAGGCCTATTTTTCTCCGCATCTTTGTTTTGTATTGCCTCTATATGTTACCTGGCCATCTTAGGTATTCCAGAATCTATAAGACAACCATAGAGGTTTAGTTGGCAAAGGGGTTTGGGTAAAACATTTTCAGAAGAAAAATGGATAAAGTTACTGACTGTTATGCAGTCCATGTGTGTTAATCACCTAGAACTTAGTAGGAATATACTTTTTAGACGGTTTATGGTGCCAACTAAATTGAAAAGTTTGTTTCTTCGGATGTTGGGACCGCGTTAGAGGGATTGTTGGTAGGTGGGCACTATGGACCATGTTTGATTGTCCTGCTCTGTTAGAAGATATATGCCCTTGTTGCGCATATGGTTTTCCTTTACCTTTTGATCCTAGGGTGGCTCTACTGGGGATGCTCCCAGAGGACATCAGTCATTCCCACCACAAATTGATTATGCATATTTCTAGCTGTACAGTTGGCCACGACAAAAGCCTAGAAAAGTCCCCTGCTCCCACAATGATGGAGGTTCACAATATCATAGTGGGACCCATAGGAGGTGTGAAGAAATGTCAGCCACATTGGAATCTGTGGATATTATGGACTTCTTAGACTGATATGGGTTAGGAAATGTAACTATTTCCAGGGTGGCTGGGTGAGGGGCATTCACATTTTGTTTTCTACATAATGTTTTTTTGTGCATTAGAAAAGTATAGTGTCAGATATTTTATGATGGAAAACATGTATTCTGTATTTGTATTATACATGAACACAAAATGGAGTCAAAGCCATTTTATTTTGCATAATAATATAATTGAGAACAAAGAAGTATTCATGTATATAGATGTTTCAGTATATATGATCCAATTAACGTTATATTCCATGAGAAAGTTGAGTAGTAGAAACTACATATCCTAAGGAATGTAAATTGGAATGGGGGATACATCATAAGACCACCAAAACCTAATTTACTACCTAGGAGGCAACGTCTGGAGATATGGGTGACTACAAAGACCTGATTTACTATCTAGGAGGTAACATCTAAAGATAAGGGTGACCATGGATAAATTCCAAACACATATGTAATAGTCTTTAAGTTATTTCTTAGACCAGAGCGTCTCTCACAGGTAAATTAAGAAATTACAACGGTGTAAATATGAGTAGAAGTCCTAATTATAATGGGTAAAACCCACCGTTATGATTGGATAATTCCAATCAAGAGGTGGAGGCTATGATAATAATAATTTAAGGAACTCACCCTAAAACTGACCCTGAAAGACCTAAACCCTGAAACAAAGGCACCCTGAGAACAGACAGACCCTGACGGACTTATTCACCAAATTTACCCCAGAGAATTTGGAATCTTAAGATCCTGACACCATATTGTACTCTTAGAGTTACTTTGAGTCCTAACATATATAACTTTTAGAAAGTTATATTTCTTCCCACTGAACCTGGATTAACTTCTACAAGGACCAGTTGGATCACAGCAACAAGTGGTGGTAATTATAATTGTTTTATTATTCTGAATAGAGGTGAATTTTGTCTTCTTCATATAGAGTTCCCTTTTTCTGGGAAATAGCAAGTATTTGACATTATTGTATATGACGGCTTGTGAGACTGCAGTTTATAATCCATGATAATGACAATAATGTAAAAGGTATTTTTACCTGTAGATGAAGTTTGACATTATTTGCATCTATTAGGAACGTCACTAATACTCTTAGACATTATTAAATTATTTTTAATGTCATATTAGTAGAACTAATATATAAATAGAGTAAGTGATTGCCCTAACAGTAGACAATTGAAAACTTAATACCTCATTGTTTTTGGATGGCGTATGCTATTATCCAATATGTGTAGCAGATTTCGCCTCCTTACTAAAGAGTTTTTGGAACTGTAATGTCAATGCTTCAGGTCATATCCAAGTAAAAAAAAAAAAATAAAGTTCAAATGCTGCTGTCTCATTTAGAAGGTCACATACAGTGCCCTAAACAAATATTGGAACCCTTGATAAATATGAACAAAGACTGATTTATTTAACCTTTCAATGTCCTCTTCAAACAATACACAAAAAATACTCTCATGGATATCAGACAATTGCAAACATAATTATTGGCACCCTTTTAGTCAATACTTGGTGCTGCCTCCCTTTGCTAAAATAACAGCTTTGCGTCCTCTCCAATAATGCCTGATGATGATGGAGAATACATAGCAAGAGATATATGACCATTCCTCCTTACCGAAGCTCTCCAAATCCTTCAAAATTCAAGGTGAATGCTGATGGAATCTCCTCTTCAGTTCACCCCACAGGTTTTCTATGGGGTTCAAGTGAGGGGACTGGGATGGCCATGGTAGGACCTTGATTTTATGGTCAGTAAACCATTGTTGTGTTGATTTTGAACCAGTCCCCTGCTGGAAGATCCAACTATGGCCTATTTTAAGATTTCTGGCAGAGGCAGTCAGGTGTTTAATTTAATATCAGTTAATATTTGATACAGTCAATGATGCAATGTATCCTAAGAAAATGTCCAGCTCCAACCCATTAAAGAGCCACCACCATATTTAACCATGGGCATGAGGTAGATTTCCATATGGTTGTGCACCAAACCCATAGCTGGTGTTTATTGCCAAAAAGCTCTATTTTGGTTTCATCTGACCATAAAACCCCATCCAATATGAAGTTACAGTAGTGTCTGACAAACTGAAGATCGTTTTATTTGGATGAGAGTAGAGGCTTTTTCCTTGAAACCCTTCCAAACAACTTGTGGTGATGCAGGTAAAGTTAAATTGCAATTTTGGAGACTTTCTGACCCCAAAACACAACTAACCTGTGCAATTCTCCAGCTGTGATCTTTGATTTGTTGGCCACTCAAACCATCCTCTTCTGCGTTGAGACAATATAGAGACACATGTTCCCTTCCAGATTAAGGTATAACATTTCTAGTTGACTGGAACCTCTTCTTAGTTATTGTTCTGAAATTGGCCTTTTCAATACTTTTGCCATTTTCTTATAGCTACCTCCAATTTTTTTGAATTTCAACAACCTTTTCCTGTGCCATATATTCCTTGGTCCTTCCTATTGTGAAAAACTGTCCAACACACAATAAAAGTCTAGATTCCATCCAAGACAAAATCTTAAAAAATATCTAATAAAGTTCAGTCAGTATACTTTACTGAGCATATATATATATATATATATATATATATATATATATATATATATATATATATATACATATATATATACATACACATACATATACATATACACACACACATATATATATACACACCGTATTGGCTCGAATTTAGGCCGCACTTCCCCCCCCCCACTTTTAGTCTTTAAAGTGGGGGTGGGGCCTATATTCGGGGTCTAGCGCCCGACGCCCGGGACATGCAGTTCCGGGCGCCGGGCAGGCAGCAGGGTTAGGATACAGATCCCCCGCAGCTGTGCAGGGGATCTGCATCCTACTCTCTGATACGCTCAGACAGCCTCCCCTGCCAGCACTTTCAATGGGGGGAGTGCCGGCACGGGAGATTGTTAAAGCACATCGTGCAGACGTGCCAGCAGCGAGAGGTTGTTAACGCTTGCATCGCCGCAGCCGGTGAAGGTCTGCGCGATGTACGCTAACAATCTTCCTTGCACCGGAAGTTAAATACGCGTACTGCGTAGCTGTCCCCCGCCGACCCTGCAAGACTCCGGGGAGTCTGCACCGGTAAGTCTAGGGGGGGACCTCTTGGGGGCAGAGTGGCAGCATATCTCAGGGGGGGGGATAGAGTGGCAGCATATCTCGGGGGCAGAGTGGCAGTATATCTGTTCCAATAAGTGTTTGTTTTTTTTTACTAAAAAATGTTTTTCTTTAAAAAAGCACCTAACTTTTAGGGTGCGGCCTATATCCGAGCCAATACGGTATATATATATATATATATATATATATATATATATATATATATATATATATATATATATATATATATATATAGCACCATGAGATTTCTGAGGGAAAAGCAAGCCTTCTGGCTTGTCTGGTGTCTGTAGATGAGTGTAATAATACTTCTTCTACATATATATATATATATATATATATATATATACACACAGACACACACACACACACACACACACACATAATGGCATCACGCAGTTGCTGCAGATTTGTCAGCTGCACATCCATGATGCGAATCTCCCGTTCCACTGTATCCCAAAGGTGCTCTATTGAATTGAAATCTGATGACTGATCACTCATTGTCATGTTCAAGAAACCAGTTTGACATGATGTGAGCTTTGGTGCATTATCCTGCTGGAAGTAGTCATCAGAAGATGGGTTACACTGTGATCGTAAAGGGATGACATGGTCAACAACAATACTCAGGCAGGCTGTCGCATTTAAATGATGCTTATTGGTACTAACGGATCCAAAGCGTGCCAACCACCACCAGCCTGAACCGTTGATACAAGGCAGGATGGATCCATGCTTTCATGTTGTTTACACCAAAGTATGACCCTGCCATCTGAATGTCACAGCTGAAATCAAACTAGACAACGTTCCTCCAGTCTTCCATTGTCCAATTTAGGTGAGCCTCTGCGAATTGCGGCCTTTGGTGAGCCTGCTGTAGCCCATGTGCTTCAAGGTTCGGCCTGTGTGTTCAGAGATGGTATTCTGCATATCTCGGTTCTAACGAGTTGACTTTCTATCATCTCGAACCAGTCTGCCCCTTCTCCTCTGACATCAACAAGGCATTTTTATCCACACAACTGCTGCTCACTGGATTTTTTCTCTTTTTCGGACCATTCTCTGTAACCCTAGAGATGGATGTGCATGAAAATCCCAGTAGATCAGCAGTTTCTGAAATACTCAGAACTGCCCGTCTTGCACCAATAACCATGCCATGTTCAAAGTCACTTAAGTCCCCTTTCTTCCCTATTCTGATGCTTGGTTTGAACTGATGATTGGCTGATTAGCCATTTGTGTTAACAAGCAATTGAAAGGTGTACCTAAGTACTAATACACATTACATTATCATTCTGCTGCCATGAAAGTATGAGATCATATAGATTCACATCATCTAAGCTTTCAGGGCCAAATCAAGACATTGTCACAGAGGGTGCTCACAAGGTTATGCTCTGGCGAGTCAAATTTAATAAAACCATTCTTAGAGTTCCGTAGAGAAATTGAATCCAGAGTCAGGCATCATCAGGAGAAACAGTACATATTACAGTTCCACACAATACAAAAAAGTACATCAGACATTGTTTTATGATTATTTAACTTTAATTTTGTCTTTTGTTAAGGTCATATGCATTTGTTTAAGATGTATAGGAAGTTTGCTTTCAGCCTGCATATTTGATCATGTTCAACCCACCTTTTACCTATGCATTGCATTCAAAACCTTCTCATTTTAAAGCACAAAATTAAGTACCACAGCAGACAACGCGTCTAGTATCACAAGGGATGTAAATCCAGGCTGCTAGATCACTGTCTACCAGAAGACAGTATACATGCACAGTTCTGAGATGTGATAACTGCTATTCGCAGCTACAGAGAAACAAAAAGGTGCTAGCTAAGCAGCCAAGTATGAAGACAACCTTGGAGATAGACAAGGTTATATACAACTTTCCATTTCTTTCATCAAATAGTTATTAACATTACATAGCAAAACAAATGCTGGCAATGTCCTTTTTCTACAGCCTTCCTGCAAAGCTCAGCACTTCTGGAGACAAGTACTTGGGAATGGATTTCACAATACCACCTGGCTTTGCAAGTTTCCAAATAGTTTTTTTATATTGATGTACAAAAATATACATAAACATAGGAAAAGTTGTATGAAAACAACGCCTAGAAGATTTTTTTGTATTTCTGTAGGAATACGATGACATACTGGCTGTCAGTATTAAGAAGTAAAAAGTATTTAAAATAAATAAATACATAAATAAAAAAAGGATTTATTATGCTCAAATGTTGGGGTGTAATTTTCCAGAAACATGGTTAAAGATATATTTGCAAAAACATTCTAAAGGTTCGCACTGCCACCAAATGTGGAGGAAATCACCTTCATAAATCCTGCATATGCTGGAGATTCTGGGTTACATTTTTGCAAAACGTTTGCGTACTAACTACCATTGATTCAATACTTTTTAGTGTAATTCTCTTATATTCAAGCATTAAGTATTCTTTGTAGATCAAAATTAATGATCTATCCCAGTCCTTGTTGGAATGGAAATTGAAAGGTCTTTTCCCCCAACTGTTAATAGCTGGCAGAATTATTTCTTGTTTAAGTCCCTTGATCAGTTTGTTACATTTGGACATCTGAATTACTACATAGCATATGAGCCGGTCTAGATGTATCAAAGATATAAATCTTTATATCTACGTTCAAAAGAGATATTGGCAGGGTTCTTTATGTTCTGTATGGAAATTATGTTTGCTTTTAGCAGTTCTTGTGGAGCCTTGCTTGGTTTGCCCATTTCCTTGAGCCCTAACCCCTGAAAGCCATAGTAAGATATTTTTTGTTATCTTTCAAAAATGTGTAAAAACAAGTAATTAAATTAATCTGGACCAAGGGCTTTATTACTTTTTACAATATTTATACGGTTAGAAATTTCTTGTTCAGAGAGAGGGTCACATAAAGGTTTTAATAAAACAAAACAAAAAACAGTATATATAGTGAGCACTTACCATGATGTTAGCTGCAATGACTTCAGGATCATCACATTCAGATTCAACAAAAAACACCTATGTTAAATAACAGGACAATGTAAAAATAAAAACAAATACAAAATATTTTAATTTTGTTATGCCTACATGGTGAAATTCACTAATCTATTCAACTATCCTTAAATATTGTGTTGCATGTCTGTATCCCCTGGCAACACGATCTTCAATTAAACCTATTGGATTACTAGTCCATACACTCGTCAATCATATTACTTGAATGAACCACACACACTTGTCTTAATATTATATTACTAAATTTGTCAAGAACGTGCTTAGTTTAGCATCCAGTTCTGGCCACCTCAATTTTACCCGGATACCAAAATAGTACCAGGCCAGACTAGATGGACCAAATATCTCTTAGCCATCACCAAATTCTTTATGGAGGTGATCTGTAAAAGACAGACATCACAATGGCCATGTGTAAATCACAAAAAAAGGAGCTTTTAGTAGTGGATTCAATCTTAAAAATCACAGCACCCCAAGAGATTGTTATCTCCTGCCACCCATCTGATTTGTTCACTTATCAATATGTGCTAGTTTTGTTAGGTCACTGTTAGGACACCTGCTCGCATAATGTACTGAACAGTGGATTAAGCCACTCTTTTAGGAGAACTTGGCTTTAGATTCTTAGTTGCTTTCCACCTGTCGCCCCCCCCCGTAACTTTACATCTTTTTCGATGTTGGCCAAATAAAAGGGCATCAACTATTTCTCTTGGACCAATATAGCTACATTCATTTTTTTATTAATATATAGTAAACAAATAAAAAAAATTATTCACCTTAAATGAATTTCCCTTTGCAAAGTTAAGGATCATGTCTCTTCTCTCGCGAGTTGTGTTTGTAGCATCAAATACCTGTGAGATAAAAATACATATATGTTTATATATATATATATATATATATATATATACACACACACACACACACACACGCGCATCAAATCCCAAGTTTGTAATATTTCTGAATTGCTTAACTGTTGTAGCCTTTTCATTATTTGTGTGTATGTGTTTTCTACCAACTATGAATGGAAGATCATTTACAGTATCACTTGGTACAAAAGTCCATTGGGGAAGAGTAAAAGGTATGGTTGACTGTCCCGGACTACTTTTTCTTACCGCTATCTGACCTCCTTCTTCTGTTAAATAAAGCTTTACATCCTCCAAAGCAATAAGAGCACATTGTCTGTAGCAAAAAGAGCAAAAGAAAAAAATGGCTTATATGGTATATGAGGTTTTTCTGTGCATTACTGCAAAGTAGGTGGTTCAAACAAACTTACTTGCGAATCCTCATGGCCGCTGCATTGTCATGTCGGAAAAACTCATAGGACTTGTAGGATCTCACTACTTCTCTACGGTATGCCCCAAGGTTAAATACTAGACCAATAAACAAACAAAAAGAAATCAGCTAAACATAATGGGCAACTATGAATGACAATGGCTAGTATGGATGGTAGACATACATGCAGAGCACATTATAAGTGGCTTTACAGACCGCGAACAATCAATCCTAAAAACTCAAACCCAAAAACCGGATAGGATACAAACACTGCTCTTGAGTTCTTTCAAGGGCATGATAACATGTTGGACAACATTCTTACACAGCCACCAACTTCAATATACAACAACTATAATGCGCCCATTTTCTGAATAGTTCTAAAGTTGGCATTTAAAGACAAGGTTAAAGTGACTGTGACAATTCAGCTTAACACCAGCTTTAATGAAAGCTTACAAGAAGAAAAGTTAACATACGTGTAAATGCTGGATAGTTCTAGCTTTATTTCGGGATTTTATTGCAGATCGGGAGCTGAAATTAGTTTATTATCATATGTGCATTTTACAGTCATTGACCAGGATTTGAATTATAGCTATCCACAAACAAAAAAAAAAAAAACAAGACTGTAGTCACCATTCAGCATTGGATTCATATTTATCAGAGTGTATCCTGGCTACTTTAATAAACAAATATAAATGGAAAAAACATGAGCTTATACTGTAAAAATAAAAGCTATATGCGAGCATTAGTGACCCTCTAATATAGAAAATCATGGTCATATAACAAAACAAAAAAGACATATACCTTTCGTGGGCACGCCAATCCAATTGAGATAGCGTGTAAGCTTCTTAGACATATACGTCTTGCCTCTGGCCGGAAGTCCCGTCATTACAATGAGCGTCGGCGAGTTGGTCATGTAAGAAGCCCAAGCTGTTCAGTGGATATAAAATGATAATTTACTGCCGGGTTCACAGAAAACAACTCTGTAGCTACGGTATTTTGCAATCATTGAAGATGCTGTTTTACATTGAGCGCCTTTAACTGCATATGAAAAAAGAACACTGCTTTCAAACAGAGGTAGCATGAAAGACGTTTCATTTAAAGTCTGTATATCACACAGACTGTATATCAGCACTGAAAAATATATCAATTAGTATCTCTGTTATTATTCCATCTTTAACATTTATATTTTTTACCTAACATTCATCTCGACCTGGTTGTTTTCTAACGTCTTCTAATTCACAATACCGACATGATATACTTAGACTTCCTTAACATTCTTAAACAGAATATTTTGTCAATTTACTTTATTGCTTTTCAATGGGTTTTATTCACATAAAAATGGCAAAAAAAAATAAAATTAATCCTGTTCTGTTCCCGAGTTAATTAATCCTGTTCTGTTCCCGTGCCAGCAAAGATTTCCAACCTATCAGTGTCCTTGTGTTAGAATTTAGCATTTTTGAGAATACATACATAGAGCAAAATATGACAAGTAAAGAATTATGCCATTATGACATAATTTGTTGTAAAAGAACTATATTTAGCAGAGCAAGCAGAACAGCAAGCGACACCAGCAAAAGTTAAGCAAATTAATTGCTTACTGCCCACCTAAACAATAAACCCATGACGGCTACTAGATGTGATCATTGTACACATACTATCTGATGGAAGATAAGAACCATTCAGACCATCTAGTCTGCCAATTTCTAATGACATAGAGACTCAGACTTTACTCAGTCCTTGGTCTTAGAATCGGATAGTTTTATGCCTATCCCATGCATGTTTAAATTCCATCACTGTATTAGTCTCCACCGCCTTTTATGGGAGGCTGTTCCAGTTATCTACTACCCTCTCGGTAAACTAAAACTTTCATACATTATATCTAAACATTGGACAGATTTAAAATGGCATCTCGTTCTTCAATCTCTTCTTTGAAATAAATTCCCCTGCCGTATATAAATATTAAATCACTTTTAGATATTTAGAGAGACGATTTAGATGTTTCTACCACTTCCACTCTCTCTTTTTTTCCTCCAATCTATACACATTAATATTCCTTAGTCTTTCGAGATAAAACATTTTAGTAGCCCTCCTCGGAACGCTCTCCGATAAGGCAATTGTACAGTAACATTTTAATGAGCCGGGCTGCGTGGAATACAGAAACATTACAGCTCAGCAACAGATGGCATTACATTTACAAAGCAATAACACTAGTTAAGGCGCTTCAGTAAAGCCAACATATTAAAGAACACAATCCATTAACACTGCATTGTTTAAAAGGAAATGGTATTTAAAGTGTGTCCAAGGCTTAGAAAATATCTATATCAAAGAGATTCACAGCCAATATGCATCCAATAAGCAATATAATAAAGATCCAGATCTGTGTTTGTTTACTAGTCACAGACTACTGAGAATTAACGTCTCCTCCAACGAGTGATATCACGTAGAATTACTTGCGCATGTCTAACACTAGACTACAAATGAATTTCTTCCTCATTTACTACAGTTCAATGGCTTTTGATTTGGAAGAATATCAAACAATTAATGATGAGATTCAGAAAAAAAAACAAAAAACACCTATAATGTTGCCAATGGTTCCCAAAAGTTATTTCTACGTTATGGCTGCGGACAGCAAGGATATAAATTTGTCACTTTCTGCCAAACGTATTGGCCAATGTTTCAAAGCCTAATTATTAGTATGAAAATGTCCCACATCTACTTATAGAACAAAATAGTAATTTAAAAAAAAGGCCAAAAAAAAGTTAATATTTGTTAATAGCAAGCAGCATACCGAAAAACATTGTTATTTCTTATCCAATGAAGTCAGGATACTTACAGCATTTTTTCTCCACGTTTCTAGGGGCCACTTTGCCGCCGCCGCCGCTGTTGTTGCACTGTCCTGGGTCCTGACTTTTCGTCTCAGACATTGCCCCTGAATTCTGTGTTTAAACAATCACAAATTTTTTTTCCCACCTAGAAACAGCTGAAGCAAAGAAAGAAAATTCTGAGAAATTCTTGCAAAGAGATCAAAAGACGCCTAATGTGTGCAGCGCTGCAGAGGATTGAACAACTAAAAGCAAAATGTTGGCAGACCAGAAAAGACTGCATTACTCCAGGTAGAACAGGGGCATTCCAGACCCAACACTGACCTAGTCTGCTTTGGAAACACTGCAAAGCCGGCTATGATGCAAAGGAAATGACTGGGTTTTAGGCTGTCTTGGGGGACATGTAAAAAGTCATTTGAAAAATGAATAAATATGAATACAAGTCTACACTTGCTTATTACCGTATTTGCTCGATTATAAGACGAGGTTTTTTTCAGAGCAAATGCTCTGAAAAATACCCCTCGTCTTCTAATCGGGGTCGTCTTCTAATCAGACCTCAAATAGAGGTCTGATTATGAGACTAAGATCCAGATCCCCCGCACCGCTGCAGGGGACCTGGATCCTCCTGTCTCCCACACACACACACACACCGGTGCTTCCTGCTGTATTGCCGGGGCAGCGGGTTGACGTCTACGCGATCCGCGTAGACAACGTCCGCTGCAGCCGGAAGGAGGTGTGGCTAGCAGCGGGGGTTGTCTGCGTCCGTCGCGGATACCTTCCCCGACTGTCAGAAATCAGAGTTCCCCGCACAGGTGCCGGAACTCTGATCTCTGACAGCCGGGAAAGGTATCCGCGACGGACGCAGACAACCCCCCGCTGCCAACTCCACCTCCTTCCGGCTGCAGCGGAAGGAGACGTCAACCCGCTGCCCCGGCAATACAGCAGGAATTTGGAAGCACCGGTAAGTGTGTGTGCGTGTGTGTGTTAAATGGGGGACATAGGGCATTTCTGGAATGCCTTATACCCCTATATGCCACTCTGGCACTTAGGGGGTTAAAAGGCATATTATGGGGCAGAGTGGCATATAGGGAGTTATAAGGCATTTCAGGAAGCAGAGTGGCGTTAAGGGGGCATTTAATAGAGCACTCTGCCTCCTGAAATGCCTTATAGAGTGCTCTATACAATGCCTTTTAACTCCCTTAATGCCACTGCCTCCTGGAATGCCTTATACCTCCCTATATGCCACTCTGCCCCATAATATGCATTTTAACCCCCTAAATGCCAGAATGGGATATAGGGGTATAAGGCATTTCTGGAGGCAGAGTGGCACATAGGGGGTCAAAAGGCATACCATGGGGCACAGTGGCATATAGAGGGTTAAAAGGCATATCATGGGCCACAGTGCCATATTGGTGTGGCAAGCCTGGGGGCAGATGTGCGTAACTGGGGGACAGGTTGGAAAATACAAGGAAATAAAAACAAAAAAAATATTTTTCTCAATCATAGCTTTTATTTAAAAAAATAGTTTACATGAATTAACATTTACTGGTAAAACTTTTTTCCTTTAGGGTCGTCTTATATTCAGGCTTTTTCTTTTTTTCCTAAGTTAATATTCAGATTTTGGGGGGTCGTCTTATAATCAGGGTCGTCTTATAATCGAGCAAATACGGTAAGTATTCCTTAAACAGATCAATGAATGTGAGAGAGAGAGAGAGAGAGAGAGAGAGAGAGAGAGAGAGAGAGGAGAGAGAGAGAGAGAGAGAGAGAGAATTGGCCACTGTTTCTTGTTCCAATGCTGTACACGTATATTAAACGTATGGCATTCATCATAATGCGATATACCATTAGCACTGTCACAAGGTATATGTATAGTAACGTGCCTTACCTCTCGCTCTCCCTGGCACCTGGCCGCCTCGTTGTTCACAGCGTCTGTCACACAAGCCGGTGACCCAGGTGGGCTGGTTGAAGGAGACGAGTACCGGCTCCTCTCTGACGTCAGGGCTGCTCATTGATTAAGCGATGGCCATCTTTGTTTTGGGAAATAGACGACACCGTATGAGCGTAGAACAATCACATGACAATTGAAACTTATGGATGACGGGGAATCAGCGGATGCTCAAAAAGGAACCGGAAATCCTCTGGCTTGAAATCAAAGCTAATCTTTGTAATATGTAGAAAAGAATGGAAACCGGAATGCGTGGCCACCCATTGGAAGCCCTAGTTTAACCTTTTTTTCTGTGATATAATTTAAATACTTCTCATTTGCCCAAATCAAAAATGTCAGTCATATTACGTACAGATTCGCTCTTGGTTACCTGTAGTAAAGTTTACATTTGTGCAGAAAGGCCACGCCTCTTATTTGGTATTGGTTCATTATAGTGGGTAGCTAGAGAGGAGTGGCGCGCATATCCAATCATTATCGTTCAGTGTATGGGGTGGGTTTAAATAAAGGGGATCCTAGCAACTGATTTGTTGCACCATAGTTACCCTTACAAAGTGCTTAGGAGAACTGTTGGATAGTAATTAATATGCTCTACGCGTTTGCGTGTTCGCCTCGTAGCAATCGAGACCAAAGCCTGTCGTCCAAAATATTTTTTTCTCGAAGATCTCACCGTTCTGGGATCTTTTTAGGGTTTTAACTCTCCCATCGATCTCAGTATCCTTGCTGTAGGTATGAAGAGAGTTTAATTCCACAGATGCTCATCAGTTCATTTTGTATTAAAAAATAATAATAAAATTAATGTGCCTGCGTATATTTTTTGTTCACCTGGGGGTGCCTATGATGCCACAATTATTACTAATCCCTCCATGTTAGCAACAAAGATTTTTTCCACTTTTAATTCTTAATTCGATGTTCTAGTGCAACTAGAGATCCCCTTAAGGCCTTTGTAGAAACCAGGGACCTCTCTTAATAATGACAAAAGCATTATATGTAACATATACGCACACCACAGTGCAAAGGGGTTAATAATGCGAATAACGTAAAACTGTTTTGACATTGGGATCTCCCTTCACATAGTCACGTGATCAGTGTCTAGGTTTGTGAGACATACCAAGGTTGAGCCTGAATCGGCGTTCCCTTATGGAAGATCTGAGAATGATTAAGTGTTTCCCAGTGCTCCGTATTCTATAAAAGACAAAATGCATAAAAAACAATGTGCATACGTGAAATCGCAATAAATATCTATTTATAGGTCCTGGTAAACCAACTTACAGCAAAGATTAATTGCCACGTTATTCACTAAAGGAGAGAGCTGTGGTTTTCAGTATACTTTATGATGGACCAACCCCGAATGAGCGTCTGCAGCAGAAAAAGCTTGGCTGGCCCTGTATATTGTATAGGTAAATCAGTGGGGTTTCTTCAATTTCCTCACCCATTAAATGATGCATTAAACAGGGCCATTCTCACATTGGAGACACTTGCCAGTATCGACCCGTCATGATCAATAGTTTAAGCCACAACTCTCACTTTAGTGAATAAAGCCCATTTTACCCGTATTTCACAGGCTTAGAAACGTAGGACAGTTAAAGCTATATAACGGCCAACAATACATGTTTAATCTTCTGAATACCGCTGTTGTTCCGCTATGTTACTGCATTTAATTGGTCGTTATAGTAACGACAGCACATTTCAAACGTTGCACCACATTTTCGATACGTCCCACTCCGTGTGTCATCATTTTTAAAATGGTGTTAAAATAAAGCACAGTTCTCTTCAACGCTTATTGTACTTCCGTTTGTAAAATAATAATAATAAAAAAAAGCCAGAGGAAAATTTTGTCGAGGGCAAAATATCGGGACGTGATTTAGAATCTCGCGAGAGCTGTGTGCGGCAGTAGCGCTTCTCCCGGCATCCCTAGTCATTGTTGTTACTTCATACCGGTGAGAGAGTTTAGGGTTTGCTATGCTTCGTCTACGTTGTAAAACGCGGGAGGGCAGCCAAGTCCTTCAAGGTCTGACAGCTCTTTCTAGTATCCGGGAGCTGAAGGAGAGAATCGCCGGGCTGACTGGGATTTTGGGCTCCCAGCAGCGGGTCATGGTGGGCTTTCCTCCTGAAAACCTGGACCTGAGTAACGGCGATGCTACCCTGGGAGACCTACCCATCAAATCCGGTGAGGAGGCTCGATGTCCATTGGGGGGGCTATAAAATATAAGAAGTGGGTGGGTATGTAGTATGTAATGATGGTGTCCATCATGGTTAATGGACAATTTAATATATAAGCCACCTTATACACAGGGGTCAGTGGCAGACAGTAGCTGGGGGGGGGGGGGGGGAGATATTTCTTGGACATATACCATGTTCATCCATTTTTCACGCTGTGAATCAATTTCACGGATATACCATTATTTTCATAGGTGATTTTATACGCCATGACATTGGGGACCAAAGTTGAGACCGTACAAACATTTTGGATTAAGAATAGAATGCTTGCCTGTCCCAGAGGATTATCATTTTATTTTTTATAAAGCGCTAACGATTAATACGTCGCTTACAATACATGTATAGTCAAAGTTTAGGATAAAACAAAAATTGAGATACTGACAAACTGATATGAAACACTCGGGACATCTGAAGGGTAAGCTGGGCTGCTCATGCACAGGGATCACCTCCTTGTGACAAAAAAATAACAGCAAGGTAAGTTTTTTTTCAATAAAAAAAAATAAATAAATAAAAAAAATCTAATTATGTATTAGTTTGCCAGGCTTTTGCCCAGAGCAGTTTATATATCCTGTTATAAGGCAAATAGACCGGGCTTTTTAGGTTCTGTCATACTTGTATGACTAAGCTGATACTGGCTTTTGGAAACAATTAAACCAAAGCAATTAATTTAAAAAATGATCCGAGGTAACCTAGAGAGCTGTTCCAGGGAAAACAGAATTTCCATATGAATCTTTTAGAAAATAAATTCTAGAGCAAAAAAAAATAAATTTCCTTAATTTTAGGAGAAGGCATTGATGTTCATCTTAATACCTTTTAGGTGACACACTTATCGTGGAGGAAGACAAAACTAAAGTGAATACAGCGCCTCTGCCTACCTCAAAGCAAAACCAAGAAATTCAGCCGGCAACAGAGGCAAGAATTGTCCGTCGCGTAGTTCCAGCTGACAACTCCTGTCTCTTCACCAGTGTTCATTATGTAGTGGAGGGTGGTGTTTATGACCCCTCCTGTGCGCCGGAGATGCGTAACCTCATTGCTGACATCGTGTCAAGTGACCCAATCAACTACTGTGAGGCAGTACTCGGTAAAAGCAATGAGGAGTACTGTGCGTGGATACGAAAAGAGGATACGTGGGGAGGTGCTATAGAAGTTTCCATCCTTTCCAAATATTTTCGATGTGAGATATGTGTGGTGGATACACAGACTGTGAGGATAGACCGGTTCGGGGAAGATGCTGGTTACACTAAACGGGTTATGCTCATCTATGATGGCATTCACTATGATCCTTTGCAGCGGGAGCTTTCTGAACTTGACATGCCCCCCATGACGATATTTTCTACCTTGGATGATGATGCCCTTGTACAGGCCTTGGAGCTTGCTGATGATGCCAGAAAGAAGAGACAGTTCACGGATGTGAACCGTTTTGCCTTGCGCTGCATGGTGTGTCAGAAAGGTTTAACAGGGCAGTCAGCTGCCAGGGATCATGCCAAGGAAACGGGGCATACAAACTTTGGGGAGGTGTAATACCCTTCCCTTTAACTACTGCATTAGAAATTAGCCAAACTACCTCACAGAAATGCTGAACCTTAATAATCAAAAAACAAGCTTGCAGATCTGAAGAAGAACATTCAGGTCAATGCAGTATTTAACCTTTAAAATATCACAGGAAACCTTACAATGCAGTTTGACAAGCAGCGTCACCCTTAGCCTTTAACTAACAGCCTCTTTGCAGTTAGGCCTTTCTAAACATACTTAATCATGATATGTAATGCTGCACTTGTATGTATTTTGCCGTTTTTATAGTATATTGTTTGGTGAAGTATAAATAAGGGAAGTTCTTGGGCAAACTGGCGCCCTTGCTTAATAATTGCATGACTCGGTCATACAAAGGCTGAGTGGAATTAAATCTGCAGTGCACATAACTTAACCACCCCTTCTATACCTCAGTGTTACTGTTACTACTTTACTATCTGATATGAGTAAATGAAAATGCATGCCAAGCCCTCATGCACATTTAATGTACAATAAACATTTACATCGCAGGCAAAAATGTAGGTTCCAGTCAGTGCCTCCTGTTCTAGAAGATGATACATTACCCCACGAGCACATGGCATAGCATGTTTTTGTTGCCACATCATTTAGTTGATACACCCACAAATACCGTCACAACCTTAATTTTAAGGCTAGGCACCAGAAAGAATGCATGCTCAGTGACTATACAATGGCCATGGTATTTGTTCACTGCGTTCATTTTTTGGTGGTCCCTAAAATGCTGCTAAATATGTTGCAGAGTTGATACAGAATAAGAGTCTGGCAGTTCCACCAAAGTGTTTGTTAATTAATTGTAAGAAAATGCACAGTGATATACAGAGCTTTCACTTGGCTACACCATTATAAATTATGTATTATTTACATAATAGCAATGTCACTAGACTAGCTTAAAATTTGTGGGGTTTTTTTGTTTTTCTTTTATGTGTACGTTTTGTTTTCAAATCTGAATGGCCGTCCGATTCCCTTTATCAGAATTATTGAACAAAGCAGCCGGAACACCACACTTATTGTCTTATATCCGGTTGTGTATTTATATGCTGCAGGGAGGAGCAGTCATATTAATAATCACAAACAAAATCTTGGATAATCTTTTAATGTTTTTTTTTTCTTGATGTCCGCCTTCTATCAAACACAGAGAAGTAGATGGTTGCATGTTTTACCTTCACAACTAAATAAGATTCTCTTTGTTTTTCTTCTGGAAGTGCTGTTGACTGGCCACCTGT
This sequence comes from Sceloporus occidentalis, assembly GCA_023333645.1. Lineage (NCBI taxonomy): Eukaryota > Metazoa > Chordata > Lepidosauria > Squamata > Phrynosomatidae > Sceloporus > Sceloporus occidentalis. The sequence goes on from JALMGF010000055.1 coordinate 3,385,665, forward strand.
AGGAATGTACATTTGGAACTGTATCAGCATACATCCATGCGCATGTTTTGTTTATGGACACTTCACCTTGCTGTTACCGTTTATAGATTGTAAATCTTATTATGTTAAAACAATACCTTCAAGTCGTGGAAAATCACTTGTTTACAAGCATGTATTGGTTTTTATTTTATTAGTATTTTTGTAACCTACAGGACATTGGATGCTTGGACTATGCCCCTTGATGAAGTTACAGGCCATGGTGGCTCCACAAACATATACAAATATTTACACATCACTTCAAGAATGAGCCATAAGTAGTTAACAGGATTTATTTTGCACCAAGAAATCATGGGTTTTGTAGCTTCATACTTGTTTTCCATGGAGGATTCGGAAGATCAAAAGCAGATTACTTGAATAGTTTACATTTTGAAACGGACTATAGCTTTCTGTTTAGTTAGACTATTACAACCAGTCGAATTACGTGATGTATAATGTGACATTTGACAGAACATTTTGGTGCTGTAAAGGCAAATATCAATTTTAACCTCTGGTTGTGAATGCAAAATGTATAAGTCTCATTCTAAGTGTTAAACCCAATAGAACTCTGTATTTTAAGGGGTAGCGAAGGGCACATGTAAATGAAGTAATTATTTAAGTTAATACACAATTATGCTTTTAATGTATAGTCTGTTGGCTTTTAAAGGTCTTATATGCCAGGAAGAGTGTTCTTCATAAAGAAGTCTTGTATGGTATCACATTGTTACTTTTTAAGTTTTGATCTATTAAGCTATATTTATTAAGCACTTGTATTTTTTTGTTTACATCGAATACCATGGATATGCTACCTTCTTAGACGTTCCCTAGTACTGCATATTTTACAAATGTCCTTGTTTAGTCATACTGTTGAACAACTGATTGTCTATCGTCCTATTAAAATACATCTTTAAAGAGTTTATACTGCTTTAAGAATTAACCTATTTCAATTACATCAGTAGGTATTTGGTGTGTTCAGTAATGTATACCATATGGGCAAACATACATAACACCTACAGGTACTTTGAAGACATTGCATTCTAAACACATAGACAATGATATGTATTTGGCTCCGTTCCCTTTTTTGCAGCTATAATGGCTTCCACTCTTCTGGGAAGGCTTTCCACAAGATTTTTGAGTTTCTGTGAGAATTTTTGCCCCTTCACCCAGTGGAGCATTTGTGATGTCAGGCACTGATGTTGCACGAGAAAGCCTGGCTCGCAACCTCTGTTCTAGTTCATCTCAAAGGTGTTCGATGGGGTCGAGGTTAGGGCTCTTCGTGAGACAGTCAAGTTCTTCCACACCAAACATGTCTTTATGGGCCTTGCTTTGTGCACTGGGGCATGGTCATGCTGGAATAGAAAAGGGCCTTCCCCAAATTGTTCCCACAAAGCTGGAAACCTAGAATTGTCCAACATGTCTTGGTATGTCCCCTTCAGTATAGTTGGGTGACCAACTAAATATTATTGTCTATGTATTTAGAATCCAATCTTACAAAATCTCTGTTGTGTAATGGTCAGGTGTCCCAATACTTTTGTCCATATAGTGTATGTGTTTGCAGGCAGGACAATTGCTTAGACTACTCTGGCAATGAAATTGTGTATAATACCTAAAAGCTGTATTGCTCTTTTTTTTCTTCTTCTTTCATGTAGAAAGTTTGCTCTTCGGAAATGGTTTAATGTGTGTACGGTTAAATAATAGTGTGGTGTTGCTTAAAGTACGATTGGAGCACGATACTACTACCATTTCTCATAAGGATTTTTTTGTGGGTTTACTCTTAAGTTAAATACATAATGAAATTAATCACAAGTATGTTTGTAACTCGCTTGCTACTATAAATTCAAATTTTTTTTATTAACCCCTTAGCAACCTTTGACAGTTCAGGGCCGCCACGCAAAAACGGTCTGTTAACGACCTTTGACGGTCCTGAACGTCATTAAATTAAATAAGCTTAGAAAGTGATCAACGTTCACTTTCCTCGCTTATACAGCGTTGCTGTAATGCCTCGGGGGCCATGTCTGGTCGCTCCCCGGGGCGTCAGCATCCGCCATACACTGTTTGGCAGCAGACGCCCGTTTTAAGAGTTCAGGAGGCGATCGACAATGGTATCACTGAAATACCTCGATAGCGAGGCATTCAGCAACACTGAACACCCACCCCAGCATGCGCTGTGACCACTCCGGAGAGCGGTCACAACCGCCACTGTGAGTGATTCTGCCACTTGCAAGGTGGTGGCGCCCTTTAAAAAAAAAACAACAAAGTTGAAAAGCATCATCAGGAGAGTCTCTCCATACCCTCCTGAGAATCTGGCTCCACTTGCAGGTTGAATACAGGTACTGCATTCAACCATGCAAGTCAATGGAGCCCAGCTTTATAATCAAAATGTGATTAGTAAAATATAAAAAAAATAATTAAAAAAAAAATAAAAATTTGCTAACATTTAAAAATTATGCAGTGATGTCACATGAGGAACCATACAATACCAGCAAAATGTAACAAAACTAAAAAGTCAGAAAAAGAATAAAATAACTAAAATAATAAATAAAGTTTATTATTTTAAGCAAGTGCTAGAGTTAGCACTTTATCTTCTCAAAAACCTCGACATAGAGTTAAAATAAAAGCATTTCTAATAAAAAATGAATGGTTAGATGGGGTAAATTGGAGTGGCCGGGCTCAAAGACAGGGCATAGGCACAGACTGACCAAAATGGAGAAAAAAAGCTCACTTCCCAAATGTGGCATTTTACCTCCCAAACAACCCGACAAACCTAATGGAATTTGTGTAAAAAAAAAAAAAAATGCTACCACAAACTTTGGCAAAGGCTGGTGGTAGAATATCATGCATGAAAAGGGTTAAACTACCAGCATTTAAAATACCTTGGGGTGTCTAGTTTTTAAAAATATATGATGGGGTATGATGGGTTTGATGGGGTAAATTGAAGTAGCCGGCTTCAAAAATGTTCCAAAGAGGAGATAGAGGCCGAATGGCCAAATGCTAAAAGTCTGTGTTGAAAACCTGAATTATGCATGTCCCAAAAGTAGCCTATTACCAGCCAAACAATCTGGTAAACCTATGTATGTGGGGTATCACCATACTCAGGAGATGTTGCTGAACACATATTGGGGTGCTTGACAGTGACATATACCAGGACCTGTATTTTTATAACTAAATAATTTGCGAGAACATTTAAAAAAAAAAAATTACTATTACAAAGTTTGACAAAGTGTGGTTGTATAAGTGCATGGAAAGGGTTAAATACCAGCATTTGAAATACCATGGGGTGTATAGTTTTCAAAAATATATGGTTTGATGGGAATAAATTGAGTTAACCGGCTTCAAAGATGTTCCAAAGGGGAGATGGAGGCAGAATGACCAGATTTGGAAAAAAGGTTTGGAAATCATAAAACACTACTTGTACTTATTGCCCTATAACTTGCAAAAAAACATAAAAACATTGGGTATTTCTCAACTCAGGACAAATAGAATCCATTTAGCTAGTTGTTTCACTTCCTTTTGTAGGCGAGTAAAAGATTTTTTCAAATAAAAGGTGTTTTTTTCACCATTTTTTTAAATTTTATTATAGTAAATAAGACGATATGATCAAAATAATGGTATCTGAAGAAAGCCCATCTTGTCCTGAAAAAAACAATATATAACGTGTGTGGGTACACTAAATTACAGCTGAACACAAGCACCGCAAAAGTGTTAAAACGGCCTCGGTCCCAAAGGGTACAAAAAGAAAAAATAAGCCTGGTCCTTAAGGGGTTAAAAGTATTGATGCATCCTCTGGTGATAACATTGCAGCATTGTGGCTTTGCCACCATGGTCATTTAAAGTCTACCAAGTTTGAATTTCAGACGGTAGCAAATGCTACCCTGGATAATTACTATACTGCTTTCAGCATATGTGTGAAGGGTATGGGTGTTACATTTCATAGGCATCAGAAGGCAAAGCACTTGGTAAGTGCTTCTAATGTGCATTTTTAACTTTACGTTAAAAAAATACTCTTCATGGCTTCCATCACATTTTGGCAGCTTGAAGCAGCCAGTCATTTCAAGGATATTATTCCCATTTGAGCCTCAAATGAAAATGCACGCTGCAGAGCATTAGATGCGTTCAAGCCGAAAGCATCTCCTCTAAGGAGATGCATCTGAGGTGTTGGCAATCTTGCATTTGCAAAATTAGAGTTCAAAGGGCCCACACAGCTATCATATTCGTTGAAGTGCATATGATGGCTGGAGTGTCCCTTTACATATCTTGAGTCTTCACTGATCTAACTAAATATTATTTAGCGTTGAGCTTCATCTTTCTTGCACGAGGGAAAATACTTTCATACTGCGTTTTGAATTCAGAGTTGAAAGCAAACTTTCCTGCCATCTCCTACTTTATAGGCAGCTTTGAATGTGTGCAACCCATCAGCTAGATAACAGAGTGATACATACAGTTGTGTGGAAAAGAAAGTACACCCTCTTTGAATTCTATGTTTTTCATATCAGGACATAACAATCATCTGTTCCTTAGCAGGCCTAAAAATTAGGTAAATAGAGCCTCAGATGAACAACAGCACATGACACATTACAGTGCGTCATGATTTATTTAACAAAAGTAAAGCCAAAATGGAGAGGCCTGTGTGAAACACTAAGTATACCTTATGAATCAATAGCTTGTAGAACCATCTGTAGCAGCAATAACTTGAACTAATAGTTTACTATTCACATTGTCAATGGTGTGTTTTTATTTTTTTCTTCACACAACTGAATGTTAGTAAATTGGCTACTGCAATAAATTGATAAAATTGTCCATCAAAAAAGTGCCATTGTAGAATAACATGCAACATTTTAATTACAATATACTTTCTATTGATTAGACAGAATTTGCCCAAGCCAAAATAACTGCAACCTATGGGAATATATTAAATGTTGAATTCAAGCATTTGAATAATGAATATTTGTGTCCTTTTAGGGACAAAAAAGGACTTAAACTTTAAAAGTATTATTATTATTAGTAATACTGGTTAACAAAACAGGTTTCATTAAATGGTTGACATAGTTCTGGACGCAAGTATTATTATGTAATTATTGTTAAATCTCTACCTTTTAACAACCAATGATGTGCCTGGTACGTCATGGCATTAAATAAGCTTAGAAAGCAATCAAAGGTCACTTTCTTCGCTTTAAGGGTGTTGCTGAAATGACTCAATGTCGAGGCATTCAGCAACACCAAAATCTGCAACAAGGGCCCCATGTAGCCTCTCCCTGGGGCATCAACATCCACTATATACAAAATGGCGGCATACACCTGATTTAAAAGTTCTTAGGAGGCAATCTTTGAGCTTAAACAGTGTTGTTGAAATGCCTCCAGAGAGCGGTCACAAGATTTTGCCTCTTGCAAGATAGCAGCATCCATGAAAAAATAAACAAGTTCCTAAGAGGGTCTCTCTAGACCCTCCTGAGAGTTCTGAGCTCGCCCTGCAGCTTGAATAGATACTGCGTTCACCCATGTAATCACAATTTAATTAGAGAAACATAAAATTAAGTTAAAAAATAATACTGCTGTGATGCTACCATCAGGAGAACCATCCAGTCCCAACTAATTTTTTTTAAGTATTTAAATGAGCAAGTCCTAAATTTAGCACTGTATCTTTCAGAAATCCTTGCATTGGAAGTTAAAATACTGGCATTTGAAGTACCCATGGGATGTCTAGTATTTAAAAAAAAAATGTAGGGTTTGGTGTAAATTGAATTGGCCAGGTTCAAAAATGTCATTAGAAATGCACACCTTCCAAATTTGGCCTTTTATCCCCTGAATAGCCTGACTAATCTATGCATGGATGGTATCCCTGCGCTCAGGAGAGAACACATATTAAGGTGTCCGGCCGTCACACGTACCAGAAGCTGTAAATTCATACCTGAAGTACAATGTGTGTGAAGAAAACAGTAGAAACATTACTACCACAAACTTTGACAAAGGCAGGTGGTAGAATTGGTGCATGGAATGAGTTAAAATAATAGCATTTGAAATACACTGGTGTATCTAGTCTTCAAAAATATATGGTTTCACAGGGTAAATTGAACTGACCTGGTTCAAAGATGTCCCAAATAGGGCATGGGCACATGATGACCAAATGTAAAAATTCCAAATTGAAACATGCTCACCTCCCAAATGTTGCCCTTTAGCCCTCTTACAACCTGATAAAACCCATGGATGGTATTACTGTACTCAGATGAATACATATTGGGGTGTTTGGCAGTGACGTATACCAGGAGTTGTAAAATTCATACCTGAAATACAATGTGGGGGAAAAACTGCAAATAAACGACTACCACAAAATTTGACAAAGTTTAATGGTAAAATTAGTGCATGGAAAGAGTTAAAATGCCACCATTTGAATTACCCAGAGGTGTGTAATTTTCAAAATGATAAGGTTTTTTGGGGTAAATTAAATTGGCTGGTTTCAAATATGTTGCAATTAAGACACAAGGGCAGGGGAAAAATAGTTTTGAAATAGCAAAATGCTATTGTGCTTATTGCCTATAACTTAGTAGTACTACTTAATAGTAGAATCTATTTCTAGCAGGTTCTTTCATTTAGCCTTTGTAGATGGGAAACATTTTCTATTAGTCAGAAAAAGTTATATATTTTTTTTATTTTTCACAATGTTTTTAGTAAATTTAGAGGATATGATCAAAATAATGGTACCTATAGAAAGCCCTTGTCCTGAGAAAATATATAACTTGCGTGGTTACACTAAAGGAGAGAGAAGAAAATTACAGCTAAACACAAGTGCTGCCTCTGTCACGAAGCATACAAAAAGAAAACCGCTCGGTCCTTAAGGGGTTAAACACTCACTTCCTCAATACTTGCCAGCGGTATATTTAATATGGGGACTTCCCTAGGTCTGACCCATGACAGAGTCCCCAGGACTTACATTGCTTATCCTGCCTAGGATAAAATACACCAATCATTGTTACCTTCTTGCCTTGCCTTCAACTCAAGAATTTGAGTCATCTACATCAAACACCTGATTGCTTAATGTCTAAGGAATACACTACTTCTGGACACTAGTCAAGGACCTACTGTAAATACTTTAGTTATTTAAAGAACTTTGTAAGAACTCTCCATATGTTTTTATCAGACAGGCATTTCACTTTAAAACATTCATACCCATGATATAGGCAGTTGCCAAGTAGGTCCTATTTACATATAATGTTCAGGTTCTGGAGGTAGGCACCTGATAACACCTTGTACATAAATATGGTACCCACAAAGGTGAGTTACCACAGAAATATCGACACCTGAACATAAAGGATGGCAATATTTTCAGCTGCCTACAAATTCACAAAATCATTTCTAAGAATACTGAGTTCTACTCAGCAAGCAACCCATTATACTATGTTTTGTTTATGTATATATATATAATTTATAGTGCTTTGCATAAGTGAATTTGTCACAGCTTGCTAATTGTGAGTAGTGTCACAATTTTGGTATGTACTTTTATTATATTTATCTTGGATGAACCAGTTACTGGAGCTGTAATTCTCAAGTTAACAATAGAGGGCCCCTGATCATTCCGTGTGTGCCTGTAAACTTCAGGCTTTCAAAAGTAAAATCAAAGTAACATAATAGCTCTAAGTATTCACATAGCAAGCTAAATAAGCAAATATGACAAAAATATTGATAAACACTATCAATAATGATTATGTGATCTGTGTGTGTTTAAACTTGTATATGTGCCCTGCTTGTCTTTGAGTGCAATCTATATAGCATATCTATCAGTGCAAAAGTGATGTATAGATCACAATAATTGTTAATTACTTAGCAGTAGAAATTCAAACACAGAATTTCTTTCCCTCACAGTTTTTCCAGGTCCTCAACTAAATTATCCCAATCTGGGCACCTGAGTTGTTGGAGGTATACTTTCTACCAAAAAAAAATAATAATAATTGCCAAGTTGTATTTTAATCCCCATACCCCTTCTTGATTTCATGAATCATGTGAGTGTCTGTGCTTTGAGGTTAAAAAGGAGAGAATTCCAGTCCTTGGCCTTTTCTTACATTCTACAAAGCTTTATGCAAATCTCATTCATTTTTACATTCCTTCACTGTACTAGCCTCTCCAGGCCGTCTTGAACTACATGAGGGAGGAAATTAGGTGTGGCACAGTGAAGAAGGGGACAAAATGATTTGGGGGTGTCCCGCACAGGGCACCTGAACACGTAAGGTTGATCACGACTCACATGTCTTTTTCTGGTTACTCACCTGACCCGCACCATTCATTTGCTATGCCGAGTGACATAGTGACAGTATTGGGCTCCTGCCCTGCAGTCTCCTTGTAATCTGTTGGTGTAGCAAGTACTTTTCAGGGGGGGGGAATGCTTGCCTAGGGTCCAATCAATATTAAAGACAGCCCCATAGCCTATACCACTTCTGATGGGAGACAGTCCCGTTTACCTACCATGTTCTCAGTAAAGTAAAACAACACCACAACAGCACATACCTAAATTATAGCTTTCACATGGCCTCAAAACCAGCACTGATGCTGAGTGCCGAGTTAGACATTAGATATGATGTTTACACATCATATCCCTGTGTTCTTCTTCATTACAGTGTGAAGTGGCAAGGTAAGTGCATGATTTTGTCCCATCTCTAACTGTACCCTTCCACACCTCTAACCACGTCCGAATATGTCCCACTTTGAGCACCTGTAATATTGGGAGGATATGTCAGTGGCATATATTAACAAAACAAACCCGCACCATCTTATTATTCATGTAATTCACTTATTATATTTGCTCACAATTGATCATTACACACATCATGTGTATAGAAAGAGCAAAAATAGCTTATTAAGTTGAATAGTGTAGATAACATACATTATTTTCCGTCTACATATCCTATTTGGTCCATAAATAGCCACCTAACCTATGCCTTTAATCACACCCACTAAAGCAAACACATACCTCCCAACATTTCAAAATGTGAAAGAGGGACCCTTTTTTTTTTATTGCTCTTGCGCAACTCACCAATACAAGCAATTGCAGATCGCCACTTAAAACACGCTTCATTTTTGTCAGCACTGTCATGCATATTAAAAATAACCAACACGTTTAATTGAATTACCATGAGGCTCAACCAGCTGAGCATCATGGGAAGTGCAGTTAACAGTAGATAAAGCTGCAGATGTTAGCTGTGAACTACAATTCCTATGATTTTCAGCCAGCCAGGTGTCCACCATAATGTCAGGTATCCACCATGACTAGGCATCACACACCTGCCCTTAAAACAAACCTGCCCATAACCCCACATACATATACTCTGCCCTTACACACTAGGGTGACCACATGTCCCAGAGTGCCCTGGCAGCCTCAGTCCGGGACAATGCTTGGTCGCGCTGCCGGCATTTCATGCTCAGCGCTGGAATATGATGTCATATACCAGCACTCAGCAGTGAAGCAGTGCGCGCCGCGCTCCCACTGCAGGACCTCTACAACAGTGGTTCTCAACCCGTGTATCCAGGGCTGGTCTTAGGGGTGTGTGACCTGTGCAGCTGCACACGGCGCCATGGCAGCAGGGGCGCCTGCCCGGGACTTAAATTATACCATCGTTTTTTTTAAACTTTATTTAACATCCTTTGTGTTAAATAAAGTTAAAAAAACCCACAAAAAACTATGCTTTAATTTAAGTCCCGGGCAGGGGCGCAGAGCGGTTGCAGAGTTTTTTTTTAACTCTCAGTAACTCCGTCGCGGTGCCGGCATTTCATGTGGAGCGCCGGAATATGACATCATATTTCAGTGCTCAACATGAAATGCCGGCACTGCAGCAGAGCGGGAAGATGGATGCCTCCCGCTCCCACCACAGGACTCCGGCAACAAGGTAAGTGAGGAAAATGAGAAGTAGGGAGAGGGAGTAGATAGTTAGAAGGGGCATGGGGGGATAGTGAGAAGGGGCAGAGAGGTGGACGTAGTGAGAAGGGGCGGGGGGGTAGTCCACATAGGGCGCCAGAACACTTAAGGCCGGCTCTGCGTGTATCCTCAGGACCCACATTTGTCTTTGGTCATTAAGTCGCAACCCAAAAATTATTTCATTTCAGAAACATTATATTTTAGTCCATAAAACAACTTGTGCGGTATTCTGCACACACACATATATATATATATATATATATATATATGTATAATATGCACTTTTTAAACAACAAACAATAAACAAACGGATACTTTGCACAATGAATAATTCAGTAATCACAGCACTAGTGAAAATTAATTATGCAATAATCACAGCTCTAGTGAAATGAAAGTGCTATTGAGGCAAAAACCCAATAAATAAATAAACAGTCATTGAAACATATGAGGTAGAACCAATGGGAAAACTGAGGATGCTTTTTGCTTTTGAGGAGTGTCTCAAAGTCTGGGGTGATGGTAGACAAAGCAACTCTGAGGTCATGTTCAATGTCCATTCTTTTTCTATGCTTTGTCTTTAACTGAACCAGAGCTGAGGAGCCACTCTCACAAAGATAAGTTGTGTTGAATTATATTAATGGTAGTAAAACTTTGATGGCATGGGTTGAGATGGAAGGATAATCAGCCATAACATTACACCAAAACTGGGAGAGGGTTAGCTCAGTAAAAACATTTTTTAGCATCTGATCGCATGAAAGCTCTACAAGCTGACTCTCTTCGCTGCTTGGCAACATGACGCTTTCCAAATCATTTCCAAAGGGATTGTGTATCCAGCCCACATCCCTGTGCTGCTTTAAAACGTTCCTCCAGCTTTGTGAGATGTGCTACTATAGTGTTCTTCAGTTCATTTCCAGGTGTGTAAGCTCATGACTAGCATTGGGGAACATATCAAATCTATCTTTGGAAACATGACTTGTCCACAATGCCATTTTCTTTTTGAAAGCCTCGATTTTTTCAGTCTGTGCAAAAATGTTGTGTCCCTTCCCTTGCATAGACATATTTAGAACATGTGTTCAGCTGCTCCAACACATCTGCAAGATAAGCAACTTGTGCAAGCCACATGTCACTGTTTGACAGATTGGCAAAAGTCGAGTTGCACTCTGAGAGGAAGGCCGCGATTTCCGTTCTCAGTTCGTATAAACGTGAGAGAACTTTGCCCCTGGAAAGCCAGCGAACCTCCGCATGATACAGCACCTATACATGTTCACTGCCCAGGTCTATGCGCAGCTTCTGAAAACACCTGGCATGCTTGGCACTCCGTTTAATGTAGTTCACCACTTGGACAGCATCTTTCAAAGTTTCGTAAAGCACTGGCACCATATCCTTGGCTGCTAATGCCTCCCTGTGCAAAAAACAATGGTTCCAAACCGCATTTGGTGCCTTTTCAAGAATTCTCTTCACCACTCCTGAGGGTTTTCCAGGCTGAACCATCGGTTGTGATTCCGACACACATATCCCATATCAGGCACACCATAGTGGTGGGAAGCTCACTACTGCAGAGAAACTGCTCCTGAAAGTCTCCTTCCCACACATGCCTCACATAAACCAGTAAAATGGCATGGTTCACAACATCTGTGGATTCATCCAATTGTAATGAATAGTATTTGTTAGTGTTGATGCAAGCTGTGGTCTGTTGTTTTATGTCACCTGACATTTCTTGAATCCTCCTGCGTATCGTGTCATTGGATAGTGGAATTGTCTTTGATTTATCTGCAGCAGATTGATCCAGGACCTCTCTGGCCATATCAATGGCGGCAGGTAAGATAAGGTCTTCTGGAATAGTGTGGACTTTCTTGCATTTTGCAATATGATGAGCTAAGTGGTAAGATGCTCGGCGTGCCTGCTTTGAACAAGAAGATGTTAGGCACGTTTGTGATGCCCTCAGCTCTTGTAGCTTTCGTTGAATTCGTTGATACTCAACAGGTTTTTCTGCAAAGGCCGGGTGTTTTGTGTCTAAATGGCGCTTTAGCTTTCATGGCTTCATGCTTTCGTTAGCCAATGTTTCGCTACACAAAACACACTGTGGTTTCATATTTACGTTTTGAGGCCATGTTGACTGAGGAGCGCTGCTTTGGGTGTACTTCAGCAAACTTCCGATAAAATCCTGTAAGGTTCCAGTGAAGGATATCCAATTTACTCCTCCAGAGATGATGGTGTATTCTCCGTATGTAATGGGAACTCTCCAGTGACAGTGAGGGGATAGTGAAAGTAGTGAGGGCAGTGGTGGGGTATATGGGCTGTAATGGGGGATAAGATTTATGGTGAGGGGATATGGGCAGTATTGGAGGATATGGGCAGTGGTGGGGAACAGTGGCTGTGGTGATGGAAACAAAGGCTCTAGTGAGGGAAACAGTGGCTGCGATGCTGGACAGGAGCTGTGGTGGGGACAGTAGTTTGTGATGGAGAATAGGGGCTGTAATAGGGTTCAGTGCTATAGGGGTTCAGTGTAATAGGGGTTGTGGTGTCTGGGTAACTGGGGCTGAGATGGTGCATAGGGGCTGTGGTGTGTGGGTAACTTCGGCTGAGATGGTGCATAGGGGCTGTGGTGTGTGGGTAACTTCGGCTGAGATGGTGCATAGGGGCTGTGGTGGGGAGTAGGGGACAGGGACTGTGTTGGGTGGCAGGGACTGTGATGGTGGATAGGGGCTGTGGTAAGGGTAATAGGGGATTTGGTAGGGTAACAGGGGCTGTGTCCTAGTGGGGGACAGAGGCAATAGGGAGAGCAGAGCAGATATATATATATATATATATATATATATATAATTAGTACACTAAAAAAATATATACTTACCTCAGAAAAGTTGAGGGAGTGGAAAGGCTGTCCGTGGGCTGCAGCAGGAAGAGGGGAGGAGCAATCAGAGAAAAACTTTATTCAACTTCCACTAGGAGCAGACAGCGACCGCAAAGCAATCAAGCAACTTGCTTTGCGGTCGGGGAGTAATACTAAAGTACAAGCCGGACCGGAGGCTGTCTGATGGCCCTGATTGTTGCGGCCGCGGTTAGAATGTGTAAGGCAAGTGAAATTTTCCCGGTATGCCTCCAGTCCGGCCCTGACCCTCCACGACCCACTGAAGACAGGGTCTTCACCCATGAGTTGAGAACCACTGCTCTACAAGGTAAGTGAACTTCAAAGGGGGTGGTAAGAATATTGAAATAAAGAGTGAATGAATGAATGTGTGGATGCATTGTGTGAATGAGAAAATGAGAGAATTAATGTGTGGATGAATTGCGTCAATGAGTGAAAGAATGAAAAAATTAATGTGTGGATGAATTGTGTGAATGAGTGAAATAATTAATAAATTATTGTGTACAGGCAGGGTGTTTATGGGACAAAGATGGCACAGGCCGGGCTGTTTGGGGACAAAGTTGACTCATGCTGGTCAGTTTCTATGTGGGCAATGTGAATGCCAGGACTGGCTTTGGGGTGGGCGACTTGTGATCAATGCCTGTAATTCAGGGGGTTTTATCTATACCTTTTAATGTTGAGTTTTTATGTGAATTCCAATTGATCTATACCTGCAAAACTGGATGTGCGTGGTATTCTGTTGATCCATATCTGCTATGCTATGTTTCCATACATTATTTATGTATACCTACAAATACAGGGTTTGTATGTCTTCTTCAGTTGATCATTAGCTGCAGTGCTGTTTCCATGTGTTGCTTATTTGATCCATACCCTCGATTTACATGTGATTTCCAGTTGATCTATACCTGCAATGCTGGGCTTGTGTGTTCTGTTGATCTATACCTGCAATTCTGTGTTTCCATGCATTATTATTGTATACCCGCAAATACAGGATTGCATGCTAGTAAGCGTGGAGCAGGCCCCAATTTTTTCAATATAAAATGTATTGGCAACAGAGTCTAATATTTATATATATTGAGGGGTTGGGAAAGGTGAAGATGCATGGGGGGATCTGTAGAATTCCCCCATGGATTCAGAAAAGGGTCCTCTTAGCTATGACCTGCATATGGTGGGCAGAGTATCCCTTCAATGCTAATTTTAGCAAATACACCAGATGAGTAGAACAGCTATTTTTTACTGCTGGGCTGATCTGCGTAAAAGCAACAGTGAAAATATGTCATCAGGAATTACCTGTTTTGTGGGATGCTGATGACATCCCCACCCCAGGGTAAATAATGTGTAAGCTGTTGTTATACAAAGAGGAAAGAACAGTCACGTTGAAACTGTATTCCTTACTCTTTAAGTACTCAAGAGAAATATATTGAATAATCTGGGCACGTAAGGACGTAAATTATGTAAACTATTATAAACAGTGCTTTTGTTCTGTCTATAACTATATCACAGGAGTGAACGTTGCTAAAGGTTTAGATCCTGAGTTCAAATAACTTAAAATATTTCCTACAAATTGTATGTTGAATGAACCAGCTGGTTAATTCTCCCCAAACTGACAGGGAAATAGACTCTGCTGCATTCTAGGTATGTGCCAACTGGACTTATATTGGGCAACCTCAGGTCTTAGCCCCTCCACACAGAATGGCTATTAAAGTATCGCTTATCGGCCTTTTGGCTAAGATCAAGTGAGTATCTGTGAGAGAGGGAAAGCTTGGTCCTCTGGTCTTAAGCCTGGGAATAGCATCAGAGAGCCCGAGGCTGTTATAGCAGGGGCGTCCAACATGCGGCCCCTCGGGACCTCGAGGTGCGGCCCGCGTGAGATCAGCAGCCAGGATCACAGGAGCCCTGCTGCTTACTTGTGGGAGGGTCTATTCTCTGCTCCAGTCCTGCCTCCTCTGTGGGGAGAACGAGGGAGGCCGCGCCCCCTGCTGAAGTCTGTGATCGGCATCGAGAGCTGTAGAGCAGGTAAGGGGGTGGGAGAGGGAGTTTGAATGAGTATGCCTGATTGAGGGAATGAATCTGTGAATGAATGAATTTGTGTGTGTGTGATAGCATGGATGTGTAAGTGCTGGAACCTAAGCATGATGGGACTGTGATTGCTGTTAACAATCCCACTCCTATCATGCCAAGTCAGCCAGTACATGCTGAAACCTAGCTAGCTGCCCCCTTGTGTATTGACGCTGCCAGCAGTATGGGGTCTGCACTTGCAGCCACCCTGTACCAGCATGTACTGGCTGACTTGGATATCATCTGCCGAATTCATGAATTTCCACTGAAGGAGAACATTCTCAAGATGTACCGGCCTGCTAATGAAGTGATTTGGGAAGGACACTCCATCCTAATCTTCCCAGATCTATCACCCCTCACCCTGCAATACAGGAGAACCCTTAAGCCGCTTACTGAAGTGCTACGTCAGGCCGGCATACCATACCAATGGGGCTTCCCCTTTTGTTTGATTTCGCGCAAGGACTCCGACACCTTCACTATTTGACAACACGGGGATGTAACTCCCTTCTTAGCGGCGCTCGGATTACCTGCGGTCGAGATACCGGACTGGGAGCTCCCCATTTTCCACCCGTTGAGACTCTTCGACCCGTCCAAGGACTGGACCCCCTGTCCACAACGGCAGAAACGACCTCGCGCCACAGATAAGTGAACCCACCACACTACACTCAAGTTGCCTCCACACCTCTCAAAGGATGATCCTACCCCACTCGCCGACGGATCTTCTTCGTCGACTCATACCGCAAGTTTGACTTTTTTTTGCTTTCTCCTCGTCCCTTCACGTATCGGTGACTTTATCGTTGACTTTTTATTTTTCATCGCGGCAGACTTTCATGTCATCTCTGAGGGGGGGGGGGGTTTCGTTGCTCCTGATCTGCACGCTGAATACTACGCTGGTATTCAGGTTCCATTTATAATTTACTTCTTCAGATTCTCCTTTTCTTTTTTTCCATTTTATTTTGCCTTTCGGGGCGCCTTTTTGTACGTGCACCGGTACCATGATTTTCCTCGTTGCCATTGTGCACACTTACCTGGGGGTTCTGACACATTCCCCACTTACTCATACGTACTCCCTGATGTACTCATTCTATTGTCTCAGGGCTTAGTTATTATGTTTGTATGCATAGTATGTGTTGTACCTCCATGCGCTCTTGTTGTCTCAGGATACCTACACTTTGCACATACCCTTCACACACTCGCACCCCATACGTTTCTTGCGATACTCACCTGGGCGCAACTCTTCCGGTGCCTTCACACGCATACCGACGGCAGGCTGCGGAACTTCATTCCACGCACACATCCACTACTTCATCCTATCTACACTTTTACTACCCACTTCGCCACTCCGGTGACATAGGACGGGGACATAGACATACACGCACATTCAACTTCACACTCACACCTTTGCTGCCTTCATGGTTCGACCGCATTAGGCCCTTGCGGTCCATGTTTTTTCTTTAATTTTGAGCTTAGTTTATTTTATTTTATTTCTATTGTTTGTAATTTCACTGTTTGGGGGTCTGCGCACCCCATGATATGTGCTTTCCTCGGTCATATGGTTCATTTTTCGATGCTTAGGCATCCGGCTTTACTACAGCCAAGGGTCTCCCCCTGCCCCGTTTTTGTTTTGTTTTCTGTTGCTCGAGGCTTTCTCCTGGTGGGCGGCACCTGTGGCGAGTTGTTCAGGGTTCACTCCGGATATCTTCCATGGCTGCTCTAGGCACTAAATTCACGTCCCTCAATGTTCGGGGACTTAACAAACCACAACAAAGATCAAAATTATTATACATGCTACGTACTTTCCATACAAAAATTGCATTTATTCAGGAAACTCATTTTTTACGTCCCAAGCAACCCTCATTGACTAACAAATACTTCACATTGGCTTTTTACGCTAGTTCACCGAATTCCAAAATGAAGGGAGTAGCCATCCTTATACACAAAGATATCCCCCTGCAGCCATTGGAGATCTGGAGGGATCCAGAGGGTCGATATATCTTCCTAAAATGTTATATAGGTAACCAAAAATTCACCCTAGCCAATATATATGCTCCGAATAAATCGCAGACCTCCTTCTTTAAACATGTTTTGAGTCAATTGGCGGAGTTTCAGGAGGGCGCAACGCTGCTGGGGGGCGACTTTAATATGGTCTTTAACCCTCTCCTCAATTGTTCCGCTAGAGTCTCTCACATACCTTATTCCAACATCACTTCAATCAAACTACGCATTCTTTTGAATCAATTGACGGAAGCGTGGCGGGCACAACATCCTTCAGACTTAGATTACACTTACTATTCACCAACGCATGACAGACACACCAGAATTGATTACTTTTTTTATCGCATTATCATTTGGGTTCTCTCCTCCGAAATTGGCACGGCAACAATTAGTGACCATGCCCCAGTGCATATTTCTTTAGACATCATGTCCCTGCCCCCCAGGATGTGGTCCTGGAGACTAAACGAAAATCTAATCGATAGTCCACATAATGTTGATACTCTTAGTGAACACTTGCGGCACTACTTTTCTGAAAACATCTCTCCTGAGGTCGATTTTCCGACCACCTGGGAGGCACATAAACCGGTAATCCGTGGCCATTTAATTAAAATGGGGGCCGAACGGAAGCGATTGGATAGGGCTAAAATACTCGCACTCTCCCAACAATTGGCTCGTTTAGACGCTCAACACGCTAGACGCTCAGACGCTAGGGACTAGCTCCCCTGACATACTGTCACAAATACAGACATTACGTACCTCTTTAGCGTCCCTGTTAAATGACAAAATCAGGAGACAATTCTTACTCACTAAAAGCTGTTTCTACGAATTGGGCAATAAGCCTGGTAAACTATTGGCCAGAGCGTTGAGGGCTAAACGGTCTACGACTTTCATCCCTAGAATTCGGGACGCCAAGGGCACAGTACACCACCGCACCGATAAAATTGCAGAGACTTTTTATCAATATTATCACTCTCTCTACAATCTTCCCCCACCGGTGGAGGCTACCTCTCCGCTTGCCATGTCCGTGGATACCTATTTGTCAAAACATCTTAACAAACATATTTCAGAGGTCCACAGGTCCGCCTTGGATGCCCCAATCCAATTAACTGAGATTGAGTTGGCCCTTAAGGCACCACCGTTGGGAAAATTCCCGGGACCGGACGGACTTACTCCCCTGTATTACAAAAAATTATTGCCAGTGCTCGGTCCGCAAATGGTTACTTTGTTTAAGTCCCTTGCGGACGGGGTTCCACTCCATCCCCACACTAATTCTGCTCATATTACGGTGATCCCAAAGCCCAATAAAGATAAAGACCACTGTGGTAACTACCGACCAATCTCACTTATCAATGCGGATCTCAAGATCCTTGCAAAAATCTTGGCAACCAGACTGCAGCCACTGATCCCAGGACAGATACACTCAGACCAAGTCGGCTTTGTCCCGGGCAGGGAGGTGAGGGACAACACCATAAGAGCCCTGAATCTTTTGACCCACATTCGCTGCCGGGGGGGCCCGTCTCTGTTGGTTTCCATGGACGCGGAGAAAGCTTTTGATAGGGTAGTGTGGCCCTATTTGTTTAGGGTCCTCAGGAAGCTGGGATTCGGTACTCTATTTTTAAACCTGGTCACCTCCCTTTATACTAACCCTACTGCAAAGATCAAAGTAAACGGGCCCTTTCTGCCCTGGTGCCAATCTCCAATGGCACTTGGCAGGGTTGCCCTCTCTCCCCTTTACTTTTTATTCTTTCCCTAGAGCCCCTGGCCAGTGCCATTCGTGCTGACAATTCTATCAGAGGTATTGAGGTAGGGGGTGCCTCTTACAAATTATCCATCTACGCAGATGACATTTTATTTACCCTATCAGACCCTCTCAATTCTTTGAATCATGTCACTGCGGCGCTGAACCTGTTTCACGCGTTTTCCAACTTCCAAGTCAATATCCAGAAATCAGAGATTCTCGGCCTTAACATTCCTTCCCCCTTGCAAAGAACAATCAGACAAAAATTCCCCTTTCGTTGGCAGCTCACCTCTATTAAGTACCTGGGTATACACCTGTCGAAGGATGTGAGCGAATTAGCTTCCCTTAACTATTACTCTCTGCTGTCTGCTGTCCGTGGGGACCTCCGGAGATGGGCCTTCCCCCATGTGTCGTGGTTTGGGCGTATGGGTATACTAAAAATGAATATCCTACCGCGATTCTTATATCTCTTCCAGTCGCTTCCGATTTTCCTTCCCAGATCTTTCTTCACGCCATGTCGCAAGCTGTTCACTAAATTTGTATGGAACAGCAAGCCTGTTCGTTTATCATATCACCATCTCTCCATGCCTCGTCTCCATGGGGGTATGGGACTGCCTGATTTGGAGATATACTGGGTCTCCTCTCATCTTCGCAGGATGGTTGAATGGACTTTACGCTCCCCAAACATTGTATCCAGATCGAAAGTTCTTTCTTTTTCCTCTCGGTCGTCCCATGGATCCATAAGAAATTCAGGGCCCCTAGCGCTCTACGCCATCCCACCATCTCCCCGACTGTCTAAGGGCGTTCTGTCCTCTTTCCCCGGGCCCCTGTTCCCGATTACGGGCAATCCGGAATTCCCTCCTGGTTTACGTAAGCCCATTGTGGCCCCATTGTTGCCGGCCGGTGCTAGAGCCTTGCGGGTTACACATGTGGCTGCCAACGGCAACCTCCGGCCGCTGCCAGACTTATCACGCTCACAAACCTCTCCACCTCTCTTGCAATTTTTCTACCATCAGCTGCATCACTTCTTTCCTTGCCATTCCAGGTGGCACATGAGAAGAGAAGGCTCCGCCTACCAGGTAGGGCAGGAAACACTATAAAAAAAGGAGACCTCCCCCTTCCTCCCCAGTGTTGTTTCCTGCCCTACTCAGGTAGCGGTTAGGCTGAAGCTTACCTTCTCTCTCTTTTTTGTTTTCTCGGAGCCCCGGGGGGGCGTCCTCTCTCCGATACCCGGTAGTGGTCCCGGTGGATCCAGGGTTATGCGGCAGCCTCGGAGGCTGTAACTCCGCGGTCATCGCGGCAACACGAGGCTCAGCCCTCGTTAAGCGCTGCCCACAGCCCAGGGGGCTCACTGGGATGTGTGTCCCCGGGCTCCGGTTCTCTCCGTCCCGGGGAATCCTCAGCGTGAGGCATGGCAGGAGAGTGCTCCGGATAACAGGCGCTGTGAGCAGGATTCCATAGCCGGCTGTGCCGGTTTCACGGCAGCCGTTCTCATAATGTCCTCTCCGCATCACTTCCGGCACTGCGTCCGGGGTCACGAGAGGTCAATTGACGGGGAATTTCCGGATATGATGATTCCGGGCCTGGGCGCCTAAATGCCTCTATAAAAACGCCAGAATGGGTAAGATCTTTCCTTGCTCTTCGTTCCTGTGCTGTATTATTGGATTTTCTACTCCTCTATTGTGCCTGCCTGTGCCTGAGGATTGTATATTGCTTTTTCAAGTAGGTGTTTCCCTCTTGGTTTGGAGGGAGATTTCCATTACCTATTCCATTTCTGTCTGTGGTTACATCTTTGTGTTTTTTCTCCTCAGTCATGTCAGACAAAAATCCAGACATCACTCCTGAGGCCTCCTCACATAGGAAGTCTGTGGGAAAAACGAAACACAAGGCCTGCTCATCCTGTAAAAAGACCCTACATGACCCTACGGCCAAAATGTGCAGCTCCTGCTCTCGGCCTAAAGAAGTTTCCACAACAGAATTTACCTCCTGGTTGAAGGGGGAACTTCAGTCTACCTTTGACTGTTTTCGAGCCATGGCAAGCTCCACTCAGGCGCCGGGGCCTCAGCATCAACAGGATCCACCAAATGTTCTTCCAGATACCCTGGAAGATTATTCGGCTCCTTTTTCTGAATACGACTACCAGTCGAATGACCCCCCAGTCTTCGGATGAGGACGGGGAAATTAAAGAGGAAACCTTTTTCTTCCCAGTCGAAGAAACAGGGAAGCTCATCTCTGCAGTCAGATCTACTTTGAATCTACAGGATGACATACCAGTCTCAAAACCAGATCCTTTTCAGGGTCACTCTAGGAAACCGCAGACTTTTCCAGTTCACGATTCACTTTCTGCCATGATCACGGAGCAGTGGAGATATCCTGACCGGAGATTCTTCACGTCTTCCAGAATCAAAAAACTGTTTCCTTTCGATAGTAAGAATTCTGATGCCTGGGAAGTCCCGAAAGTGGACACCGCAGTAGCCAAGGCTACGAAAAAAACAGCCATTCCGTTGGAGGACGTGTCCCATTTCAAAGACCCCATGGACCGGCGGGCTGAGAATGCCCCCAAAAGGGCTTTTGAAGCAGCAGCGGCGAACTTTCGTCCAGCTGTTGCGATGGCGTCAACTTCTTGAGCCATTAAAATCTGGCTCCAATAGGCGGTGGAAGACCATGCAGCTATTCCAGGGACTGAGCAGGTCGCAAGAAACCTGTCCGACACCTGCTTAGCAATTGACTTCATCTCCGATGCCTCCATTGAATCTGTCCGTGCATCTGCTAAAGCTACGGCGCTTTCAGCGGTTTCTAGACGAGCTCTCTGGCTTAAGTCGTGGTCTGCAGATAATGCCTCAAAACACAAGCTGTGCAGCATTCCGTTCCAGGGGAACCACCTCTTCGGCAGCGACCTCGACACGATTCTAGAATCCACCACGGGAGACGAGCACTGGTTACCTCAGAGGAAAGGACCACCTCGTCTCAGGTCTAATTATTACAGAGCTCCAAGAGACGGAGTCCTACCGGCCCTCAACCTCCAATCAAGACTACCAGTCCTTTCGGGGTAAACCCTATGCAAGAGGTAGATTCCAGAGAGGAAGAGGCAGAGGCAGGGACGGTAAAGCAGGAAGGTTCTAACGCCAGCAGGCTTCAGGTAGGGGGCAGGTTAACCGGTTTCATTCATGCCTGGGAAGAGATCACCTCAGACACCTGGGTCCTTCGCATCATCAATCAAGGCTATGCACCGGAGTTTACTCACCTACCTGCCCAGAAATTCCTGCTGTCCATGCCTCCCGCAGATCCTTGGAAAAGAGCGGGATTCTTCTCCACACTCAACAACTTAATTCACGAAAAGGCTCTAGTCCCGGTGCCTCATCAAGAAATAGGAGAGGGAACCTATTCCCACGTCTTTGTCGTGCCAAAACCATCCGGGAAATTCAGGCTAATAATCAACCTACAGTTGGTAAACGCCTGTATAAGATACAACAGGTTCCGGATGGAATCCCTGAAGTCCGCCACAGAGATTATTTCATCGGGGGACTTCATGGTCACTATAGACCTGCGGGATGCCTATCTACATGTCCTCATCAGGGAGGACCACCAAAGATTCCTCCGTCTGGCCGTTCCATGCTCATGTCAGTGGTCGTGGCCTTCCTGAGGCAAAAAGGCATAAAGGTGGTCCCATATCTGGACTATTGGCTCCTGATAGCGGCCTCGGCATCATTGCTCCAATCCCATCTAGACTTTTCAACCGCGGGACAAGATCCTAAGATTAAGGGAATTCACGCACACGGTCCTACAGAACAAGTCAGTGTCCTTCAGATCCGGCTTTCTCCCTTCGTTCGGGAGTCACTCCGTTGGTGGCTGTCAGCCAAGAATCTTTCACAGGGACTCTCTTGGCAGACAAGAGATTGGGTGGTATTCTCCACCGACGCCAGTTTGACAGGCTGGGGTGCTGTCATGGGAAGCTATATTACCCAGGGAACCTGGTCTCCTCAAGAATCAGGCCTGCACGTCAATCTTCTAGAACTGCTAGCGGTCTGGAGGGCTCTAAGGTTCTGGTCTCCAATCCTGCGGCACAAGTCCATCAGGATCCTTTCGGACAACGTTACCGTGGTGGCCTACCTTTCCAAGCAAGGTGGCACCAGAAGCAGACGCCTGCAGACCCTGACTGCTCAGATCTGCCGATGGGCGGAGTTCAGTCACTGCACTCTCTCCGCGGTTCATATCAATGGTTCACTGAATCAGGAGGCGGATTACCTCAGCAGGAACTCGGTACCTCCGGGAGAATGGTCCTTAAACAAAAGGGTCTTCGCCTTCATCACGAGCAAATGGGGTACTCCTCAGATAGACCTGATGGCCACGCATCTGAACACACAGGTAAAGGAGTTTTTCTCTCTTTCACCAGTCGGCCGTCCCCAAGCCCTGGAAGCACTCTCGCAGACCTGGGATTTCGATCTCGCATACGTTTTTCCTCCGCTTCCCCTTATCGCCAGAGTGCTCCGGAAAATTCGGGAAAACCCTCAAAAAGTCATGCTGGTTGTTCCTTTCTGGCCTCGAAGAATCTGGTTCTCGGACCTTACCAAGTTGTCCATAGACAAGCCCATGCTTCTTCCTCAGGTGAAGGATATTCTCGTTCAAGGTCCTGTTCTCCACCCAGATCCCTCCCGGTTCAACCTCTCAGCATGGCTTCTGAAAGGGAGATCCTGACCTCTAAAGGATTAGCTTCATCAGTGGTGAACACTATTCTCTCCAGCCGCAAAAATACTACGGCTGCTAAGTACCAGAAGGTTTGGGAAACGTTCATCACCTGGTGCAATGTGCACGAAGTATCCTCTCCATCCATCCGTGAGGTGCTGCATTTTTTTCAAGACGGCTTTGATAAAGGATTACAACCTGCTACTATCAAGGTCCAGATCTCGGCACTGAGCAACTTCTTGGACTCCAATCTGGCTTCCCATCCCTGGATCTCCAGATTTTCTAAGGGGATGTGTAGACTTCGCCCTAGGCTCCGTCCGTCGGTTCCACCTTGGGACCTTAACATCGTGTTGCACCAACTCACCACGTCTCCTTTTGAGCCTCTAGAGGATACCTCTCTAAAGCTGCTCACCTACAAGGTTGTCCTCCTAGTAGCCCTCACCTCCGCTAGGAGGGTGAGCGAGCTCCAGGCTCTCTCCAGAGTGGAACCTTTTCTCAGGATCCTGCCGGACTGCATTATCCTTCGTTTGCCACCAGAGTTTCTCCCTAAAGTAGTCTCTCCTTTCCATTCGGATCAGGAGATCGTCCTGCCTACTTTCTGTCCGGATCCCAAGTATCCCAAAGAGCTGGAACTCCACTCGCTAGACCTGCGGAGGTGTATCCTGTCTTATCTCTCACGTACGTCTGCCTGGAAGAAATCCAATTCTCTCTTTCTGTCCTTTGCGGGGACCCGCAAGGGCAGATCAGTATCCAGGGCTTCCGTGAGCCGCTGGCTTAAGGACGCAATTACTTAATGTTACATCTCCGCGGGAAGAGTACCTCCCTCCGGCCTGAAGGCACACTCGACCAGATCCGTCTCGACTTCCTGGGCTGAACTCTCCGGGGTGACTCCGTCTCTCATTTGCAAGGCAGCGACCTGGAGGTCGATTCATACGTTTGTAAGGCACTACAGGCTGAATCTTCATCTCTCAGACGAGTCTCAATTTGGTCGTCGTGTCCTGCAGACTGGAATCCTTCCCTCCCCATCTTGCTAATTCTTCTCATGTGCCACCTGGAATGGCAAGGAAAGAAAGAATTCTTACCTGGGAATTCCTTTTCCTTGTCCATTTCCAAGGTGGCACACTTTTTCTCCCACCCATTAAATTTACTTTTGTTTGGCTATTATTTGTCTGAGTCTTTCTTTTTAACCACACTGGGGAGGAAGGGGGAGGTCTCCTTTTTTTATAGTGTTTCCTGCCCTACCTGGTAGGCGGAGCCTTCTCTTCTCATGTGCCACCTTGGAAATGGACAAGGAAAAGGAATTCCCAGGTAAGAATTCTTTCTTTTCCACACGTCTCTCTTCCACATCTCTTCACAGACCGCTTACGGCGCTTGAGTTGCTCTGCACGGCGGATACGGAGCCTGCGCATCTTCTCTCAAGACTGTATACTACTGTAGTTGCCTCGCGCCTTCCTGATAAGCCCTACTATTATAGACTATGGGAACACGAGTTAAATAAGACCTTTGATTTGGAGGACTGGGACACTATGGTTCTTCTAAAGCATAAGGCAGGGGCGTCCAACATGCGGCCCGCGGGCCAAATGCGGCCCGCGGAACCTCGAGGTGCGGCCCGCGTGAGATCGGTAGCCAGGATCACAAGAGCTCTGCTGCTTACTTGTGGGAGGGTCTATTCTCTGCTTCCTCTGTGGGGAGAACGAGGGAGGCCGCGCCCCCTGCTGAAGTCTGTGAGCGGCATCGAGAGCTGTAGAGCAGGTAAGGGGGTGGGGTAGGTTGTGTGAATGAGAATGTCTGATTGAGGGAATGAATCTGTGAATGAATGAATGAATGAGTGTGTGTGTGATAGCATGGATGTGTAAGTGCTGGAACCTAGGCATGATGGGACTGTGGTTGCTGTTAGCAATCACACTCCTATCATGCCAAGTCAGCCAGTACATGCTGAGACCTGGCTAGCTGCCCCCCTTGTGTATTGATGCTGCCAGCAGTATGGGGTCTGCACTTACAGCCACCCTGTACCAGCATGTATTGGCTGACTTGGGATGATAGGAGTGTGATTGCTAACAGCAATCTGCTAACAGCAATCACAGCCCCATCATGCCTAGGTTCCAGCATTCACTGGTTGCCTGGGTATAAAAAGAGTGTGTTTGTTGATTTTTTTTTGTCCAATTGTGGTGTGTTACTTTTAATAAAATTGGACAAAAAATACAATGCCCAGCCAACCAGTACATGCTGGAATCTGGGTATGCCTGAGATTGCTGTTAACAATCATAATAAAGAATTTTTTTGTACAATTTTGGTGTGTAACTTACTTTTATTAAAAGTGTGTGGAGGGGTCACTTTTAGTTTCGGCTAAGTGAACCCTGAATTTTCGGTTTTGGTCCAGAATTTTCATTTTAGTGCATCGCTAAAATAAATAGAACTATTTCATTTTTACTTATCCAGAATCCTGAATTTGTAGGCCCAGAAATCAGTGAGAGGAAAAGTAAAGGTTTTGTGTCAATTACTTTATTTTAATCTGCATATCTTATTAAAGGCCATATTTTCTCTCAGTGAAAAAAAAAGTGCGGCCCTCGCACGTATACAATTCTGATGAAGTGGCCCACTGCAGAAAAAACTTGGACACCCCTGGCATAAGGGCTCTATTTCCAGTAAAATACAGGAAACTGCCTTCAAACTTTTATCTAGATGGTATAGGTTGCCCGTCGACCTTCACCGTTTCTTTCCCTTAGTTTCCCCTATGTGCTGGAGGTGCGCCCGGGCTAGAGGTACATACCTCCACATCTGGTGGGAGTGCGCCTTGCTTCGTCCCTTCTGGGAGACGATTGAGAAGGTCATCAGGGAGATTGCTGACCCTGATATTAGACTCTCCCCTGAATTAGTGCTGTTACAACACTCCCCGCAATCCTTTGGAGCATACAAACGCTCACTTACCTTCCATCTCGTTAATGCAGCCAGGACCGTTATTCCCAGATTTTGGAGATCTGACCGGCCACCTCCTATAGAGACCTGGGTGTGACAGGTTATATACATATGTAATATGGAAGACCTGATGTGGACAGCGAAGGGTCAGGGCTATAAAAATGATCTTAAGTGGCTCCCTTGGAACCAATTCCTTGCGTCTCCCAGATTTACCCCCATCGTGCATTGTCATCCGCCTTCCACTCCTTAACGTATACTTTGATTGTCGACTCCGATCTCTCTGTACTTCGGCCCCCCTGGCCTGGTCTCCCCAGAGCTGACTTCTGGTTAGCATTAGGTACTCTTTGAATTGCCAAGCCTTGTTTTGTTCTAACACCTCGTACGCCGCCGTGCCGCCTGCCTGGGGGGGAGGGCATCACACCGCGAACTCTATTTGGTATTGAATTTATACTCATTGCCTTCCCCTCTTCCCCATTTCTTTTTTTTTCCCTTTTTCCCCTTCTTCCCCTTCCTCTATCCCTTCGCCGGTAATATCCACGTGGGGTGAGAGCCTACCCTCCACTACTTTTTGTTGCGCTTATATCTCACTACCTGTTGAGTCCGCGATGACTCGCACATTTGTTCGGGGGTTGCCTCCTCACCTCGATCGCTCACGGGTAAAGGGGTACAGTTTTGTTAATTTGTTGTTTATGTCTCATTATGCTCCTCACTTATGATGTACTGGTTGTCGCTTTGTATTCACGATCTAACAATGGTGTGCCATCTGTTTAGCAGACTTCCATGTATTACTCTTGGTCCGATTTAGTTGGACGTGCCAATGTTACATCCTTTGAATGCATGTCATCACTCCATTGTGACAAATATTTACTGTACTACTATAAATAAATGAGACTTGATAAAGCGAAAAAATAAGATATTCAGGTTTTAAATTATTCACCATATTTTATTTTATTTTTTTTACATGAAATTATATGATACAATCAAAATAAGGGTACCTGAAAAAAGCTCTTCTTACATATGTAACTTGTTTGGGTTCACTTAAAAAGAGAAAAAAAATTACATCTGAACACGAGCACCATAAAAATGTTAAAACAGCTTCGGTCCACAAAGAAAAAAACAGCTCTGATCCTTAAGGGGTTAAAGTGAACAACTGCCTGCAGGAGTAGTGAGTGGCTGACCACGAGTGCATCACAGCTTGTGTCTTCCTGAGAAAGCAGCTTGTAATTTGCGAAGTACAGGTTATATCTAACAATTGTGGTGTTTATTAGTGTATATTGGAGGACATTTTACTGCATTACTATTATAATACATACATGTTATTTATAGTGCACAAGCAGAATATTTATCAATAACATAAAAAACAACAATATATAGTAACAAACACAATATATACTCAAGATGAGGGCCCTGCTCATGCAATATTACAATTTATTTGGAGGGGGAATTGAGGGAGAAATGTAAATTGGTGCCTGCCTTGAAAGCAGGAAGTGTTCTTGAGTACACTTGAAGTCAATGGGAGTAGCAGCAGCCAATCGCAGCATTCATCCAACTGGCTGCTTTTGTTTTGCATGTCATTGATAAAGTTATTTTTTTTCTAATGTTCCTGGAATTAACTGGTCAGTTTATCATAGATGCCTTGCAAACAGATCAATAAGCTGCTTGCGTTGAACTGCACCTTGCACAGACTAGTACAAGCATGATAATCTGAGATCAGTGATGTATCCTGATTTTTATGTATATACTATAACCAGAATTGTGAAATCTAATTTTCCGCCTGCATTGCCTATTGTCAAAATGAGCTCTGTCACATATAATACAGTAGGTCAAGTAGCCGTATGTTACCACGTCACTTAGCTTTGTCACAAAGCACAAATTGTCCATCCCATCATGGGCTCATTAACCTTTAATTAACCAGCGACTCATCAGCCAAAGGCAACACACACCCTAAATTCAAGTTAAGTGCGTTGTCCGCTCCACACATCTACTGTCCTCTCCAGTCCTGCACCAATCTCCAAACCCAAACGTCTGTGCCCACCGCAGTAAGGTGAACGCCATCATGAGCAAACATCACCTGGTTCTGTTCGACCCTCCACCAAAACAGGAGCGAAGTAATTTCCAGCCATACCAAAAATGTTCCTGGAAAGATTTATAAAGCCGTAAAAAAAATTGCATTTAATGGCTTTGATAAACTTGCTCACTGGCCTGCTACACAAACTGTTTTAATCCCATGAATTAATAGGATATGTGGTGCCCAATGCCAGAAGGCAGGGTGGGAAGCTTAAAAATAAATAGCCTGAAAACCCAACCATCTGACCTGGGTCTGAGATGCACCAAGCCCCAGCTGCTGTCCTTGTGGCTATCTACCTCTATGTGCTGGTGAGATAGCTCAGTTGCTCAGTGGTAATGCCTGTGGCTGTGATCCTATTCAAACTTTACAGTTGCAGGTTCAAGGACAGGCAGGATCAATGCAGTCTTCATCTTTCTGAGGTCGATAAATAAGTGCCATTCATTAGGTAATAATGACAACTATTATACTGCTGTGATTCAGTTAAATGAGTGCTTGGAGTCCAACTGGGAAAAAGGTGCTATATGAATACTAGGTGTTGTGTTACCTGCCTTGCATGCAGCCCTGTAGACATATGAATTGTGAAAAGCAGTTAACCTAAATAAACTCTCCCTCCACCTCTCTTAAACACTTCCAGAAAGCCACAACAAACTGAAATTTCAATAGAGTGCTGCCATCAAAAACCTGTGGCCGCTGTCCAACATACGTCTGCAGACAGCCTACAGACACAATACAGAACCTATCAACACTAAGAAGTGAACCCTAAAACCAGATTGTTACCGATGCACTTGACCACTTGATGTCCTTGAGTTCTAAACCTCCTTGAACACTGGCCCTCACGAACTCCTCTATATAAAACATCTGAAAAAAAAGCTAAAACAAAACTTTATCTAAACAATAGTTCCTCAAAGCCCAACAAACAAACCCACTTTTGAACAAAAGTCATTAGGCATCTACTTTATGTTTAAACCCAACCCGTCCGGTAGCCATTCATTGGCTGGGTTGCTCAACGTTCTATCTGCACTGCCACTGAACTTGAAATAAAAAGCCAAAGCTGCCAGTTGTTTTGCAATGCCCACAACTGATATACCAAAAGCAAATTGATTATTCAAAAACCATAGCAAGTTAGCTGAACCTCCTTTGAGACTGTGTTCCCTGCCTCTCTTAGTAACAACTGCCAATCCCATCAAACCTTGTCGTATGCAAAAAGTGTTGAAGGTGCTAAGGAGCAAGATATCATATCCAATTATTGGGACTTCTAGGAATTCATATCAGAAAAATACAATTGAAGTATATTTCCATTGTTATTTTACACTTTTTAGAACACCTAGGAACAGGAAGTTGTTCAACCATGAATTCCTGTTTCACAGGGATAAAAATATTAGGCCTAATTCCCGTAGTCATTCATCACAATGAGTAAGACCAAGGAATATACAGTACCTGTGATGTGCGGCAAAAAGTTGTTGAGCTTCACAAACTGGGAAGTGGCTAATAAGAATAGCAAAAGCAATGAAGTTCCAGTCAACTAGAAATGTTATGAACCAACCTGGAAGAGTACATGTGTCAATACACTGTGAAGAGGATGGTTCTAGTGGGCAAAAAAATCTCCCAAGGATCACAGCTGGAGAATTGCAGATGTTTGTTGCATCTTGGGGTCAAAAAATCTCCAAAATTACAAGTTGTTTGGAAGTTGTTTCAAGAAAAAAGCCTCTACTCTGGATCGAGTTCCATGGACAGATAAAACCAAAACAGATCTTTTTGGCAATAAACACCAGGTGGGTTTGGCGCACATAGAGAGGTAGCCATATGGGAAAATACCTCATGCTGGTTAAATATGGTGGTGCCTTTTTAATGGTTTGGGGCTGTTTTTCTGCCAGAGGACCTGGACATTTTTTTAGGATACATGGCATCAGGTACTCATCAAATATCGACAGATATTAAATGAACACCTGACTGTCTCTCCCAGACAGTGATCCAAAACTTCAAAATCAACACAAAAATGTTATGCCAATAATTGTGCCACACATATATTGTATATTTTATATGTGTGTGCTTCATATACTGTATGACAACATAAAGCTAAGAAAATAGTTATAGTAATATTCATCTAGACTATACAGACAAAAGTATCGGGACACCTGATCATTACACAAACAGGGACTTTGATGACATTGCATTCTAAATACATAGACATTAATCTGTAGTTGGTTATTTGCAGCTATAACAGCGTCTACTCTTCTAGGAAGGCTTTCTACAACATTTTGGAGTGTTTCTGTGGGAATTTTTGCCCATTCATCCAGTAGAGCATTTGTAATGTCAGGTACTGATGTTGGACTAGAAGGCCTACCTCATAATCTCTGTACCAGTTCACCCCAGGTGTTTGATGGGGTTGAGGTCAGGGCTCTATGCAGGCTAATCGAGTTCTTTCACACCAAACTCATCCAACCTTGTCTTTATGGACCTTGCTTTTTACACTGGGGCAGGGGCATCACTAAAAACCACTGGGCCCTTATGCGAAAATTCACTCCGGGCCCCCAACTTCAACAGCTAGTCTGTGCCTTCTTTGCCCCTTGCCCCCTCCTTCCAACATAAAGCATGGATGTGTAATTGTGTGTGTGTGTGAGCATGGATGTGTACCTGTGTGTGTGAGTATGAATGTTTACACACAAATTACACACACTTACTCATACATTCATACTCACACATGCTCGGTTTTACCATGAGGTCATGTGACGCTCCTATCTCGCCATGCCAGTTCAAAATAGTTTAGATCAGTGCGGCCCTTTGTAAACTATTTTGAACCGGTACGAGGAGACAGGAAGAAGGGGACTCGACATGTTCTCTTCCAATAGGAACAAATAATCAATCAGAGCCCAATGTCAAACACTAACATCAGATGGAATTACAGAATCTGCATTATTTTTATACACTTTGTGTCAGGTCTGCCCTTACACAATAGATAGTATATTGTATTGAGCATAGATTGTGTTTTGCACTGCAGTTTGTAGCCTCTCTACATTTTTGTTTTGCAACAGGACATTACTGCAAGATAACAGAAATATGCAATATACAAATAGAAAAAGACACAGAATAATAATAATAAAAAAAACCATCTTCTAATCTGTCTCGTATTTGGCCACATGTTCTCATCCACATCACACCTGATATTTTCTCTGGCAAGGCATCTTTGGAAAAATCTTTTGGCATGCCTTATCCACCCCTGGCAATGTTCAGCTGTGATATCTTGGAGCATTCATTGCATCCAGGACGGACATTTGGTCCTGTAGATGATGGTCACAAACCTTACATCTCCAGGCTGAGAAAAACTCCTCAATGGGGTTCAGTAAAGGGCAGTAAGGGGCAAGGAAAAGGGACATCATCCTCGGATGGGCATCAAACCAGGCTGTGACTGCACGGGAATGGTGGAATGCCACACTGTCCCATGTGATCACATATATTGGCAAGTAGTCTCTCACCTGTCTCCTTTCTACCTCTGGCACCAGTCTTTTGTGCAGGTCTTCTAAAAACAGGAGAAGGCATTCAGTGATGTAGGTGCCAATCTCAAATTTATGCAGGAGTGCACCGTTGGAGATTGCCCGGCACAGTAACTGTGGCCCTTTTGCCAATTATGTTTCTTCCCAACCCAATAAAATAATATACCGTATTTGCTCGATTATAAGACGACCCCCCAAAAGCTGAATATTAACTTAGAAAAAAAAGAAAAAGCCTGAATATAAGATGACCCTAAAGGAAAAAAGTTTTACCAGTAAATGTTAATTCATGTAAACTATTTTTTTAAATAAAAGCTATGATTGAGAAAAATATTTTTTTGTTTTTATTTCCTTGTATTTTCTAACCTGTCCCCCAGTTACGCACATCTGCCCCCAGGCTTGCCACACCAATATGGCACTGTGGCCCATGATATGCCTTTTAACCCTCTATATGCCACTGTGCCTCATGGTATGCCTTTTGACCCCCTATGTGCCACTCTGCCTCCAGAAATGCCTTATACCCCTATATCCCACTCTGGCATTTAGGGGGTTAAAAGGCATATTATGGGGCAGAGTGGCATATAGGGAGGTATAAGGCATTTCAGGAGGCAGAGTGTTCTATTAAATGCCCCCTTAACGCCACTCTGCCTCCTGAAATGCCTTATACCTCCCTATATGCCACTCTGCCCTCTGTCTGATCTCTGACAGTCGGGGAAGGTATGTGCGATGGACACAGACAACCCCCGCTGCTAGCCACACATCCTTCCGGCTGCAGCGGACGTGGTCTACGCGGATCGCGTAGACGTCAACCCGCTGCCCCGGCAATACAGCAGGAAGCACCGGTAAGTGTGTGGGGGGGGTGTTAAATGGGGGGGGGGAGACAGGAGGATCCAGGTCCCCTGCAGCGGTGCGGGGGATCTGGATCTTAGTCTCATAATCAGACCTCTATTTGAGGTCTGATTAGAAGACGACCCCGATTAGAAGACGAGGGGTATTTTTCAGAGCATTTGCTCTGAAAAAAAACCTTGTCTTATAATCGAGCAAATACGGTCATAATAAAATATTTTTTTCAAAGAGTGAGAGCTCACCCACAGGATCACGGATCAAATATCTGTCGCAGTGTCACTGCTGGCCGCCGCTGTAATCGGTGTCAGCTCCATGATTCACGCCTGACGTCACCGCGCTCTCCAGGAAACTCATGCTGCCACGCGAGAGCTGACCTCCAATCACGGAGGAGAAGACGCTCTGTGCAGCGTGCATTAGGTCCGCAGACAAGCTAATAAAAGCTAGCTGCTGGCTGCGGTGTCCAAAATAGGGTGACCACATTTTATTTCTGCCATTCCGGGACACACTATGAAGCCCATGAGGTCACACACAGATGTGTGTTATATATAAATGTATATACACGCGTTAGACATGCATTTTTAACTACATATGTACTTATCTCTTTGAAGTAAAAACTATGATTAAAATATGACTTCAAAATAACAACGGAACTGTGCAGTTTCTTTAATATTAGCCCCTGCTTTCAATATATATATATTAATATTAGCCCCTGCTGACTATATATATATATATATATATATATATATATATATAAATATTAGTCCCTGTTGTCAATATGTATAAGTATTAAATCCTGCTGCCAATATATATATATATATATATATATATATATATATATATATATATATATATATAACTATTAGACCGCTGCCAATACATTTTATAGTGGAAAAAACTGGACCCTACGCAAGCATTTCCTTGGGCTCCTCTTCACGCTCCTTAGCATGCAATCACTCCCTCCGCACATATAAGCAGTAAACCACATTGGAGTTCATACTCCATCCTATGAAGTGTGGTGAAATATTTCTGAGTGTATAATCAGAAATGTACAAGTCAATGGAGTCATTAGCTTTACCTCCAGCTGGCTTTCTAGCCTTTACCAGCTGCTCATTTGATGTAAATGTAGAGTTAGATCTAAGACAGATAAAGCTTACCGTGGCTGGGCTTGGGTAATGCTGTGGATGGGAGCTAACTTTAGTCTATGAAAGTGGAACTGCTGTCACAATTTTCCTGCTCAGCTTGTGGTCTGTTCTAAAAATATGGAGCCTTGCTGACTATGTATAGCTAGCTGATCAGAGTTATGTATCTTCCATGCAGTAGCTGCACAAAATGGTTTGCATTTGACCAGCAATAGTGGCATTCAAATATTTGTTTAGGATTGAGAACTGGCAGATGGGGAAAAGGTGACCATATGTGTCCTATGGCAGCTGCATAGCTAGGAGACCTTTGGACTACAAATAAAGCTACCATCAAAATGGGGAGTTGACTCACATGTACCTGTGCTGCCATGGTATCACACTTTTTAAATTATTAGGAATAATTAACACCAAATCCTGCTTCTCATACAGAGAGGTGACATGTGGAAAAAACACATAACTGTTTTAGAGTTTTGGCTTCATGATGAATGCTTCATTGTCAATTAAACACAAGTTAACATATAATAACATACAATAAGTACTTAAATGCCATAAAGAGAAAAACACATTTCCCAAAGTACCCCAGACTCAAAGAATGCTCCATACCCCTTTAAAATTTAACCAAGACAGGCCTATATAAGGTCTAACTGCATCTTAACTCTAAATTCTGAAATGGCTACCTACGTTCTTACTAAGGTTCTAATATCAGCCATTTATTTTCCAAGATCCATATGTATTTCAGGTGCAAAGTTCTGAAATGTAGTATGTGCGGATGTATAGACTAAGAAATTGAATTTAGCTATTCTTTTATACATCCCACATCCTACAGGGAATTGCTTTATACTGTATATATACCGTATTTGCTCGATTATAAGACAACCCCCCAAAATCTGAATATTAATTTAGGAAAAAAAAGAAAAAGCCTGATTATAAGACGAAAAAAGTTTTACTAGTAAATATTAATTCATGTAAACTATTTTTTTGTTTTTAATTTCCTTTTATTTACCAACCTGCCCCCAGTTATGCTCATCTGCCCCCAGTTATGCACGTCTGCCCCCAGGCATGCCTTATACCCTCCTATATGCCACTCTGCCCCATGTTATGCCTTTTAACCCCCTATATGCCACTCTGGCATATAGGGGGTTAAAAGGCATATAATGGGACAGAGTGGCATATAGGGGGACACTTACATACCCAGACACTAATATACCCACCCAGACACTTACCTACCCACTCTGACACTTACCTACCCACTCTGACACTTAGATACCCAGACACTAATATACCCACTCAAGCACTTCACCACGATACCTCAGCAGGCGCTTGCTGCAGCTCCCACGGGATTACGGCATGACGCTGTGTGACCCCGCTAGGCCCCGCCTCCTCCAGAAAATTGAAGAGGTCTACTGGATCCGCTCTGGGACGGCACAGTGCCGCAGGGTCCCGGTCCTGCTTCTCCCCAACCGGCTCTGCTTCCCCGCAGTGGGCGGGCTATCCCGGGAGTAGGAAGGTACGCGCGTATGCAACCTCGGCTGCTGCCGGCACTTTCGCCGGCGCTCGGTGATAGATGCCGGCAGCAGCTGAGGTTACCATACAGGAGGATCCAGGTCCCCTGCAGCGATGCGGGGGATCTGGATCTTAGTCTAATAGTCAGACCCCGATTACAAGACGAGGGGTATTTTTCAGAGCATTTGCTCTGAAAAAAACCTCGTCTTATAATCGAGCAAATACAGTACTTGTCAGCAACATGCAAAATGTGCATTTTGTCCTGGGAAAAATTTGCCAATATGGCAATCCTGCTTCTAGCTGTTCTCTCCTTAACGTCTAAGCACCCACACCAAGAAAAGCAAATACAGCACCTCGGTTTATTCCAGTTTATGAAGTTTATTCCATATAAAGTACCATATTGTGTGATCAGTAGAGCATCAACCTTCAGGTATACATAGTACAAAGAAGTAATTACATTTATAGCAAATAAAAACAAACAAAACAACAATGGGCGGTCCCTAAACCCATTGAAAACAATGCATTTTGAGCCTGTACATGTACGGGCTTTGTCATTATGGGGTTAAATAGTGGTGCAAAAAAAGGGGGGACGGTGAAAGGAATGACACCTGGGGAGGAAAGTAGGAGGAAAGTGGGGAAGAGAGAAAAGGTTACGACAACAGCACAAGGGATTTGATGATGAAATAATCTTTAAGCAACCAATGAATCAGTATGAGATATTCTTGGACAGTAGCATGTTCCTTCCTAAAGATCATGCAATTCCTATTGACCACAATAACACATTAGGTGCCAGGCTTTTTCACTGGCA
The DNA here is from genome assembly GCA_023333645.1 of Sceloporus occidentalis. Lineage (NCBI taxonomy): Eukaryota > Metazoa > Chordata > Lepidosauria > Squamata > Phrynosomatidae > Sceloporus > Sceloporus occidentalis. Next base: position 3,421,683 of record JALMGF010000055.1, read on the forward strand.
CTCTGTATGACTTCAATGAAAAAGGCTGTAGAAATAGAGTGGTGGGAGAGGATGTTCTTCTCCACACAGCCTTTCAGTTTATTTTCAAGGATTCCCAACAAAGCACCTGTGTAAAAGGACACTGCCTAAACCATTGGTGCACTACTCTATTCCTTGAGGCCATTAATTCTGATGTATCATTGCCTAAAAGCTAGTAATTTAGTGAGCTTTTAATTAAAATGTCCAAACTGGGATATCAACAACTTGTGTCCCTTAAGGACTGAAGTTGTCCACACACTTACGCATACACACTCTCTCACACACACTAAAACACACTCCATCAATCACACTTCACACCCTTACCTTGTCTGGAGCTTTTCCTTACAGCTGCTCGCACAGTGTGTGAGAATCTGTGCTTTTACCATGGAATCCTGTAATGTCACCTTACGTGACCCCACTGTGCTCCCGCTTATGAGAGTGAGCCAATCCAAGTAATTTGAAGAATTGGTAAAAAAAAACCCCCCACTAAAACTGGAAATCCTTTTGGTTGTACATCAATGTTTAATTAGTACCATTTATAAGAAGCTGTAAATGAGATGATTATATTAATTTGGGTTTATATTATTATGGGTCATTGTTTTTGCAGCATCTGAATTTCAGACCCTTTAATAAGAATAAAATAGAGGTCAATGTTAATAGGGTGGATCCTAACAGGCTGTTTAAAAAGTTATGTATTTCTCATAACAGGTAGGATTTAGATTTAGGATTTATTTTCTTTTGAACCTAGAATTGGTTTCTTTTCCAACACTTTGGTGCCACTTAATTCCTGTTTAAGCCACTTTGAGCCACAATACTCCACCCAATAAACTATATTACAATATTTCAGTGGAAACCAAATTTTTGCACAGGCACGCAAAAATTAAGTTCTCAGAATATGCCTTAAATACAAGCTGCTTTGAGGCGGCGACTGGTTTCAATTGACAGGTCAAGTTCAGCCAAATGGTGCAGATATACAACAGTCCATATACTATATCTGTTTCAGCTTGTGTTTGATACATAATACACAGTTCTGTCCATCACCAAAAGTGGCCCAGTGATCACTGATGGGGTAAATGCTGACTAAAACTGTTGTTGCTCTTGTCTTCTGCCTACCTCAATTAGTTTATGATCCTTTTAGCCCACTCCCTTTGTCAGCTCACCCCTGAGTCTTCCCGTGACAATATAGAAGATAACTAAATGGTTAATTTTCACACAAATGTCCCTACTTTCTGTAACACTGGCAGCCTCAAAGAGATTACCTTTATCCTAACAACAATTTAACAGTCAACATTATAGGTTTCTTACGTCAGCTTTTAAGGCATATGTAGTGCTTATCACACCATGACATAGGTTAATTTAAAATACAGAACTATTAAATTAAGCATTTGGAAATCGTGACAGATACGCTTTAACAGTAACCCAGAAGGTGAAGGGTTAAGCCCCTGTGAGATTACTGGTGTTCCTACACATGCTCCAGGATGGAACAGTGCCCTCGATACACCTCATTGGCTGTGATTACCTGTTTGCCCCGCCTCCCCCCCAGGAATGTCAGTGAGTAGGTTAGGAAGGGAGGGACAGGTGCATATTTTTTTTCTAACCTGTGCAGTTTCATTAGGAGGCAGTCAGAGGACACAGAACTTTTTGAGGGAGATAAAAGTTTCACATTGGGTTCCTGACGCAGAATTTAATATTCTCCATTTAACCCAAGTAAAGTAGTTCAACTGAGCATCTGGATCTACAACTGAAAAGTAAGTTAATTAATAACTGGTTAGAACTTGAACAGTGATCAAAAGTGACAGTAGCCTTATCAGCATGGAGTTTCAGAACCGTCAATGCTTTGTTTTATTATTTTAATGCAAAAACAGTGTTCCCCCCCCCCCCCCCCCTTAATTTTCAACTATGTATATTGTCCTGTAAAGTAACATGAACCTTTAAGTAATGTATACAAGACAATTTGAAGACTCCACTGAAAATGAAAGCCAAGAATTGCCATAATTTTTTTTGATCCACCTGTGCATTTATTTACCTGATGTAACCCTTCCAGTGCCAAAGGTTATTAGCCCTGCCTTTTGTGACTTCATGGCACTGAAACAGTTAAGATTATAAACCCTATTTCATCTTGACAATGATACATTTCTTATAGTTTTGTTTCTTATTCCTGGATGTTATCTTTTAAGTATACTTAGGTTTTATTTGCCATTTATCAATTCAAAGGTATTTAAAATTTAAAGAAGGATTAAATACTCTCTTAAAAAAGTGTTTTTTGACCTTATTCCAAATCAGAATATTTACTGGCCTGTTAAACATTGTTTCGATTCCGGTAAAGCCAGTTTTTAAAACAGCAAATCCCGACCCCTGATTTAGATTAAAAAATTACATTATTTGCATAATCTGATACGTTCGCCAAATTGCTATTTTTTATTTTTTTGGTTGTTGTTTGAAAGTTGATCTTCTTTATTGTTGCACGCTGTCGCAAGCTGAAAATCCACACGCAGCAGTCAAATAATGAAAGATAAACCATATCATTTTAGATTGAACTCTATATGCCTGAAAGGGCTATTTGACTTTGCTCTTCTTGTTACAATAGTACTTAAGTCAGCTAAGGAATTCTTAAGAACTAGAAGTTTAATTCTGCCTTTTCATGTGTGTGTGCTCTTGGTTAACCATTTGGCGGCCAGTAAAATGAGTGTTTATTTGGAATGGAAAATACATTTAGTTCCCTGGTGTTATAGGGTTAAATGTAAGCAAACTCCCCCTCTAAACTTTCTTTGTAATAACTTGGTGGTACCTAGACTTGGCGCTGATCTCTCCTGTGGTATATAAAATGTTCTTGTTTTATTATGGGAACAATATTTAAAGATTTAACCTGTGCTAATCTTTGTTTATTAGTTATGTTAAAAAATAACTTCTTGTTTAGAGACTGAATCAGAATTTATCTATCGCTTATATAATTATACATGAGATTAGGTGAATATCTCATGCATTAATAATGGGTGGATATGTCTGGAATCTCTGAATCAGAACTAATTTTAGTTTTTATGAACTTGAGTAGCCTATCATTTGAGTCATATGATTATGTAACTGTTTCACTACGTAAAAGGAAAAAAATATGGATTTTTTTTTTCTAATCATGTATAAATTGGGTGTATCATCCAATGTTTGATTTGCTTCATAATCTAAAACTAGAGGGTCAAAGGCTTCAATGTTATGTAAGGAGGTTTTATTTTACAAGAGGGTGGAAGATAATGGAAATGGCTTCCCATCAGAGATGGTAGAGGGTAATAGAGTGAGGGAATTTAAACATGAATGGGATAGGCATAAAGCTATCTAAGACAAGACCATGGCCTTATTATGACTTCAGGCAGACTAGATGGGCCGCTGCTCTCAAATTATTTTTCTACGTTGTAGTAATGGTCAAGTTTCTTATGTGTAAAGATGGTCATTTACTCTTCAGTAAACCTGTATAGGTTCTAAGTTTTGACCTTTTTTATTCTCTTACAGCTGATGGAACCCTGTAACATATGCTGTTGTTAACAGGATAATCTTTATAGATAGACTGCTGTGTTTTGTTTAGGGAAACAGAGATGCTCCTATATTAATGATAAAACTGCTCTAACGCTTTTCTATAGTTTCTTCTTGTATTTTTAAAGAGGATAGTCATCTGAATTATCTCTAATCCCAGTTGGGCCTTGAGGGGCAAATGCATCGTTGGGGAATGAAATGACAGCCCTCACTGTCCTATTGCATGTACAGTGAGGACCGTGTGATCCCAGCAGGTTATATAGAAACTCACATTGGCAGAGACAATACACCAGATAGCGAGACCCTAGCTCACAACCCTACAATCAAGGGGTAAATTGGTACAATATTGTATAATTTTTATATAATTGATCATTCCTATATAGTTTTGTTTTTTATCTTGTGACTATTTAGCAATGAGGAAAGATGAGTCACTTGCTGTGACTTTAAAGGAATGTTTGTCCCACCCTAATCTCAACTCCTAATGTATACCAACTAAATCTGAAACTGATTTTATAATCCATTCAAGTGTCAAGTTTGTGGCAAAAGCATCACTGACTCATCGATCGCTAAATTGATATTTATGCAAACTGTTCTTGGCTATTATCGGCTTTCTGCAATTTGTATACCTTTGTTTTAGCCCAGGTATTGGTCCCCCACTGGTATTCTTTCGTTTGACTGATCTCTGCCCGTGTCAGATAGGAAAACCGATCGCACACAGTCCAGATCAGTCTGGACAAAGATTGAATGCACCGGTGGCACATGCAGAACTACTGAGAACATTACAAACTACTCTTTGCTCACTTTACATGGTTCATCTGAGTAACGGTCCTACATTTTATGTTTAAAAAAAAAAAAAAAAGCGGACCATGAACCATTCAGGATAGCTCGCGCCTTTTAAAAGGGCAGACTAATGGCCCTTACAGCCCCACCAATGAAGAATGCTTGTACATTAAGATGTATTCTCTATCTGGGGGCGTGGGGGAATAGTAAAATAGTCACCTTGACAGCTGCTCAATAAGCCTATTACATAGAATACCATTAAATGTGCTGTGGGTCCTTTAAGACACTGAGCACCAGATGTGATGTCCGCCACCCCCCCCCCCGTGCATCTAGGATTCTGGGGGGGGCCCGAGGTAGATAACACCACTGGTGAAAACCAATGCCGCTCCTGAACTGCGGGAAAATTCCCTATCCAGTGCCTGGATTAAGCATCAATTTTAGCCAATATCAGTGGGAGCGCTTCTGCACATGACTGCAGGGGCCCTCATTAGAACGCCTGCTTGAGACCGGCAGTGAGTGTGCTTGCATATGCATTACTACGCAGGGGTGTTTTGGTTCTCCTACAATACAAATAGCTGGCGGAGACTGCAGCTGCTTTGGAATGAACATAACATGCTGTTATTACATTTCTCATGACGTTCATGAACTGCCAAGTGTCCTATTTTGACTTTGTCCCTTTTTTTGCTACCCTCTAACTTACCTCTTTTTTTTTTTTTTGTAATGCCTCAAAATGTTTACTTTATATCATATAGCTACACTACACCACAAAACTGGGTTTGTGGTGGTGTACACAACACCCAAACTTTTATGTTGACTGGAGCTCCCATGATATACAGCCAGCAATTACTGGCTGAACACCACAGGAATTGTCGACTGGGGTAGTTGTGGCTAATCTTTACCACCCCAGCCATTATAAACTAAAGTTCTCATGATGCATGGGTACATGCTGGTCTGTAAGCTACTACTACTATGGTCATATATTTTTGTTCTGGTAACGGGTAACTTACATTTGGTTCCCACCAGGAAACCCCTCTTCTAAGCCAACCAAGGTAGGCAATGGGAAGGAGGTATTGAGATAGGAGAGGGGAGGGGTGGGGAATGTTTTGCACCCCCCCCAAAAAAAACATTTGTCCCTCTATGCATTTGAATGCAGAAACTAAATTAAAGGCCACAGCCAGCTATCACATGCTTTAAAGTACGTTCAATGGCTAAAGTTTTATTGAAGATCACTATGTCTTGGTTAGTCTGTGATTCTCTGTTGCATCCAACCTTAAAGGTAGAACAAAGCCATCATATGCACTTTTATGTTGCTTCCCTCCTGGAAAAGCATGGGGCCACTCTAAAGAGACCTTTACTATGCATTTATTTAGTTGGATTGTAAGGGAGAATAAACAGTCCCTTTTTCACTAAGGACAGTACTTCAATAGTCACTCCAACTAATCACACAATCCACCAATAAATTGTGAGTACTGTAGTCTTAACTTCAAGTGGTTTTCCTAAGTGTTGGCATATTTTGGTACTCTTATAGCAAATATTTACATCTACTACTCTTAGCTGGGGACTCTCTAAGTATCCATTTTGGAATATTAAACTCTTCTCATCCGGTTGAACCTTTGCCAGCAGGAAGACGGGGAAAAAGTGGCTTTTAGTATACACACATGCTGCGGCTCAGGTTAAATATTAACCCTTACAGAACTTTGCTCCTTGACACTTGTATGGGATTACTGTCTTCCTTTAACTCTTTGTATACCTTTGCATAACATCCTGTGTTCAAGGTGAAGTCTGACTGCTGTTGCCATTCCCCCTACTAGTTTATATGTTTCTTTTTACAATATGTATATATTTTTAAAAGTCTGTTAAATTGGCACTTTGTCACACAGTTCTACACAAAGCGGTGGCTAAAAATAGGGACTTTCTAGGGAAAAAATGGGCCGTACGTACGGTAATGTTAACCCCTTGATGACAATTGCCGGTCCGGGCATGTCACGGAAAAACATGTCGTTAACGACAAATGACGTGCCAGGACCGTCATTTGTTAAAACGGGTAAAAAAAAATCGATCCGTGATCGATTGATTTTTTTTTTTTTTCTTTTTTTTTTTTATCAACGATCACCTCCTAAACTTAAATGGTGTCGCTGGAATGCCTCGATCAGGAGGCATCCAGCGACACCAAACACTTACCTTGGGATGGACTGTGACCGCTCTGGAGAGCGGTCACAGCCGCAGCTGCTGGTGATCTTCGCCATCAGCAAGATGGCGGCGGCCCGGGAAAAAAAATTATAAAGATGAAAAGGTTCGCTAGACGGTCTCCAGACCCTCTAGAGAACTCTGGCTCCACTTGCAGGTTGAATACAGGTACTGCATTCAACCATGCAAGTCAATGGAGCCCAGCTTTCTAATCACAGTGTGATTAGAAAAAATAAATTAAAAATAAAATAAAATTAATAATAATTAGAAAAAGAATAGTAAAAAAACAGTAAAATGTAAAAATAATTTCCCTCTGATGTCACTATCAGGGGAACCTTCAAGTTGAAAAAAAATGTTTTAAAAAAGGCAAAAAAAATTTATTTTTGTGAGCAAGTCCTAAAATTAGCACATTAGCTTAAAACAATTCTCGCATGGAAAGAGTTAAAATACTGGCATATTAAATGCCCATGGGGTGTCTACTTTTAAAAAATGTATGATTTGATGGGGTAAATTGAATTGGCCGGATTCAACAATGTCCCAATTAACATGGGGGGGGGAAAGGATGGCCACACATCTAATTTCCAATTAGAAAAATGCACACGTACCAAATGTGGCCTTTTAGTTCCCCCCAAAAATGACAAACCCATGCATGTGGGGTATCACTGTACTCAGGAGATGCTGAACACATATTGGGGTGTCGTGTGACAGCAGCATATACCAGGTGCTGTAAATTCATACATAAAGTAGGTGTGTGTGGGAAAAATACACACACAAAAATACTACTGCAAACTTTGAAAAAATGCTGGTGGTAAAATGTGTGCATGCAAAGAGTTAAAATACCAGCATTTAAAATACCCTATGGTGTCTAGTTTTCAAAAATATATGGTTTTGTTGGGCACACTGAAATGGCCCGGCTCAAAGATGTACCAAATAGGGCATGGGCAGTGGATCCCCAAATGCCAAAGTTCAACATTGAAAAATGTGCATGCCCCAAATGTGGCCCTTTTGCCCCCAAACAGCCAGGCAAAATCATTCATGTGAGGTATCACTGTACTCAGGATATGTTTCTAAACACATATTGGGGTGTTTTATGATAGTGACATATACCAGAACCTGTTTATTCATACCTAAAGTAAAATGTGTGTGAAAAAACAAATGCAAAAAAGACTACCATAAAGTTTGACAAAGGCTGATGGTAGAATTAGTGCTTGGAAAGGGTTAAAATACTAGCATTTGGAATACCCTGGGCTGTCTAGTTTTCAAAAATATATGACTTGATGGGGTAAATTGTATTGGCCGGCTTCAAAGATACCCGAAATGGCACATGGGGGGAAGAATTACCAGATTTGGAAAAAATGGCTTTGAAATAGCAAAACGCTACCTGTACTTTTTGCCCCATAATGGGTAGAAAAAAGCAAAAAAACATAAAAACATTGGGTATTTCTAAACTAAGGACAAATAGTAGAATCTATTTAGCAGGTTTTTACATTACCTTTTATAGATGAGTAAAATATTTTTCAACTAAAAGTTAGAAACAGTCTTTTTTTCTAAATTTTTCACCATATTTTATACTTTTTTAATAGTAAATATGATACAATCAAAACAATGTCATCTAAAGAAAGCCCTTCTTGTCCTGAAAAAAACAATATCGAATGTGTGTGGGTTCAGTAAACGGGAAAGAAGAAAATTACAACTAAACAAGAGCAGCGCAGAAATGTTAAAACGGCCATTGTCACGAAGGGTACAAAAAGTAAAATCAGCCTTTGTCACGAAGGGGTTAAACAAGTGTCAAGGGCCTCCACCAGCTCCACCAATTAAATGTGATCTTTTGCTCAGTGTGTATAATATATAATATAATTTTTTTTTTTTTTTTTTTTTATTTAACTTCATTTATCTTGTTACGATCATGGGGTATTACTCCAAGTATTAGACTTGACGCAAACATGAGATCTTAAAATTGTTTTGTTATAGAAATGTCAGAACATCCCCTGCTTAATATCAGTACATTGTGGCCCACATTCTGCTGTGACTTCTCTCGCCCTTGTTGGTCCTCCATGTGTTTAATGCAAATCGTTCTAACTTTCTATTGCAAGTTCCTTAAATAGTTTGGTTTCTGTCTTGTGCAATTCAAGGTCTTGCATATTCCTTTCAGTACTGAACTGAGACCTTCCTGGTGCCCATTCATTATCACATAGAGAAGGCCATTGAGTCCTGTCCTCGGTCAAGCTGTTGCTTATTGCTTGTGCATATTAATTAAAGATGTGTACATCACTTTCCCTCTTTGTTCTTCTGGTACCGGTAAAAATATCAGCTAACATAAATTATAAATTATGTACGATGGGCCCGTTTTAAGCCAAAACTAAAATAGCAAACCGCTTACATACAATACCCAAATTTTCATCATCGCACATGTTAGATGAATTACTGTTCCCCTAACTGGGAAAAAATAATCATTGGTTACAGAACCTAATATATAATACAATATCATAAATGGCACCGTCATCTAATATTGGTATGAATTTTCAGAAAGTCTGATCCACAGGAACATGGTTTAAAGCACAATATCAGTTCTCAGAAGCTTGGCTCGTCTGCCACAATAGTAGTGCGAGGTTACATGATCATGCTGGGCATCCTTGAGAGTTAGGCAGCTGGTGGCTTGGCGGTACCCCGGGCTGCCAGATCTCAGTGGTCCCCTAAAAAGCTCTTGAGTGTCTGTGCCTCATAGATAAGCAAGCTGTTATGGGAATTTGACCAATGGCCTTATGCATTGAATATGTTCTCGTAGGTTAGAAAACATTGCTTCTCCAGTGTAACTTTGTCTTATGAAGGGTCACATATTGCAATTTAGCAGGTGCTAGTCGTGATAAAGTAAAAAATTTTGCCAAGCCCTGTTTATTTGTTTACCAAGTAGGGCAATGCACCCAGATCTAAGGAGAGATAGTATTGCACAATATGCAAACATATTAGGTAAGTGAACCAAATGTCAGAGTCCAGAAGGACACTCTGGTAGTGTTTCCTGTTATGAAGCGATTCCAGTTTTCGCACAATAGCTATAGACAGCTGCATATTTATATGTATTGTTTGATTTTATGTAACACCATATGCACTGTACAGTAGGTACACGGGACAAAACAAGTAGTATATAACTTGGCTTACAGAAACAAAAAGTAAGTAAGGGCCTGTTCAGAGTGCTTACAATCTAGAATATGTCTGGGTAAATTCATAAAGTCTCTGGGGTTTGCACCAGAGACTCTGGGAGTATGGTCACTTCTCTGGGTCATTGCTAGAAAACTCTGGGTCGTGGGAGCAGTGCCCCACTCCCTGCCTTTTTAAGTTAAACAACTGTGAGCCCTGTGACGCCAGTGGGACAGGTCAGCAAGACTGGCAACTGGCTTCCTGCCTGCATCCTGCAAGGTAGGGCTCCGGGTAGCCAGAGTTATTGAGTTCCCAGATATGGGCAACCTAGACATGTGGTCACCTTAGGTGCAATGTGTAAATTTGAGAGGTGGATGTTGCATATGATGGCTGGAGTTTCCCTTTAATAGACAGCCTGATTTTAACTAGTATGGCCTGCAGAGATTTATAGCTGCTGAGCTTTTTACATTTCCCTTAAGTCGCATAGAGGGAAGTATTTAGATTTTAAGAAAATAAAATTGAAAAAAGCTGGCAAATATCCAATTAGGTTAAACATGTATATTCTGGTACCATAATTGTATATTTATGCAATCCATTCACTTGGTATAATTTGCCTTTAAGCCACCTGTTCCATGTTTGTTCAAGAAACCATGTAAGAGTTGGAGCCCTCATTAACTTATGTAAATATATAGTGACTTTTTACTGGGAGGTGATAGAGCGGTTCTTCTTACTTTTTATAAAGGTGTTGTAGTGTATTCAACAGCTTCTCTAACTTGGGCACACATTGTTTTAATTCTGGTGGGTGTGTGTTAGATCTTTAAAAACCTGTGTCTGTGAGTTAAATAAATTAATGGTGGAAGAAAAGTAAACCCTGCAGGCAAGATTTGTGCGAATGCTGTCCTCCAAGTAGGGTTTCCAATATTAGAGTGACTGTGTGTGTGTGTGTGTGTGTGTATATATATATATAATATACACCTGTGTGTGTAATCTCATCGAGTACAAAGAAATTGTTGTGGCCTTTAGACCCAATGGCAGTTTTCGTGTGGCATTATCTGTGGTGTGATGTCTCATTTGTGTCTACTTCCTGTTCCATACTTTCTGACTTGACTTCACCTGTAGCCACTCCCGTGGTTTTGCCACTCCTGAAACGTGTTTACAGCTGTACTTTTCTACCACGTGACTGTGACCTCCATAAAACAACAATGTGAGTGGCTGGCATCTTGTTTTGTCATATCTCTTAACCCCTTCTTACCATAAGCTTAACAATATCACAAGACCTTTTTAAATTCTGCATTGGTGTTTTCATATAATACATTTGCATTTAAACCAAACTTTTAGGTGGACTTGTTAACTTCCTGGCCTTCTGGTCCAAACCCTAGAGTTTGAATAGTCTTCTCGGTCACTTAATATTGAAGAATTTGCACAGTAGGTTAAGTTTTTTTTAAAACAAGTATATTTTTGAATATTCTATGTGTAGGCATATGATATACATAAATAAACATAGGGTTGTAACTACTAACCCATGAGTTTGACAGATCCAAACCTACCAATATCTCGCTTTAAATTGATGAGAGCGGGTTCTGGGTGGTGAGTTTAATTAATTTGCCCAGCCCTCATGTTTTCTTTGTGGTCCGGTGGCATATGAGATACTTTTTACATATAATAGGGAAACACAATATACATTTGAGTGGAACTCATCTAGGTCTAAATTAGAGAAGCATGGTTGTGGGGACACTTGTACCACAGTACAAGAACCTATTTTCTTAAGAAGCTTACATTACAATAGCTTCATTGTATTTTATGGATACAATTTGGGAACAATACAGTGTTCCCAAATTGTAGCATGGATATATCCCTATGTTCTATAGGAGATAAATTCATATCATTTTAATAAAGCCATACATTCTAAATGTGAATGTTGGCCACTAATAAATATACAATGTAAACTATTTCTTTTTGTGCTAAAAACTTGGACAGTTATTTGAATCCACTGAAGCAGCCCCTTTATTGCTTTCTAGCTGGATAATTTGATCAGAAGGATGACTTTCTTGTTTTAATTATTGTGTTGCATCCACAACAAAACAAACAATACATTTATTTGATTTTCCATCGATCTGGAAAGTGTATTATAAAGCATGCAAATATGCTTATTTGCAATCCAAAACATTTAATCTTTTTGCAGTCTCTGAAAACCATAACGTGAGCAGACATTTATCTTACAGGGCACTAATATTGATTTGCGGAAATTAGCTTTTTAATGATTACTCAGCTATTGTTTTGTAAAGAGAACTTCCGCTATCTTTTAATTTCTCATGTATTGTAAAAATAAGTCAAAAGTACTTTGTTTTGCTTTTATTCTTTCTTAAACAAAAAAAAAAAACACATCCAGTTTTTACATGTTTTCAGAAATATTGGTCACAAACCTCCTAGCATAGTTGCCAACAGTATCGAATTTTCTGGGCTCCTGTGTTTGTGTCCCCTCCTGTCAAAGAGACATACTCCCCCGTATGAGACATACACAACCTAAACACTGGTAAATTAGCACCAGACACCTGGTATCTGTACCAGGTAGCCTGTGGATGAATGCTGCAAGGTCACAAAGTGCCACGTAACCTGGCTTGGTTTAGGATCTGACCCTTTTTGTTCTCGGACAATTGGAGCAAAAATTGGCAAGTATTGTCTGTGAATTTTCAGTCCTGCAATCCCACATAGCTGTCACAATGTCCCTCTTTTTTCAGGAGAAGGGCTCTTTGTGGAGATTCTCTGATCTCCCCTTACTGGCCCAAGGAGTAAAAAAAAAAAAAAAAAAAAAAGGGCTATTGCAACTTCCACATGGCCACCGTGCAATGCTTGGCGGCTAAGCTCTACAAGGTGGCTCTTCTCAACGTGTAGCCTCTGGCACAGCCCCTTCTTGCTTCGAGCTACTTCTATCAATGGAGGTGTCCTGATTTGTAACGCTGAAATGTTGGGGAGACAAACATCCTCCTTTACCGTTTTGTGGTAAACGATAGAATGGCTCAGTCTTAATTGCCCAGCTGGACACTGACTAATGAAAGGATGTCATTGCACAAGTTCAGTGTGGTGTTTTTAGCAGGGAAAACATCACATGATAATTAGTGTACAGGTCTGCAGATAAAGGGATATACGTGCAAACCTACATTACTGTATACAATGCTGGATTTTATGCTTGAAGAATTTTTTACATTTTTATTTTTTTTTTTCCACAAGACTTTCCCCGTAAAGTTTTTTTTTTTTTTTTTTTTTTTTTTTTTTTTTTTTCAGATTGGAAGCCTCCAATGCTTACTTGTTCCAACTTTAAAGATGTTACCATCTTTATATCAGCTATATAATTTTCGGGTCAGACACTGCAAATTCCTTGGCACGTTGGTTGCGTGATGTGAATGGCTTCACAAACATAATTGTTGCTTTGTGAATTTGCAACTAGTTTCCTAAAAAAAATAAAAAAATATTAATAATTGGCGTAAGTGACAACAATGTTTATGCAACATTTATTAAATTAAGCCTGCAAAATCTGCCTGGCAGGTTCTGTGCTGTCGAAATATGATGGTTGTAGCAGCTTTAATCATATTACGCTTCCAAAGTGGTTGGACCTATATTTCATAGCAAGAAAAAAAAAAATGGGTAGGCTGGATGGGCTGAATGTTTCTCTCCTGTTAATTTGTGCTTGCTATCTCTGCGCACTATTGATGTTAAGTAAGACAGGGCCATGCATAACGCATTTCATCCATGGGACTGACTTATTACACCTATTATATGTATCACAATATTGCGTTACATCTTACAACCATGTGTTTGGGTGAGCGATAGGACTGCAATGCGGTACTTTCCATAGTATCATGGAAATTAAGGGCAATTTGCAAGAAATTCACCTGCTATGCCTTTAGTGGATGTTAAATTTCAATAGTTACAAATTAACACTAAATAAAAATAAGACTTTTTTTTTTTTTTTTTGGCATCAGATTCAAACGTATATTCATCAGGCTTATATGGTAATGATTATATCTCTGATAAATATATTTGCCCTATGCGCAGTTGATATATTAATTGTGGAGGGAAAAAAAACTATTCTACCTAGGGTAATGTGCGTGCCGGGGAACTTTCCAGATCAGGATACCTGGAACCGTTCCTCTTCAGGAGCGGTGGTGGCAGGGTTAACCCCAGATTACTTTCGATTGTATGGGAGTGGGAGAGGAAAAAGGCCAAAGGTGTCCGTGGCTAGAAAAAAAACGCTCCCAAGCTCCAGCCAAAGACCAGAGTTATCCGAAGACCCTAGGAATCAAGGCTTCAACTGGAGACCCTGGGTGAAACCCAAATACTTCTTAGGGATGGTAATATGATAGCAATTTTTTTTTTTTTTTATTATCATGGAAGGTTATTGGGAAGGGAGGTTTTCTCACACGAACACTGGCCCCACTTGCTGAAAACTGATTTATTTTTTGTTGCCAGCTATTTTGAGAGAGGCATTGGTTTTAAGTGTTTTTTTTTTTTTTTTTTTTTTTTCCATTGTGTATTTGTTGCCGACAGCTAATTATTGGGTATTAATAACAATCATTATATATGCACCTCAAACTAGATATGATGGCTGCTCAGTTAAAGCTTAAATTTACACAATCTGTGCAACAATGACATGCGTGTTTTCGTTCTGTTCCACAGCCCCTGAAAGTAGCTCCAAAAGGCCTGATACCAGAAACTACGCTTTGAGACCTGTTTTGGGTGATGCCAGAGAAACTCCTTTGGGCACGGAATGTAGGGATGGAAACTTTGGGAAGCACTGGCAGCTGTGACAGTATGGAGAGCATTTCGTCCAACCACTCTGCTTTCGTAAGTGACGACTTTACAGGGTTTGTGTATGATCAAAAGTAAAATTTTATGGTTTTTTTTTTTCTTTATTACAGTACTAAGTAGACATGTGGATAAAGGTGATCACTTTTCAATTGTGCCAATTCAAATCCCCTAAACTACAATGGATTACAACATGTTATCCTCTATAATACAAAAAAGCAATTAGTTTTCCTGTAACCCAGTAGTTAGGACAGTTGACTACTCAGAATTATTTTCTGTGTAAAATAACTTTAAAGAAAGCCCCCCCCCCCCCTGCCATGCCAGTTGCATTTAAAACCTCTAGTGAATGGGTATATGTAACGCAAACGTTAACACACTTTCTCTCTAACACCATGTGCTAACAATCTGCCTGCACAGACTCATTTGGTCTTGCACTAACATACACTCTAACATGTGCACAAGCTTATAGACCGTGATGACGACAGGTTATGGCACAAGGCTATTAGTGTGGAAACCGGACACTTTTTTTTTTTTTTTTTTTTTTTTTACAAATCATTATGATTATGTGGGTGTAGTGTTCAGATTAATTTATGGGTAATGGGGATGTCAGCAGCAGTAATATGGATGGTATTCCTCACCCCGTTCCCTCAAGATTGTAAGCTTGTGAGCAGGGCTCTCTCCATCTAATGTATTGGTTTGTCCTAGTCTGTCAATTCTAGTCTTGTCATACCCATTGAATATATGTATTGTATGAAGCGCTGGGTAAATTGTTGGCACTATATAAATAAAAAGGTATAAAACAAACATATATATTGACTTGCCACTCCAGGACAAAAATGTGTAGAGGCCTACCACAACAAAAGATCTAAAGCACTTATAATTTTCTAAGCCTGTGCTTAACTTGCTTTGTAACTACAACTTGTTTAGTGCATAGTTAAGTGAGGCTAGTGATACTTTCGAATCCCCCTCTGGCATTCGTAACATGAATTCAACGATCAGTCAGTCATAGAAATGCTACGAAGGCTTTACCTTTGTTTAGGTACAGTGGAAAGGGAAGCAAACAGAGTCCTTAAAACAGCACTGCTGCTTGGAATTTAGCCTGCAGACCGATCCATATTTAGTCTGCAAAATACCAATAGTTTCCATGCAAATTAGTTATATTTAGAAACTGAATCAGTTTAATACCCAAGGCTTTACGTTACCTTAGTGAGTTATTTGCAAACGAATGAATGCTGAATCCAAAGTAGCCAAAGTTTCACTTTTCACAGTTCTTAACAGAGCATCATTAAAGCAAGAACATTCCTATTGTATTAGTTTGTTAATGTGAACAGATGTGTATAATCCTGAAGCGGTTAATTATTTTTTTACGTCACTTCATTTAATAATTTTTATTATAATCATTATAGATTTTTCCTTGTGTAAAGACTCAGACCTTAATCAGTCATTTGTCTTGTCTTTAGCTTTCTGCCTATCCCATATTTAACCCATGTTTTAGTTCCATTATTGTATTAGACTTTGGTCTCTTGTTTTAACATTTCTACTCTGAAATAAACCTCCCTCCTACACTTTTGTTTCATCGATTTAAGACACACTTCAATTTAATTTTATCACATGTTCCCGCTCTCCTCTTTCCTCCAAGCTATACGTCTTAAGATTCCTGATTCTTATCCTGCAAAGCATTTACCATGATCAGTAGCTATCCTCTAAACACTCTACAAGCAACATTGATTTTTTGGCACCTTTTATATCTACATTCAGCAGTAATATTATGAAGAGTTAGGACAAATGGAAACTGGGTACATCAGACTAACTTAGTCCAAGATGTTAGGTGCATGCATTTAGGAAACTTAAGTTTAATCTGCTAGTTTACCTACTGATGTGAAATACGTTTGTGGTCAAAGATGATGCTTTTTTTTTTTTTTTTATGACTACCTGAATTACGTTAGATTGCAAAGTTTTCAAGGACAACTTAAGAACACCCGAAGTTCCTGTAAAATCTTTGAATTGCATTAAATTAAAATATTCCACATGTGAATGATTTTTACCCAACTGCTCATTTTCTGTTTCTGGCTAACACAAAACCATCGTATTCCAATGCTTTTTGACAGGCTCCACAGTTTGCCCACTGTTTGTCCACAATGACAAAAATCTGCTTTCGCCAAGGTGCATGTAACCAGTTAATATCACAAAGCAAGATAAGAATTATGTTGTAAAGCAACATCTCTGGATATTTATCTGTACTATATGACCTATTCTGTAAGAATGGACCAGCAGCCTCACTCGCCTTTTCGATAATCTGTGCGTTTTCTTGCAGAGCGGAGACTATGATCACCTGTCGAAAGAGGAACGAGAGTGCTTGATGTTTTTGGAAGAAACTATAGACTCTTTGGATAATGAGGTGGACAGTGGGCTGTCTAATGATGAATCAGAGACTGCAGAGAACATTCCTAGTCGCCCTTCATCAGAACCTGCAAGAATTCCGCCTTCCAGTGGTATGTTAGCGGAATAGATGTTTTATTAGGACAAATTTCTTTAACAAACTTAACACGATATCGGCTTACTAGTCTGTTGTTTAATGTGGAAAAATATGTAGCCACTAAGATTATTTTCTTCAACCAATCTATAAACTGAGCACTTTTCCATTTACATACATTTGGAATTGAGGTATTATGTGGTGCATCTGGTTCCACCTACTTTGCTCAGTTTGATACCTTTTTCACCAAATGCAGCATCCCCAAAATAACTTTGTCTAAAGTATTGACTCTTTCATAGTTTTGCAGGAAACATTTCATTGTGTCACACAAAAGCAAGTACTGATAGGTTGCTATCCAATACACTAAGCTTTAGAGAAATAATAAATGGCAGATCAGTTTGAATTTATTTCTGTTTTTAAATGCCTATTTCATTTGCTTTGGTAGCATCATTGTTAGCTTCTCATATGTTGAGAAAGTATCTCCCAAGTGGCTATTCCTGGAGACAGCTAGGTTCTGAATAATGCTGAGCACTGAGAAAGTAGTATCTTCATCTGGTTTAATTTTTAAGATGAGATGTTCCCCATGTTTCCTTATTTTGTAAAGAATTTTTTTTTAATCCAGGCTTTTAAAACTTGAATCTCTCTTCCCCTTCACGTTTTTCTTTAACTCCTAAATGTAGCTGGTGCATACCTCCCTATTAATCTGTTTTCTGCAGCACCATCACGATATTTCGGAACTGTCCCACCAAGCAACCCAGTGTCCCGCTTTTGTGGGCATTGGGGATAATGGGCCAGTTAAAGGGGTTTCTTTAATCTTCCCTGGCCAGGCCAAGTAGCTGTAAAGATGATGGACCCATCGCATCTCCCATGCAGCCTTTGCTTGATGCTCTGATGGAATGCAGCAAGTTGGCTTTTGGGGGTAAGGTAGGTGGGCAGTCTCTTACCTTGCCTCCAGCCCCTCCCTCCCACTGGCCCTGCAAATTATAAAGGTGTGCTGATTTGTGTCTATTTGTCCTAGTTATAGTGTTTTAATTTTGAAATATTACTTTTTGCTTTACTCTGATGCAGGTGATGACAAGGCACCCATTAAAAGCACAGTTATACATACAACCGAAGAAAGGAGAGAAGATAATGCCTATGAGGAAGTAAATAAAATGCCACCCAAGCAGGGGTACCATAGCTTCCCAAGAATAATTCAGTGTTCAAAAGATGAAATTCCAAAGCCGCTTAGTGAATCAAAACTGTTAGACAGCATGGACAAAGCGAAGTTTGTGTGTGGAAAACCAAAAAGTTTGACTGCAATTAATCAGGAAGGTGTAAAGCTGACTTCCACTACAGATCTAATTCTATTACCACCACCTGAGCCTTTTCGTGACCCTCAGTTTGTGGATAAAAGACGCTCTGTTACCGATCCAACAGATGTACGTGAAACCCGTTTGGAAAAACTGTTGCCAAAGTTGTCAACCTACGCTCTATATAAAGAGGCACCTCCTACTGTAGGTCATTATCCTGACAAGGTTCCACCAGCTGTAAAATTTCCAAGGCCCTTATCACCAAATCCAGTGGCTACGCGTTCACAGGAGGTGGTCATAACTCTCGCAGACAAGCATGGTGATTTTAAACAAGGCCCTCCGACAGCACCCAAACCACGAAAACTGCCACCACACATAATTATTAAACCAAGCACTGGAGGTGGTGTTATATCAAATCTGGATCCACAACAGAGGCCCAGAGCTTTTTCAGCACATGAAAGGAACACGGATAAAAGTAGTGACTCCTCCAACACAAAGCTTCCGCATTCCAAAGAGCAGGAGAGTGCTCGTCGAGAAGCTCTCCAGAAACTGGGTTTGCTACAGGAAAAAGGCAACAAAGAGGAGCATAACTCCAATAAACCTTCTGTGACCCCTAAAACTGAACAGATTTCAGTCTCCCATGAAGGGATGGAACATGGACAGAAAGATGCATACAGAAAGAGTGTAAATATAACACAACAAGATAGACCTAATGTCTTGGGAACAAGCCCAGTCCAGCCTTCTGTTCTCGCTCTTCATAAGGGAGTTGAAAGTGTAATAAATGAAGGTTTTAGCAGAAAAAGACTGAGCATGAAATCAAACTCGCTTGAAAGGTCAGATGAGCTTGGTGGCGTTCTTGCCCAGGATGAAGGTTCCCCAAGGAGTGTAAAAGCAAATGCTGTTGGCAGAGGCACGCTTTGTGTGGTATCAAGACCCCAGGAAAAGGAAAATGAAATGGCATTCCCAACTCCTAAGGAAGCTGAACCACAAACTAATAAATCTCCCAAACTTAATCCTAAATCTACTGCTTTAAAGAACCAAGTAAACATGAAATCAAGTCACCAAGAGAAGCCAGATGAACCTATAGATACACCTGTCCTTGCACATAAAGATGCTCAAGCAGAGACAGACACCACTGTCAAGTATTCAAAAGTGGGTCTCGGTGGTAACTCAACGATTTTGAAGACAAACACCCTTGAAAAGGGGATTATGAGTCAAGAGGGTCATCCTATTTCTGAGACGGCATCTAACCTTCCTAATGCAGACAAACCTTTGGAAAACAGAACTAAAATAGGCTCTTCTGATAATATTAACATGATAAGCACCAGCCCCGGTAAAACATTTAGTTTTCCAAGACCAAAAGATGTGTCCATTCCCAGCACCAGTCCAGAAGTTGCATTAAGGGGAAGAAAAAGCCAAGCAGCCAATGACAAAAGCAAAAGGCACAGCAGTCACATGGAGCCTTCAGGTGAACAATACTTACGACTTCCTCAAAGTTCAGTGGCTGGTCTTAGGCAAATAAATATTAAATCCAATACCTTGGAACGCTCCGGCGTTGGCCTCAGTAGTTCAATGTCTAGCTTTGAAGACCAGAATCGTAAGGGAAGTGGTTCTTTCTTCAAGAAGTCAATTTTCTCTGGAAACTTCTTGAGAAACTCCAGGCCACGACCAGCTTCACTTGGTACTGGGAAAGACTTTGCTGGTATGGAACCCTCTACATCAGAAGCTGAAATTACAGAAAGTCGGGAATCTATTATCTTCAGAAAATCTCACCCTGTTGCTCCAGTTACCAGTGTCAAAATTACCCCTAAAGGATCTACTGATGAACATCGGAGAGAGGCGCTAAAAAAACTTGGAATACTTAAGGAGTGAGATATGTTGGGACCCAAACACTACTTATTGTCTTGGGAAAGTTGATGTTGCCAGTGTTTTTGTTTGTTTTTTTTGTTTGTTTAAACAGCACTTTTGCTTTTGAATGTGAATAGCAACTCATTCTAGTAACTTAACCACCTGATTTTTTTGCAAATCTCTGCAAATTTGGTTCACGTGAGCTTTAACATTGTATTTATATTTTAATTTTAGGGGAAATTGCTTTGAAATAATCCCAAATTCTGCCCCTTTAAAGCCTTTTGCATACACTTTTCTAATTTTTACATACAAAATGACGGCCAGGTGTCTACATTTTGAATGCGGGACCCGAAGACTATTCGAGGTCACCTGAAATATATAATATTACAATATTTAAGACGTAAAGTAACAATGTTTTTTTTTTTGTTTGTTTTTTTAATGTATGATTGATTTTTTTATTTTTTTTTTCCTTCATTAATAATTTTTAATACATAGTCTGACAGGAAACCTATTGCACAAAGAGTTAACCAAGTATCATATTTTCTTTGAAAAAAGTGTGTGTTTTGAAGACTAGAAGAGTTATTAAACACCCCACAATGTATGATTGAAGTGAAGTATATTTTTAAGTTTTCATATATACCTTCCTTAAAGAAAGATCTTGGTTCAGACAAGCTGTTCTTTAAACTATCTGATCCTCCTCCTACTACTTAATCTGCTTTTTAGTTATGAAGGTACTCCTGTAAATATGTAAATGCACTCGACCCCCTCACTGCTCTGTATGAAGATATGGTAACTGACTGCCAGTGCAGATGTCTTTACAAAATTGAAAACCTTTGATCTATAACAGAATTTAAGCATTAAAAACCTTAGTAAATGTTGCTTTCATAATACGTTTGTATAATGTCTTTTAGTTTTTGCTACCTTGTTAGCATTGTTCATTTGTACCAAAATGTTAATGTGAATTCCCCCCATTAATAAAACTTTTAATTAACTTGTGTTTGGGGTCTGTCTGTCATGTTCACAAGCCATTGACCTAACACATTGCTTCCTACTGCCCTCTGCAAAAGTTTAAATATGTGCAAGGTGTATGAGCAGTGTATGCACTTTATGCACCTACATGTTACCTGCATTTTGTGTCTATTGCATATGCCTACGCAGTGGAGCTGTAAGTATAGTGCCAAGACGGCTTTGAAACCAGAAACGAGTGGTCTTGGGCAGCCTGAAATATATATAGTCGGTGTCCCACCTATTGGTAGCCCCTATCATTAACCATCACTAGTTGTGATATTTTCAGCAGAAGGTGGCTTATTCACTATCTATACAGACTTCTGCCCTTTACACAGAATACATGTTTAAAAGACAGAAAACACATTCGTTATGTATTCATAAGACATGGAATTTTACTGACATGCCTCTGAGGCATTAAACCCTTGCTCAACTGCCCTGGCAGGTCTTAGAAGGGTGTGTTGTGGCTGAGGTTATTTTGAAATATGACGGTGTACACATACTGTAGCATCTGGCTAAATTCCATGACCCCACCGCTGTGATTCCTTGTTATTTTATTCAATCTTTTATATTTAGCTTTTTCTCATGAAATGTTTCAGCTGCATTGATCTAGTATTGTGTTAAGGAACCCACATGGAACTATATAAATCCATTTTTGGTTCAATTAAATGTATGGTCTAATGCCGCTATATCCATTTTTCTTAACTATTTTAAAAACTGCAAAATGTTTACAGAAGTACCATGGTATTAAACTTTTGGGAGAGCTAAAAGCAATCATGTGAGGGAAAGGCCAATGTAAAGTGGATAGACTGCACAAATAATTGTGTGGACAAAAAAATCAAACAAAACCTAAATGTAGGGACCGAATCTGTCTTTGCCTGGTGTGCCTGATGGCCAGTGTGGGCTTGTTGGCCATATGACTCTGGCCTCATGATTAAAAGCATTACAGAAGCTAACAGAAATTGGCTGATTTTATAAATGGTTTGAAAAACAAAAAACCCCTAATTTTTTTGATGCCTCATCCGCACCATGTTTCTGTTGCAAGAAGGTCTTAGTTGTTTCTGTATAAGGTTTACTATATTGAGGGTGGCTTTTGATATTCTTAAACTGGCTGGTGGTCTTACTGTCTTTGAAACTTTTCATTAATTAGCGCATGACATTCATGAACGATTTTCCCACACGAAGGTTTTTTCAATGAAGGGTTTTTTATTTTTGTATTTTATTTTACATTATAATTGAAGCAGAGGCATACAATAGCTATGATCTTTCCCACCGCCTTCAATGTACAATTTAAATAAATTGCCCACTAGTTTGAGGTAAACAATGTCACATCACATGATAAAATGGGACACATACATGAAAAAAAAAACAACATTCCTCAATTATGCTTCTTAATGCTATTAGTCTTATAAAAAGACTTGTTTAAGCCCACCCAAAAAATTATATATGTTCATTTGGCATGTTGGAAGGTACAGTATACATGTTAAAATTATATATATATATATATATATATATATATATATATATATATATATAACCTAGAAGCACCATATGGTGTAGTTCACCAGATTTAATCAAGAGATCTGCAAATCAGATGGATAACAGGGTCCCTGTAATACGTGTATTTATTCTTTGAGTAGAATCAGGGAAGGGCTGGCAGCGTAAGGCCTGGTGGTCAAGTCAAGTCAAGTGGCCATTGTGCCACCGAATCAGCCCACCATACATGACCATCTTTTCCTGATTTTCTAACACATATTGATTATAAAAATACAAATATGATTCAAATGTGGTTTAACATAATTAAATTTAATAGCAACAAAGGATGGTAACAAAAAAAAGCAAAACCTAATGTCCCATTGATGCTCAGCCAGTTAAATGTCCCCCATGATATTGGCTGAGGATTATGGGAGGTATAGTACACAGCAGCAGGGAAATTTTAAAGGCTAATATGAGTATCCTACCAGGATCATACCTTAAAGTGGGCTGATTGGGGACAGAGCTGACACTGAAGAGCTGAATGGGGACAGATGTGACACTGGGAGGAGCTGATTGGGGACAGAGGTTACACTGGGAGGGTATGATTGGGGACAGAGGTGACATGGGGGGGCTGAAAGGGGACAGAGATGACACTGGGAGGGGCTGGTTGGGGACAGCAATGACATGGGGGCTGATTGGGGACAGAGGTGACAATGGGGAGCTGAATGGGGACAGCAATGACATGGGGGGGCTGATTGGGGACAGAGGTGATGCTGGGGAGCTGAACTTGTGCACACATACAGACAGATTTCTTTTTTGTTTAATAATTTAAAAAAGTATTGTTTTTTGTCCCCCACAGACACGCTTATATACACACACACCTATTTTTTTTTTTTAACGAATACAAAAAACTATTATATAGTTTGTACAAAAATAAATTGGTTTACTAACCTTCTACTTCTTCCACTTTGGGGGGTTTCGTCTAGACCAGCAGTCTGAGTGTGAGGGGGCGAAGCTTTCACCCCTCACGCTGCTTCCATCACTAGGCGGCTATCGCACACGAAGCACGGTAGCGCCGGCTGGCGACATCAGCACCCGGCAGACGTTTAGATTAGATTTCGGGCCCCTGAGTAGAGTCATATTTGGTCCCTACTAATTCTTCAGGAGTTTTGGGGGTTAACCCCAACATACAGCTAGCCCGTTATAGCCCTAATGCACTACTTTATAAGAATAATTCTTTATGCACCACAACTCTTGATCTCTTATTAAAACAATACTCTAACACAAAGTAGTCCTATACTCTGTTTTGGAACATTCTGTAACCACTAATAATTGTAAATGCTTTTTGCCGAAACCTGCCTATTTAATAACTGTAGCATGCAGTTTGTTCTGTACTTGCCTGGTTGCAGCAATCAAGCGTGCTGCTACCTATAATAACTTTAAATATTCACTGTTAAACCTTGCCTTGCATAGCTGAATCATCCTGAGCTGCAGGGTAAGGTGGGAAACACCTGGTTGTCCACGTGTTTTAGCATCACTAGCACAGAGTTCATGCCTTCTCTGTCGGATCTATGAACAAATCTACATTCCAGACCAACCCACCTAGTACATATAGAAGTCTGCAATTCTTATGCATACAATTATTTTATTTAAGCAAAGGAAATGTGGGTGTGTAATGAAAAGTCATGCCTGTGCTTCAATTGTGTCACTATAATAGACAAGAAGGAGAGGCGTGAGCAAGTAATTGCTGGTATCCACCCTCCCATAATGCAATGTACATATATTGCACAGTTCTTCGAACTTCAAGTTGGCCCTTGCTTTGTCTTCAAAATGCTTTTTAAGTGCCACTATATTATTAGGCCACGGGGGGGGGGGGTTTAGGGTATTGTGCTATGGCCCAAAACTAGCTGCCCTCGCCTAAAAGAGATAAATAGGAAATGTGACAGTAGCCTAAATAGGTTTTAAGAACTCTGCATGTGTATGTATTTTCCCTGTTTGCACCTTGATTATTTGTTTGGGAGGGCATGTCATTATCCCACCTGTATCTAGAAGACTTGTTTCATAGTGAGACAAATGGCTCTTCCCCCTCACCGGGTGGACAGA
The DNA here is from genome assembly GCA_023333645.1 of Sceloporus occidentalis. Classification (NCBI taxonomy): domain Eukaryota; kingdom Metazoa; phylum Chordata; class Lepidosauria; order Squamata; family Phrynosomatidae; genus Sceloporus; species Sceloporus occidentalis. Next base: position 3,446,325 of record JALMGF010000055.1, read on the forward strand.
TGCCTAGTAATCAGTCAACCTACACTTTAGATTAATTGTTCTCCTCTACATGGTATAAAGACAGAGAGTGTTCTTATGATCAGTGTTGGAACCATAGCTAATCCACCTCAAACAGGGCGTGCCAAGGTGCTTAAGGGTGGTATCTCTAAGAGAAGGCCTGTAAAATGGATGTGCTTATATGATCTGCACATGTCATGTGAAAATGAGGACGTACCACATCTTCTTCAAAAATGGTATTAATTTACCCCCACCTTTCTCAAATGTGCCCCCTGAAAATAAAGTATCTAAGGAATATTCATGGTCTTAAAAGGAATAACAAACTTTAAATGAACAAACAAGAAAAAAAATGCGTTGCCTTTGCTAAATAATGATCTTTGCAATACAATAAAGTGGGTCTGTACGAACAGCTGGACCAAACGTAACTGTGTAAACACATTTTCAGTTAAATGTAGAAAAATGTATGTATATGTACATATATATATCTATATATATATGTATATATCTATATATAGATATATCTATCTATATATCTATATATATATATATGTAGTAGAAACATGTTAGTTATTCTCAAATATAATATAGATAATATAAAAACTTTACATTGGCAATCAAAAATATACATGGCAAATTATAAAAAAAGTATTTTGTTTCAAAAAAATAGTTTGTGAATTGTTTTTCAATGGGTATATTTGGGATGAATGTATACACCTCAAAAAAACTATATTGGATTGCATTTGTTTCATTTTAAATCATAATTCTTTCTGGTTTGAAGGCTCCATGTGGTAGGGCAATGGGCACCAGGGTTGCACCAAGTTATGCCAATGTATTTGTGGCTGATTGGAAGGATAGATGCATCTGGAACAACAAACCACTTGACGCAAACCTGGTGGAAGCGTTATATAGATGATGGTCATACCATTATTAAGAGGGGGGGAATCACAATAACCCCCTCAGGCTGAGGACACATGGGGGTCTGGAAAAAGGGCACTGATGGATTACTGGGGAGACACCTTACCTGCCTGCCCAGTCCCTTCTTATGTCATTGAGGGGCACAGGGTGACCGGGAAACCACATCTGGTCTGCTAGAACCAGACTCCCATGAACGCACCTGACCAGGTCGCAGTGGTGCCCGCCGACAATTGGAATAGCGTCGCTATTGGCGCCGTTTGTCCCACCACGTCACTCTTTTGAGGCTACATTAAGCTTGTGGTGGGCAACACTCGGTGGTGGTTACGGGGAGGGAGCTCATTTGGGAATCCTGGTTTTATTACCAATCTTTAGGACCCGGGTTTACCCAGCCGCAGCTGTGGAACTCTGGCCCGGCTACCACGCCGACTGTTCAACTCTCCATTGGTACCCCAAGGTTGATGCCGCTCCCTCAGGATCACCCCGAAATAGTGACTCTTTGTCGAGTGGGCATTGCTGGCCATAGAACTAGATGCTGTCTGGTAGTTGATAGGATTAGGGGTTTAATCCCATCATGTTTGGTATCTAAATATCTGTTTAGATATGTGGGATATGTGTGTGGCATGTCTCTCCTTGTCAAGGGATATTCAAAGTACCACGGGATACCTTCCTCATCCTCGCTGATGGAAAGGCACTTGGGACGCTTCCTTTTTATCGGGATTGACCAACAGGACGGCAGACTTTAGTTGCCTTGACGGGGACATGGACATTCCAGGGCTGCTTCGGGTCATCCTCTCTTGCTGCACCACTGCTCTGCCTATGGAACAATACCTGGAACTGATGCAACAAATTTGAGGGTCACTACAGAAGGTGGCACTCCAGGAGGTGTTATACGGATTATAAAGGATTAGAGACCAGTGGGAACTACGGTTGTCATTCCTGGGACAGCAACCCCAGGAGCAATGGGTATCTAAATTGGACAAGCTGGTCCAACAGGCGGTAGAGCTGGACAATTGATAGCAAGCTCTGCAGTGCAATGCAGAGCAAGCATATTTGGGGACTGTGACAGAATGGTCCCCAGAGGGCTATGGTTTTGATGGTCCTGGATTGTTGGGCAAGAGCCTCACCGATTTAATTTAATTTGGAGGTGAAGGGGACTCTGATCTGGAGGACATTGGGGAATACAAAGAGGCTATGCTTGGTCTCGGAGAATTCCCACAGCTGAGATATGATCTGGACTATCTGGTCATGAAAGAGCAGCAGCTAGAAAGGGCTAGAAAGGGCATACCGAGAGCTGCTAGACTGCGTTTGGCGGACTGCCCTAGAGCCAGAGGATATTACAGCACCAGCAGAAGCGCTGGCATCAGGGCAGAGTACCACTGGTCTTAAAGGTGCCGTATTTTCCGGCGTATAAGACAACTTTTTTACCCGTGAAAATCTAATCAAAAGTCGGGGGTCGTCTTATACGCCGGGTACTGAAACTTACCGAGCCGGACTGGAGAATCACGAATCTCTAGGGGAGGGGCGAGCGGAGAAGCCGCCTCCCCTGGGCCGGTCTTCAGGGTCGCGCCGAGGTAGGTGCAAGATCGTGATCTCCCCAACTAGCCCTGATCAGCAGGCCCCCGATGAGCAGGGCTGGTTGGGGAGATCACGACCTCCCTCTAACTAGCCCAACATTAGGGAGCTCGAGGTCTGGCAGGGTTAGGATACAGATCCCCCGCAGCGGTGCAGGGGACCTGCATCCTACTCTCCGATACACTCAGACAGCCTCCCCTGCCGGCACTTTCCACGGGGGGGGGGAGTGCCGGCACGGGAGGTTGTCTAAGTGCATCGCGCAGACGTTCACCGGCACTGGTGATGCGCGTAAACCCCCGCTGCCGGCACGTCTGCTCAGTGTGCTTTAACAGTCTCCCTTGCCGGGAATTCCCACGGGGGGAGTCCTAGCAAGGGAGATTGTTAAAGCACATTGTGCAGACATACCGGCAGCGGAGGTTGTTTACGCTCGCCGGTAAGCTTTAACAATCCTCCTTACCAGTGCAGAACGGTATACAACTTCCAGTGCCGGAAGTTGTATACCGTTCTGCGTAGAATAGATGTCCCCTGCCGGGAGTCTGCACTGGTAAGTCTAGGTGAGGGGGGCACATCTCGGGGGGGGCACAGAGTGGCAGCATATCTCGAGGGGGGGGACACAGAGTGGCAGCATATCTCGGGGTACACACACACACATAGTGGCAGTGTGTGGTGAGGGGAGTGTATAAATGTGTATGTATGGACAGTCATATGTTAGTATGTGTAGATATGTGTGTGTGTGTAAGGGCAGTGTATGTATGTATATGTCTGTGTATGGGCAGTGTATGTGTATATGTGTATTTGTAAGCTGGTGTGTACGTGTATATGTGTGTAAAGGAAGGGTTGTGTGAGGGCAGTGTATGTATATACATGTGTGTGGACAGGCATATGTTAGGGAGAGCTGACCCACCCAATCCTAGCAGGCTTTCTATACAACAACCAGCCAATCACCAGTAAGGTACATCACTTGCTGTGATTGGCTGGTTGTTGTATACTGGGTAGATGGGTAGTCAAACTCTATATTTTAACTGGAAAAGTTGGGGGTCGTCTTATACGCCGGAAAATACGGTATGTTATAAACTGTTTTTCAACATACACAAGATAGTTTTGTTCTGTGCTACTCCTACACAACTTTAAATCTGAGCCAGATCATGCACAATTCAACCAAGATCCCTGCTTAGGAGCTGAGGTGCTTGGGTGTCCTGGTTGTACAATGCTTGGGTCTTGTGTCTCAGGGAGAAATTACCCCATATGAACCCAAATTGGTACAATGCTTTTGGCCACGTGGACTGTTTGACTCTGAATGTGTTCAGGTTGTACTACTCGCGAGTAACCGAGAGGCTTATGAGTAGACCATAGGGTTCCGCTGATGGTATTTTTCTGCTCAGTGTTAATCTTTGGGAAAGTCACATTGTGTTTACAGACTGGTTCGGGTTCCATAATGGATTCTTTCAACCTATAGTAACTATTAAAGCACATAATTTACAAAACACTAAACAAACTAGAAAAAAATTGCAGAACAAAGTTAATAGAGTAGCAGATTTACCCCTGATGCCATTCAGTAGGAGATATTAACTGATAAAAAACAAATCCTGGAATTCCCTGAAATGCTTTTACTATGTGCATTCTTATGTCCCTGGGTGACTCAAAAGAAGCATGTGGCTGTGCCACCCACAGCATTTCTTGTAGAGCTCTTGCCAGGTGCTGAGTCTACATTATGGGAAATAAGCTACAGGTGGATCCAGGAAGTTCCCAGGTGTGGTGGGTGGCACTTGTTTTATTTACATGTTAGTAAACTGAACTTGAAATCTCTGGTTTGAAATGACTAGACATATGCAAATTACGATAACGTTAAAAAACTAAATTTGTTGAATGTTTTGGTTCAGGATACATCTTATTGTATATACGTAGGCTGGTATTATATATGTATATGTGTATATACACTCACTGGCCACTATAGAAGGTACACCTGTTAAATAGCTTGGTAACACAAATAGGTAATCAGCCAATCACATGGCAGAAGTGGGGAAGAAATATGGACAATATTTCAGTTCATGAAAGTTCATCCCTGCTAGATATTTCACTGTCAACTGTAAGTAACATTGATGGAAAGTGGAAACATTTAGGAACAACAGCAACTGCGCCACAAAGCAGAAGACCACGTAAGGTCACAGAGCCGGGTCACTGAGTGCTGAGGCACATGGTGCGTAAAAGTCAGCAATGCTCTGGTGAGTCCATAACTGAACTCCATCGAACACCTTTGGGATGAACTAGAATGGAGATTGCTAGCCAGCCCTTCTTATACAACATCAGTGCCTGACCTCACAAATGCTCTACTGGATGAATGAGAAAATATTCCTACAGAAACACTTCAAAATCTTGTGGAAAGCTGTTATAGCTTCAAAGGGTGTAGGGTGGACAAATACATATTGCAGTATCATAAAATTCCCTGTTGGTTTAATGATCAGGTATCCCAATAATTTTGTCCATATAGTGTATACAGTTGTGTGAAAAAGAAATTGCACCGTTTGGGAGCAAATAGGGGGCTGGGCTAGCACCAAATAGACTTTTAAGGTGTGGGAAGTGGGTTTAGACTAGGCAGGAGTTAGTAGAACCTGTGAGTTAAACTGATCAAATGATGTAAGAGCAGTACAGGATATACTCTGTCCTTTGTGACTAATGAGTCGAAGGACACAAGCTGAATCCTCCTGGCTGCCCAAACTATTTTAACACAAACAGCAAAATTGCATGGAATCGACTGTTTCCCTTTTTTACATAAAGGCTACCACCTATGGCCAGCAATTTTTATACAAAAAAAATATTTAGATTTTTATCTTTGACATCCATGCCTGTGGCACAATAAGGAAAAAAAGAAAGAGCTTCCCCCAGAAACTGGTGCATCCCAAGCAGAAGCGAGTGCTTTGGGTTATCAGGAAACCCAAAAAAGGACGTGTATGTCCTCCCAACCATACATGAGGACAACAAGTGAGCTAGACGAGTGTGAGATAGACCCGTACTCCAAATGAGTAGCTCTGCAGTAGAGCACTTTAATTGAACTTAATTGCTCAAGGGATTAACCCTTTGTGATCACCCAAGCACTAGTGGAGACTTAGTGCAGGGTGCAAACAGAACAAGTTTATTGGGAACAGCACAGTTATTTATACACAAACATAATTCGATCAGGAGTATCATCCCATCAACTACCAGACATACCGGTGGCTCCATACAGTTCTAGGGCCAGCAATGCCCCCCCCGACAAAGAATCACTATTTCTGGGTGATCCAAGGAAGTGACGGCAATCCCTGTGGACCGATGATGAGCTCAGGGACCAAGGATGTTATATTCCAAAAAACTACTTGATCTGTAGTCTGGACCCTGAGTGCAGGGGTCGTTCGTGGGAATAGTCCATATGGTACTCGGTTTCTAGAGCCATGGCTAGGTAAACCCTGATTCTAAGGATGGGTAGTAAAACCAGGTTTCCCAAATGAGCTCATTCTTAGTAACCACCTTGATGGTGACCCACCATGAGCACAATATAACCCCAAAAGACAGATGTGGTGGGATAACAGACCTCCATAATGACTCAGTTCAAATGTCAGCAGGCATCACACTTATTTACAACTGTTTTCCAATTCCATGGATTTGGGGCTAGGTCCTGGTCAGGCACCAGGCAGGGAAGAAAGTGAATCCAACAAGCCCATGATCATGAGCCCATAATCTTTGGGAAAGTCAGTGAATATATTCCTTTGACTGAGGGGGTAAGACATAAGAATGGGGTATAATACATACAAACAGGAACGGGGCCAGAATACCATGTGGGAAAAACAGATGGGGCTGTCACAACATGCACTGGTTAGAAATTCCAAGTCCATCGTAGACTATAATGAAACATGGGAGGAGAAATAATCTAGCATATCAGAATTACCCCTGGAAGGGGTGAAATCCCATGAAGGTTGATATGACATGTGTATGACATAAAAGTTAATTTTGGTTGGGTCAGTGGGGAGGACACTCCCTGGATCACTAGTGTGGACCTGGGAGGATGCCAGAAGCTAAAGGAGCCCCCACAGATGCCCAGCAGCTGAGCACAGTGCACAAGCAGGACCAGCAGAGGAGGCGGCACCACAGGATGTGCATCGCAGACAGGGGGACATTGGTGCTTTGTAGAGGGCCCAGTGGCTGAGCAATCCCCTTTTGGGGGCAACACTCTTTAATAGTCTTTCCCAGGTATATATTTAGTGGGTCTGGGGATGAGGGTAATGTGAGTGGGAGTTAGGTAGTCAGTGAGGATTTGCCTGTAGAAGGACTGTTCCCTGTTCTGTCACAAGTTATGGATGTGCTAAGGGGTTTGTTTGTCTTAGGAAGCAATTCTGGTAGTGGAGGGATTAACCCAATGCCGGTTAGGGGTAGCCCTGCAGTGGTGGTTTCAGTGAGCCAGGGGTCTCGAGTAGTAGAAGCATCAGGGCCCACTTCTACTCAGCCTGGAGAGATTGGTATGAACAGTTCCCAGCAAGTAGTTGTGCTAGCTAGTGGGGCTGAGACAGGAGATTCTGAAGTGTACATGGTGATGCTGGCAAATGCTGATAGGGGTGAGGTGTTATTTTGCTTTGAGACCCTATTAGGGGCACACCTGAAGTAAGAGATGTGGGGAAAGATCTGGATCTCTGATACCCCAAGAAAAGTTCAATTTGGATAGGGTATCTAAGTCAGAGGAGAAAAAGAAGGAGGTTGAGGGGAAGTGACAGTATCAGTTGATTCTCCACACTTGACTACAGGCTTTTGCTATCCTGGCTAATAAAAAATAAAACACTGCACAGGGCTGTGTAGTTACATGGACAGTATTAAGGAAGCATATAGAGTGTATGGTGGTCAAGCTTGGCACAGGTATGATGAGCAGTTCTGGCAGCGTTTGGTGGTAAGACAGGAACTGCATTGGGTCCACAAGGATGTCGCACTGCGGCTTTCAGGGGGCAGTTAGTTCAGAGGGGGGGAGGGCCAGCGAACCTGCAAAAGGGTTTCTACTGGAAGTAAAATAAGGGACTTTGCGGATGGGGTTCCATGGGATGTGGGGGTAAGCACCCCCTGTCCACATGTTTCAAGAGACAGTAGCTGGAGAAGCAGATCTCCTCTGGTCAGAAAGGGAATGACTCTGGTGTGGTTGGAGATGATGCAGCTGTGGTTGAATAGGTATTTTGACCCTGAGGTTGCATTGCTATTGTTTTGGGGTTTTCAGAAGGGTTTAGGATTCCATTAGTGAATGAGTTAAGTTCTTCACAGGTAGTGAAGAACTTAAAGTCCGCCCTGTTTCACCTTTAGGTGGTTTCAGAGAAATAGGGTAAGGAGGTAGCATTGGGGAGACTGGCTGGCCCATTCACTTCATCCTTCTCAGCTAATATTTTAACCTTTAGAGATGACCCCAAGAAAGAGCCAGGCACATTTAGGCTCATACACCTATATCTACTATTGCCTAAAGAACTTCTGTTAATAATGGTATTTCTCCTATGCTTATTACAGAGCAGTTGACTGGGTTAAATTGTTTTGTCAGGCATAAACGCCATCTACAGGCTACTGCCAATGCACCCATATTGTTTTCATTTGCTGGATTGCAAGTGGCAGGGAAAGGTATATTTTGATATATATTTTGATTTACCTTCCAATGGGCTGCTTTATTTCCTTCTGTTGCATTGTGACCTTCAGCTCCTTCCTAGAGTAGGTGGTAAAGCCAGTATCAGGGCTTAAATTGGTTATTCACCACCTTGATGACTTCTTTTGTGTTGGCTCTGCTCAATCTGGCTCTGCTCAATCTGGTTTATTAAGGTATCTGGTTTTGTGCCTTTTGAAAATGAATGTGTACTTTTGAGCACACCATGTCCTAGATGGGGATGCTCCATCTGGACCAGGTAGGTGTGTCGTGTCCAGAAGCATGTTAGAGGCTTGGCATTGTGCAGTGGAGTGCCTACTGAAACGATCACTTGTGCTGGCTACATGAGTTTTTTTTTATGAAACCATTTGGAAGGAGTGGGGTGAATTTCTTGAGGTAGTGGGTCAGCCATGGGACCAGGACAGGATATTGCTCTAGTTTTGTGGGTTATGTGTATGCTAACAGCATGTTGGTAGCAGGGGTTAATCATCAGATGTTTGCTTCCTGGGTCTTTCTCTTGTTGTCTTGGCTTGTTGAGCAGTTGTGGGGTATTTGTGTTTCTGTTTAAATTTTGTTTGTTTAAGGCAGCCTTTTTTGGATCCTTTTGGATTAATGAATTAGTCATCCCAAACAGAAAGGGTGGGTGTTAGTACGTGTGATGATGTTCCAGTATTAAATAGAGCGTTGGACTGCCTTGGAGGGTAAGGGAATCCAAACTTGGCTTGTGCTGCCTAACAGCAAGGTTTGCCTGAAATACAGTGTTCTGGATTACTTGGCCATTCAACCAGCAGGGTCTAAATCATTGGTAGTGGGTAGTAATGGGACATCTTTGTCAATGTTTCAGATTATAGCTGTTTTATGAAAAGCGATGCAGAGGCTGGGTTTACTAGTTCAGGATTATGGCACTCATTCGTTCTGTATTGGAGCTGTAGTGATCAGTGCCGTTTGGGTGAGGAGGCTATTAAAAAAAATAGGGAGATGGGAGTTGTGTTCGGGGGGATATGTGCAACCTCACCTTGTGAGCCACAGTTTCTTAGGGTTTCTTTTTGTATTTTGGGGGTCATTTATTTTGGGCTGCTGTTGGCCCAGCATTTCATTTATGTTTTTCCCCAATTCCAAGTTGTTGTCTGGTTCATCGTAGATTCCGACGTATATTGGGCATCAAATAGCATTAGATATACCATGGAACACAGTGAAGACAGTCATCATCAAGTGAAGACAATATGGCACAACATAGACATTACCAAGAACTTGATGTTCCTCCAAAATTGATGAAAAGACGAGAAGAAAACTGGTCAGGGAGGCCGACTGCAACATTAAAGAAACTGCAGGAATTTCTGGCAAGTGCTGGCTGTGTGCTACATGTGACAACAATCTACCGTGTTCTTCATATGTATGGGCTATGGGGTAGGGTGGCAAGACAAAGAAAAACATCCAAGCCCAGCTGAAGTTTGCAAAAACAAACATCAAGTCCCCTAAAAGCACGTAGGGAAATGTGTTATGGTCTGATGAAACCAGGTTGAACTTTTTGGCTCTAATGCCAAAAGGTATGTTTGGCGCAAAAACAACACTGCACATCACCCAAAGGACACCATACCCACAGTTTTTCTTTTTTTTTTCTGGGGCTGGAACCGGGGCCTTAGTCAGGGTGGAGTGAATTATGAACAGTTCCAAATAGATATAGCTAAATTTTTACATATTTAAAATGTAAAAAAATAATGACCTGTTTAAAATGCAGACTGTACCTGAAAAATATATGATTGACTTATATAACATAGAAACAAAGAATGTATCGGCAGATAAAAACCATTTGGTACATCCAATCTGTCTGATTTCTGAATTCTTTCCTTAGCCCCAGGACTATAGTGTTTGTCTTACAAATATGTTGGTCATGAAACATTGAAGGAAAGGCATAGTCTCTGATGTTATTCTTGAGTATGATAGTGTTTTGTTTTTGTTATTACATAAACTTTTCTGTCTCCTCGTATAAACTAAATTTGAACCTTTATGAGTTTCTGCTTCAGTATGCAGATTTTTTTCCTTTTTCAAAAAAGCACAAAAGCAAGACCTAGATTTTTTATATTTTGAGTACACAATGACCACACCTGAGTTAACCCCTTCAGTCCCAGGGGTTTTTGAAAGCGCGGAGCAATTTTGCCATTTTTGCGGTATGTCGGTTCAGCGATTATTCTGCTTTCCTGCAAATAGTGTACCCATGTAAACTATATATTGTTTTTTCAAGGAGAGATAGAGCTTTCTTTTGATACCATAGTTGAAAATTAAGGATGAGAAATTTAGTAAAAACTAGCGAAAATTAGAAAAAAACCCCATTTTTTATATATTTTCCCTCTGAATCCTCACAAAATTAGGTAAAGTGATGGAAAATCCCCTCCAAATTTATCAATTCAGGTGTCCTGATTTCAGAAATACCTAACTTATATAGAATTTCCATACTTTCCCAGCACTTATAGGGAACATACTATAAGGTGTACATTATTGGTAGAATTTTTACATTAGGTATGATGGGATTGCAACTCTAATTTTAAACAAATAAACCAAAAATACCCACAAAAGTATATATTTCTGTAAAACAACCCAGACTATCATAAAAGGGGTATTTGGGCACTCTTCATGCAGCTATTTGGCCACCAATCACTGTCAAAGGTGGCCGCAGAAATTTTTTCCTGCACTTTTTTTTCTCCAACACTTAAGTGTCGCTTAGATTTTTTTGTACAGGGTATGTGTAACGGCAGAGAAACCCGACCAAAATTGTTAGGCTGCATCTCCGGATTACAGAGATACCCCACATTAGTTTTTTTTAGAGGGCCATATCCATCCCTTACATATAGTACCTATAGGGTAGTATTTTTTATACTTATGGCTTAACGGGTTTGGGGGTTGTGAACGGGGGCAGGAGGCGTATACTTTTTAGATGTTGTGTTAGGGCAATGGGATGTAAGTTTTTTTTTCTTTTTTATTGTTATTTTTTTTTTTTATTATTATTATCAGTGCAGTATGGTTAGAGGTCCTCTTAAGGACCTCTTGAACATGTTATTAATGCCAGTGATGTCACAATGACATCACTTATCTCACTTTATTGTTTTTTTTTAATTATAATTTATTGTATTATTTTAGTGAATTTTTTTATTTCATTTTTTTAAAATTACTAACATTTTTTGTTGTTGCTGATTTGTCTTTCAGCATGTGAAAAGAGTGATCCCCCTGCACCGATCACACTGTGATCTCTATGCAAGTCCCCACAGACTTGCATAGAGATCACAGTGTCTGTGCCTCATCGGAGCGATCAGATATCCCAGCAGGGTCTGGAAGACCCTGCAGGGGATATCCTGTCTTCCGATGACCTTCCGGGTGACGTCAGCAGTGTAAAAATTTAACAACTGTTACATGTGATCGTGCAGCAGAAAGCCAGCGATGCTGGCTTCTGCTGACAGGGGGGAGTCCAGGCTGTGAAACGACAGCCTGATCTCCCATGTAGTGGCAGGAATGTGTCCCTGCCGCTGCAAGAAAGGCAGGACGTACTGGTGCGTCCATGTGTTTCTTTTAGATGCGGTTTATGGACGTACCGGTATGTCTATAGGGGACTGAAGGGGTTAAAGTTAAAACATGATGACCCTTTGTGGTTTTATGATCTTCAAACACAATTATACATCCAGAATGAGCTGCCTTTCAATCAAGCTACAGGAGAACAAACAAATTAGAAGTGAACAAGGGAGAATAAAAAATGCAATTCCATAGCAAAGACACAAAATATGTAGTAAGCAGGGTGGGGTTGCGGAAACTGATGTTGGTCCTGGGATGTATAGACATATGGAAGGGAACCAATTAGTCAGTTATACATTCCCCATACTGCAGGGCAGCATTTTTTCTGGGCTGGCCAGCAATATGTAAAAATTATATGTGTCCAGGATAAAATGGCTAATGTGGTCACCCTACTTGAGCTCCAGGCTACCCGGTACAGATACTGTGTGTCTGGAGGTTATTAACTAACATTTAGTTCCTCAGACATACATGGTTTAAACCCAATGCACTGTGCACAGGCATTTTTTTTATGCCAGGACAGTCCTGTTTTTTGGGTCCTCTCCCTGCAAATTCAGAATTGTTGGCAACTATGCCCTAGGGTAGTGTTTAACACTGTGCTGAATTATAAACATCATTCCTAGCAATATTGAATGCTCCAAAACCCTCCCAGAAATAATAACTTTATCAAGTAAAACTCTCCCTTATAATTAATTTTGCCAGGAACGCTAATTGGGTCATGTGACACAAAACTTGGCCAATAGGTTGTTGCCATAAAAACAATCTTACAAGCTTCTTCTGTGGTTTTTGTCCTAGTAAACAACAGATATTTCTGTTGTGGGACCCCACATGAGGTAATGGCTTAAACACCAGGCTAGAGAGTCATAGCTAGGCTAGGGTGACCACATCAGCTATGTTTTCCAGGACACGTATACTGCAGTATGGTAGCATATTTGATTACTTGGTTTCCTCCCATACATACATCCCACATACTGCAGCACAGCACTTTACATTGACTGGTCAGCAATATGTAAAAATTATACATGGCCGATGTGGTCCCCTAAGCTGGGCGGTTTCAGTCATTGGGTGTTGTCCAGCTCACATATTTGTAAGTTAGCTGTGCTCTCATATGTGACGGATGGCCCCATCCACAAAGAAATCAAACCTGTTGCATTGGTTTATTTTGTTTCCTTGCATTTACCACAGGCCATGAGCATTCTGAAGCTGATTTTGTGATAATCCATTTGGGAGCATGGATATTTTTGCACCTGTTACAGGACGTAGCAATGGGGAATTAGGAAAGCTCTGGATCAGGGTAAACCTTTACACATTGTGTATATTTATATCAGAAATTAGACCCAAATCTGTACCCTCTAACCTTCTGTTTAACTTAGATATCTAGCTCTCTGTTGCATTATACCTGATAAAGTGGATTTTTTTCAAGAATCTGTTTTTTTTTTAAGGTGAATAATAGCAGCCAAGACTAGTTGTAACTAGAGTCATTCCTGTAATGTCCGGTGCTGAGTTTATGGAGACGCTAACAACATAATAACATTCCCAAACCATGTGTTTTGCTTGTAAAGCCCAATGATGACATTATACAACTAAATCACATGCCACGTTAAATGTTGAGTTTTAACCATATCACATACTTTGTGCATATGCATATTACCCAAAATGCATACATTGACTTTTTTATTTAAATATCCTAGCTAATGTAGGGTGTCCCACCAGTGTCAATTTTTTTTATAAAGTTGGATTACTATATAGTGTTATATTATATGTTTTAGGCTAGGTTTCCACTTGGGTTTTTGTCCTGCGTTTTTTTTCTTGATGAAAAACGCCAAGAAAACTGCCACTGCATTTTCCTGCGTTTTGGCGTTTTTTTCTGGAGTTTTTTCTGGCGTTTTAGCCTTTCTGTGGAAATTGCTTTTTTTGATCTTAGGCAGTTTTTCCAGCCTTTACAAGTTAGATGTTTCACCCAGCTAAAAGGGATTAGGATAAATGGCAAGTATCTGCCCTCTCCTGATGTCATTTACTTGGTAGACCCTTTTGTCACTTTTCTGTGGTTTGTAAGGCATGCTTTATTCCGAATGTCTGCTCCTCTGGGAAGATTGGCCCCAAATGATGGTGCAAATTGTTTGCTGTTGCTTTTGGCACGCAGAATCCAGTTGATGCGTCGGGTATGTTTGTTTGTAATGGCATGTTTGTTCCAAATGGTGTAAAATTCAATATGCACCAGTCCAGGACTTTGTTTTGTGTGAAACTGTTTGTTTTCAGCCTATTTCTCGTAGGACACACAGATACTGGGTCCATCCTCTGCATTGTAACTGTGGAAAAAACGCCATAAAAAACGCCAAGGCAATAAACCCACATGGCTTTTTCATGGCGTTTTTTCTCTCCCATAGACTTCTATTGGAGAAAAACGCCAAGATTTCCTTGAAAAAACGCCAGAGTGTGAACATGCTGCGATTTTGAAAAACTGCCACAGAGCCCAAAAAAGCAGAAAAACGCCAAAGAGGACTGAAAAAACGCCAGACAGAAAAACGCCAAGTGGAAATGGCATTTTGCGATTTCCTATTGAAAAACAGCTAACATCTGGCTGCTGCGTTTTTCCACTAAAAAAACGCCAGGTGGCGCTATTGGAGTTTTTATGGGCGTTTTTAGCATAAAAAAACCAAGTGGAAACCTAGCCTTATAGGTACACTTCAGACATCATATGCACTCAAAGAGGGTGCTATTTGCTTTGCAGACAAATATCTTGCTCTGAAATGTGTATTGGCTTGTGCAAGATTTTAACGGGGTTTGATGAGACCCCCTGCTTGCATATGTATTCGGCACTCATTCATTTAAGTAGCGTAACCCTTCTATTAAAAATTTGCTTTGCAAAATCCCCTGTAGACAATTCAAGCAGATCCCCCTCCACAGCATCCAGAAATTCCTGTTTCTCCTACAGGAGTGAAGGACCACTTATTGACCCAAAAGGCTGATTGTCTAGGGATAGGTCTCAGATATATGTTCCTCTATATTTACACGACAGATATTCAAGTTCTAACTATACCGAAGATCTGTTTGGGCCAGAGTGGCCACTTTGTAGTAGTGTAAGATATGTGGAGCTCCAAATGCCTCTGCGCTCTGTAGGGACACTATTCTCTTACAAACCCTTGTTTCTTTTCAATTTCATTTTACAAAACACTTCCTTCATCATAATACTGTGGATAAATATTTTTATTATTTTTACAACCAATACAAAGGTAAAATTTATACGAAGAAACTCTAAGTTGTACTGTACCATTATCAACTGGAAAGATAAATGACCAAAAGAATCTGGTGCATGGTACCTCGGGATATAAATAAATAATTTTATAACAAAAAGTAACTCAATACCTTTATTACCTATATTATAATAAGTAGAATAATTTAAACTATGTGTATGTTTATCCTGGAGGTCGTTGTTATATAGTAAAACAGAATGGGTTTCTAACAGGTAGCCTTTTGCAGATATACCACATAGGCCTAAACTGCAATAACCAAAATTTGACCTTTAGTGAGATGTCCATATTTTTAACCAAAAACCAGGGACATTTAAACATTCACTATTCTGTCCTGTTCTTTTGGGGCAGAATATATATATATCTACGGCTATATATATATATATATATATATATGGCTACAACCTCTACTCTATCTATATCTATATCTATATATATAGATATATATATATATATATATATATATATATATATATATATATATCTATATATATATAGATATAGATATATATATATACATGAATTTGTGTCACACTCGCAATTCATTACACTCATTATTTATTGCAATTAAGTCACTTGGCAACAATACTTAACTCACTTCCTGACTACCACAATCTATTTAGTTTCACTTATTTACAATGTATTGCTGCTTGATGATTGTACTTATGCACATCTATTGCAGTGATTCCTAAGCCAGTCTTCCGGGTACACTAACTTGATAGCATTTAATTACTATATTCTATTCTAATAGAGGGATACATAAAGCCTGGAAAGGATTAAGAGGAAAGTGGAGAGAATTTAAGGATGGGAAATTGATTACAAAATGCTGGTTGGGCCACACTGAATATAGGTAGATAATGCTAGCTGCCCCACATTCAGTTAGCTGCACTAAACATTCCCCAAAATAAAGACACAGACTGACACACAAAAAACACAAGCCGTAGAGTTAATAAATGAATCTTATTAAATTAAATATAAATCCATTTTGTAAAATTGTAAAAGCTGTGATGGCACAAGCTCCCCTTTAAATAATTTTATTCTTTAGCCAATGGATTCAGTTTGCTTCGTATTTTCCTGTTAAATATAATAAGCACAACGGGACAAACAGAACCATAACATGTGGTGAAGAAAACTCTCACATCTGTTACCAAAGCTAATAGGTGGGTGGACACTGTTTGATAGAGCCAGATGGTGTTGTCAATTCCATACAGAGTGACGTAAACTGTTACCAGGGTCACCACCGCACGGGCTGCCTGAGTCTCAGCAGTAACCTGTCCCTTATTGGAACTGGAGCTTCTTAGACTCTTCACTTGTTTGCTGTGCCTGTGAAGAATCCATAGAATGTAACCACTGGCCAGTGCCATAATTACTACCAAAACCAAGTCAAGGGCAAAGCTAACAAAGCCAGAGGCAGCAAAGGCCACTTTATTAGGGTACACTACAATGCAATATCCTGGGCCATAAGCATACTTGACCCCTGTGATGTTGTAAGCTTCTGTAGCATACATAGCAAAGGGTGTGTTAACGGTTATACTCATCACATAGAGTATACAAATAGCTGGCTGCATGCCCTCTTGGATTCTCATTTTAATTGTGGAACTGGTACCAGCAGAGCTGAGAATGGCCCCTTGAAAGCAACTGAGCAGGCATGTAAGGCTGATGGCCATGCCACGGAATATTCTGAAAACAGATGAGGTCACTTTGCAGCCTGTGTCATTGATGTGTTCTTTCACTCCCATCTCAAAAAGGATTGTGGGAAAGATCCTGGTAAGATATCCAAGGAGATTGGCCAGGGAGAGATGACAAAGTATAAGCTCTGAGCCTATAAGTTTACGCTCTTGATAACAGATCACAGCAAATGCAGCGAGGATAAGAATGTTTCCTGTTACTCCCACTAAGGTTATCCCACTGTAAGTTGACACCTTCACCAACCTGTATAGATCCATTGATCCAGTCTGAAATCAAAATTGTTGAAATGGTTACAATGAATGAAAAAAGGCATATCTCTTGACGAAATCCATCCATAATGACAAATTAAACATATGAAAGAAACAAAAAGTGAACATGTGCAAAGATAGTGTGAACACAAATATCACAATTAAAAAAAATTCCTTGGTAGACCGCAGCCTCCCACTGATGCACTTTTCCCAAATGCCAAAACCAGTGAAAACAAAACCGAAAGTTGGACACCAAGACAACGTGAAAAACAATAAATAATACACAATAGTGCAATAAGTGAAATGAATAGATGATAAATTAAATAGGGAGTAGTTGTACTCACACAGAAGGGTAGGAATGCACCCAGTATGAGAAAAAGATGAAACTCTGCCATGGATAGAGTTCTTTTTACTTCCACCAATGGTGTATTATCTACAACAAAGAACTACAGGCATACCCTAGCTAAAGTATACACTTACAGGAGTCACACTGAAAAAAGTGTTGATAAAATGTAGGCAAGTGTTGATAAAATGTATTCTTCAATAATACTTAATCCGGGTATGTTCCTACCCATCTGTTTGTGAGTGCAACTCCTTCCCATTTCATTTATCATCCATTCATTTTACATATTGCACTACTGTGTCTTAGTTATTATTTTTCAAGTTGTCTTGGAGTCCCTGCGCCATCCCTTTTCGGTTTTGTTTTCGTATGAAAGAAACAGTTTGCTGCTTATTATTATTTTTATCTTTTACTTGGAAATAACATAATATTGTGTACACTTGTATCATCAACTTAAGTTTAGGGGTACATTTAGGAAGTGGCTGCTGATATGGTGTAATTGTTCAGTTTACATGACATTAACAGACCCAATTTTCACTGATTGCCGATGAAAAAGCTCAAAAAGCCAGGGAAACGTCAAAGTACACATATGAGGCTATGTGGAGCTCAAGTCATCGCCTACTAACAATCACCCCCTTTTTGAACAATTTGCTTTATCTCTCATGTCCTCCTTTTTTTGCTAATATATCTACCCTCCCTACAATGTGAATCTAACATGAATAATAGACTAGGTAATATAGTGGACAGGATAATAATTCTTACATGTTTTACTTGAGGTTACCAGGAGACCCAGAGTAAGAAGAGTATGAAGAATTTTCACCTTGACTGCTTTTTCAGATGTGGCCCTAGAAAAAATGACATACAAGTGTCTATGACTAAATATGGGTCGAGACAAATATATTCCCACCTTACTCAAAGGGTGCTACTGTTAACAACAGTACAGTGTAATGCCAGTAAAATTGGCTCAAGCACATAAGGGCAAAATGGCAGTGAAACTGCCTCTAGAGAGTGATTTATCAATCAATTATATTCAACAGTTGTCAGGACCCAGGTAAGCAGGTCGGGTAGGAGCCCAGTAGCAGGGGACACAAGGGGTATGGTATGGTACGGACAGGCGCAATGAAACACAGCACAAACAGAATACTTGGAAAGGTACTGTATTGATGAAGGTGATAGGACCAGCAAGTAAAGGCAGTAAGTCTCTAGGCAGGATGCCCACTGGCAGGGCTGACGGATACGGAGGCCCACGGGATGGGCTGACGGCAGGAAGCCCACTGGCAGGGCAGACGGGTACGGAGGCCCACTGGCATGGCAGACGGCAGGAAGCCCACTGGCAGGGCAGACGGGTACGGAGGCCCACTGACAGGGCTGACGGCAGGAATCCAGGTACAGGCAGGTAGTCCAGGTACAGGCACTGGTTCAAGGCCAAAACAGAGCGGTCTAAACACTCCAATGCAAAGGCCCTGACTAAAGGGCAGGGCACGTTAATAAAGGCAGGTTCTACTCAGGTGATCAGACTCAGCTGACCTGGTAATCTGATCCTGAGCACTCCAGAGGGAGGGGGAAGGTGGCCACTAGTGGTAGCAGCAGGACTACAGCAAAATAAATCATCCATGGCCTGGGCTAGTAGGGTGGAATCCTGACAACAGTGTATTTTACTTTGAAAATAAGTGAGTGTATATCTTGATTTTTCCAAATTATTTGATACGGTGCCACATAAAAGGCTGGTACATAAAATGAGAATGCTTGGGCTGGGGGAGAATGTGTGTATGTGGGTAAGTAACTGGCTCAGTGATAGGAAACAGAGGGTGGTTATTAATGGTACATACTCTGAGTGGGTTACTGTTGCTAGTGGGGTACCACAGGGGTCAGTTTTGGGTCCTATTCTTTTTAATATATTTATTAATGACCTTGTAGAGGGATTGTATAGTAAAGTATCAATCTTTGCAGACGATACTAAGCTCTGTAACGTGGTTAACACAATAGAGGACAGTGCACGATTACAAATGGATCTGCATAGGTTGGAGGCTTGGGCTGGGATGTGGCAGATGAGGTTCAACACAGATAAATGTAAGGTTATGCACATGGGGAAGAAAAATCCAGGCTGGGAATATGTATTAAATGGGAAAACACTGGGGACGACTGACATGGAAAAGGACTTAGGAGTTTTAGTTAACAGTAAATTTACCTGTAGCGACCAGTGTCAGGCAGCTGCTGCTAAGGCAAATAAAATCATGGGGTGCATCAAAAGGGGCATAGATGCCCATGACAAGGAAATAATTCTACCACTGTACAAGTCACTAGTCAGACCACACATGGAATACTGTGTACAGTACTGGGCACCAGTGTACAAGAAAGATATAGTGGAGCTGGAGAGGGTTCAAAGACGGGCAACCAGAGTAATAAGGGGAATGGGAGGACTACAGTACCCAGAAAGATTATCAGAATTAGGGTTATTTAGTTTGGAAAAAAGACGGCTTAGGGGGGATTTAATAACTATGTATAAATATATAAGGGGACAGTACAGAGATCACTCCCAGGACCTATTTATACCCAGGACTGTATCTATAACAAGGGGACATCCTCTACGGTTGGAGGAAAGAAGGTTTCTACACCAGCACAGACGGGGGTTCTTTACAGTAAGAGCGGTGAGATTATGGAACTCTCTGCCAGAGGAAGTGGTTATGGCAAACTCAATAAAAGAGTTCAAAAGGAGCCTGGACGTGTTTCTTGAAAGCAATAATATTACAAGTTATGGATATTAGATTAATAGGGACAGAACGTTGATCCAGGGATTTATTCTGCCATATTTGGAGTCGGGAAGGAATTTTCCCCCTGGTATGGGGCAATTGGCATCTGCTTCATAAGGTTTTTTTTGCCTTCCTCTGGATCAACACAGTAGGGACACAATATGTATATAGGTTGAACTTGATGGACTTTGGTCTTTTTTCAACCTTATGAACTATGTTACTATGTTTTGCCATTAATTTATCTTTAAAAAGCAGTACTGAACTCTTCCATTTTTATATATATACATTGTCATTTATGTCATTTAATTGGTATTTCCAGTTACTGGAAGGTTCGCAAATTTATGGAGATATTTAAGAGAGTTTTGGGTGTAAACAAAATAAGAAAATTAATGGTGGAAATAAGGTAAAAATAATATTAAAGAAAATACATTTATCTTTATTTTTAGCAATTTCCTTGTGTCTTTAATTTCACACTTGGTTGTGTTCTAGAGCAAGGATTTCCAATAGGTAGATTAGAACCCAATAAATTGACAATGTTCATCTGGAGGGGATTACAAAGTCAAAACACAAAATCATAAATTAATAAAATGTTTAAAATATGTCCTTAAAGTGCCAAAACAGCAAATTCTCCCCAATACATCTTTGTAGTAACGCTCAAAAGCTCTCATTAAATGTAAGGATGGGTTATTGTCCTAAAGTAACTTACAACAATTGTAAGTTTAAATAAATCACAAAACTGTAGTCAAACTATTATATCATACTATTGCTTGGTATCAGAAAGAAATAATAACTATACCAGACTTGAATCATTGGTACACAATAAATAACAGTACAGAGCTGGAAGCATTCATGGTAACACCTGCAAAAGAATAGTTGAGCGCAAAAAGTGGGGTGAAACAAAGTCAGCCAACTGGCATCATGTTACATCAAACATTTCTTGATGCATGGGGTTGATGGAAACTCAGGCAGGGAATAAATTGTATTCTTGGTGTTTATTTCATTGGTGCAGAAAGTGCTACTGGGTGATTTTCTTTCAGCCAGGTCTAAGCACAGGGAGGAGATACATTTCACTGACTCTACTGAGCATGGCATGGACCTTTTATGAAATCTATAAATACATCTTAAATGGATCACTGTAGGACATAACAGCAAATTATTAACATTCTTAAAATTAAAGTTTTAAGTTTTCTATGTAATGACCAACTGTAATTTAACCAGCTATAACAGCTTTCAATCTATTGGGAAGACTTTCCATGAGATTTTGGAGTGTCATCTTGTAGAGCCTTTGTGAGGTCAGGCACTGATGTTGAATGAGAAGGCCTGGCTCACAATCTCTGTTCCAGTTCATCCCAAAAGTGTTTGATGGGGTTGGGGTCAGGGATCATTACAGTCAATTTCTTCCACTTCAGACTCATCCAACCATCCAACAGTTATGCTGGAATACAAAAGGCCCTTCCCCAAACTGCTCCCACAGAGTTGGAAGCATTGCATTGTACAAAATGTCTGTTCAGCTAAGCTGAAGGGGACATGCCAAGACATTTTGGATTCCAGCATGACTGTGTCTCAGTGCACAAAACAAGGTCCATAAAGACATTGTTGCATGACTTTGGTGTGGAAGAGATTGACTCATCATGCATAGCCCTGACCTCAACCCCATTGAACACCTTTGGTTTGAATGGGAACTGAGATTACTAGCCAGGCCTTCTCAGTGGCTGACCTCACAAATGCTCTACTGGATAAATGGGCAAAAATTCCCATATAAATACTCCGAAATCTTGTAGAAATCCTTACCAGAAGAGTGAAAGCTGTTAAAGCTGCAAAAGTGGGGGACCAACTACATATTAATGTATATGTATTTAGAATGAAATGTCATAAAAGTCCCTGTTGTTGTAATAGTCAGGTGTCCCAATACAGATTACATGTACAGAATTTGGGATATTTAAAGGTATTAGTCAAACTGAGTGCCAAATATTTATTTAATATATAAACAATGAAGAATAATGTATTACGCTTAGTTTAAAAATAAAACAAATATAGGTCTAAAGTGAATGGTCAATTTTAGTTTAAATAGTAGATGGTAGAGATTTGGGTAGGGGCAAGAAATTGAGTATTAATCAGTCTAGTGAAAGGTACGTTAAAGGTTTAATTTGCTATTAATTAAATTCTGATGTATCATAAGCCTTACAACATGTAAGAAATACCAATAATATGTGCACCTTTATACAGCGTGACTGAACATCTTAATTTACAATTAAGCAATAATGCATGAAAAAAGTATATAATTGTAATGCAACATACATGTAAGATTTTACAATGTAAAAATATAGAATAGATACAGTGCATTACAGCTTTATAAACAGAATTAGTGAATGCTTATCACTGATCTGAATTCTTTTTTTCCCCTTTTTCATGCAAAAAAATTGTTTCTAAGGTTTAATTGGATATAAATCTTGCACTTAAGCAGAAACTATACATGAGGCTTTTGGTAATTCCTTACCTATAGTATTTCTTCATTTAACACCACCGTCTTGATTTGCAGCACTCTTTTACATATGCCACTTCAGACATCTATTTATACACAAGTTGGAGTAGCTCATAGAAATCCCCCTAAATCCACCGAGATAGTTATTCAGTCAACTGGGATGCTTTACCATTTATAACTGGTCCCTGTTTAATGCCAGCCTCACGGGATCCTTGTTAATGCAGCAGGATGCCAACTGACCATAGTATGATGAACATTATCTCGATGATCACACATTCACTCATAAGACAACAGAATTTGTATGTTAATTGGTCACAGTTAGTGAACGTCACATGTTTTTCTGCAACGATGGTTAGAATTCAATTATATACATAATTTCCCCATGTGTCCGGGAAATAATTATCCACATGGGCTAGTTTTCATGAAATTAATTAAATTAGATTTTTTTAACCAATCAAAGATACAAGCTTACAAATGATTGGCTTTTTTTTTTGCTTTTTTTTTTTTTACATATTATTCATAATAGGTGGCTTGAAGATGGCTCATGGCAGACATTATGAAGTTACTGGGCTCTCGTGAAATACACACATTTTTTATTTAATTTTAAATAATAGTAAATAGCTCCCCTGTGTTAAAGATATGTTAGAATTAATCATTCTATTCTCTTTACAACATATAACACATATATACGTACCTACCCTTACACACAGCTGTGCACACACACACACACACATATTCACACTTGCCCTTAAACACAAACATTCTAGCATACACTTGCCCTTGCATATACACACTTACTTGTACTTACATAGACACACTTTCCCTAGCATGAAGACTTTCCTTTGCATGGGGACTTTTAAAAACCACAAACTCTCTCCTGTCAATTTCTCATCCTCTTCCCTTTCTTTCAATTTCATTTATCTCTCTCCTTTTTCCCTTTCACTGACCTTCTCCTTTTCTCTCTCTCTCTGTTAAGGCCTACCAAGTCCAGATGTACTGGAGTTTTGGAATCCTGTACAGATACGCTGTACTTTGACTGCCCACTAGCCAGTCCTGGGTAGCAGTTTGTATAGTAGTGAACAGGGTAGGAGACAGAAAGTGGAGATAGGTTAGAGTGCGAAGTCTGTTCCCATTAAGCCCTGGGATATGGCATTATCATATGGTTTAATGTTATGGTTATAATAAATAAATCTTAATTTGTATTAAGCGCAAAACATTGATGGGTATATGAATGACTATTCAGCGCTAATCACAGAGGCTCGGCTTTATACAAAATGGTGTCTGTATATAGATATATGAAATATATTGATAATTTAGCCAGTTTGTTAACTTCATTAAACATTAGTTGTGCTTTTTGTTACAACTCATTCTATTTTAATTCATTAGAAGTGGGGAAGAAATTATTGCAGCCATTTTCAGTATATGTCATAATGGATTAGTTAAGTCCTGGTATTCTCCCATGCGTTTTATCATGTATTTTATAGCCAATACTGTAATTTATATATTTTAAGTTATAAAGTCATTGCATGTGATTTCAAATGATTTGGCAGATTATTATTTATTAAATATAACCAATATCAATATTATAATTAATATAATTCAATATAATCAATTAATAAATTAAATTAATAATTTGGAAACTTTCTCAGTTCATGATTATTGAAATTACATGGTGTTCATCAATGGGGGAAAGACAAAAAAAAAAGAAAACTTACTAAGTGTTGTGTGGTTATATTTGTCAAGATCAAGTCTTGCACTCACAGGAAAGAATTCAGTTGAAGCCTTCATTCAGTCTCCTAGTTGAAAGTGTATGTAGGGTTTAAATGCAAAATTACTACAGAAATCCAGCTGAAAGTGGGGACTCAAGAAATACGGTAGATCTGAAAAATGATTCAATAATAAAAAAAGGAGACAAGGATAAAAAAAAGGTAAATTTTTAGGACCAAACAGAGACAATACATATATCAGGTAAACTGAGGAGAGTGCATCAAACAGAGTTAGTGTCTTATACTCCAAAGGTAAGTACATTGTGTTTATTTTGATTAACAAAGTGTATTTGAATCAAACGGATTACAGGGAAAAGATAACAGATCTAGAAGATATCTTTTATCCTCCACTCACAAAATTTGGTCCCCACAGTACCTGTGGGATCATGTACATGTGTATCCACACATTGATTGATTTTTACCCTTGACACACAGTGAAGTCTCTTGCATCAGGAACATAAAATATTGGAGGTTTAAGGCAACTTTGAATTGGACAATTTCTTGCTGAAGCATTAAGGAAGGCATCATCTATGAAAAAGAGTTTCAATTTATATACCAACCTACACCTACAATTGCCACTTTTTACTGTCTCCCAAAATACGCAAATTAAGTATTATTATCAATAGTACATTCACTACCATCATATATAAGGAATACAAATAATGCATTAAAGAAATTAATTTAATTACATCACTCACTATAATCCTTTTTGGCTAGCTTGGATGCATTTAGAAATATGAAGGAACATCACATTTACTATCCAAGATAAAAAGTCACATAATGAAGATTCTTGAGAACGCTAGTTCATTCTCACCCACAATTATTTCTTATGTGACAGAAAAAAATGAAATATATATCTATGGGGAATTTTTTTGTTACGTGTCCATTCCAAAGACAACCTGTTTGCATAACTGTCATTGTTGTGAATGGTCCCTAGAAAAGCACTTTGTTATAGATATTATCCAATAAACACCAATACTGTTTTGAAGAGTACCTGAAACTGGTGAATGATTTTTAGATTTAACACAACCCCAAAGGGATATGTATTTAGTTAAAGCTCCCATGTGTGGCGTGAACACAAGACATTTCTCCCACCATAAGTTTGCATCACTGCCAAGCAACAGCCGAATATGTGTTCAACAACATCTCCCTAGTACAGATAGATAATACATAATGTGATTTATATTGCACTCACAAGCACACTGTATTTTCAGGTTCTTCAATATAATTGCTCCCCAAAGGTAAAGTGCTGCTTTAGGAACAAATAATCATAAAATTTACATTTATTTCGATGTATCCGCTTACATTGTAATATGCAGTAAAACAAATCTGGTTTATCTCATGCCAAGTAATAAAAAAGCAAGTCTGTATGATAGTCTTTTGGTAAGTCTGGGGGTTGTTTTTAAATCCTCACTGTGGAGTAACTTGTTGCTTGCTAACTTGTTTCCCCTCTTAGTTGGGCTTCTTCAAAGCAGAGTGTTTTCTTCACTTCGTCAATCCAGGAACCTGCTTGGATAATATAATCAGGAATTATTGGTTGGTCTGGTGCTTTAATTTTTGCTCATTGCTGGAACATTTTTAGTTTATTTATCTGTGTTTATTGGGATGACTGTAACGGGTTTAGCAAAAGAGTGGTAGATACTCTCGAAGATCACCCAGGTTATCCTCCTTATGTCTCCAGTTTGTCAGAGAGCAAGAGCCGCTGTAGCTACCTTGGAATACCGCCCTCTGTCTCCAGTCAGCAGACACAACTACTATCGATTAGGGACGGCAAGTTAAAAACATTTTATTAGGGTCAACACACATATTTTTATACAACTTGGGATCAAGATAAGAACGGTGATGAAACCAGGGAAGAATAGAGTACATGAGAAGGTAAGACCCAGGATACACCAGCCAATTGGAGTCTGTCTTTAGAAGGGAGCGACCAATCCCGCCAGACTAGCTCATAAGCAGGGCGGGTGCTAATCTCTTTGACACGAGAGCCAATCAAGAAAGCGCAGATGAGCCGCTCCATGTAAGGACATCCAGAAGGCAGAAGTAGCGACCAATCCGCAGTGGAGCCACTTCTCTGTCCATGGTGTTTGGTGGGCTTGCCTGGATCGACCAATAGAATTGGTGCCTACCTGTGAGCAACACATAGGCGAAGCGCCTACCTGTCGCTGTATACTACAGGGAGAGCTACCAGCCAGCCAGGCTTAACCTTTATTGAGATGGGCTGGCTGAGTTGCTCTTTCACCACGGACCCTGTACCGACTCTCCTAAATCACTCGGTACACCTGGGAATACACAGTTCTAAGGTATTAGCGATTAGCCATTTTTCCGGAGGATTTCTTGTTGCTCCAGTGCTTGTCACAATGACAATTTCACATCTAGTATGGTACATACAATATGTTTTGTAATTGTGTCTCATATTAGCAACCAGCTGAAGGTAATGGACATGTATCTGGTCATCCAAATATTTAATTGCTGCAACAATATGCTCAACTTGGTCAACCATTCTGGCCTGTCATTTTCTTTTGTTCAGAGGGCAGGCTTCTCCTTCCTAAGTAATACGAATGAGGTCTAGTAGGATTCCCTACTTCTTACATGTCCCCCTTTCCACTGCCTTATAATATATACACTCACTGGCCACTTTATTAGGTACACCTGTTCAATTGCTCGTTAACACAAATAGCTAATCAGCCAATCACATGATAGCAACTCAATGAATTTAGGCGTGTACACTTCCTGAAGTTCAAACCGAGCATCAGAATGGGGGAGAAAGGGGATTTAAGTGATTTTGAACGTGGCATGACTGTTGGTGCCAGACGGGCTGGTCTGAGTATTTAAGAAACTACTGATCTACTGGGATTTTCACGCACAACCACCTCTAGGGTTTACAGAGACTGATCCGAAAAAGAGAAAATATCTAGTGAGCGGGAGTTGTGTGGACGCAAATGCCTTGTTGATGTCAGAGGTCAGAGGAGAATGGGCAGGCTGGTTCAAGTAACAACTCATTACAACCAACGTATGCAGAATGCCATCTCTGAACACACAACACGTTGAACCTTGAAGCAGATGGGCTACAGCAGCAGAAGACCACACTGGGTGCCACTCCTGTCAGCTAAGAACAGGAAACTGAGGCTACAATTCACACAGACACACCAAAATTGGACAATGGAAGACTGGAAAAACGTCGCCTAGTATGATGAGTCTTGATTCCAGCTGCAAAATTCAGATGGCAGGGTCAGACTTTGGCACATATTACAACATGAAAGCATGGATCCATCCTGTCTTGTATCAACGGTTCAATCTTTTGGTGGTGGTGGGTAATGCTGTGGGGGACATTTTCTTGGCACACTTTGGACCCCTTAGTACCAATTAAGTATCGTTTAAACGCGTCAGCCTACCTGGGTATTATTGCTGACCATGTCCATCCCTCTAGTGTATCCATCTTCTGATGGCTATTTCCAGCAGGATTTTTGAACATGACAATGAGTTCAATGGCCTCCACAGTCACCAGATCTCATTCCAATAAAGCACCTTTGGCATGTGGTGGAACGGGAGATTCGCATCATGGATCTGCACCAACTGCGTGATGTCCATATGGACCAAAATCTCTAAGGAATGTTTCCAGCACCTTATAGAAAGTATGCCACAAAGAATGAAGGCGGTTTTGAAGGCAAAAGTGGGTCCAACCCGGTAGTAGCAAGGTGTACCTAATAAAGTGGCTAGTGGGTGTATTAATTTTATGGTACCGTTCATTCTTTCGATCAGTCCAGATGCTGGGGATCTGTTGGAAGTATGCAATCGCAGATTGGGACCTGTCTGCAAAATCAATTAAAACTATCTGAAATGGTATGTCTGTCAGTGGGAGGGGATGTGGGATTGTGTTAAAATGTTTTTCACTGTTGTATGCAGTCATTGTAAAGTGTGAACATTTATTAACCTCACAAAATGTACTGGCATAGGACACATTAATAAGGGACAGCGTGGAGATAAATGGCACTTAAGAAGGAGTCATATTGTATTTACACACTACAATCACCTAGGGACATTAATGAAGGCTCCATCTGTACCCCTTTCCTGTGAGTGTACGTGTGTATGTGTATTACAATTATAATCACATTACACTACATGGTGCAAATAATGAATTTAATTTATTAAAAAAAATGAAATTCCTTTGAAATGAAACCTCTGTGGCAGATTTGATAATAAATTTGATTAATAAATGGTAATCTTCAGAATTGTATACAATATAATCTATAAATTACAGTAACATGATACAACTCAAGTGAGAGTACCTATTGTTTACAACTAATCCATTATATCCATCAAGCAAGGCACCTCATGGGGTAAAATGAGCATAGAAAGCAATCAAATATTGCATTTTTAGTTCAGCTGGTGTTACTGCAAGGCCTCTGACCAAAAAAGGATCCAATTTGATTGCTCTTAGAAGCATTTAAAAAAAGAAAATATGTCAAAAAAGGTAAAAAAAATATCCCCCCCCCCAAATGTGGTCTTTTAGCCCCCAAACAACCCAATAAAGCAATGCATGGGTGGTATCAGTATACTCAGGAACAGATGTTGTTAAACACATATTGGGATGTTATGTTATAAAAAAAACACATATTGGGTTGTTGTTTTGAAGTGACATATACCAGGAGCTAAGAAGAATTCATAAATGAAGTACAATGTGAGTGAAAGAAAAACACACACAAACATTGACAAAGGTTGTAGAATTTTTATAGGGTAAATAAAATTGGCTGGCTTTAAAGATGTCCCAAATAGGACAGGGGGCCAGGATGACCAGATGTTAAAATTCCAAGTGGAAAAACTGAATTGCGCATGTCCCAAATGTGGCAGTTTCTTATGCGAGGCACTATGCATTCTTACCTGAAATATAATTTGTGTGAAAAATACAAACAAAAACCCACTACCACAAATTGGCAAAAGCTAGTGGTAGAATTTGTGCATGAAAAGGGATAAAATACCAGCATTTGTAAATTGCATTGTCCAGCTTCAAAGATGTCCCAAATAGGACATGGAGGCAGAATGACCAGATTTGGAAAAAATGGTTTTGGAATAGCAAAATGCTACTTGCATTTATTGCCCTAAAAAACATATTCTAAAACTCAAGACAAATAACAGGTTTTTCATTAAATTTTGTAGGGAAGTAAAAAGATTATTCAAATAAAAGTGAGAAAAAGTGCTTTTTTAAATTTTTCATCATATTTTTTTTATATAGGAATTTAGATGGTATGATCAAAAAATGCTGTCTATGGTAATCTTGTTCTGAAAAAACCCCCCAATATACAGCTTAACATGAGCACCGCAAAAGTGTTAAAACGGCCTTGGTTACAAAGAGTACAGAAAGCAAAAAATGAAGCCTTGGATTCCAAAACTAAACATAGCACCTTAAATTAGGTCTTTATTTACAATCTAACATCCTATTGGCTTTTTACGGCGGTTGCTGTAGCGGCGGCAATTTCTTTGCAAACACTAGTTTGGTGATATGTTTTGTTTTCAAACATATTTGTTTAGCATGTACACACAATGTACCAACACACAAACATTAATATTTTGTTAGACACAAATAATATCAATAACAATTACTATAATTTAATGTAAGACCCCAGTATCATATATTGTTGCAGATTTTTTAGATTGCTTACATTTTTTTCTGTTCTATTGTTTGTTTAACCCCTTTGTGACCAATTGTGCATCGCTGTTGCTGACCACTCAGTATACATAAGATCCCCTGCATTTCCGTCCATATGATTTCTTCTACAACCAATCACATACATGGATACAGTCAGATGACAGAGGCAAAGCCTGTGATTGCAAGCTGGGGAGAGACAGAGTATAAACAATGTTTCCCCCTCTCTCAAGCTCCAAATTCTTTAATTGTTAGTTTATATTGTGTAGTTAGTGTAGTAGGTAATGTGTTGTTCGGTATGGGTTAAATGATTAAAAAATAAAAAATTAAACCTTAGAAAGTAAAGGAATATCATACAGACATAGGGTGATTTCCAAATCAAGGTAACAAATACATTGTTGGTATTTTTCCAATTTTTACTAACTGTGTATCATTTATAAACCTGTAAAACTGAATAAATGTGGTTTTTTAAAACATGGAAAGGAAAGAAAGGCAGTATATCACATGACATTCAAAGGCGGACTGAGACCATTCAGGGCTCCAGGCAACATAAAGTCATGGGCCCCCTGTGGTGATGCCCCTCCCTTAGCCACACCATATTTTGACCACACCTCTTCTTGGTATAGTCCCTCCCTTGTGATTACACCCCTCACATATATTTTTCAGTATTTGTAGAAATAAAAAAAAAGATAACTTAACTTGTAAATCAATTTTAATAACAAATATAATTAATATTAAATAATATCGACAGCAATTGAAAAATAAAAGTAATTCTAATCATAAATATATAAATACAGAAAATAAATCAATACATCAACAAAACATAACTGCCATCACTAAATACTGAGACAGACACTGACTGTGGTACCGCATAACTGCGATCACTATATACTGTACCAGACGTCGACAGTTTGTACAGCATAACTGCCATCACTATATACTGTGTAAGACATTGACGGTGGTACAGCATAAATACCATCACTATATACTGAGCCAGACACCTTTTCTCCTTCTGTCTTATTTTATTTAGTTTATTTTGCCTCCTCCTCCCACATTCATGCTCACACACACTTACACATAGACATTCACGCTTACACGCACTTATACAGGGACATTCATGCTGACACGCTCTTATACAGAGACATTCATGCTGATGCACTTATACAGAGACATTCATGTTCACACACATTAATGCTCACATGCATTCAAACATACATACTTTCTCTCGTGTAGCTTTAGGTCCGTATCGGGTTCAACACTGGGTCATGTGATGTAACCTGACCTCGATACGTTCCTGTCACCCCATGCTGGTTCAAAATTGTTTAGAAAGGGTGCTTCCGGTCCAGGTTGGAAGGGCCCTTTTTGAACAATTTCGAAGGGACACGGGGAAACAGGAACCAGTGGTTGCAGGGGTAGAACAGGACCCCTGCAGTTACACCACTGTTTGGGCAGGATAGGGGGAGATCTACACCTCAATATGTGTTCAGCTGTGTGTTGGAGGCTAAAAAGGCCACATTTGGGAGGTGCACATTTTTTTTCCCCATTTTGACACCTGGTCAGTCTACACCCATGCCCTATTTGGGAGATCTTTGAACCTGGCTAATTCTCAATTTTTTTGAACTGGATGGTACCCCTTATTCCAAGGAGACATCCATGGAGTGTTTTTTTACACTCTATGAAAAGCCTTTCAATATGTTTAAGATGGTCGTTCCTGTTACATGCTTTCTGCTCTGATATCTAAACAAAATACAAAAATAATGACATTGCATTTCCTTTTATTTGCTCAATTAGTGGCTTGTACTCTTTGTAGTCTTTTAAAATGCAACTGTTTGCCAATTATTATTTACTTCAGCTAATGAGTTGCACTCATTGGAATAATTAGACATATAATGAATGAATAACAGGTGTTTCTCCAAGTACATTGATTAATAATGATTGGACCTTTGAGATTTATTAGTTGCATGCAATTCAAAAGGGAATTCATTTAACTGAATTACAACAAAGTCTAAGTAATTTAATAAGTTGTTTAATACGATGTGGCCTCTGATGCCTCACTCAAACCTGCTCAAGAGATCTAGGATATTAAAACCCTCAGTGGGCCAATCTTGTTAAAGTAATGTTCCTTCCTGTAGTCAACATATTGTTAAGGTCTCAGTATTACAGTTTTATGGAATGCTTCTGTGTTTGCACTTAGGGGAGTTAACATGGGAGCTGTGTTTTTAGCACCTATACATTATAAGCTTGTGCTGCAGGAAGAGTTTGGCTGCCCATGTATAATGTATAGTTAAATCAGTAAGATTTTTCCAAAGCCTCCTCAGTCATTAAATGATGCATCATGAATTCAGATAGAGACCACATGTTAGTGCTTCTGATTCCCCGGTGTGAAGCCAGGGCAGGGTGTAGACGTCTACGCGATTCGCGTAGACAACTTCCGCTGCAGCCGGGAGGAGGTGCGGTTAGCAGCGGGGGTTGTCTGCAGACCTTCCCCGGCTGTCAGTGAGGAGAGTTCCAGTGTGCGGAATTCTCACTGACAGCCGGGGAAGGTCTGCAAGATGGATACAGACAACCCTCGCTGCTAACCGCACCTCCTTCCGGCTGCAGCGGAAGTTGTCTACGTGAATCGCGTAGACGTCTACACGCTGCCCGGACAACACACCGTTGAATCAGAATATAGGGGTATAAGGCATTTCTGGAGGCAACGTGGCACATAGGGGGTCAAAAGGCATATCATGGGGCACAGTGGCATATAGAGGGTTAAAAGGCATATCATGGGGCACAGTGGCATTTAGAGGGTTAAAAGGCATATCATGGAGCACAGTGGCATATAGGGGGTATGAGGCATTTCTGGGGCAGAGTGGCAAGCCTGGGGGAAGATGTGCATAACTGGGGGGGCAGGTTGGGAAAAAAAAAGGAAATAAAAACAAAATATTTTTCTCAATCATAGCTTTTATTAAAAAAAAATAGTTCACATAGTTTACATGAATTAACATTTACTGGTAAAACTTTTTCCTATAGGGTCATCTTTTATTCAGGCTTTTTCTTTTGTTCATAAATTAATATTCAGATTTTGGGGGTCGTCTTATAATCAGGGTCATCTTATAATCGAGCAAATACGGTAATGTGTGGGGGTGCACTAAATAAGTTTGTGGACAATCACAGTTGAATAAAGTCATAGCAAAAGCACAAAAACTGCTCTGGTCATTTAGTGCAAACATGGTAAAACCCCCCCGGTTCTGAAGGGGTTAATTACTATAGAACATATGCATGAAAACATAGATCCATGTCAAGATCCATGACCTACTTTTAAACTTTTCACTATTCTATTGACAAACACATTCTCTAAGGTTCACTGGAGAAAACTACCAATGAGAAGGACTTGGGGAAAATGGTAGACAATAGACTTGACAACAAGTGCGCAATGCAAGCAAGCAGCTGCAAGAGCCAATAAGGTTTTGGCATGCATAACGTGAGGAGGATATCATCTTGCCTCTTTACAGGTCAATGGTAAGACATCACCTTCAATCGTAGGCGTATCTACTGAAAATAGCGCCTATGGCAAGCACTGAAATTGCACCCCTGTTCAAATATCTCCATACCCATTTACTAACCCCTGCTGCCCATATATATATAAATATTAGTCCCTGCTGCCGATAGCAGGTATAGATCAACACACAAACCCAGATCAATTGAAATTCACTTGTGATCTCAGCACTGAAGGTATATATCAAATAAACAGAATCAGACATACAAATCCTGTATTTGCAGGTATACAATAATATATGAAACGTAGCATCGCAGGTATAGATCAAATACATACATGGAAACAGCATTGCAGGTATTAATCAACTGAATAAGACATATTAACCCTGTATTTGCAGGTACACATAAATAACGTATGGAAACATAGCATAGCACATATGGATCTACAGAATAACACAAAAACCCAGCTTTGCAGGTAAAGATCAATTGGAATTCACATAAAAACACGGCATTAAAGGTATATTTAAAACCCCCTAAATTACAGGCATAGATCATAGGTTGCACACCCAAAGCCAGCCCTGGCATCAACATTTCCCACAAAGAACCTGACCAGCACCCAGATACCACACATAAGATTTGCCATCTTATAGCCCAGCACAAGTCAACTTTGTCCCCAAACAGCCTGGCCTGTGCCATCTTTGTCCCATATACACCCTGCCTGTGCCATCTTGGTCCCCAAGGCTCAAACATCCTGCTAGTGCCATCTTTGCCCTTCCACAATTATACATCTATGATACACACAAACACTTTTACAGTCACTTTAATTCAGACAACTCATCCACACATTAACTCATGCTCTCCCTCATTCAGACAACTCATCTATACATTAACTCATGCTCTCCCTCATTCAGACAACTAATGCTCTCCCTCATTCAGACAATACATTCGCATATTAACTCATGCTCTCCCTCCAGGGCCGGCCGAAGACTTAACGCCGCCTGGGGCGAAGTTTAAAATGCCGCCCCCCGCCGACACCGGGGGGGGGCGGCATTATCTACCCCCCCCACCGGTACTTACCCTTAAACAGTCCTGCGGCGAGTCTCCCTGTGCTGCCACGGTGCCGGCTTGTAATGCTGAGCGCCGGAAATTCACGTCACTTCCGGCGCTCTGCATTACAAGCCGGCACAGAGACCGAACAGGGAAACTCGCCGCAGAGGAGAGAGAGAGGGGCGCTGAGCGGGTAAGCGAAAACCACTTGGTGCCCCTCTCTCTCCTCCGCTTCAAAAAAAAATAATAAAAAAACGCTTGGGGCGGCAAAGTGCCGCCCCTTCTGAAGTGCCGCCTGGGGCAATTGCCCCAGTCGGCTCCATTGTAGGGCCGGCCCTGTATCCCTCATTCACTCAATGCATCCACACATTATTTCACACTATTTACTTATATCTACCCCCCTCTCCTTCTCTTATCACTTTCTAACCCCTCTCCTTCCCTTATCACTTTCTAACCCCTCTCCCTCCCTTATCACTTTCTAACCCCTCTCCCTCCCTTATCCCTTTCTAACCCCTCTCCCTCCCTTATCACTGTCTAACCCCTCTCCATCCCTTATAACTGTCTAACCCCTCTCCCACTTCTTAGTTCTCTCACCTTGAGGTCCAGCGACGGGAGCACGAGGCTTCTGTCTTCCTGCACTGCCCGCTGCTTCACTGCATCTGAGCGCCGTAATATGACGTTGTATTTCGGCGCTCAGCAGTGAAGCAGCGGGCACCAGCGAACGGCTTTTAAACACTGTCTTTTTTTTTCATGCGGGGGAGAACGAGGGGCGCCGAGCGGTTGCTAGGCGCCCCTCTCTCCCCTCCGCATCAAAAAAAAGACAGCGTTTAAAAGCCACTCGCTGGTGCCCGCTGCTTCACTGCTGAGCGCTGAAATATGACGTCATATTATGGCGCTCAGCATGAAATTAATATTTTAGCGTCAAGAAGGATTTTTTTCCCGTGATGGCGGAATTCGAAGTAGCTTAATCAGGGGTTTTTTGCTTTCTTTTGGATCAAGAGTAGGAAGGTTAGGTAGAAGGGTTGAACTTGATGGACTTAGGTCTTTTTTCAACCTTATGTACTATGTAATTATGTAACTATCTTGAGAGAGTTAAACATCCATTATAATAATTGTTAAATGTGTTACAAAATCCAGAATGCTCAATGAAAATAAATGCTAGAGGCCCATGATTGTCATGTAATCTATCCAGGTGTATCTGTATACTGTTGCACTGTTGCTATAACAAACCAATTGTACAAAATAAAAGAAGAAAAACATATGTTTCAAACTAAAGTCTCAACAAATGTTTTGTTTGATTTTTTTGATACTTTCATTCAGTATTGTATTAATAAATTAATAGAAGAACATACTCTTTAAACTGTAGATTGTAAGGTGGCAAACGTAAAACCCATTTATACACTGCGTATATGTGCCACACTACGGACATCCGTTGTCCACCTCGTTGCTCTTTTGGGGTTAGATTGTGCTCGTGGTGAGCCACAATTGGAGAGGGAGCTCATTTGGAAACCCTGGTTTTATTACCCATCTTTAGAACCGGGGTTTACCCAGCCGCGGCTCTGGAACTCTGGCCCGGCTATCTTGCGGACTATTCCAGGGGAAGCTTCCAGCGCTGTCGCTCAGGGTCTTGACATTGGATCAAGTCGCTTACTTGAACATAAAATCTTTGCACTATTAGCTCTCCATCGGTACCCCGTGATTGATGCCACTCCCTCAGGATCACCACAAAATAGTGACTCTTTATGGAATTATACTCTTTATCTGATTATGCTTGTTTAAACCCAGTTCTTTTTGTACCCTACATTAAGTCTAGACTAGTGCTTGGGTGATCACAAAGGGTTAATCCCTTGAGCAATTGAGCTTTCAAAGGAAAGGAGGATTTCTACGGTGGAGCTACTCCAACAGAGTATGGGTGTCTGTCACATGGCCCAGGGATCTAAAAAATCAGGTCTGTGCTGTTGCTACTGGTGCCATGTGGCAACCTTGCCATGCTTTGAGGCTTTGAGAACCCTGAGATGGCTTTTCCTGTAAGACAGATGGATGGAGATGACCAATCTTTCCCACTTCTGAAGCCAGTCTCATCCACTTCTAGCACCAGTCCTGCTACTCCCAACCAATTAACTTAACAATAAGATTACCATATTTTAAAATATACTGGGATCGAAGGAGAAGACACATGCTCTTATGTGCTTATTGTCAGCTAACAGAAGGGGGGAATAAAATGAGCAGCGCTGCAGCGGCATAAAGATTTGAAAATTAGGAGGATCGATGGTTTCTTCAGGATGCAGGTTAAGATCATTAGGGTAATAGATTGTATGCTTCTTTGAACAGGATTGTCATTTGTTTTGATTTATCATGTTATTTGTCCCTGCTGGGCTCCCATAGTCAGGTTGTATTCAGCTAGCCCCTCCCCTTTACTGTTCATTCTGGTGCTGTTGATTATACCGGTATATTGTAGCAGCGTATATTTTATGTGATGTTATAACATCAGTAACAATAAACTATGTAAGAACACAGATCATAACCTAAGATTGTATACAAAGTGCAATAGCACAATTTAGACAATAATGCCCACTTTCACAATACCCCCTCCCAAAAGTGTAGCCTGTGTCTAATTTGCAGTAACCCAGCCCTAGATTCCCCAGGGAAACGGTGGCCCACTTTAATGTAGTAGATAGTACTATCTTGGTATAACAGGTTAGGATGACACCAAAACACCGTATGGCAAAGAATGATAACAACCCTCACGTCTCAGGATCTGTCCTTTGAAGAGAGTAGGTTTCTTGGCTGCCGGCTTGTGCTTGTACCTTTGCCATGTGTTGATACTGGAATCAGCTCCCACAACTTCTTTAATTCTTGCTTTACTAAGATTTTGCCCCAGTGTGCTCTTCTAATCTTTGGGGCAGCGATATGTAGTAATACTGGCTTAGATTCT
This sequence comes from Sceloporus occidentalis, assembly GCA_023333645.1. Lineage (NCBI taxonomy): Eukaryota > Metazoa > Chordata > Lepidosauria > Squamata > Phrynosomatidae > Sceloporus > Sceloporus occidentalis. Next base: position 3,483,631 of record JALMGF010000055.1, read on the forward strand.
CCAGGGTATCTGTGCAGACACCTGTGTTGGGTTGTGTGCTTGAATAGCACAAACCACCATTGTTTGTACAATTTCCTTTGAAATGGCCAGATGAGATCAGAACTGAATCTAATATGTTACTTCTTTATGTCATTTTAAGGAACAACATATGAATAACACTAATAATTACAGTTTAGGGAAATAATTGTGAATGAAGCTTTTATTTGAAGTAAATTACAAGATTCAATGATGGGAAACCCCTGACAGACATGAAAAGAGGAACTATAGTTTTTGATGACATCCTTAATAATTAACACCAGGCGTTATATTACAAAATTTTATGAGACAGAACACGACAAAACAGCAAATATTATAGAAATTTTAGACCGATTATGGCTCATACAAGGCCGGCCCGACAATGGAGCCAAGTGGGGCGGCACTTTGCCGCCCCAAGCCCTTTTTTTTTAAAAAAAGCGAAAGAGAGAAAGGGGCACCGAGTGGTTTTCGCTTACCAAGCTGTCAGTACCCGCTCGGCGCCCCTCTCTCTCTCCTCCGCAGCAGGACTGCTGAAAGGTAAGTACGAGGGGGGGGGGAACGGAGGGAGAGGAAGGGTAGATAATGGGGGGGGGCGGCAGGGACGGAGGGAGAGGAAGGGTAGATAATGGGGGGGGGCGGCAGGGACGGAGGGAGAGGAAGGGTAGATAAGGGGGGGGGGGCATTTTAAAATTCGCCCCAGGCGGCATTTTGCCTTGGGCCGGCCCTGGGCTCATAGAAATGATAACAAAAGTCTCTGTGTATCTTTCGAACAGTGCTGATTTGGTATAAAATTTGGTATAAAGCACTTAAAAGACAAAAAAATAAAAACACACACATATATAATGACAATCAAGAATAGTATAATCAACAAATGCTCTAGTGTACAGTCCCCTCCAATAACATTGACACCCTTGGTAAATATAAGCAAAGAAGGCTGTAAAAAATTGTCTTTAATGTTTAACCCTTTTATTGATTTTTTTTTAAAAAAATACACACTCTCATGGAAATCAAACAATTGCAAACAAAAGGTTTATCAAGTAAAACAATGTTAAATATATGTGTGTGGCACAATTATTGGTAGCCCTATGAATTCATATGAGAAAAATTTGTAGTATACTCCCATTGATAGTGGCTATAAGGAAATAGCAAACGCATTGAAAATGCTAATTTCCACCATAAATACGTTATTCTTATGCTTTATAAACAGCTGTCATTAGGTCTTGTGAAAGCCTTACTCTAGCCACATCTCTAACCCCAACCATGTTTGGGCTGGTTCTCTGGTTTGTTGTGGCCATAATTTGGCAAATACGCTAATTCCTGTTTCCCAGAAATAGACATGAGGAGATCAGCTGACCAATGCTGAGAAACTATAGGAGGCACTTTAGAGGAAGCAACACTAACTTGTTTCCATTTCTGAGACTTTTAGAAATCAGGATTTTCCTTCAAACATTTTGTTATGAACAGGCTTCTTTGTCTCTTTGAACAAAAGCCCCTTATCTCCTGCATGAAAACTACGGGTAACCATTCAAAGCAATAGAAATGTAGAGGTAAAAATATCAGGCAGATATAACAGTTGTGGGTAAAATTTCTTGCATGAAAGCAAAGAAGTGCAGGGGTGAGTCAAAGATTGTCAGGCGTTGTTTTTTTCTGCCCAAAGCAAATTTTTCTTCTTTAGTATACATTCTTTAGTATATTTGACCACCTTCATGGCTGGCTAAGTGGTTGCTGGTGTAATTAACGCAATGTAATCTTGCATAACCCCAACATTTGAGGTGCCAAGCTATATGGCAAAAAGGCAGCGGTGTCTGCACCAGAAGTGAGTGGGCCAGAGGTGTTGCCCCAACCAATTTTAGTTGTCACCTTGTGGCACACAGCTCTAGAGACCACACTACCAGCATAGACCTTCATAAACAGCACTAGGACAGTTGCAAAATACGATTATTACTTTCTTTCTTACTGCCTCTTACCAATTTCTGACCTAAGCCCATTGTGAGTCTGCCATATGTGTGTATCTATATGCAGGGTAGTATATGTAACATATACTAAATTTATTATTAATAAACATTTCCTAAGGTATCACTGGTCTGGATCTCAATTTAGGCTATTTTGGCCCAATAGGTGGCACTGGTCTGGACCCCAATTTAGGCTATTCTTTTTTGCCAAATAGGTGTCACTGGTCTGGATCTCAATTTAGGCTATTTTGGCCCAATGGGTGTCACTGGTCTGGATCTCAATTTAGGCTATTTTGGCCCAATGGGTGTCACTGGTCTGGATCTCATTTTAGGCTATTTTGGCTCAATAGGTGTCACTGTTCTGGATCTCAATTTAGGCTATTATTTTTTGCCTAATAGGCAATGTAAGGCACAACAAACATGGACACACACAGCAGAGCAACTGCACTGCGACCAAAAGATTCAATACTGGCTCAGCAATCGTACGTCATTGATTTTACATTCCTTCGTCATCACGCTAAACTCTGCCCATTCGAGCATCGATTGCGTCATCACTTGAATGGGGGGAGCCTAGCGTGAGGATGCTGCCTGAAACGGAACGAGCTGATACTTCTGTTCCTCTGCTGCTGCCGTGTCTCCAATGTCAGTCCCTCAGTTTACTTGCTGGTGAGGTATCTGACAACAAACCTATTTATTTAGCTTAGCGACTGAAACGGAACGAGCTGATACTTCCGCTATTGTTGTGTCTCTATTAACATCAGACAGCAAACAGCGGAAGTACCACCTTGTTCTGTTAGGGACTGACATTGCAGACACAGCAGCAGCAGCAGAACGGAAGTATCAGCTTGGCAACGGTACAGTCTTGCTGACCCTCATTGAACCCGCACGGCCGTGCCCCCTTGCTTTCTACGCCCGGGGCAGCCTCACCGCTCGTTGTCCCCTATAGATATGCCACTGACCCCCACCCATTTGCAGAAGGTGCTCCCATGGATTTGCTGCCAGTGATTGGCTATTTGTAGCACCTACAACTTCAGCAAAACTTTGTAAGTACTTTTTAAATCCTTAATATGCAGTCTTTATTGTTGGCACTGGAATGACCAGTAAGCGGACGTTTGCATTGGAGGATACCTCAGCTGGTTTGTAAAATTCATAAAATAAATGACAACTTTTTGTATTTCTTAGGCTGCTCAATGGGCTGATTACATAGGAGGTCTCTGAGGTCTTACCAACCATCTCATTTACTCTATGGAAGCTTTACCGAACCAGCACAGCTTCAACAGACTGCCTTAAGACTACACCTGGGATGTCTCGGAGTTTGACCTAGAGAACTCCGGGTGAAGCACCGGTTCTCCGGGTCCCAACTCCTTTAAATGGGGGTGTTTCACTCTATGTCATCGAGAACACTCTTGACATCGGGACCACCTGCTGACATCTGTGGGCAGTCCTGGCCGAGTTCCGCAAGGGATATGACATCATGTGTGAAGATGGCTGATGGGGGCACCACCTAGGTCAAGCCTAGGGCAGTGCCAAAGGTAAATATACCTTTGAAAAGGGATCATGTTAAATATTTAACATGCCTGTATCCACAAATGTGTTTCCTCACATATAATTGTCTTTGTCTATGCTTTTTATGCCGTGATTTATTATTATATTTGTTGATATTAAAACATATAGAACCAAACAATTTGACAGCAGATACGAACTCTTTGGCTTGTCTATCCAATTTAAAGTGGCTTTACGTCTATTACATGCATGTTCATTTACTGTATTAACCTCTAGCACTTCTACTGGGTATCTTTTCGACATAGCTACAAGCTTTATATGTGGTAATCCCCACATGTAACTTTCAATAGAGGCGTGTCATAAGGAGACGTGTTATAAGGAGAAGTGATTTAACCTGTCCATTATAAACTGGCAGACGTGTGACATACAAGGGAATTGGACACAGCCAAGATTGAGATGGAATAATTTACTGTAATCTATGGGTCCCAAAATATGATATCACCTGTCCTGCTGTTCTGAAAGTGGAATACAGGGAAGATATAAAGGCTTGAAAACATATGTCATACTCTTTGTAAGGAGTTTATACTTGATCTAAGGTAGGTAAGTGGTAATGGTTTAAGGATATTGAACACCATGATCGGTTGATTACTTTGTACTCTAGAGGCTTTATAGAAAATGCAGAAAAGAAGCATGAGAATAGGATCATGATTTTAGAACATAAATAGATGTTTGTAGACAACATTAACCCCTTAAGGACAATGGGCAGTACCTAAACCCATTGAAAACAATGCATTTCGAGCTTTGTCATTAAGGGGTTAAGATCAAGAATTTAGAAATTAGACTCTCAAGGGCACAGTTAAACAAGGTTTTTTGAACAAGACAAAGCACATTTCTTATTGCCAAACAAAATGTAATTGTTAATTAAATAAATCTTGGTTGAGTTTAAGATCATTTGAACCGGAAAACATATTTATTATAGAGAAGACCTACTTTACCATGCCATATATTATCAAGCTGAAGCACAGATTGATGTTATGGATCCAAACTTCCCATGGTAGGGTTGAGCATAACGTAATTCACCGCAGGTTGCTGAACTATTTCATTAGGTAATCTGTCTTCACGTTGACTATTAAAAACTAATAATAAAGGCTAATAATAACTAATTAAGCAAAGCAACTCTTCTTTAATTTCCAACTTAGACCTGATTAAAGGTGCTTTTCCACCTACTCTGCTAAATTTAACACTAAACACAGAATTATAAACACCAATCCTATTCTATGGAATGCCCAAACCCAGAAATAATTCAATAATCATGTAACATTTTACTTATTTGCGCCAGGAAGACTTGTCGTGACACAAAAGCAGGAACTAACTTTATTGCCACAGAAAATAAAAAAGCTTCTTTCAACATTTTATGTTGTTTTTATATGATTACGCTTTCAAGGGAAACAATAAAATGTCAGATCTGCTAAGGTTTATTTGATTAGCATACTAAAGACTGTAAGTGTAGGACACAATCTGAATGTTGTCAGGGCAATTTATGCACGTGCAAATTGAAAATACTACCAGTTTTTTCCCAATGATTTATATCATAGACTGTATACAAAAGTGTAGTCTTGATTAAATAACTGCACCCATTTCATAAGTATATAGAAGAGGAATATTAATAGGTAGGTACCTCGATATTGGTTGCTTGGTTTGGGGTTGTTAGTTGATGACTTATGTGATTATCGGGGCTGTAAGATTGCAGCTTTTTAAATGAGCTGGCCCTGAGACTCTTAAAATATTAACCCTTTAGTAGCCCATCATGAATGTTCTACTAAGTGAGTCATCTAATGTTAACCAAAAGTTTGTAATACCAAAAAGATACTCTTTATTGAGTCACCTGTATTGAAGCAGGAATATAACTCAGGGTCAAACCCTAGGTATGCAAATGCTCCTTCTGTTAAAACCTTTTAAGCCTCCACTGGGCATAGGGTGTAAAAGGCAAAACATGGGGGATACTGTTATAGACGTCCAGTATTCACATACACAAAATGACCAAAAGTATGCAGACAACCCTCCTAATTATTAGAGTTTAGGTGTTTCAGCCACGCCCATTGCTAACAGATGTATAAAATTAAGCACATAGGCAGCACATAGGCAGCCATCTCCATGGACAAATATTGGCAGTAGAATGGGTCGTATTGAAGAGCTCAGAGACTTTCAACATGGCATGGGACGCCACCTTTGTCACAAGTCAGTTCATGAAATGTCTGTCCTGCTAGAAATTGCTTATATTGTGAAGTGAAGTGTCTAGCAGTAACAGCAGATGATATAGTTGTGATGGTCAGGTATTGACATTAGGGTAACCACATGTCCCGGACAGTCCTGCAATGGGATTTTAAGGCCCGGGCAGCCTCAATGCATTGTCTCAGAATTAGAAGTCTGAGTGAAGGAGGTCTCAGCCAATCAGGAGAGACTTCTCAACTCTCCTGATTGCCTGAGAGTTTAGAAGCCTCCTTTGATAGCCTGAGTCCCTCCTTCACACCAAGCTCAGTGTCAGCTGCAGCCAGCACCAGGTATGTGTGTTTGACTGTGTTTATGTGACTGTGTGTCTGTTTTTCACTGCATTTGTCTGTTTTTCACTGTGTTTGTCTGTTTGTGTGACTGTGTGTGTAATGTCTGGTAATAGAGGAATTAATTCTCTGAATCTGCTCATGCCTGGTAATAGAGGGGTTAACACTCTGAAATACTCATGTCTATAATGATTGTATGTATATTACTAAAACTGAAATCAACATGGTTTCCAATACTAATTAATACCGTATTTGCTCGATTATAAGACGACCCTGATTATAAGACGACCCCCCAAAATCTGAATATTAACTTAGGAAAAAAAGAAAAAGCCTGAATATAAGACGACCCCAAAGGAAAAAAGTTTTACCAGTAAATGTTAATTCATGTAAACTATTTTTTTTAATAAAAGCTATGATTGAGAAAAAGATTTTTTTTGTTTTTATTTCTTGTATTTTCCAACCTGTCCCCCAGTTACGCACATCTGCCCCCAGGCTTGCCACTCCAATATGGCACTGTGGCCCATGATATGCCTTTTAACCCTCTATATGCCACTGTGCCCCATGGTATGCCTTTTGACCCCCTATGTGCCACTCTGCCTCCAGAAATGCCTTATACCCCTATATCCCATTCTGGCATTTAGGGGGTTAAAATGCATATTATGGGGCAGAGTGGCATATAGGGAGGTATAAGGCATTTCAGGAGGCAGAGTGGCATTAAGGGAGTTAAAAGGCATTGTATAGAGCACTCTGCCTCCAGAAATGCCTTATACCACTATATGCCACTCTGCCATTTAGGGGGTTAAAAGGCATATTATGGGGCAGAGTGGCATATAGGGAGGTATAAGGCATTTCAGGAGGCAGAGTGCTCTATTAAATGCCCCCTTAACGCCACTCCAGAAATGCCCTATGCCCCCATTTAACACACACACCCTATACCCCCATTTAACTAACTAACTAACACACACACACACACACACACTCTCCCCCCCCTTCCCCCGCTCTCCCCCCCCCTTCCCCCGCTCTCCCCCCTCTCTTACCGGTGCTTCCAGCCGGGGCAGCGGGTTGACGTCGCCTTCTGCTGCAGCCAGAAGGAGGTGTGGCTAGCAGCGGGGGTTTGTATGCGTCCGTCGCGTATACTTTCCCCGGCTGTCAGAGATCAGAGTTCCCCGCACCGGTGCGGGGAACTCTGATCTCTGACAGTCGGGGAAGGTCTATGCGACGGACGCAGACAACCCCCGCTGCTAGCCACACCTCCTTCCGGCTGCAGCGGACGTTGTCTACGCGGATCGCGTAGACGTCAACCCGCTGCCCCGGCAACACAGCAGGAAGCACCGGTAAGTGTGTGTATGATGGGGGGGGGGGAGTCGGGTGAGACAGGAGGATCCAGGTCCCCTGCAGCGGTGCGGGGGATCTGGATCTTAGTCTCCTAATCAGACCTCTATTTGAGGTCTGATTAGAAGACGACCCCGATTAGAAGACGAGGGGTATTTTTCAGAGCATTTGCTCTGAAAAAAACCTCGTCTTATAATCGAGCAAATACGGTATATAATAGTATATGTGAATCAATGTGTATGTGAGAAATTCACTGACTGGCCACTTTATTAGGTACACCTTGCTAGTACCGGGTTGGACCCCCGGTTTTGTCTTCTTTCTTCATGGCATACTTTCTAAAAGGTGCTGGAAACATTCCTTAGAGATTTTGGTCCATATGGACATGATGGCATCACACAGTTGCTGCATATTTGTCACCTGAACATCCATAATGTGAATCTCCCGTTCCACCATATCCAAATGGTGACTGTGGAGATGATTAGAGTACAGTGAACTCATTGTCATGTTCAAGAAACCAGTATGAGATGATGTGATCTTTGTGACATGGTTCATTATCCTGCTGGAGGTAGCCATCAGAAGATGGATACACTGTGGTCAAAAAGGGATGGACATGGTCAGCAACAATACTCAGGTAGGCTATCATGTTTAAATGATGCTCAATTGGTACTAAGGGGACCAAAGTGTGTCCCCACAATATTACACCACCACCAGCCTGAACCGTTGATACAAGGCAGGATGGATCCATACTTTAATGTTGTTTACGCCAAAGTCTCAACCCGCCATCTGTTAGAGATGTTAGAGCTGGAACTGAGACTCATCAGACCAGGCCTCCATTGTCCAATTTTGGTACGCCTCTGCAAATTGTAGCCTCAGGTTCCTGTTCTTAGCGGACAGGAATGGCACCCGGTGTGGTCTTCTGATGCTGTATGTATCCTTATCTTATATACACATTTTTCCAGAAAGATGAACTTTTATATACTGGCATTGCATGACTGCTTACTTCAATTAAATCTCCATTACATGCTAGGTATATCATAGTTGCCAGAGGCCAGACTGAACTTCCATACATCAGGGCGTTTCTGTCTCCTAAAGTTATTTCTTGGAAAAAATGGTAACCTTTGCTTTATTACCGTTGCTTCTACATGGTAAGTTGTCTTTTTTCTCCTCAAAACTACATTATTTAGAAAACTATAACCGTATAAATTAGAAAATTTCCAGTGTATATGTCTTAAGGCAAGCAGTTCTTGGTGATTTTGGATTTAGATCTTTGTTTACCACATGTATGATAAAACAACACGTGTGTTTTGCTTGAAATGTATTGTATCAACATGGTAAAATTAGGAATCCTCTTTCTGGTGGGTTTGGCATGTGCCTTAATACAATGGAGAGCTCTACTTCAATCAATCCATATTTTCTTTGGCATGAGGAATAAGAAGATCAAATTTTATATTGGGAAGGATGTCTGTTGATAAACATCTGTTTATTGTAAACAAGATATTAGAATTGAAAGGTCTAACTCATTGTTATCATACAGTGGTTTCTGGATTTCTTGTGGGACCCCGAGAAATAACAGGAGGCTTTGGAAATTCTGTGACAGTATCGTGTTACTACAGCAATATTTCTGCCAACATCCATGGAAGAAAGTATTGGTGCAAGATGTACAGGAATGCATGTTACACCATCATATCCACCAGTGGTTATACAGCTGAGGGCCATGTAAACAGAACTTATCTTGAGGTTACTAGAGGAAGCTTCCAGGTGCAGATGACAAAATTACAGCATGAGGATGCTGGACACTACCGATGCGGTATTGGTTCCAACAACAATGCGTATTATTACAAAGTAACCCTGAATGTTTTAGAAGGTACACATTTTGTTACTCAACATGCCATATCTCATTATGGCAAAACATTATCCCTGTCCAAATGATGGGTAAAGTGGCTCTGCGAGGGAATTTAAAAAAACAAACCATACAATATGATTAGATATCTATTTGACAAGCTATATGTAATGCATTATATGTTATATCATTTTAAAAAAGTTCAGTTACTACAGTGACTAGAATTAAACGTTTTAGGGTAGAAGTAGACTAAATGGAAGGGGATTTATGGTACCACCTATTTTCATCATAACCAGCTGCTTAGTTAATTTACATGGTGGTACCACCTTTGTTAACAAATAAACTTTTATACCCACAGGAAGAATTCTTTCTTCAGAGTTTTACTTCGGATCACCAAGAGGGTCTCTCAATATTTATTGCCCTACAATTCTGGAGGCTACTTCACGTATCAAGTACTTTTGTAAAATGGGAAGAACTGGCTGTTTCACCATCGTGAATAACGATGGACTTGTATACCCAGCTCTCTGGGGGCGAGTCTTGATTGAAGAGCATGAAAACAAAATTGGATTTAGTGTCATGCTCAAAAATCTTAAGAACACAGACTCTGGTTTCTATCGTTGTGGCACTGGGTCATTTGAAGAGGGATTAGACTGGAAGGATGTTCATATTTATGTTAACAGTGGTAAGTAGAAAAAATATACTGTAAGTATATTAATATGGCACCTTTTATTTGTAAACTTACCCTTACATGAAAGACATTTGTTAAAAAAACCTAAACAAATTTACAGAAAAGTAACAGTTTTTCACATGCAGTGACATAATTTAGTGCATAAAAAAATAAAAGGAATGCCTACACACAAAAGAACAGTTATAGACGTTACATAAAATGGCCCTAGAGGACCTGTGATGTGCCTAGTCAGTTAATATCACCCCCAAGTCACTACAGTGATAATGCGGGCGCCACTGTTGCTGACCGATCCATGACATAAACAGATGGTCTACAGGTGATCCGGCATTTCCGCATTAGCAATTGCTTTTTCAGTGAATCAATTTATATACCTGTAAAACTTTGAATAAATCTGTGTTTTGTTTAAAAAAATAATTCTATTCATACATTTTATACATAAATGTTTTACATATATAAATATGCTACACTAATTGAGAGGGAAACTACAGTTGAAGAAAGACATAGCAATAACACCACAATTGTGCAGGTTCTGTAGTATAAAATAATCCTGACCCTTAAGAGGTTACTTTTAGATGCTACAGTTTGTAGAAACGGTACAATAATAATAGTTTTATGTTTAAATTTTTTTTAGTTCATATTAAGCAGTGTGACAGATTTTTTGTTTTCAGGTGGCATGAGATCTACAACTTCTAAAGCACTATATGGCTTGATTGGTGGGTCCATTTCAGCTGCGTGCAACATTCCAAAAGAATTTAGCACTGATGCTCTGGTGTATTGGTGTAAGTGGAGAGAGACTGGCTGCCTGCGCCTAGTAGATTCTAATGGATTTATCCAAAATGGGTTTAAAGGTAAAATTATCTTGGATGCTTACAATCAATCCAAAGGATTCCACCACATCATTATAACTAATTTGAAACTGGGGGATAGTGGATGGTACTGGTGTGTTATTACCGATGGACACAAAGAACATACTGTGCCAGTGGAGCTATGTGTTCGAGGTAAGCATTTTAACCCTAATTCCGTAATTAGTTAATACTGTATATTATGACAGGGCCAGAACACTCAGATCTGTCAGAACATAAAGATCAGTGGAGTCAGGAATAGGTTTAGTATCTGTGTTAGTGTTTCCTGCCAACTGCAGACACTCACCTACCATTTTGGACTTCAAGGATTGTGAAATAGCTTGGATAGAAGAGAGGTGCAAAAACAGACACAAGTCAGGACTGGAGCAAGCAGAGAATGATAGGGAGCAAACTGGTGTTCCGAAGCAATTTTTTAAACTGCAGTTCCTTCCACATTAATGCAAGTAAATCAAACAAGGGACAGGGCTAAGAGAACAAGAAAAAACAGGAAAAAGGCATGCAGAACAACTTAAAAAAGGAAGCAGTCTGGGCAGAAAAAGTTTCAGAAATAAATTGTTGGCAAATCAGATTATCATTACCTAAGAAAAATAGATTTTTAGTAACTTGTTGAATGCAGAGAAGCTTGTGGGTATGTGTCAATTAAATGTCTTCATATTCCTTTCTGTGCAGACAATACATCACAGAGTAACTATAGAGGGGAATATACTAAAATATCCAGAGCCGTATATACCACTCCATTTCTACGAAGTACAGACAATGTACAAGGTTAGTGTGAGCCTACCAAGTATAAATCTACATAGTAAATTAGGTCACTTAGTACAATAATTAAATGTGTTGCATATTCATATGCAGTAAAGACATAATACATAATTTGAAATTATTCTAGCCTTGGTGCCCGAATAATTATAATTTTAATAAAGACAGGAGGCGAGTATTTTGCATATCTTCCTTTACTCTCACCAACAGCAGCAAAGAAAGAGTTAATAACACAAGTGAAAACAACCAATAGAAACAGTACACAGGTGGTATATAAACCCCTTAACTATCTTCCTCTTTCGTCCGCTGTGAACCGGAACTGAAGAACGCAGCAAACCGTCTAGCAACGTAAAACCGAACCCAACACTCAGAACAGGGGCTCGAACTGGAACCAGAGTCAAGAGCAAGGCAACAATGCACTCCAACTGGGAAACAGAACCGCTATGACACGGAGATGGTATCAAGCTGAAACAAAGAGACATAACAGAACCAAATTCTTCACAAACATGGTAAATCACAGTAGAGAGAGCATCACTGACACAGTCATCACAAATTATCAAACGCAACGGAGCAGACAAAACCCAAAAAAACGAATTCAAACCCGGCCTACTTACCCAGAGTGTACACCTAACCATCGGGAGGGCAGGGAGGGAAAATACTTGCCTTCTGTCTTTATTAAAATTATAATTATTCGGGCACCAAGGCTAGAATAATTTCAAATTTTAAGGCAAGACAGGAGGCTTCCTATTTTGCATTTTTTAACGCCTGAAACCAACGCCATTGAAACCGGGCAGAAATAAAATGCCCGAAAGGTAGAGGCACGAGACCAATCCGCCGCTTGCAGAATATCCACTAAAGCTCCATCAGCCCGAAGGGCACAGGAGGCCGCAGCACCCCCCGACGGAAAGAGCACAGATGCTCTTGTAGGAGAAGAAACAGCCTTGAAAGTTTCACATAGGAGATGAGTAGTTGAGATGTCAAGACCGGACGTATCAACGTCGTGCGTGACAGATAAGTCCTGACACACCCGGCGACACCGTCTGAGGGAGAGCGAATCGTTGTCTGGCCATCCTGAAGGAAATCTAACACGACAGCTACTTCCCACAGAGAACCGTAACGTGGCGCCGGAGGACGGGATAAACGAATACCGCGCAAAAGGTGGCAGAGTAAGGGAGCCCTACCCACAGGCTCGCCCAAGAAACCGGCGTGACAACACGAAATGTCTGACCGGAAAGCAGTAACCGTCCGGTAGGACTTGCCCGAGGAAAATAAATCCGCCAAGAAATTAAGAACATAGTCTAGAGTAGCCGAACGGGGATCCATGTGCCGTCCCAAACTCCAATTAGCCCAGCCTCGCCAAGCTGTCCGGTATGACATACTGGTACCTGGAGCCCAAAATTTGCGGAGCAAGGACTGAGCCGCCTCCAATAGGCCCGAGACCGTTTGGGGTCCCCTGAAATTGTCCATTCCACCAGGGGGAGATGTCTTTCCAGGATGAGCGGATGAACCTGGACCTCCGGGCCTGTCAGGAGATAGTACAGAGATGGGATCTCCAGAGGATCCTGGACAGATAACTGCAGCAGGGCTGGAAACCACGGCTGAGCATGCCACGGGGGGGGGGTCACCAGAACCAAAGACCCCCCCGTCTCAACACAGGTAATGGATGACCCTCGAAATGACCGCCTGGCGATTCGTCCTGGATGCAAATAGGTCCAGGTGCACGACCCGACTGAGAAGTCTCCAGTCGCTCGCATCCCGCCAGTGTCTGGAGAACCCGTCCGCCAAGAGATTCTCGGCGCCCGGGAGGTATTCTGCCTGCAGAGTATGTTGCGTGCAAGGCAAAACTCGAAAATGTCCTTTGTTACCTTTGTGAGGTATTTGGACCGAGAACCCCCTAAGCGGTTGATATACCGAACCGCTGTCATGTTGTCTAAGAAGCCTAAGAAGAGAAAGCGGCTTGGGACTAGTTCGGATTTGAGAGAATTGACTAGAAACCCGAGTTGGTTAAGGGTCTGCACCACGAAATCGGTCTGGGCGAGCAGGGTTCCCCGGCAGCTAGAGAAGAGCAGAATGTCATCTAGATAGACTATACACCTGATACCCCTGGACCTGAAGAGAGCCATGACTGGCTTCAGGAGCTTTGTAAAGCACCAAGGGGCTGAACTTAGGCCTTGAACTGCCATACCTGCCTGCCCCAGCGAAATTGAAGAAATCGCCCGGAATCTGAGTCGGGACGGAGAGAAAGCATCCGAGAGGTCTAACCGTGTAAACCAATCGCCTTCCGACATAAGGTCTCAGAAGAGACGGATCCCTTCCATTTTGAAGTGGCGATAAACAACGAAAGCATTGAGAGCCCGTAGATTGAGCACCGGGCGGAAATCCGGTGCATAAGCGTACTAGGAAAATGGAGCTGAGGAAACCGATGGATCCTTGCCCGCTGGATAGCCCCCTTGTCGCAGAGTTCTGCTTCTATTAAGGCCTGATCGGTAATGCCCCTGAGATGTGGGCGGTCAGCGTACTTGAAAGGGGGAAGAGATGAAAAACTATCTGGAAAACCTGTACCGTTTGGAGGATCCAAGGGTCCGACGAAATCCACACCCAGTTGTGGAAAAAGATGAGATATATGGCCCGCAACCCGAGGAAGGGAAAGAAGGAAAAGAAGCATTTGGACTTACCGAAAACGGAGCGTCCCCTGGGAAATCCGGAAGCGCCTCTACTGTCTCCGTGTGGGTTGAAGGCCATCTGTTGGAACGGAGTCCTGTAGGACATCTGGTTCTGAGGGAAGTACCAGGAGCCTTGGGATGAACGGCTGGCGGCCCGGCCCTGCGGTCGACCAGCCCTCCCAGAAAAACGAGGGCGAGTCTGAAAGACCTTCCTCATTGACAGTTTGGCCTTATTCCATGATGTCATCAAGGATACATGGCGGTTTAATTCCTTGACGAATGTGTCTCCAAACAGTAAGCGGCCGCACCTAGGTCTTTAGGGCCCAATTCTGCCAACCTGGGATCCATGCGGAGTAAAGCCGCTTTGCGACGTTCAGTAGCGATTGAAACAGTTGCATTTCCCAACAGCCATACCACACAAAGTGCCCAATCTCGGATAGTCTTGGGATCAAGGGGTGTCTCCTGTAGAACTGCTCTGTCTGCCAGGGATAGGATTTGGGTGACTGCTCCCAAGTTCTGCTGGGGATCAACTAGGTGGGGCTCATCCACCAAATACTCACGGACGAAGCATGAGTCGAAATCTCTGGGCGATACCAGATTTGCTGAAGCCTATGATTCACTAGATGAATCTGCGTGCCATACGTCCACTATAGATAATGGGTCATGCAAAGGGTACCTTACCTTTGCCTACTGAAACACTACTGCCCTTCCAAGGCCGTTTGGAGCCGGACGCCTCTCCTTCAGTTTTCTCGGATTCTGACTCAGATGGTATTGCCTCTGGTCTGGAGGGAGCAAGAGGCTGCCCTTGGGGCAAATTGGCAGACATTTTAGAGAAAAAGGATTCCACTGAGTTAGAAAACTTTGCCCCTAACCAGGCCATAAAGGCATCCTGGGATGGCACAGTATCCTGAGACATTATGTCTGTATAAGGTAGGTGATGGCCACAGGGGCTCAGCCCGTATATATTGTGCAAGGCCACAGGGACTCAGCCCGTATATATTGTGCAAGGCCACAGGGACTCAGCCCGTATATATTGTGCAAGGCCACAGGGACTCAGCCCGTATATAATTTGCAAGGCCACAGGGACTCAGCCCGTATATAATGTGCAAGGCCACAGGGACTCAGCCCGTATATAATGTGCAAAACCACATGGACTCAGCCTGGGAGATGCAATTCCAGAAAATCCCCAACGAATATTGAAAATAATGCAGGGCTAACCCTGTAACCACTCCAGTGAGGCACAGATGAGAAGGAGCTCTTTAGAGTAATGCCGGCGATGTATGGTTCAAAATCGCTTCCACACACAGAACACACAACGTTACTGTAATGATCTAGAAAATAACTGAAGAAAATAGCGACCGGAACTCATAAAAAGGAGTCCCGGATAGGGAAAAAAGACGGGGAAACCCCCCCCCCAAAATGCACAGATGCAAAGAAACAATGTATATAAATAATGAAAGACAAGTAAAAAATATACATACATACATATATATACCAGAAATCTATACTGTATATAAATGTGCATACCCACCTAATTATCTAGAATTAGGTGAAAAAAGCAATATGTAATGAATAATAAATGGATAATATTCAATAAATCCGCAATAAATGTAGGTAGGAAGAGGACTGACCTGCAGCTTTGGTGAGCAGCAAAGAAAGAGGAAGATAGTTAAGGGGTTTATATACCACCTGTGTACTGTTTCTATTGGTTGTTTTCACTTGTGTTATTAACTCTCTTTGCTGCTGTTGGTGAGAGTAAAGGAAGATATGCAAAATAGGAAGCCTCCTATCTTGCCTTAAAATTAGAAACGGAATTTGATGGCAGATAAGAAATATTCAGCCCATCTAGTCTGCTAATTTTACCTGATTTAAGGACCTTAATTAGTGTTCAATCTTCTGTTAGATTTAATATAGCTTTACACCTATCCCATGTGTAAATTTACTCAATGTATTAGCGTCTACCACTCCTGCTAGAAGGCTGTTCCATTTGTTTCATATGTACACATGGGTACCCGATTGTGAATTTGCTGAAAATGGGCAACGTTTCCTATATGTTGCAGTCTTCACAAGTTTTGTTGCAAACATTTTAAAATTAATCCATCTAGCTGGATGTTGGGATGCTTAGTTTAGTGTCAGCCACCCAGTTTGTTTTTAGTGATCAGTTCCTGTATGAGGCTTGGAATTTTGTATGATTGCACATCTTCACAGCATTGTGAGGAGACCACATGGGAGCTATGACTGAGGTCTATGCTGCAGAAGACCTCAATTAATTTCATAGCTTAGTGGGCCAAGTTGATTAAGATCAAAGGATCTTCCGAACCTGCCCATGATCCCTACTTCCCAAGTGGCCCAGTTAGGCAGCTGTAACACCAGTGATGATACATAATATAAACAGATGTATACTCGAGACTGTAAGGGTATTTACCTTGGATGTCTGCTATTCATACAGCATTGGAATCATCCTGGAATCATTTTAGCTGTAGATTTAATAATATGCCTCATTTGTTCTGAAAAACCGATCACTTAAAAGCAGATGTGATATTAATTATATTTATTTTAACAGTGAATATAAGTCAGTTTTGTATGGTGATGTTGACAACTAAAATGCATTTTCTTGATGAGTGCTTACTAAACAGTAACAAGCTCTGGATTCTGTGTGCAGATAATCATAAAGAGCACTACCCAAATCCAAATGCACAAGTCTAATAATCATAATATCTCACCTCGCTGCTTCAGACCCACAAACCCTGAGGACAAACCTATAAATACAGTATAAATATTTGTACATTAGCATACTTGGGAACTCTCTGGGTGATGCCCTGCATCATCAAAATGTATTGAGTTGCTTACTAGTTTGCTGGGGAAATGAGAATGCCCCCCTCCTTGAAACATAACTAAAGTAAATAAATAAAAAGATACAGGAGTCTTCTGGACTCACTATTAACCATGAGAAGATTTCCCTCTTCTTCCCCCATCCATGTGCGGTGGGGTAGTGGATAATAAATAAACCTGAAGGTTAACGCCCACTTATACCTCCATGCCCTTCCTGTATTTAATAACCTGTCCAAACCATGTAAGCATGCTTATACCTACTTAATATAATTATTAAAATAATTGTTATTCATCCTTAAATATGTTGATATTATGTGGTCCCCATCATAATCACATGCTAAAATATCTAGCTTTATTTATTACTTTTTTAATATTATGTTGACATTATCAGTGGTACAGGCCCTCATTGCTGGCCTTTTCCATATTTACTTATTACTTATTGTCTTATTGTCTACCTGTGTAATGTTTCCAAATAATAGTGCAGTTTGTTGGAGTTACAAATCCTCCAACATTTCTAGATCAGGAAACCTGTGTTGAGGGCTTGGCTAGAGGTAGTGAGGGAGGGAGGAACAGAGATGGATGAGGTCAGACATGTGACAGGAGGTCATGTGGGACCTTTAACCCCTTCGCGACCTTTGCCGGTTCAGGACCGTCATGACAAGAAGGTCACTAAATGACCTTTGACGGTCCTGAACCGTCAAAAAATTAAATAAGCTTAGAAAGTAATCAACGATCACTTTCTTCGCTTAAACGGCGTTACTGTAATGCCTCGATGTCGAGGCATTCAGTAACGCCGAGATCGGCATCGGGGGCCATGTCTGGCCCCTCCCCGGGGCGTCAACAGCCGCCATACATTGTATGGCGGCGGACGCCCGTTTTAAAACCGTTTGATCGCCTCCTAAACTTAAATGGTGTCGCTGGAATGCCTCGATCAGGAAAAAAATGGAAAAAAAAAATACAAAAAAATGTGCTAACATTTAATAATAATATTGCAGTGATGTCACTTGATGAACCATCCAGTACCAGCAAAATGTGTAAAAAAAAATATATAAAAAAAGTATTAAAAAAATAAAATAAAATAAAGTTTATTATTTTGAGCAAGTGCTAAAATTTCTCAAAAATCTCAACAAAGAGTTAAAATAAAAGCACTTCAAATACCCAAGGGGTGTCTAATATATATAAAAAAAATGGCTGATGGGGTAAATTGGAGTGGCCGAGCTCAAAGATAGGGCATAGGTACAGACTGACCAAAATGGAGAAAAAAAGCGCACTTCCCAAATGTGGCATTTTAAATCTCAAACAACCCGACAAACCCATGCATGTCGGGTATCACTGCACTCAGGAGATGTTCCTGAACACACATTGGGGTGTTGTTTGACAGTGACATATACCAGAACCTGTATATCTATAACTAAAGTACAATTTGTGTGAAAAAAAAAATAAAAAAAATTACTATTACAAAGTTTGACAAAGTGTAGTTCTATAATTGGTGCATGGAAAGGGTTAAAATAACAGCATTTGGAATACCCTGGGGTGTCTAGTTTTCAAAAATATATGGTTTGAATGGGTTAAATTGAGTTAACCCACTTCAAAGATATTCCAAAGAGGAGATGGAGGCAGAATGACCAAATGACCACCTGGATTACGCATGCCCCAAAAGTAGCCTTTTACCAGCCAAACCCATGCATGTGGGGTATTGCTGTACTCAGGAGATGTTCCTGAACACATACTGGGGGGTTGTTTGACAGTGAAATATACCAGGACCTGTATATCTATTACTAAAGTACAATTTGTGTGAAAAAAAAAATAAAAAAAAATTACTATTACAAAGTTTGACAAAGTGTAGTTCTATAATTGGTGCATGGAAAGGGTTAAAATAACAGCATTTGGAATACCCTGGGGTGTCTATTTTTCAAAAATATATGGTTTGAATGGGTTAAATTGAGTTAACCGGCTTCAAAGATGTTCCAAAGAGGAGATGGAGGCAGACTGACCAGATTTGTTAAAAAAGATTTGGAAATCATAAAACGCTGCTTGTACTTATTGCCCTATAACTTACAAAAAACAGCAAAAAAACATAAAAACATTGGGTATTTCTAAACTCAGGACAAGTAGTAGAATCTATTTAGCTAGTTTTTTACTTGCTTTTTTAGGTGAGTAAAAGATTTTTCAAATAAAAGTCTTAAAATGTGTTTTTTTTACCATGTTTTTTTATTTTTTTTATAGTAAATAAGATGATACGATCAAAATAATGGTATCTGAAGAAAGCCCATCTTGTCCTGAAAAAAAACAATATATAACTTATGTGGGTACACTAAATGGGTGAGGAGAAAATTACAGCTGAACACAAGCACCACAAAAGTGTCAAAACAGCCTCGGTCCCACAGGGTACAAAACGAAAAATGAGCCTGGTCCTTAAGGGGTTAATGGAGGTCTGTACTGTTTATGTACTGTGCTCCATTGATGTTATAGCTCCCTGGACTGAAGGGAGATAAAAAATCTCCCCAACAAGCCCATGATCTCCATTGCTAACGAAAGCAGGACAGTGGGGTGACTCCTGAAAATCAGGACTGCTCCCTTGAAAACCAGGGCATTTGAAAGGTTTACAGCTATGGCCCTGGATTATACATTACCGTAACACAAATGTCCATTAAGATATTTGCTAAATCCTTTAACTCTGTATTGTATTATCTTGATGATGTGACTTCATTATTTATTGTATGCAGACAACAGCAAAGAGCTGTATTTTAGCAGTTCAGGCAGAAGGGGCAGTGTTTCCATTGTGGCTTATTCTAATCAATTACCTGCTACAGTCACTGCACAAGGTTGGTAGGTGCCCACATGACACATGTCGACATATGCTGTGAAACCGTAAGGAATGTGATACGTAAGGTTTCTTTTGTTTTGAATGTTTCTGAGCAGACGGCATAGCAGAAATGTACCACAGAAGCACAAGTATAAGGCAACATGGTAGTGCATCTGATCTGACTTCTGCCACTGTCCATCCATCTGTTACTAGCACCACACAAGGTAATATGTATGAACAGTTTGGATTTAATTTTTTACAAAATCAGAAGTGTAGGTTAGACCAAATGGAGATTTTATGTCTAGAAACATATTAAACACAGCTCAAGTAACCATATTGTTGAACTTATAATTCTCTTTGTACACCAGCAGCGTAGAGGGCAACAGAGCAGTTTAGTCAGACATACAATGTTATTTTTCTAATATTGTATGGAAACAGTATCTAAGTTTCCATAAAAATGTATGTGGAAAATTCACTACAGCACTGTATCCCAACAGTGTTAGTATGTGCCAACAAAGAAATTAATCTGGCTGAAATTTGAACGTGTCAAAATGAGAGTACGTAATACAGTATTGTGGTAAAATATCAGTGAGCTGTGGTGGTTTTAAGATATTTTTCACAAGAACATGCCCCATAGCAAGAATGCTCTGTATGTAGGTGGAACGTTTACACACTCATGCTGTGGTTTAAAACACCAGGTACAAATGGCCCTCTGCATTTCAGGTTATAGGGGTGTGACAAGAGGCAGAGGTAGGAGTAGGACAAGCACAGCGGCAAGTGGGTTGGCATCTGAAGTAGGCAGGGCTGGAGGCATGGCTACCCACCTTACTGGAAGAGTCTCCTCATGTTGCTCATCTGCAGATTAATCAATCATAATTGGGCCAGTTAGGGAAGATCAAAGGACTATGGGTATAGAAACAAAAAAGGGACAGACCTTGATCTTGATCTGGTTTTCTCTAGGTCGGATTTCTTCATCTCTCACTTCCCTCTGTCTGACAACTACCTTGTAACCTTTTCTTCAGTACTAATCACTTACAAAACAACGTTGCAGTGCTCATCTCATATTTGCCCACTACCACATAATACCCTTACCGAACTGTCAGCCTCACTGGAACCTGTCTTATCTTCCATAGTAACCATTTCCTCACTTGCCTCAATTCTCAACAGCATACACTTGCCTCATCTCTCAACAGCATAACCCGTTACCGTATGTTATGTTATGCCCCATCACATCTCGCAAAGTGTCTATCCCAATCCCTTTGTCAATCACTTACCCACCTATTTAATCTTTCTCTATCATCTGGAACTGTACCAACAACCTTTAAGCATGCACTAATCACTCCCATTGTAAAAAATCCTTCTTTATATCCCATCTGTCTGACTAATTACCACCCCATCCCTGCTTCCTTTTTCCTTTTGCTTGAACAGTTGCACAGTTGCTTTACGTACTTCCTCTCCTCTAATTCCCTCCTTGCCTTAACCCTCTACAGTCTGATTTTAAACCCCTTCATTCTACTTAAATTACTCCAAAAAAATGACTTGCTCTCTACCAAAGCAAAAGGTCACTTCTCCTTTCTAATACTCCTGGATCTCTGCTGCTTTTGATACTGTTGATCACCACCTTCTTCTTTACTCACTTTCTTCTACAGACATTTGAGATACAGCTTTCTCATGAATCTCCTCATATCTGTCAAGACATCATCACCTCTTCCACGATCACTCCTTGGCCCTCTGCTATTTTCTCTTTATACTTCATCTCTTGGCAAACTAATCAACTCCAGTATCATCTATATGCAGTATGGCCTCCAGTATCATCTATATGCAACTGATACCCAAATCTTCCTGTCTTCTCCTGATATTGCTCTGTCTCTCATGTCCCTGTATTACCAAATGCTTTTCTGCTGTTTCTTCATGGACGTCACAATGCTACCTGAAACTTAATCTTTCTAAAACTGAACTCATTATCGTCCCTCGTTCCAACTCCACCCAGTACCTGATCTCTCTATCACCATTAACATCACAACTATCTCTCCCACTAACTAGGCCTGATGCCTTGGGGTCATCCTTGACTCAAACCTCTCCTATATTCCTCACATTCAGTCCTTTGCTAGATCCTGCCGCGTGCACCTAAAAAACATCTCTCGTATCTGCCCATTCCTCACCCAATAATCCACGAAAACTCTGGTTCGTTTCCCATCTTGACTATTGCAACACTCTTCTGGTTGAAATTCAAACTCTCCTCCTAACTTATCAACTCTTCCTTTTTCTAAATCTACGAGACATCACTCATACTAAAGTATTTTTTCATAATTTGTTTTTGTGCAGATAGCATTACAGAAATAACCCTAAGCAGCACCAGTAGGGGCCAACATAGCAATGGAACCGATTTGAATGTTATTGCCAATCTATCTATTACTGGCATAGTACAAGGTAATAAGTTAAATGTTCTTTTTTGTTTGAGAGGATGTAGGAGAGTAGGTTAAAGTGCTAATTTTGCATATAGTCACTACTTAGTTTGGTTATGACCCTAATCTAATCTAAAAACGGGACGTCCCTACCATATAGCTGGCTTGGCTCCATACCTAAGAACCTCTCATTGAAGGCTGCATAGGGCTCTCCCTCTTATGAAGAGTAGCTTTGTTAAGTAGTAGAGCTAGCTGCATGTAGGAAGCTAGCCCTATGCAGCCTATAGTGGGTGGATATCGCCACCAGACTCTTTCTTGTGTTAGCAAGTAAGCGCATGTAGGATTGGGCAGTAAATAACTAGAACTAGGACACCATAATACCCAAGACCAGGCCTTTATCTAAGAAATACTGCTATTAATTGTGCTCAGAAAACATTTTCTATTTTATGTGTATTTTTACTTGTAATACTCTACGTCTTGATCTGTACTGTACTCTCTATAATCTTCAGCTATCACCATAAGTCCCTACAATATCACTGATATAACGGGAGGGAAAAGCAGTGTACCCATTCTGACATATAGCGCTGCATCTCCACTTGTAAAAGCTACTAGGCAGGGTGAGTAACAACTTATGTTGTTGGGCAAAACAAAATTGTATTAATTCTGAGTGGATCATCTGCACATAATATATAGTTAGTTATTTTAAGTAACTATTTCATCAGATAATCTTTTTATTAAGGGCATCTGTGAAATGACTTGATGCTTTATTATACGCAGAAAACAGTACACAGCATTACGCTAAAATTACCAAAAGACGGCTGAAGAACAATGTCACTTCTATTACTGCTCCTTTGTGGGGGTCAGGCACTGCACAAGGTTAGTAGAGGCATATGTGCAATAGTAGATGAAATAAACTATGCCCAAGAGCTGTTTGTGAAGGGTGTTAACTTGTCTTCATAATCTTTTCTGTGCAGATAACTCTACTGTAGTGTATCCCAGAAATCCTAATAGAAGGTGGCACAATATTGCATCCAAAGTTACCTCTGTTCCATCAGGTACCAGCACTACCCATGTATCCATATGTAATATGTATGTTGAAGCAAGACTACATAATCTGTATCTACATAATCTATTTCAGCAATCATTGTTGATAGGCTTTTGAGTCTATTTACTAAGGGTTAACTGGATTGACCACATTCGACAGAGGTCATATTAAAAGAAATGTAAGCATTTTGTAAGTGCATGCTTAAAATTTTCTGTGTTTCAGGTGAGGTCATGCAAATGTGATAAAATAATACATTACAACACATTCAATCCCTTCATTACCCTATGGACATACAGGTATGTCCACAAAACATGTGGCAAAATTACCTTTAAGACATACCTGTACGTTATGTGCTTTTTACTGCAGCAAAGAGATCAAGCTGTCTGTTGGGCTCAGGGAAGTCACTGGAGGGATCTCAGATTGGTTCCCCTGCTGGCTGATTGCACACATTACGATCACCAATGCAAGGTTATGAAGCCCTGCTTGCTGATCAGAGATAGGAGGTAAGAGAGTGGGATAAAGTAAAAAAAAGTAATTTTTTTAATGAATTATAAATAGAAATGAAAAAAATAAACAATACCATTTGCTCAGTAATGTAGTTGTGAGTTCACTGGCATACATAATGTATTTCCATATTGCAAATAATAATAATAATATAAAAGCCTACATGTAAAAATAACCCCCCCCTTCACTACCTCCAAACCCCTTAAGATAGAAGTATTAAAAATACTACTCTATAGGGTACTATGTAAGGGACGGGTGTGGCCCTCTACAACATAAAACTGTTTGTGGGATATATATCTGTAATAAGGGGGATGTTGCTGAATATCAATTGAGTCATTGTCCCTCATTGAACTTACTGTTTAGAAAAAATTGCAAAAAAAGTATTTCTTATTTAGTATAAGATAGTATTTAGTAATTAAATCAAGTATTCTGCAAAAAGTAGTGAGATATAGTGTTGAGACTACAGTTTTTTAGCAGTACCAGAAGAGGGCAAAATAAGCACTCACAACTACTGCTACGGATTTAGCAGACAGACAATGTCTGGTAATATTCAGCCCAAGGGGACAGGTACAGTCAAAGGGCCCACCAATAAAGCAGCTCACATGACATTTTACTGAAAAACTCTCAATATTCAATATCCAGTCTGATGTAAAACATAGTTAAAGAAAGGGGGTGCATATAAAACTTAAAAGGAGAGGATTTAGTCTTCAAGTAAATTCATGTCCATGTCTGATTTTGTGAGCTTGATTCTATAACCCATATAAAAACCTAGACATCTTCAGAAAATGTATTTTGCCTCTAAAATTAACATTTACTTTGAAAGGCACCAAATGTGAAGAATTGCCTGAGGAATTGATTAGAACAGATAGGTCATGCAAGTTGGCGTAGAATGCAGGTTCGCAGCAAAGAACTAAAGTCCAATTTGTTATTGCCAACTTGCATTTCAAACTCATTGGCAGAAGGTTTGAACTGATGAGAGTTAAAAAACGTAAGCAACTTAGTTAATCAATCATATGCATGAGAGGGTACAGTGCTTCACTGACAATCCAGTGGTATATTAATATGCATACAAATACCCTATGGTATATTCAGAGCCCTCTATCATTATGGGATGGAGCAAATTATGTTGCATAAGAAAAATTAAGTCCCCATCCCCTAGTTGCCCATATGAGAGGGGATGAAGTCCGTTTAAGCACCCTTAAGTTACCAGAGGGTGAACAATAAAAATTACTGTGGTTATGTGTGGTTTTATAGAGAAAAAAAGGGAAATGTAAACTTTAGTAAATTAACAGTAACTTATACATTTCCTAACATTTTTTAGTGCATTCAAATTCATATGGACTTCATTTTCTTTCTGGAGAGGAATAGAGAAGGGACTGTGTGTAGGAGTTCCATAATAAACAGTTTCAGTGATTATGGCTAAGAGTGAGGGGTCCAACAACCTGTGTTTTTTTTTCCTTATTTTTTTCACTCTGACCAATCAGCATTTACAAAGGGAACAGACAAGCATTAAATAAAGTGCGCTGCCACCAATTCTTTTAAGTTGTACTTTAGTAATACGCTTATACTATCAGCAAAACATTTTATTTCCGACAATACAATATAATAAATTAGTGAAGGTTTGTGACAAAAAAGGCTCAGTGTGTTCAAGTTCTTCAAATACTGTTTCTGAATTGGGTTTAAGTTGCATGTTTACACAACCAGCAAAGCCTCTTAACCCCTTCAATCCCCTATAGACGTACCGGGACGTCCAAAAAACGCCCACAAAGAAACCCCTATGGACGTCCCGGTACGTCCAGCCCTTCGTGCAGCGTCAGGGACACATCCCTCCCGCTGCACGGGAGACCAGG
This sequence comes from Sceloporus occidentalis, assembly GCA_023333645.1. NCBI lineage: Eukaryota > Metazoa > Chordata > Lepidosauria > Squamata > Phrynosomatidae > Sceloporus > Sceloporus occidentalis. The sequence goes on from JALMGF010000055.1 coordinate 3,509,243, forward strand.
CTGTCGTTTGACAGCCTGGACTCCCCACTGACAGCAGAAGCCGGCTTTGCCGGCTTTCTGCTGTCCGATCGCCTGTAACAGCTTCCGGCATGAAAGCCAGTAAGCTGTTACCGGTAAAGGGCCCGATCGCACGATCGGGCAGTTTCAAACGCGCGATCGGGCATTCCCTTCCGGGTTGCGTCACTGCTGACGTAACCCGGAAGGTCATCGGAGGACAGGCCCTCCGATGAGGCACAGAGACGCTGCGATCGGTGTGATCACAGTGTGATCGGTGCAGGGGGATCGCGGGGAGGGGAGTGAGAAACCATCTCTCTCAATCCCCCTCCCGGCCTGTAACAGAAAAGCTGAAAAAAAAAAAAAACGTTAGGCATTTAAAAATAATATTAAATAAATCATTAAAATAATAATATAAATAATACTAAAAAAAATTATAATGTGAGCTGTGATGTCACTGTGACATCACTGGCATGTTCAGGAGGTCCTTAGGAGGACCTCTAACCATTACTGTGTAAAAAAAAATAAAAATATAAAAAATACAAAAAATGTAAAAAAAAATTAAAATAAATTTTTTTTAAAAAAAAAATATATAAAAAAAGATAATAAAAACAATTCTTAAAAAAACCTTATCCATTGCCCTAGCATAACATCTAGCCAGTATAACCCTCCTGCCCCCGTTCACAACCCCAAAACCCGTTAAGCCATAGGCATAAAAATTATACAAAATTGTACACCTAATAGTATGCTCCCTGGTGCTGGGAAAGTCTGGAAAATCTATATAAATTAGGTATTTCTGAAATCAGGACACCTGAATTGATAAACTTGGAGGGGATTTTCCATCACTTTACCTAATTTTGTGAGGATTCAGAGGGAAAATGTAAAAAAAAATTAGTTTATTTTTCTAATCTTCGCTAGTTTTTACTAAATTTCTCATTCTAAATTTTCAGCTAATCATCCAACTATGGTATCAAACGAAAGCTCTATCTCTCCTTGAAAAAACAATATATAGTTTACATGGGTACACTATTCACAGGAAAAGAGAATCATCGCTAAACTGACATACCCCAAAAATGGCAAAATTGCTCTGGGCTTTGAGGTACCAAAAACCCCTGGGATTGAAGGGGTTAATTTTGGACAAAATATTGGTGAAATTAATAAAAAAGGTGACAGATTGGCAGAACAGGGGACTGTACATGCACACTTGCAAAGTGTATCAATTCTTGAAATACTATTCATGAGTTGTGTGTTACCTGTACACTTTCGCTACCAGCAAAGCAAAGTTTGTTGCAAAGTGCACAGGGCAGCGGACCCTGCATGTGCGCAGTGTGTTTTAGTTCTTTAAATACTTTTCATGAGTTGGGTTTAAGTTGTACATTTGCACTACTGAAAAATCTTCTAAATTTAGAACATAAAAGACATGGTGCCTTTAATTCCTAATAGTTTTCTTAGTCAGGCCAAAACAGGAGATTGTGCATGTGCTTGCTGGAGTGCTACATGTCCAAGTGGACCTTCAGCAGTTTTCAGAATAGCCAGTTTTATAACACAGAAACATATAATTTGATGGCAGAAAACCATTCAGCCCATCTAGTCTGCCAGTTTTTCCTGATGTAAGGGATTTAATCCCTTAAAAGTTCCTTAGCAGTTCCTACCAGACCTACTGGTCTGGTCCCATAGTGAGGATAGCTTTATGTCTATCCCAATGCATGTTTAAATTCCCTCACTGTATTAGCATCCACTACTAATGCTGGGAGACTGTTCTGTTTATCTGCTACTCTCTTAGTAAAGTAGAACTTCCTTGCATTACATCGAAGCCTCTGACCCTCCAGTTTTAAACTATGACCTCTTGCGCCAAGCAGGGGCAGGCTGGGCCGGGAGGCAATTGCCCCCCAGGCCGCCCTGAATCTACATTAAACGGCCGCGCGGCCGCCCATTTAAGTGGCCGATTCGGCCACGCCAGGGCCGTCTTTAATGCCTGCAGCATCCGCGGTGGGCCGGTTGTAGGTGTGGCAGAGCCTGTCCTGGTTTGTGTGTGTATTTGGATATCGGTGTTGCAGAGCCTGTCCTGGTGTCTGTGTGTTTGGCTGTCTGTGTGGCAGAGTCTGTCCTGGTGTGTGTGTGTGTGTGTGTGTGTTTGGGTGTCGGTGTGGCAGAGCCTGTCCTGGTGTGTTTGGGTGTTGATGTGGCAGAGCCTGTCCTGGTGTCTGTGTGTTTGGCTGTCTGTGTGGCAGAGTCTGTCCTGGTGTGTGTGTGTGTGTGTGTGTGTGTTTGGGTGTCGGTGTGGCAGAGCCTGTCCTGGTGTGTTTGGGTGTCGGTGTCGCAGAGCCTGTCCTGGTGTGTGTTTGGTTGACGGTGTGGCAGAGCCTGTCCTGGTGTGTGTGTTTGGGTGTCAGTGTGGCAGAGCCTTTCCTGGTATCTGTGTGGCAGAGCCTGTCCTGGTGTGTGTGTTTGGGTGTCGGTGTGGCAGAGCCTGTCCTGGTGTGTGTGTTTGGGTGTCGGTGTTGCAGAGCTTGTACTGGTGTCCGGGCGGGCTGTTTGGGGACAAAGTTGGCTCACTCTGGACTGTAATGTGTTAATGTTATCTTGGTGCTGGTCAGGTTCTATGTGGGGAATGTGGACACCAGGGCTGGCTTTGGGGGTGTCCATCCTGTGATCTATGCCTGTAATTTAGGGGGGTTTAGCTATACCTTTAATGCTTAGTTGTTATGTGATTTCCAGTTGATCTGTACCTGCAAAGCTGGGTTTGTGTGTTATTCTGTTGATCTGTATCTGCTATGCTATGTTTCCATACATTATTTATATATACCTGCAAACACAGGGTTTGTATTTCTTATTCAGTTGATCTATACATGCACATGCTGTTTACATGTGTTGTTTATTTGATCTATACCTGAACTACAGAGAGTAAGTAAAACAGAGGTGTGGCTTAGCGAATGAGGGACAAAGGGACTATGGGGATGATTACAGACAGGGGCCCAGGAAATGCCTAGGGTCCAATTTTTCCATATTTAAATTTTATTTTGTTACAAAGATTAGCTGTTTTTTAATGTATTAAACATATTTTTTTTTACTCCCAGTCCCATCACATTACATCAATATGCGTTAGAAAATCAGGAAAAGATGGGCATGGATGGTGTGCTGATTCGGTGGCGCAATGGAATTAACAAGATCACTTTAAATGGGAAGAACTACTCCGCCCCTAAATAAATTAGGCATTTAGAGAATATTACAATTCACTTTATAACTTACCAGATATTACAAAGAACAGACTACAGATAGGATCTTTCCTTGACACCCTACACTTGCCAAAACTTCTAGTGCAAAGCTGGCCCAATTAAACAAACCTATACAATTGTCTGAAATAAAGAATATAACTCGAAACCTGCAAAAAGCTACAGCCCCTGGCCCAGATGGTCTTCTGCTCCCTTCTGTCAATTACTCGATCCAGTTAGCTCTCCACTATTATTGAGTATTTAGAGAAATTCCATATATGAAAAAATGTCCATCTGAAATGTTACAGGCTATGATAATTCCGATACCTAAAATAGGGAAAGACGTAAGTAAATGAAAAAATTATAGACCTATATCCTTAATAAATCTAGATATTAAAATCTTCTGAGAGATTGAAGGAAGCTATAGGGGAATTAGTACATCCGGACCAAACAGGGTTTGTTACAGGCAGGTGGATAACACCCGTAGGATTTTTAACCTTATTTATGAATTACACTATACAAAAACTCCTGCCGTTTTTTTTAGCTCTTGATGCCGAAACGGCTTTTGACCTGGTAAACCGGTCCTTCCTAGAAGAAACTTTAAAGTCCTTTGGCCTGATTGGACAGTTCTTAGATAACACAATGGCCCTATATAAAAACCCACAAGCCATGTTATCAGGATCAAACCTAGATTGTAAGCCTTTTCACATCAACAACAGCAGAAGACAAGGATGCCCACTTGCTCCCCTGTTATTTGCCCTTTCAATTGAACCTCTTGCGGTTATACTACTAAAATTAAAGGAATAACAACTGGCCCATATGTACACAAAATCTCATTATACGCAGATGACATTCTTTTAACCCTAGCTGCACCTGGAATCTCAGTTCCTGAAATTTTAGAACGAATCAGAGAGTATGGATTATATTCCAATTATAAACTAAATTTAGCCAAAACACAGGTCATAGACTTTAATATGGACAAATCTCATATAGAGAATATGAGAGCCAGGTTGCATTTTCTTGGGAACATAATTGTATCAAATATTTAGGTATCAAAAGAACTACATAGACATGCTTAATTCTTTGAAAACTCAGTTCATAGAATGGAAATTACACGAAAGGGCATGGCTCGGTAGATTAAATACCATAAAAATATATGTTCTCCCGATACTTTGTTTCACATTTGTCCAATTTGTTTGTTTAGAACTATTCCGGTTCCAGTCCCCATGAAGATTTGAAATCAATTTGAAACAAGTTTTATTTCTTATGTTTGGATGGGGAAAAAATAAAAGCCTTTCTCAGGGTGGTCTTAACTATCCTAATTTACGTAATTTATATAAAATATGTATGTTTGGCCACTTTTTGGCTTGGGACACTAAACGGGACTCAGATTTAGGTTGGCACAACTATGAGAGATGGAAATGTCTTAATCTAGACCCGCTCTTTTTCTATTGGAATAATCCAAATCGTACTAGAGAATTAAGGATATCTAACCTATTTATCACTAATATTTTGGACAATATGTTTTAAAGAGAAAATTGTACATTAAAAGACCTGTGGACACTATCTACCCCCTTAGAAGTATTCCAGTTATTGGTTAAAGATATTGACCTGGCATAGATATGGGATTATACAAATAGCAGACATCTGGTCTTCCTCGGTGTTATATTCATTTAAAGACTTACAAACTAAATTCGCTCTCTTTTTTCTATTTAAGAATTAAAAGCTTCACAAAATCTAATCCTTTAAGCCCACTGACCATACCAGGGAGCACAGTGGCATATCAGGGGTATAAGGCATATCTGTAGGGGCCAGAATGGCATATTTGGGGGGGCAGAATGGCATATCTGGGGCATAAGGCATATCAGAGGGCACTATGGCATATAGGAGCACCAGCATGACAGGACCTTCCGGCGCTCCACCATAGAAGCCCCGGCGGAAGTACTGGCCAGCAGCGGCGGAGGTTGTCTGCCTGCATTGCGCATAGTTTGTCGGCTGCCAGAGAGGTGGATCTCCCTGCACCGCTGCAGGGGACCCGGATCCTACTCTTTGGCAGCCGATGGGCATCTGTGTTATGTGCACAGACAACCTCCGCTACTGCCAGCACTTCCACTGGGGCTTCCCTACTAGACACCAAGGAGTCTGGAGCACGGGGGGTAAGTTTGGGGGCATGCAGAGTGGCAAATAGGCGGTATAAGGCATATTTGGGGGGGCAGAGTGGCATATCTGGGGTATAAGGCATAGCAAAGGGCACTATGGCATATAGGGGTATAAAGCGTATCTGGGGGGGCAGAGTGGCATATCTGGGGCAGAGTGGCAAATCTGGGGATATAGGGCATATGAGGGGGTATAAGGCATATCAGAGGGCACAGTGGCATATCAGGGGTATAAGGCATATCTGGGGGGCAGAGTGGCATATTTGGGGGGGCAGAGTAGCGTATCTGGGGCATAAGGCATATCAGAGGGCACTATGGCATTTAGGAGGTATAAGGCATATGTAGGGAGGATGGAGTGGCATATCAGGGGGGTATAAGGCATATCATGGGGTATAAGGCATATCAGGGGCACAGTGGCATATCAGGGGTATATAAGGCATATAGGGATATAAGGCATTGCTGGGGAGGGTGGAGTGGCATATCTGGGTGTATACGGCATACAGGGGGTATAAAGTGTATCTGGGAGGCAATGTGGCAAGGCTGGGCTCAGATGTGCATAACGGGGGGGGCAGGCTGGCAAATAAAAACAAGAAATGCATTTTTCTCAAAGTTTTTTTATTATGAAAATAATCAATAGTTGCAGCCCTATATATTAAAAAAATGTATTGTTTTACAGAAGAACCAACTGTGGGACCTTTGGTGATGGATTCATATCATCAAAGTGTTCCTGTTAAAGAATGACAGTCCCAAATCCCTCTGTCTCTCTTTTTTCTTTTCTAGGAGCTCAGAATATTTATGGGAAATAAGCATATCACAGTGCCATACAATCCTAAAAGTCACTGTGTATATAGACAACTGGTTGATTCAATAATCTGTGTCAAGAAAATGCATCATTCTTCATTAAATGGGTCAAATGCCACACAATGTATCTTGGTAAAGCCTTTCCTCCTAATCAAGCCCATAACCATACATTATGATCACTTTGACTGTATATGGTAGCTGACAGTAAATAACCCAATCTGCAGATATTAGAGAATGCAATTTGCAAATTTAGTTTCTGATTTTATCATGATGTGGAACATAAATACTCATGTATATCCCGTGTCACAACTACCATAAGCATACCTGGGGTCTTTCCAGAGTACTCATTGCTTTCTCTTTTCCAGTGGCTTTGTGAGGAGGCATGACTTGCCCCAGACTGCCAAAAGTGGCAGGAACCGGGTAGCAGGGAAAAGTGGACAGGAGTAGGCAAAACATTGGTGGAAAGCTGGCATGGCCACACAGCCTCCTGTTCCTACAGAAACTAACCTGTAGACAAGGGGAAATTGGTTATTGGTTATTTATCCTCTACTAAAGACATATATTTAAACTTGTAAGACTTTTGCTTCAAGATAACTGCTGTTACTCTTTGTATTGTTTAAAAGTTTCATGATTAATTTTATTAATTTTAATTTTAACTGAGCCACCTGATTTACAAAAAAAACAATGAAAGAATTTACAGTGACAATCTTATGATCACTGACTGTCAACAATCTACATACAAGTAAGAGTCTAGCAGAGGAAAGTTATTACAGAAGAAATTCCAGTGTAAACAGACAAACATTCAGGGATTACCATTTTTTGAGGGTCAAGGGGAGGACATTTTTTCCCTAAACAAAAGTAACCTATAAGTGTCTATTTTTGTCATGACAAATCAGTTTTCCTTGCAAAAGTTGTGAGGGATAATTTTGCTTAATTAAAAAAAATATCTATCTTTTAGCATAACCCTTAAAATACATCCTTAACTCTTTAGGATGGTGACAGTGGCAGAAACCCCCATAATATGTCTTCTGCAAATGTCACTTGTGGCAGGACCGTTGCACACCAGCAACATTCAAATAGAGGCATTTTCATGCATGTGACCTTTTGAAGTACATGACTGTTGCCAAGGCTTAATGGGCTAGTGGAGAGTTTTTTCCCCCCATTTTTCACACTTTGGGTTGAGAATCTGAGGGAAACTTGTTCATGCAGATATATACAAATTTAGGGTAATAAATAAATAAATGAATATTAATTTGCACTGTATAGTTTTTATGTGAAACACTGTGACAATTGTGTTTCTTAAATTTTTGTTATATATACATATGTATCCTGAAAACAATATGATTTGTGTGGTTAAACTAAATAAGAGAGGTTGAAAGAAAAAGTACTAAAAACCCTATAGTCTAAATTCAGAAAAGGAAAATAGTCCTAGTCCTTAAAGGGTTAAACATAAAAGTACTAGGAATTGTTTTTGTAATATATAGAAGGTGGAACACCACCTTTAATTTACAGTATAACATGGTTAACTTTATAGCACACATTCATCCAATATGTTTATCTTTGCCTTGGATTATTCACTTGTATAAGCATACTTGTGACAAGTGCAGCAAAAGCAAATAGACATTTCTTGCGTAAATTTAATTTTCATTTCCCTTCCTTTTTATTGACTATTTTTGTATGGAGAAGTGTTTAATAACACAGACGTCAACTGCCAGCATGGTTATAAAATGCATAGTCTGTCTTATAAAAAGTAGGACTCACAGCATTGTCATTTCTTTCGGTCAAACAAGTCAAAGGACACAATCCTTGGAACAGACTGGAATATAAAACTGACCTTGTTACAAGATAAATCACATGCGTGTGTCTGTTTGCACTTGGCCGCATGCTTTTTGCATCAGCTGCCTTAGTGATTTTAATGGTATTTGTTCCCCATTTTGTAACAAACATGGATTTCCATTAGTTTATTCTGTGTTTTGTAACACCAAGGGTAAAAAAAGAATTCAATAATAATAATACAATACCAGGCAATGATATAGTAGCTATGTGCAGGGGTGGACTGACCTATTGGGCACTCAGGTGCGGACTGAGGGTGGGGGGGGCACATCCGCCAGTTGTGTATCCGAAGGGGGAGGAGTGGGCCCCGGTGTGCGCCCTCCAGAGGTAGACTATACTGAACGGTGCAGGGCTGGTTAATGAGATCATGAATCTTAAATCAAAGCCGGATTCCTTGATTTTAGGCCAGTTACCACCTGATATTGCGTAATTAGTAGTGCCCACTACTGATGCTGAGCTCCGGAATATGATGTCATATCTCAGCACTCAGCACTAAAGCAACTCTCACCAAATGGAAGGAGGAACACGATAAGAAAAGAGCAGTAGGAGGGAGAAGACAGGAGAGGTAGGAAGGCATTGTGAGAGTGTGAGATGGTGTGTATCTGGCTAAGTATAGAGTGATGGAAGTTATGCTATACCACTGCCTGGCTCAGTATATAGTGATGAGAGTTATGCTGCACCACCTTCTGGCTCAGCATATAGTACACGGGTATGGAAAATGGTGTACCAAAATAACTGCCGGACTCATTATATAGTTAGGCTGTACAACTGTCTGTCTCTGGCTCAGTATATGGTGATGGGAGTTATGCTGTCCTATTGTGTCTTGCTCAGTGTATAGTGATGAGAGTTATGCTGTACAATTGTTTGTTTATGGTTTAGTATACAGTGATGGGAGTTATGCTGCACCACTATCAATTTCTGGCTCGTTATATGGTGATGGGACCTATGCTGTACCACCATTAATGTCTGCCTTGGTAAATAGTGATGGAAGTTATGCTTTATCACTGTCAATATCATGATCAGTATATAGCTATGGGAGTTATGCTGTACAACCGTCATTGTCTTGCTTAGTATATAGTAATATGAGTTATGCTGTACCACTTTCAATGTCTAGCCCATATAGTGAACATGAATATAGCTTTGATAAATCATTGATCAATTTGCAGAAGTGGAGGCTCCAAGGCACAGAATGTAAATTGATTTACCTTTGCAGAAAGAGTGGTCATTTTGGACCTGTGTTTTGTTGGGGGATTTATTATAGAAAGCAGTTTTATCTGTTCAGTTAATCTTATTTAATTTATTAAATATATTTTACATTTTTTGTTTTTGTTTATATAGTCTTTATTTTTATATATTAAAAATACATAATTACATAAATAAACAAAAAACTTAAAAACAATCTGTGGAAAATATATCTACTACTAGACATATGAGTCTCAAATATAGTTCTCATAGTGAAAATTTCCCTCAGTTGACAAGACAAAAATAAATAACGAACCAAAGACATGGTAATAAAATGACACGTGTGCACTGATGGAGCTGAAGAGACTATTAGATGTTGGGGGAGCGGATTGTACAAATATAGAGACTATTTACATAAGGTTGTTCTGTTCACTTTGTATAAACATAGATCCCAGAGTTGTTTTTTTTTTAAAGCATTATTTAATATTCGTGAAACCTCTTTTTCCATTTTGATTTGAAATTTCAGTTGACTCTCGAAACGGGGCCAGATAAAATCCCTTCCTTGTTTCCATTCTCTAGCTATAATTATTTTTGCAGCTAGACAACTATGGATAGATAAATTCATCTGCACCTGTCAGAGGGACCTAGCCTATATGGAGTAGTAGAGAAAGAGGAGATTTTGGTAATAATATATTATGTAATCTTTTCTAATATGCCAGCAGTTTCTCCCAAAACCTAGCCACTTTCGGACATGACCACCAAATATGCAGGTAAGTTCCTTTTGAATAGCTGCACCTCCAACATATCTTAGTACTAGTAGGGAACATGTCTGCAATTCTGGTTGGTACCAAATACCACCTATTCATAATCTTAAATTGGGTCTCAAGTAAGGAAAGATCGTGTACTCTAGGTAATAATCTCGTAAACACATTTACCCAATCATCAGGTGGGATATAGATATTTAAGTCTTTCTCCCACCGCGCTATTGTTGGTGTTATAACTTTACCATCCTCCTTTATCTTTATAACTAGAGCACAGTTTGAAATAAGCTTAAATGTGGAGTTGGAACTGAACATCTTCGCAAATTGCTGTGTAGTTGTGTTATGAGTTGATAAAACTTGCTTGTTTACGCAATTCTTGACTCTTAAGTAATTGAAAATAGTTATTCGTTATCTTAAATGTTTCTGCTAATATGGGAAGTGTAAGTATCTGACCTTGCTTCATAATATCTGCTACTATCTTGACACCAGCTAGTCTCCACTGATCTAAAGAGATGTCTTCGATAGTGTCTTCCAATACTTTTATATTTTATAGTCTATAAATTTGTCTTTTATGCTAAATTTATTTTTAATTTTCAACCACTACGATATGATATTTTCTAATATCCTACTTTTCTCATGGATATGTATCAATGTATCCTTATCCTTTAAAGACCAAATAAATGTGTTTAATTTGGTGGTTCCGCAAGCCTTTTGCTCTATCGTATACCATGCCTCTGTTTTAGATTGTTCCATATATGTTTTGACAATGTGGAACAAAATATAAGCTTCATATTGTTGTTTAACTATTGGAAAGCCCAGTCCTCCTCCTCGAACTCGGGCTCCCAAAAGTCTGCCATTAATCCTTGGGGTCTTCCCCCTCCGAAGTTTGAAAAACTAGTCTGTAGCATCTGAAGCCAACTCTGTGGAAAACTTAATGGAAGCATCCAAAATAAATAATTCCATCTAGGCATCAAGTAGAATCTCAAAACGTCCACATGTCCCCACCATGAGATTTCTACTTTCCGCCACTTCTTAGGGAGTTTGTTCGAATTCTGCAGAAGATGGATACATTTTTTCCACAATGTTTTTAGTTTTATTGGGGGTAATAATTCCTAAGTATTCAAATTCTTTCATATTTACAACCAATTGGAAGCAGTCTTTTACATTTTAAAGTGTGTGGAGGAATCCCAAATATAGGATCCGCCCAGGTGCCAAACACTCTAGATACGCCCCTGTGCAGAGCTGATTTTTTTCCTTTAAATGCAATTCCCCTGAGGTGCTGTGTGAACACTATTACACCGCTCCCGCAGCTTACTTTTATTAAATGGTCTGTGGTGCTCAGGGAAGTTGAAACTTAAGTGAGCAGGCAGGCGCTCATTCTCAGGCAGCGTGTGCAATTAGGTAGTTGTTGTAGGCCAAAACATTAGCCAGGCCAATCTACTGTTCTTCTCTTGTAAGTTTTAGGGTAAACTTCCATCTTTATAATGGTCGGTGAATTCATATTTGGTAAAACATTTCTATTTGAGAAGATCTATTTTGTGTCAAAATATTCTGATGAGCCTTTGCACTACCTAGTTTTAGTTTGCAGTAATAGTAATTATATTTACTTTTTTCAGATTGAGTTTCAAATATTAATGTATTTAATTATTGCTTTTGCATTATATATTATATTATTTCATATATTTATGATGTGAAAACCACAAATTATTTTTTGTCACAAAGTGATTTTTTTATTACTATGAATTCAACAAAATTAGATATGTGAGGATGTAACAACAAGGAAGGGTTCTTAAGCAGGAAGAGGTGTGGTCATGATAGGGAGGGGCATCACTAAGGCGGACCCATGACTTTGTTGCCTGGAGCTCTGCATGGTCCCAGTCCTCCCCTGTCTATATGCAATTGTTGATGCATCAGACATTTGCAGTGTTTACATGTTACAAAAAGTGCAAGTAATTTGCAATTACCTTCTTTTGACTAACTCTCTAACAGGTGTTTCACACTCAATAACATGTTTCTTTATTTCCCCAATGAACATATCTAGCACCAGCCTCAACCAGATCAACTAAAACCAGATCAAAAGAAGATCACAATTCAATGGCCACCACAGAGTATTGGTGGTGGGAAGTCACAAGGTCCCAACATAATGTTTCACAGCAAGATACAGTTGTGATAATGAAAGCAAACAATGCAACTAAGGAAACCAATACAAAAAGGTGGGGATATAAAAATGCTAATTCAGCCTGTTTTAAGAAATACTTCTTACAGGTTAAGCAACAAAAATATGTGAAACATAAGGTTCTATTCCACTTATTTGGGTATTGCAATTTCATCACTGACTTTATATCATGAAGGGCTAAAGGTAGTCACCAGGGGCTGGCTGGGTGAAGGGGCAGTGGTAATTTCCCCAGCTTGGTTGGTCCAGGATTGTTCAAAAAGCAGGGTCATGTAACACAAGGTAAGGGAGAGATACTAAATGTGTAAATGTGTAAATGTGAGAGGGTATGTGTGTGTGTGTGTTAGCATGAGTGCATATGTTTGCATGAAAGCATAAGTCTGTATTATCATGAATGTAATGGTCTTGACACGCCCCGCTCCCTGCCCATTTTTCCTTTAAATGGGGGTGTTTCCCACTGCCATCAGCAGGAATGCCCCCGACGTCAGCGTGACCGCCTGCTGACGTCAGTGTGCAGTCCTGGCTGCGTCATGCAAGGAAAGGCTCCTGGTAGCTGAAGCCGAGAAGTTCCCAGGTATGAAAATATACCATATTTATTTTCAACTGCTCATATGAAACACCCCAAAAAATCATCAAAGAATCAAACCTAGCTCGAAATTTGTTCCTAAGAGGGCCCCATACACCCTACCGTAATCATACAAGATGGATGCATCCCTGCTGATGTAAGCACACTATGTATTTTATTTATTGATTTATTTGCTCCTGCTCTGTATACTGCACTTTATTGAAGATATCTTCTTTCCAAGTTGTATAGCAGTTACTAGCACAGGGATATCAAATAGTTGTTAATCTAGTTTAGGGAGAAGGAGTAGATAGGACAGCAAATAGAATAGGGTGGGGAGTGAGTAGAACACTGCCCTCCTTTTTGTGCAAATTTATTATAATGCTTCTTCTTTTTGCAGCCAGGTAGACCACCATGAAGATATGTTGGTCATTATTATATCTGCTGTGCTGATGACCTGCCTTCTTAGTGTCTTCATGGTTATTTTTATTGTGTGTAAACTTCACAAGAAAAGAGGTAATGTGGACATCACAGTAAAGCCATTGGATACAATTTTACATGTGTAACACACAGTCACCTAATTTATTTTGTTTTCTTAATCTACAGCCAAAAATAATGCTGGTTATCAGGAAGCAGTACAAGTGCCTCATACAAACCTTGAGGAGGTACAAGCAAATATTGAGGACCATGAGAGTATTGCACTTTGTTCTGCATGCAATAGGGAGGTATCTCAAGAAACAGGTATTTGTTTATCATTTACAACCTCCTTTACAAAAAAAATATATATAAAAAATAACAAAAAAACCCAATTAGGTGTGGGCCATATGAACTATTTGGCCAATTTAGTCTCCTTATTTTCCCTGATGTAAAGATGCATGGGATAGCTTTATGCCTATCCCGTGCTTATTTAAATTCCTTCACTATATTAACCTATAGCACCTGCTGGGAGGCTGTTCCACTTATACAGCACCCTCTCAGAAGCCTGGGTAAGCAACATAGCCATGAAAAATTAAATAGGTCTCGCCAAACTTGGGGTACTTTGACTTATTGGCAGGCTAAGAATGATATGGTCATATAGAGTGACAGAATCCCCAATATTTATGCCTTAGATAGGTGTTTTTGGAATGGTATTTACTGGGCAGGCTCTGAATTATTGCTTTGTTTTGAGTACTTATTAGTCATTATTATGCAAGCAACAACCCAGGAATCTGAATTTGTGTGACTTTTATGCTTTGTAAGTCTTGCCTTGCTCTATTTTTGTATATTTTTTGTGCTATGCATATTTGCAGGTTCTCACCAAACCTTAGGGTTGATCAGCCCCTCCTGCCACACGCAGGTGGCTCATTAATGGGATGCATAGAAGGCTTTAAATTGATTAAGAGTCTCATTTGGGTTAAAATGCAGTGCAGTCCCAACGTGCCGCCTAGTACAAATTTTCCTTTCACACATGGGGCTACTAATGTCACCATTAAGGACAGAATTTGGACAACACATCACACCTCCCTATTGTGTCATGCGTCTCATACAGGAAGTGACAGTTTAGGCTTCAGTAACCACTTGGGACTTAGAAGCCTGAAGGAGTCCACTAAAACTGGATTAATTAGACCATGTTCTTAGAATAGCTAGTATATACTAAGCCATACTGTCCTAATAAATTAGCTAGCTATCTATGATAAATCCTTAGGAACTATAGTTCCCAGAGCTTCCATTTAATGATCAGTGCTGGCACTGGGGCCAAAGAAGAGTTAGAATATGAAAATTCAAGGTAGTTTAGATTCTGCAGTCTCTATTTACAGAATAAAAAATGCTAGAACATTTTTCTCATACATCTCTAAAATTACTGTGGCCACATCCACCATAGTAGTGTACAGTATGTTTAAGTGTTGGACTGAGTAATATACTTGAATGAACGTGTTCATCAATTAATTGCCAAACTGTCAGTGACAAATCTGTGAAGACAGCTCTGTAATTTATGTAGGTTATTTACTATTATAGTAAATATTGGTAATTGGGAAAATGTTGTAAATTTTAATATATATATATATATATATATATATATATATATATATATATATATATATATTACTAATATAAAGTTGAAAATATAAACATGTGGTAGAGGAATGTAATGACAGACATAGAAAACATCTGGATTTACAAAGAAATCTTTTAAAACACAGATCGGAAAACATGAGTTTGCAAATTGTAATACAATTTATATGGTAGTCATGTGAAACTAAGGACTGGTGCTGTATATAAACCTTAGGAAACACTTCTTATACTGAAAATTATTGTATTGAAAAAAAAACATGTAATTTGGTAAAAATATGATTTACAAAGAAAACCCAACTAATGTAAAATGAGTACATACACGGATCAGTACTTTCCTAAAATTATTTCATGGCCTTATAATGACATTCAAAAGGTATTACAAACAGTCTTGGTCTTCTCCAAAACCTCACTTTTCCAATCAATTAGTGACACTTAAACTTTTAAATTTAATTTTTTTTCTGTTTCCATTTAGTTGCTGCCAGCACTCACATTGATTATAGGGCATTGTTTGCAATAGTTGATGCAAACTCTGAGGAAGAAGAAAATATTAAGGAAGAAAGTGATACCTCAATATTTAATCTGGCACATGGTGAAGAATTATCTGGAGAAACAGGTATGTGTTTGTTTTGTATGTGACTGCTGTTCTGAGCAGTTTTCACAATATAGAAATAATCCATGAGATATGAAAAAATAAACAATGGACAATGATGAATAAGCACAGCATTAACTCTTGACAAAATTATGTTTCTTCTAACATTCTCCTGGCTTTTCAGGTCAACCCACTGCCTCCCAATCAATTAGTGACACTTAAACTTTTAAATTTAATTTTTTTTTTCTGTTTCCATTTAGTTGCTGCCAGCACTCACATTGATTATAGGGCATTGTTTGCAATAGTTGATGCAAACTCTGAGGAAGAAGAAAATATTAAGGAAGAAAGTGATACCTCAATATTTAATCTGGCACATGGTGAAGAATTATTTGGAGAAACAGGTATGTGTTTGTTTTGTATGTGACTGCTGTTCTGAGCAGTTTTCACAATATAGAAATAATCCATGAGATATGAAAAAATAAACAATGGACAATGATGAATAAGCACAGCATTAACTCTTGACAAAATTATGTTTCTTCTAACATTCTCCTGGCTTTTCAGGTCAACCCACTGCCTCCCAATCAATTAGTGACACTTAAACTTTTAAATTTAATTTTTTTTCTGTTTCCATTTAGTTGCTGCCAGCACTCACATTGATTATAGGGCATTGTTTGCAATAGTTGATGCAAACTCTAAGGAAGAAGAAAATATTAAGGAAGAAAGTGATACCTCAATATTTAATCTGACACATGGTGAAGAATTATCTGGAGAAACAGGTATGTGTTTGTTTTGTATGTGACTGCTGTTCTGAGCAGTTTTCACAATATAGAACTAATCCATGAGATATGAAAAAATAAACAATGGACAATGATGAATAAGCACAGCATTAACTCTTGACAAAATTAGGTTTCTTCTAACATTCTCCTGGCTTTTCAGGTCAACCCACTGCCTCCCATCATTTATATGTAATCAATCTCAATTTCCCTTCCACTCTCCATTTTATCCTCCCTTCAGTTTTCTATGTCTAACCAAGCACTGCTTTATATAAATTTCCCTTCACTTCCAGCTGTTTCAACTGCCCCTCAGTCCCTGTCCATTTAGGTTAGCATCTATTCTTTAAGACTTCTGTCCATTTTCCCTCCTTTGTCTAGTATCCTTTGGATACTACCTACAAGTTAGGTAAAGTGTCTGTATGTCGACATATGTGTTTGAGTGACAAGGCTTAGAAAAGTCAAATATATCTATGACCAGAATATGTCACAACCTTCACATTCTGAAACTACCCTTCCATTACTTTTAATTCCCCATACCTGTGTTTTTCACATCAAATACAAGTATGTAGAAGTGGAATAACAACAAACAATGCATAAAGAAGTAGAAGAGAGAGATCATGCCGAATGGCATCCGATCCTAGACATGCCTATGATTAAGTGTCATTGGGTGATTCATGGTATGGCTTCCACTGCTTCATGCATTGTACACTTACTAGAACATTAAAGCTTTTTTATTTTTCAATAGTTGTGTTACTGTCAGGGTCCCCGTACGTGACGTAGCGGCTCACCTGAATACCCACTTGTCTCGAGCAACAGGTCCCGTGTCGCGTCCGCTGATCTCTCCTCCACTGATCAAACTTTATGCTTTCCCCGACATAGAGGCGGGAAACGCGCTTGAGTGACCCACTAGTGGGTAGTTTAAAAACTAAGCACTGAGACTCATTCAGTGCTCAGTTATTGTGCCGTTTAGACCCTTCTGCCCTTGCAGATATACCACTTGCTGATTTCTCGTGTACCAGACTCCGGCTATTCTATATCGTGATTGCTGACCTCCTGTGTACCAGACCCCGGCTATTCTATATCGTGATTGGTGATCTCCTTTGATATTGGCTATTTATTGCACCCCTGACTCCATCCACCTCGGTGTTTTGTGGGTTTCTATTGCCTGCATTCCGGACTCCACCACTATTTCCCTGGCACCTATTGCCACCGCTGACAGTGACCTAAGCCATCTCTGAGGGTGCCGCCCATTCCTCTTCTTCTACAGACCTTTCTACTTCAAACCCTTAAAAAAAGAAAAAACAGAACCCCAACAAGGCATATAGCTATATTACCTGTTAACAATGAAAGGAAGTGTTACAGGGTCACCGTACCCATGGCTGGGTACCCCTGTTTTAGGAATCACCAGTCAGTCCCTCATACTCAGCTATCCACAGATCAGTCAGACAACCATTCGTAGTAAAACAAGAAGAACTCTTTATTGCAAAACAAACCAAATTTATATAGATCCTTAATCCAATGAACACAAAACCCAGCCCCCAATCCCATCAACCACATCCCATCACAAATCCCATCAGTATACAGGGGATGTATCAAGTGAGGAGATTAAGGAATACAATGGGTTTCCCCCACCTGTGTTATCCCTCCTGTAGTGCGGGTGCCGTCTGGGCAGACAGGGCTGTGCTGGTTGATTAAGAACCCCAGCCTGATTACCTGATTGTTACCTGATTGTTCCTTTGAAGGCTGGAGCTGCAGCCACATCAGTCTCTGGGCCGGTTACATAATAAAACACAATATAAAATATTACCGGGTCACGGTATCACAAACTGGACCAGTATCACAAACTGGACACAAAAGCTAAACTTTAAACGAACATATGAGCCAGCTAGCCTGGCCCTGTCACAGGCAGTGAGAGCGTACCCACTTGTGACAGTAAAACTGCACCTTTATTACTGAATTCAAAATTTTTTAATTAATACCTCCATGACACAGGACAAAAAAAAACCAAAAGAAAAAACTAATTCCTCAATAGAGGATTCAGTTTTTTCTTGATCTATATGATGGCTTGAGGTACTCTACCTAGGAGGCAATAACTATTACAGTGGAGTTGCGACACTCTATGGACATTTCAAACCCTTGTTTTGTTCAATCATTTTGTCTTTTTAATAACCTACTTGAAGTTTTCATTCTTCTCTCACACATATGCCTTTGCCAGTTTCCAGCTGAGAGAAATAAACATACAGTATAGAAAGGTTTACATACATCTGACAGGCAATACATAACTATACTTCAGAATTGTAATTTAACTGTTTCTTCAGTCTAGAATCATGTATACTGTACAATCAAGATAAAGCATAAAATAGTGATTCTTGTGCAAAGATTGGAAAGTGGTAGTACCCCTTCAGCTACCAACTGAGCAATCCAACCATTCCACTGGCTCCTATAGTGATAAGGTCACTTTTAAAATTTTGCACCAGAATCACTTTTGATAAATAACTATTAATACATTAAAATCTGTCTCAGTCTTTCAAATATTTGTATGTAAATAGTGCTTATTTCTTGACTTGATAAAAAAAGCATTTTGTATATTATCCATTTTGTTTCTCCAGAGATCTGAAACTAGAGGTTTCTCCAGGACTGATGTTGCTGCATACAAAATCATCACCTGTTATTATTTACCACCCATGCTGCCTGTGAGACTTTTGAAGCCATTATACTGAAAGGAACTAATTTTGTTATCGGAAACCTGATCGCTTATATAGTTGCTGTCATTTTTTATTTTTCAATTTATTTGCGGGGAATTTGGGAATTTTGTTTGCTGGTATATAGGGAGAACAAAGCTCTTTAAAATTTAATGTGGCCAGGGGCGTGGCCTGACCGCGGAGCTGAATGGCGGCTTAAGTGAAGAGCTCTCCCTGCGTGTCGGCTTAAAAGCGGCGCTAACAGCTTTCCACTGCGGATTTTCTTAGTTCCTACAGGTGGGCTTGTTCCCTGAGACATCCCTGCGATGGCGTCTAAACATGCCAAGCGAGGTTCCAACCCGACTACCTCAATACTTTGAGAAGCGGGCGCGTGCTGGCCTTCCATCCCAAGATGGCGACGAGGCCTCCCTCGTGTCTTCACAGCCGGACCTTGCCGCTGACGACCTATCTTTGCGGGAGGATCAACAAGTTACCCCTGCACTTCTTCAACATATGCTGGAGAACTTGAAGACCTCGGTGACGGACTCTATTAAGGATATGCTCTCTGACTTTAAGCAGGACGTAGTCCAACTTGGATTGCGGACTGATCACCTGGAACACAAGTTTGAGGAATATACTGGGGCCTATAATGAGCTGGTTGACCGCCATAATGATCAGGCTGACACCATCCTCCAACTCCAACTCAAGATGGCGGATATTGAGGACAGGTCGAGACGCAACAATTTACGGCTTCGGGGGGTCCCTGAGGAGGTCTCCAATAGCTCCCTTGAGGAGTTCGCTAAGGACTTTTTCCACTCTCTTGTGCCGGAGCTTTCAGCCACTGATTTCCTTCTGGATCTGTGGCCACTTCCTTCGGATTGCCTCTCAACAAAAGAAGGCTCAGATGCACTCACTTTCCACTCTCACCGCCCAGCTTACAGCTCTTGAACTCACCGATAAAGCTTCTTGGTCTCCTGCTACTCACGCTGAATTGCAATCGTTGAAAGATGAGATCCATGCACTTAACCTTCAGTACACTGAACTTGCTTTGCGACGGCTTCATCAAACCTATTACTCCAAAGGCAACAAGGCCGATACTCTGCTGGTGCGCAAGCTTCATTTACATTCCTCGTCCTCGACGATTCATTATTTACAAACACCAGACGCGGGTCAGATCTACAATCCTAAACATATCGCTGACCAGTTTGCGACCTACTATGAATCTCTCTACAACCTGCGGTCCCACCCACACGTGCCGCAGCCGCAAAACCAACATATTCGACGTTTGCTGGAATCTCTTCCTATACCTCAGCTCTCGGAAGACTGTTGGGACGATCTCACTAAGCCCCCTACAGTGGATGAAGTCACTCTAACGATTGCTGCTCTCAAGCCTCATAAAGCGCCTGGGCCCGACGGACTGCCTAATTCTTATTATCAAAAGTTCAAGCATATTTTAGCTCCCCACCTTTGTGACTTGTATGCTCATTTGATGGGGCCTTCCCCGCTTCCCTCGGAGATGGCTGCTGCGCATATTACTACGATACCCAAGCCAGGGAAGACCCCGACTGCCTGTGCAAATTATAGGCCGATTTCCCTTCTAAATACGGACACCAAATTGTATTCTAAGATTTTGGCTGACCGCCTGAACCGTCTCCTACCAACTCTGATTTGTAATGACCAAGTCGGGTTCGTTATGGGTCGCCAACCATCGGATAATACGCGGCGGATCACGAACGTCATCTATCTCGCCTCCTATCGTCGCCAACCATGCCTTCTCCTCTCCTTGGAGGCGGAGAAGGCCTTTGATAGGCTCCACTGGGGCTTCCTTATGGCCACTCATCTCCCGGACGCCTTCATTCATTTTCTTTAAAAAAGCACCTAACTTTTAGGGTGCGGCCTATATTCAGGTGGGGCCTATAATCGAGCCAATACGGTATATACCATTGTGACCGGACGCCCTGTATCCCGACTGGGTACTCCCGCCAAACGTTGCTTCCTCCTGCCGGGACACAAACAATTAACCCCTTCAGAGCCAGGCAGAACCAGCATTGTAGATAGAAGGGGGGACGTCGCTGCACCGGAGCTGCGTTGGCACTGTGGCTATCCGAAGCTTAGCTACACAGCATAGCTATTGTCCAGAAAAGGACAATAAAGGATCATAGCAGCCCACCCCAAGCATCAGGCAACACTTACGTTGAGGTTAAAACAGGACTCCTTCTAATGTCAGGGCCCATTGTCAGCAGGCAGGAGGCTAGGCTAGGCATCATCACATTTCTCCCCCTTCTGAATGGGACTGACCCAGGAGGAAACCCCAAACGGATTGACTCCGTAGTCCGTTCACTTGGCCCATCAATGCCCTCCCAAAACTGATGCCCCAAACAATCTGCCCTTCCAAGAGCAGTATTCACCCACCTGACCTCTGCCTCTCCAGAAAAATACAACTGCTGCTGGAGAGAAGTGCCAACTGCACCTTCTCTCTGCAATCTTCTCAGCCGCTGGGGAGATGAGAGGGTGGCAGGGGTCCCATCAATCCAGGGTTGAGGATCTGAGCCAGCTGCCCAGTATTTCTGTGGACTACAGGTGGCGACCACAGTCTCATCCAACAGTATGGGATACATGTCCCGTAGTGCAGATAGAGAGGGGTTGTCCTGCCTCTCTCCAGTTGCCAATACTCCCCATAGGACAGAAGTGCCGACTGCCCCTTCTCCCTGGAGTCCACTCAGCCGCTGGGGAGTGATGCCACCTGCAACCCTCCCTGGTGCTCTGGCTGCCCCTGGGGAGATGGACCGGCTTCACCATCTCCCTGGTGCACACTCCCCCGCTGGGGAGTGATGCCACCTCCATCCCCTCCCTGGTGCTGCCGCTGGGGAGTTGGACCGGCTTCACTATCTCCCTGGTGCATACTCAGCCGCTGGGGAGTGATGACACCTCCATCCCCGCCCTGGTGCTGCCGCTGGGGAGTTGGGCCGGCTTCGTCATCTCCCAGGACCTTACTCAGCCACTGGGGAGTGATGTTGCCTGCTTCCCCTCCCTGGTGCTGCTGCTGGGGAGTTGGGCCAGCAGTGCCATCTCCCAGGACCTCACTCAGCCGCTGGGGAGTGATGCCACCTGCATTTCCTCCCTGGTGCTACGGGGCCGGCTGCCGCATCACCCTGGATCTCTGCATCCTTGACAGGTGCTGGGTAGAGGCTCCCGGTGCTCTGCCCTGTTGCAAGCGCTTCAGCTGGGACTAAGGGATCTTCTGGCTCGGCCTGCTGCTGGGGAGGGAGAACTGCTTCACCAGCTCCCATCTGCCGCTGGGGAGATGGGCTGGCTGCCGCATCTCCCTTGATCCCTGTGGCCATTGCAGGTGTGGGGAAGAGGCCAGCGCTTCAGCTGGGACTATGGGATCCGCTGACTCCAGTGTCATGGAGAGGCCACCTTCCAGCAGACACAAGTAGTCCATCTCCAGGTACCATTCCCTGTAGACTAGCCCTTCTAAGTCAGCTGTCAGGGTCAGATAAGTGGCAGCATTTCCTTGTGGTCTCTGTACAGGTCCCAGAATCTATAGCTCTCTGAGCTATCAAAGTCTTCTTTTTCTTCAAAAGCCTCCCAATCTAAGCCAGGGACACTGAAGTCCCCACCTTATGGAGAATAGTGACTTTCTGACCTTGACTCCTGCTGACCTGCAGCCCAATACAATGCTTGGTATAGGTCTCCGAGCTCGAGTTCCTTGGCCACCAACCACTTCAGTTTGTCTACTTGCTCCTCGGTGGGCTGCCATCTCATTAAGCAAAGCCGCAGCTTAACCAGCTCCCCGAAGCACTGTTCTGGGGTGGGCAGGTTCTTCCCTCGGCAGCTGTACAAGTTTTCCATGGCATCTTCCCACAGCTCTAGCCAAATCAGGGCTCTTCATTCCAGCCGTACTTCTGGAATTCTCCCTCCTCGTATCGCCAGGGCGACCTCAACTCGCCTCTCAAAGTCCCATAATGGATCTTCCCACTTATAGTCATCAGCTCCCCACATCGCATTCCTCCGTAGATCTGGGTCCTAGGTGAGTTGCCTGTCAATCTCTCTCACCGTCCACCAGACTGCTTCTTCAGATCGGGTGGCTCCGTAGATTGCCAACCTTCTCTGCAGTCTGTTGTGAAACTTCTTCTCTACCCATTCCTGATGCTGGCTCATTTCCTCTACCACAGCTGTCGCTGATGTTGCATGTCCGCAGTCAGCAAGCCTGTTAGTGCCGGTGGTGTTTTGGACATTCCATTTTGAAGGAAGCATCCCGCCGCTGCCACCAGTGTGACGGGAACGACCCGTACCCCGACTGGGTACACCCGCCGAACGTTGCTTCCTTCTGCCCATAGGACATTTAAGACTTGGATCATCAGGTTGAAATATTGCCAACGACAACAGGAAATACAGCCTCTCAGGAACCTCGGCGGCACTGTAGTATACGGAAGTATATCAATACAGCACTCTACCACCCTTCTAAGGGAAGCACCAAGGCTTACCTCAATAACAAGGCAGGAGTAAATGATTAATGCTGTGATGGGACTGTTAGATAATACCCTTTGTCCTCTGTAAATTGTGTTCCAATTAATTCATAGATATAGACAGTAGAAGTAGTCTTTAACCCCTTAATGACAAGACTGTTTCTTACTTGTAGTACATTTTGGGACAATGGTTTTAACATTTTTCAGTGTTACTGTTTAGCTGTAATTTTCTTCTTTCTCATTTAGTGCACCCACACACATCATATATTGTTTTTTTCAGGACAAACATAACTTTCTTTAGATACCGTTATTTTTATCATATCATCTAATTTACTATAAAAAATGATAAAATATTTCATTAAAAAATGACTTTTTCTCACTTTCATTAGGAAAACCCTTTACTCATCTGCAAAAACTAATTAAAAAACCTGCTAAATAGATTCTACTATTTTTGCTGAGTTTAGAAATACCCAATGTTTTTTGCTTTTTTCTGCAAGTTATTGGGCCATAACAACAACTATTTCAAAACCATTTTCCCAAATCTGGTCATTCTGCCCATGTGCTATTTCTAGTATCTTTGAAGCCGGCCAAAGCAATTTACCCCATCAACCCATATATTTTTGGAAACTAGCCCCCCGAGGTATTTTTAATGATGGTATTGTAGCCCTTTCCATGCACTAATTCTACCACTATCCTGTCAAACTTTATGGTAGTATTTTTTTTTTTCCACACACGTTGTACTTCAGGTATGAATTTACCGCTCCTGGTATATATCACTGTCAAACAACAATATGTGTTCAGCAACATCTTCTGAGTACAGTGATAACACCCATGTATGGGCTTTTGGGTTATAAAAGGTGACCTTTGTGAGGTGTGTATTTTTTGGGCATTTGGACATCTGGTCAGTCTGTGCCCATGACCCAGCCGGCCAAATAAATGTACCCCTTCAAATCATAATTTTTTTAAAAATAGGCACCCTATGGGCATTTCAAATGCCAATATTTTAACTTTTTCCATGTGGCAATTTTTGTGAAAATATAGTACTAATTGTAGGACTTATAAAAAACTTATATATATTTATTAATTTAGACTTTTTTGGTGACAGTGGGGAATTATTTTTACATGTTACCAAAAGTTTTTTTGTTTTTTTTTTATTATTATTTTATTGACGCCTACACAGTCCATCCAGTTCCTAGGTTTTCATGGTGGACTCGGTGAAGGCCATTCTAAAGCTCCCACAGTCCAAGTTGACTACCATCAAGACGGAGATCCGTTGTCGGGCTATGCAACGACTCAAGGCCTCCCATCTTCGTCACTCGGGGTCATACGATCAATCCATCTCCCTCACGGACGAGGTAAGATTGGAACTGCGCTGGTGGCTGATCCACATGGAGACCTGGAATGACCGCGCTATGGATGGACAACGTCTCGGCAGTCTGTTAGTGAACTGTTTAGGAGGTTAGGATGCTCCCGTTCAAAGCTCCTCTTGGACCTTACCAAAGACCATTACCAGTATTGCCTGGATCGCCGCCTAGCCGTCACGGCGGAGTACCTTCCCGGGAAGGACAACCTGGTGGCGGACTGGTTCTCCAGGCACTTACCTACCTTCCAAGCCGTGTGGCCTCCTTGAGGGCTTCCAAGCCGTGTGTCCTCCCTAAGGAGTTCTAAGCCGTGTGCCCTCCCTGAGGGCTTCCAAGCCATGTGCCCCTTCCTCGCTACAGTTTCCCTGTCCTTGCTACAGTTCCCCTGTCCTCGCTACAGTTCTGCCAGTGGGCTTCCTGTCGTGTGCCTTGCCAGTGGGCTTCCTGCTGTGTGCCCTGCCAGTGGGCTTCCTGCCAGTGGGTCTCCAGTTTCAGGCCTGTCCAGCAAAACTTCCCAGTCTATGTGTTACGATTAACCGTATCCTGTTTGTGCTTTATTCCACTGTATACACCAATCCTGTGCCTGATCGACCAGCTTTCATCAATACAATATATTCTTGTATACCAGCCTTGTTTGTTATCTCTTGTCTGTACTTACCTGTCTGTCAATATGCATCTTGGAGTACAGGCAGAGCCTCAGATATCCTCTGCAATTGGGCTCCTAGTCATTATTGTGACGGACCGACCAGGGACCTCAGGGACCTCCCAGAGACAACAGGGGCAGTAAAGGGATTAACAATACAAAAGGACACAGACACCACTAAGAGTGTGTAAACGGTTAGGAAATAAGGCAATAATGAAATACATTTTTATTACCGTAATAACACACAAAATGGCTTCATGTCACTGGATAACATTAACTGAGGGGTAGGGTGACTCTAGGAACCGTCACAGTCCCAAAATGCAGGAACTCCAAATCAGTTTCAGAGCTCCACAGTCTTTAGAGTCTCTTATGATTTGGATAACGTGGCACTCCTTACCAGGGCCCATAGTCTGCAGGAAGGGGGCTGGCACTCAGTCCCCTCCAGAAGTCCATGGCACGGAGGCTTCCGTGACAATTATATTTATGCATCGCTATATATTTTATGTATTATGCATTTCTATATTTAAGTTGTCTTTATACTGCTAAAATTTTAAAAAATCAACAAAAAAGAAAATAATCATCTTAGCTGTTTGAGGCAAGGCAAGTTTGAATGGCACTCACATTAGTAGATAAATGCAGGACTCACCGTGAGCTGGATGATTAGAGAGTGACAAGTATTTTGTCCACCATGCTGGGGAAGTTACACTGGTGGCTATGACTATGTCAGTAGTCTCAGGGACCCCAATCAGTCGTCAAGACCCGAAGGTTTTTAATACCCCACCTACAGGACGTTTTTTGCCTTTTTGTTTACTATATGTATGTTTCATTATGATTCCTCTTTTTTTTGTGTTTGATTTACCCACACAAATTATGTACTTATTTTCATAAAAAATAGGGCTTTCATTTGATACCATAGAAACATGCAAAGAATAGTAATTGTGCTAGTAAAAAAAACTAAAATGACATCACAATGGCATCACCGAGCCTGTTTATTGTAAATGGTATTGTTTGTTAATTTAATTTTACATTTTGCAACTGTGTGTCCTGATGGGCTCTATCCCTCCATCAAAATAAAGCCAAGAGAAATTACCCTTCATCCGAGTGCTGCTATGCCATAGGATCCGCATCATGTTCCACTGCAAGAAGTATAAGCTTTGCACCAGCCAACAAAAGGATGCCAGTCCATCAAATGAATAAATATTTATTTAAGTCTTTAAAAAAAAAAACAAAACACTGCACACTAAGTAGAGACAAAAGAGAAGAGAGAAACAAGATGCGAGATGCGGAAGTGGTCGGAAGAGACCGGACTTTTATCCAAAACCAACAGACGAAAACGCAATTTATTGTCCGAAAACGAATGGGCCAAAAACAAACCCAAAAATTCATCCAAAACGGATTTTGCACATGTCTAGGGGGAACCACAACTAGTCAATAGTGGTGATTGGGGTGAAAATACAGAGAGAGGTAGAACAATAGAAGAAAGTAAGCCCTGAAGTCGGAGTGCAGGGGCTGCATGATGAAGCTAGGTTGACAATGGGGGTTAATACAGATAGTAAACCGTAAAGATGGAATGCAGGGAAGGTGCAAGGGTTAAAGGCAGAGCTAGGCTGGCTGTAGGCACATATGGGGTTAATTAAGTTAGGCAGTGTGGAATGGAGAAGCTTAGGTTAGGGTCCCTTTTAGTCTTACTCAGGGGGTGATTTGGCCCTCATCCAAGAGAACATACATTGGTCTGCTACTTAGCATCTTGATTCCTTTGGAAGCAACATGTGTGTTTCACATATGGCTTCTCCATTTCGACTTTATTTTTGTTGAATAAATAATGACAGTGTAATATGTCATCTGTGGTTGTTTATCTGAGATTCTATTTCCATATTTTTAGACCTACTAAGGAACAGATGATTGTTGTTATGTCCTGCTATGTAAAACTATAGAATTCAAAGAGGCTGTACTTTCTTTTTTACACAACTCTATACATAGTTTGAAAGGTGTGGGATGATATACCTTGCAAAATACTTAAGGTGTTGTTTGCAGATTTGCCTTATTTGCATTATTACCAGAAATTTCATTTCAAGTTCACCTTCCTCTTGACTTGAGCATTCAGATTAGTACGAATTGAAAATTTTTGCTCCCCACGGACGAAAACAAAGCAAAAAGCTCAGAATTTTTGTCTGACATTTGTGGGTCCACATTCACGCACGCTTTCACACATTTTTGCTCGCTCTCTCACACTCTCATTCTTGCTGACGCTGTCTAAATGTTTTCCTACCTTCTCTGCAGACAATTTCTGCTTCTGCCGACCACACCGCTTCAACATCTTCTTCATCTTCTGTCACTGTAAGCACCACCATATTGATGAATCTCTTTTGGCCCACTTGTACTTCTACTTTCCTCTAAAGGTTTAATCACATAAAAACAACAAAGGATATTTTAAGACACAGTTTAACTCTCCATAACCACAACCTATTAGTGCCTGCCCAAATGACAAATTTGGAATGAGGCAAACTTTTCATTATAGAATTAATTTTGAAAAAGGTTTAGGCATTCAACAGCACTGAGGGTGACATTTCTAATGCTGCATTTAGATACAAAAGTGTAGAACAGCACCTTTAAAGACATACATACTGGTGCTGCTGTCATGAAAAAGGCGTACCTAAGTCATATGCCGGAGAAAACAAGAGGAGCTTTCTGTACTTTCACTTCCCAGAAGGCTCTGAACTGTGGAAGAAAGAGGAGATCCTGTACTGTGCAAATGAACTTCTAATACACGTAAGTATTGGTTACACACAGCTCTACTTCATTGTTTGAAGATTGCTTCATAAGTTTTACAAACTGGTTGTAAACATTGCTAGTTTACAAGTTTATGAATTGCTTCACAGCCTTGTGAGCGCTTAAAATATTATTTTTATTTTTAATATTATTAAATTATTATTGTTATTATTTTATGTTGTCCAATACCCATACATTAATTAAGTAAAAGGCTTGTTTGAATGCATTCATACTAAAGTAATGTTTAAACAGAGCATGATAAAACGAAGAAACCAAGCAGTTATAGGTTTTATTTTTGAATTCTATTGATTTAATTTACAAAATTTTTTTTTTTTCATAACTCTGTAAATGGATTCTTACCCCAACATTGGCCCAAGATAACCTATATTACAATACAAAACTTCCAACTTGATATCCTCAAGGAGATGAACATATGTGCATGGCATTTCTTTCTTACAGTGGATATTACACTTACAGCTTAGTACCTAAAATACACCTATGTAGTGATGTTTGCACACTAAATAAGCAATACACATAGGCAGCCATTTTAACTTAATTTTCTCTAGATATGCTTTATTAACGTTTGCCTTTTGTGAAGCTGCTGTACCTTACTGCTGCCAGCTGTCTTTGTAAGGCCAAGTGGAGATGAAGGAAGGCGAGCTCCAGGCATTTAAGTTTGTTATACTAGTTCTACCATTTTTTATCATGTTTGTTTAAAGAATAGTTCCTATTTTTTTATTTCGATTGGCCAAACCAATAACTGAATTATTACAATAAAAATGACACAAGCTAAAATTAGTTTTAATAAATCAACTTAATTATACTAAATATGTAGCGAAAGTTCCCTTACAAGTTATTTCTGAAAAATGAAGTATATGTATATGACATATACGTATAAAACATTTTCCCCTTTTTATTTTTCATTAAGTATGGAAAAATCTCTGTCATGCCATAAGTAATATCAAGTGCATATCCACATGTGTAATGGTCTGATCCACAAGGCTCCATGTTACATGTTATCTGGAGAAAAATTAACATGTGTGCCAAAATGTGGGGCATAGTCCTCATCAATAAAGTTTTCAAGGAACCCCGAAATTTTCTGGTAAATCCATGTGCTTATATGTGTTTGGGGATAAAACTGATCAGGTCAAGGAGAGGTAAAATGGGTGTTTATCATAGTTTTTTACAGTAAATAAATATTCTGTAGCTTTGTTTCTAGTATCTAAGCATCTACATACAATAGTTATCACTATAACAATAAAGCTTTCCCCGATACCGTAAAAAGTTAAGACAGCGAAATCCAAATATCTGTCAACCGAATTACAATAATTAAAGGACTGCTTTATAATTAATGAATAACCAGAATGAGGAATCTGCACACTCCAAGGGAACTCAGGTGCTTAACTGTGCGAGGGAGGGCCAGTTCCCCGGTAAATCCAGTAGGTAAATAAAGGCTCCAGGCACTCAAGAGTTCCAGCATCAGGCAGATTTATTGAAACGAAAAAAAAAACAACGTTTTGACCTCACAGTGAGGTCTTTTTCAACTGGAAAAAGACCTCACTGTGAGGTCGAAACGTGTTTTTTTTCGTTTCAATAAATCTGACTGACGTTGGAATGCTTGAGTGCCTGGAGCCTTTATTTACCTACTGCTTTATAATTAATGGCTGCTGTATTGTACATTAACAAAGCACAAAATGTTTTTGTTGTCAGTTTTTTTATATATTTAAGTAGTTCTCAAGTTTTTGTTAATGCATTTTCACATACAAAAGTCCACCTCTTCATATATATGTTTGGGATATCTTTAAGTAAATGGAACAAGTTGTATAACTCTGGGAAAGTCCTGCAAGACAGGCATGTGCATTTGGGTGTAGATGTGGATCTTGTTCCAAGAATGCCTTGTTCCAAGCTTCACAGCAATCGTATTGTAACCTTAGAAAATATTTAAGGGAGAACTTACAAAATGACATAGAGAAAGAAACTGGAGAAATAAAGAAATGAGAGGAGACACCGAAAGGAGAAAGAGATACAGGTGAGGGGAGAGAGAATGGAGAGAGGAGAGAAAGTATGAGGATTAGAAAGGAGAACAATGAGAGAAAGGATAGAAATGTGAAAATGACATACATGCACACCTGATACTGTAGCTTAACCTTTGTTAACCCCACATCAGATCAGAATGAGCATATACAACATAACACACACACACTCACCGAACCTGAGTGCAGACTCAATTTGAGCTAGTCCTGTTTGGATAATTAGGATCAGCTCTTGGGGAACCCCAGGCCAGACTGTCTCTGAATCAGTACTTGGCCTTATCTTAGATACAGGCTAGCCATATGCCTATACCATACATGTTTAAACTGTTTTACTATATATACCTCTACCACATCTACTGGGAAGTTGTTTCCCTTATCTACCTCCTTTCTCATATTAACATATATTATTCCCCAATAACAGGGTCATTAATAGGGTTACCACCTTTTGCCAAAAACTACAGGCCATAGTTGTGGCTCAATGTGGGCGGGGCCACAAAGGGGCAGAGCAATTTAATGTTGCATGACCCTACAAAATTGATCCTTAGGCTCCTTGGTCCTGGTACTCTCTGACAGTAGTAAACAACTCCCATCATTATATTGTGATGCAGCCACAGATGGTGGTACAGTATAACTCCTATCATTATATAGTGATCCAGACACAGACGGCGACAGCATAACTGCTATTATTATATAGTCATCCAGATATAGATGGTGGTACAGCATAAGTACTATCATTGTAAAGTGATCCAGACACAGACGGTGGTACAGCATAACTGCTATCATTATATAGTGATTCAAACACAGATGTCGGTACAGCATGACTCCTATCATTATACAGTGAAACAGACACAGACAATGGTATTGCATAACTCTCATCACTATATACTGAGCCAGGCACTGATGGTGATAAACCATATCTCCCATCACTATATACTGAGGCAAACTCCCATGTCCCATCTTTATAATTTTAGTTTCCCACATTACTTTTTTATCTGTTCTTCTGTCTTCTTTCTTTTTCTGCTTCTCCCTGGTATCAGCTTTGTTGACCAGGCCTTCCATAGTGATTCCGCGTAAGGTCAAAGTTGTGCACCACATGGACATCCTCTCCCTTTTGAGGAAGCCTGCTCCTCGCTTACCGCTCCTCCTGCTGGTATTTTTCTTATGGTGGTACTGGCTCCAAAGGATAGCTACCAGCTAGCTTAATTACTAAATAATGTTGAAAATGTAATTCTGAAAACATAAGGTGTCTGTTTTTTTTTAAAACTGCAGATTACTCTGCAAACAAACAGCTTCTACAATAGTTTTGTTTTTACTTTTGTTTTATTCTGTTAGAGTGAAGTATATATAATAATATATATTCTAAAATCGAGAAAACAGAATACAACCAGGTGCCAGAACTCAATACACTAATATAATTTGCAATTTTCAGCAAATTCCAAAACTAAGTTATTAAAGCCTTATGCATTGTTAAGGATAAATATTTAGTTCAAACAAAAAAATAGCACTGGAATGACATCAGTTAAAAAAAATCAAATCAGAGCGAACTGCTGACCTATCAATAGTATCATTTACCGGCTGTTAGGAACTATGTTAATTATCTGCCTGGTACAAGGGGAACAATCCAAGAATTTTCTGTCTATTTCAGCACCTGGTATAATAAACTGGTGTCACCAAAGCATAAACAGGTGCCATGTTTTTTTTAATGTTGCACTCTCTGCCATCAGCCAACACACCCAAATTCCTTGAGAAAAACTGGGCTATTCACTTAAGAGCTTGATCTGTGGTGCATGGCAAACCACAGGTGATTGGCAGTGTACATCATACAGTATGTTAATTGCAAAGCACCAGAAGCTATACTACATATTAAACAAGTTTGAAAACAAGTACATAGTGTATGTTATAGTGGCAATAAATTATGCCTACTCACTGTGACCAAAGCCAAACCCCCACACAACCAAACCCTTTAACAACATGGGACACTGACTGTGAGGTAGGGCTTTGACCACTGCATTATTTATTATTAACATAGCATTGGCTTTCTGAAGCCAACAGTGCAAACTGGATATACACCACCCGTTGACATCCTGCCAGCTGTTTCCCAAACACAAGAGTCCTAGCCACGCAGGTGCCACAAGCGCCCATGGGGCACGCCTTTCCAAGCCCATTACAGGCAAAATGTCATGTAGTGCTTGTACTCACTCTAGCCAGAGCACCCACACCGCAACTATGGAAAACCAAAACAGACATATGCCAATGGCAGGTCAGAAACAGAATTTTACAGCATGAACATCTCAATATATGCTACCATTCGATAATTCAGGGCTGTTTTCATGGAAAACAAGGAAATTTCACAATGTGCCATTGGAACTAAATGCTGATAAAGGACCTCTAGACGCCTATGAAAAAAAATGCTAAATAAATAGTCCGTTACAACATTAACAATGACTACGCTGTATTAATTTTAATGGACAGAATTTGTGACAAAACCAATTTGAGAGGCAGAATCAGGATCCAAGGACAAGCAGGTTCAAATACCAAATGGGAACGTCAGAGCCAAATTGTAAGACAAGAAGGGAGTCAAGGTGGGTTAAAAATTTACAAAGAATCTCTGGAACACGAACATAGGATGACTAAACCAAGCAGTAGAGTGGAGATTTCATATTTTAAGGGCACTTCCAGGTTAACCAGAGGTCACACCCACATAAATGGGGCCTGTGACATAATTCGCGCACATCCGGCGTGATCCTGTGATGCTGTGAGCATGGTACACTAAGTTGTTATTTTCTGGTGCCAGTGACAAATGTAAGCACACTTGTTTCTCACACTTGTTTCTTCCTGACATCACGTTTAATAAAAAAGTGACTGTACAGTGTCTTAAAGGCAGAGGTTGGAAAAAACACCGGCAGAGGGGTCAAACCTAGAGGCAAACCATACCCAGCCTTTTTTTGTATCAGTCTTACATACACACAAGCTGAGTTGGCTCTCCTCTGGAGACAGAGCACAGGGCAAGGCAAGCTCTGCCAGACCTGAGACACCCTGACTGTACAGGGTTGAACAAGACTGACCCATGACTGATCATATAAGAAAAAAATAAACAAAAGTTCATCATTTAGAGTAAAGAAGAACATTGAAGAGCAGGGGCAAAATTAAGAGAGTGCAGGGGCGTACCTAGAGTATTTGGCACCTGGGGCGGATCCTGTATGTGGCACCCCCACACACACACACTTTAAAACTGCATAGCTTCTACCGTTATATACCGGCGCAGACACTGAAGGTGGTACAGCATAACACTTACTGTTATCATTATATACTGAGGCAGAAATTGACGGTGGTACAGCATAACACCTATCACTATATACTGAGGCAGACATTGACGGTTGTACAGCATAACACCTACCACTATATACTGAGGCAGACAATGACGGTGGTACAACATAACACCTATCACTATATACTGAGGCACACATTGACAGTGGTACAGCGTAATCCCTATCACTATACATTGAGCCAGACATTGACAATAGTGCAGCATAACTCCTATCAGTATATACTAAGCCAAACATTGATGTGGTGTAGGCCTACCACTTCATTAGTAGTAGGGATGCACCGAAACGAATTCTGGACTGAAACCGAAAATGCAGCATTTACCTGGCCGAAACCGAATATGACCCCCCCACACCATAAAAAAAAATCTAACACTTTTATTTCAAGTAAGTAACACACCAAAATAGGACAAAACAATTAAATAACAATATTAATATATATATATATATATGATTGTTAACAGCAATCACATTTCTATCATGCCCAGGCATACCCAGATTCCAGGATGTACTCGCAGACTTGGCATGATAGGAGTATGATTGCCCTATCTACCCCTTCTAACTCCCTTTTGTCCTACCTACCCCTTCTCACTCCCTTCTCCCTATCTACCCCCTATCCCCCCGTCTCACTCCCTTCTCCCTATCTACCCCCTCCTAACTATCTACCCTCTCCCACTTTGAAGTTCACTTAGCTTTCAGGAATCCTGCGGTGGGGGTGCAAGGCCTCTGTCTCCCAGCTCTGCCACTGTATGGAACAGTATAGAGTGATGGGAGTTATGATGTACTAGAGCATAATTAGATCATGAAAAATACATTGGAAATGGTACAGCATAACACCCATCACTCTCACACACTTACCAATCCGCACATATACCAATCCACACACACACCAATCCACACACACACCAATCCACACACACACCAATCCACACACACACCAATCCACACATATACCAATCCACACATACTAATCCACACATACCAATCCACACACATACACCAATCCAGACATATACCAATCCAGACATATACTAATCCACATATACCAATCCACACATATACATCCACACATATACTAATCCACACATACCAATCCACACATACCAATCCACACACATACCAATCCACACACATACCAATCCACACATACCAATCCACACATGCCAATCCACACATACCAATCCACACATACCAATCCACACATATACCAATCAACTCTCACTCACTGAATGCTTTCCTACCTTTCCTCTTTTCTCCTTACAGCTTCTTTTCCTCCTCTTCGCTCCTCTTTTTCAGTTCTTCTGTCTTCTTCCGGGTCAGAGGGCACGGACGGCAGTGGGCGCGGCTTCAGTGTTGTGCGCCGGGATCTGCCGGGTTCAAGGGTTGAACCCGGCTTAAAATCACTCAAGGGAGCCGGAGGTCTGCTAAATACCTCCGATACCGCTCCCTTGCGAGCCTGCTCCTCCAGCGGCGGACATTACTGTCCGTCTCTGGAGGGGTGCCGGCAAGTTGGCACCCCCCTGATGAGCGGTACCCGGTGCGGACCGCCCCCCACTAGGAACGCTACTGAGAGAGTGCAAGGCCTGTTCCTTCAGACCTCTACTTTATCGCTCCCTATTAATGTGCTGGGTGTTAATGTATAGTGTGGTGTGTCAGTTTATGGTGTTAGAGTGAGTGTGTGTAGGGATGTGTTAGCATACAGTATTAGACTAGGTGGATTAGTTGTTGGTTTTAGACTGAATGTGTGTGTTTGCATATAGTGTATGAGCCAGGGAGGTAATTCAGAGAGCAGAGCACTGAGCATTGGAGAAGCTGTACAGCTGGACAGAGCAAGTATTTCCCGTGCCAGGGTGTGATGCATTCTTTGTACCTGGCTCAACTGCTCCTGCTTTAAAAAGAAATGCTCTGCACCATACTGTGCACAGCTTCTTCGCTGCTCCATCCTACTAGGCTTTGAAATATTGCCATCTATGTAAAATAATGGGGAGGTGCAATAGAATATTCTTGCCTGGGGTGCCATTTGGTCTAGGATTGACCCTGGGCACCACTAAAACGAAGGCTATTAAAACAAAGTTGAATCCAGGAGTATTTGGCGTTAACCTGGGTCACGTAAAGTTAAGTGACCCTGCATTTGTAGCGAGGCTAAATTGAAGAATACACTGAGGCAGGGTTATTGAGTGGTGTGTGTGTGTTTGATTGTGTGTCTGGGTATGATAGTGTGTGTCTCTGTATGTTATTATGGACATGTGTTTTTCTGGGTATGTTAGTGCTTGTGTGCCTGGGTATATTAGTGTTTGAGTGACAGGGTATGTTAGTGTGAACATGTGCTTGGGTATGTTAGTGTGTGATGGGGTATGTTAATGTGTGGGAATGTTGTAGTGCGAGTGTTTGGGTTTTCTTTTAGTTTGAGTGCCCCCACCAGGTCAGTCTCTGGATCTACCCCTGTCTACAATGCCATCATGTAATGTCTTGTGACTGCAAGCCTGGCCTACCTTGTATATTAGACAGTGCCTTCAATAACTTGTAGCAGTTCACAGTAGGAGATCATCTGTGTCTGTAAGTTGATGTTGCTGCTTCATAACTGTGTTAGTTTATTTAATTAAGTGACTTATTTTTAACTTTGCATTGTAATATTTAATATGTTATATTAACTAGTGATATACTGGGATTTAATGCTTTGGTGATGCCCTTGATTCATTTTCAGGTTATTCTGGGTTATTATTTGGACATGCCCTCCATGCCAACCGTACTCCCTCCCACATTGATTTTATATAATGGCACATTAGCCTGTTGAGCACGGACAAGTGTATACGGGTTCATGGTACTGGAAAGTGTTGTGGGTGCAATGGCAAGTCCTGTGGCACGCACAAAAAGGGGACGGCATGGTCACATTGCGGGGTGCTGGTCCTACTAGTGGTAGTGGTTGCCCCCCCAGACAGCGGTGACGGAGAGGCGCTGCTGCTAACAGAGGAGGAGGCCCCTCCATGTGCTGTGCAGATGCTGCCTCCCTTAACCCCTTTGTTGACGGAAGGAGCGGGGTAGCAGTGGTACTAGCGTTTTTTCATCTTTTTTTTCATGATGGTTGTGATGGTGGTGTTGGGGCAGCCAGTGCATGTAGAGAGTGGAAGGTGCAACGTTTAAACCATGTCTTACTAGGTAGGTTGGGGTGGACAAACATTTTAGCACTTGTAGATCTAATGCTTGTCCCTTCCCCCTGTACGCCAGGGGCCTACCTCGTCATCAGAGATAAAATTCATACAAATCAGAATGTGGAAGGCTTTTTATTTTTACCTAAATTGTGTTTCTTTTACTATACACTATATGACCAAAAGTATGTGGACACCTGGCCATGATCTTGTTGGACATCCCATTCCAAAACCATGGGCCTTAATATGGAGTTGACGCCCCTTGTTGCTATCACAGCCACCACTCTTCAGGGAAGGCTTTCCAAAATATTTTAGAGTGTATGTGTGGGAATTTGTGCCCATTCAGCCAAAAGCGTATTTGTGAGCTCAGGCACTGATGTCGGATCCTGAAAAACAGGCCCAAATCATTATCCCTCTTCCACCAAACTTTTCAGTAGGCACTATATATTCCAGTAGGTAGTGTTCCCCTAGAATCAGCCAAACTTAGATGAATCCATTAGATGTCCAGAAAGTGAAGCATGATTCATCACTTCATTGAACACATTTCCATTAGTCCAGTGGCGGTGTGCTTTACAGCACTACAGCCGATGCTTGGCATTGAGCATAGTGATCTCCGTCTTGTGTTGAGCTACTCGACCATGGAAACCTACACAGTGCAGTGATTGTGCTTGATGCACAGTGCAGAGGCACTTTGGAACTCTGTAGTGAATGATGCCATGGAAGACAAATGTTTTTTTAGGCTATGTGTTTTTTTAGGCTAAATTTTCAGCACTCTGTAGTATGCTAGCTACTACTAGCTGTTGTTACTCCTAGATACTTTCGCTTTACAATGATAAAACCTATAGTGGACCAGGGCAGAAATAGCAGAAGTTTTACAAACTGACTTATTGTAATGATGGTATCCTATGACAGTGTCACTTTTAAAGTCACTGACCTCTTCAGTATGACCCATTCTACTGTCAGTGTTTGTCTGTGGAGATAGCATGGTTGACTTTACACACATTGCTGACAACCAATGGGTATAAATGAAACTCCTAAACTCAAAAATTAGGAAGGGTGTTTTAGGTCATATAGTGTATTATGGCATTTAACTATTTATAATTAGTGTGCCCATCCTGCCTTATGCTGTGTATTGTCATTAAGTGAAATAACCATTAAATGCAGTGTGCCCTGTAGGTTCCAGAAGCCATACAATAATCTTTACATGTGGAGTACTTCTGTAATATACTGAAAAGAGAAACTTTTTGTGAAAAAACAAAACTAAACACACCAAAAATACTTTGTCATGGCAAACTTTGTGGCTATGCGACAAGTGCCCAAATGCTCCTCATGCAGTACTCTGCATGCAGAAGTTGTCTTCTGTCCAGAAATATATACTTTGTGCGTCATACATGGTTTTTTTCGCAAATACTATTACAAACCAGAATACTAACCGTATATATTTTTCTATAATTGCCAGAAAGATAAAGGAATTCTATATATATATATAAGGTAACTAAACACAAAAATCATATATTTTTTACTACATTATTCATACTAAATGCTGTACAAGGGGACTTGTAAAAATGCAAAATACATTTAAAAAAGAAATTTGACTCCTGTCATCCTGTCAAAAAGGTTTGCTATACTGCATATGGTAACTTAAAATGTGAGGAATAATGTAGACTTTCCTCTCAACCTGCCCATTTTCTGTGGGAGATCCTATGGAGCTGCCAAATTGATGGAGGTCCGTACTGTAGTAGTATCAGCCAGTTTGGACACCTTACATCTTGGGGGTATGCCAAAGGTATACACATAAACAGGTTTTTGTAATATGTATATATTATTTTTAACACAAGTAAGTTTATTCATTACTTTACATGGTTATTTAACATAACTTAACTATACTGCTAATTCAATATTTGAGGAATGTGACAGATCCTGTTTAAATTATTGTACTACATGATAGTAAAAAAAAAATCTATAACTTACCCCACAACAAATTACTTATCTATTAAGTAATAAAATTATAAAGAGTAGAGTCAAGTCAAATGCTAAAGAGTTAAAATTTTTATATCCTAACCTACCATTGACACTTTACATTACATTATATTTATTTATAAAGCACCGGCCGATTCCGCAGCGCTGTTACATTGATTAGAACAATTTATAAACACATTGTAGGGTATGCAGGGTTTGGAGCGTAGCGCAGTGAGACACCAGATATGTGATAGAGTCAAAACAGGCAATATCAGGAATTTCAGCAAGTTTATTCCGCAGAATACAAAAAGGCATAAACTGTACCGTGTAGCAATCCTGAGGTCAAGGGTAGGTGAAGTGTAGCAAAGTCCATTAAGCAAGCCGAGATCAAGGGTAGGAG
The DNA here is from genome assembly GCA_023333645.1 of Sceloporus occidentalis. Classification (NCBI taxonomy): domain Eukaryota; kingdom Metazoa; phylum Chordata; class Lepidosauria; order Squamata; family Phrynosomatidae; genus Sceloporus; species Sceloporus occidentalis. Next base: position 3,548,118 of record JALMGF010000055.1, read on the forward strand.
AGGTATATCAAAGTCCAATAACAAGCCGAGGTCAAAAGTCCAGTAAATCCAGTGAAGAGGTAACAGCATACAGGTTTCAGCAAAAACGGGTAGGTAGAGACTTGAACAATCAAGTAATGAGGCCTAGAAGCTGTGGGTTTAAATAGCCCTCTAGGAATCAGCTCCTCCCCACCAATAACAGAGACCCCTCCCCTCCTCAGTATGTACAATGGAGTAGTGATTGTCCATCACTACTCGTCCCGCCCCTGACCAGGAGTAATTCATTATTGGAGACGCCGGCCACGCCTCCCCGCCATCACTCCACGTGTGGCATTTCTCTCGTGCGGTATTCGCCGCAATGGAGTCCGGGGATGCGGCCTACCGTAGGCCGCAGTAGGCCGCGACCGCGTGGCTCGCGGTCGCGTACAACGGGGCCGCGTGGTGCGCGAACGAAGTCCCGGGCGTCCCGCGACTCCACCATCGGGTGGAGACCTGTGCTGCCGACGGGGGAGTGAGGTAGGACCCTGACACACATACAATAACAAACTGGTGCAAAGGAGAAGAGGGCCCTGCTCTTGCGAGCTTACAATCTAGTCGGTGGTTGGGGGGATTGTGACAATAGGAGAGGACTGCTTGGATAGGGATGAGTTGATCGGGTTGCGATGATGTGTTGAAGCTGTTTGTTCAGATGGCTTTGATTAGGATGATGGTTGGGAGCACTGTAAAGGAATGTTGTACGCTTCTCTGGGTTTTCAGAGAGGTTTTGAAAGTCGCGTACGAGAAGTCTGACGGAACGGGGAAGAGAATTCCATAGGAGGGGAGCGGCGCGGGTGAAATCCTGAATACGGGAGTGGGAAGAGGTAACAACAGTAGAAGAAAGCCGCAGGTCGTGAGAGGAGTGAAGAGGGAGGGTAGGGGTGTATTCGGATAGGAGGATAGAAATGTAAGGTGGTGCCGAGTTGTTGAGGGCTCTATAGGTCAGGGTCAGAAGTTTAAATTTGATTCTGAAGGATATGGGGAGCCAATGAAGTGATTGGCATAGTGGAGCAGCGGATGAGGAGCGGCGGCAGAGAAAAATTAATCTAGCTGCATTGTTGGAGATGGATTGAAGCGGTGAAAGGCGGGAGAGGGGGAGACCGGTTAGTAGGGAGTTGCAATAATCCAGGCGGGACATCACAAGGGAGTGGATTAGTAACTTGGTGTTCAGTCTTAGAGATGTTGAGCTTTAGGTAACGGGACGCCATCCATGATGCAATTCCTGACAGACAGTCAGTGAGGCAAGTTAGGCGAGAGGGGGAAAGGTCTGGAGCAGAAATATAGAGTAGGGTGTCATCTGCATATAGGTGGTACTGGAAACCAAAGGAAGAAAGTTTTCTGAGGGAAGAAGTGTAGATGGAGAATAGCAGAGGCCCAAGAACTGAGCCTTGAGGAACACCAGTAGATAGCAGTAGAGGAGAGCAAGTTCTAGTAAATGTGACACTAAAAGTACGGTTAGAAAGGTAGGATTTCAGCCATGAAAGAGCCATGTCACGGATGCCATGAGCATGGAGGGTTTGTAGGAGAAGGGGGTGGTCGACTGTGTCGAAGGCTGCTGAGAGGTCCAAGAGAACAACCAGTGAGAATTGGCCTTTCGTTTTAGCTGTGAGGTCATTAGTATTCTTAGTCAGTGCAGTCTCTGTTGAACGCTGTGGATGGAAACCAGATTCTAGAGGGTCAAGTAGAGAGTTTGACAAGAGAAAGTTTGTTAGTTGATTGTAGGTTAATCGTTCCAGCAGTTTGGAAGCTAGCGGGAGAAGTGAAACTGGACGGTAGTTTGATGGGGATGTGGGATCAAGGAAAGGTTTCTTTAGGATGCGGGAGATAATAGCATGTTTGAATGAGGATGGGAATACACCAGAGGACAAGGAGAGATTAAAGATGTGGGTTAGGGTTGGGGTAAGGACACTAGAGAGGGGTGGTAGGAGATGTGAAGGTGCAGGGTCGAGGGGAGAGGTGGTGAGGTGGGAAGACAACAGGACCTTGGAAACTTCGAATGGTGTAACTGGGCTGAAGCAGGTGAGGATGGATTGAGGTGAGGAGGGAGGTTGAGGTACCATATGATTGACACTAAGGGGGAGGATGTTATCCCTGATGATGTCAATTATGTTTTTGAAGTAGGTGGCATGATCTTGGGCAGAGAAGTTGGAGGGCAAGGGAGGTGCTGTGGGTCTGAGACGGGTGTTAAACGTGGAGAATAGACGTTTAGGGTTATGGGAAAAAGAGGTGATTAATGAAATGAAATGAAATATGTTTGTTTAGAGAGATGGAGGGCCGATGTATAGGAGTGGAGCATGAATTTGTAGTGAATGAAGTCTTCAGGTGAATGAGACTTCCTCCACAGGCGCTCAGCGGTAAGTGAACACCTTTGAAGGAGGCGTGTCTGTTTGCCATGGCGTGGAGGATTGCGTACAGTTACAGGGGCAACCATATCTAGGGCTGAGGCTAGTGTATGGTTATACTGAGCTGTAGCTGTGTCAGGACAGGAGGAGGATATACTTGAGAGGAGTGGCCGTAGTGTATCTGAAAGCTGCGGAGTATTGAGGTTGCTGATGTTACGGTAGGTTTGTGGTGGTTTCTTGGGTAGGGAAGGTGTGTGTGGTATGTCGAGATTAAATATAAGCGGGCTTTGATCAGACAGACAGATGGGAGAGTTGGAGAACTGAGATGTGGAACAAAGGTGGGAGAACACTAGATCGATTTGATGACCGCCACGGTGCATTGGGGAGTTAGTCCATTGTGAGAGTCCGAGGGAGGAGGAGAGTGAAAGTAGTTTGGAAGCAGCAGGTGAGGATGGGTCATTAATAGGTGTACTGAAGTCTCCTAGGATTAGTGTAGGGATGGTAGAGGAAAGAAAGTGGGAAAGCCAAGCAGCAGAGTCATAAAATAAATGTGAGGTGGGGCCAGGAGGCCGGCTGATCACTGCAATGCGAAGAGCAATCAGGGAGAAAAGGCGGACAGTGTGTACTTCGAAAAAAGGCATATCAGGGGGGCAGAGGGGCATATCTTTAAGTAAGGTACATTATGAATTAAGGGGGGACCTTAAAATGGCTATTGGCTTTCCAAATGCCTGTATATAACCTACGCTGACTATGCTGCATAATAGATACCAATAACATTAAAATACATGTATTCCTGTTCATTAGATAAAATACTGTTTTACCATTCCACTAATGTGTATTTTTCCTTTAAAAATAATTGTATCTTTAAAATAGCACCAACCTTCAAGGATGCGGCTTATAATCGAGCCAATACGGTAAAATGGTAGTTAGCATTAATTCATTAATGGTAGTTAAAAGTATGCACTGGTTCTCTTTAGATCAATTGTGATTTTTTGTTTTGTGACTCTGATATTACTCTGGTAATCATTTGCTTATGTTTTTTTTTATTTATTATTAATAAAATAAACATTTATTATTAATGTTAAATGTATAAATTGCATATATTATAAATATATAATATTTGTTAATATAATGGTAATTTGCATTAATTAATGGTAATTAAAAGTATGCACTGGTGCATTTTAGCTTATTGATTCTGATTTTTTTATAAGACATGCAATTGATAAAACATCAAAAGAGGCATCATAGATTTGTAAAAACATATATACTTTTTGAAGAAAAGGTGAAAACGGCATATACCAATTTGAGTCAAATTGTTTCTTGATGTACATGCAGGTTTCACCTTGTTTCCGAGAAGTAGATTTAAAAAAAAAATTTAGTGGCTCTTTAAATGTTTTATTAAAAGTATTTGTCACATAAAAAAATCTCAATCAATTATCTGAAAAGTACCAGTGAATACTTTTTCCAGACTTATATTGAACACTTTGATTAACTGAGTCTGTGTGTGTGTGGGAGAGAGACTGCCTGAGTCTGTGTGTGAGACTGCCTGAGTCTGTGTGTGAGGTTTTTATTTTTTAGTAAGAAAGCTCGGAGGTGGTTACTAAAACATTTGAATCCCACTACTGGCTATATACCATAGTCAATGGCATTATCCAGTCAATCCATTTGATAGAATACTACCCTTAAAATTAATATCAGCTTTACTGAGTGCGACACAAATGACTTATTTACATGATGTTTATGTTTCAGATGCAAAAAAAAAAGTTTCTGATGATAATTCCTTTACTAATTACACATTTATTTTTCATTATACACAGTGCATACTTTCTGCTTTGCATATAACTTCTTGGAATCATATAAAAAGTTAATAAATTCTTACAGATTTAATGTTAAACATCTAGTCATCTTATTCGTTTGGGACTTACCGTGTTATGGTTGCACCAGCTCCAACAATGTTCACAGGTTCAACATAGAATATTTTCTGGTTCTTTGCAAACACATCATAAGTGTATCCATTACCATCTGTGTTTCTTATAATATAAATTTGACTTATGTTCAATGGGGGATTTCCAGCAGCATTGTAAATGTAATAAAAGGTGGAGATTTATGACGAGTGGGATATTTTTTTTTAGTTTTAGAACAGGCTGTAGCTTGAATATTACATGTATTGCCAAGAAGTAAATAGTTTAAAACATCATCATCACCTAGATAAAGACTTGGAAAACCTAAAGACTTTGGCAGATGCAAATTACGTGGATATAAGTTTCACTCCAGCAACTGGATCCTGAGAGTCCGGCAATATAATTTGTTGGGGCAGTGTATTAGTAAGGACAAATGTATTGAGAGGAACAATTGGACAGAGAGGTTGTTTTTTTTATGTTCATAGAAGCAGTTAGCCCATGGTTCATTGTACATACATCCTAGTAGGTAGATAAGTCTGTACTCCTCTGGAATTACACTCACCAAGAAACACTGTTGCTTTACTTGTGAACTGCCACACCCCCAACAATAAATGTCAGGAGAGGACGTTTAAGTACATGGGCACACAAACTTGTAAAGTTTGGCCATGGCTAATGGATCCCAAAATTAGGCAACTTGACATCTCTGTGCTATAAAAAACTATGAAATACAGTAGACTTCAGTCAGCAACCTATGGATCAGTTCCATATCCAACGCTACAAAAAAGGCACTGAAATTGGTTTAGCAGCACACCTAAGAATTCTCCAATTTTTCACCCGGAGTCTTCAGGTTAAACCCTGCTTTCCTAGGCCTCCGGATCAGTATCTTCCTTCTCTTGGCATACACACTACCCACTTTTACCTGATTCCTGTCCACATCCACTCGCAAAAAATATAATCAAAGGCTAGCCCCGCCCACCTATGAAGCCATATGGGATAGCCTCTCTGCCTTGGGAAGTTTCCAGGCATGGTTAGCAGATGAGTGTTGTAATTGGTAAAACATCCAAGGTTTATTAATAATGACTCCTTATGTCTAATTGTTAATGAGTTCGTAATATTCTCACATGTCCTATTTTTTTGGATGGATGTAAATTTAGGAAATTAGTACAAAATTTGGAATAGACCAAAACATAGAGGAACCATTATAAATGCACAGAGAGTTGGCAACTTTGCTTTTAAAAAAGGCACAATACCCCAGAGGGTGCCTACTCTGAAGCTCAACCAGAGGCGCTCACTGAGGAAGATTTCCCCTCACCAGCCTTCTCTCTGAGAGCCAGATTGAGAGGAGCCCTGACTGAGGGGAGACCTGAGACTCTGAGAGGAGACCACTATGGGTGCAATCTGGGTTCTGAGTAAATCTTGTATGTGTGTAATCTGTCTAATGAGGCAAATCCTATGGATGCAATCTGGGCAAGTCCTCTGCCTGTGTTTAATCCGTGATTTTGGGCAAGTCCTGTGGGTGCACTCTGGGTGCTGTGGCAAGCCCTTATGTGTGCAATCTGGGTGCTGGGCAAGTCCTATGTGTGCTATCTCGGTGCTGGGCAAGTCCTGTGTGTAAGTAAAATCTGGGTGCTGAGTAAAGCCTGTGGATGCACGCTGGGCAAAATCCTGTGTCTGTTTGTAATCTGGGTGCTGGAGCAAATCCTGTGTTTGCAATCTGGTTGCTGGGAAATTCCTATATGTGCTATCTGGGTGCTGTCCTGTGGGTGCAAGCTGGGTGATGGGGCAAGTCCTGTAGATGCGAGTGCTGGGGTAAGTGATCTAGGAGCTGAAGCAAGTCCTGTATGTGCAATCTGGGCGCTGGGCACGTCCTTTGTGTGCAATCTGAATGCTAGCAATTTTTGGTTTTCATGTATTATTTATTTGATCTATACCTTTAATGCTGAGTTTGCATGTGGTTTTAGTTGATTGATACTTGCAAGGCTGGGTTTGTGTGTTATTCAGTTGCTCTATACCTGTAATTCTGTGTTTCCTTGTGTTGTTTATTTGATCTATACCTGATCTAGAGGGTTTGTATATATTACACAGTTGATTTACACCTGCCATACTGATTTTGCCTATGTTATTCAATTGATCTATACAGTATATGGGGGCAGTGAAGTGTATGCTGCGTGGTGGAGGAAAAGAGAGGTGTGGGATAATGAAGGAGGGGACTAGTTATGAAAATACTTTTTGGAACCCTATAATGACCAATGAAGTGCCAGACACGTCACACAAAAACAGTTAGTTAACGACCAATGACGTGCCTGGCAATTTACAATAGCTTTCTTTGCTAATAAGATGTTGTGGTAATGCCTCAATGTCAAGGCATTCAACAACACCAGGATCAGCATTAGCCATGTCTGGCCCCTCCCCAAAGCGTTAATGTCCCCCATACACGTTTTAAAAGAGTTTAGGAGGCGATCAACGACTTAAACATTTAAAAATAATTATGCAGTGATGTCACCAACAGGGGAACCATCCAGTTTCAGCAAAATGTAAAAAAAATGTAAATAATACTAATAATAATAAAGAAAAAATAAATTTCCTGACATGAAAAGAGTTAAAATACCAGCATTTCAAATACCCACGGGGTGTCCACTTTAAAAAACATAAAGGAGTGGTCGGGTTCAAAGATAGGGAATAGGCACAGACTGACAAAAATGGAAAAAAAAGCACACTTCCCAAATGTGGCCTTTTAGCCCCCAAACCAACAGACAAACCCATGAATGGGTGTTATCACTGTACTCAAGAGATTGCTGAACACATATCGGGTGTTGTTTGATGGTTACTTATACCAGGAGTGGCAAATTGATACCTGAAGTATTATGTGTGTGGGGAAAAAACACACAAAAAATAGCACCACAAATGTTGGCAAAAGCTGGTGATAAAATTAGTCCATGGAAAGGGTTAAAACATTTGAAATACCCTGGGGTGTCTAGTTTGCAAAAATGGTTTGATGGGTAAATTGAATTAGCCGGCTTCAAAGATACCCGAAATAGCACATGGGGCAGAATGACCAGACTACTTGTACTTATTGCCCAATAACTTACAGGGAAAAGAAAAAAAAACATTGGGTATTTCAAAATTCAGGACACATAGTAGAATCGATTAAGCAGGTTTTTAATAGCCTTTTTAGATGAGAAAAATTTTACTTTTTAATTTTTCATCATTTTATTATTTTTTTATAGGAAATTAGATGATATGATCAAAAAATAGTATCTGAAAAAAAGCCTTCTTGTCCTCAAAAAAAAAATATATATAACTTGTGTGGGAGAGGAGAAAATTACAGCTAAACACAGCTAAAACAGCCTTGGCTACAAAAGGGTACAAAAAATGTAAAAAAACACCATGGTCCTTAAGGGGTTAAATTAAGTGTTTGATAAAAATAAAAAAGGTTGGTTTCTGCCTAATGCAATGTGAAACCCACATTATATTTTATACTAAACAAATATTCCAGGTTTAGTATTCAAAAAGCTAACACTTACAGGTAAAAAAAAAAATATTATATTTAAAAATAAAATCCCGAACTAAAAATAAAAGTTTGATGCAAGGTGATAAGTAAATACTGCAAATTATTAGGAGAGAGTTTGTGACGTTTTAGCTGGGTGTCTCTAAAAAGAATCAGGTTGTCAGCCTGTTTTGACCCTGCTGTAAATTGTTGCCATATCCTTTATAAGAGAGTATATTGAACTAGAAGACCATTTATTAACCTTTTCTTTGCTTCAAGATTTAATTGATGATAGTTTGACATATCTGCCATACTATGTAAAATGTACACTCTGGTGCTGCATTTAGGGGACAGTAATGTCCATTTTTTCAGACAGTAAGAGGGAGAAAGCTTAGAAAAATAGGTTGACTGCTTAAAACTTGAGTTGGAGTCTTAAACATGTATTTGTTAAAAAGAGGGTTGGCAGGAGCCTTTGCAGGAGAATTAAGGTTTCAACTCTTTGACCATATGCTACCAAGGAACAGTGCCAGTCAGGGGAAGGCTGAATGCCTAAGGCCGGGGGGCAAGTCTAGTCAAGTGGCCCATTGCACCACTGAATCAGCCCAATACCCATGCCCATCACTGCTTTGTCATTGACCCCTACCCCTTTTGTGTTTTTGCCCCCTTGTGTATTGCCCCCAGCCAGCACTATGTGTATTTATGCCCGTAGCATGCACTTCGCTTTAGTATTCATTTACCGTATTGGCTCGAACATAGGCCGCACCCTTAAAGTTTGGTGCTATTTTAAATAAAAAAATATCTTTAAAGAAAGAATACACATTAGTGGAATGGTAAAACGGTATTTTGTCTAATGAATAAACAGGAATACATGTATTTTAACCCCTTAATGACCTTTGCTGGTCAAAAAATTAAAATAATAAAAATAAAAATTAAATAAGCTTAGAAAGTGATCAACGATCACTTTCTTCGCTTAAATGGCGTTACTGTAATGCCTCGATGTCGAGGCATTCAGCAAGGCCGAGATCGGCATCGGGGGCCATGTCTGGCCCCTCCCCAGGCTTTCAACAGCCCCCATACATTGTAAATGTTTTAAAAGCGTTTAGGAGGCTATCAACGATCGCCTCCTAAACTTAAATGGTGTCGCTGGAATGCCTCGATCAGGAGGCATCCAGCGACACCAAACACTTACCTCTGGATGGGCTGTGACCGCTCCGGAGAGCGGTCACAGCCTCAGCTGCCGGTGTTCTTCGCCATCAGCAAGATGGCGGCCGCCCTGTAAAAAAACCAATTACGTTTTAAAAGTTCACTAGATGGTCTCCAGACCCTCTAGAGAACTCTGGCTCCACTTGCAGGTTGAATACAGGTACTGCATTCAACCATGCAAGTCAATGGAGCCCAGCTTTCTAATCACAATGTGATTAGTAAAATATACAAAAAATAAAAAAAAAAATAAAAAAAATGGAAAAAAAAAAACGTGCTAACATTTAAAAATAATTATGCAGTGATGTCACTATATGAACCGTCCAGTACCAGCAAAATGTGTAAAAAAAAATATAAAAAAAAGTATTAAAAAAATAAAATAATTAAGTTTATTATTTTGAGCAAGTGCTAAAATTTCTCAAAAATCTCAACAAAGAGTTAAAATAAAAGCACTTCAAATACCCAAGGGGTGTCTAATATAAAAAAAAAATGGCTGATGGGGTAAATTGGAGTGGCCGAGCTCAAAGATAGGGCATAGGTACAGACTTTCCAAAATGGAGAAAAAAGCGCACTTCCCAAATGTGGCATTTTAAATCTCAAACAACCCGACAAACCCATGCATGTCGGGTATCACTGCACTCAGGAGATGTTCCTGAACACACATTGCGGTGTTGTTTTACAGTGACATATACCAGAACCTGTATATCTATAACTAAAGTACAATTTGTGTGAAAAATTGTAGTTGTATAATTGGTGCATGGAAAGTGTTAAAATATTTTGGAATACCCTGGGGTGTCTAGTTTTCAAAAAATTATGGTTTGAATGGGTTAAATTGAGTTAACCGGCTTCAAAGATGTTCCAAAGAGGAGATGGAGGCAGACTGACCAGATTTGTTAAAAAAGATTTGGAAATCATAAAACGCTGCTTGTACTTATTGCCCTATAACTTACAAAAAACAGCAAAAAAACATAAAAACATTGGGTATTTCTAAACTCAGGACAAGTAGTAGAATCTATTTAGCTAGTTTGTTTACTTGCTTTTTTAGGTGAGTAAAAGATTTTTCAAATAAAAGTCATAAAATGTGTTTTTTTTGAATTTTTCACCATGTTTTTTTTATTTTTTTTTATAGTAAATAAGATGATACGATCAAAATAATGGTATATGAAGAAAGCCCATCTTGTCCTGAAAAAAACAATATATAACTTATGTGGGTACACTAAATGGGTGAGGATAAAATTACAGCTGAACACAAGCACCACAAAAGTGTCAAAACAGCCTCGGTCCCACAGGGTACAAAACGAAAAATAAGCCCGTCCTTAAGGGGTTAACATTTTTGGGATCTATCAGTTTGTCAGCATATGTTATATACAGACAGAAAACCAATAGCCATTTTAAGGTCCCCCCCTTAATTCATAATGCACGTTACTTACAGATATGCCCCTCTGCCCCCTGATATGCCCCTCTGCTCCCTGATATGCCACTCTGCCCCCAGATATGCCACTCTGCCCCCAGATATGCCACTCTGCCCCCCACATATGCCTCTCTGACACCTGAGATATGGTTGAGCACCGGCGTGACATAACCTTCCGGTGCTCCACCATAGGCGGAAGTTCTGGCAGTGGAGGTCATCGCGCAGACGTCCGCGGCTGCCGGAGAGAAGGATCCAGGTCACCTGCAGCACTGCGGGGGATCTGGATCCTAACCCTGGTGCAGGTAAATGAATACGGAAAAAAAACACCCGCCCCGCGCCTATACGGTATGTAATGGCCCCAGCTGCCCCCTTGTGTATTGATGCCGCCAGCCCTGATAAAATGCTGCCCTGCAGTATGGGGGATGTATATCTGACTAGTTGGTTCCTTCCACGAGTCTATACATCCCCCATACTGTCACCCCATACTGTCACCCTATACACCCTTGTGTATTGTCCCCAGCTAGCCCCACATTGTATATTTATTACACCACCCAGCCCCCCTTTAGTACTGATGTATGTGATGCTCCCAGCCAGCACCCCCATTGTGTACAGGTGTTTGCAGATTGCAGATAGCTGTTTGCTGTATCCTTAGTCTTCTTTTTTGGATGCTATCTACAGACACAAGACTGTCACAAGCACTGGTGGATGACAGCAGACTGCCAATGGGCAGACCTAAACAAGGTCAGACTAGCTGAGGTCATACACAATCCAGTCCAAGCATGGAATACAGTGATAAGGCAGATAACCAGATAACTATGTTGATTATGGCTCCCCTTTGCGGGATGCGTGTAGGCGGGCCAATTGCTGTCTTTCTGACGTCCACGGGCGGTAACGATGACATCGTGAGCGTTCCGCTGACTTCAGTGGGCGGTCCCACTGATGTTGGTTGTGGGGCTAGCCCTACATGCAGGAAAAAGTTGCTGCAGGAGGGGAAGTGGGTGGGGAGTGGCGCGTGCCGTGAAGACGCTCCCATGACCCAGAGTTTTTCCTTGCTATCCTAGAGAAGCAACACTTCACCTGGGGTCTCTAAATGAAACTCAGAGACTTCCTGTGTATTATTATGGATCCAAACCTGGTGCTAAACCAGAAGACAAAACATAAACAGAGTCCAGAACCAGGAACACAAAAGCACCAGGAACCAAATCTGAGGCAAGGAAAACAGTGTTCAAGCAAGGGAAGCTGACACCAACCATGGTATATAAAGACCCTTAATTACAAGATGATCCACAGATATGTCAGAAACAGGTAGGAATGTCATGTTTATGGGGAGGCAGAGTTTTACGTGACCCCAAAAACCATCTGGTGTCGACAAGGATAGGTGCATGGGAGCTTATTTGGTAGTTCAAATCGTGTAGTTGGGTGACCCCTTCTCATTATATCTCCTCTTTTGTTTATCTCATCTTTTTCATTTCTCTTTATCTCTTCTCCTATTTCATTTTATCTCTCCTTTTTCTCATGATCTCCTTTACATCTTTTTATCTTTCTCCTTTTTCATTATCCATCCTACTTTTCATTATCTCTCCCCTTTCTCTCCATCTCTCATTATCTCTCCTCTCGTCTTTATGTGGGGAGAAAGGGGAGGGATAAAGAGAAAGAAGAAAGCTTTTCTTCTTTCTCTTTATCTCTCCCATTGCCCCCCACATCTCCTCTTTTATATCCTCTTATTATTATTTTCATCTACTATTTTTATTATCTTAAACTTCTCTATTTCTGTAACTCACATATGCCCCACATCTGGTCCATATCATTATATTTCTCCTATCTATCTTGTTTTTGTTATTATTATTATCTTTATCTATTATCTTTACCTCCTCTAATCCCATAACTCACATATGCACTAGTACGCATTTTTACACACACTGTTCACATTTGATCCCACGTCCACCGACATCGAGTCGGACTGGCCCTTTGTGAACAATTTGGGACCAGCCTGGGAGGCAATTGAGGCACCCCCCGCCGGTGAGTGACACCCCAGACACCCCCCCCCCTTACATATGACACTGGTGCAGGCCCATAGCCTGAAATGGTGACTCATATATGAAGGCTTTAGCCCCAGTAGCCCCCTAGTGACCCCACTGATAATCCCAAAATCACATAAAATAGAGACATGTAGGCTTAAATTGTTTATTGCCACTTAACCTTGTTATTAAAGGTTGAACCTTATTTAGATGCTAAATGCAGAGAAGCCTTCCAGCTGAAAGGAAAAAATTAATTAATTTACACATGCATATATAGCCATACGGCTATCCTGAAGATCCTTAAGATGAGACAGTTTTGAAGCAGGAAAATTGGGCAGACAAGCTAGGGCAAGTGGTTCTTATCTGCAATAAAATTCTATTCTTTTGTTTAAGCAAATAAACATTGTGTGACTCATGCCTTTTTACTGAGAAATAAGAAATTGTTCCCTTAGAAGTGGCTCTCCCACTGCCAGGTCTAAAGTGCACACGTGGTTGAGATTGCACATGCACCTACAGATTTTAGGGCCCACTAAACCCTGCCAGGGGTGGATACAAGCAGCTAAGTAGAGTGTTTTACATAGTACTGATACAGTTACATTTAAGGAACAGGAAAGTCAAGAGATACCTTTCCTTCAAAATCATTCTTGCTTCTCTGTATATATAGAGATATGGTCCCTTTTTAAAAGAGGTAAATCAGCAAGATTACGTTTTGCCTAAGATTAACCTTTTGGTTTGCCAACCAGTGGCTGTACCTGAGAAAACTATTCAATCGAACAAAGTAAGGCATTAGTACTTGGATGGCGTACAAGGAAGTACAGTGTCCAGGGGACTTCCCAACGCAGACATTCCTGGTAATAGTGTAATATATTATTCAGTTTTCATTGCCCTTTTTAGGCTGCAGGCCCGAACTATCCCTGTTCATTAATTCTCCAGATTTGACCATAAAGTGCTGGTGGTTATCGAGACCTGGACCTACTTTTGCTGTAGGACCAATCTTATTAAGAAGTGAACAAGAATAAACTTATATTTTATATACCAAGGCTGATCCTTTGATCTTGAAATGCTACAATACAATTACATCTCTCATACCTACTAACAGTTACCTATAATACACATTTAGAGAATAGAAAAGCAATGGATGGGCAAGGAGTCAAACATAAAACGGGGTTCTGATAAATATTTGTGACCAGAGCATACACACAGAAGTAAGACAGACTGATTAAATTACATTAAAATTGAGACCTTGCTACGTATAATCTGCAATATTTTTGGGTTCTTGGACTATGAGCTAAAAGCCTGATTAACATTAAAGAAATATTATCGCTTAACAGCAATTTATATTAAATAATTACAGCGTGTTAATAAGCCTGCCATAAAATTATCCTGGAATGGAGATGAAATATTCTGTGGATACAATGTTTATTGATTTCGCTAATATACTTTTTACACACTAAAAATATAAACTAAAAGAGTGCAGTTTCTCTTTACTAAGACTGAAACAATAGTATATTAAGTTAGTGGGGAAAGAGCGTAAAGAGATTTGCGTTGTCTTCTTTAGCAGGACAACTTTTGATGTGGAATCACATAACATTTCCCAATGGTCCCAATGACAGTATATATTTTTTGTGTTTAGGTTACTCAACCCCAAAATTTGGCCAGGGGCAGGGTTGGAGGCAGGGGCAGGATGGGGCCTTACCAGAAATTTATTTTGTGTATGCAGTTTTTGGTCACGTTCAGTATTCCTTAAAGCAGAGATGGTTTAATGGCAATGATCACATTATGTTTAAGGTTCATCAAAGTATCACTTAGTCTGTATTCATTTTTAATGAACGGCAGGGTAAATGTGGCTCTACTATCAACAGGCTAAATCACACCCTAAAAAAAGCATATAAATTCATACTTTTTAAAGCCACCTATGTGAAGCATAAAAAATTGGACATGTATTGCTTATATTCCATATATATACTCTATGATATACTGTACATTGTCTTGGCTTCATGACTTCATTAGCTACCTCTAGAAATATTGATAATCCAACATGCCACCTTTGGCAGCCATAAGTGTAGGAGTCTTGTGTCTCATCTCAGGAAATAATGTTCTTAACACTCTTACTGGTGCTTCCTTTCTTGCTTTTGTAAATAATGTAAGAAGTATAATGAGAGTAAGGGCCAGGTGTAGATTCGTGAGAGGGCCCTGAATTAATGACTACTTTGACAAAGACACAGTAGCGTGCTATGTTTTGTCATGGAAATATTCTTGTTACCACTCAAGTAAGGACCTGTTGTCCCATATTGTGACTTTTCCGACACAAGGAACACAGTTTTCTATCTGTATTACCCGTACCTTAATGACTATATCTTTTTATTACTGCAGGCTTAATTATTGGGAAAAAGGAAGAAGAACTGGACTCTGTTTTCTGTTTTTGCTGTGAAACTAAACATTGACCACAATGTTTTTCTTTGTGTTCATTTCCTTGTTAATTCTTCAGAACTCTGGTAAGTCTGCCAAAGTAACCAAATGAAAGAAAAGGACACAGCCAAGAAATGTTATCTATGTACTCAACCAGTCTCTAATTACACAAAATGATTTCCGTTAATATTGACATGGGTAAACCTGGGATAAATTATGTTAACCAACAATTTCCGCAGTTCTAGAACAGTTTTAAAATGTAGTGGCACTCCTTGGCAAATTTGGGACTCTAATCTACCCCTTCAATGCCATATATGCTACCATGCAAGGAGACCTAGGGATTACAGTATTAGGGTTAATTCAATAAATATTTGAAATAAATGCTGTCTACATTTACAAGAAAAATAAAACTAGGCGAAAATGCTTAGGTTGGATTAAAGTGTTGATCTCTAATTATGTAACAATTAACAAGAGTCTATTAAACTAATGGAATATGTTTTGGAGTTTAATTATAAATGAATACAAATATATGTCTGATGTGTCTGGATTTCCTATGTTTATTTTTTATCCAGAGTCTCAGCAACTAGTTGGGCCAAAAGAGGTGACAGGATTAGTGGACGGATCAGTGACTATCAAATGCTTCTATTCTACTTTGACAAAAGCCAATAAGTATGAACGAAAGTTCTTTTGTCGGGAAGGAGGACGTCATAGAAGCTGTGACACCATTGTATCCACCAACAATTACGTGGCAGAAGACTTCAAAGGCCGTGCAACAATAATTGACAATAACAATGAGGGTTCAATCACGGTGGAGATTTCTGGGCTGCAACTAAGCAATATAGGCACCTATCGATGTGGCATTGGCAGCGTTACAAACGGCCTTACTGCAGTGATCAGCTTGGCTGTAACTCAAGGCATGTCTTGAAGAAATTACAGTTATAACAGATAGACAGGTTTTATTATAAGCACTAGATTTGCATACACATAACTGCAGTAGAGTTAAGTTAAAAAATAAAACATGTGTGGAGAACGCAAGGTGACGTAGGTCTCACCAACCCCCCTCCCAATAAAGAAATGTGTACATTTAAAAACAGTAAATTATTTTTTTAAATGTGATAGAGGTCCTCTAGCCAACTATGTTAACAAGGAAAGGCTGATGGTCATTCCCCTTCTTTCGCCACTCTGGGTGGAGGCAAATAAACCAAATGTGGGGTATAGAGCCCAACAACGCCTCCTCTCAACTCATTACCTATGGGATGGGAAGGTTAAAATATGATAATTAAAACTACAGAAGACCCAAAGTTCATTGCATGCCACATGGGATTGGGTGATAAACCCTACCCCATCCGAATACGCAGAAAAGTCACATGAATGCTTTTCAGAGGCAATAACATTACATAGAAAAAATACTACCTACCCCCATTGTTAATGCCCCAGTTAGGGGTTTTAGAGTAGCTGAGGGTTTTTTTTATTAACAAATTGCGATTTATCTTGCATGCCCTAGCATTAAACTTGAATTTTAAGTTGTATATCAGTGAATATATGTTTTTATGAGCATTAGTATGCAAGAACCTGCAAGCTAACCCCTTTAAAGATGGATTTTCAATTCTTAATAACATTCTGCAATGTATTACTGTATTGCACCACTGCTCGTGATGGCACATATTACATAACCATAATTAGATTTTTTTTTTAAATGCTTTTGTGCTAGGGCAGAGATTCATTTCTAAAGATATTTTCTTTTCATGCAGATTCAACCATTCCAGCAGGGGCACAACTTGTTTATGGTCAGTTGAGGAGCACAGTGACATTTTTGTGTGACATCGGTGACCAATATGCATCCCTTAGGAAGTACCTGTGTAAGATTGGCAAAAGTGGCTGTACAAACATTGTTGATAGTACAGGGAACATGGCAGCCGAATACCAAGGAAGAATCATGTTGAGCAGTGGAAAGGAGGCAGGGAGTTTCACTGTAAAACTTATTCAGTTAAGAAAGGAAGACTCTGGACTCTATTCATGCGGATTTGGAAACTATGGAGGAGGTGGAGACTCCACTGTTTTTGATCTGAGGATTAACGAAGGTGAGAATCTACAGGAAGTCTATACAAGTATTTACTTTTATGAAATGTATTAAAATATATGCGCATAAAAATTACCAGATTTTACTATTTCATGACGTAAAGTCATGATTTTATTAATGACACGGAGGCAAGTATTATGCTTTACTCTTTCTTTAATTCCCAACAGCAGCAAAGAGATATAAACAAAAAAACCACATAGCATCAGCCAATAAGCAGATAGCGCCTCCAATATCATCACGCCCAGTCCCATAATCCTCCTCTTTCTTGCTGGAACCGAAGATCCCGAAGACGAAAAACACGAACAACTCCTCAACAACCGCAAAACAGGAACAGAAGAAAACTCCATACCGATGCTTCAGGCTGGAAAATGGAAAAACATACGGTAAAACAGGCCCGAAACACAATCCAGGTCTAAAAAGAATGAAACAAATGCAGAAATGTAAAATACTAATAATAACACACTGCAATAAAGGAAACAATACACATCATTAGAAAGAAATCACCACCGTCAAACAATAGACTTACCTCATGAGAGATACCACATAAACACCTGGAAAAACACGAGGGAATGGGAGGGAGGGAATAATACTCGCCTCCGTGTCATTAATAAAATCATGACTTTACGTCATGAAATAGTAAAATCTGGTCATTTTATTAAGACACGGAGGCTTCGTATTATGCTAGTTCAAAGCTGATGAACTACACGTAAAGCAAAATGTTGAACGGGCCGAAAATAAAAATTACGGAATGTAGATTCAGATGACCAGTCAGCCGCCTTCATAATATCCTCCAAACGACACCCTAAAGAGGAAGCTTTAGAAGCCAAAGCACCTCAGACAGAATGAGGTGCGAAAACGGAGACATCTACACCAGCCTGAGCCAGTAACCACTTGACCCAGCGAGCGAGAGAGACAGTAGAAACAGGAAGATGAGGTGAACGAAACGATAGGAACAAAGGAGCAACATCGACACCCCTAAGAGAAGCGGTACGATCCTCATAAGCATGGAGACACCTCACAGGACAAAGCCGGGGACGATCAGGAAAAGCCGGATAAAAAACTGACGAAATAGAAGTCTTGGTACGGCGAGAAATATCAAACCGTACACCCTCCGGCACGAAGGAACGAGCAGTGATATCCAATGCCCTAACATCGGAAACCCGCTTGCACGAGATCAAACAAAATAAAGTAACCAATTTAGCCGACAACTGCTGCAAAGATAAATCCTCATCAGGACCCCACTGATCCAAGAAATCCAAGACCAGAGTAACATCCCAGAAGGACGTATAGCGTGAAGCAGGAGGACGAGAAAAACGAATACCCTTAAGAAGACGACAAACAAATGGGTGACGCCCAATGGGAACACCCTCAAAAGGAACATGGCCAGCCGAAATAGCCGACCTAAACACATTCACTGTACGATACGCTTTCCCTTCTTCAAAGAGCATAGTGAGGAATCCAAGGATATCATTCAAAGGAGCAGATACGGGATCCACGTGTCTTCCCACGCACCACTTAGACCAGGAACCCCATGCCGAACAATAAGCTCTTCTGGTACCAGGCGCCCATGCATTCGCCATAAGGCGGAGAGTTGATTGCGGAACACCAGGGAAAGACCACGGTCCCAGGAAAGTAGCCAAACCATCAGACGAAGAGAACCGGAGCACACCAAGCCGTGCAGATTCCCCTCCGGGTCCGTCAGAATGTCCGGACGGTCCGGGAGCAACCGAGGCGCGTCTATGGACATCTCCAGCAATTGAGGGAACCACGGTTGAGACTGCCAAAACGGGGTGATCAACACCAGAGTGTCCCCTCGGGTCCGGAGATGAAGAAGGGTCCTGGCAATCATGTTGAAAGGCGGAAATGCATAATGCCTGCCCTGAGACCAGTCTTGAAGGAACGCATCCGTAGCCAGGGCGTCCGGATCCGGTCTCCAACTGATGAACCAAGGAAGTTGGGCGTTGAGACGGGATGCAAAAAGATCGGTATGTAAGGGACCCCAAATGTCGTTGATCCGATAGAACAGATCCGGATGAAGACGCCAATCGCTCGCATCCCGAAGATACCTGGAATTCCAATCCGCCGTGGCATTGGAGAGACCGGGAATATATTCTGCTACCACAGAGATGTTGTTGCGAAGGCAAAAGGGCCAAAAATCCCGTGCCAGAATCGCCAAAGCCCTCGATTTGGTACCTCCCAGATGGTTGATGTAACGAACCGCAGAGATGTTGTCCATCTTGAGGAGGATGGAACAAGAAGCCTGAGCGGGAGACAGGCTGCGTACCGCGAATGAACCCGCCAACAATTCCAGGCAGTTGATGTGGAGGAAGGACTCGTCTGGAGACCATCGACCACCTGTAGAGACGTTCCCGCAACGCGCGCCCCAACCGCGTAAGCTTGCGTCTGACTCTATGACCAGGTCTGGTACCGGTCCGCATATCGCTCTCCCATTCCACGCGTCCATATGAAGAAGCCACCACATCAATTCCTCCTTGGCCTCCGCATCCAGCGCTATCTTGGTTTCGTAAGAGAAGCCCTGTTTCAGATGAGCCGCCTTCACACGCTGCAGCGCTCGGTAATGCAACGGTCCTGGGAAGATGGCTTGAATGGACGAGGAAAGAAGCCCTAACATGCGAGCCAGGAGCCGCAGGGAAATCAATGGAAGACGCAGTATTCGTCGAATCTCCTTCCTGATAGCTACCACCTTCGCACGAGGAAGCTGCAGCGTCTGCAGGACTGCATCCACACGAAAACCCAGGAATTCGATGGATTGAGCGGGAGTCAGGATGGGTTTTTCCCAATTGATCAGGAAACCCAGATTCTGCAGTAAGGATACCGTCCAACCGAGATGAATCTTGAGGAGTGCCTCCGAATGGGACATGATCAAAATATCGTCGAGGTATATGATAAGCCGAACACCTCGACTGCGCACTGGTTTCAGAACTTTGGTAAAACACCACGGGGCGGATGAGAGGCCGAACGGGAGGCACGTGAACCTCCACTTTTTCCCGAGCCATGTGAACTGAAGAAAATCCCTGTCTTCGACGGCTATGGGGATCGAAAAGTATGCGTCCTTTAGGTCCAACTTGACCATCCAATCTGACGGGAGCAACAGATCCCGAAGACAATGGATACCTTCCATCTTGAAGTGACGATACACTAGGAAGGAATTCAAAGGCCGTAGATTGATCACAGGACGTACTCCACCTCCTTTCTTGGAAACAAGAAAAAGGTTGCTGACGAATCCTGGGGTATCCCAGGGAACCTCCTGAATGGCCCCTTTGTCCACCATTTCTGCAACCTCTGCAGAGATCATCTCTCGATCCTTTGCCGGAAACACAAACGGCCTCGCAGGAGCCACCTGGAAAGGAATGGTTGCCCATTCCAAACGATAAGCCTGCACGGCTTCCAAAACCCAAGCATCTTGTGTCACAACATGCCATACATGAGCAAACAGAGCCAACCTGCCCCCCACTTTTACATGGGAAAAACAGTGAAACCGGGTACTTACCGTAGGGTCTTTTCCCTGGAAAGGTTCCTCTGGAAGCGTGAGACTGCCATGGTCGTCCTCTGGAGGGGAAGAACGGAATGGTCTTGGGTTCGGCATACACCGATCTACTGGGGAAGGAGCCTCGATTCTGGCGGAATGAACCGCGAAATCCACGGCCGGACAGACGGCCCCTAGCTCTGCCGGCCCCGCCAAAAACCTTAGGCGTAAAAACACGCTTCATAGAGCTTTGAGCCTTATCCAAGGCTGTGAAAGTCTTCACAAAAGACCCCAGATTCTTGATAAAAGAATCACCGAATAACATACCCTTGGCCGAAGGGCCAGGCTCATTATCAGCCATATTCACCAATTTAGGCTCTATTTTGAGGAGAATGGCCTTCCGACGCTCAATCGCCAGGGCGGAATTAGCGTTCCCCAGCAGGCACACCAAACGCTGAACCCACCCTAAAGCGGTATCAACGTCCAAAGGCTGATCACCCATTTTGGCGGCCTCCAATAGCTCGTACAACTTGGTGACGGGCCCAAGAGAATCCAAAACCCTGTCCTGGCAATTTTTAAGGGAAAACTCAAGACCCTTACGGGGTTTCCATCCAGTCTTCCCAAGAAATTGAATAATCTGAGGGTCTACCTCGGGAGTCTTACAGACCCCATCGGGAACAATCGGCCGTGGGCATTCGGCTCTCAGTTTATTCCTAGTCTCCTTAGATAAAGGAGTACGAATACGAGCAGCCAGGTAATTAGCAATGTGAGCGGGGGGCTCCCACTCCGCAGAACGAGGATGGCGAAGATCATCCGGATCAAATAGGGGCAAACCCTGAGGATCTAGCAGAGGACCCTGAGCCTCTAAACCTCTAACACCCAAAGCCTGCTTAACAGGCACAGTAGGAAGGGTATCTGAAATTGGAGGGGGAATATCAGACTCATCGGAGTCAGCACCGTCCAAAGGATCCCTGTAAGAATCCATAGACTGGACCTCCTCACCATCACTGGCCTCTGAATCAGAGGACTCAACCAGGGCACGCGCCCTTTTCCATTTCCTGACCGATTTAGCCCGGTCAGAGGCACTATTGCGCGGTGCATACGCGCCATCTGTGACAGCATGAGAACTGTCCATAACAGCAGGGGAGACCCTGACATCAATCAGTGAGGGAGACAAGTGCTTTGTCTTGGCAGAGGCTTTACGCCCAGCCAAACGGGGCACAGAATGTCCTGCAGACGAAACCCCATGCTGAATAAGGCCGGGGCCCTGGGCTTGAGCAAAAGCCTGGGCAATAGATTGAGATATGGAGGATGACATAGCCCCCACAGCCTGAACTAAGGCCTGATTAATGGACTTGGACATAGTAGTGTCCATCATTAATTGGAATTCCTCAGAGGAAACCAAATGATCATCCCTGGCCACATTGCTAGTAGGGACAGCAGGGGAAGCAGAAGCCCCATAAGGGAGATCGCCACCAGAACACTGCATAATAAAATAACCAGGAACAAACCTGAAAGAAAAAAAGTATGGAGAATGTAGAAGGGTGAAATAACCCTTAAAACAACAGCACACACGGAGAGGCAGAGCCAGAGAACCACTGTCAGCAAAAAACTGCGCGAAACGAACCTAAAATGGCCGCCGCGTAAGGAGAAAAAGGCCGTTACGGGAGATCAAAGAGAAAAACCGCGTAAGACCTATTGCCAGACACAAAGATGGCCGCCGCGGCACAACCGCGCATGCGCGGCCGCCTCAGCGGGCCGCAAAAAGAAAGAAGACGCGACGGCGTAGACGAGAATGACACGCCGAAGAGCCGCAACAGGATGAAAAATGCCGCGAACGGGCAGAAGAGGACAACAGCACCTCAGAAGAGACGCTGACAGGAAAAATACAAAGGAAAACACAAGGTAAGAACACCGAGAAGAGGGCAAAACTTAAGAAGAAAAAATATAAATAACGGAAAGTACTACAATACTAACTGAAAAGGAAAATCAGGAATCCACAAAAAAACATAAGACAAAAGACATTGATAACACCAAATAATAACTAGAATACAAAATTATGAATAATACAATAATATAATACAATACAGTGAGAGCAAAAAATCGGTACTTAGCTGTCTGAGGGAGCAGCAAAGAAAGAGGACGATTATGGGACTGGGCGTGATGATATTGGAGGCGCTATCTGCTTATTGGCTGATGCTATGTGGTTTTTTTGTTTATATCTCTTTGCTGCTGTTGGGAATTAAAGAAAGAGTAAAGCATAATACAAAGCCTCCGTGTCTTAATAAAATCCAGGTTCTCAACAGAAATGTTACAGAGCAAGTACTGGCACAAGTACAACCTTGTCTGTAAACATAGTTTCTTTGAGCATAATGGGGCCTGGGTAAGGATCCCACATGCTCCTCCCAGCTCAGCTGTACCTAAATGGGGGTGGAGGTCTGTGAAGCTACTAGCACAGAACTCGCCATCAACGCTTCCTCTGCAGTCTGTGTGTGACCTGCTGCTGGCTGCTGTGTTATGATGTTATATCCTGGTGTTCTCCACCAACAGGAGTGCACAGAAAGCGTTAGGAGAGATCTGTGGATTCTGTGCCTGCTGGACTGTGACTGGACCGTGGTGGCTGTTAAGAGGGCCTAAGGGGCAGCTGCGTGGGCCTATAAAAAGCCAATGCCCAGGCAGCTACCTCTTTTGCTCTGCATTACATTTTTGGATTTTTGCACCAAAGGCAATGAGATGTATTTTCTAAACCAGCTGGCTTTATATATATCACTGTTAGATTGGAGACTAGAACTGAGGAACTCTCTCCACATTAGCTGTACATTATGCAGCTCCAACTCCAACTGCCATTCCTACAGAAAAAACGAATTGACGTGGGCTTTCCATAATGCACTGTGAATTCACTAAGCTGAACTTTCACAAATAGTTTAAATAACTGATGTAACTCAAAAAATGTAATTTTTATAAATATGTGACATTTCACTTATTCTACTGTTATACTGAGCAAGCTAATATACAGTAATTGATATGCGGGACCGTGCACAACACAGTTGATGCACCCACTATGCAGAGACGGTAGCGTAGAACAGCGCGAAGGGCTAAGTAGTAAGTTCAAGGCAAATAGGTAGTACAAAAATAGTTTTGTGGCCAAAAGTAACTTGAGCCTGTTTTTGACGGCAACTCACAAATTAAATATTCTTTCAGGAACATACAATGGTATTACATAATGCATTGAATGGGAAGATATGTTTACCTTAATTAGTAAGTAAAAAAAATTGTATGTTTTCATTTTTTTTTTTTCATTTTTACTCTAGAAACTGATATTCTACAGGGATCCAGAGTACTGACTACTAGTTTGGGAGGATCAATATCTGCTCAGTGTAACTACAATCCAAAAAAAAATTATACCATCAAGTTCTGGTGCAGGTGGGGAGACACCAGCTGTGACCCAATCATAAAGACAGATGGGTTTGTCCAGGACACATTTGAAGGAAGAATAGTAATTCATGATGACCCAGCAAATGGAACTATGCAGGTTCTAATGAATCAGTTGACAAAGGAAGATGCTGGATGGTACTGGTGTGTGTTGACGGATGGTGGAAATGACCAGACATCTACTGTGCAGGTTGAAATTGTAGAAGGTGCGAGCCATTTGTTTTATACTGTTCAGTGATGAAACCTATGGAACCATCTTTTTTGTATGTACATACATTCATTTAAACTTGCTTGCACCTTAAGATGTTCTTCAAAGCAAATCTTGGTTTTTCTAATGCTTGTTTGTTTCTTTGTTGTTTTTTTATTACAAAACAGGGAATTCTGATAGTTTGGCAGGAAATAAAACATTCTTTGTACCAGCTGGAAAACAAGCCCGGATCCCCTGCTCTTATCCATGCAAGTACACCTCCTACCAGAAGTACTGGTGCAAGTGGAGCAATTTTGGCTGTGACCCAGTGACCTCTGAGAATGAGGAACAGAGCGGTTTGAGTGTGACCTGCGATACTCAGGAGTTGGTACTAAACATAATTGCCGTAACCAAGAAGGATGAAGGGTGGTACTGGTGTGGAGTAAGAAAATTAGGGAGGTTTGGTGAGAGCCTGCCAGTACGTCTGATCGTTGGGGAAGCAGAGGAAAAAGGTAAGTGTATGAAGAAGAACTAAGAACAATGCTTTACCCAAACTGGTCATATTATTACCGTATTGGCTCGGATATAGGCCGCCCCCGTGTATAGGCCCTAAAAAGACCCTAAAAGTTTGGTGCTTTTTTAAAGAATTTTTTTTTTTAATAGACATGCTGCCACTCTGTCTCCCCCCCCCCCGGGATATGCTGCCACTCTCCCCCACCCGAGATATGCTGCCCCTACCCCCCCCCGAGATAAGCTGCCACTGTCCCCCCCCGAGATATGCTGCCACTGTCCTCCCCCCCGACATATGCTGCCACTGTCCTCCTCCCCCCGAGATATGCTGCCACTATCCCCCCCCCCGACTTACCAGAGCAGACTCCCGGGTGTCTTGCGGGGCCGGCGGGGGACATCTACGCAATACGCGTATACAACTTCCGGTGCCGGGACTCAGCGGATGTGCCGGCACCGGAAGTTGTATACGCGTATTGCGTAGGTGTCCCCCGCCGGCCCCGCAAGACACCCGGGAGTCTGCTCTGGTAAGTCTTGGGGGCAGAGGTAAAACGCATTGTGCTGGTGAACGTCTGCACAATGCGCTTAGACAATCTCCCGTGCCAGCACTCCCCCCGTGGGAAGTGCTGGCAGGGGAGGCTGTCTGAGCGTATCAGAGAGTAGGATACGGGTCCCCTGCACCGCTGTGGGGGATCTGTATCCTAACCCTGCTGCCTGCCCGGCGCCCGGAACTGCATGTCCCGGGCGTCGGGCGCTAGACCCCGAATATAGGCCGCACTTTAAAGACTTAAAGTGGAGGAAAAAAGTGCGGCCTATATTCAAGCCAATACGGTATATCTTGAGAGCAAGCATGAAAAACAATATGTATTTACTTAATTCTTTAATCTATATCAAACCATCTATCTATCTAGCAATATATTTGGCAAATTTGTACATCATTTTCCAATTAAGAGAATTAAGTTGAATTTTAAAGCATTTTATATTATGTTTAATACCTATACGAAGAAACACGTTGTATATAGGTGTTAGAATTAGGATCATGGATATTCTGGAAGATAACAGTTCTACTTATTTATAATGAGATGAATGCCTTTAAAGTAATACAGTATAGAAAAAGTCACGCATTTTTGATTACTTAATCTACTATTATTATTATTAATTTATATATTTTTTTATATTGATTACTATTATTGTATTATTGAAGTACATTAGTTGAAATAGCTATGCTATAATAGATTTTTGATCCCTTATGTTCTAAGCTACGTTGAGATTAAAATTTTGATGGCCTCACGCTAGGGGCAAACTTTAGCCCGCCTTACTGCCCAGTAAACATTAAAATGCATAATAATTAAGACTGCGCAACGCCAACCTAAAATGACAAGATCTTGATAACATTGACCCATCCCCACGAACGGGCAATGATTGATGGTGGGATCTTAAATAATCAATGAGACTAAATTTTGGCCAAACTTAACTACCTGGCAGTTCTCAAAAATTAACCCGAAATCCTCTGCTATCGTCACGCTTCAGCATCCAGGGCTGCACACCTTTGCTAGGTCTGACCAACTCTCCTATACACAAGGCCCTGAAAAAGGCCAAAAAAGGCAGCTATGAATAAACCGAACAGAACCTAAAACCCTAATAAACTTAACTAGCAATGAAATAGATACCGGCTGTCACAAGACTGAGCGCCTGTTTTACCAGTGGCCCCTTGGTAACATCTCATGTGTCCCTCATTCTACACCACAATGATAAGGCCAATATTACAGGTTGACTCCCGCCACTGACACACCAATAGAATAAACATAACCCACATCAACAAAGCCTCTGCTCTTTTATTGGGATCGATTGGCTGACCTGACCACTCTAGACACTCTCTCCACATGTTGTCAATAAAGGACCAGGTATCCGTCACCAGCCGCCTCAACAACTGCCCAATGGCATACCTACCTGGGCGAGAAACACTCATCCAACCCTCCTGGGGCCCAGCTTAAATAAATCCCACTGCAGATGAGAAAAAGCATCAGCAACTCTGTTATTGACCCCTGGCATGTGTGCCACCTTAAAGACAAGAGTCATCAGCAGATATTGCAAAGCTAAGTGCCTGTTGATTGCCTGCACTAAACCCAAACTATCGCACCAGAACTGCACCTGTTTTTTGGACTGACCATCACCCCAAAGTTCAACCACCAGCACTATGGGGAATAGCCCCAAAAATGACAAATTCTTCATAAGAGCCATTAGGCCAAAAACCTGCACACCACTTGCCATTAAAGAAAGCACAGAAGCCCACTAAACCCGCTGCATCAGTGCACAGGTTTATATCAGAGCCAAGGGAACCCTGCACTCCCCAAGTGTGCCCACAGAAACCACAAATCTTACAAGAACAGATGTTTTTGTTTTTCCCCGATATGTTTTATGTTCCAAGCATTTTAGGGAATGTATGTTAACCTGGAATAAGAAAGAAAACACAAAACAATAATCTCACATGTTTAAGTTCTGTCATGCACTTTTTCACCCCCTACTTTTGGCATCTTCTCTTTCTCCTCTTTGCTGGATGTCTGAACTACATATGTTACATTGATAAAAAGATGAATCAATAATGTTCTGCAGATGATTTCTCTCCATGTGCTTCCTTCGGTGACCAAATGGCAACGAATAAGTTTGAAAAATATTAAAGATACAATTTTAAAAAATGTGATCTATTTAAGATCACTTGTAAGGTTTAGGCCAATGCCAATGAACTGGGCAGCGTAATAATTAGTCACTCCCCTTAATGATCATCTCCAATAAATAACTGCATAAACTGAGTGAGGGTAAGTCAACAAAAGAAACTTCAGGGATATACCTTGGCAATGCCACCTGCTCCTCACCTGCAGGGCCACTATCAGAAGCTTTGGGGCCCCATACAGAACAAATGGTCTAACAAATGGATCCAGGCGGATCCAGGGGGCAATTGCCATCCCCTAAGATAGATGGGGCTAGCTCAGGGAGTAGGGATAAAGAGGCAAGTCCTGGGACTCCCTAACGTCCAGGAGGAGACGATTAACAAGAGCTGTATCAAGCACAGGCTGAAGCTTCATGTAATAAATGAGCTGTGTGTGTCTGTCTGGGTATGTACGTTAGTGTTCATGTATATGTGTTTCTTGGTATGTTAGTATGTCTCCCTGGGGATGCATGTTAGTGTGTGCCTGGGAATGCATGTTTTTATGTGCATGGGTATGCATGTTTGTATGTGCATGGGTATGCATGTTTGTGTGTGTACCTGGGTATGCATGTTAATGCCTGCCTGAGTATGCATGTGAGTGTGTGTCTGCCTGGGGATGCAAGTTAGTGTGTGCCTGGGTATTTATGTTTGTGTGTGCATGGGTATGCATGTTTGTGCGTGTATCTGGGTATGCATGTTAGTGACTGCCTGAGTATGTATGTGAGTGTATGTCTGCCTGGGTATTTTAGTGTGTATCTGGATATGTATGTTCGTGTCTGTTTGGGTGTGTATGCTTGTGTATGCATCTTTGTGTCTGCCTGGTTGGATTAAGCATGTTAGTGTGTGTCTGTCTGGATATGCATGTTAGTGTCTGTCTGCCTAGGGTAAGCATGTTAGTGTGCCCCCTCAAACCTATGCTAATTCATGTTGAAGTACAGAAGCTTTTGTTTTTAAATGGAGGGAGATTTTTCTTTTCTTATTGTTGTATTATATCTTATTTTTATTATAGTAGTAATCCAGTTCAAATGGAATAAAACCTTCCTTTTCATTCCTTTCTTGAGAATTATTCACAAATTTACCAATTACACTTTAATTACTGACATAGGCTAGGTTTCCACATGGGTTTTTGTCCTGCATTTTTTTTTTGATGAAAAACGCCAGAAAAAACGCCAAGAAAACTGCCACTGCATTCTCCTGCGTTTTGGCGTTTTTTCTGGAGTTTTTTCTGGCGTTTTAGCCTTTCTGTGGAAATTGCTTTTTTGACCTTAGGCAGTTTTTCCAGCCTTTACACGTTAGAATTGTCACCCAGCTAAAAGGGATTAGGATAAATGGCAAGTATCTGCCCCCTCCTGATGTCATTTTCTTGGTAGAGTTCTACTTAAACACGCCCCGGCGGACCCTTTTGTCTCTTTTCTGTGGTTTGTAAGGCATGCTTCCTCTAGGAAGATTGGCCCCAAATGATGGTGCAAATTGTTTGCTGTTGCTTTTGGCAGGCAGGATCCAGTTGGGTATGTTTGTTTGTAATGGCATGTTTGTTCCAAATGGTGTAAAATTCAATATGAACTTTGTTTTGTGTGAAACAGTTTGTTTCCCGCCT
Source organism: Sceloporus occidentalis (assembly GCA_023333645.1). Taxonomy (NCBI): domain Eukaryota; kingdom Metazoa; phylum Chordata; class Lepidosauria; order Squamata; family Phrynosomatidae; genus Sceloporus; species Sceloporus occidentalis. The sequence continues at coordinate 3,576,898 of JALMGF010000055.1, forward strand.
ATTTCTCGTAGGACACACAGATACTGGGTCCATCCTCTGCATTGTAACTGTGGAAAAAAACGCCATAAAAAACGCCAAGGCAATAAACCCACATGGCTTTTTCATGGCGTTTTTCCTCTCCCATTGACTTCTATTGGAGAAAAACGCCAAGATTTCCTTGCAAAAAACGCCAGAGTGTCAACATGCTGCGATTTTGAAAAACTGCCACAGAGCCCAAAAAAGCAGAAAAACGCCAAAGAGGACTGAAAAAACGCCAAACAGAAAAACGCCAAGTGGATATGGCATTGTGCGATTTCCTATTGAAGAACAGCTAACATCTGGCTGCAGCGTTATTTTTAGAGCACTAAATAAATGCAAATTGCTCTTTTACTTTCTAAGAGTTTTCAAAACCTAATTATAAAAATGTAAAAGACTTGGAAAACATGCTTAATACTAGGAATATCCTGATAATACGCATACTCTGCTTTCACACACATATGTTATTTGCACATTCTGTATTTTTGAAACCATTTTATCCCTCTAGAAATCAACACAGCTGTCCGCCAGTCAAGAGATGCTAAACGAGGCATAGTTTCTTCCAGGTATCACAATTGCTTACCTTGATTAAAAATAAATCCATTGTTAAAAAGAAGAATGACAATATCTATCTATCTATCTATCTATCTATCTATCTATCTATCTATCTATCTATCTATCTATCTATCTATCTATATATATATATATATGTTCTACTATGGGTATCTATGTCTTTTAATTTGTATCAGTGAACATACAGTTCATACATTTATGTTGCTCAGGAATCATTCACCGATGAAAGCAGTTATTACATTGCAGAAATTTAAGAATGCATGGTATAAGTGTAAGGTAATGTTAAACACATTACCTGCTGCCTGCCTAAACATGGTAGTCTCAGCACCAGCCAGCTCCAGCTCTGGCCCAGCAAGAGTTCTATGGGAGTCTAATAAGACCTCCATGAGCATGCACAGAAAGTGCTCTCGTAGACTTAAATGGGGGTGATTTACTGCCACTAACTGGCTGTTTTAAGCAAACAACAGGGGCTCCAAAACATGACTTCTTAAAGGTAAGTCCATTTTCTTAACAGGTTGAAGAATGCATATCAAAATATTTACCAAGTACCTTAATATGCATTCTTCATTAGCGAGGCTTAAATTGCAGGTTGTTGTTTTTTTTTAATTCATTGTTTGATGATTACTGTGATGTTAATTAAACATTTGAAAGCAAAGAGGAAACATTGTATTTTCAAATACTTTGTGGTATGATGTTTCTTTGCAAGCTGTGTTCCTGTACACACACATATTTATATGTAACATATACATATATGAATCTGTTCCCAGTTCCGAGGACTTGGAGAAGACCAATTCCAGCTCAGTTCTTGCTGTCAGTTTATCCATATGTGTTGCTGTTCTGGTGGCTTTAGCTATATTCATTATTGTTAGACTAAGAAAGAGGAAAAATACAGGCAAGTACAAAGTTTTGTGTATTTTTATGTCTTGTAAATGGTCGATATGAAAGCAAGATATTCCATTGTATTTTAGACTTACCACAAATCATACAAAGTACGCATATTTCTTTTGATCTCTTTGGACAACATGCCCCCCCCAACTTCAACATACAACATATGTAAACACACTTACACAAATTAAACATGCACTCCATCTCACCCCACTTACACATGCATGCTCACACACGTACACATCCATGCTCTCACATAAACACACGTACACATCTATGCTCACGCACGTACACATCCATGCTCACGCACGTACTCATTCTTGCTCACGCACATACACATCCATGCTCATGCACTGTGAGGCTCATCATATCTCAGCCCTTACTGGATGTTGGAGTCCAGAGCGCAGGAGAGAAGAACGCACAGTGATGGAAACTCTTCACAGATGAGACAAAAGTTGAACGTTTGAATATATGTATTTAAACAAAACAGATAAATAGCAGAGTAGGAAGCAGAATGCTGGGGAGTATAAGGTTAGAACAGTCCAGGTAACAATATAAAAGGGTTTGGGTTTGGTAGCAAACAAAAGAGGTAAATCCAAGAAGTAGCCCAGGTCAAACAGGTAACAGGCAGGTAAATCCAAGAGTCAAATCCAGAGTCAGGTATGAAAGAAACAAAGCATAATGAACTCACTGCGTTACTGAGAGGCAGGGATATAAAGCCTGTTGATTAGGTGAGGGAGGCAGGGTTTATTCATACCAGTTAACCAAACAGCAAGCTGTGAAGAATTCAACTTCATTCGGACCTCTTAAAGGGGTGGCCACGCCTGGCAGTTTGCAGGGCTGGGGCCGAATCCTGACAGTACCCCCTCCTCAAATGTACGTGTACAGAGTGACCTCTTGTAATATAATCCTCCAGGTCAGATTCACTACCAGTTAGGGAGTCATCATAGGAATCCATTGCACCAGCCTTTATGCCCCACAGAGTGATGTGAAGAGGCGTCAGGGCGGACAAACATAGTCCCAATACGAAGAACTTAAGGCTGAGGTGGACGTGTAGAGCAGTATGTGCTAAAGTGCCCCTTCTTACCACAATAAAAGCATAAGCCATTATTCCGCCTTCTAGTCTTTTCTTTAAGGGACAGTGTAGTTCGGAGTACCCCAATTTGCATGGGCTCCTCAGGGTCCAAGGTAGGTACATCAGTCATATCGAGTGTCAAGGCTATGGGTAGGTGTGCCTATAGGGTCCTCTGGGATGATACACAATTGCACATCCATGCTCACATACACAGATACATATCCATGCTCACACACAAATACACATCCGTGCTCACACACACAAGTACACATCACTGCTCTAACACACACACACAAGCACACATCCATGGTCTCACACACACAAGTACACACACACATATATATATACATACATACAACTACATATATCCCACCTCCCGCCCACCCCTGCTTACCTCTCACTGCTCCTGCAGCTTTCTCTCTGGCTGTCTCCCCGTGCCAGTTCAAAATAGTTTAAAAAGGGCCCTTCTGACCTGGATTGGTGCAGAAGGGCCTTTTCTAAACTATTTTCTAAACAGGAAAAAGAGGTTGCAGGGGTTGCAGCAGTCACAGCTGCGACAGATTGAGCCTCAGCAGCAGAGGAAGGGTAGAACATAAGTAAGGCATGGACACACAGACACATCCAACCATATGGTACAACTGTGAATTCCTCCCTTCAATATTAGAAAAAAGAACAATAACAATAAAAATCCTGTAAATGGTAAGCTTGTTTGAGCAGGGCCATCCTTACCTGTTGTTTCTATAATTTAAAGTGTTATGTTATATACAACTTGTTATGTTCTGTTTACCCATTGTACAGTACTATAGAATATGATGACATATATAAAACAGTAAATAATAATAATAATAGTTCATCCCCCAGAGTAAGGTAGGACATTGAGCCAGTCAAACACTAGATTTGTTCATGAAGTGCAAAATCATTTCAGACCATTTTTTTTTTGTTCTCTTTTTGTCTGATTTGTTTTCAGGCAACACATTTTGTTTTGTTTTTTAAAATTCAGAAACAAAATTCGGGGGGCCAAAAAGGCCCTTTCTCTGTCCCGCTGTCCTGTCTGTGCCCTTGCCTTGTATCTTCCCCCTCACCTGCTCAATTACCTTCTCTAACTGTTTCTTAAGTCCACTGATTTCTTGGCAGATGCAGAGACCATGCTGACAGTATGTGAGAAAGTGTCCTGCTGCATTAAAAGAAAACCCACTAGTGCAGGGGAGGAATGTGTAGTGCACAAACACCGTGCCTGCAATAGATGCTGCTTTAAATTATAATATAATCCTTGCTTGTAAGTAGAGGTAGATTAATGCACATATTTCCTTACAGATACTTAAAGATTAATTGTCATTTGTGTATGCTCCTCCTGAGATTTTTCTATTAGTTAATGTGAAAAAGTTACCCAATGTAAGGAAGACTTACTTTAATAAGATGGTGGTGGATATGTGGAACAGCCTCCCAACAGAAGAACCTTACGGTCCATAGAACCTCTGAGATCTTTATTTTTCTTTTACTGATCTTTGCACCTCCCTAATATAAACATAACTCTGAAGTTGGTGTTTTGGTTGAGATTTTTAAAGCTATTATTAAAAGTTTAATTTTAGAATTATCTGCTAACTATAGCCTTTTTGTGCTGTAGGTAACCTTTTGCAACCTGTCCTTGATTGTTTCTTGTGGGGTTTCCATTTGCTATTTTTTAAGAAGCAGCACACTTTGAACCTTAACCACATTTTCTGGTAATGCTCCCAAAAATGCTAATCGTAGATTGTTTAAGCCTGTGTGACCCCAGATAAGCAACATTTTGTACTTACTGGTAACCGTCCCAGAAAATGTGTGAGAGGGAGAGATAACTAATCTAGAGCAGGGAAATTAGATGAAGTTTTATCAGGGATCGCCCTTGTTTTTCGGAGATTCGTATGAATGTAAAAAAAAGTCAATTTCCGCTAAATTCGTACAACTCTAAATTCACAAGTCTACCAGACACATCCAGATTGCTCATGATTGTACAGGGCAAAATTTTCCTCAGTATTAGAAAAACAGAAGGATTGATTCCCCAGATAAGCAACAGTGACAAGGCATGGCACAGGGCAAGCTCAGACATCTTGATTGTACAAGCTCTGCCAGACACAGACATCTTGATTGTACAGTATTGTAAACAACTAGCAGCAGCAGAGGCATGACCGTGCACAATTTCACAGGAGACCGTAATTTAGTTAGGATGTGTGTGGCCACAGCGCTTTATTAGATCTTTTCTTATACACTGTGACAAAACGGCATTTAGATTGCTATTACACTTGATCTGTGTCAAGCAATAACACCTTGTAAACGTCAATAAAGTTGTAAACACCACTTCAAACTTTTGTTCATAAGACCGCTTTAACCCCTTCGTGACAAAGGCTGATTCTATTTTTTGTACCCTTCGTGACAATGGCTGTTTTATCGTTTCTGCGGTGTTTGTGTTTAGCTGTAATTTTCTCTTAACCCATTTACTAAACCCACACAAGTTATATATAGTTTTTTTCAGGACAAGAAGGGCTTTCTTCAGACACCATAATTTTTTATATATGATGTAATTTTCTATAATAAAAATAATAAAATATGACGAAAAATTGAAAAAAAAAAAAAATTTCTCACTTTTATTTGAAAAATCTTTTATTCATCATAAAAAACTACTGAAAAAACCTGCTAAATAGATTCTACTATTTGTCCCGAGTTTAGAAATACCCAATGTTTTTATGTTTTTTTGCTTTCTTCTACACGTTATGGGGCAATAAGTACAAGTAGCGTTTTGCTATTTCAAAACCATTTTTCTCTGAATCTGGTAATTCTGTCTCCATGTGGTATTTGGGGCATCTTTGAAGCCAGCAAATTAAATTTACTCCACCAAACCATATATTTTTGAAAACTAGACACCCCAGGGTATTTTAGATGCTGATAGTTTAACCCTTTCCATGCACTAATCCTACCACCAACCCTTGTCAAAGTTTGTGATAGTAATTGTTTTTGCTGTTTTTTAAACATACTTTGTACTTCAGGTGTAAAATTACAGCTCCTGGTATATGTCACTGTCACACAACACGATATGTGTTCAGCAACATCTCCTGAGTACATTGATACCCCACATGCATGGGTTTGTCAGATTGTTTGGGGGCAAAAGGGCCAAATTTGGAACATGCCTCCTCAGCCGTATACCGCTGCATGGCAACAATTGCAGCAAAAATAGTAGGGAAGGAAAGGGTTAATGGCTCTAATAAAAAAAATTAAAAAAACCCTAAAAAAAAGTACAAAAAAAAATAAAAAGTAAAAAAAAATGTAAAAAAAAAGAACCCCAAAAACAATTGCCACTATGCAAGATCACTGTTTATGCAGTGATCAATGGCAATGAAGGGGTTAATATTAAATGGGTGGCTCTTATAAGAGCCTTTGGATCAATAATAATATATATTATTGAGAATACCTAAAAACACACTGATCTGTCTCTCTCCCTCACTAGAAGCAAGTGAAGGAGGGAGGCAGATCCAATACTGATCAAAGGCAATGTTTAGAAAACATTGCCTTTGATTTATCAGATCATGATCACTCTTATGAGTGATCTGACCACTAGGGGTGTTATTCACTGGATGTCCATGACATCCAGCAACACCCCCCCCCCCGATGATGACAGCAGGCTCCGCCCCCGGCTTGATGGGCGCCGCCATCTTGAAACACCGCATGTGTTTCGAAGACGCCGGCACCGGGAAGGTAAGTTGAGCATTTAGGAAGCGATCGCGAGTCGCTTCCTTTGCTAAACAGGTGTTGCAAAGATGCCTCGATACTGAGGCATCTTAGCAACACCAGCTAAGCAAAGGAAGCGACTCGCGATCGCTTCCTAAACCCGTTTTTCGGCGGCGGGCGCCGCCATGTTTGAAAGACGTGCAGTCTTTCAAACATGTTTTTTTATTTGCTCCTAGGAGCGATCGGGGGGGGCCGGGAATGTTTTTTTTGGTGTTGCTCAATGCCTCGATGTCGAGGCATTAGAGCAACACCGTTTGAGTGAAAAAATCGATCACGGATCGATTTTTTCACCCGTTTAAAGACGTGCCGGTCCTGGCACGTCAATTGTCATAATCGTCACGATTTTCGGTGACGTGCCCGGACCGGCAATTGTCATCAAGGGGTTAAAATATTATTAAAACATATGGTAACAAGCCACTGTAACTTATGCCAGCATTACTCCCGCCTGCCGTAACCCTGCACGAGAAGGTGGACCGGTGTAAATCACATTACATTTCCAAAGAGATGCTGCCCTAGGGGGAAAAAAACAATACACCAACAATTTCTGGTAACAAACGTGAACTAAAAACATACTGTGCACACGGTCCAATGCCTAGTTTAACCTCAATTTTGCCTGCTGATTTATTATTATGTGCTGTCTAAAGAAAAAAGTTTTTGTTGGTAGTATACGTGTATTACTAAGGCACTACTTAATATAAAACTGGGAAACACATTTAAAGAATTAAGTCCTAAATTTGCATTATAAAATTGAAAAACAGCCCAAAAATAACTTTTTGGGAACTATTGTGATTGTTTTGTATGCATATACCTAGCAATCATTTATATGTACCCTTCTAGACAGTCCCTTCCCACTTTACCTCATCAAAGACAGATTGTAATGGTGCCAAAAAGTGGCAAATGATTGAACAAATGTTAATACAATTTCAAAGATTTGCTTTCATTTGTTTTGTTGGGGGCCCCGCTCATTATGGGAGATCTGTGCAAACGGACAACGTATTAAACTTAACAAGTTGTGTGTTCGCTAAGGTCATCTTAATGATAACAAGTGATCTGACAGTTAATGAGCAAGTAGTACCTCCAAAAATGGTATCTTATATTTTGTTGATGCTCAAAAGTGCTTTTTGTGTATTCTTTTAGAAACAACTAACTCTTATGCGTACTTGTTATTTTTATGTTTTACGCATTTTTTCATTGCTACAATATAATGAATGCTTTTTGTGCTACAGAACTGGTATCTGTTGGAAGCTATAGGACCAATATAAGCATGACTGACTTTGACAAATGTTCATACATTGGCAAGGATAATCCAGTAGCCGATGATGCACAGGAGACAGATATCAGTGTCGTCCAGGGTAGGAGATGTGTTCATATATATTTTTAATTAACACATTCCAATGTGCTTGATATACAAAAACATGTTAAGACAATTTTAGACACACATCACATATCAAAATGCTTAGTTGAGGAGAGCTGTCCATAGTGTAGGATTATATATTATAATATTTGGATTTTATTAAAAATATGGAATTAAAATTATTAATGCAAAGAAATTTAAATGTGTTTAAAATGTCACTTTTGAAGATATTTTCTAAAGTAATACCAAATCTTGAACACATATTTTAGCATTTTTTACCTACTTTTAATCATTTTCCTTTCATTTTACACCATTTCCCAGCTCATGTCTCTCTATATTTTTAAAATTTACATTAAAGTTTTACATTTAATATGACAGTGTTTCTTAAAGATCACTTACAAAAATAGTATACTTTAAGCTAGAGTATGATGTCCACATAAAGAAAGTATGTTGTTGTAAGCGTCAGAGATATCACTGATTTATATCTGTTTTTGATTACTTAAAGTATGCCACTGGTTAATTTTTGCTAATAATTGTTTCTTCTGTATTTTCTCAACTATGGAACTGTTGTGTTTGGTGTTTCAGATGGACCAAAGACCAACAAACGGGTAAGATAATGGTTTGCAGACTTTAAGAAATGAATCAATGAGAAAATAATATAGCAGACTGGAAATTTGATGTCTAGGTTGACTGCCTTCCACAGTACGTCGGTGCACACAGCTGAAGAGTGCCTGTTAGTTGTGTAGACGTATACTGTTCATGTGCACAATGCATAATCTTCTTGTGCAAGACTTAACCTTAAGGAGCCTAGTACACACAACAAATGTAATAGGTTATCATTGCTAAACATGAACCATGGATATAAATTGTCAAACCTGTTTCATTTAAAATACCCGTTCATTTTGCAGGCATCCTCCAAGGAAGAGCTAAGTTATTCTTCGTTCCTGATTTACCATGATGAGAAACCAAATGATGACACAGAATAATAAGGCTTTTGTTTCTAAACTACAACCCTAAGATATTTTATGCAGTATCCAGACATCACTGATTGTAGCTACGACCAAACTTGCTAGATGTTCCTCTTTAATCAATGCATTATATTAGCCATAAATGTGAAACTGCAATCATTTTTACAGACGTAAATATACAAAAAGGTTAAGAGTTTCAAAGTTAAAATTTCTATTTGATTACTCTCAATAGGGTAAGCATGAATGTCATACTAATATATAGCAATTTAAGTAAACTTCAATATTGTATGTGTGGAAGTCATCACAATGGGAGGTGTAAGCATGGACCTTGTCTCAAGTGAACCATAGCATTACACTAAAATGTACACCCCAAATTGATTGGAGCTGCATTTGGAGTACAAAAAATTACCCATGCTGAAAAGCAAGAGTTGAATTTAAATGTGAAATATCATCAAAAACAAGAGAAGGGAAACTGCAAATTATTTAGAAGTTTGAAGTATCTCTAGGAATCTGGAGATGTAAAGAGTGGTAAATCAATTTGCATAGAGTATCGTAGCAGGAGTGTTTTGTAAACCAAATAAATCAAAGTTAGATTTGTAATTTCCTTTTAAAATGAAAAATGGATATAGAGAGCCAGAATAGCCCAGGGAGGACATGGTGCTGCATCTTTTTCTACATTGGATCTATAAAAAGTATCAACTTTGACTAATGTTGTCAACTTCAGTTCCAGAAACTGACTCGTAACAGTGGCACTTACCAGACTGTGGTTAAAAATCAGCCTTGTTATGGCCAGTGGCAAATAAATCATAGACATGTTGTCTACTAGCTGGTCGGAACGGCATGTGGCCCCATTGCCCCCTTGTAACTAACATACACGCTTACACAAACTTACATACTTGCGCTAATATAGACACTCCATTAACACATACATACATACACACTCATGCCAACACACAGTTACAAGTACACGTTCCACACATTACACACATATTCTCTCAAACACATACTTACACATACCCCTGCTGATCTTGTACGTTTGCCCACTGACAAAGACATGATCAGTCTATAATTTTAATGGTTTATTTGAACAGTGAGAGACAGAATAACAACAAAAAAATCCAGAATAACGCATTTCAAATAAGTTATAAATTGATTTGCATTTTACTCAGTTAAATAAGTATTTGACCCCTTTGCAAAACATGACTTAGTACTTGGAAAAACCCATGTTGGCAATCACAGAGGTCAGATGTTTCTTGTAGTTGGCCACTAGGTTTGCAGGAGGGATTTTGTCCCACTCCTCTTTACAGATTTTCTATGGGATTAAGGTCTGGAGACTGGCTAGGCCACTCCTTAATGTGCTTCTTCTTGAGCCACTCCTTTTTTGCCTTAGCTGTGTGTGTTTTGGGTCATTGTTATGCTGGAATACCCATTCATGACCCATTTTCAATGCCGTGGCTGAGGAAGGAGGTTCTCAACCAAGATTTGACAGTACATGACCCCATCCATGATGGGGAGAAGTTGTCCTGTCTCCTTAGCAGAAAAGCACACCCAAAGCATAATTTTTCCACCTCCATATTTGACGGTAGTGGTTGGTGTTCTTGGGTTCATAGGCAGCCTTCCTCCTCCTCCAAACACGGCAAGTTGAGTTGATGCCAAATAGCTTGATTTTGGTCTCATCTGACCACAACACTTTCACCCAGTTCTCCTCTGAATCATTCAGATGTTCATTGCAAAAATTCAGACGGGCCTGTACATGTGCTTTCTTGAGCAGGGGGACCTTGCAGGCAATGTAGGATTTCAATCCTTCACAACCTAGTGTTTTCTATGGTCCCAGCTGCCTTGAGATCGTTGACAAGATCCTCCCGTATAGTTCTGGGCTGATTCCTCACTGTTCTCATGATCATTGAAACTCCACAAGGTAAGATCTTGCATGGAGTCCCAGGCCGAGGGAGATTGACGGTTATTTGGGGTTCCTTCCATTTGCGAATAACTGCACCAACTATTGTCACCTTCTCACCTAGCTACTTGACGATGTTCTTGTAGCCCATTCTAGCCTTGTGTAGGTCTGCAATCTTGTCCCTGACATCCTTGGACAGCTCTTTGGTCTTGGCCATGGTAGAGAGTTTGAAATCTGATTGATTGCTTCTGTGGACAGGTGTCTTTTATACAGGTAACAATCTGGGATTAGGAGCACTACCATTAAGAGAGCCAGACATCTTGTTGATTGATAGGGGTTCAAATACTTATTTCACTGAGTAAAATGCAAATCAATTTATAATTTATTTGAAATGATTTATTCTGTATTTTTTATATTTTTGTTGTTATTTTGTCTATTTTTTGTTGTTATTTTGTCTCTCACTGTTCAAATAAACCTACCATTAAAATGATAGATATTTCATACAAAATTAGCAGGGGGATCAAATAATTTTTTCCTTCACTGTATACTAACTCTAACACACTCATAATAGCACACCCATAGCACACTCATGCTAGCACACTCATGCTAGCACACATTCCTTCTAACAGAAACTCACAGCCTCACTTTTACCAAGTGGTCATATAACATTAAGTAATGTGACCCATGCCAATCTCCTGCCTCTGCCTGTGTCTCCATCCTTTTCCCCCCAAGCCTAACCCAACCCTGGCAGGGGGCACCCAGCATGGATTTTGATACAAACCGTACAACCAAACAAACCATGAAGACGTATTTGTTGGCACTCCATGCAGGGCTGGAATTATTCTAGATGCGTGTTAATTAAGTTAGGGATCTGGAGGCCATAGCATCTGCTGAGCAAGAGACACAGGTGCCTCAGACACCACAAGTTGAGGGATGCTTTTGAGCTGCCCATTGGCAATGTCCCTCTGTGTCCTTTTGCTTTCCTCAGCTTCATAAAAGCAGACTTAAGGTACACAGATCAGTAGTTACCATAAGGACTTCCTAGGGCTACCCAGGGAGTGGCTTTGTGAGGGGCATGGCTAGTCCTATGTGGAAGAGAGATTAGCCAAACAGTAGGGCCCTAACCCCAGACAACCTTGAGTGATCTGTGAGCAGGAGGGGTAGTGAATGGGAGTGGGCATGACCAAACTCTGCTGCTCTTCCTGGGGAAAGAGGAATTAAGACTTAAGGAAGCTGCGCTTGATTCGGAAATTCTGTGTCTAACCCTGAGAGTCCCCAGAAATGCTGACTACCCACAATTGAATGTAAAACAAGAAACTGATAATTGTGCAATTGTATCTCATTCTAACAAGGGTAATTTCTATTTTTTTTAGTAAAACATAACATGTGAAATTAACCGAGGTTATACTTTTGTTTGTTTTACAAAAAAAAAATCCCTTTCGATTTCTGTATTTTGTGGAAATTAGTCAGAACAAACATTACATTTTAATTTGCCTGGTACATGGCTACATTGTTCAGATTTATAGTATATCATCAATTCAGTCAATTCAGCAAAATAATGTTTTTGTGGACCAGTTATTTATTTTTCTGATCAGATTATTTTAGTTTTGCATTATAATTGTGGTCCATAGGCTCCAAATAGGCTTTTGATAATTATTGATAACTAATTACTATTGATAATTAATTAGAATACTTGGACGCTTTACTTTTACTGTGAAATTTTATTTCTAACCTGTATTATGGAATTGCTTATTTTTCTTTAATTGGGCAATAATGTAAACATGTGCTCTTTATATTCAATTTCAGAATCAAATAAATCCTGATTAAAGTTGCAATGAGTGATTTTGTGGTTTTCTTAAGTTTTAGCACAGGGTTGCACATGGGAGCGCCAATGAGAAATAATTAAAATAATTCTATAAAACAGATCTGTCACTTTACTAAATCCTATGTTTTACCTTTCTATGACCTTAACTAAATCTATGTGAATATGTCTACCCATTGATATAAGTAACATGTAAAAAAAAGTTAGAAGCTAGAGAGAGCACTATTAGAGCCTTAACCTTTGTGCACTATGCAAAACACACTGCCACCCCAACCCTACTGCTATCCATTATATCCTACTGCTGGTATTACTTACCTGGATCAAATCTTTGTATACCACCCCCACGGCCCAAGTACGTGTTAATGGTTCCTTCCGTATCCGGGACTCGGCAGGGTTGCCCATTGTACCCGCTTCTCTTTGTGCTCTCTTTAGAGCCCTTTCTTCAGGCCATCAGGATGAACCCGGTTAGTGGGCTTCAGGTCAGGAACACTCATCATAAGATTTAGGGCTATGCTGATGATCTTTTGTTTATTGTGACCCATCTGAATAGCTTACTTCCTAATATCCTTCAAGAATTTTTGATTTATGGTGCACTTACCAACTTTAAAATTAACACCTCCAAGTCTGAAATCCTCAATGTGAATTTACCCCATGGAGTTGCCTACCCTTTGAGGGCTTCCTTTCCCTTTGCCTGGTGCTACCCCAAACTCAAATATTTAGGGATTTGGTTGTCTCCCGACTTCTCCCAACTCTTTCACTATAATTTCTCGCCCTTACTGGCTAACACACAGGCAGATTTGCTGTCTTGGAAAAGGTTAGTGGTCTCCTGGGTTGGTAGAACAAAACGATTAAAATGAATATTATGCCCCATATTTTGTATTTGTTTCAGACTCTCCCTCTTCCTTTTTTGCTTTTCTCAGGACTGCTTTTTTACAGTTTGTGTGGGGTCTCCGGGCTCCTCGGATTTAATGTGCTACACTGATTCTCCCCAAGTCCAGGAGCAGCCTGGCTCTACCTTGGCCACGCTTTTACTATAGGGCTTGTCATTTGCTTCGGGTTCTAGAATGGTCTTATAGCCCTCAACAGAGATTGAGACCGTTTTGTTGGGTCTTCCCATGAGAGTGTTGCCCTGGCTATTGATCCCGACGGCTCGGTGAGTGCTTTGGACACATGGCTCTAGATTGTTTGGGTAATCCTGATTTCCCTCCTGGGATGAGTCCCGCCTTTTTCCTGCTTCCCCCTCTGCAGGGGTCGGACATCCGCTTCTACTTGTCAACGGAGGGCCTTAAGCTCTAGGACCAGTTGGCATCCCACTTACATCCTTCTTGACCTGTTCCATTAGGCTCAGTTATGTAGCTTCTTCCGGTCCTTGGTTCAGAAGCATAACGTGTTGCGTCACCACACGAGGTTCGAAGACCTCTGCATGGCAGATTCGCTTCCGACTCATGGTATCTCGCGACTGTATGGTTTGCTCCTTGAAGCATTCAATCTTGGGCCGAGCTTCAGGTCGCTCTCACGTTGGAGCAGTGGGAAAAGATCCCACAATTTTGGCCCAGACATAGATCTGCTGCTATCATATGACAGTGCCTGTCCATCTTTCATCTGCAAAGTTAGAAACATTCCGGGTACATGTTTCTAATAGCCGTGGCACTAGGGGCAGTTGTGGTAGCATTGCTATTTGTAGTTTTATTCAGTGATTTATCATATAGTCGTTTAGAAGCAATCTTCGTCTTTGATCCCATAAAGGCACCAGAACATGACTCCTCTGTTAGTCCGTGGTAGTGATTAAAATTGTGTCTAAATTTGATAGGTTGGTTAATATTTTACCATTACTGTAGCTAGGATATTTGCACACTGCTGCTCCTGCAAGTGGATGGTTGTACTCCAGAAAAAAAGGCTTCAAACTACTTGGGACTAGTATACCAGGGGCCATCTGACCAATTTTTTGTGCATGTCCGCCGCCGCCTCTGCCCAGCTCATGAAAACTGCAATCGCTTCAACTCACAGACATTGCAACTACGATCAATAATGGAAAACATGCCCTGCCTAATTTGTGACCAATATTTTCTGATATATTATTTCGATTGAATACAAAAAAAAAAGAGGGAAGAACAGGAAATCAACTGTTTAAAAAAATACCTTTAATGATATACTACTAAACCCACCTCCAACTAAATGGGGCTAATTCTCCCTAAAAGCAAAGTATTGTACTAATCAACTAAGTGTTGCGTTCTAAGTGCTAAATTACAAACAAAAAAACATAACGCCTAATGAAGGCACCTGGTGTTGTACATAAGTCTCTCTCTCAGTAATCAGTTCCTGCTGCCCTCTATACAATATTATATCTAAGGACCTCCCGACTACAGAAAAAGACACACAGTGACAGACTATTGTTTGTACAAAGACCCCATTTTGATAGATTCACTTAGATTAAATGCATCAATTTATTTGCTAGAAAACTATCATTTACACTTGGAGAAATCCAAGGAACATCAAGCTAAAAGTATGGGATTCACCAATCAAGATTTTGATCCGCTACAAACATTAATCAAACTTTTAGAAGAAAAAGATGATAGTGATTCACATACTAAATTGAAACCGGCAAGTTTTCCCCCTTTTTTTAACCATTTCGCCAAGCATAGACACTTTTGTCAGATTTTTGACCAAAAGGTTAATCTTCAATGATGAGTATAAATTCATGTTACCTATTTCCTCTACATTATCAACTTTTTATTGCCTGCCAAAAATCCACAAGAGTCATCACATACTGCCTGGATGACCGATTGTATCAGGGAACAACTTCTTATGCGAAAGAGCAAGTCAGTATTTAGAAAGGATCTTGCACCCACTAGTGATACAACTACATTCTTACATATGTGTTTTTTTTCAGTATTCCCCAACTTTTTGTCTCATTCCTTTTACAACTATTATCATTTGTATTGACACAATTAATTCCTGATTAATGGATGCATTTACTAAAGCACAACTTAATAGGAAGATATTTAAACAATTGGCTAAATTAATTTTCAAATTGATAACAGCCCTAAATTGTCTGCTGTAGTTCCAGTAAATAAATGTCACAGTAAATCACAGCCATAATCATCAATTACACCATCTCCCTGAGTTTTTGGCTGCTTCTACCTAGTAATAATTTAACCCCTTCATGACAATGGCTGATTTTATCTTTTGTACCCTTCGTGACAATGGCTGTTTTAACATTTCTGCGGTGCTCGTGTTTAGCTGTAATTTTCTTCTTTTTTACATTTACTGAACCCACTCAAGTTATATATTGGTTTTTCTGGACAAGAAGGGCTTTTAGATGTCATTATTTTGATTATATCATATTATTTACTATAAAAAAATATATAAAATATGGTGAAAATTACTTTTTTTGACTTTTATTTGAAAAATCTTTTACTCATCTATAAAGGCTAATAAAAAAACTGCTAAATAGATTCTACTATTTGTCCTGGTTTTGAAATACCAAATGTTTTAATGTTGTTTTTTCTGCATGTTATGGGGCAATAAGTACAAGTAGCATTTCTAAACCATTTTTTCAAAATCTGGTAATTCTTCCCCATGTGCTATTTCAGCTGGCCAATACAATTTATTTCATCAAACCATATATTTTTGAAGACTCGACACCCCAGGGTATTTCAAATGCTAGTAGTTTAACTCATGCACTTATTCTACCACCAGTCTTTGTCAAACTTTGTGGTAGTATTTTTTTTGTGTTTTTTTTCACATGCATTTTACTTCATGTATGAATTAACAGGTCCTGGTATATGTCACTTTTGCACAACACCCCAATATGTGTTAAGTAACATCTCCTGAGTACAGTGATACCACCCATGCATGGGTTTGCCTGGCTGTTTGGGGGCCAATGGGCCACATTTGGGGCATGCGCATTTTTCAATGTTGAACTTTGACATTTGGTGATCCGCTGCCCATGCCCTATTCAGTACATCTTTGAGCCTGGCCAATTCAGTGTGCCATATAAAACTATGTATTTTTGGAAACTAGACACCCCAGGATATTTCAAATGCTGGTATTTTCACTTCTACAATGCACACATTTTACCACCAGCCTTTGTCAAAGTTTGTAGTAGTATTTTTTTGTGTGTTTTTTCCCCACACACACACGTGGTACTTTAGGTATGAATTAACAGCTCCTGGTAAATGTCACACAACACAGCAACATCTCCTGAGTACAATGATACCCCACATGCATGGGTTTTTCAGGTTGTTTGGGGGCTAAAAGGCCACATTTGGGACCAATATATATATAAATATTAGCCCCTGCTGACAATATATATATAAATATTAGCCCCTGCAGCCAATATATATTAATATTAGCCCCTACTGCCAATATATATATATAAAAATTAGCTCCTGCTGCCAATATATATATATAAATATTAGCCCCTGCCGCATATATATATATTTATAACTATTAGCCCCTGCTGCCAATATATATATATAAATATTTGCCCCTGCTGCCAATATATATATATAAATATTAGACCATGTTGCCAATATATTTTTTAGTGAAAAAATTGGACCCTACCCAAGCGTTTCCTTGAGCCCTGCTCCATAGCATGCAATCATCCACTCCGCTACCACACCCCCATGTATAAGATGCTCCCATATATAAGATGCACCCTAATTTTGGGGCCCGAAATTTGAAAGACCCCCTCAACCATAACTGCCCCTGAATTAACCCTAAACACCCCATCAACCATAACTGCCCTAAATTAACCCTAAATACCCCATCAACCATAACTGCCCCTAAATCAACCCTAAACACCCCATTAACCATAACTGCCCTAAATTAACCCTTAACACTCCATTAACCATAACTGTCCCTAAATTAACCCTAAAGACCCCATCAGCCATAACTGCCCCTAAATTAACCCTCACCGCCCCTATCTTTCAGCAGCCCAAATATTAATTTTTTACTTACTGTTAGATGAGTTGGCCGCTATAAGGAAATGAGCGGGGCCAATCATCAGTGTAACTGGAGGGGGGTACTGGGAAGTAGTTACTGCAATCTACAATCTACAACCGCTGTATAAGATGCACCCAGTTTATAACCCCACATTTTTTTTAATTATACATGGGGAAATATTTGCCACGCTGACTGCAGAGTCAGTGCTGTCTTCCCTCCTTCTGACTGCACCGCGACATTGAGAGGTCCTCTCTCCCCGTAATCATCCCCAGAGTCCCCTCATCACTAAGCCATAGCTCTCTTTTACTTTAGTTCAGGTATAGATCAAATAAACAACACATGAAAACAGCATGTGCAACTGAATAAGACATAAAAACCCTGTATTTGCAAATGTACATAAATAATGTATGGAAACATAGCATTGCAGGTATAGATCAACACAAACCCAGCGTTGCAGGTATAGATCAACTGGAAATCACATGTAAACTCAGCACTGAAGGTATAGATCAAATAAACAACACATGGAAACAGCACTCCAGGTATAGGTCAACTGAATAAGACATACAAACCCTGTATTTGCAGGTATACATAAATAATGTATGGAAACATAGCATAGCAGATATAGATCAACAGAATAACACAAAAACCCACATTTGCAGGAATAGATCAATTTGAATTCACATAAAAAGGCACACCCCAAAGGCCAGCTGTGGCTTCCACATTGCCAAGAAAGAACCTGACCAGTACCCAAATTACACACACATAGGACAGCCCAGCGTATGACATCTTTGTTACAGTCACTCACTAATTCACTTTCATTCACACAATTCATTTACACAATCATTTATTCTTTCACTCTTTCACACAAATTATTTATACATTCATTAATGCATTCTCAGAAATTCATTAATTCTCTCACTCATTCACACAATTCATCCACACATTAATCCATTCATTCTCCCTCATTCTAAATCTTTATTTCAATATTCTTGCTACCATCCTTTCTCACTATCTACCCCCCTGTCTCCATCTTCTCACTATCTACCCCCTCTCCCTCCATTTCACTATCTATGCCCTCTCACTCCCTTCTCCCTATCTACCCCATCTCCCTCCCTTCTCTCTATCTACCCCCTCTCCATTGCCTCTCCCTATCTACACCCTCTCCCTATCTACCCCTTCTCACTCCCTTCTCCCTATCTACACCTTCTCACTCCCTTTTCCCTATCTACCCCCTCCTATCTACCCCCTCTCCCTCTGCCTCACTCCCTTCTCCCTATCTACCCCCTCCTCACTATCTACCCTCTCTCCCCCATCTTACTATCTACACTCTCCCCCTTTGAAGTTCACTTACCTTGTAGAAGTCCTGCCATGGGAGCGTGAGGCCTCTGTCTTGCTTCCCTGCCGAGCGCCGGTATATGACGTCATATTTCGGCGCTCAGCATGAAATGCCGGCACCATGACCAAGACAGAGTCTTCGCAGACGAGAGTGAGAGGCTCAGAACAGTTGCTGAAAACATATTCCTGGCAACTGCTCGGCACCCCTCTCTCTCCTCCGCATCTATCACAGCGTTTTAATTGGGGGGGCACACGACATGCCCCCCTCAGCCCCCCCTGCTGACGCCATTGCTCACACTCCAACTCTCATCAGTCTGTAACTGCTGCTACTGAGTTACATTTACAAGGGAATGCTTGTCCCTTCCTCTTGTAATTGCTGATTGGCCAGAGTAAAAAAAAGTAAGGAAAAACTCCCAGAAGTTGTTGGACCCATCAATCACAGCCATTGCCATCAATGATACCACCCCCTGTTTATTTTGGCTACTTCTACATATCAGTCCCTCCCACTTTACCTCATCGACAAGACAAAACGTCTTGTAAAGGGACCAAAGCAGCTTGTAATGGCGGTGACTACACATAGCGATGAATGGATGAATCATGACAAATTTTCAGAACTTTTTCAGTATGTTTTTGTCAGTTTAGTTGGAGATGGACGT
Source organism: Sceloporus occidentalis (assembly GCA_023333645.1). Classification (NCBI taxonomy): domain Eukaryota; kingdom Metazoa; phylum Chordata; class Lepidosauria; order Squamata; family Phrynosomatidae; genus Sceloporus; species Sceloporus occidentalis. Next base: position 3,596,184 of record JALMGF010000055.1, read on the forward strand.
CGTTTTCGTTGATTTGTACTGGGCATTGAAGAAACTGTACAGAGTAGGGAGCAGGGCAATCGTTTCCTGTGCCATGGAGTGATGCGTGATGGGGGTTTTGTGTGGGGTTGTGTGGATATGTTAGTGTATTTGACTGGGTTTGTTATTGCAAGTGTTTGAGTGTGTGGGTATATTAGTGTGTTTGGGTATGCAAGTATGGGTGTCTGCATGTGTTAGTGATTGCATATGGTTGCGTGTGGTAGTGTTTACGTGTGTGATTTAGTGTGAGTATCTGGATCCACCCCTGTCTGCAATTCCCTCTACGTAATGTCTTGTGCCCGCAAGCTTGGTGTGTCAGGCTCATTAGAAGTTGCATTTCATATCTTGTAGTGGTATCTATGGCCGCGAGTCTAACATAGTTCATCTGTGTCTGTCAGTTAATGTTGCTGTTGCATAATTGTGTACTTTATTTTATTAAATTACTTATCTTAACTTCTTTAGTATAGAGCCAATCTTAATGTACTATTTAATACAGAGGTCAACAAATTTGGTTTGGACCTATGAGCCAGCCAAATAGTGTAGGAGACAACTTTTTGCTTCCCCAATCATGTTTTTATTTTCATATATTATTCCCTGATCTGCATTAAACAGAAATGTTTATTGGGGCAATATGACATAAAACACACCTTTCTAAAGTGCCGCACCACTTTGTACAGTACTGCTGTTAATTTCTTTATGACAAACGGTATTTTACAACATAAATACTCAAGCTTGTATGTTTAACCATTATTCCGCTTTTGTGTTTTAGTGTGTTTAAACTGGTTCCCCCTTGTGTTGAGTCTTTTGGGTTCAAGGAGCTTCGTGACTTTTTCGAACAAGCTGTAGACAAGCCATTGTCAGGAAGCTGAAGTTCAAAATAAACTTCATGGGGTATCCGGAGTTCAGGTAATAGTGTAACAAAGCCAAGGTCAGGTAGCTGGAGTTCAGGAAAGTCAAAATCAAGCTGGATCAGAAACCAGAAAAACGGTATAGAACACACTAGGATCAAATACACGGGTATGACCATTAAAAGCCCTTGATTAGTGTTTTTCTTAGGCTTTATATGGGGCTGAATAGGAAAAAGGGCACAGAATTCTTATTTGGCACCAAATCAAAAGGAGTGACATAACTCCATTCAGGACATGTGGCCACCTTGTATGTGGCATGGCTGACTCTAGTACTACACATATGCACACATACAAGCTGACTTTGACACTACTGTATACACACTTACATATACTACCCTCCCCCCATCATCCTGTGGAGATCTGCCACACTGCTACTTAACTTCTGTCATTGTGAATCTGACTCCCTATGCTTTCATTTAATGTAATGATTAATGATTCACAATGGTAGGCCTGGCAAGTTTTTACCGCCTTGTCTTGAAAAACCCTGGGTGCCAAGAAGTGGATTCTAGTCTCCAAGGGGACCTGGTGCCATTAACTAATGATATACTGGAAATGATTTCTCTGGTAATGCAGCTGATTAACATTAGCCTGTAGAGCACAGACAGGTGCCTAAAGGATTCATGGTAATGGCAAGTCCTGTGGGTGCCATGGCAACTCCTGTGGGTGTCCAATGGCAAGTACTATGGGTGCGCCATGGCAAGTCAGTTTGTGAACCATCTGCACCATGATAACTAGCTGGAGCTAAATATGCTAATTATGTGGGTAAGGGTTTGGGGCAGTGAGTGTGGTATATTTTCAAGTATTTGATAGCTGTTCTGCAAAGTATATCTGGAAATTGTTTTCAAATATTGCCAACTATGATAATATACACAAACACATGCTACATTTGCATCTAGGCTATGCCTAGCCTATTGAGTATAAAGGGAGGTTGGAATAGTTCAATCCTGATTACTGCTGCTTGGGGAGAAAACAGCTGGACCACACAAATAAAATACATGTCCCCAATATATATTAGTATACATGTGCCAATTGGCCAAAAACAAATCGGACACATTTTTTTATTCTCTTTTGGCCCATTCGTTTTTGGGCAACAAATTATGTTCCCTGCCAATTCAGTTCGGCCGAAAAATTTGGTGGCATTTTTGATTCGGGAATGAGATTCTCTGCTTGATGCTCACATTCACTGTAACTCACTCTTTTCCACTTACATCTCTCATGCTCTCTAAATGTTTTCCTACCTTCTCTGGTGATCACTTCTGCTTCTGCCGAACCACTTCCTCTTCTGCCGAACCACTTCCACTTCTGCATCTTCTTCTATCTTCTCCTTTTTCTTTCCTCTTCTCTCGTCTATCTTCAATCTGCTATTTTCTTTCTTCGTCCGCATCTCAGCGGACGTAACCCAGAGAGAACTTCCTCCAAAATGGCGGCCCTTGCGGTGATGTCCTCTCACTGAAAGCGCCAACTGAGAGCAATGTGGCTGACATCATCTCCCCAAACCTCCAATCGGGGGAGTCGACAATACTGCAAGCTCCTTCATTTTGGCCTTGCTAATGTTTTGGCCTACAACAACTACCAAGTTTCATCTTCCCTGAGCACGAGTACATTTAATAAAAGTAAGCTGCAGGAGTGGTGTGTTCTGACAGCTTCTTCATGGAAATGTGTTTAAAGAAAAAAAATTCAGCTCTCCACAGGGGCGGATGGCAGGGGTGTATCTAGAGTATTTGGCACCTGGGCGGCTCCTATATGTGGCACCCCATACACACTTCAAAATATTAAATACATTTATTAAACTAAATAAGTTTAAATAAATAACATTTACTGGACAGATAATATGGCTTTCTATAATAACAAAGCTCCCAAAAAACATGTGTCCAAAATGAACACTCAGTCTACTCTGCAAAGGTAAATTAATCAATAAGTCATCAAAGTTATATTCATATTTACTATATATTGAGCCAGACATTGATGGTGATACAGTATAAATCCCATGGCTATATACTGTGCCAGATATTGAAGGTGGTACAGCATAATTCCCATCGCTATGTACTGAGCCAGACAAAGGCAATGGTACAACATAACTTCCATTGTTATATGCTGAGCCAGCATTGAAGGTATAGCTTAATTAAATAAAGCATGAAAATGCTAAATTGCAGACATAGATCACAGGCTGCAAACCTCATGTCAGGGACTGGGTCCATACAGACAACTGTAATGACCCAGAGCGCCCAAAGATGGTGTTCAGGAGTTATTGCGCAGTAGCGGAGCTAGACAGGGCCTGGTGCAGGGTGACTGCAGTCTCCCGAGTGGACATCTAGGGTTGTGCGGCCACAGACCAGGGCCCTGATATAGCAGCGGATGTTGTCCAGAACAAAGCAGAACTTGGAGATATCCTGCAGGCACCCTGGAGCAGGCATGAGACATAGCTCTACAAACAAATGTGCAGGATGCTGCAGGCTGGGAGTATGGAAGCTAAACAGAGTAACAGCTGAAACATAGAAAGCAAGGGGCACAGCGAGCAAAGGGACAGGGAGACCAAGCAAGAAACATAGCCAGACAAGACATACATGTACATAACAAAGGACAGGGAACCAGGAACACAAGGGATGGAGTGAGGAGCCAAGATCCTCAGACGCTTCTCCTTTAAGCAAGGATAGCTTAACTGGGACATGGGGAGAGGAGAGAGGAACCGAGACCCTCAGATAATTCAGGGAAAAGAGGGCAAAGGTACATAAGAGACAGGCACACATGAATACAGGAACTAGCCTAGGACTATAAGATAACAATTGGAGATTCTGTCACATCATATATGGCCATAGTATGCTTAGCCCACCACTACGCCAAAGTACTCCAATATACGGTGGGTCCTAGCGCTAAACCCTGCCTACTGAATTATTAATAAACTGAAACTAAACATTGAATCTAAACACAGAACCAAGAAGGACATACCTTTAGACTGCAGACTGAGACAAACATAACAAACAGGTGAGGCACAACTTATAAAGGAAGCAGAGCTGAAGCTAAGAGCAGAACCGGAACAAAGTGTCAGAAGTAAATAGCAGAGCTCAAGGAAATCCATTGTAGCAAGACAGGGGAAACTAGAGATATGCCTGGATGAGGCCTGACACCCCAAAAGCCAGCTCTGGCACCCAGATTGCACACATAGGAATTGCCTAGCACCCAGATTGAAACTTCTCAAATGTCTCTTTTACCGCCTAAGGGAAGCAGGATCATGTGACGTAATGGAATATTGGTGGACGTCTGTGCAATGCGCGTAGACAACCTCCGCTACTACCCGACACTTCCACAGGCGCTTCTATGACGTAGCACCGGCGTGATGTGACCTTCCGGTGCTCAGTCATAGAAGCCCCGGCGGAAGGCCCTGGTAGCAGTGGAGGTTGTCTGCGTGCATCGCGCAGAAGTCCACCAGCTGCCCTCACTTGACACCAGGGAGTCAGTGTCGCTATTACGCTGGACTCTAAGGGAGGTCTTCACCGCAGAAGTTCTTCTGCCCAAACTACTGCTGCTGAGAGGGGTGTTCCCGGCAACAGCAGTCCAGGACTTAGATGATCCCAACAGTGGATAACCTCCCGCCAGCTGGAGATAAGCTCTGAGCAGAAGCAGCAAGGCACAGCACGTAGCAGGAACACAATGCAGGAAGTCAGATGAGCCAGGGGTCAGATTCACAGAGCGGGTAGTCAGACGAGCCAGGGGTCAGATTCACAGAGCGGGTAGTCAGACGAGCCATGGGTCAGATTCACTAAGCGGGTAGTCAGACGAGCCGGGTCAATAAACCGAAGTCACAGGCGATGGTACCAAATCATAGAGCGAAAGGAGTGTCAGGCAAGCCGATAAGGGATAGCAAGAGCAGAATTTCACAAACTGTAAAGACCACAACAGGGTGCCTGTGAGAGGCACAACCGGCTTTTTAAATCTGGCGCCATATCACAAGCCCCTCCCTGACAACAACCAAAACCACGCCCCCGGCCGTCCATCAATTCCCCAGCAGCACGCAACGTGCCCGAGAGGCAGACCGACGACCGGAGGACAGGTAAGAACTTAAGCTGCAGGAACTGCTGTTTCCTGAGCTGGTTCTCCCCTTCCTGGGACGACGATCCGGGGAACAGATCAATTCCCCAGATCATCGTATACCTCGGGCGGAGGGTTGTCCGCTGCCCGGGGAGATGGTTTCCCGGGACCTGCGGCCAACCCTCCTCCCGGTAATACCACATATGCCGTGGGCGGAGGAAGTCCCAGAGTCAGCAGCCAGAGAGGAAGTCGCAACCGGAGAGGAAGAGGTGGATGCAGACGTAGAACCCCCGGTGCCCGGATCAGATCTGGCCACCAAAACTTGAATAGCCTGGGCCATTTGGTCTAAGGTATCCTGTATACTTGTGAAACGGACTTCATGGGAATCCAGCCGTTGTCCATGGGTGGATAGCACCTTTCCAAGCTCAGAAGGATCCATGACCCTGTTGTAATGTCGCTATTACGCTGGACTCTAAGGGAGGACTTCACCGCAGAAGTTCTTCTGCCCAAACTACTGCTGCTGAGAGGGGTGTTCCCGGCAACAGCAGTCCAGGACTTAGATGATCCCTGCCAGTGGGCATCCTGCCGTCTGCCCTGCCAGTGGGCATCCTGCCGTCTGCCCTGCCAGTGGGCTTCCTGCCATCTGCCCTGCCAGTGGGCATCTTGCCGTCTGCCCTGCCAGTGGGCTTCCAGCCGTCTGCCTTGCCAGTGGGCTTCCTGCCGTCCGTCCTGCTCATCCTCCCTAGAGACTTACTGCCTGTACTTGCTGTTCCTGTTACCTTCGTTAATACAGTACCTTTCAAAGTATTCTGCCTGTGCTGTGTTTCATTGCGCCTGCCTGTACCATCCTACTAGCCGTCATACATCGTGGGGTACAGACAGAACCCCTTGTATCCCCTGCGACTGGACTCCTACCCGACCTGCTTACCAGGGTCATGACAGTCAGGGGCATGGGGGCAAGTCTAGGGATGCATCGGTAAGTTGGGAGGGGCATATAGGGGGGATAAGGCATATCTGGTGGGAAGAGTGGTAAATAGGGGGTATAAGGCATACCAGGGAGGCAGAGTGGTAAATAGGGGGATATAAGGCATATCGGGGGCAGGGTGGCATATAAGGGGTATAAGGCATATCTGGGGCAGAGTGGCATATAGGGGGGCAAAGTGGCATATTAGGGAGGCAGAGTGGCATATAGGGGGTATAAGGCATATCTAGGGGGCAGAGTGGCATATCTGGGGGGACAGAGTAGCAAACAGGGAAAAGAAAAAATGTCGGTGCGCTAAGCTAGTCTCAGGCTCAAATAATACAAATGTATAATATAAGGCCTACCAAACAGTGTGAGCATGCTGCAAATACAGTGTGTTGGCTGTACAATGTATACAAAAAACAAAATACTGTCTGCGCTTCTCACCCTAATAAAGTTGGCAACAAATATATAAACATAATATAAATGAGAGGTTTTGGTTATATGAATTGGCCAAAGCATAATTAAGCTCACCCGCCACGTCAAGGCACACTCTCAATAGGGTGAGATCCTACTCTCACCTCCTACATAGTGGGCACACAAAGCAGTTTATACTGCTACCAAAACTGACAGTATTTTGTTTTTTGTATACATTGTACAGCCAACACACTGTATTTGCAGCATGCTCACACTGTTTGGTAGGCCTTATATTATACATTTGTATTATTTGTATTATTTGAGCCTGAGACTAGCTTAGCGCACCGACATTTTTTCTTTTCCCTGTTTGCACATAATTGAGGTTGTTGGCTCCTCATCAGTCTGGTTGCATCTTGCTGTCCAGGGGTTAAATGGGAGGAGGTTTAATTGCACCTCCCCCAACACATTAATAAGGTTTTGGTAGCAGTATAAACTGCTTTGTGTGCCCACTATGTAGGAGGTGAGAGTAGGATCTCACCCTATTGAGAGTGTGCCTTGACGTGGCGGGTGAGCTTAATTATGCTTTGGCCAATTCATATAACCAAAACCTCTCATTTATATTATGTTTATATATTTGTTGCCAACTTTATTAGGGTGAGAAGCGCAGACAGTATTTTGTTTTTTGTATACATTGTACAGCCAACACACTGTATTTGCAGCATGCTCACACTGTTTGGTAGGCCTTATATTATACATTTGTATTATTTGAGCCTGAGACTAGCTTAGCGCACCGACATTTTTTCTTTTCCCTGTTTGCACATAATTGAGGTTGTTGGCTCCTCATCAGTCTGATTGCATCTTGCTGTCCAGGGGTTAAATGGGAGGAGGTTTAATTGCACCTCCCCCAACACATTAATAAGGTTTTGGTAGCAGTATAAACTGCTTTGTGTTCCCACTATGTAGGAGGTGAGAGTAGGATCTCACCCTATTGAGAGTGTGCCTTGACGTGGCGGGTGAGCTCAATTATGCTTTGGCCAATTCATATAACCAAAACCTCTCATTTATATTATGTTTATATATTTGTTGCCAACTTTATTAGGGTGAGAAGCGCAGACAGTATTTTGTTTTTTGGGGACAGAGTAGCAAGCAGATGTTCATAACTGGGGGCAGGTTGGCAAAAAAAGGAAATAAAAACAAAAAATGTGTAAAGACTTACCTGCCTCTCCTGTCCCGCTCCGTGACTGCTCCGGCGACACTTCCCTCTCAGGCGGCTTCCTAGGCACGAGTACACCCTCTGCCCGTTCAGCAAACTGGTATCACAGACGGGGTATTGCGTGTTCCACCTGTAACGTGCTCTTATAACCTCAGGTGACCTCTACAATTCAGGAAACGCCTCCATCTATCCCTATTTTAACCTGGGACTTTCACTTCTGGGTCACACTTGGTTGGTGTCTTCTTCTAGTTTGCTGTGCGTGTATTCCGATTTGGCTTGTCCTCCTGGATTCCGATTTGGCTTGTCCTGCTTTTGCTTGGACCCGGCTTGTTCCCTGACCTGCTTCTCAGTAACCTGTTCTCCTGGCACTCCCTGCTCTCTGGGGTGCAACCTCACTATCCTTTACAAAATGCATTGTTCTCAATCATAGTTTTTTATGGGGGGTCATCTTATAACCATATAAATATGGTATACACAGCCCTTACACACGCCTGCCCACACATACTGCCTTTACACACACCTGTCCATAAAAACACACATATACACATACACTGCCCTTACACATGCATTTCCATACACACTGCCTTTACAAACACCTGCCCATAAACACACGTATACATCTACACTGCCCTTACACACACACACCTACCTATAAACACACATATATATATATATATATATATATATATATATACACACACACACACACCCTTGCCTTTACACACACGCACATATACAGTCGTGACCAAAATATTAATTTTTACAAAGTCTGCTGCCTGAGTTTAGATAATGGCAAATTTCCATATACTCTTCAATGTTATGAAGATTAATCAGATGAATTCTAATCAATAGCAAAATTGCAAAAAATAGAAAATTAATTTAATCCCACAAAAACATTTCCAGTGCATTTCAGCCCTGCCCCAAAAAGGATCAGCTGACATCATGTCCGTGATTCTCTCGTTAACACAGGTGAGAGTGTTGACGTGCACAAGGCTGGAGATCACTCTGTTTTGCTGATTGAGTTAGAATAACAGACTGGAAGCTTTAAAATGAGGGTGGTGCTTGACATCATTGTTCTTCCCCTCTGTTAACCATGGTTACCTGCAAGGAAACATGTGCTGTCGTCATTGCTATGCCTCCTTCAGAGGCAAGGATATTGCTGCCAAGGCAGATTGCAGAGGTCTTAAAAAGAGGAGTCAACACTGGAAATATTGACTCTTTGCATACACTTAATGTAATTGTCAATAAAAGCCTTGTAATTGTACTTCAGTATACGAAGTACATCTGACAAAAAATAACACTAAAGCAGCAAACTTTGTGAAGAGCATTCTCAAAACTTTTGGCCATGACTGTACACATGCACACATCAGCCTGCAAACACATAAATACCTACACTGCCTTTATATGCACCAGCTTACTGTGCAAAACACCTTTTATTGTAAAAAGCAAGCAAACAAAGCCAAATTGTAATTCAGGAGCGTATACCAATAAGACAAGCCAGGGCAGGAACCAAAGCTGATAGTCAGGGTACAAATGCCTTATATAGGCCAGAGCAAGGTGGAGCTTTAAAGAATCGCCCACAGTGAAAAGGTGGAGAGGTCACATCACTAGCGAAATCTACTGTGAAACCATGACAGTTATAAACACACACACATATAGTGATTTGGGAGCATGGAAGCTGATGTATGAAGTGACAGACCTTGCTCTCACCAATGTTGGAGTGGTTAGAGGGAGATTATGATTTCCCCAACCAGCCCTGCTCATTGGGCGCCTCCTACCCAGACCAGCATTCATGGTTGGGGAGATCACAATATTGCAGCTGCCTCGGTGTGGCCCTGAAGACTGGCCTCATGGGAGGCGGCCTCTCTGTTCGCCCCCTCCCATATAGGGAGTTTAGGGCAATATGGCTCTCTCTAATCCTCTGTGCGGAGGATCAGGGAGCGGACATCACTGCAAGCGTTGCCATTTTGTCAGAAGTTCCAGTCTGGTTATGCCTGCGGAAATGCGAACGGAGATAGAAGATTGATGATAGTATATTGAAATCGAAGAGAGGGGAGAAGATAAAGGATGAAGAAGATACAGAATTGTCCGGAAGAGAAGGTAGACAAACATTTGGAGAGTGTCAGAGAGTGAATGAGAATGAGAGTATGAATTAATGTGGTTACACATATTTTAAAGGTTTTTGCTTCATTTTCATCCAATTCGTCTGGCCTCATTTCGTGGCTTTGTTCAAATACTGACTTTTTGAGGAATGGGTCGCAGTGTCTACTGTACCTCTTTCCTGGGCTTAAATGCATAAAGTGGATATTGAAGGAAAAAAAAGGTAATTGTTGTTAGCCTTGTTTGCAAATGCCTACCCAGAATCACTTGCAGTGGTGGTAGCACTACAAGAATTCTGTAGGAAAAGCAATGACTGAAGTACCCTCAATATCCAGGCCAGGCCCCCCACGCAATTTCCCTTAACCCAATAACGACATTTCCTGGTGAAACGCGTAGAGGACTTTCAATACGGACTTTCAACATGGATTTTTTATTACAATTTGCTTTTATTTATTATATTTTTATATTAATCGGAGAATTACCCCTTGATTAAATACATTTTTTAAACATATGGCTGCATACTTTTATTTGTCTGCACATTGTGGAGTTTTTTTGAACGCACAGCGTGGTGTATATATCGGTGGATCCTTGGCATTGAAAGAGTATAAGACGCAGCTAGCACATTTGGTTGATGTGCCACAGACGGTGTGAATGCAATCTTTTTCTTTCGAATATATGCTGAATTGACATACAACACCATTGTATCTTTTCTGCTGTTTTATTCAGATACTGTAAAGAAACTGAGAAAAGACTGAAAAAACGGGTCACTATTGTGAGTGCATTGGATGACTTATTGTTACTGAACATACATTGTTGCAATCTACGCTATTATTTTGTATCTCTTTTTTGTTTTATGTGAGCGCCCCCTAGTGGAATTTGTTTTTGACATTACTGTTTCAACATTTTTATTAATATCACCAGTGGCTTCGCTACAGGGGGCAAGGGGGGGCAATTTCCCCCCCTAGGTTATTCCTTGCCCCCCCTGTTGCCCCCCCCACCAAATTTGGAATAAAGTCGCAATGCGACTTTAAATCCTGTGCATTTAAACGCTGTCTTTTTTTTATGCGGAGGAGAGAGGGGCACCTAGCAACTGCTTGGCACCCCTCATTTTCCTCCGTGAGGCCTCTACCTCCGTCATGGTGCCGGCATTTCATGCTGAGTGACGGATTATGACGTCATGTTCCGGCGCGCAGCAGTGAAGCAGCGGGCACCCCAACAGAGCAGGAAGACAGAACCCTCGTGCTCTCGTCGCTGGACCTAAAGGTGAGAGAACTACAAAGGGGGGAAAGGGTAGATAGTGAGTAGGGAAAGGAGAGTGAGAGGGGTTAGAAAGTAATACGGGAGGGTGAATTAATGTGTGAATGAGGGAGAGCATGAGTTAATATGTGGATGAATTGTCTGAATGAGGGAGAGCATGAGTTAATATGTGGGTGAGTTGTCTGAATGAGGGAGAGCATGCGTTAATATTTGGATGAATTGTCTGAATGAGGGAGAGCTTGAGTTAATATGTGGATGAATTGTCTGAATGAAAGTGCGAATTAGTGAGTGACTGTAATAGTCTTTGTGTGTATCATAGATGTATAATTGTGGAAGGGCAAAGATGGCACTAGCAGGATGTTTGAGCCTTGGGGACCAAGATGGCACAGGCAGGGTGTATATGGGACAAAGATGGCAGAGGCCGGGCTGTTTGTGGACAAAGTTGACTTGTGCTGGGCTATTTTGGACAAAGATGGCAAATCTTATGTGTGTTATCTGGGTGCTGGTCAGGTTCTATGTGGGCAATGTTGATGCCAGGGCTGGCTTTGGGTGTGCAACCTATGATCTATGCCTGTAATTTAGGGGGTTTTAAATATACCTTTAATGCTGTGTTTTTATGTGAATTCCAATTGATCTATATTGATCAGCAGCAGGATCTAATATTTATATATATTGGCAGCAGGGTCTAATATTAACAAAACTGCCAGTTCAGCTGTAATTTTGAAATCATGTTTCAATCATAGTCTTTACTTCAAAATTCATGTCTAATGCGTATATGCGATTGGGCCATCACATAAATCAATAATAAAGGGAGGGGCTTGCTTGGGGCATTAATACAAATAGTGGTTGCTAGAGGTGATCATACAAGGGTGTGGGGGCACCGCATTAATCTATACTAAAAGGGTGCTGGCTGGGGCATCAATACACAAGGGACAAAAACACTAAGGGGGGTATAAACGACAATGCAGTGTGAAAAATCCATCCTGATGTAGATGTCTGTGACGTAGATTGTGTCCTGCTATTTGTGTCTTTTTGATTATCAGTGTAGCAGAGCCTGTCCTGGGGTGTCTGTGTGTAAGGTGTTGGTGTGGCAGAGCCTGTCCTGTTATGTGTTTGGGTGTTGGTGTGGCAAAACCTGTCCTCGGATGTGTGTTTGGGTGTCGGTGTGTCAGAGCCTCTCCTGGGGTGTGTGTGTTTGGATGTGGCAGAGCCTGTCCTGGTGTGTGTGTTTGGGTGTTGGTATGGCAGAGCCTGTCCTGGTGTATGTGTCTGGGTGTCGGTGGGACAGAGCCTGTGTTGGTGTGTGTTTGGTCATCTGTTTCCTGGCACTTAACTTACAGTAGGAATTATTTCATTTATACTTATCCCGAGATAAAATGCTCTCCTGAAGTTGTAGTGACTTCAGGGGACAAAACGTTCAAGGGCCTGAAATCATTTAGTGGAAAAAAGGAAAGTCCACCAGCAGGAACTTCCCAATATATCCCTCTCTCTCAACGCGTTTCACCAGACAACCGGCTTCCTCAGGAGATGAATCAGGATTTTCTTTTGCAGCTTGCCCGAAGATCTAACATAGACCACCTTCCTTATGACTCAACAAATCCAGAGTGGAACACTTGCAATACTGCTAAGCCTCATTTACATACAGAGTCACACTATTTTTTGTCAAAAATCTCTTTTTTCCCCTATGTGGATGTGCGCCCCATTTGGAAGAGTTGTATAGATTATTAAGTGTTGGAGGAACGCTTATTTGGGTGCTGCTGCCTAATTAGGGAAAGTATTATTTATTCATTTACACCAGTGGTGTGTGTTTTCTTTTCTTGTGTTTTTAATATATATATATATATTGGTATGATTTAATGATGGAAATTGTTAACCTCCCACCAAATGCTCTCCCCAGAGCTTCATGTCACAACCCCTTAAATAACTACCCCATAAACCCCACTCCCAACCCTACTCGAGATCCCAGTCACCGCCTACTCTGGCCCATGCTGATACCATGGAGGCATCAGTCTTCTGGCTCGCATGGTGGATGTAGATGAGTCTTTTATACTACACCAAAAGTGTTACTTAAATAACCCCAACTCTTTGTGCTTGGGTTGGACAAAGAGCAAGCCAAGGACATAGAAGGGGTATAGGAGGTCCTGGGAAAATGAATGAATTTGCAAGTTTAGTTTAGTCAATTATCTCTCCATTTATCACAAGCGCCAGAAATATTCAAATGCTGTTCTGCTATTTATACATTGGTATTTCTCTCTCTATTGAGTGACACTTACTTTTGGACTGCATCCGAGCAATCAAAGTAAAAAACAGGAAAGCACCAGCAGAAATCTGTATTTAATAAATATTTAATAAAACAATAATAATTACAATAATACAAATAATAACAATAAATATTATAATGCAAGTATGTAAATAAATATTCCATCCAAAAAATAAATAATAAAAATAAAAATATAAGGGAGTTGCTGAATAAAGAAATGTTTTTTTCAATTCAACTTAGGAAATTCTTTTCCAACCAAGGGAATAGAATGTTCAAGTCTCCAACAGCTTTGACTGCAGCAGCTTCTGTTTCTATCTGTAGAGAGACAATCGATTAGATTATTAGGCAACATTCCTCAAATATTTTTAGTCTTAAAATATAATAAAATGTTGACATATTTAAAATGACATATTATCTAACATATTGTAGATATTGTATAATCTGCCTTGGTAGACCTTCATGTGAACAGTGGTTCTAAAACATTTTCTGCCTGTGGATCACATAAAAAGTGTGCTATTGTCAGGAAAGCATAATAAGTGCACCTAGTCATAGTTTAACATGATAGGCTTCTTTTTCAAATATTGTTTTGGTATTCCTATTTGTTGTCAAGAAACAACAACAACGCTACCCAATAACTAAAAGTTCCCCTAGCAAATACCTTGAAATACTCTTTCTTGAAAACATGAATAAGTCTATGTGACTGTTCTCCACATGGGCACCTCATGGTTGAATGCTGCATAAAACAAAGAAGCATAAACAAACTTTAATAGAGGCACTTATATACTTTGCAAAAGCATAGTCTTAACTAGAGATAAGAATCAGTTGTCATACAACACATTTATGTCACTTGTGCTGGAAGGCACAAGGAGACAAAGAGACAATGCCTCTGGGCAGCTCAAAGGTGCCCTTTACCTTGTGGCACCTGTTGAAGTTGCCCTTCTTGCCATATGTAGTTATGCCCATGTACAAGAGGCTATCTATCGTAATGAAGGTCTGCTATCAATGTTTCCCAGTCTTTTCCAACAAAGCAACCCAAGTACCCAATTACTGCAATACAATTCCTCTTAATTGTTCCCTATGAAATACCAATTTCAAATTAAATACATTTTGAATAACCATTGGACCTCCTTATTAAAAGTGTCTTACAGTGTACATGTATGACACGTTGTTAAACTCTAACCTAAAATACTAAGTCTACCCATTTAAAATTTGGAGACATAATATATATAATGTAAGTAAAACTGAGTAAAATTGAATGCCAATATAGACTATATATTAAAGGTGTTGTTTCAGTTAGAAATAAAATGAATCACCCTTGCATTTAGACAAAACATTAGCAGTTTGTAAAGCAAATGAATCATAGCAAATATGTGGTATCATTCTTTCCTGTAAAGGTTTATAAAAAAAGAAAAGAAAAGCACACAGAATGCACAGGAGCATTACAGCATATATGAACCTGATTTTTGTCAAAAGACAAGTTTCAATGATACAAAATTGTACTAAATTTGAAAAATATGCTTGGCATTCAGCAGTACTGAGAATTATGTTTCTTAAATTCAAAAGTGTTAGTGGAACAGCATCATTTAGCTACATGTATGTGTTTCTGTTTTTTTAAGGAAATACTAGTAATAAAACTATTTTGGGAGTTTCACTTTCTTTTTCTGTCAGCATGTTCTAGGTATTGTAGATACACCTGTACACATACAAAAAACTGACACATCTCTAATGTAGAAATAATTTTGGTCTCAACAGGTATGCAATGTTTACAGTACCTTTTATGCATGAGCTCTTACAGAATAACAAGGAAATCTCCTGGACTGCCCTATTTATTTTTTATTTTTGTAGAAGATGGAATTACTTTACGATAGTATCTACTTACACAGTGCTTGAGTTCTATTTTCAGGCCAAGGATAGAGTTGGCCAAATGGTTAAGACTCCTTGATGTCTTGGATGTGGTCATTTCAACTTTGGGAAAAACATTGTTGACATAGAAATCTCCAAGTTGAAGAAGAAAGCAGCATCTCTCAGATGGCTAAATATTAAAAAGACAGTTAGTGTTAAACAAACTGAAATACTCCCCAAAGAAAACAATTGAAAATATTTAAATTTAATTAACACTCTTATTAAAGAATATCATGATTTAGTGTCCCTTTTTAGTTAATGTTTTCCTTTTTTCCTTGCAAATAGATGGAGGGATTATTCAGATTATTCAGCACATGCTCACATCCAAACCTTGTTTCCTGTCTGCTACTGTACATCAGGTGATTACTACAGGGTTTATTATGATCACCCACACAAATGTACAGAAAAGTTCCCACCACTTAAATAACAACATACAAGTTAATATATCCAGATGTTTCAATACTATGCTTGTATTATGTAGGCTAATATCACCCTATAATGTTTTTGGTTTCTTCCAGGTTTTTACCATGAAACCTGTCAACATACATTTCCTTCAATGACAACAAAAATCCCCATACAGTTGACATTTAGCACTTGCAATTCATGTTTTACATATATATTTTACATTTTATTATAGTTATGATATAAAGGGTGCACAATACTTAAGTTGGTTGTACATATTTGTAATTCTGGATTTTATAATACATAATATTCATAATATCCATTTAACTCAACAATGTTATTACTTACATGTATGCCAGTTAGTGTGCTGGCATTCAGTAATCTAACATCTGTAATCTTGTCTTTTGTGTGCTGCGAAAGAAAATACCAAAATATTTACGTAGCTGATGATGTATGTTAATATGTATAAATAATAGTATACTTTAATAATATCAATGCTATTTTTTTTTATTTCAGTACATTGTGTACAAATTTTTAATATTTCAAGTATTGATTCACAACTGTTTGGGGCCTTATGAAGCTCAAAGAACAAATCAGTCTTCAGAACTTTACATGTTTACCATGTAAACATTAGATAAATTAGATAGAACTGTCCAGACTGTCACCTCCTCTTAATACACTCTTAACAAATATACTTAATTTGCAAACCACCTCACCACCTCCTTACCACTACCACCTCCACCTCACCAGAACCACCTTCTCCCCAACACCCCACATCCTTATCTTCAGACCCTCTTCCGTACCATCTACTTCCATTATGTGACTGCTTCACTGTTCATGGGATGACGGTTGGGAGGCACTACATGCTTCTGCTTTGTAAACTCTGTTTACATAGCCTTTACATAGCTATGCCTAAATTGTACAGCTGCCTGCCTTCTTCAGAGCCCTATTTCTACTTCCATAACACTGTCCATCTAATGTCCCTCTTATCTAGGAACAATGAATTCTTGCTGGATATGTGTTTTACTTCAGTGCAAACTGAGTGACCAATTATGAACTGGTGGCTCTTTAGCCAATGCTCTAACCATACTCTTTGAAAGAATAGTGACCCTGAACATGGTGAAACATTTATGGATACTGCTGTGAGCAGACTCTCAGTTACATCTTATTGATAAACTGGACCAAATGTTCTACAGAGTCAAGATCTCAGATGCCCTTTTCATCATTCTCCTGTTTGTGTCCCATAAAATAATTAATTTGCTTTGTTTTTATGCCTATTATGAAAACCCTAATCCTACTTTTATAACAAACATGCACATAAAGGAAATCTAGTGACTCACCAACATTTCTTTGATTGCATGGAAGTGTTTTCTAATTTCATAAATGTTTGCAATCACTGGACATAAAATGTTCTCTTTTGCTTCTGTGTTTGTAATGCTTACAAACAGAAGGCAAGTCAGAGCAAAGCAAAGGCACGTGGACAAGACACTCATTATACCAGAAAATGGATATCTGAAATATATATATATATATATATATATATAAAAAAAACATATAAAAAACATAAAATACATTTTCTTTTTAAACATCATAGCATACAATTTTAGAGTGTTGATCTCACCATTTCTCTTTAAGTGACCTATCTATCTATCTATCTATCTATCTATCTATCTATCTATCTATCTATCTATCTATCTATCTTTCTATCTATGCACGCAAAGACATCCACATATATATATGTCATATCATGACATATATGTCATATCATGAAATCAGGTGCTACCATTCTGGCACACATTTTTGCGTTGCTAAAACCAAATATTGAAATAGTAATATGTATCAAAATGTTCTCAATATACACAGTATCATAACAATAATATTCACTCAGTGCAGGTATGATATTTAAGATATTATTATTATTGTGTGTACATTTGTAGCATTTTATAATATTAATATCAAATGCAGAAAAAAAATATTAACACCATACAATTTTTTTAACAGAATTGTCTACATCTGAAATTCTGATTTAAAATACATAATTTACACATTAATTTACATTAATATATATTCATCTGCCTTACCTGAGCTTTAAACCTTAGATGATAAGTAACAATTGGATGTATGCATTGTTGTCTCTTTTATATACAGGTATCTATCCAGATACTTCCTGTACGTGCTAGTTAAGGGTTTTTTGTTTTTTTTTGCAAGTACCTGTATTTGGTAAAAATTCCCCTCCATGAGTAATCTACCTGTTACTTCATCTTTTTCTTGACTTGCAAAAATTCCTCCAAATAGGATGCTCAGTATCCTGCCTTTCTTGCTTAACTTAAAATATACTCACTAGAAATGACCAAGTTTTACAGAATGTTGAAGAGATAATGGATTAAATTACAGGTATTACAGAGGGTATGATGCAGTAATAATTTTGGAATAAAAAAGAAAAGGCATATGTATGCCTGATATATATGTATATGATATATACATATCAGGTATATGTATATCTGAGGTATGGCAAATCAGGTGGCATTAGTTGGACGGATACATACAGGACTCCCCATGGGATGGCTCTGGGGAGTTCGTATTGATTTGGCTACCGTGCAGGGAGGACACCATTAAGCGCTCTTAACATCGTTTACACCTGCGCCAGTCCTAGTAAGCTAGGACGTTCATTTGTTATGCACTTAATGATGATGTTATTAGCTGAGGTGAATTGCGGGTATATGTTTACATGTTTGAAGTTTATGTTTATTAATGTCGCAGGTGTCAGAAAATTCCATCCAAATGTATCAATTCAGGTGCCCTGATTTTAGAAATAACTCATTTATATAGAATTTCCATACTTACCCAACACTTATAGGCAACATACTATTTTTTTTTACGAAGCCGTAGAATTTTTACATTAGGTATGATGGGACTGCAACTCTAATTTTAAACAAAAAATACTCACAAAAGTATAGATTTTTGTAACGCAGACAACCCAGACTATGCTACCAGGGGTTTTTGGCCATTCTTCATGCAGTTATTTGGCCCCAATCCCTGTCAAAGGTGGCCGCAGAAATGATTTCCTGCACTTTTTTTCACCAACCATTCTTAGTATTTTGTAGGATTCTTAGGATTTTTTGTACAGGGTATTTGTCACGGCAAAGAAATCCAGCCTCAATTGTTCAGCTGCCTCTCCTGATTATGGAAATACCCCACATGCATAGTTTTTTGGACATTACAGGGCACAAACTGGACCATGCACGTTATAGATTCCAAACTTGAAATTTTCACCTTTTGCTTTAGTTGCCCTATGTTTCATTTGGGCCTTTTAAGGACCCCCTAATTATAAATACCCCCATAAAGGTATATATTTATGTAAAGCAGACAACCCAGAGTATCTCATCAAGAGCATTTGGACATTTTCCATGCAACCATTTTGAGATGGAACTCTACGAAGTTCTAGATTTTCCCAGTGGCACATTTCTTGTACCACACATATGTGTTGTACATGGCAACCTGGGTGAGGTAAATGGCCACCTTTTTGTACCAGGTCTTGGTCTTACGCAGCACCAGGTACGACTGCAGACACTGGTCAGAAAGATCTATACCCCCATGTTCCTTTTGTATTCAGTGATGCACTGAGGCTTGAGCACCTGTGCATCACCTTCCCCACATACACTGACAGGTACCACCTTCTCATTGTGTATAGTGGAGAGGATATACACATCCTTCCTGTCAGTGTACCTGAGGGCCAACAGCTCATTACTGCACAGAGCACTGGTAGTGCCGCGCCTCTGCTTGGGGTAGGTGAAGGTCTTGGGAAAACCGTTCCGGGTTTTCCTAACAGTGCCACATGCTGGGGTCTGTGCCAACAATAAAAAATGAAATAACTCTGGGCTGGTGTAATAGTTATCCACCTACAGGTGGTAGCCCTTATTCAAATAGGGGGACAGCAGGTCCCACACTATCTTCCCACTAGTACCCACAGATTGTGGGCAGCCAGGGGGATCAATGTGACTGTCCTTCCCTTCATAGATTCTGAAGGAGACCGTATATCTGTCCTGCTCTCGCAAAGTTTATATACCTTCACACCATACCGTGAGCACTTGGATGGGATATACTGTTTGAAATGCAGTCTACCTTGAACAGGACCAGGGACTCATCTATGGAAACATTTTTATCTGGGGTATATCGGGGGATTTACTACAAAATGGGGGGCGGGTGCTACATACAGGATACGCCCTCCGGGTGCCAAATATACTAGGTACATCTTGAACCGTTTACAAAAGACTAAAAACTGCTGTACTATTTTCAAACTGAAGAGAAATGAGCATTGTAGCTTAACTACATGAGTACATTTTGAAATAATTTCTCTTTGCTTCCAGCAGAAGGCACAATTTTCCTTAGAAAGAAAACCACTGGCTTCAGTTATATATTTTGAACTGTTAGGTTATGCTTGCAATTCAGAATTAAACCATTTTATTAAACTATCTGATGCTTAATCCTGTAAAATAAAAAAAAATACCAAATCGCAGCTGGAACATAAGCATATTATAATGTCATGTAATGAAATCATATTACCACTATAACATCTATAATATATAATAAAGTAACTATAATATCTAAATGTTGACTCTTTATCACTGGCAGTAAAACAATAGACACTCATCTTGGATCACCATTTAATGATAAGTTACCCTTAAAAAACTAAGTGTAAAACTAACTTCCTTAAAATGGAGAAAAATTAATTAATGGACCGATGGGCAGTCAAATGTTCTATTTGTGAGGTGAAGATTTTCTGTCCATGTGCCTCAGACACAGCTCAGATATATTTGTACATCGTGATGAGGTCACCCTTAAACTTACTATTTTAAAGTAAATAAATCAAATTTAGATACACACTCATTCAAGCTTAAAATCATAGACATCTACACCTAACCATTAACCATGAGAGCTCTTGTTCTGAGTACCATCAGCCTCCAACAGACATCATCTCCCAAACCTTCTTCCAGACTTACACAAATGTTGACCAAGAATTCCCACCTTGTGACTACAAAGTGCAACACATAAGTAAGTAAGCAAAAGCACATAAATAAGGAGGGAGCTGGAATGTTGCTCTTACAATGCTTAAGCAGAAAATGAGTAAACCCTACCCTGTCACCTCTACTTAACTCCATAAGCCATGGATGTACCGTTTACCCAATAGGACAACAAATCAAAGCTCATCTAGTGACTGGTGACCTAACAAGGGTCAGCAGTCATGACTCCTCTTTCCTAATTGGTATATGGAAGGTCCTTTGACCGCTCAGGCCTCTAGCATCCCTGTAGCCACTACCCTAACCTAGTGTTAATCCGAAGATTAAACCCAAACCGGGACAAGCATTTTTTAAAGAAATCTGTTTAGAAGTGAATCATTGGTATTCTCCTCAACACCCAGGAGAGCAGCTCATCTATCACAGAGGGGATCCAGAAGGAAGAAAAGCTTGGGCAGGTTGTGGTCTTAGGGGCTTCTATTATTAAGAGAACAGACAGGGTAACCTGTGGCTCTGATTGCAGCAACCAAATGGTTCGCTGTCTCCCAGGTGCCCAGGTTCAGCATGTTGCAGACAGAGTGGATAGACTATTGGGATGGCCTGGAGCGGATACAGCTGTCTTGGTATACATCGACACCAATGTCATAGTAAGAGAAAGGGATTTTAGGGAGTAAGATTAGTAAAATGACCTCCAAGGTAGTATTCTCAGAGATGGTTCTCAGGTATCGTTATATAATTAAAGCATAATTTTAATTACTAATCACTTTTCATTTTGATTAGTAAGAACGTACATATAATAAAGTTATAAGTATCATGGGGATAGGGAATTATGAATGGATGGAACACCATTCTCCAGTAGTTGATTAAAAAATACAAGGTGTGCAGGAATAATTAAGGGATATTGCCCTTAGCTTGGTTGCTATTTATTTCATTTCAAAGTTTTTCCCATGTTATCTATCTATATATATATATATATATATATATATATATATATATATACGTATCAGATTTGGATTTACATTTTCAGAAGTGGGCACATCACCATCTCTGGTAAATTATGATGAAAAATTAAGAACCTACATTAAATGTCCATGAAACCTTTGCTATATTTAAACAACCTTTCAGTCTATTCACCAATAATTTGAGTGGTCAGTTGTGTAAGGGGTTGATTTAATCTATGAGCTGTGTGAAGGAATGTGAGTTTCTGCCACATAATATTTTGAGTTACAGGCGAAGATATTACTGTGAACTTGCATGTCTTTTTCTATAATTCCCCAAATCAGAACCCCCCACTACAATTAATAGTACATATACTGTGTGTATATATATATATATATTTATTTTTTTTAATTTTTTTTATTATTATTTTTTTTTTTTTAAGGACCCCCCTATTAACCAAGGTGGATGCCAACAATTGCACTTCCCTCTTCCCCCACACTTTCCATGTTGGAATTGGCATAATTAAACTGGGGGGGTCATAAAGGCCACACATTTTTAATTAAACCCAACTCAAGACAATCATCACCCTGCCCCTTGATGAATAGGGTGCCTCATCTACAGAGAAGGCTTTAAGTTGCCTGAGAGTCCCATAAGGTTAAAAATGCAATGCAGTCTAACTGATTACGCAGCTTGGTAAGCATCATAGTCATGAACAATTAGATAGGACTTGGGGTACTTTGACATAGTGGAGGGCTAAGCAATATATGGCCATATATTGTGACAGGATACCCAATATTTTTGCCTTAGATAGGTGTTTTCTGAATAGTATTCGTTGGGTATGAGCTGAATTCTTGCTTTTTTGTGATTATTATTCTAGCAGCAACCCGGAAATCTGAGTGTGTATGCCTTTTATTCTTTTTGGGTTAAATTGAATAAGAGTCTCACTGGGTTAAAACAGCAAAGCAGTCACACTGATTCAGCTGCTTGGCAATACAGCAATAAAAATATTAGATATGACTTAGCAAAGTTGGCATACTTTGATGCAGTGTCGAGAAATATATATACATAAAAATAACTCAACACACAGCCATTAAACCTTGGCAACAAAAGTGAGTACACTCCTAAGTGGAAATTTCCAAATTGGGCCCAAAGTGTCAATATTTTGTGTGGCCCCCATTATTTTCCAGCACTGCCTTAACCCTCTTGGGCATGGAGTTCACCAGAGCTTCACAGGTTGCCACTGGAAATATGACGGAGCTGGTAGATGTTAGAGACCTTGCGCTCCCCCACCTTCCTTTTGAGGATGCCCCAAAGATGCTCAATAGGGTTTAGGTCTGGAGACATGCTAGGCCAGTCCATCACCTTTACTGTCAGCTTCTTTAGCAAGGCAGTGGTCGTCTTGGAGGTGTGTTTGGGGTTGTTATCATGTTGGAATACTGCCTGCTGCCCAGTCTCTGCTTCAGTATGTCACAGTACATGTTGCAATTCATGGTTCCCTCAATGAACTGCAGCTCCCCAGTGCCGGCAGCACTCATGCAGGCCCAGACCATGACACTCCCACCACCATGCTTGGCTGTAGGCAAGACACACTTGTCTTTGTACTCCTCACCTGGTTGCTGCCACACATGCTTGACACCAATTGAACCAAATAAGTTTATCTTGGTCTTATCGGACCCCAGGACATGGTTCCAGTAATCCATGTCCTTACTCTTCTTGTCTTCAGCAAAATGTTTGCAGGCATTCTTGTGCATCAACTTTAGAAGAGGCCTCCTTTTGGGACAACAGCCATGCAGACCAATTTGATGCGGCATATGGTCTGAGCACTGACAGGCTGACCCCCCACCCCTTCAACCTCTGCAGCAATGCTGGCAGCACTCATACGTCTATTTACCAAAGACAACCTCTGGATATGACGCTGAGCACATGCCCTCAACTTCTTTGCTCGACCATGGAGAGGCCTGTTCTGAGTGAAACCTGTCCTGTGAAACCGCTGTATGGTCTTGCCCACTGTGCTGCAGCTCAATTTCAGGGTCTTGGTAATCTTCTTATAGCCTAGGCCATCTTTATGTAGAGCAACAATTCTTTTTTTTTTTCAGATCCTCAGAGAGTTCTTTGCCATGAGGTGGCATGTTGAACATCCAGTGGGCAGTATTAGAGAGTGTGAGAGCGATAACACCAAATTTAACACACCTGCTCCCACTGCTAACACTAACAAGTCACATGACACCGGGAGGGGAAATGGCTAATTGGGCCCAATTTAGACATTTTCCCTATGCGGAGTACTCACTATTGCTGACAAGGTTTAGACATTAATGGCTGTGTGTTGAGTTTTTTTTAAGGGAATAGCAAATTTACACTGTTATACAGGCTGTAGTGTACACTCACTACTTTACATTGTAGCAGAGTGTCATTTCTTCAGTGTTGTCACATGAAAAGATATAATAAAATATTTACAAAAATGTGAGGGAGATACTGTATTTTTTAATAGTATTTTTTAATGGTATTTGCTGGGTATGCACTGAATTCTTACATTGTTTTGTGTACTTATTGATCATTGTTATTCTAGCAGCAAACTGGGGATCTGCATGTGTATACCCTTTAAGCCTTTTAGGTTGTGCATTCCCCTCTCTGTATAAATTAGTAAATTGCCTGCATTACTATGTTGTCTGCCTTTTTTTTAACTTGCATTCACTTACATCTGCTGCATCTTGTGAGTCAGACTTTTGTCCAATTCGTGTGAGTGTGATTCCTTAAATGCAAAAGCACTTGCAGTTTAGTGAATAAATCCCATTATTTCTCTATTTAGTTACACTGGTGGACTGCAACCAAAGCAAAAACAGAATAATACTAGCAGACACCTTTATTTAATAAATGTTTCATAAAACAGTAAAATTGCAATAATTAAATAACAACAATAAATATTATAAAACAAGTGTGTAAATAAATATTACATCAAAAAATAAATAGCAATATAAATAAGCATATAAATAATATGCAACAAATGAATGCTTAATAAGTAATTCATAATTAAATAGTAACTAATTGTAAGACTGGCTTCTAAAAGCAATATCTGATTTATGGCAGGATAATTTGAGAATAAATTAAAAAGTGTATTTTTGTATCAATGTTTAACATATTTGTATCAATTACAATCACAGTGGAAGTGTTATAAATATTCATGATTTTCACAAGGGCAGCCCCTTAAATATGAAAATAGTTCGGATATGGGAGTTACTGAATGAAGAAATGTGTTTTTAATTCAATTTAGGAAGTTATTTTCCAACCAAGGGAATAGAATGTTCAAGTCTCCCACAGCTTTGATTGCAGCAGCTTCTGTTTCTAACTGGAGAGAGACAAAGGATTTAATTATTTAATGGTAACATGCCTCAAATATGCTAACATATTCAAAATCACACAATATGTAAATATTATAAAAGTTTTATTTCACTAAATAATTGTTGTGGGTAAATGATATCTATCAAACTTCTGAACACATTTTCTGCCTGTGTAGTGGCAGAACATCCAGGGTCACAGGGGTCGAGACTGCGACCGGGCCCTGGAGTTCTGTCAGTCAGGGGGGCCCAAGAGGTGCAGAGCGGTCGTATTCAGCAACTGCTCGGATCCTTCTGTCTCCTCTGTTCCCTGCCGCCACCGGCCTCAGCGCTGCCCCGACTGCAGTGGTGGGATCGTGAGGCTTCTGTCTCTGTGCCGGCGCTTCACGCTCAGCAGTGAAGCCGCACGCACTGCGGCAGAGCAGTGAGACAGAGGCCTCGCGCTCCCACCACAGGACTGCACGGTAAGTGACTTACAAAGGGGGGTAGGGAGAGGGTAGATAGTTAGAAGGGAGGGGGGTAGGGAGAGGGTAGATAGTGAGAAGGGAGGGGGGTAGGGAGAAGGTAGATAGTGAGAAGGGAGGGGAGTAGGGAGAGGGTAGATAGTGAGAAGGGAGGGGGGTAGGGAGAGGGTAGATAGCCTGAGAAGGGAGGGGATAGGGAGAGGGTAGATAGTGAGAAGGGTGGATAGGGAGAAGTAGATAGTGAGAAGGGGGGTAAGGAGAGGGTAGATAGTGAGAAGGGGGTAGGGAGAGGGTAGATAGTGTGAGAAGAGGGTGAGAGGGGATAGATAGTGTGAGAAGGGGGAGAGGGGGTAGATAGTGTGGGAAGAGGGGGTAGATAGTATGAGAAGGGGAGAGGGGGTAGATAGTGTGAGAAAAAAAACATGTTTGGGGTGGGGGGCCCTTAACAGATTCTTGCACCGGGGCCCTGAGGCTTCTAGTTACGCTCCTGTGCCTGTGGATCATATAAGAAGTGCGCTATTATGAGGAAAGCATAATAAGGGCACCCAATTATAGCTTAACAAGACAGGCGGGTGATTCAAATAACCACTAAATGATCGCACACTGCCACTAAACACAATACTAGTAAAGAACTGACACTAGTAAAGAAGTAAAAGTTCCATAAGCAAATACCTTGAAATACTCTTCCTTGAAAACATGCATAAGTCTATGTGACTGTTCTCCACATGGGCACCTCATGGTTGAATGCTGTATAAAACAAAGAACCATAAAAAAATAAACAGAGACACTTATAGACTTTAGAACAACAGGGTCTCAACTAGAGATTAGAGACAGTTATCATACCCCACATTTATGTCACCTCAACTGGAAGGCACAAGGAAGCAAAGGGACAATGCCTCTGATCAGCTCAAGCATGCCCCTTACTTTGTGGCACCCGGGAAAGATGCCGCTCTTGCCCCATGTAGTTATGTACTAAAGGGTTCCTATAGTAATGAAGGTCTGCTATCAATGTTTCCTAACATTTTCCCACTAAACAAACCTAGTACCCAATTACTGCAATCCACTACTTGTTACCTATTAAATACCATTACCATTACATGTACCACAAGTGCAAAAAGATACATTTTGAGGTATAATATCTAGGTATATGTAGATATTAATATGGAGGTAAACAGAATTACAATTCGGTGTCAATATGGATTGGATATTAAAGGTTTTATTCCATTTAGAAACAAACATTAATTGCCCTTCTATTATAAACATTAGCAGTATGTAAAGCAAACTAATCCTAAGGAAACATTTTTAAGTACAAAAGCTTTAAGGCATATGAGTACTTTCTTTTTGTCAAATAAGTTTGGTTGATAAAAAATGGTACTTAAATAAAAACATTCTGTTTGGCATTAAACAGTACTGAGATTTACAGTATGTTTCTAATAGGGAATATGGTTTAAATTCAGAAGTGTAAGTGGAACAGCACCTCTAAAGTAGGCTTGACATTTATTCACATATAGCTATGTGCAATATATAACTATTATGAGAAAACATAATAAAACAGAAATAGAATGTTTTAAGCCTGCTTTTTTTTAAAGACCTACTAGCAATCAAAATATGTTGGAAGTTCCACTTTGTATTTCCTCTCAGCACCAACTAAAAAATACATGATGCATACATAATGTTTAGTTAGCCACGAAGATGTGACAAGTGAATGCTGGTAAAAAAAAAGGTTCTATGCACCAGGTATGGTAGATACAACTGTACATTTACAAAAAAATTCATCTCTAACGTAGAAATGTCTGAAAAGGTATACAGATTTTACAGTACATTTTTTGCTTGAGCTCTTACAGAATAAAATGTAAATATGCTTGGCTGATTTTATGTCCTATTTATTCATTTTGTAGAAGATAGAATAGTATCTAGTATTTACTTACACAGTGCTTGAGTTCTATTTTCAGGCCAAGGATAGAGTTGGCCAAATGGTTAAGGCTCCTTGATGTCTTAGATGTGGTCATTTCAACTTTGGGAAAAACGTTGTTGACATAGAAATGTGCAAGCTCAAGAAGGAAGCAGCATCTCTCAGATGGCTAAAAAAAATTTTTTTTTTTAAATTAGTATCAGATAGTTAGTATCTGCAACACTTGCCAAAAAGACAATTAAGTTAATACTCTTATTAACCAGACACTCTATCAGCACCTTAAAGCATACCATGAACTTAGTGTCATGTTTAAATTAATGTTTTTTTTTTTGGTTGCAAATGGATTGTTTCAATGCCACATTTGTATAAAAAATATCACCCTATAATATTTTTATTCCATCCATACTTTTACCATGGAACCTTCCTTCAATGATAGGAAAAGTACCCAGGTGACATTTAACACAAGCAATTCATGTTTTACATTCATAGTTTAAATGTTGTTATATGATATAAAGGGTGCACAATCTTTAGGTTGGTTGTTAATATCTGTGATTCTGGATTTTATAAAACATAATTGTTTTAAAAAAAATTAACTCAACAATGACTTGCGTTACTTACGTGTATGCTAGTCAGTGTGCTGGCTTTCAGTAGTCTAACATCTGTAATCTTGTCTTTTGTGTACTGCGAAAGAAATGAATATATATTTACATATCTGATCATATATGTTAATATGTATAAATAATAGTATACCTTTAATCATCTAAATTGTATTTTCTCATTTCTAGAAACGGTATTCACATTTTGAATATTTAAATTATTGATTCACATCTAATTGGGACCTTGTAAATCTTCACAGTTACACAAACAGCTATGAACTGGTCACAAAGATAAGATTTATAAAAATTGTGAAGCAAAAGTGGCCCTGAACATAGTGAAACATTTATGAATACTCTCTATGAGCAGGCCTCTCAATAACATTTTATTGATAAATCAGGCAAACTATTCTACAGAGTCAAGATGTTAGATGCCCTTTTCATCATTCTCCTGTTTGTGTCCTATTAAATAATTAATTTGCTTTGTTCTTTCGCATACTATGAGCACCCTAATCATACTACCTGTGACATGCTTAAAACAAATCTAGCGACTCACCAACATTTCTTCGATTGCATGAAAGTGTTTTCTAATTTCATAAATGTTTGCAGTCACTGGACATAAATTCTTCTCTTTTGCTTCTGTGTTTGAAATGCTTACAAACAGAAGGCAAGTCAGAACAAAGCAAAGGCAAGTGGACAAGACACTCATTATACCAGAAAATGGATATCTGAAAATGAGAAGCAAAATATATAAAAATAAAATACATTATCTTTTTAAACACTTTTGCACAAAAAATCTCCCTATCTATCCCTATCATATATTGCATATTGCCGTATGCTGTTTAAACACATTTTATGGTCTTTTATTATGTGACTGTTATATTTTAACTAGAAAATCTGAAACCATAATATACATTGCAACATGAAATTTGGTGCTACCATTCTAGGACACTTTTTTCCTTTCTTAAAAAAATATTAAGATAGTTATCCAAATTTTCTCAAGAAAACTATACACACACTATCATAAGAACACTATTTGCTTAATACATTCACTTTGTACATTTACTATTCACTCATATCTAAGGTTATTAATTATAAGATTATTATTGTGTGTGCAAATTTGTAGTATTTTGTAATATATCATGTGCATATCAATGACAGATGAAGATTAAAAAAATAAATAGCACTCAATAACTATTATTATGCACAATTATATAACAGAATTGTCTACATCTGAAATTCTGTTTTAAAACACACATATAATATTAGATTTGAATCTGTCTTACCTGAGTTTTAAACCTTAGATGATAAGTAACAATTGGTAAGGATGTATGCATTGTCCTTTCTTTTATATACAGACACTTCCTGTACTTGCTAGGTAAGGGTTTATTTTTTTGCATCTACCTGTATTTGGTAAAATTCCCTTACATGAGTAATCTACCTGTTACCTCATCCTTTTTCTTGACTTACAGAAATTCCTCCAAATTGGATGCTCAGTATCCTGCCTTTCTTGCTTAACTTAAAATATACTCACTAAAAAACACCAAGTTTCAATAGAGATTTTTGGAGAGATAATGGGTTAAGTTACAGCATAGGGTTTTAAGCAGTGGTATTTTTTGAAGAAAAAGTAAATAAAAGGGCATATGTTGCCAGAGAAAATGGGGAAATTGGAAATGTGTATTTTTATCTGTAATTTTTGGGCATATTCCTCCTTTGAGAAAATAGGGTATTGAGTTTAAAGCGATGACTGCCTCCAGGGTCTATTAGTATCCCAACCATTTATCTGTGGTAGCCTAGAGATGGCTTACCCACACATACCCAGAATGTTGCTATTCTCTAGGAATTAGTGAGTAAACCGTCTTGATGATTTAGTATTCATTATTGATTCCATTTTATATAAAAGGAGAATGTGATGTAGTGCACTATACAATCCAAGATGTTTCCACTTCAATCATTTACAAAACACTAAAAACTCCACTATGTTTTCAAAACTGAAGAGAGATGAGCATTGCTACTAGTAACACTTATATGATATTATGATATTTTGATATTAGAATATCAAAATGTTGCTTTTTCACTGAAAAACAATCAGCTTAGATCACCATTTAAAGATAAGTTACCCCTAAAGAGCTTTGTAATATTTCTGTTTATTATATCTGCCATTTTACCTTTTAGTGTACAATATAAACAATCGTGGGTAATAAAAAAATGATAAAATAATTAACAGTTGCAGGCAAAGAGCCATACAAAGTAACATATTGAGGCTGGAAATTCCATCAAGTTCTAAAACATCCCATTTGCACTGAAGTGATCCAAATGAAGACAAGAATGTTTACATTTTCTTTAGAATTGAGATAAAAAAAACGTTGATGGACCTCTGGGCAGTCACAATAAAACATTCGTATTGTATCTACCCATGAACACCCTTTCTTCTAAAGATCAATAGAACAATAAAGTTCAGATCTTTATCTGTGCAATGTGGAAAAAAAATATATAACATTCCATGTAAAAATCAACCTTAATTATATTTAGATAATTTATATTTAGAGGGAAATATGTTCTTAAACTCTTGCTTGTAGATTTTGACTGATGATCGTATCTCTCTAAAAAAAATTATACATAGTGCTCACTATAAAAAATACTTTCAGGTATAAATTAAAAATATGTATGGATAAACCACTCACAAGGGAAGAGCAATACACTGCTCTAATGTTGGAAGCGTATCGGTGAGAAAAATTACTTTAGACCACCCAGGTTAATTGCTGGCCGAAAAACTGCATAAAAGTTTCCATATAGAAACCGCTCTCAAAGTATCATTCAGACAAAGGTAGGTGATATTTCATATAGAGAAGGAAACACAGGGCAAAAAACATATAAAAAGAACTCAAACAGACAGCGCTAAAATGAGTATAAAAATATAGACTTTAATAAATACAGATAAACAGATATAAATAATATACAATACAATGTAAAAATGTTACAAAAATAAAAAAACACAATTTAAAGATGCACACAATTAATAGATCCCGAAAAAAATTCTACCTGCCCCACCAGGGGTTAATATATCAACAAGAGAAAAAAAAAGACAGGACAAAAAAGGTAAAAATAAAGATAATAATCAATAAACTCACCACCAGGTAAGCTGTGCCTGGCCAGGCAGGTCCCTAAAAACAGCATAGTTTATAAAAAGTGTAAAAACGTACAAAAAAAGATTTAATATAAAAATCTTTGTTTGGAAACTATGGAAAGCGGTTGCACAGAATGCTGGCAAAAGCTGCAAACACCCCTTTTCATCAACTGGCCCATGCTTTCCATCAGATTCTTTCACACTAATTAATGTAGACAGACAGTTGCTTCTCTTATGGTATTGCATAGTGGATAGGTATCTGCCTGTACTTCTCAGCATCGAGGAGACCTTTAATTCTGACCAAATCCCAAACTCCATAAGCAGAAATTCAGCATAAAACATGCAAGAAAACTCCACTATGCTTCACTCTTGGGACCAAACAAATGCCTCGCTGATGGTGTTGCCTAGTTCTTATTATTACCGTATTTGCTCGATTATAAGATGAGGTTTTTTTCACAGCAAACGCTCTGAAAAATGCCCCTCGTCTTATATTCAAGGTTGTCTTATAATCAGACCTCAAATAGAGGTCTGACTACAAGACTAAGATCCAGATCCCCTGTAGCACTGCAGGGAACCTGGATCCTCCGTTCTGGCAGCAGGTGGACGGCTGCGTGATGCAGACAACCTCCGCTTCTATAATGGAGCGCCGGCGTGACATGACCTTCCAGTGCTCCACCATAGAAGCCCCCCTGAAGTACCACCCAGCAGCATTGGAGGCTGTCTACGCGCATCTTGCAGACGTTCACCGGCTGCCAGAGAGGAGGATCCCCAGCAGCTCTTTTTGGCAGCCGGTGGACATCTGCGCGGCCTTCCGGTGCTCCCCACTTGACACCAGGGATCCTTGAGCACGGGAACGTCTAGGGATGCATCGGTAAATCGGGGGGGGGGGCATATAGGGGGTATAAGGCATATCAGGTGGGCAGATTGGCAAATCTGGGGCAGAGTGGCATATAGGGGGCAAAGTGGCATATAGGTGATATAAGGCATATCTAGGGGCAGAGTGGCATATAGGGGGTATAAGGCATATCAGGGAGGCAGAGTGGCATATAGGGGGGTACAAGGGATATCTGGGGGGCAGAGTAGGTTGGCAAATAAAGGGAAATAAAAACAGAAAATCTCAATCATAATTTTTATTAAATATGAAAAAATAGTTTACATATGAATTAATATCTACTAATACAACTTTTTTATAGGTTAGTCTTATATTCAGGCTTTTATTTTTCTAAATTAATATTAAAATTTTGGGGGGTCATCTCATAATCGTCTTATAATTGAGCAAATACGGTATTATTATCTTTTATTTATTTATCGCCCACGATTTACGCAGCGCTTAATACAATACATATATTCAAGGGCCAAGACTAGAATTGACAGACTAAGACAAACTGATACAATAGGTGGAGAGAGCCCTGCTCACAAGCTTACAATCTTGAGGATAAGTATCTGCCTGTACTTCTTATGATCAAGAAGACCTTAAATTCTGACCAAAAGCCCAACTCCATTTGCAGAAATACAGCCTCAAACATGCAAGGAACTTTCACCACGAGTCACTGTTGCCTACAAACATTCTTTTGTTTATTGCTCTCTAGACCTCTGGTGAACAAAATGCCTTATGCTACAGCCAAATATTCCAGCTTTTGATTCATCAATCCAGAGCACCTACTGACATTTTTCTACACCCCAGTATGTTAAAAACAGTATAGAAGTTTATATAGGGTCACTAAATGGGAAACACAAAAATGTGGCTGAACATCTACCTGGTCTTTGGGGTTCATGGGTGCAACATATCTCTGGTAATGGAGGTGTTAAGATATTAAAAATCAGTATTAAATCACCAAACCTTATATGGATATCTAGTATACATATTGTGACCTAAAATATGTAGACACCTGACCATCACACCAATAGAAGCTTGTTGAACACCCCATTCTAAAACTGTGAAGAACCATGTCTGATCTTCACTGTTATTATTATTATATTTATGTGTACCCTGTTTGAATGTGGCTGCAGCCACAGCCTTCAAAGAGACGATCCTATAATCTGGCTGGGGCTCTTAATCAGCCAGCACAGCCCTGTCTGCCCAGACGGCACCCGCACTACAGGGGGGAAAAAACAGGTGGGGGAAACCCATTGTATCCCTTAATCCCCTCAACTGATACATCCCCTGTATACTGATGGGATTTGTGAGGGGATGTGGCTGATGGGATTTGTGATGGGATGTGGTTGATAGGATTGGGGGTTGGGTTCGGTGCACAGTGAATGGAGATTATATATAAGTTCTGTGTGTTTGTAATAAAGAGAGTTCTGTTTTAACTTCAAAGCATGAAGTCCTGTCTCATGATTGAGGGAAGTACTGGTCTGTGACTGCTTTCTTCGGACAGCCACAGCGTGTCCGCTTACTGGGAGAGGGAAGGAGCTGACAGGCGGATGTGTCCAATCTGGGGCACAGGACGATCCGTCACAAAAGCCATGGGCATTAATATGGAGTTGGCATCCCCTTTGTGGCTATAACAGCCTTAATTCTTCTAGGAAGGCTTTCAATAAGATTTTGTAATGTGTCAGTGGGAATGTGTGCCTATTCAGCCAAAAGATTATTTGTGAGGTCAAGCACCTCACAACGAGGGCCTGGCTGGGAGTGGCAATTCTTCTATGTAAATCCCTTCAATATGTAACTCACTCATAATCGCTTGACCCTGAGGGCAGATATATTCTATTTGAAATGTCGGTGGGGAGGGAGTGGGTTGTGATATTGAATGTATATGCTCCTAATACACCAATTGATGCATTTTATAGTATGTTAATAGAACTGCTTATGACCTTCCCTGATTCCTGTTGTGTGGTGGGAGGGGACTTCAATGTGCTGCAGGAT